>OY979462.1:4788730-6236147 GCA_963855545.1 Ethmia dodecea
GCTTATTAGTTAATTACACAAAAAAGGAATGTCTGATCATAGTACTCAATGACAAAAAACCTGCATTGAAAATTCAACCGAAGCTATTCCCAATTAGGCTTACAAGTCGAACAGCTATGTCACGTGTCCATTGCTAACAAAAAATAAAACTCTGTCAAGGGCGGCGCAGCGTGACAAAAGTGACACACGAGCGGATGACGTGTCGGGCGTGTCACGCTAATGTCTGAATTGACCTGATGCGGGTCAAGTGACAAGCTTTTCGTTGGCGGTTTTGGGCAAAAAAATTAAAAAGTGGTAGCCCTATTTAATTTACCTACTTATTTGATTATGTATTTTAGAGTAGTATATTATAGTTCTAGCTTTTTCTCGTGACTTTTTCCGCGTCGAACCTATGAAATCGCGCAGTGCAGTTCAGGTTCATGCCATAAAAAGTATGAGATTGCCGAAACTTTTTTTTTACAGAGATTTTCTAGTACTTTTTTAATGTATTTATTTTACAGATACCTACAGTTGTATGCCAAATAATTTTAATATAATTGAAAATAATATAAGTAGTAAATAAGTTATTTCCACAAGGAGGAGCAAAATATTTTTTATGATACATAATGGCTTATATTAAACTTTATATTTTTTCTATTTCAGGTAAGGTGGTCTGAATACTTATATTTGACTTTATGTAAGTATCTATAGAGATATAACACTTATTATTTTAATACTCAAGAATAATTTAACTAGGTAGATAGAAGTATTATTTTTGCTCAACTTGGCGGGGGCACTACCGTGCCCCAGATACAGTTTTTAGATCCATATCGAAAGGGATACAGTGATTTCATTTACCTATACATAAAAATATTAAATAATTCAGGAGCTCTATTTTAAATCGCTCGTATGACGCTGTATTGTCGTATGCATAGATTTTTATCCAATATATAAAATTCTGTATTTTTAAGAACTCGTGTGCTCATGTGGCGAACGCTAATAAGCGAGTGGTAGAATAAACGTCAAACATTACATTGATTGACATTTAAAATTTTTCATCTTTTAAACCAAAATAAATATTTTGAAAAAGACAGATTCATTTTCTTTATAATAAGTTTATTGACGAAATTGCCGGTTTTCATTTTTTGTACATAATTCGAAACATTTCGAATTTTATTAACAATACTGCAGAATCATTCAGCAATACAGAAAATTATAGCCATATGAGTTAGAGTGGTATTATGGTAGAGTTTGACTTAGCTCGCATACGACGCGGCAGTATCACACGGGTTTATAGAGTAGGTATTTGCGACACTCCTGGCTTCGCACGGGTCCAATGATACTAACGGTTCCTTCCTCACGCATCACTATATCTATTAAAAACGCATCAAAATCCGTTGTGTACTTTAAAGATCTAAGCATTCATAGGGACAGACAGACAGAGGCGACTTTGTTTTAGACTATGTAGTATTGGATGAATTAATTTATAACGCGATATCCTTTAATACCTATTATGGTTTATTATTTAAGTTACAGACTTTCATAGACTCTGGCAAACATTTATCAATTATCTATGCGCGCCACAGCCTAGCTCGTCAGACACAATGCGCGGGATTGTTGACAGTTCCTCGTGACGTCACGCGTAGAGACGTAGCTCCAATAGAGTTGCTCCAATCGATATTTATGGGCTAACAGTTGTGAGAACTCTAGCGATGGTATTGCACCAACATTATATTTTTTCTCAAAAAATGAAATGTAATATCCTATTTAAACAATCCAAAATCTCACACTTGAGCGAACAACACACTGCGTCGTAAGTAGAAGCGACACGCAACTCAACAATTTTATTAGAAACTAGAATTCAACACCATATCACTCTGTATGTTGTAATTCTAATTAACTTCATACTTATAAAAAGCCTTGGAGCTAATTAATTGATCAAAAGGATTTATAAATATAATCAATTATATACCTACTATATTTAGAGGAGGGGGAAATGAGGAAGTGAAATTAGGTCAAGTTGAGTGTCCCTAAGTGTAACAGAAGGTATACATTCCTCGTGCAAGCCACTGTAATTCAATAGGGGGTGAGAGGGTGTGTGTGTGTATGTGATTATTATATTATTAGTGGCGCTATTGATTTTACGGAATATAAGATATTGAATAATAACTAGAAATAACTAAGTTAAGAAGCATTAGTGGAGTACGATGGACAGATACAGTGAAGAATGTGTGATTCGAGAGCGTTCAGCTTTCAAAATTTTATAATGACTAGGATTGAAAAAGCAATGCTGAGGTGGTTTGGTCTTATTGAGCGTATAAATTAAAGGCTCTTAACAAATATACAAGGGTGTTGTGAATGGACGAGTCAGTCGAGGACAACCTAGGCGCACTTACATAGACCAGATCGGTGATGTATTGAAGAAAAGCCAGAAAACGAGCATGCATAAGTCGTTTGATAAAGCACGAGACACGACAGATCTGCCAGGTTCGTAGCATGTGGCAGTCTATTGTTGCAAGGGGGGAACCCTTTGGGAAAAGGCATGATATATTTTATATATTTATTAATAAGAATGTAATGCATTTATCGGCATTCTCACTTATAATAGATATATTATATTATTAAACATCTAGGTAAGTAACATAAGAAATTCCTCATATCACATGTAATGGTCGACCGAGGGCCGAGGTCTACAAAAATGTTATCTGAGGCTTTCTTATTTTCTTCCCGAGGGGATTATACTTTTTTTCTTTTCCATCAATACGAGTAATTACCATCAATACGTTTATTAAAATGAAATACCACAGACTGGTGCACTCATCACCAAATCTCTGAAACTAAATAAAACTGCTACACCCAGAAACTTGAACATTGGCAAGTAGGTAACCTACTTGCCAATTTTAAAGTAAGTTTCATAAGAAAGAATTTTGAAATATTCCTATTGGAACGGTGAAAACGCGCTCTACGCGGGTAACTCCACTAGGCATCCGCTAGTAAATAATATTTAGTGTCCGACCGAAACTGGTTTTCCGGCCGAAACCGAAACCGAATGTTCGGCCGTGGCTTCAGTTTCGGCTGAAACCGAAACCGAAACTCACGATCAAGTATAAAATTCCTTAAAATACAGAAATTTGGTGCAATTTACCTATTATTCTGCATTAATTAGGACATGAAATAAAAACACAGTATATTAATTTTGTTTTAATCATTTATTTAATATAATATAAAAAAATATTAACGCACGACAATTCCCAAACAGGGCCGCCAGTGTCCGTCAAAGCGTTGCCGAAGTTAGGCAAGCGTGCACGACAACTCCCGAAATCAGTTTCGGTTTCGGCAAAAGTTTCAAACTGCCGCCGAAACTTGATTTTTGGCCGAAAGTCGGCCGAAACCGAAACCGAACTTTCGATCGGACACTAGTAAATAAACATAATTTCACTAGGGTAACATCGGTTTGTTTTGACTACGGAACCCTAAAAAAGTTAATGTCTAAACTAATACACTTTATTGAGTCCATAAAACAGGCCCAGTGGAGGTGCTTACTCATTCAATTAGGGGTGTCCCGTGTCAAATTAAGATCCTAATGTTTTCAAGGGCTGACCCTTACTCTCTAAGAAAATTCGTTGCAATATCAACTTAAACATACATTGTCAGTAAGACTTGTGCATTTGTACATGGATTACGAAAAGCTAAAGTTGTATTATGTTCACAGTTTCCGCACTATCGTCATTCATCAATCATCAACCCCTCACAAATCCTCATTTCTGAGTCATAATCTAACATCTGTGAGGCTATTACGAACAACTAAAGTTGTAGTCCACTTTCCCACTATCATCAATACTTACATCAACCCGTAACAGCGGACTATTCAGCTTTTGAGTTCATTCCTCACAAACCCTCATTTGTGAGCAATAATTTCCTACGTGTAAGACTTGTGGTTACTAGTCAGAATTGTGCATAGATATCCGGTTTAACATGCCTTCCGAAACACAGAGGTGGTGTAATGTCATTATTCGGTCACCCATTCCTGCTTTAGGTAATCGTTACGAATACATCGGCACCTCAGTGCTACGAGCACCTCCCGCCTAAGAATGAAAATAAACATGGAGTTAAAAACACATTGCGACTCAAGTGTAACCCCTAAAAAGTACAAGACAAAGAAAAAACAATAAGAACAAAACATCATCAAGTTTACATCCAACATTATTGGTAGTCGTGTCACAGAGTGCCTTCCTACCTCCCGGACGAGTCGAAGTTTGCAAAATTTATGAAGTCATAAACCGTGTGTGTCGGGCCAGGATAGCTCGTAAAATTTCGACTTCTAGGCCTCCGGGACACACGGCCGGGTCGTTCGGTCAGCACAACGACGAACAATATGCATGTGATGTTTTTGAAAAGTGTTACGTCCATGGTGGTTGATGACGGTTCGTAATGCGCTCGTTCTTTACTTTGAGAAAACACATCGCTTTATTACAGAATTAAAATCCCTTTGTACTGTGAAATGTAATTTTATAAATCGAAAACTTTACCAAAAGAAAGGATTTTTGTAAAGATTGATTTGAATGTGTATGGTGTAGTAGAGAAATAATTCAACAATACTGTGAATTATACTTACCTATCGTGCTGTTGAAATATAGCTAATTGCAAAATTACATAACCTAGCCAATAAAGGGACATACCTAATTGAATACTTAAAATTATGACGTCATATTTGCAGTTGATTTATCAATACCTAAATTGCGTTTTGACAAATGATAAAAAGTTACTGATTTCACTACAATTACTGTTTGGGACCGAATACATTAAAACACTCCTGAAGCGGCCCAAATATGCCGATCTCAATGAGGGCTACATGTTTGTGCCGTTTGGGGTCTAGACCATGGGACCGGAGGCGCGGCAGCTCCTCAAAGAGCTGTTAGTGCATTTGCTCGAGACTTCAGGTGACCAGAGGACTGGCAGCTATCTCTGTCCAAGGGTCAGCCTAGCTATCCAGAGAGGGATGCGTGGGCACATACATGGTTCCTCTTTGAAGGACATTTTTTATCTGTAATTATTGTAAATTAATGTATATTTTCTTGGTAAATAAATATCTCTTTACCTTTAAAAAAGGAAAACCTTCGATGTAGAAAATCGCTCGCCAACGTTCAAAGCCGTATACATCCTATACGCCTATAGCGCTCGCCCCGAATCAACTCAGCAGGCTTCATGAATGAATATTATATTCAAAATTCCGTGAAGCTCCAACTCATAACGGCTAATGCCAAGACAAGATCGGTAAAAAATCTCGACCGTCAGTTGTCATTTATAAACCAATTTAAAAAAACTAGGAGGTTCTCAATTCGCCGCGTATGTTTTTTTTAACCTTCATTTTTTTTTTTGGGTATGTTAATCCATAAGTCCGTCAAATCTGACGCGATTTAGATTTTTTTTGTTCACATACTTCATGGTTGGTCTCATAAAAGTTTTGTGAAAATCTGATGAAGAACTTCAGGTGGAAAACGGAGCTCTTCAACGGACCCTTAAAATCGCTATCGCTAGGGTTACTCTCCTCTACGACGCCCCCAAGAAGAGAAGGAATGGTCCTATTTTTGAAGAAACTTTTTTTTTAAATATGTCAGGTAGATTAGAAATTCGCAAACAATTGAAACCAACGCCTATAACACGTAATTTGCTAAGTCAGTGCCGAGTAAACAAAATTTATTATCTCCAATATAAAGTAAAATCATTATTAACATCCCCACGAAATTACAAGGACGACTAAGTTTGGGGCCATGAAATAAGCGGGAGATTACAACCTGTTCAATCAGAACTACCGACTATTATTTCGTAGTGATTTTGCCACAGCTTTGTGCGAAAAGTGACTAATAACTCCGCGGTAGCAGGAGACGTCACGCGCACTAGTTTCTTTGCAAAAAAGTCTGCCGATTTCTGCGCGGAGGACGAAGAAACGCACACAAATAATGTTAACACAAACGCATTTTTTGACAAAACAATTAAACACTAGCTTGAACTAGATGCACACAAATACATTCACCAATCCGAGCACTCCGTGCACTCAAAAAAACTAGTTGTATATAACAGGTATGATCGTTGACCGACACTTTTTTTTTTGGCAGAGGGGAACGCCTGTCAGTGGCGTCTCCGGTTGGTTTTATAGTCGAAGCCTCGTAGCGTTCGAAATTAGACATTATTAGATAATTTTAAAATAATTTCCGCGCCTCTGTTTGTCTTAAATTAGTTATCAACATTAAATTGTACACACATAATCTTACACGTGAGCCCACCGCGGATTGTGAGATGGTGTTACGCTATGGCCCCTAACAGCCAGAATTATACAAATCACCCAAGGGTGTTAAGGCTTAACCATTTCCATTTGATTGTGAGACGACCAACACAAAAACAATGAAAAAAGCACTTCCCTTTTATCAGCGAAAACTCCAAATATACAGGATTAAAAACCAACTCTCCTCGGATCCCGCAACAAAGCTTGACCCGTGTTCTACTGCACACAGTAACTTGGCACATTTACCATTAACAATTATAATTACAAACAAAAATTACAAAAATCATAATTAATAATTTATTTCCAGCGGTGTGGTAAAATCACATTTTGTTAAAATTTTCTGTTTGAAAAAAAATTCTAATTTAAATAATTTGAAAGCAGCAATCATAGCTACATCATACATAATTAATCATTGGTATAATCCGGCCTTATATAATAATTTTAATTAAAGTTAACTACCACCGCGTTTGCTGCCCGCTTATTTAAAGGCCCAAATATCAGCCTTCAAAGGGTAACCCTGAGCTCCGAGTAATTAGGCCAACTCAGAAGATTTTTCTCGCCCCATTGTTTCTTATTGGAATTAATAGAGAATTCGAGAAGCTGAAAAATGTTTACTTAAGCTTTGGTACTAATTAACCGTTACGATGTTCTATAGAAAATTTTTAGCCTTCTCGTTTTCTACTCTTTCATCACTTTAAGTGCTGCTCCAGATACGACATGGCTTGTTGGGAAAAGAGTTTTAAATGGAATATCTCTGCCTACCCTCTCGGGGATAATAGCGTGAGCTTATGTTTTTTTTATTTAATCATCAATTGTGGGTCCGGAGTGCGAAGAATAAAAGAGCGTGCATAAAAAGGCTTATGGATGTAAAGAAAGAAGTATATGCAGAGAGCGAACAAAGTCGCGATGTGGGAACTAGGAGTGAGCTATATGTACTCGTATGTATGGATATCAATTGAATAAAGGTAGAAAAAAATGTGGCACGCATTATTTTCATACCAATCGCGGTACATCACAGATTTTGATATAGGCCTTGACCACACAAACGCCATATCCGATTAAAGTGTTAAAAAAATCCACAGTCTGCGCTGCCCCTAATCCCAACTAAACTCGTCATAAACACAATCCAGAGAAACTCAACAAGAGTCAACACAATAAAAAAGTAAAGCAAATCTCGTGTATGTTAGTGGAGCGAGTGCAAACGGGCTGTTTTTGAGTCGGTGCCGGGGGCCCTAGTGGGCCCTCCAGTGGGGCCCCAGGGAAATTCCTCGGCTGCTCTAATAGAGCGCTGGGGGGGCCCCAAGACGTTAACTTAGAGCGGGGTGGAATTGAACAAATATGAAGCGACTTTTTGTAGTTTTCTGTAGCTTTTGCCCCAGAAGGGTAATGTTTTTCTTGTGTATAATGTATGTGTGTTTGTTTCTTTGGCTGTTGTAGCCTAAACCAGTTTATGGATTTTAACGTCAGTATTTCATATGAGGTCTCGATAGATTCGTCATAAATGTGCAATGCCTTTCCTTATCGCAATACCTTAAAACATTCAAGTTATTTTTATACTTTTATTTTTATTTTAGGTTGTTTATTATTTTAAAGCAGTGATAGCCTGGTTTTTTAAAGAGAGCGCTTCTCATCTTGATGAATCGTGAGGCTCGGGTTCGAATCCTTTCATGTTTATACCGAGTTTTTCAAGAAGTAAAAATTTACTTACGTACAAATTTATCACTAGCTCGACGGTGAAGGAAAACATCGTGAGGAAACCCGCAGGTCCCATAATTATTTCTGAGACATGTGTAACAGCAGCCCGGTCCGTCGCATGTATAGAACCCTAAGTGTTCGAGTCCGACTTGCACTTGACCGTTTTTATTTTGCATTATTTTCACAATTTTTTTTAAGAGCGGTGCGTTACGGTTAAAGAGCCTGCTTCACGTAATGAAAATCAGTGAGGCTCGGGTGCGAATCCTGGCATGTACCAATGAGTTTTTCAAAAACTTACGCTCATATTTATCACTAGCTCGACGGTGAAGGAAAACATCGTGAGGAATTAATTCTGGGTAACATGTGTAAAAGACCTGGTCCGGCGATGGACTCACCACCTATCACGTTTAGGTGTCCAAAGAATATTTGATGAAAAGTGGGTATATCCAGAAACGGAATACCTCTGCCTATCCCCTCGGGGTTTTTTTTTCACACCTTCCGCCCATCTGCTTCAGCTTATAACTTGATCGGATTTTCGCCAAGTCTGTTCGCCGTAAACAGTTAATGAACCACGAAATCTTGGCGGGAGCGGCAGAATGTTCTGTTCGTATCACATGATACTTTATTTGACCTCCCATTTCAACGTTATCGCCATTATATTCCTCTCTGGCCGCCAATTTTAAGGCTCAACTTACACTGGGTGTGCTAAATGATTCGGAACTTTTATGGTATGGAACGTAATTTTCCGTGTGTCTGTCTGTCACAGGCTGAGTTATGCTACCTATTATAAGTAAAGTTTTATGAAGTAAAAGTACCTAAGTGTGCGAATTTGGGACAATGGTGCCGCTTACTTGAGTTTAGTTTTATTATTGAACTTAGTTCAACAAGTCTTTACATATTATTATGTATACCGTATTTGTCAGAGTGATTTTATTCTTATGATTAAATCGATTGGTGCCATAGAAGTACAGAATCCTTAATATCTATTTCTAATTTTAGTAGGAATCGTCCCTTATTTAAAAATTATAACGCGACCAACGCTTGCTCTATATTATATAGACCCTGAAGGTAATGCTCGATGTACTTTACTAGCGATGTACGTCAAAATAAAACAGTGATGATAGACAATAACCCCCAGTTTTTTAGGTAGCTGGCTGACTGCAAGATAGCTAACATCTGAACCCGGCGTCATTGAGTTTGGGTCAGAAAGACCCAGTATGTTTAGGAATGCATATATTTTTTGATGTACGCGCTCGACGATGCCTTTCTTCTCAGTAGCTGGAGCTAACAATGTGTTCTGAACGTTTCAGATCAATTGATCAAAAAGGTAAATATGACCCAACCTCACAGTCAACGTAACAATTTCGCACCTTAACTTTAGTATGACGTGAGAATTACATTTTATTACTGAATTTTCTTTTTTGGTGTTTATTTATGTTTTTTCTGTTTTTTTCAAAAGATATATTAGTTACCTATAATAAAAATATAGTTTTCTAGTCTACACTAGAGTTTCATCACCTTCCTACGAACTAATGAATCTCAATTTTGTATTTTTGGAGAGCTTTAGTAAAAATTTAAATATTTTGAATAAATGTTCTATGATTAATCTTTTTTCTTTAGATACACGGTTCATATTGACCCACCTCAACATCTGTGTAACAATTTCGTACCACAATGACGCCTGGTAAAAGAAGAACACAGTCAAGACGAACTCGCCGAATAAACATAGTAAATAAATAAACAAAAGCTCGCGACTCACATTACAAAGGTCATTAGAAGATTATGACTTCATTCATTTTCGTTAACAAGCTTCGAAGATTTAATTTATTTGAAAAATCATTCTTTTGTTACAGTAAGACTTCGTTTAATATTAATTCTGGGATTATCTCTGGACAGGGCAAAATCATTAACTTTTATAACAAAAAGAATCTCAAATTCTTGCAGCATAATTCACAGGAATATTATAAAAGACCGACATAGCTTCGCTTCGGTTTATCGAAATACAATATACTTAGCTTCTGAACTTTGCAAGATATAGAAATGAAACGTACAAGAATTTTAGTCAAAATTCCTATTTCAATCTCTATTTACATTGAAAGCCGTTGATCCGTTTGTAGCCAATTCAGGACAAAATTTTAGACAAACTGTCTTTGTATTTGTATTTGTCTTTGTAATTTTATATAGACACGAACTCTGCAGAGTTCATGTCTATATTATATATTTATATACGTATATATATGTATATACGTATATAAAGTAAAGCTCAGAGTAGTCGGCTGTAACGTGTTTACGATGTATTTTGTAAAACAAATAAAGCTGGTCTCAATGGTGTTAGGACTCACTAAAAGTCGGTGTTTTTAATTTGGGAACTACATAGAGACCACTCACAATACAATACAATACAATAACGCTTTATTGTACACCAAAACAACACAATATGGATACCAACATTAACGAAAGTACACTCACTTGATTTGCTTCCACATTGTACAAGTTAAAGGATAAAGAGCCGGCCAAAAATCAGTCAGGCTCGGGTTCGAATACAGTCGGAAATTAAAAAAAAATGCATGATGATTACCAATTCCAACCTAAAACCAACGGCTGAGAAACAAATAAAGGCAGATAGCGAAAATGTGTATAAATGATGTATAGATGTTTAAATACCTTCACCGTCGAGCTAGTGATAAATATGTACGTAAGTTTTTGAAAAACTCATTGGTACATGCCAGGATTCGAACCCGAGCCTCACTGATTTTCGACCGGCTCTTTAACCGTCCGGGCTATCACTGCTCCTAATAATAAGATATCCTCGGAGGGATTAAAAAGTATAAACTAATAACAGAGTTACATTATAACTATAGTAGAGTGGTCCACTGTTCATCATGACTTGTGCTTACGTCAATAGTGATGGATGCGATAGGAAATATGTGGCTATACAGCTACGTAGCTTATTGTTAGTTATGTAATGGCTACTTGACCTCAATAAGTAAACCATACCTAACTATATTACGTAGATAATAAGAAAGCAATTTTACTATATTTTGAACTAGCAGCGCCCCGCGGTTTCACACGCGTAGTTCCCGTTCCCGTGGGAATACGAGGATAAAATATAGCCTATGTGTTATTCTGATGTATCCTACTAATATTATAAACGCGAAAGTTTGTATGGATGTCTGGATGGATGTTTGTTCCTCTTTCACGCAAAAACTACCGAACGGATTGTGATGAAACTTTACACTTATATAGCTTATACATCAGAATAACACATAGGCTATATTTTATCCCCGTATTCCCACGGGAACGGGAACTACGCGGGTGAAACCGCGGGGCGCTGCTAGTAAGCTATATAACTGTAAAGTTTCGTCAAAATCCGTTCGGTAGTTTTTGTGTGAAAGAGGAACAAACATCCAGACATCCATACATAAAAATTTTCATGTTTATAATATTAGTGGGATATAAAGTAATTAAAAAAAAACCGGCCAAGTGCGAGTCGGACTCGCGCACCGAGGGTTCCGTACAACCTTGCAAATTTATGGTTTTCGTAATTTTTCCTTTATCTATGCTATAAGACGTTGCTTCGTACCAAATTTCAAGATTCTGAGTTCACGGGAAGCACCCTGTAGGTTTTGATTCCCTTGCAAGTGTCGAAAATTTGCGGCATAAACGGCTGTATCTTTTGATTGCGTTGACTTAGAAGTTTGATTTTTTCACAGCTTCAAGGGACAGTAAACCTGAGTAATTGATATAAATTTCAGCTTCATACCTCCACGCGTTCCTGAGAAAAAGGGTCTTGACAGACGGACGGACGGACGGACAGACGGACAACAAAGTGATCCTATAAGGGTTCCGTTTTTTCCTTTTGAGGTACGGAACCCTAAAAACACTCTTACTAAACCGATTTTGAAAATTGGTTTGACAATGAAAAATTACTTTTTAACAGACTTCAAAGCAAGTAGAGCAGTTTCTCAATTGGACATATTTTTTTAATTTAAAGCTAGTGCTTCCCGTGTTCCCATGTCAATTGGAACACGAGATTAGTCCAGTAGGTCTAAAATGGCCACTTTGAGCAATTCCTCTGAGCAATGCCTCCTTTTATGAATTCCCAGCAAATCCTAAGCAATTCCTCTAAATTTCGTAAAATGGTCCCTCATTTTAGTGATTCACTGAGAATTCAATTCATTAGCAGATTCGTATTTGGTGAAAATTTCAAATATGAATCGAAATAGGATCCTATTATGATTCACCCGAAACGGCCTTTTTACCCCCAGTTCTAACAATACAATGGCATCCATGAGAAAACCATATGCCTTAAATTTCGCGACAAATGGACTAATAACTACTATCAAGCCAACCTACTTCGGTTATTCTTTTTTTAACCGACTTCAAAAGAGAAAGAGGTTTTCAATTTGACTTCTATGTTAGCTCTTTAGAGTTCTGTGTTATTTCGGAATGGGATTTATTTTACGTAGTTGAAGTCGGGGGAAACATCTAGTAAACACTTGCAATTGTATAAATTAATTCTCACTATATAAAGTCTGACATTTCCGATAGAATTATAAACATGACATGTAATTTTTATAATGAAAAAAAAAAACAAACAACAAAAAAACACTGTAATAATAGTCTGCTCACTGATGTAAGATAAATATTATATTCATTCTCGGTAAATTGTTACCTATTCCTGCAGTCAATAATTCAGATAGATTTTGTCGTATCGCCTATAAAAACTCTACTTACATCCAATGATGTAACACAGCAATAAACTGATATATCGACATATCGGTAAAACTATTTCATTTCCAAGATGGCTCCTCGGCAAAGAGCTAAAGGGAAACGAGATTACTGAGAGCTCTCATATCTACAGCTATAAGTATATGTGTGTCACAATGTGTCGCAACCGAGTGCATTTGTGTTGCATGCTATGCAATTGTGTATCTCTTTAAGGGATGGGAAGATTTTATTCTCTTGTCGACGACGACGCTTTTTTTTGAGTCAAAGTTGAGTCTCACAAAAACATTCATTTCTATTGTAGTACACCTACATCTTGACACCATATCCTATTTCAGTGTTTTTTTTATTATTTGAAAGATTCATATAAGTTCATCCCTAAAAGTTATGTAGGCTGTTTTTTAATAATAATAATAATAATCTTTATTTATTTCATTAAAAAGGTAAGTAGATACATATTTTTTAGTAATATTGAATATTAACATGACCTTTGTGGCGAGAGCTGGTGTCTATCTAGGTTTATTTCGGGAAAATGTTAATCCCTCAAGAAAAGTCTTTATTAATAGAGTTTAGTGCTAGGCTTTATATCCGTTGTCACCGTACCTAAAACCATCGATATTTATGCAAAGAACAAAATATCGATAACAACATCACATCACTTTCTTGGAGAGCGCTCAAGCGGGGTCGCGGCCTATGTTCGTTTCATTTGTCTCGCCGTCTCGCTGAATTGTCTCCACCTAGCCTTAGCTGGTGCCTAAGTTACCTAGACAGGACCGGAGCAAGGACCTTTATTTGTGGATCTACATGATAGATCCGTTAGAGCCCACTGCTGAGCTCAATACTCAATCATTTATTGCATCCAAAGAGATTAAAATATAACAGGGCATAGAGGGGACAAAGCGAGGAAAATTTAAAGCCGAAAATTATTCCAAGTGGAATAAGTCTAGTACAATTTCGATCGAATGACAGCTCGCGTTCATACTAACTGACATGACGCTGAAGCTTCAAACATGCTTCAAAGTTTTGTATGAAAATATTCCCAATGCCCCCTCTATGTCCTATTATATTTTAATCTCTTTGATTGCATCCCATAAGTTTACATATTATTATAAGGTGGTCTCAACTAAGTGAGATCAGTTTATGGACCCTATACAGGGCACAGCAATAGTAGAAGAGAGGGAGGACTACTTTATAGATTTACTAGCGGGTGCCTAGCGGCGTTGCCCGCGCGGATTCCATTTATTCCTGTTCCCGTGGGAATTTCCGAAAATCCCTTTATAGTGGTTGCCTATGACATATTTAAGACACTACATACCATATTTCAAACTAGCGGATGCCCAGCGGCGTTGCACGCGCGGATTCCGTTTATTCCCGTTCCCGTGGGAATTTCCGAAAATCCCTTCATAGTGGTTGCCTACGACATATTTAAGACACCTACATACCATATTTCAAATAGTGGGTGCCCAGCGGCGTTTTCCCGCTTGGATTTAGTTTATTCCCGTTCCCGTGGGAAATTCCGAAAATCCCTTCATAGTGGTTGCCTACGACATACTTAACACACCTACATACCATATTTCAAATAGCGGGTGCCCAGCGGCGTTTTCCCGCTTGGATTTAGTTTATTCCCGTTCCCGTGGGAATTTCAAAAAATCCCTTCATACCAATTTCTTATGACATATCAGACACCTTCATACAATTTTTCAAGTTTCTAGGTGTTATCGTGTCGGAGTAGTACGTATTTCTCTTTTTAACCAGTTTTTTTATTTTCCCGTGGGAATGAGATATTTTCCTGGAATAAAAAGTGCCCTAGATGTTGACCCGGGTACTCAGTTATCTCCATACCAAATTTCATCAAAATCCGTCCAGTAGTTTTTGAGTGATGCGTGCACAACCAGACAGACAGACAGACAGACAGACAAAAATTCCAAAAATTGGTGTTTCGGTATCTATATCGATAACTATATACACTACCGTTGAAATTTTCAAAAAATATTTAATGTACAGACACGGCCCCGTTAGAGTTTTATTATATGTATAGATATAGATATAGATAGCGGGTGCCCGGCGTCTTTTTCCTGCGTGGATTAAGTTAATTTCCGTTTCCGTGGGAATTTCCAAAAATCCCTTCATAGTGGTTTCCTACGACATATAAGACACCTACATACCATTTTTCAAGTTTCTAGGTGTTATCGTTTCGGAGCAGTACGTATTTCTCTTTTTAACCAGTTTTGATATTTTCCCGTAGGAATGAGATATTTTCCTGGAATAAAAAGTACCCTAGATGTTGACCCGGGTACTCAGTTATCTCCATACCAAATTTCATTAAAATCCGTCCAGTAGTTTTTGAGTGATGCGTGCACAACCAGACAGACAGACAGACAAAAATTCCAAAAATTCCAAAAATTGGTGTTTCGGTATCTATATCGATAACTATATACACTATCGTTAAAATTTTCAAAAAATATTTAATGTACAGACACGGCCCCGTTAGAGTTTTATTATATGTGTAGATAGATGTTAATGCTGATGAATTTAAAGTTTTTAAAGTTAGATAAGTACGAGTATATAAAGTTTTTATGTAGGTTTAAAATTTGTGACTTAAAATTTATCATCGAAATATTCTTAAACACAGTATTTTCTTTGAAGTATTTGTAATTTTTTTAGTTTTTAATTGTAGAGCTTATAGGGTATAAATGAGAAAGTATGGATGGATCACTGAATTTTATCTAATGACTAGGTATTCCCCACGGTTTCAGCTGCGTTAGACCCGTTCTCGTGGGAAATAGCAAACGTACGTCCCTATTGGTTAAATAATTTTTAAAATAGTCCCAGTAATTTCGGAGCTTTCACATATACATCCATACAAACAAACATACAAATCTTAGCTCTTTATGATATTAGATCGCACATATAGTAACGCGTGGATCTCGCTGTAGGTACTCGTATATAAAGCACTAGCAGTTCCGAGCGGTTTCACTCGCGTAGTTCTCGTTCCCGTGGGAATACGGTAATAAAATATAGTCTGTGGTACATCCCTGATAATGTACTCGTAGCTTTCCATTGTGAGTGAATTGTAAATTTTTAATATCGGTTTAGTAGTTTCGGAGCCTATTCAATACAAACAAACAAACACATCTTTCGTCTTTCTAGTATTAGTGGAGAAGGTACACGTGTGTCACGACCATATCTGAGGCCTGTGCGTTTTGTCACAATGTTTTATTTTACATCGAGCTAGCGAGCCAGTCGGCTAGAGATTAATATGCTAAGTTTTTTTTATAAACCTTGATGAATTCTTTTATCATCATGTAAGGCAGGAACACTTAATAATAATAATAAAAGTATTTATTTGCCAAAGGAACAATAACAGGATAAGAATTTAGGTAGAAACAGTAGATTCCGTCTCAAAAAGGTCTATGACTCAGCTTAATGACCACTGGGATAATATTCTGTCATAGCTTTCTAACAAGGCTACCACTGTTAAGGCAAAACATAACCCTTCTAGCTTTACAGTCGGCCAAAAAGCAGTCTTTCGCGGTCTCTGGTCGGCCCGTACCTGAGTCTTACATAAACAAAGTTTGTTTAGACTTAGCTAGTTACGACAAGTTGGTTTCGCCTTAACGAATGCAGTAATGAGATAGTGAAATGCACCAAAAATACAGCTGAGCATACAAAAGGGGAATATACACGGCATAGATAGTTGGAGTGGCACGACGTGCCTGTTGGCTCAGTTTGTAGTGACCCTACCTTCTGCGGAGGTCGCGGGTTCAATCCCTGCTCGGGGGCCAACATTTGTCTGTGAACATGTCTGTTGCCTTCGTGTCTGGTCGTTGAATATTTACTATATAGTATGTTTATCAGTTGTTTAGTAGGTACTCACAGTACAAGCCCTGCCTAGTTTGCTACTAAATAACCGTGTGTGAATTGTGTCCTACAATTTATTATAATTTATTATTATTATGTTTTTTGCATTCCCGTTGATAGACTATTTGATAGTTACTTAATAGGATTCTGACACTTTGAGATAGCCTGAATAGGTCTAGAAGCGTAAAATTCTCCAAAGGATTTCCTTACATCCATTATTTATTTATTACTGTGCCCAGCGGCGTTGCCCGTGCGGATCCAGTATATATCGTTTCCAGTAAGAATTTCAAAAAAACCACTTGATAGCTGTTGCCTACGACATATATTAAGACACCTACATCCCATATTTCAAGTTTCTAGGTGTTATCGTTTCGGAGTCGTTTGATTTTTTATTAAACCAAATATATTAAATTAATTAATTTAATTTCTGTAAACCAGCCATATGGTTGTGTAGATACAACACTTTAAAAAGACCATTTATTTAATATGGCTTGTTTCAAGCTTATTTATTTACTTATTCCCTAATTGGGCGGCACTACCGAGTTCTCGCGCCGTCTTGAGTACTAATCGCCAAAACGGCCTCGCTAAGTAGAGCTCAAGTAACGAGCCTTCAAAAATATTGCTCTTAAACGGTTTAGTGGCTATTTGGACTCAAGTGCCTATTATAGAGCTTGTGGTAAATAAGACTAGTAATTTGTTTGATGAGGGTATGTTAGCTGTATATTTTTGAAAGACTACGGCAAAGCCAGAACGAAGAATGACAAAATCATCACTCTATGTACAGTCAAGAGCACGCTAAGCTTGACACTTTGGTCTTTAAACCGACCTTGTATTCTATAGAATACAAGGTCTGATTTATACTACTATACTACTCGCTATAGCGAGTAGTATAAATCAGCTTAAACTGGTAGTCTAAAGCTTGAATTGCTTTTGACTGTACTATCCTATTTTGTGTACGTGGAAAGTGAAAAGTCTCAGAATTCATTCTGAGGCATGTGTAGCAAAAACCCGGTCCGGCGATTGGTTCACCACCTGTCACATTTAGGGGTTATTTCTATAAATGGAATACCTCTGCCTACCCCATCTGGGATAAAAAGCGTGAAGTCGACGTATGAAATGTCAATTAATTTATTATTATGGTCAACTCTGAACTTTCCTCACGATGTGAGGAAACCCACAAATTCACTGTCTCAAAAATTCATTGGTACTGCATGCTCTCAACCCGAGCCTCACGAAAAATAAATGTTAAAAATCGATATCATACGTACAAGACAGCGTACCGTGATCTCTCTAAAAGGACTAATAGCTTCGATATTTCTGTCTTTTATCTATATAATATAAAAAAAGGAACTGACTGGCTGATTAATTGTTTAACGCACAGCCAAAACCACTCAGTCTAGATGAATTTAATTTTGCACAAAGGTTCGGTCAATGACGTATTTGAGATGTGAGGGATTTTTGGAAATTCCCACGGGAACGGGAAAAACGGATTCAACACTGACAACGCCGCTGGTGACCCGCTAGTCACTCGCAACTCGTAGTAACGTCTAAAAGCCTCGATATTCCTATACAACATAAGAAATATTTCTGAAGATCGCAAAGTTTCACAGAAAAGTTATGAATTTTCAATACTTCTATGCATTTCGGTAGCTAATGGAGCGATTTTTATTTATTTGCGCCTGTATCCATTAAATTCTCGCAAAGTCTGTGTATAAAGTCGTATCTGCATATTTAATGGAAGACAAGTAATCGGTGAAAGGGAAATAAAGAGGACAAAACAATAATTTTGAATAAAGAAAATACTGTCATTATTCAAACAAAACCAGCCAAGTGCGAGTGCATTTTGTACCACCACCACCAAAAAAAGAACGTTTCTTTGTTTTTTTCTTTTCTTTTATTTTGTATACTATCTACGCTTCAGTTTATATCATACTAGCGACCCGCCCCGGCTTCGCACGGGTGCAATGCTGATACTAAAACCTTTCTCTTGAATCACTCTATCTATAAAAAAAAATCGCATTGAAATCTATATATAGGGATATAGGGACAAAGAAAGCGACTTTGTTTGATACTATGTAGTGATAGTGATACAAAAGTTTTCCTGATTTACTTTCTATTAGTGAAAACCGCATCAAAATCCGTTGCGTGGCTTATCAAGAGTTAGCGAGTATACAGACGTAGGCGGAAAGCGACTTTATGTTATTCTATGTTAAGATAAAGAAAATTGCCATTGTGATCAACACTCTATGAACATTTGAAGTGTCTACATATTACTGTTCAAGATACATTCTTGCGAACCTCCCTTAGATATATATATAGATAAACAGCCTTGTGAACCATTATAATGGCGACATAATGCTGCTATAATGCCCTTATGCAGAAATGTAAACCAAATTAGAACTAACGGCTGAATAATTTGTGCCCATTTAAGAGTTATATCAGTCTTAACAGCGCTCTTAACACCCTTGTAACACTGTCTTGTACAGCTCTTAGTTTCCGTGTTACACCTAAAGTGGTCTTCTACCTTCTTCTTCCTACTTGGGACGGGACCCAAAAAAAAACAACTAGTCTAAAGGTGCTCTTAGAGAATTCTTCTTCAAGTCAATTAGACTGTGAGGTCGGCGTGAGTCCCCCATTCCAAGTCAGCGACTATGCAAATATCAAATTACTAGCATTTCGGTCGGAACTTAATTAAGAAAATCTCGGCATTCTGGTCTACCACGTAGTCTCCTGTTCACACGGAGGCTAACTAACTGAACTGAATACCTATATACCTACTAAGTTGCTGTAAGAATTTCCAAAAATCCCTCCTTAGTGCTTACTAGAGACTAAACTGTGAAAGTACAACTGAACATTTAAGGAAACTTTTTTCTTTCATGCATCTAGGCTCAGCAGTTTTGTTGATCTACTTGTAAGTCAGTCAGTTATTTTTTACAATATGTACCTGCAAATTACGGAACCCCCCCGGTGGCCGAGTCCAACTCACACTTGTCCGGTTTTTAGATCTGAAAATAATAATAAGAAATTGTGGGTCAGAATTCAATTATACGATGGGTACTAAACAACTAATAAACATACTTATATAAATACTAAACACCCAGACAAGAAGCCAAGCTACATGTTCATGCACTGTTGGATCCGAGTGGGAATCGAACCCATGACCTTTCGATTCAGTAACCAGGGTCACTACCAATTGAGCCAACAGGCCCGTCAAAATATTTATATTGAAAACCCCATAAATATTGAACTCTACGCAAAAAAATCCCTACAAAACTCAAATAATAAAAATAACAGTGTAAGTGCTGAACTGCTGAACACTGCAGTTCGCGAAATTACGTCCGTGTGAACAGAAACTTAATGCTGTGACGTAACAGATTCGATTTAGAGCCCTGGTGTGGGGGGAGCATTGGAAGGGGGGAATAATCTCCTGGAGGACAAATCCCTAGTAAAATCGACGTCTTATGCCTCTGTGGACGTGTTGGGAATTAAAAAGAAGCAATAACGTGATAGGCTACTCGGGGTACCAAAAAATGTGATAAATACATAAACCGCCCTTAATTGGGGGGGTTAGGTTTTATTATCGCGAATAGGATTGGGGATTGTTTCAGAGGTTTTTGAGATTTTTTGTCATGATGGTACAAAACAATCTGGCGATATTTCTCGACATTTATTTAAAAAATCACTTGTATGTTTTTTTTCTCATTTATCGTTAGGTATTGGAATACCATCATTGGAGAGGCAAAACTTGTTTATAACAACAGTTATTACCATACTACTCATTATTCATATTACTCTACTACTCATATTACTCAAAGAGAGCAAATTTGCTCTCTTTGAGTATTAAACCAACAGGAGACGTCACGCGCACTAGTTTCTTTGCAAAAAAGTCTGCCAATTTCTGCGGGGGGAACGAGGAAACAAACACAAATAATATTAAAACAAACGCATTTTTTGACGAAACAATTAAACACTAGCTTGAACTAGATGCACAAAAATACATTCACCAATCCGAGCACTCCGTGAACTCAAAAAAACTAGTTGTATATGTATACTTAACAGGTATGATCGTTGACCGACACTTTTTCTTGGCAGAGGGGAACGCGCCTGTCAGTGGCGTCTCCGGTTGGTTTAATACTAAAAGTTTGCTCTACGTCTATTGATAAACTTAGTTGTAAATTTTATGCTGAAGTATTATAACTTTGCTGCATATAGTAGACTAGCGATTCTGCGCGGTTTCAGGAATACGGGAATTTAATACAGCCTTTGTTACTCAGGAATATTTCAGCTTTCCGTTGGTAAAAGAATGTTTAAAGACGGTCCAGTAATTTTGAGTTTATTCATGAGAAACATACAAAAATACAAATATTTCCTCTTTATAATCTTATTAATCCTCCAGCAAGATGGAGCAACGATCTGTGAAACGTAGTTGGGAAAGACGTAGAGAAGAACCGAGGACCGAGGACCGGTCTTGTTGGAACGTTTTGGGAGAGACCTACGTCCAGCAGTGGACTGTCAAAAAAAGTAAAAAAAAAAGTCTAAATCATTTATTTTCGAAATAATCAGTTACAAACCAAACAAAATCATTATAAATAACCTTAAATCTATAAAAATCTGTTAAAAATAATCACTTAAAGTTATTCATTAAATTAATGTGTCATTGTTATGATTATTTATATGATATTATGATTTAGTAAGGTCTCCTTTGTAATTTATGCTTAACCCCGACTTCGCACGGGTGCAATGCTTATACTAAAACCTTTCTCTTGAATCACTTTATCTATTTAAAAAAACCGCATCAAAATCCGTTGCGTAGTTTTAAAGATTTAAGCATACATAGGGATATAGGGACAGAGAAAGCGACTTTGTTTTATACTATGTAGTGAAGTTACTAATGTTATCAGATTGCACACATTAGGTTGATGATGATTTTTAATACAAATTAGCCATAATAACTTGATGTTAAGTCCTATCCTTGGTCAAGCACACTTTAAAATCCCAGCAAAAACCGAACAATCGTCTTTCGAGATTACATTCACATCTAAAGTAACGTCCTTTCTTGACAATCGTTATAATCCACGACACAAGCGCTCGTGACCTTTATGCGACCTCTAAATTGAGCTCTAAACATTACTGAAAGTACCATCATATTCGCGTTGTCGCCGATTCTGAGTAGCCACAACGCGTTGTGGTAGACTTTATCCCATCAAAAACATAAATGTGAAATGAGAGCCAAGTTCAATATTATGCCTTGGTTGTTGACTTCAACGACAAAAGAAGTGAGATCTAAATGGGTGCCAACTGTGCCAAGTTCAACGGTCAGTCCTGAAATTTATTTATAACAACATAAAATATCATTTCTTCTTATAACTTAGGATAATATATTGTAGCCTAAGGTCTGACTTGGCTAGTTTTCACATACGAATTATTATATTCGATGGTTAGTTTCTACCAGCAAGCCAAATTTTCGGAATAATAAAATAAGACACGACAAGTAACATGTTTAGAACCTGCGAAGGCTATAATAAGTATTATGTTCAATGGCTAGTTTCTACCAGCAATAAGCAATAATTCGTATATAAAAAATAGCCAAGTCAGACCTTAGGCTACAATATATGATCCTAAGTTATAAGAAGAAATGATATTTTATGTTGTTATAAATAAATTTCAGGACTGACCGTTGAACTTGGCACCCATTTAGATCTCACTTCTTTTGTCGTTGAAGTCAACAACCAAGGCATAATATTGAACTTGGCTCTCATTTCACATTTATGTTTTTGATGGAATATCATTACTTTTTGTACATAAATTATTAGTAGGTAATTATTTATAATAAAATTAATTCAAAATGGTTTTTGTTAAGCTACTGTATTTTCTTTGAACGCGATCAAAAACTTTACAGTAATTATCTAGTATATTTTTGCGACGCTCAGTAACCCATTTTACAGTTCTTTCAGCTTCTAACCTTTTCTGCTTTCCAATTTTGTCTGTAAGTTTGTTAATTATGTCATTTCCATTAGTAAACGATATTTTTTTCTTTTCATATTAAAACATCGACGATCTTTTATCTACAACTGGATTTTTTTCAGTATAACGTTTTACCGCGGCCTTATGCGCCATCTATCGGCAGGTAGCAGAACTAAACTATACTTCACTCCATAATAATAGTTAAATGGATAATAAAATTATATAAATTTATCAGTTTCTGATTTATTCCTTTGTATTCACCTAATTACCTATCTGCATGCCAAATTTGAACTTTCTAGGTCACCTGGAACTGGGTTAGAGTTTTGGTCTATAGGTCGTCAGTGATAAAAATGTAGATTTTTGGACGTTAATATCTAAATAACCGTTTGAGATATGTTTATGAAATTTAGAGCAAGTATGTATCTTGCAAGTCTCAATAATATGAGCCCAATTTGACACGTTTATGTGAAATAGTTTTTCAGTTATGAGGTTGTCAAAAGTGGCTCCAAATGGTTCGTGTAAAATTACACACGGTGCTGCTCGCCGTTCTCCTGCTTGAACTCGGCTTGACACGCTACCGCGTGTCTAGATTACGAGCTACAGTTGTTTGAGCATACAATATTATACGTTGTCTAAATCAAAATCATAAATTCTTTGAGGATAACATTTTCACATTGCCGATGATTGTAAGTAGCCACAACGCGTGTTGTTGGGTTTTTTGTCAACGGTCATTGATATACTTATATGTTATCTGATGTACGTTCGTCTGGAATGAATAATATTTTTAGCGTAACACCATCTTAGAATTTCACGAGGGAAGACTATGGCCCATACTTTCTCATCTGTTAGGAAAGACCCTCAGCCCAGAAATGGACTCTTATAGGTTGATGATGAAGTTCTGGAACTAACGCCTTATATAACAAAGTGCCTTACAATTTTGGGATGTAGTAGTACATTCATTACCGTAAGATTAACCCTTTTCCCTGATTGGCCGTTACTTGCTCTTACAAAATTACCCGTGCTATATTAATACTAACGTATAGCTTTAGTAAGTAACATAAAGCTGTGTTTATATTGAACCAATAAAATTGGCAATGGAATTTCGCGGTGCAGTAAAATGGCAGCGTTGGCTGCTAGTTCTGTCATCTAGATTTTTATAAAAATACGTAATAATAAGGTTTACTTTCTAAGCGATTTCGTGGCTCATTTTTAGCATTTGTGGCTCACTGACCAAATTTCCACTTTTGGCTCGATGCCATCGATAATGGCTCACCATTTGCATTTTGCACTATGACCATTTGTGGATCACTTTTAGTAGGTATCCGTGGCTCACTGTCAGATTTCTGGCTCACTTTGATTATTTGTGGTTCACTGTCAGCATTAATAGCTCTTTATGAACTTTTGTGGCTCACTGCTGTCATTTGTGCTCACTATGCAGATTTGTGGGTCACTGAGAACATTGCAGGCTCCACACGGCTTGGCCCGATTATGGTCCGTTTTCTCAGTCGCTGCTGTCGGTAAAAGAACTAAAACAAAATAAAATATATTTTCACATTGTTTGTGAGTAGTGCACAATAACTCGCGAAACCGCGCAATATAGTGTGTTAAGGCGGGCCGAGTGGCGGCGCTAAGGAGGCGGTAATAAAACGCCGAGTCGCCTCCGCCGCTAATTTCAGGAAGGCTATTTCACGTTTCTAGCCACACGGATATACTTAGTGACTAGATGAGATCATGTTAGGTTTTTCTTATAATAAAAAAAGGGGGCAAACGAGCAGACGGGTCTCCTGATGGTAAGTGACTACCGTCGCCTATGGACACCTGCAACTCAAGAGTCACAAGTGAGTTGCCGGCCTTTGAGGTGGGAGAACGCTAGGTATGACAAAGTTAGTTGACACTCTTTTCGGGATAGGGAGTTTTACTAACTCTACAACTCTTTATAACCGAATTACGATGAAAACGTATTTGTTTGTTAAGATCATTTTGGTCGCGACGGCATTGACCTTGTAACTGTCTAGTAAACAGGCGTGGGACATAATATGTTAGAGTAAGCTGTGCATTATTATGTTAATACTATATTTTGTACTCTGCATGGACGCATAGTTCCTTAAACTACCTTTCTTTATGTGTAGTCAAAACAACATTATATAGGCTGATTCATGTTACAACGGGACGGGCCCTGTCCGGGCCCGGACGTGCCCCGTCCGGGGCGAACCATCCTACAATACGCTTCGACATTTAGCCCGGACGGGGCACGTCCGGGCCAGCGCTTCATACAAAAAGTATTTGACCGTGCCCCGGACGGGGCACGCCCGCGCGCGGACGGGACCCGTCCCGTTGTAACATGAATCAGCCTTATATCATCAGTAACATATCGATGAACGTTGTTCGATGAGCCGTCTGCCGCATTCATCTTTTTGGTGATTACTCTGATTTTGTGTTAATTTGGGGACAACGGGGCTGGTTACATAGCTAATAATACTTAGATTAAGATTATAAAGTAAGCTCTTTATGTAATTGTTTGTTGTCTTAGATAAATAAAATAAAATAAACAATATGTGTCCAATTCCTATAAGGGATGTTTTTTTCTGAAATCCTTTCTTAGTGCTCATCTCCGTTATATTAGGAACTCCTGTTCAAAATTTCATGCTTCTAGATCAGCGGGCTTTAGTTTTTTTGTCATTCAGTCACGTTAGGCTAGCCACACTTCATACTAATTCGTAAGAAAAACGGGTCGAAAGTTTATTCATTTATTTACTTACAATATATAGCACATACACAAAGCCAAAACACTAAACAATGCAACAACAAAAAAAAAACAATACACAAGAATAATTACGTAATAGTAAAACACAACATCATAATTCAAAAAAATCACAAAAAGACAACACTTCTTTGTATACACTCAGCCATCCACCCGTAAACACATCAAATCGCGGTTTTTGACGTGACAACGTCTTATAATTCGATGGAGCCGGCTGCATGCACGAAAAAGTATGACGTATGCGGCGTTCCAGTGCAAGCGAGAGCGCGCAACGAGCGACAAAGAGACACAATCCAAAAAGTATGACGTTGTCACGTTCAAGTATCGTCAGTAAACCGACTTTACAGACAACCGATTTTTTTATAAAGTTCTGCTAGCAAGAAACTCTAAGAGTTTTATCAAAAAAAAATCCAAATAGTTCTCTGCCACATCCATTCTTCGTACATTCTCGTCACAGGCCTATCTTTTCATTCGCATGCGCCTCATGTCGGCTGGGCTCTTGCTTCCTCGTCTTATTAGAGCCGTCATATTGTGTAAGCATAGCTTTTTACAGCATCATGCTGTATAAATGTCACGTTCAAGATAGTTTTACTGTTTATAGGCTGAGAGGTTATTTCCAGTTTTTTTATGTACGAACATTTTCTTGAGTGTTTAGATTGTCTGTGTTCTAGTGGTTGGGAGAGGGATGGGTTACGTAATTAGGGTTTCGTACCAAATTGGTAAAAAAGAAACCTAATAATGGTACCTCAACAAACGAAGTCGTGATATAATGCCAATAGGACCACCTATTGCGAAAAGCCTTACCTGACTTTGGCTTGAGTGTTTTTGTATCGCAGTTACAAGCGTCGCTTTCTTCTCTCGAATATTTTTTTTAAAAAGGGTTTTGTATCTAGAGCTTTAAAATAAATCTATCGATACCACCAATAGTGTTCCTGAATTATATGTCACTGTTAAAATGAGCTTCCTTTTGCGTCCAGTGTGATCGTTACAAACACACTGACATCGCAGCGCTACAATCGCCGGCGACTTAAATAAAACTAACGAATCGACAATCGACAAAATTCGACTCAATATCATTATCTAACACAATCTCGCATCCGCACTAGCATGCTCCGTGTGTTTAGGCCCATCACGTTAGTTCCCAGTAGCTCGTTAAACAGTAAGTAATAAGTTTCTCGACAAACGTGCCACTGGAAGTGAGGAACTCGTTAGGTTAGGCATACACCGTGAACTCTGATTGCTAAGTGATCAAACTTTTCTGCCTTCTGACTGTCTTGTCGACACTGGTGACGGAAGATTCCAGATTACATTAACAACTTCAAGATTGCACTCTAATATCCTTCCTTCCTAATCCTATCCTACTCCTATCCTACGCATTTTGAAGACAACAATTGTATATAATATATAAGCCTCAACGACTTTGACAATCCGTCAATAATTGCATGAAAAGAACGAAGAACGGGGCCCTCCGACACATCCGTTTCTTTACTCATGTGCCTCTGATAGCCGCGCGCCTATTTATTCTTTTCATGCAATTATTGACCGTATGTCCAAGTTCTTAAGGCTTATATTAAATTGCTGTCTTCAAATGAGCTCTGCCGCGCTTCTTGTATGCTTCCCCGCGGTTTCTTGATCAGTCAATCATTGAGTAAGTCAGTTCCTTCAGTTCCAAGTACCTACGTACAAACACAAACGTGAAACCAACAACCGTGTTCATGCAAATAAATGTTGCCGATAATCCGGAATTTGAACGAAAACGTTTTTTGCTGTCTCTACCAAATGCCTCGTTCCGATCTTCAAAGCTTCTTTTTCCAAATTCATTTAATATTCATGATCCAAAACCGATCAAGTACACATACATTTATCTTCAAGCCTTACATGTAAATTGATGTAGCTTAAAATCTCATAACCTGAAAGTATTTCATCAAACTCTTGAGAATCTTAAACTGAGACCCATCAACCTCAAGAGCTATCTAGATAAAGTACGCCAGCCGCAGTCACGTACGGGTTTCATGTACAGTGTACACACAGCTTTACATCGCCCCAGTAACTTCCAAGGCGTTAGTTTAGCATCTGATAACTAAATCTAGGTTAAACACAGCCTATGACTACCTCAGTTTAATCGTTAGTTAGTAGGAAAAAAAACATTAAAATATTTGTTGTTGATAATTTTGTAGACCACTTTTTGTGTTAGGTTTTGCGTGGTTTTTATTTTGTTTATTAGCTTTAAGTTTGTAACAAGGTGTGATTGGCGTTTACCTAGTTTTTATAAGGTCACGAAACTAATTATATTCGATGGGTCAATCCGTTGCGGGGAGGTACGACTCACCCATTGTGCGCCACTGGGCCAAAGTCCTGATTGGTTCTAACTCAATCCTTAGATAGAGTTGGAACCAGGTCTATGGGCTTTTATGTTCTTTTTGTAAATATATTGATATACTATGTTTACTATATTGTAATACTTAGCTGTTAGCTTCCCGAACATAATAAAAATAAAATAAAAGTACCTATAGGTTAAGGCACTAACATAGAATAAGTTTAAATTTACTAACAAAATGGACTGTATATTGTCTGACATAAATGATTATTATTATTATTAATTCAATTCCTGAAATTATTATTTTACTAGTAGATAAGGCGTGTGTATTTATTTTGTATAAATTTCAATTTTTATTATTCCTGCGTCTAATTACCTATTTCGAGTTAGGAAATAGCCTAGAAAACTTAGAAAGGGAACAAACTAACTAAAGATTAGAACAAATGGTTGTTCTGTTATATCCCTGACCGGTTTACTAGGCAATGTTTGTTTTACTTTATACCTTGTTCTAGGTTGGCATGGTCGAAAATACTTTAGAGTGATAATATAAAAAAACAAATGGAAGGTCTTGGTCATATGTTAATATTAAATAGAAAATACTGTGTTACTTTCTGGTCATTGAGACGATTTACGCTTTTTCGCCGACCGTAAAGTCGTCACATGAGTTTTAACAAGTTGTGTCGTACGACGACGTCAAAATAATAATTATGAAATTATTTTGTGAATGTATAAGATTTCCTTAGGTCATGTATCCTTACATAACTAACCTTTGTTTTTCTATTTAGAAATTAATTAGAAAAAAAACTTTTGTCAAATATTATAAACTAGCGACCCGCCCCGGCTTCGCACGGGTGCAATGCTAACATTAAAACCTTCCTCTTGCATCACTCTATCCATTAAAAAAACCGCATCAAAATCCGTTGCGTAGTTTTAAAGGTTTAAGCATACAAAGGGACATAGGGATATAGGGACATAGGTATATAGGGACATAGGGATATAGGGACATAGGGATATAGGGACATAGGAATATAGGGACAGAGAAAGTGACTTTGTTTTATACTATGTAGTGATAGTGATAAACTAGCGACCCGACTTCGCTTCGCTGCGATTTATATGATACACAGAAACATTCCTCGTTTATCTTTCTTTCTGTTAATGTAAAGCACATCTAAATCCGTTGCGTAGTTTTAAAGATTTAAGCGTACAGACACAGAAAATGACTTCATAGTTCATAATTCATTTATTTGCGTATCATTTTATTTTATGTAAAGATGTTGAAGCACAGACTAAACCTATGGGATATCTAGACGTGTGCAAGTTTTAATTATAATAATAATAATTATGAGACACGATTCACACACTGTTATTCAGTCGCAAACTAGGCAGAGCCTGTACTATGGGTACGGGTGATAAACAAACTTAAATAAAATATATTAAACAGACATGTTCATGCACACAAATGTTGGCCCTGAGCGGGGATCGAACCCGCGACCTCCGACTCAAAAGGCAGGATCACTACCAACTGAGCCAACAGGCCCGTCAATTTAAGCTTCATATTTCATAACTACTCCATTTTACGTCCACCCTGTATTACTTAAAAATATATATACTCGTACCTAATATGCATGACGCGGTTCTGGTCTGGTCTGGTATGCGAGTGAATGTTGGGTGTGGCAGAAGAAGCATGAAAGCAAAGTGAAGATGAGATTTAAGGAAAATTTAATGTGTGGTGTAAAATTGTGTGATCTATCACACAATTTCACACCACACATCCGCATTCCTCACTCTAGTGAGGAATGCGGATATACGAGAGAAGTGAGGTTTGAAAGAAGATGTTATATATGTGTTCAAGGATAGAAAAGGGTATGTTACGCTGGTTTGCTCATGTAGTACGTATGGATAAAAGAAGAGTAACGAAAGAGATTTACGGTGTAAATGTTAAAGGATGCAAGGAAAGAGGACGCCCCAGAGTGACGTTCACGGATCAAACAAGTGACGTCCTTCTAAAAGCTGGAGTCCGGAGTGCGAAGAATAAAAGAGCGTACATGAAAAGGCTTATGGATGAAGTATGCAGAGATCGAGCAAAGTGGCGATCCATCGTCTCTGCCTACCCCTGCGGGACAATGGCGTGAGCTTTGTGTATATATTATGTATAATCTGGTGTATCTGGGATCGAACGTGTAACAGACTTTCTAGAAACCAGATTCTACTTAAAACCTAGTCTACAAACTAGCCCAGCTTTCTAGGTCAAATATGAAATTCTCTTTGCTGGACGTCAAAGTGAGATACTTTATGTTAGAAGTTCCGGAAATTATGAGAATTTCTCATACTTTTTATTACTCCGATGTTGAGCGAAGAATTTCTGTATGTTTTTCTTAAAACGTTCAAGTATCAAGTATTTGAATAAGGGTAGTATTTAATGTTCTCATTAAAACTTGTATAACTTTACGGAGACTCTTGAATTACCGTGTTAGCGTTATTTTGAACCTTATTGCTTGGGGCAGAGGATTTCCTAGATTTTGTATCTCTCTCTTCCCTAAAGATTAAAAACGGCAAGAGAATAGTCATTATTTCTGCTAGAAAACGTATTTTATTTGGACCCCTAAACGTGATAGGTGGTGAGCCCATCGTGAAAGTAGGTATTTTCAAAAATGGAATACCCCTGCCTACTGGTATTAAAAGACGTGAGTTTTTTTTTAAACTCTGCTGCTGAGCATTGCCCTCCTCCATCCAACGGCTTCCAAAGACCTCATCAGCCCCATTATACAAGATACCAGAGGACCTCCTACAAGCAGATCCTACATTATTTTCCTTTTAATATCGACAATAGTATTACCGCCCAGTCAAACGAGTTACTTTTTATAAGCTGTCAAAACGAAGTTTATAATGGAATTAATTGACCAGCCTGTTGGCTCGGTTGGTAGTGATCCTGCGTTCTAAGCCGGAGGTCGCGGGTTCGATTCCCGCTCGGGGCCAGAAATTGTGTGCATGAACCCTCTTGGCTTCGTGTCTGGGTGTTGAATATTAATTTAAGTATGTCTATCAGTTATTTAGTAGCCATAGTACAGGCTCTGCCTAATTTGGGACTAAATAACCGTGTGTAAATTGTGTCCCACAATTTATTATTATTATCAACTAGCGACCCGCCCCGGCCTCGCACTGGTGCAATGCTAATACTAAAACCTTCCTCTTGAGTCACTCTATCTATTAAAAAAACCGCATCTAAATCCGTTGCAGTTTTAAAAATTTAAGCATACATAGGGATATAGGGACAGAGAAAGCGACTTTGTTTTATACTATGTAGTGATATACCTAAGTACTGAGCACTGACTTTGTGACGTCATAAATTTTTGGGATAAGCTTTTCAATTAGTGATAACTCAAGCATTGACATGGCTTAATGACTTTCGTTGCGATAATCCTAATAAACGTATTAATCCTAAACGCTACCTATATTCGACAACTCCACAAACCGCGAAGTTTACCGGCAAACAACTTCAAATCCGACAAGTTTGTTGTGGGAGCCAACAACAGTTTGTCCCAAGACGACAATTCTTCTGGGATTAGTCCGAACAGCAAACTTAAAGGATCAAAGAGTATGTGAAACTGGAGCACGATATTCGATGACTTTTGCTACTACATAAATGAGCGATGGCGTAAATAAAAGTTTTTGCTTATGTTACATACTTACATACGGTGAAGCAAAAGAATCCCAGAATGAATTCTGAGATATGTGTACACAGACCCCCCGGTCCGGCGATGGGCTCACCACCTATTACGTTCAGGGGTCCAAAGAATATCTCGTGAAAAGTGGATATATCCAGAAATGGAATACCTCTGACTACCCCCTCGAAGGGAATAAGTTTTTTTTAACCTTACATTAGACCATCAGAGGCCAGTTCAAGTAATTTACTTAGACGTATTTGTGAGCAAAGTTGGGGAGATTGGAAGTTCGTAACGTGACAAAGTAGACGAGTGACTACAACTCAATTGGAACCAGTAACTTAGTTAACGCGGGTTTTGTTTAATTTTCCAGTTTACCGATACGTCGGGAATGTTAATTCAAGTTACCGGGAGCCACGAAATTTGTCCCGCATGCCAATAACTCCCGTAAATAAAAATGTTGTCATTTTGGTCTTTATATAATCCTACTAATATTATAAACGAGAAAGTTATGTTTGTTCTTCTTTCACGCAAAAACTACTGAACGGATTTTGATGAAACTTTACAGTTATATAGCTTATATTAATAATACGCTAATACGCCATCAATCTGATGAGATAATAAAAAAGTCGTTATTTTCTTTTTGGAATGAAACGAAAAATGAAACCACCGTTTCAAATGATTTAAAAACCACATTACATGCATTCACAACTTTCTTCGAACTCCGAGTTCACATGTTAATTTATTTTTCATTTCCATTCAGCCAACTTCCACTCCCATCCCACACCCGGGACCCTAAAAAAATATCCTAAAAGCAATTAATGTCGCCACTTCCGCTCACTGGGCACTTTTCACAAAAGAACGGACAAAATAATCGTGCCACAATGGCGTCGAATTTTTCCGCGCAAAACTAAGAAACGCAAGCGTCCACGTCATAACGCGATAACGCAATCTGAACATCGACACGCGACCAGAATTAGTGGATCAAAGCATTAAATGTGCCAGGGTTGGGAACCGGGAATAGTGTTTCGAATTTCTAGGATACTGGACTGTCCCTGTTGGCATTTAGGTAGGTTGTTATACAACTGTTCAAAAATGGAACTAATGTCCCGTAAAAAGTTTTTAACAAATACTTAATTTGACCTTGTAGATTTAACAAAGTTTAACCATGATTGGGTAACAGTAATATTTGATCTTATAACAGCAAATAAATCTACACTACCTATATAAAATTATTTAAAACAGGACTTGATTTTTTATTTGTATACAACATGTAACAGAATAAGCGCAATTCCTGAAATTAGTTTGTTCAGTATTGATTACTTATTCGATTTCAGCTATTTTTAATATGTGTTAAATTTTTCCCAAAAGCGAATTAGCGTAGCTGAATTTAGTGCTTTCTATGGAAATCGTGCAATCGTGCGATTAATCGATATTTAAGAAAATTGGTTAGACACAACTAAAGTTCGATTGCATCATATTTTATTTATATTAATACTAATTGGGGTGTATGAGGAATTGCGCTTTTTCTGTTACGCTTTGTATATTAAATAGGCTCAGAAACGACTGGATCGATTCAGAAAATTCTTTCAACTATGGAAAGTTTATTTATCTCGAATTAACATGGGCTATAATTTTCCCACAGAACTGTGAGGTTGCGCGGAACAGCTAGTATATCAAATATAGATGTCTATAAACTTTGAGTTGAAAATTTTCTCTACTAAGTATGTTAATCTCTGTCTATTCTGATTCACCATCTGTGTGCAATTCAGAGCTAAGTTTTCGATAATTTCCAATAAAAACCAATTACTTTACTCAGAAAACGAGTCCCGCTAATACAAATGTTAGCCTCACAAACAATGTTCTTCCTTTTCACTGTATTCTTCCGTTTCAGATTAATCCCACTAGCGTTCCAGAGCCCGGGCAGAATTGTATGTGCTGTCTCTTGAATATAAAGGACACAAGAGAAACGTTTTGTCTCTTTCACTAAAAATGAAATTTTTGATGCACATTTCGCTAGTCATTTTATTAAAACGTGTGTTATTTGATATGTCGCCATGTCCCGTAATTTAATAAATACATTGTGACAATCCTTAATATTTTAAATGGGTTTAAATGTTACTGGACGACACAATGCTTCCCTAATGTATTACACTAATGAGCAGAGATGGTTTTCATAAGTGAATTCGGTGGTTTATAAATCATATTCGATGATTCACATACTGAAAGTTTATCGGGTAACTATCATACTTGAAGCTAAATAAATTGAAATATAATAGGGCATAGAGGGGACAAAGCGAGGAAAATTTGAAGCCAAAAGTTATTCCAAGTGGAATAAGTCTAGTACAATTTCGACCGAATGACAGCTCGCGTTCATACTAACTGACATGACACTTGAGCTTCAAACATGCTTCAAAGTTTTAATAATAATAATAATAAATTGTGGGACACAATTCACACACGGTTATTTAGTCCCAAACTAGGCAGGGCCTGTACTATGGGTACTAAACAACTGACAGACATACTTAAATAAATATAAACGACCAGACACGAAGCCAACAGATATGTTCATGCACACAAATGTCGGCCCCGAGCGGGGATCGAACCCGCGACCTCCGACTCAGAGGGCAGGGTCACTACCAACTGAGCCAACAGGCCCAACAACAACAGGTTTTGTATGAAAATATTCCCAATGCCCCCTCTATGTCCTATTATATTTCAATCTCTTTGCTTGAAGCACACGAGATGAGCTAAAACTAGTCTTGGTTTTAATGGTACAAGTGACATAAATCAGGTGTCACTAGTACCATCAATGGTACAAATCGATGGTACTAGTAACCCGGGGGGGAACGTACCTACTCCTTGATATTTTTCACAATACTCGACAATATACCGACCACTATAAAAACTAGGTACATCTAATGAAGATTATGGGACTCTGGGGTCCAGAGGCACGACAGCTTATCAAAGAGCTGTCAGGGCGTTTGGAGGTTACAAGTGACAAGACGGCTGACTGTCAAAAGATCAGCAAGCCAGAGGGCATGCTGCCAGTCTTCTGGGAACCGTTTGACAAGGTTCCTTATTGAAGATAAGCGAATAAAGAATTGAATTGAAGGAGATTTAGTAAATGTTAGATGAGCAGTGATAGCCTTACGGTTAAAGAGCCCGCTTCTCATGATGATAATCAGTGAGGCACGGGTTCAAATCCTGGCATATACCAATGAGTTTTTCAAAACTTACATATATATTCATCTCTAGCTCGACGGTGAAGGATAATAGGCGTGAGATTATTATTTAAATGTTCTAAAAGTAATGTTCATTTTTCTATTGCTTTATTATTCGTGCTTTTTCGAATTATACTGCAATTTTTATTACATACTACTTCGAGCCAATAAAACGTGAGAAAGGTTAAGTAAATAACATGAAAATATTTGGTTATAATCGTGAATACTTCGCGTGTAAGTCCCCATTTATTTTCCCGCCGAAGCATTTTTAATTTGGAGCCGGACCGTCTCGAGTTGATTCATTTATTCGCGGCTTCAAGTCGAAAGCGGTCATTAATAATAAAAATAGGTCGAGTAAGCCCACGCATTAATGGGTTCTCAAGATTTTAAAAACCACTTTGATTAGCGTTACAGGACATTATTAACGTGACGTATTGTGAAATGAATGAAAGTAGTTAGCCTCTTAAGCCAAGAAAATGAGACAGCAGACTTTTAATTGTTCCGACGCGCATTGGAACAGCACAGAGCTTGACTTAATGGTATCTATCTATATATACATAAAATGATAAACTGACTGACTGATTGGTGATGTATCAACGCACAGCCTAAACCGCTGGGTCTAGACCCTTGAAATTTTGCACATAGATAGATTATACAGTGTAGGCTAGGCATCCACTAAGAAAGGATTTTGCTTAATTCAACCCCTAAGGGGGTCAAATAAACGTGCGCGAGAGAAGACGCGGGTAAAAGCTAGTTCTATATAAACTGAGGTAGATTCGTTACCAGTGCTCAAAATATGGCAATATAAAAGTCTGGCAATTGCCGGGAATTGGTTTGTAGCAAACCAGTCACCAATCGAAAAATCATGGCGACATGTTTTGGACACAAATTTTAGTCTCGGGAAATTAAAGATAGGAAGACCTATTTAAAACTAGCGTGTGTACAGCAGCGTTTCCCCCACTTTCTGCCATAAGATTTTCTTAGTCTCTTTGTAGCGGATGCCTAACGTCAATTGTATTTCTCTTTTAAGGTGGAGATTGACATTATGGAAAATGAAAAATAAAATTTTATTTATTTCTGTAGGTAATAAAAAATTACACTTAGAAAAGTCAATAGTCTAATAACAAGGCACTGTGAAATCGTTCATGAAGATTGGCTAAATGCTTTGAGTATTAAACCAACAGGAGACGTCACGCGCACTAGTTTCTTAGCAAAAAATGTCTGCCAATTTCTGCGCGGGGGACGAGGAAACAAACTCAAATAATGTTAAAACTAACGCATGTTTGGACAAAACAATTAAACACTAGCTTGAACTAGATGCACACAAATACATTCACCAATCCAAGCACTCCGTAAACTCAAAAAAACTAGTTGTATTTATCAGGTATGCGTGGTGACCGACACTTTTTTTTGGCAGAGAGGAACGCCTGTCAGTGGCGTCTCCGGTTGGTTTAATACTCAAAGGCTAAATGTAAACAGCAGCCCATCTTCTCCGATAAGTTGCTGGTTCCAAATGCAGTACCCCAGCTCATTTTTTGGCGTAAATAAGTAAGTAAGTAACAACTCTTTATTGTACACCAATAAAAATATGCAACAAGTGACACAATGATAAAAACAAGTACAATGGGCCATCTTATCGCTTTAAGCGATTTCATCCATACAACCTTTTTTGTCTCAATTGTTTTAAGTTAAAATTGAATATGACAAGGGACTAGTCCAAATGAGCTTTCACCGCGTTTATGTGTATCGCCATAATGTAATGTATTCAAGATTAATTAGGCGATCTACCAAGATCACCTCGAATAATACTATACACTGAGGATCAAATTAATCTTCTTTTGGAAAAAATGCTTCATTGAGCTAAAAAAAATCTCGTTGAATCCTTCTATTGAAACGACGTCCCTACTAATGTTATAAATGAAACTAATTCTGTCTGTAATTTTTTAACAAGCAAAATATTAAATTAAATAATCTATGAATTAAAGGATTCCTTTTTAGTTTTCGTATCGAGGAGAAATCAAAGATAATTTAACCACATCTGTCAGTGTTACCATGGTCCGGTCAGCTTAAAATATGGCTTGCCTAACACCCTACTGAATATTGATCTTTACAGAATATATAATTTTATCCATACGTATTTATCTTTCGCTGGTTCGCCTAATCCAACACACTGTGCATCAAAAACAGAGCCGATGTACCTGTGGCGACTGGCGTTGACTAACTCGACTAATACGACTGTAGAGTAGCAATAATGCTTCAAAATTTTATGGGAAAGAATTGCATGTTTTCACAAATAAAACCTGTCATAGACAGAACATAGTACTTAAACTCTACTTTCAAAAATCAAAATTTGAAACAAAAATACAAACCGACCATTAAAAAAACCTATTATTTGTATATTCAACATTTATTACATCCGTTACTAAACCTGTTACGCTAATAGCGAGTGATTTGCTTATGTCCGTCCAATCTTGATCAAAGTAAAAAAAATAATAAAAAATTGAATTCCTTTAGATTTGACGGAGTTATGAATGAACATAGCACAAAAAGGTAAATATGAAAGTTAATTAAAAAAATCAAAATCCCGACTGTTATAAGATTGTGTAGCAGCAGTCTTTACTTTCTACTTCACAATAGGTCTTGTTTCCAGCTTTTTAGATAGTCGGTCGGTCGTTATAAGTCCTAAATGGTCATTCGAAATGAAAAATGGTAAAAGAAACCTAAAAGTAAATACTTTTCTGAGAGTAACATCATTATTTTCCTACGGGGACGGGACTTCCTCCGGTGAAATTGTAGAGAACATTTATGATAAATAATACACAGCACATTTTTGAATAAATTAAACTTTCAATTATCGTTGCACTTCTTACATTCGATTTTCGAAAAGTAAATTCACTGCGCCTCTACAGCGTTCTATGTTCCGGGTCTACCTAATGAATTAATGAGTACCCGACCTTCTGCTCAGGATATATCACCTATATGTGTTACGTATGTTTACATGATTCGTGATGTTTTATGCAGGCACGGATAGGCGTGCCTTTTTTAGGTTACACTAGAAATATTGGGGAGTAGTTTTTTGAGGAAAAGTTGACGAGAAATAAATTTTGGTCGCTGCTCAATATTCATCATCAACCTCTAGTAACCCTAAACATAGTAACACTAAAAGCTGAGCCATCTTTCCTCAAACATGGGGAAGTATGAACCATAATCTTCAACCTAAGGCATACCTAAGGTCATGGTCGAATGGGAAATGGTGTAAGGATAGTGGCCATCTAATTTTAATTTTTAAGTGTATCTGACATGGTTTAACGACATCCATTGCGCGCAATCTAGTAAACATATAACTAGGCAGTTATAATGTAAAACTGTATCTATATACAAAATTTCATCAAAACCGTTAGAGCTTTTTCCTTGATAAAAGTAATAGGATATTATAAAACTTATACTAAACATTTACAGGTTAAAGAGCCTGCTTGATATGATGAAAATCAGTGAAGCTCGGGTTCGAATCCTGGCATGTACCAATGACTTTTTCAATACTTACATACCTAAATATTTATCACTAGCTCGACGGTGAAGGAAAACATCGTAAGGAAACCCGCAGGTCCCAGAATAAATTCTGAGACATGTGTAAAAAGACCCGGTCCGGCGATGGGCTCACCACACAGACCACTAAGCTGGATTAAGCTAGATTAAGCTATATTAATGGTCTGTGGCTCACCACGTATAACGTTTAGGGGTCAAAAGAATATCTCGTGAAAAGTGGGTATATCCAGAAATGGAATACCTCTGCCTACCCCCTCGGGGATAAAAGGCGTGAGATTATTATTATTATTTATTACTAAATATTTTATTATACAACTTAAAAAACATAAACAATTAAATAGTGCTCAATTTTCTTGGTCCATTTTATATATGTAATTACATTTTCAAATTATAATTACATACATTTTATTCATGTGACACAATTACGTAGAGTAAAATTGTACCGTAGGTAACATAAGCATCCAACTCAAGTTCAAAAGGATTTGAAGTACATTATGAATGATTCTTTGTAATTCGTAATTCTCTTGCAAGCCGGTTTCTTTGCAGTCGTTTGCCTCAAGGTTGGTACATGGTACATCCATGCATAAATAAGCATAAGGAATTAAATTTGGCGTAATTTGAACTCTACGTACTTAGGATTAAAGGTGTGTCTTTATATTTTAAGCTAGCAATTAGATATGGAACATAAATGTAATTTATGTTAATACTAGCAGCGCCCCGCGGTTTTACCCGCGTAGTTCTCGATCCCGTGGGACTACGGGAATAAAATATAGCCTAGCCTAGTAGTTTTTGCGTAAAAGAGCAACAAACATCCATACTCACAAACTTTCGTGTTTATAATATTAGCAGGATTATGTGACTATCATTTCTAAATAAACGGCGTTAATTTAGACATCTCATAGTGAATCTTAGCTGGTAGAGTTGAGAACGTCATTCAAGCGAACCCAGCTTCGAATAGTGACGTAACGAGCACAATCAAAACTCAACTGCGCCGGTACAGACGTCGATAGACTCCGCATGCCTACTAATCAGCTGTAGTGAGGTGGTGATATGTGTCCCGGTATTTACGGGACAATAGTCCCGTAGATGTAATACATTGCACTTATTTCATAGACCTACAAGTACAGATAATGCTCTTATTTGATATAAATCTTAACTGTATATCTTGTGGTACAAAACATAGTGTGATTACATCATTTAAGTCTTATAATTATTATTACTTACATATTATATAAGTTGTCTAAACAGTAATTAACAATTTGAGTATACCAAAAGTAATTATAGATTGCATATGGAAATCAGGCAGCGTGCAGATCTCGATATCGAGAGATAGCTCATGCCTACTAATCAGCACAGTGAACTAGTTCCTCGAAGACTCAATATGTACGGGACATCCAAATTCGCAGGTATGACGCAACAATAACAAGATAAGATTATGTTAATACTAACAGACAATGCACGCCTTCAACGCAATATCGCAGATCTGCTACCGTGTGTTCGGTAGTTTTAATTACGGGACATCGAATTTCTAAATAAGACATAACAAGCACAAATCATCTATTATCTAGAAAACGCCTCTAACATATTATGTAGGCACATCATTTTATATTTTTTGGGTATAATGTACCTCCTTTCTGAAACCGAATTTTAACGGTACGATCACGCTTGAACGGAGTGCAGTCGTCCACTGATTGGATCGTCCGAGTATACTCGGATTACGGTTTACATGATCTCTACCAGTAACTATCCCTTTAGTCTTTGTCAGAGTCAGTACTGTGAAGTGTGAAAACGCGGTTTGAGTCCGGATTTTTCCGATTTGTTACTGAAAAATTCAGTCCCGTAATAAAACGGAACAACTCAAGTCGTAAGCCTAGTAATGATCTACTTGTGTCTCTAATCAGGCAAAATAGCTTCGAAGTAGACACGCTGCAATTCTGAGCACCCAAGTCTTTACGCCTTCGACTGTAGCATTACTTTTGATTGAGAAAGCGACTTTGGAATGTCAAGGTAACTTTCTGAATTTTAGATTTTTTGTTTGACCTTTTTTTGTGAAAGCCCACTTCGGAGTTTTTAGTTTTGTGACTTTTAGAAAATAATTTATTCTTATGAAGCTGCCAAAGGATTGTCGTGAAACGAGGTAAGTACTTTACATTACATTAGCGAGAGACAGCTACATAAATTTGAAGGACACTCCGGTTCTTTGGATACCTATATGCGTAGATCATTAACCCTTGATAGCCCACTGCTGCGCTAATGACGCAATTTTTATTGATAAGTATACAATATATAACAGAATTAGCACAATTCCTGAAATTAGTTTGTTCAATATCGATTATTTAATCGGTTTCTGCTATTTTAAATGTGTTAAATTTTTCTGAAAAATTAATTGGTGTAACTGAATTTAGGGCTACCTATTTAAGCCGTACTATGATTGCTCTTTATTTAGGAAATTTGGTTAGACAAAACTAAAGTACGAATGCATCATATTTTTTTTATATTACTGTACTAATTGGGGTGTATGAGGAATTGCGCTTATTCTGTGACGCGTTGTAGATTGTAAGTTTTTTTTCCGGTTTTGTCTGTGTCTGAATTCACTATGTTCTTACGAACCTGTCTAAGGACAGGGAGTTAAGACTCCCGATTTAATGTCCAATCCTTAAAATAATGACATTAATGACTCCCAATGAATTACACCAATATCAAAGTCCGCTGTTATCAAATTGCCGCAGCAACTTTGTTATCTAACAAAAGTTCAACGCACGCTTTCAAAACTTATGATGCTGTTGAATAATATAGTATGTTGTTGAATAATATGGAATATTCTTGATTTGTTATCAGTTCTTTCTTATTTCGACTTTCCAAGACTTTGAGACGACCTCCACCTCTCCGGTGACCTCAGGAACGCATAAAATATGCAGGGACCTCTATTGTGATAGCTTACTTTTCGTTTCATAAGAATGGGACCTTAAGCGGACCGAAATGGAGTGAGTGATATAAAATGTATATATGCAAATTAGCTTCCGGTGTCGTCATCAACTCGTGACAGCTCACTGCTTTTTCTTTCTCATTTATGAAGAAGGATGGGAAGTCATTTTCTACGTGAGCCCACCGAGGATTGGCATTAGGTCACTTTTCAATCGCTTTCGGCATTGTCAAACTACTTTCATAGAGCTGCAACACAATGAAAATCGGGTCCTTTAATTTTGAAAACCTAAGCTTAGTTAAAATAACTACCTACATAAATAAATATGCACTTATGACCTAATTCTACGAATTGTACGAACTGCGAATTCGAACAAAATTGAGAATTGTACGAATTGAGAAAATGTACTGCACATAATTCATTCTGAGCCCCCCTAGAAAAGTGACAAAAGAAGGCTTCATTCGCTTAGTTGACCTTCGCTTCAATATCATACTAACTATCAAGAACTATGTGCCAGTGACTTCTTTTGATAAATACGTGTCGAGGTAGTGATAAATATGTACGTAAGTTTTGAAAAACACATTTGTACATGCCAGGATTCAAACCCGAGCCTCACTGATTTTCATCATGTGAAGCAGGCTCTTTAACCGTAAGGCTATCACCGCTCTCAAGGTACAAATATGTACAATTTACAAACACTCATTGGTAAACAGCTTGACCTGGAATTGGACCCAGGGCGAAAGCCTTAACTTACAACAGGACAAGCACTGCTTTCTAAGTTAATTAAAATAGTAACGCAAATAAACATAGAAAGTAGGTCGGGTCGTGGCCCTGAAATATCTATATCGACAACCCTAACTATATCCTTAAAAGCTACGATTCCACTGCTGGTTCAAAACCATTGGATCGAAGCGACGTCCCCGATCAGAAGCTATGTATATCGAAGGATAGTGTATCTTCGAATAGTACGCAAGTTTTGAGGGAATCGTAGTAAGGTTACGAAAGGGTAACATCGCGTGATTTTGACCCGCGATTGGCGGGTCAATGAATGTTGGCTATTAGAAATAGGTTGGACCAATCCAGTTGTGGCCTAGCCAGTGGCTTTGCAAGACGTAAACCTATTCAAAATGTAGAATAAGGCTACTAGTAGGCATAAGTCCACATGAAACGAACTGAATGAATTGAAGTTATAATCCACTAGCTGTTGTTGTCCTCACAGTCAGTTTCACCCACGTAGTTCCCGTGGGAATACGGGAATAAAATATAGCCTATGTTACTCAGCGATGTAGCATTCCACTGATGAAATGTTTTGATATCGGCCTAGTAGTCTTTGAATTTATTCGTTACAAACGTTCAAAAATGCAAATTTTTCCTCTTCATAATATTAATGTGGATTAGCAATAAAGTAATAGCAATCTATAAATTCAATCAAAAAAATACTAACACCTTTATTCCCCAAGAGGGTCGGCAATGCTGTTTCATCTCTCCGGGCGGAAAGATGCAAATTTCGGCCCGCTGCGCTAAACAAAGTTGCCGCTTTCCGCCTCGATAAGAAAATAGTATACACACCTGGGGAAGTAAATAAGACAGCCTCAGACTGAGACATTTCATCAGTTTATTTGCATTAGTGTCGGTTCGATTCCCGGGCCCGGAAAACGTATTTTTTAAATCTTTGAATGTAATTTTGTTTCTTTTTTAAATGAAAGAATCTTTCATTTCAATGAATTATGGTTTGTTCAGTATTAAGAGCAGGTACTTCCTCTAAGAAATTCCACCCTATACAGGGTATGAATTTCTTGTATACAATGTACATATACATGTACATTGTATACAAGAAATTCACTTTAAGCGTCTGTCTGTCTATATATCCTCCTAAATCAAGCAACGGATTTTATGCTAGAATAGCTTAGCTATTGAATGCTTTCAACGCAAATAATAACACGGTATCGATTAAAATAGCTAGAGACATTTCATCATACGGCATAAAACCTAGTCCTATTAGATGTTACTGAATTAAGATTGAATAATAGTTAATTCATCCATAATGTAAGAAAATAATCCTGGGTGTTTCTGTCTAAGCCGCTGGTCTTGCTTCTTAGACAAAGTTACTTTTGTCATAAAACTCGAACAAAGTCGCGGGCCGAAGCTAATATATAATAAAACAGGCTACATATTATAAAATGTTGAAATAGTAAAAGTTACCAAAGTTTCCAAAGAGTTTATAGGCAAAACTTTCTTCTTAAAATCTCCAGAGGCAAATAAAATCATGTAAAAGTTATAAACTTACAACGGATATTCTTAAAATTCCGTTAAGTTTAGACCTTCCGATAAGTTTAGAGTATTGAGTGTCTGTAACTAATATTCGAATTTAAAGTACCTCTGATTTTTAATAACGTAAAATACTAAGGTCCACATAAATGAAAATTAAAACAATAATCATAAGTCACAAGGCCTGCCAAAGAGGTTGGAAGAAAATCATTCTAGAGAAACTTTTTCTTTAAACGTCTTTGAGGCCTGCTATGACAACCTTTCATATCGAGTCAAATGGCATTTAGTTACCATTGAACGTTTTTGACATTTACAATTTGAATTCGGAACCAAAATGGCGCCCTCTGCACATAGAGAATAATAAATCAACAGCTATTTTATTGACGTTACATTAAAAACAGCTGTCCCTGAGTTGCTTGCTGATTCTTCTCGGGGTGCTGCATTTGGAACCAGAAACACGTCGGTGGAGATAGGCTGCTGTTTACGCCATGCACATTTAGCCAATCTCCGTAGACGAGTTTGACTATTGACATTTCTAAGTATAATTTTCTTTTACCTACAGAAATAAATGAAGTTTTAATTTTAGTTGTATGATTATCTATTGCTACATAAAGGGGTGTCAAATTAGGTATTCTGTAATGAACCTACGACGTGGTGAGGCTGCTGGCGCCTAAAACCATACCACTGATTTATCCTTTACTAGCGACCCGCCCCGGCTTCGCAATGCTAATACTAAAACCTTCCTCTTAAAACACTCTATCTATTTAAAAAAAACCGCATCAAAATCCGTTGCGTAGTTTTAAAGAATATAGGGACAGAGAAAGCGACTTTGTTTTATACTATGTAGTGATGTAATGAACTTTGGGAAACCCCCGTCGCTTAAGAACTACATGTTTTTCTAGGAAGAAAAGTTTTTTATATGTCCTAACTTAAGATATAACCTATCGTCCTGTGAAATTTCATCAAGATAGGTCCACTGGCTTAGCTCTGGAAAGGTAACGGACAGATTTTCTTTCGCCTTTATAAAATCAGTAGGAAATTAAGGGTGGATGCCATTTATGGCTGATTTACATTATTGTATTCCTTTATTGATACTTTACTGAAGAATCCTAGTAGCATCTGATACAAGATTGGAATTTTAAGCTTTAATTGGTGAAACAACGCCATCTCTTAGTGAAGGCTGGATCTAACAGCTTAACTCACCAACAAAACTGGAACAGTTCTGTTTTGTACATTCGTACTCTATTTTGTTTTGTGACCCAAATTTTGTGTTATACATAATTATTAATTATAGGTACTTAGTACCTAATTTACAGAGATTTAAAATATAGTCCGATTTTAATATCTTTTGCTAGTTTACAAGCAATCAGTTTATCAAAATAAAACAAAGCATATAAGTCAGTCACTTCCATTTATTTAATTTTCACAAGCATTTTTCTAAACCTAAACGTGAAAAGGGTGAGCCCATTGCCCATTAGAATACACATTTAAAAAAATGGAAGCAAACTAAACATTAAAATATTATTAAACAGCTGTTATGAGATGGATTAGGTATACGTTTAATAATATATTATTCCCAGTAGTTAAATATGATTTATTTATAAGAGCACGAATCTACATAATCAAAAAGGTTACTCAAAATCTTTTTTCCAAGAAATCTGGAGAATTATTTTCTCAGCCTCCAACCAAAGTTATATCTCGTAAAATTAACAGTAGATATCTGTCATAACATAAAATAAAAAGCCCTATTTACAACCCTACACAATCTAAACACTAAACATAGATATTACGCAACCGAGGGGAAAGTGGTGTACATCTATATCTAGATAAATCAAACGTGTCAGGTATCCGTCACTGGCAGGATAAATATCTCAAGTGTAGCCCTGCGCGGTACGTGCCGACCAAGCTGCAAACCTAGGGACGCGTCCACCGGGAGCATTTTCAAAAATGGAACACTATATTTCAATTATTATTTTTTTGTATTTGAACGTGCCATGTTTTTTTCTCTTTTGCTGGCTGATGACTGGTTTTTATTGGTTTAGGGTTTGGTCTGTTTCAAGAGTTTTTAGTGATGGGCCTAATAATATTTTTTTAGCGTTCCGCTATTGGATTTAAATGCATTTAAAAAAGGATATTAAGTAGTATGTTTTAACGTTATTATTATTTTATTGTTGCAGCTGTATTCTTGGCAGGGCAAGGGCAAATAATTTATTTATATGTTGCATTTACATAGGTACACCTTTTTGTCGAAATTCCACTTATAAAGTTATTCCAATAACTTTATTAATATGATAATTGATAACACAAAGCTATACTTAAATACATTGCCAATGATTCTATTATAGTATGATTGAGTGTAGATCTTTCAAACTTTTATCTGAGTATGTAATCAGAATACAGCATAAGCCATTCTTATAAAATCTGTCGTAAAAACAACAACGAATCGTAAAAACGCGACAGCAAAAGAAATATAAAAATAAATACAGTTGATTCGCAATAAAGCTGTCTCCTGTCGAATCTCAGTAACCACGGCTTAATAAATACGCATACGGCAATCCCCACTGCGCATGCTCGAGACTCACTCATTCCGGACTATTTGTTTTGTCGTTACACTATCAAAAAGCTTCGGATTGCTACCAAAGTAGGATCTTCTCTACTAATTGGAGTTTCTGAACGCACCCGGTGTCGTCGAGAGTGTTATTAAAAAAGAACGAGCGTCCCCGATTGGTGATCAATCATCCAACTGTCAAGTGTTCGCGCCAATAGTTGACGTTTGGCCGCGTGTTCGCTTTTAAAAACAATTTGTGTGGCCAGTAACTGTTTGGTGGATAGAGGAGTGTTGCTTAAGAAGTGCATAGTTGAATTTTTTTTCGATAGGCATCTGCAATACGGCAGACAGCCGCAGATCGGCGCGAAACTTTGAACTTTGCCCTTGTCCAGTGTTTTACTCTAACTACATACGACTCTTAATTAAGTTAATTAAGACTATTATCGAACTATCATTATAATCCACAAGCTTTTTTAGTGTTAATTACCGGTGTTAGTTTTAGAACACTAACTTTCAAAAGTGTTAAGTTCTTCATCGTGTCAATATGAATATCACGTCGACGACGGACGGTAAGTTTATCTGAAACATCTGCAATGAAAAAGTACCTAATTGTGCATTCCCTAGATGCGGACTGCTGCGGAATTTGGAATGACTTTCGAATTTGAGCTTTATTACCGTTGCTTTGAGAGGGGAATGGATTAACAGAGGCTGTGACGTCTGTTATGAAAATTGGACTCTTTCACATAAAGAATAAGGCTTAAATTCGAATTTTCTAGCGTCAGAAGCCAGTGTTTGTACAGAATGTACCAACATTCCTACGTGCCTTAAACTAATGTTGGCGTGTGTTTAACATGTTTTTCTGTTGGAACAGGATTAGTTGGTCTACCAATTGTTTTAGTTGCAAATGGGTTTTGTCAGGCAAACGTTTTGACCAAGTTCCCAAATTATTTGTCTGTTGTCCCTTTCTAACGTGTGTACTGCATAATTTGCTATCTCGTCTTACCTAGGGCCTGGATAAAATACTGCATTCTATAAAGTTAACCACTCTTTTCTGTGGAATCAGTAGTGCCCTAACCTCAAAATACAAATAAAATATATTTTAGATAAATCTATTTTTTTAAAACCTTGCATCGAATAAAGTCTGTGATTTTATTGTATAAGGCTGTATCGGCTCTGACTATTATATATCTATTATTTTTGCCTACACCGACGAGAAAAAGAACGACTGTATAATAAAGTACCTAAGTATATTTATATTTTTTATTTATTTAACTTCACGTATACCAAGAAAATGAACACATGACGAACTTAATAATATATTATTGATCGAATAGCTTACTTTATCAAAAATTTTTATACTATACTAGTGACTCGCCCTCGTTTCGTTTTAGTTTATATGATATTGAAAAACCTTCCTTGTTTATCGTTCTTTCTATTAGTGAAAACCGCTTTAAAATCGGTTGCGTGGGTGACTTAAAGGATATACAGACAGACTGATACTGACATTTTAGCTTATACTATGTAATTGTAAAGATATATAGCACAATGATAATATAAGTTATTCTGACCCAGTTCTAAAATTGTTTCCGTACAAAAGTTCTACGCAACTTTATCTATTAAAATGTATAACGATCGTAGAGCACCTACGCCTAGTAGCTGTGGCGTAGCAATCGTAGCAATGCAGGTCTACGACATGGTGACTGCTGTCTCTTTCAAATAGCGTAGAAGTGAAAAGGACACTCGTTGCCGATGTATGATAATTATTTTTTGTGTTTGTATTCAAAGTGTAATTCTATTTTACCTACAGAAATAAATGATACTATAAACTATTGGCTAACCAATGTTGAAGCAATCCATAGGCCGTTGCTTAGTATCCGGATCGAAGGGCCAAATGTAAATGCTATAAAAAAACCTTTGAAATATTACATTGAGAGAAAAAAAAGGACGAAAAGCTGACGGACATACTCATCAACACACTACCAAAACTACTGAAGCTTGAGACTTTTATAACCTACTACCGACCAGCCCCGGCTTCGCACGGGTGCAATGCTAATACTAAAACCTTCCTCTTGAATCACTCTATCTATTAAAAAAACCTCATCAAAATCCGTTGCGTAGTTTTAAAGATTCAAGCATACATAGGGACATAGAGATATAGGGATATAGGGACAGAGAAGGTGTTTTATAAAAATAAAATAAATAAAGAAATAATCTCACGCCTTTTATCCCCGAGGGGGTAGGCAGAGGTATTCCATTACTGGATATACCCACATTTCACGAGATATATTGGACCCCTAAACGTGATAGGTGGTGATCCCATCGCCGGACCGGGTCTATTTACACATGTCTCAGAATAAATTCTGAGACCTGCGGGCTTCCTCACGATGTTTTCCTTCACCGTCGAGCTAGTGATAAATATGTACGTAAGTTTTTGAAAAACTCATTGGTACATGCCAGGATTCGAACCCGAGCCTCACTGATTTTCGGCCGGCTCTTTAACCGTAAGGCTATCACTGCTCTATATGTTGTTTTATTCTATGTAGTGATGAAGTATCGGATAAGAAAATATTTTGCTAAATTTTCACGGGAACGGGAAAGAAGTCTTTGAACTCCTCCTAGTAACTTATAAATTATAACGGTTCTGCGCGGTTTCACCCGCGAAGTTTCCGTTCCCGTGGCAACACGGGAATAAAATATATCCTATGTTACTCAGAGACCTTCTAGCTTTCCATTGAAAGAAAGAATTTTTTAAATCGGTCCAATAGTTTTTAAGTTTATTCAAAACAAAAATATTTTTTTTTCTCTTTATAATATTAAGTACCAGATATAGAAATACACTATATAACAACATAGCAGACAATAATAATATACTATCCACATTGGAAGAACCGAGTCGGGAGTCGCGGTATAAAATATTCAGGGTCCCTCCCAGACAGCTTGCTCGTATAGTTCAAGTTAAATGATCCACTTGTTTTATCTACTTTAAAAATAAATGAGAAAACGAACAGACCAATTACGTGACTATTAATTTTAAGTGGATTTTCGGGCTATTTCTAAACTGTCGAATTATTAACATGTAATTTTACTGCTGCCTTATCCAAATAGAAAACAAAAGTTTCATTCAGATAGTCGCTTGGTAATATTAACTACTAGCGGATGCCCAGCAGCGTTGCCCGCGCGGATTCCTTTTATTCCCGTTCCCGTGGGAAATTCCGAAAATCCCTTCATAGTGGCTGCCTACGACATACTTAAGACACCTACATACCATATTTCAAATAGCGGGTTCCCAGTGCAGCGGCGTTTTCCCGCTTGGATTAAGTTTATTCCCCTTCCCGTTAGAATTTCCAAAAATCCCTTCATACCAATTTCCTATGACATATCAGACACCTTCATACCATTTTTCAAGTTTCTAGGTATTATCGTTTCGGAGTAGTACGTATTTCTCTTTTTAACCAGTTTTTTTATTTTCCCGTGGGAATGAGATATTTTCCTTGAATAAAAAGTACCCTAGATGTTGACCCGGGTACTCAGTTATCTCCATACCAAATTTCATCAAAATCCGTCTAGTAGTTTTTGAGTGATGCGTGCACAACCAGACAGACAGACAGACAAAAATTCCAAAAATTGGTGTTTCGGTATCTATATCGATAACTATATACACTACCGTTAAAATTTTCAAAAAATATTTAATGTACAGACACGGCCCCGTTACAGTTTTATTATATGTATAGATTATAAAATACATGTCAGTGACTACTTACACTTGTTTAGAGTGTTGCGTCAATTTTACTCGGTCGTACTATAACACGATAGGTAAGTCGAGCGATAACGTCGATCCCATACATTTGCCAATTCGACTAATATGTACATTTTACAATGCCTTGGCTACGCCTTCTTTACAATAATAATCTCCTTCAGTAGTTACGGAATGAATATTTTAATTTCAGTCGTCGAATAGTTTCAGCAGACAAAGCGCGAAGTATTTATTTATGTTTATTTATTTAGTTACAACTTACATTATCATTACAGCAATACACCCAATACGATACCACTATAACCACTGTTGCATAGATAGTACAATATTACATTCATGAATTCATTCAATGCATAACTGAATATTATCTACTACCTAGGATACATCACTATCACTACAAAGTATAAAACAAAGTCGCTTTCTCAGTCCCTATATTCATATGACCCTATGTCCCTATGTATGCTTAAATCTTTGAAACTACGCAACGGATTTTGATGCGGATTTTTTAATATATAGAGGAAGGCTTTAGTATTAGCATTGCACCCGTGCAAAGCCGGGGCAGATCGCTAGTTACTTATAATTCTAATGGCTCTAGTCACAGGTGAAAAATTTTTATTGTTTGTTCGTGCAGTCGGCTCCTCCATCGGTGTTCGACTCGGCCAAAGAGTTTAAAATATAATAGGACATAGAGGGGGTATTGGAAATATTTTCATACAAAACTTTGAAGCATGTTTGAAGCTAAAGCGTCATGTCAGCTAGTATAAGAAAGCGAGCTGTCATTCGGTCGAAATTGTACTAGACTTATTCCACTTGGAATAACTTTTCGGTTTCAAATTTTCCTCGCTTTGTCTTCTCTATGCCCTATTATATTTTAGTCTCTTTGGCCTCGGTTGATGTCGTAGCGTAGTGTTAGGTACCCAAACCTGCGATTTCAGAATTTCAGGGTGTTAGTTATGCCAAGTTTGTAGCAGTCGTCCTATTGTTTCTGTCTGCTCCATCGGGAAAAAGGCGTGATTGTGTTTATTTGATTTCCTATAAAAGTGTCAATAGTTCGGCGGTGAAGGAAAACATCGTGAGCATGCCCTTTAACAGCTGGCCTATTGTCTATTTACAACCTTAGTCGCAATTGTCTTCATTTTGACATACTTTGCTGCTTCCGTACATCTGTCATTATCACCAGTGTAAGTAAATCAAGCAATGAACGCGTACAAATCTCAAATAAAGACGATAACGATTACAATTCTGAAATGGGCTATCCACATTACATGGTTATGGTCCGAAAAATATACTGGTGAAAAGGCTGAGCTTATTAATATAAGATTTCGTTGTGCTTAGGTGACTCATTGATATTTAGCTCTGCTATTCAAATTGACACAACTTGTTCTTTATTTAAAAATACTCTACAAAAGGTTTTATATGCGTACGGCTACAGGTCGTTCCGAGATCGTATTAATTTTATTGCCGGTCCGGTTTCTTGAGAAAAGGTTTTATTGGTAGCGTCGGTATTACGCAATTTAGTACCTTGTCTCATTATATTGTTAGTTAAATAGCATAGCAATGAATACGGTGTTTGTTTATTAAAGTTTACAACATTTAAATACTATTACTACAAGGTTTTGCCTGCGACATCTCTCGCTTTTCGAGCTAAAACGTAGGCTATGCCCTAGAAGCATGATCACTCGATGCTAATTACCAAGATCAGCAGGCGTATTCAGGGAGCTTCGATATTCGATATCGGAAAATCTGTCGAACACTTTCGAGATGGGCTGATGTTGGTATTGAAAACTAAAGTCATATGTGACATAAGGATTTGGAAAAGTTTCCGTGGCTGTAAGAAACGCCTAGAATCAAGTTTCCGAAGTCGATAGATTCGACATCGGAAAATTTTTCACTCGATCTGAATCGAACGGAAACGGTATCGAGTCTCCGTGAATACCTACGCTGGAGCCGTACCACCTGTAAGTTTCATTATGGGATGTCTAAATTGACGCAGCTTTATTCAGCTTCAATAGACAATCATGAAACAAAAATAACGGTTGATCTCTAGTCTATGTGCGAATCGCGCCATTTTGGGTCCTAACTCAAAATGAAAACCAAATACTATTTGACGCTTTCGGATATTCAGAGATGGTCTGAGATACTAGGCCTGCAGTTCTTCGGCATAGTTATGAAAAGGTCACAGACGCACAGATTGCGTACCTATTATTATTACTTATTTATTTAAAAAGCACACAAATATTCTTAATTACATACATTGTCCCACAAAACCGTGTCAACAGTTTAACTGCGGGATAGGAAGTCTCTTTTTATACTTATTACAATTTTAATATAAATACATTTTTTACTATTATTGCATAGCGTGTGACTGTGGGGCACCTCAAATGGTTTTTCACATCGTGGAGGAGTGTCCCAGCCGACGTGTTGATGGTGGCATCAATGAGCTTAGGCTGAGTGTTCTGAGGCTGCTATAGACTGCCTTAAAAATTTAGATTTAGCTTTATAGCGAACGAAGGACTAATTTTCAAGGCCTTATGATAATAATATTAATAATAACGCACAAATTAACTTTCACAATCATCATACTATTAAATAAAGCGATTAGTAAGTACGTGTGTGTACGGTACAAACACCGACATCGCAGGTTTCACGGTAATAAATTCCAAGCTCCTTCCATCAAGCTCATAAAATATTCAAATCCCGGAGAAGATTGTCAACTTTGCAATTAGGTGGATATTTTAATGCGATCCGGAGTTCTCCTCACTTCGAGAGTTACCTCGATACGTCCCCGGCAGATCCGATCTACTTAGTCATAGATTAATTGATAAGAGGGGGAGAGGTGACAGTTTCATGCCTACGGAGTTTTATTACAGAGACAGATTTGAAAGAACGAGATTGTGGAGTACGAATGGGAGGAGTACCGGTCAAATGCCTACTGTATGCAGATGATCAAGTTATAATTGAACCATCAGCGCATGAGTTGCAGAACACGGTAGCTATCGTGAATGAGGCATTCAAGAGGAAAGGTATGAAAGTAAATTTAAACAAAACGAAGGTTATGGTTGTGGAGAAAAATATGGACATTTCTGCGTGCGATATTATGATTGAAGGTGAGAAAGTAGAACAGATGTCAGAATTTGTTTATTTAGGAAGTAAGTTTAGTAGAGACGGTAAGTGTGATAGTGATATTGAAAGGAGAGTGAATGCAGGTAAATATGGTGAACGGTGCATTGCACGCCTTCATGAGGAGCCAGAAAGTGATTAAAAAAGCACGCCTGGCTGTTCATGATGGGGTGTTGGTTCCTACCTTAATGTATGATAGTGAAAGTTGGGTAAGGCAGAAGCACGAGAGTCGAATAAATGCAGTAGAAATGCGCTCGCTTAGAAGCATGAGTGGAGTACGATTGATTGATATAATGAGGAATAGTGCAATCCGAGAGCGATGTGGCTTGAAAGAGGATGTATTGACTAAGATTGAGAACGGAATGCTCAGGTGGTTTGGACATTGGAGCGGATGGATGAAAGGTGTCTAACGAGACAAATATATAAGGGGATTGTGAGTGGCCGAGTCGGCAGAGGGCGACTTGTTGAGAAAGTTTCTGAAAGTCCCTGCAATGGCCCTGCCTTTTTAGTCGAAGGCCGTGGGTTCGATTCTCGTTCGGATCCAAATTTGTGTGCATGCATGAGGTGTTTACTTCATATTTGGATGTTTAATATTTATAAAAATTAATTAATATTTAAGTAGATTATACGTTGTTTAGTACCCACAGTACAGGCTCTGTCTAGTTAGGGACTAAATAACAGTGTGTGTTAGTACAACACCATAAGCGTAAGTATTCCTGTAACATAGTTCTGGAACACTGGGTGCTATTTGGTCGACGCACGTCAAATTTCTGGTCGGTACGGCTCCTGTCTCCTCTAATGTTCTTCCTGACATCTTAAGAATTGTATCTACATTAATTTTAACTAGTTATAAGGACTATGTAGAGAAAATAAAGATTGTTTCATTTCCCTAAGGCGATATTGGTTCGAGTAGCTCATTTAGATGCTATCGCATTGGTAGGAATTAGCGACTCAGTACGGCTGCTCCACCAAATGCCTAACAAAATTCTGAATATCACAAACGCTTTTGTATTAATATATACTAGTTTTTTCTAGCGACTTCGTCCCCGTATTAACCCAGTTTAAATCACACTTTGTATGTCTAGATGACTCGGCTTTTAAAAAGAAACATGTACCAGATTATAAGTTAGACCTGCAAAAATGCAACTGTGAAAGCTACATCCAATTTGGTTCAGTAGTACATGCATGGACAGATTGACAAAACTTCTAAAAATAATGGTTTTGGCTTCAATTGTTGATGTTATAAAACCCTACATAATAATTTATCTCCTGTGTACATACAGGTACTGACCAGATACAATTTTATGATGTAAAGATTTCTCTTAGAGACCCAAACCCCGCAGGCAACATTAAACTTTATCACTATTTAAACAACTGCCACATTGGCTTCTCTCTGATCTGTGGAAAGCAAATTTGGAGATAATTTGGTTTTGATAGCGACTAAGTAATTATTTAATGCTGTAGCTTGAATAACGTGGTTAATCTTAATAAACCTGCTAGTGATTATAACGGGTTAGTGCCTTATAGATTAAGGTAGCTTTGATTGACATAAGCCAGGCTTGGAGAATTTACTATAATTGCTACAAGTTGGATTTCTTGTATTTGCTTGAAGGTTACTGTCAATCAAATTGTATTTACAGAAGTATTGGTTAAATATCTATGCTCAAGGATATTTTATTTGAGTACTAGATGGTCCCCAGTGGCGTTGCCCGCGTTGAATCCGTATTTTTCTGTTCCCGTGGGAACCTCCATAAACCTCTTGTTAGTGCTTACTAACACACTTTCAAGTCTCATTTTGTCACTTCTAATTGTCGTTTAGACTTGAAACTTTGCAAGCGTATGTAGTTTGGATTATAATACAACATTTTGGTATCATCGAGCCGATCTAATGACGTAGGCAGGAGGTGGATAATGGAACTCCTCAATGGCCACGAGTACACCCTACGAGTTTATTTATTATATGTTTGTACTGAACCCTTCGTGAAGGAGTCATACTAACCAGCCGGTTTTTTTCACCAAACTTACTCGTACATGACAATTTTTTATTTCGGAACGTGGACGAAGTCACGAGCAAATGCTAGTCTATACTATCTATACTCTATACTAATATCTTTGTATATTTTTTACTAATAAACTCAAAAACTTTTGGCCCGATTTTAAAAACTATTTCACCAAGCTAGATTATACCTGAGCCCTTCGGCCGTCTAAAGAACCGGAGTTTCAGAACTGGTTCCATACGAGGCTTTTAAATTACTTGTACGGAAGTGGTTCCGATCGTGACATAGGCTACATTTTATTCCCGTATTCCCACGGGAACGGGAACTACGCGGGTGAACAGAACCGCTAGTTAATAATAAAACTGCTTCAGTTTATAACAATAACAGTATCCATTCGACCTGACATGTGGTGGAACAAACCCTCTAACTTCAAGAAGTAGTAGAAACCTAGGAACACCCTGTAGTCGTGTTTGAACAACTTCGGAGCTTTCTCGATAGTTCAGAGTTCCGGTTCTATCATGGCTATTTATAATTTACTAGCGCGTAGCTCCCGTTCCCGTGGGAATACGAGGATAAAATAATACGGGGATAAAATAATGATAAGATTTATATAGTTTTCTCATGGATGCCATTGTCAGAACTGGACCAAATTGTAAAAATGGGACCACACTGAAAGCACCAGCTTTTAAATAAAAAAAGAATCATCAAAATCGATTCACCAAGTCTAAGAGATAGGAAGTAAGCATCATTATTTGTTTATTTTTATTTTAGTTACATCACCAAAGCCTCAAAAATTTGTTTTATTAGGGGGCATCGTGCACATAAATGTAGGCCCGTGCGGGAATCAAACCGGTGACTATAATTCAGTAAGGTCACTACTAACTGACCCAATAGGCTATTAAGGTAAATAGCTATCATAAAGAACATCGCCCTTTGTAACAAACAAAACTTACTACAAACTATGTCAAAACCACGATTGTCGTATTATCAAGATCACGCGTGGAAACCCGTCGGCACCTCAATAAGGAAACTCAGTTTTTGTTTTATTACCTCTGCCCTCGGCCCTAGTACCCTTGAACCTTTCAAGGGATCTGTCATCTATCGCGACATCAAATCTAGGGCCACGCTACTATGGCCGAACGAGCCCTTTTGATTGCGAAACTGAGACTGAGGAAAAAATGGAGTGCCTATAAATTTACTAGACAAAGAGGTTGGAAGAAAAATATTTCCTTTTAAAAGAAAAATATTCTTTTTTGGAAGACAAATATTATCGTTCCTAAACTTTTTCTTTAAACGTAAGTATTCTACTTACTAGCGTTGCTTGACGGTCTCATTATTACAATGGAAGCCTCTATAAACGATTGCGCTGTTTTAATAATGTCAAACCATTCTTCTTAAATAGTACCTATTCAGGTCATTTACGGAGGCTGCTATCTTGACGTCAGGATAGTAGCCATCTTAGTACACAAAAACCACTGCATTTTTATAAAGAAATATACAGGATGTCATTTTTTACCGTCTGGAAAAAAATGTGGTGTGATAGGTAAGTGTAATAGATTCATTTGGCAATGTACCTAAGTAAAAAAAAAATTCTCAAAAATTTTTTTTCTTGTTTAAACTAATATACATTACCCAATTGTAGTCAATAATACACACTGAAATATTTGAAATAGTATTTTAAAAAGAAACAGGCTCGTAGCGTCCATTTATGCGCAATCTACCTACAACCGCCAGCTGCGCGTAGTACTGTGCGTAGTTTTCTAGATTTTGTAAACTGCACTAAACATGACTAAGGTAAACGCAGCTATTAACGACCCATCGAAAATCTGCAGGTATTGCCGACCCATTGAGCTTATTCTTATTTTTATCGGTTTGGAACGATTTGAGTCACAAGAGAGTATAATATACACACATGTTTGTATGTTTCCTAATTAATTTACTGGTGTTAGTGTACATAGGTTCACGGGAATGTGACCAAATACGTTAGTTTCTGTGAACGTAGCGAGTGCGCCGATCGTGTCATACTAACCCTTACTTCCTCAGGTAAGTACTCGAATTTTTTGCCTAAGATATTTTATATATAAATATTTACGTTAAGTTTATTCTGAATAACTCAACATATTCCTTTATTTGTATATTCCACATTTCGCAACTCTAAATTATTATGTTTTAAGGGATTTTAAAAAGTATTTTTGAAATTAAAATAGAACGGCAATAGCTGCACTGCATTTTAGTAGTGCAGTCATTGCCGACCCATGGATCGGCAATGGCTAAGAGGTTATGCTTTATTTTTTAAATTTTTCGTTAATGCTTATAATAATTAAACAAGTTTTTATAACACCATTTCAATCTTAAGTATTCTAAAATTATAAGCATCTATTAGCGACATACACCATGTTATATTATAAACTTGTTTTTCCGCGATAAACTGCCACGCATTATTTAACATTTAGACGTGGGATATGAAAGAAACTACTTAGAATTTTCTTCGTATTTATATGAAAATGGTGTATTTTTTTTATAGTTTAGGACCAAATCAATAAATTATTGTATTAAATCGGATGGGGAAATATATTACAATTAATATCGATTATTTTTCGTGGCTCGTTAAAAGATTTGTTCATTTTTTTATTTAACACTAATTACCGATCCATATGAATCGGTGATTGCAACAAAGAGAAGCTATCACCGATTCTATTCCGAATAATTAGTATTTTTGGATTAACAGTATGTAATGTCTAAAAGAAAGGCTACTAATTTGTTTCAATATAATGATTTGATTTAATAAGTTAGGTTAGGTTTAATTTCATTTAATGTTATTAAATTTCATTTTCATTAATTCATATCCATAAAAAAAATCAACTGAAGACTTGGCTGTATGTATAGTTCCCTTTGAACAAAAAGAACTCTGCTTTTAATCTTTTACTGTTGGCGCGATTTTCCAAAAATGTTAGTTGAGTTTATTGTATTTTTATTATTTTATTAAATTGCTTAATTTTTTCGCAACTGTATTAAAAATAGTTATTAAGTTACACGTGCGGAACCGTGATTGCAACTTGTCCCGACAGTCAACCCTCACCTTCGGCTGCGCTAAACTTGGGAAGTTCGAAAAAAAATTACTTATAGGCTTTTTGGGAAATAAAACAAAGGGTTTAAGTTATTTTGAAAAAAACATTGTCCAATTATTGTTATTCAAAACATGTAAATTATACATTTTTAATTGTTTTTACTTTTATTTTCAGGTTTGTGACTCTGACTTAAATAGTATAAAGTATTAGTGCTAGCCACGGTGGAGCAAATCATGATTCATGTGTGTAGAAGCACCAGCCGCTATCCCAACTTGAAAAACTCTGTGCTGAAAATAAAACAGTGTGTTTTTATTTTATTAACATCTACACATTTACAAAATTATCTCTGAATTTTGATAGTTAATATTTATAGGTATGTTTCAGGTGATTCAGTTATCCCCTATGTTCAACACAATTGACACTAAGACCAATTCCCTTCAATGGCACTACATGGAACTGCATTGTGAAGTAACAGCATTGACATTGTTAAGAAGTAATTACTATTAAGCAGGCTAATCAATTAGAAAGAAAGGCTTAGGTAACTATGGTTTGCACTAGCTGGCCAAGCAGCAAGATAACAATACATGACCTATATTCTCACTTTGATTTTATGAATGTTAGTCTATTTACCTTAATTTAAGTCTATTTTAATTAAAGTCTATTTTCTTATATTACTAAAATTTCATTTGTCTCCACCGAGAAATCAATACCTTTATTTTTATTGAGGTCCAAATGTGAAAACAATCTTTTAAAGAATCTACAAGAATTCCGAGGTTCACAGCGATTAGTTGGAAAGCATGGACACTACTGACATGGGCTGCAACTCGCTGCATTTTCACTTGTTATCCTTGAAGCCTCCGAGATTCACACAGAGGAGCCAGTGGACGACCTAATGAAAATAAAAATTCTTTGTCATTGAAATGTATCATATATATAACTTTGCACAATGCTTCATAAGCATTAAGAATTATAAAAATAAAAACTACAATAACGTAGGTAGGCACTTACTTTCGAGTTAGTTTGAAAATTGCTTCCAATTTGCAATTTGAAACACAATTTGTGTTTGGTATGTTTATTGAGATGTTTACAACTTCGTTCAGAGGAATTCTTCCATGGAATCCAAAAGTGGATAGTTTTTTCTCCAGCGTAAGCCATCTTGGTATGAATGAACATATTTTTGTTGACTAAATAAGAAATCAATGAATTTCATGTTGGTTCTATTCCTTTTTTTTTTCACCCCTTACAGGGTAGGCAGAGGCATTACGCCATGCAGCCTCATCATTAGTTAATGATATCCTTGAGTATTAAGTGGCTCAGCTTCAGAGTCCATGCACAAAAATACAGTCTTCAACACTTTCCACATCCCTAACTTGGTTATCAACAATAAAATAATAGCACTTTTACTGAAGACTTTATTGTAACTTCTTGAGGCAATCCAAAAATGTCCTTATCTCGCATTTTATCGAATTTCCCATTCACTGCATACTTTCACGGACACTTGCCACATAATAAACTTTTACTATTGTGATGAGTCAAAATCCGAAATACATAGCAAAATGAAAATTATACAAAAAACATGACGTCCCTCTTCGGATTCCCGCCAAAAAGTTTAAAGTCAAGTTTATCTCCATTTTCAGATTATTTTAGTAACTATAATTATTGTAATGAATCAAGTACAAAAATGAGAAGCAAATAAAAGTAAACGGGACATTTCGAAACGGGATATTTTGGGAAAGGGATATTTCGCTCAAATTAATAATTATTTTGAGAATCGAACGTGTAGGTAGGTATTCTGTGAAAAAAAGTATGCTTTATTTACTTACGGTCGGTGTTAGATTCATAAAAATCGGTAATAGCTTCAAAGCGTTTCGGGTGGGTCGGTGATAGAAACAATTGACTTCAACAATCCTTTGATTATTTTTTCAATGAAAACATGATATTTATAAACAAGTGAAAATATAAATATAAAATATACAATCTATATTTAATTATAAAATAAAACAATCTGCAGTATTTGCAACCACTACCCTTAATTCTAATAATCAATTTCAAAACTTGCTTAAGGGGGTCGGTAATAGCTGCGTTTACCTTATTTTTAACAATTAATCTCGTGTATAACTTCGGCTCTAGATACCTTATACGCCATATTTTTTTCCAGACGGTAAAAAAAAACACTCAGTATATACCAAAAATCTCTTCGTAAACAGTGCTTCCAATTTGGGCAGTTTCAAAATTTATGCTTTTAAATGAAACCAAAGTCAACAGGGTGTTTAGGGTTGTAGCTTGACGGGTTCCATTCTAAATTTGAAAAATTATAATAAAATTCATACTCGTGTAATGCTTTGTCCTATAAGGGAACATAGTCCAACGGAGCTCGGAATTGAAACTATAGTGGGTGAACCTTTTTGATTGCATGGCAAGGGAGTACCTCGTACTGTACCTTTATAGCCTAACATAGCGAACAAACATAACATATTGAAGCAAAAATATTAGGAACTAGGCTTGTGACAGGGTTTACCACTAAAACGGGCAGACGGGTCACCTGATGGTAAGTGACTACCGTCGCCCATGGACACCTGCAACTCAAGAGTCACAAGTGCGTTGCCGGCCTTTAGGTGGGAGTACGCTATCTTCTTGAAGGTTTCAAGGTCGTATCAATCCGGAAATATCGCAGGCGACAATTTATTACTTTCAACTCAAGAGTCACAAGTGCGTTGCCGGCCATTTACCAGGAGTATGCTCTCTTGTTGAAGGTTTGAAGGTCGTATCGGTCCGTCATAGGCTGACAATTTGTTCCACAGATTGGATGTGTGTTGCAAAAAGTTCCGTGAGAACCGCACTGTGGTGGATTGCCAGCTATCTAAGTGATGTGGATGATAGTTTAGTCGTGTTGAACGATGGTCAAACGTTGCTGCTTGTATAAGTCTGAACAATTCCTTGGACTCTCTCCATGATACAGGCGCTAGAGAATGCAGAGTGAAGTTACATCTCATTATATATATTATGCCAGTAATCATATAATAATTATATCCCTTATTTTTCAGGTAAGTTCCAGACATTGGAGAGATGGTAAGATAACCAGCCTGGTCTGTCCATTCATCCATCTGGATGGAGAGACCAGACCAGTTACCACAGAAGCTAGAGATAAGAGAGAAAAGTATTATGATTTAGCAGCGCCTCGCGGTTTCTCTCTCGTAGTTACCGTTCTTGTTATAATATGGGGATAAAATATACTCTATGTGTTATTCTGATGTATAAGCTATATAACTGTAAAGTTACATCAAAATCCGTTCAGTAGTTTTTGCGTGAAAGAGCAATAAACACACTTAATCTTATTTTTTTTTATTTGGTGCATTCGTTTCGGAGCTCATTCATTAACAACAGACATGCAAATCTTTCCTCTAAGTATTTAATATTAGTGTAGAATAAAATAATGTTATTTTGAAAAACTTAAGTTTCAAAAACTTACGTACATATTTATCACTGTCTCAAACCCGCAGGTCTCAGAATTAATTCGGAGACATTTTAAATAGACCCAGTCCGGCGATGGGCTCATCACCTATCACGTTTAGGGGTCCAATATATCTCTTGAAATGTGGGTATATCCAGTAATGGAATACCTCTGCCTACCCCCTTTGGGGATAAAAAGGCGTAAGATTATATTATTTATTATTATTTTTAATTTTGAATTTTGCTAACTAATTTTGAATCAGTGAGGCTCGGGTTCAAATCCTGGCATGTACCAATGAGTTTTTCAAAAACTTACGTACATATTTATCACTAGCTCGACGGTGAAGGAAAACATCGTGAGGAAACCCGCAGGTCTCAGAATTAATTCTGAGACATGTGTAAACAGACCCGGTCCGGCGATAGGCTCACCACCTATCACGTTTAGGGGTCCAATATATCTCGTGAAATGTGGGTATATCCAGTAATGGAATACCTCTGCCTACCCCCTCGGGGATAAAAAGGCGTGAGATTATATTATATTATATATATATTTTATTAATTTTGCTAACAAAATATTGAATTATCTGATCCAATTTCAAAGATCGCTCGCCTAGTCGCCTTCAAAGCCCTACATTATTAAATCATAATTTCTGTCACTATGATTTCCCTGAAGTAGCGATTAAACATCCAACATTTATATAACGAAGTAGTAAAACTCTGCGAATCCATTAATTCCACTCCACAGACACGTGAAACGCTCGTTCAATCGATTCAATCGCGATTAAAAAAGTCGATTAGATTGTCTGCCGATGTCACCGGTCTAGCGTATTTATTTCGAACACTGACTACTTTATAATGAACTAGCTTTTACCCGCGGCTTCGCTCGCGTACATTTATTTCACCCCCGGGTTGAATTTTGCAAAATACTTTCTTAGTAGATGCCTACACTGTACTTATATGCTATCTATGTGCAAAATTTCAAGTCTCTAGACCCAGTGGCTTAGGCTGTGCATTGATATATCACCAATCAGTCAGTAAGTTTATCATTTTATATATATAGATAGATATAGAAAATCTTCACTATACGTTCAAACTAAGTACCCAAGACGTTTAAAGAAAAAAATTGATTTTTATTTTCTTCCAACCTTTGCCAAGTACTAAGTACATACTAGATCTATGGACTACTGTGATACTAATTTAATACCGTTTGTTGTACTTCATCAGTCTATCATCATCATCATTATCATCCCGCAGCAGCACACTGCTGAACTAAGGCTCTTGCTATTTTGGTAAGGTACATTGTAATTTCACTAATCAGATTCAGTGACGTTATAATTAGACTAGTAAAATTATCAATAGCAACACTTAGATGTGGTAGCTGTTTATTGGTCGATTCGACTGACCACCGTGCAAGGCTGACCAATCAATAACCCGTTTCCCCATTTTGTATGAAATTGAGACGATTAACGAAAGTCCGTGCAATTGTAATACCACTAGCGAAATTATAATATCGCGGCTTTTACAATAATACTGCCACGTATATACCCAAAAAATTAAACATCAGTTTATTTTTCGTAGCGGTTCTGCACGGTTTAACCAGCGTAGTTCTCGTTCCCGTGGGAATACGGGAATAAAATACAGCCTATGTTACTCAGTGATCTTGTAGCTTTAAACAAGTGAAAGAATTTTTAAAATCGGTCCAGTAGTTTTTGAGTTTATTCGTAATAAACATACAAAAAATACAAATCTTTCCTCTTTGTAATATTGAGAATAAAGGATACTCTTTCCGAGTAAGTTTAAACTTTTTAAAGCGAGTCTTCTGCCGATTTATTACTTGTCGATTCTAGGCCTGATCGATATAACACGCTAATAGGACAGACGCCAGACTTTATTAAGTACTTTCTTGTACAAGGTTAATTTTATTTAGTCGTACTTACCAATACTTAAAGTAGATGAATTTTTGATTGTGTAAGCTACTCCAATAAAAGATCTAGAGCCCGTACACTACCAAAATTAACAACATATTTATTTATTTATTTATTTAATTGTATTTTCTCAGGATTTTGGAATTGCTTTTGTTTGTGAAATTTGATAAACTTCATTTAAACAAAGTGGCTTTTGAGACCACAGGGCGGGTGTTTAGTACACATTACTAAGTGACAGTCCATAACTTTTGACCTCATACACAGACTTAGAGAAAAAATGAACGATTCACACAAAAAAAATTGCGTAAATGACTATACCTATATCAAAGTAACATAATATGAGCTATCGAGTCCCATCAACTACTACACCATAAAGAAAATCTATTAAAATTTTCCTTAGAACGAACGTGAATACAAAAACGATGTTACCGGGGTAATCCATCTTGCGACCAGCAGTCGCATTAGCGAATCGCAAGACAAATCGCTCGTCTGCACAGCTGGAAGCTCATTAGCATGCTCGGCGGAGAGCACCGATCCACGAAGGCTGCAGCCGATATTTTGCTGATATCCTGATTTATCACCTGGGAACTAGTTAATGGGGGAATGGGGGGGAGATTGAACATTGTGTTCCGTTGCAGTTTGAGTTAGCTCTTCATTTAAACTAGCGGTTCTTCGCGGTTTCACCCGCGTAGTTCCCGTTCCCGTGAGAATACGGGAATAAAATATAGTCTATGTGACTCAGGGATCTTCTAGCTTTCCATTTTTGAAAGAATTTTTAAAATCGGTCTAGTAGTTTTTGAGTTTATTTGTAACAAACATACAAAAATCCAAAAATACATATTTCCTCTCTATTTTATTAGTATGGATTGGGTTGGATTAATTTCACCAGCAAATATAATAGGTATTAATATGCTACCCTCATAAAAATTGGGATCTTGCAGATCAATAATAACACTATCATACGATATCACTAGGTATTTACATAGAATTTACCATTTTCTAAATCTCCTATGAAATACAAGGCTTTTTATTTTAATTTAGTATTATGCTGTGTAAACGTGTTGCTGACAGGACACCATCACAGGAAACCCTGGTTCCTGTGTTCATTAACGGCAACTATATACAGTCGTTGGTTGCTACTTCATGACACTAGTACAGTAACAGTTGGACACTGGCACTATTCTGTGTTTGTTTTGAGTGAAACTCTCAAAATGCTATGGAAAATTAATGTTGCTTTTCTTCAATTGACATAATTTAGTTTCTACTTAGTTGCCTACACCGAACAGTTTTTCATCGGCAATATGCGTGTGTGAAATGAAAGTAACTGCACTCGTGCAGTGTTAATGTCTGCGCAGTTGGCTGATTTCATACTGATTATATGAAAATAAAATACTGACTGTTAGCTTGTATCCGACACAGAAAACAAAAGTGTGTTAACTTTTACCCTTAACGAAAAAAAACACTTATACTTTGAGGAACGGGACCTTAAAAAACACTGTATTTATGTTATTCAAGTAAATCGGCCATAACCTCACAGCTTAGAGAAAGAAAATAACTAAACCGACTACCTACTAAATTATTCAATGCTTCAAATGGTCTGGTAGGTGGTTGTGCAGGCTTCCCACAAATCCTCTTTGATAAGAAACAATGGTCAAGTACACAATGAACGGGAAAGCTCTAACAAATGCACGTAATCGAAATCAAGAGAATACCTTAATAAATATTCACCATTTTTGTTGACTGCCCTTAACGGTAATTCTCACTGGCAATTCGAATTGAAATCGGTACTTACAAAAATATAATTTGGGTTCAGCAGTTTGTATGATGCCACATGGATACAGACATACACACGTTAAACCTATAAAACGTCTCCGTTTTTCGTCAGGGATTATAAAGACAGTTAATAGGACACACGCACGCACTCAGATTCCACTCACTCCGCCCTCACATACCATTTGTGTCATAATACCTATACACAATATTTGAAATTGAACTCTCCTTAAATATAATCGAGCAGTGATAGCCCGGACGGTTAAAGAGGCGGCCGAAAATCAGTGAGGCTCGGGTTCGAATCCTGGCATGTACCAATGAGTTTTTCAAAAACTTACGTACATATTTATCACTAGCTCGACGGTGAAGGAAAACATCGTGAGGAAACCCACAGGTCTCAGAATTAATTCTGAGACATGTGTAAGTAGACCCGGTGCGGCGATGGGCTCACCACCTATCACGTTTAGGGGTCCAATATATCTCGTGAAATGTGGGTATATCCAGTAATGGAATACCTCTGCCTACCCCCTCGGGGATAAAATTATATTAATTATATATTGATATATATATATTATATATAATCCCTTATCCCAACATTCGGCAGTGGAATACATCTTCTTCCTGGAAATACCCAATATTTTACTAGTGTATTTATCGGACCACTATACGCATTTCCCTAAATTGTAATTGTAGGGCATCGGAAAGTAACCTGTAGCTTTGATATTCTGTCAGAATTGTTGCTATGAAACGACGTAGGTAATCACTACTATAAAACAAAGTCGCTTTCTCTGTCCCTATATCCCTATGTATGCTTCAATCTTTAAACTACGCAACGGATTTTGATGCGGTTTTTTTAATAGATAGAGTGATTCAAGAGGAAGATTTTAGTATAAGCATTGCACACGTGCGAAGCCGGGGCAGGTCGCTAGTGTATTATATGAAAAAAAAATTAAAATTCTATAATCATTTTAGCAAGACACCTCGATGTGTAGAAAGAAACACAAGAAAGAAATATTTATTTGTCATAAAAATTCTTCCAGTACAAAACGTCCTTAACATACAGACAGAAGAACATCAAAGTAGACCATATAAGAAATTCGTTTTTATACTAACGGAACAATATTAAATAAGAAAAAAATGAGCAGGTAAATAACGGTAATTCAAATAACAATAAACTAAAATCCAATCACAATAAAATACGAAACAAAATGTCGTCTAGCGTTCACCATATTGAATTTCCTGTGACTCCGCATGACTTAGGCTCAATTCACACCGAGATAGGAGCGAAGCGGCGAGCAGTTTCAGTGTCATATAAGTTTAAACTTTATCTTCATTAATATAATACACAGTATATAGCTAGTAATCGTTGCCTTGGAGTCATCGGAGCGCTAGCGGCGCTCGCAGCAGGCGGCCGCGCAACCCATTCAAGTTTTTCAAGCGATACTGTGTATTATTGTAATGTAGATAAAGTTTAAAATTGATTAAACTGCTGCCGGCCGCTGCTATCTCGGTTTGGTTTGAGCCTTATAGCACGTTCTAGATCACTATGATTCCAACGGCCGGCATCGCATTATCATAACTTGTTGTTATGTGGATAACATAGATAAAATAGATTCCAGTACCTCACCTACTAAAGTTTTCAAATCCAACTCAATACAAAAATGCAAATACAGAGAGAGAGAGAGAAATAGAGATTCGTCAATTTATCTCTGGAATTTAGACTACGTGGAGCAGTTACAATAGTTACTATTTATTTATATAATTATTTATTTAACTTCATGTACCAAGAAAATGTACACATGGCGAACTTAATGCCTAAAGGCATTATCTACCAGTCAACCATCAGGCTAAGCAGAAATAATTTGGCGTAATTGGCCGCAAATAGTAAATAATCAATTAAACATAACATTACGGTAAATTCTAATACATCCTACTAATATTATAAACGCGAAAGTTTGTTTGGATGGATGTCTGGATGTATGGATGGATGTTTGTTCCTCTTTCACGCAAAAACTACCGAACGGATTTTGATGAAACTTTACAGTTATATAGCTTATACATCAGAATAACACATAGGCTTTATTTTATCCCCGTATTCCCACGGGAACGGGAACCACGCGGGTGAAACCGCGGGGCGCTGCTAGTATATTATATGTTGATAAAATAAACTTATACATACTATATATCGTAACAAACATAAAACAAAAATACTCACATGAAATAATCTAAAGATGATGATTTTCTTTCTAACAATTTATGTCTGACCTGATAAAAACGCACGAATTTTCCTCTTAAAAGAAAACTTGCATTGGGATATCCTTATGCAAACGGGGAGGGTATTCCAAATCACTGTTATTTCAAAATATTGCTCCACATCGCTTCTAGCAATCTTGCCGAGAAATTACACAAAAAAATACCTAAGGAGTTTCATCCTTGTAATTTTTTCCTAGAGTCCAGATTTGATTATGAGGCATGTGAAACAGCACGAGGCTCACCACGTTTGGGGGTTCAAAACATTATACTTTCGAAAAGTGGGTATTTCCGACCCCCGGGGATAAAGAAGTGAGATGAAGACTATTTCTTAAAAAAAACATCCCACCGTTACCACGATCATGTCATCAATAGTTCACTTCGGATTATGGTAGGGGAATTCCCTTTCTCACCGGCAGGAACTGTTATTTATTGAAAGTCATGAATACAAAGCAGACTCTTGTACTTTTTACTTTCTTTTCCCGTTTTATTGTTTGTTTGTTTATCTCTTTCTTGGGGGTTGTTTATTGGGGCCATGAGGGTTTTTATTAGTTGACTACCGGTTCTGTGCGGTTTCACCCGCGTAGTTTCCGTTCCCGTAGGAATATGGCAATAAAATACTTACTCAGGGATTAATAATATATAAAATCGATTCAGTAGTTTTTGAGTTTATTTGTAACAAACATTAAAAATACAAATCTTTCCTCTTTATAATAGTAGTATAGATAGCATTACATAGTTGGTCTTTGTTAGATTGAAGCTTAGAATACCAATCTCTTCTGATGGGTGTCAAAAACATCAAAGTGTTTATCTTTGCTACCAGAGGATATGTAGCACCTGAGGCTTGGACAAATGGCTTCCTAATATCGTGAATGTTATAAAATATAATGATTATACCTACTTTTAGTATAGGACTGCCGTAAGATATCTACAAGTCACATAATGTTGATCGATTATTTTTAGGACACAATAATTTTATACTGAGCGGTGATAGCCTTACGGTTAAAGAGCTTACTTTACATGATGAAAATCAGTGAGGCTCGGGTTCGAATCCTGGCATGTACCAATGAGTTTTTCAAAACTTACGTACATATTTATCAGTAGCTCGATGGTGAAGGAAAACATCGCGAGGAAACCCGCAGGTCTCAGAATGAATTTTGATTTCTATCACGTTTGGGGGTCCAAAGAATATCTAGTGAAAAGTGGGTATATCCAGAAATGGCATTACTCTGCCTAACCCCTCGGGGATATAAGGCGTGAGATCATGTATTAATAATTTGTGCAAGACCATGCAAAATGTATGCAATTACAGACGCGTCTCTTACAGATCTGTATAAAATGTGCAACACTTTAAAGTCAATGAAAGCGTAATTTTGAATAGTTAGTACATACATACTATTAAGGTTAATATGGAAATAGGATAGAAAATTTTCGTTGACCAGATCCAGTGCTATACTGCGCTACCATTTTGCCCCATTATTATAACTTGTTTATAAAGAAGCGACTTCCCCAAAAAATCTGCTAGAGGATGCTTTACAATAATTAAACACATTTAAATAGAGAAACCCAATAGCATGTTAAAGGCACTGAAAAGTAAAAAAAACATTACCATTGAAGACAATTAAGACTATAATCTATCTACCTACGCTAACGTTAAAGGCGGTGCCAAAGAAAACGATTTACATATAAACACCCAAAAACATAACCTCCATCTGACTCAGTCGGTTAAAAATAAAGATAGTTACACATATAACAATACGTCTGATTCCATCAGTACGCTCGGGCGAACAATGTGTATACACATATTTTCCGGCAAAAATCGAGGTTGCGTTAACGCCTCCCACAACACCTATTTCCATCTTGTAGTAAAACTTCCAATATTTCTCGTGTACGGAGTAATACTATCAAATCGTGGAGGGAAAACTGTTATGCCGTATTGTTACGGTAATCGTAGGGTTCTGTAGCCACTCAGGTCATTTCATGAGTTGCATGTGAAAAAACTTATTACTATGAAATACAAAAAGTATTTTGACCGTGCCCCGGTCAGGGTACGCCCGGGCCCGGACGGGGCCCGTCCCGTTGTAACATGAATCAGCCTTAAATCGTGCTAATTTCATTGCACTTTTCATAATTCATTTCTAGAAGCAAGTGAGTGTGTGCATTATCGCAATTAATCATTAAAATTTCACAGGTGAAATCATATGGGGATAAAAGGCGTGATATTATTTATTTATTTATTTTATAAATAATAATGAGGGATACGTGATGACCCTGAACGGTTATTAGCTATAATAGTTGAGCTATCTGGGTCTGAAAACGAGTATGATTTTAATGGTTTTTGACTTATGGAACCCTAAAAGATATCGGTACATTAACCTTCGTTCAGACACCACCAACCTATTGGCAACTGATTTATTCTTCTACCGCTCTTATTGGTTCCTATAAACAGGGGCTGCGAGGTAACAAACTACGGTCTGTTGCGTTGAACCTACGTAGGATTTGTACAGGATAAAATGTAGTAGATAAGTTTCGCGGGTAAACAAAGCTTTTCAAAGCGTTCAAACAAGATTTTCGAGACATAATAAAAATAAAAAAAATATCTCACGCCTTTTATTCGACGAGGTATTCCATTTCTGGATATACCCACTTTTCACGAGATATTCTTTGGACCCCTAAACGTAATAGGTGGTGAGCCCATCGCCGGACCGGGTCTTTTACACATGTCTCAGAATTAATTGTGGGACCTGTGGGTTTCCTCACGATGTTTTCCTTCACCGTCGAGCTAGTGATGAATATGTACGTAAGTTGAGACCAGATACGCAAAATGTCAGATACGCATAATTTCAGATACGCATAATGTCGTCAAATGCCATTATAATAAGTTATTGAAGATTTTTTTCAGTGTCACACTAAATCAAGCAGAAATGGTCACTAAAACTCCGTTTTAAGAAACACTAAGGCACTTACTTCACTTCGTCTCGTCCAGCAATAAAACATACCACCGACTGCAAGTTTTAAACTACAATTTTCCACCACATAAAACACTATTAAGCTAACTTAAAAACGCTAATATTATTGTGATATATGTATGAATTGTGCAGGTAGGATTGGTTGTTTTTTTTTTTGACACTACCCGCCCGGGCCAGTCAATAAATGAGCTACATAAAGTACGCGTCTATTATTGAATTCCCGATAATTATCAAGCGGGAACCGTACAAAGTTGGAGTTTGTTACAACGCGGTCCGCAGTTGCTAGGGCTAAGTAAATCTTCGCGTTGGCTCTGAGAACACCTGCGAGAGGAAATGTCCCGGTTCTGCCCGGCTGGATAGATTTGCCCGGGTTATTTCTACGAGGGTTGCTTTAAAACTTACTGCTTACAGACTCTAAAAATCTTTTCTAGAACTTGACTGATTTCTGTCTTGTTCTGAGTTGGAATGGGGTTTTAATTGAACTTCTGTAGATCTTTTTTGAAAGTTAAAACTCTTTACTTTGTTAGTTTACTTTGAATTCACTTAGTTTCCTTCCATATGTGATTTTAAGACATTGTACAGTCAACTGTACAGCTTTGTTTTAGTCAAATGTCTAGTGTCAGTATTTTTGCATTGCGATTATTAGCAATCAATGGATTATAAAGTATCAATTAGCGACAGTAAAGCACTCGTTGCAAGTTGATCTATCAGCAGTAGTCACCAACAAAATCATCATCAATTCTATCATCTATTGTTACAGTGTAAACGATCACCCTTAAAGACATTTTTGTTTTTGCTTTTCTATCTACATACAATATGAGTAGGTCATAATAAGGGCTACATGTTTGTGCCGTTTGGGGTGGAGACCATGAGACGGCAGCACCTCGAAGAGCTGTCAGTGCGTTTGGTCAAGGCTTCAGGTGACCAGAGGTCTGACAGCTATCTCTGTCAAAGGATCAGCCTAGCTATCCAGAGAGGGAATGCTTACAGTCCTCTGGGCACTGTCCCACATGGTCTCTATTCAGGTCGTATTTTATCTGTAAATATCGAAATGAATGTATATTTTCTTTGTAAATACATATGAGTAGGTATATGGCCGATTAAATTAATATCAACAAAACACACCTCGATTTTGTCCCCCATGCTTATACAAAATAAACACCATTTCAGACATAGGCACCTTAAAGTATTGATTCATGACAGTCGTTCCAACACTCGTCCACTGTCGGGAGATGATAAATTATGCAATCCTCGCTTCAGCCCCGGCGCTGTACCGAGTCGTCTCTTCTGGAATCAGAATTTAACCAAATACATACATACAAAAACTCACGCTTCTTTGAGGTAGGTAGAGACAGTACACTTGTAGATCCGTCGTGCTTTATTCACGTCTGTCAAACCTCAGTTGTATGTACTCCTTAATAAAGATAGTCCTTACGTGGCTTTTCTTAAATACCTCGCCAATCTTACCTGGTCGATGTAAGGGCTAAGTACACTTAGGCCTTTCTCTACCCATTTGCCCACTCTCAACACTCAAATACAGAATGGTTACACCTTTTTCCCGACAAAAATTCAAAATCATTTTAATTCTTTAGGTAAAAAAATCCACTTAGAAATGTCAAGAGTCTAATAACAAGACACTCTAAACTCGTCTATGAAAATTGGCTAAATGTAAACAGAAGACTATCTCTACCGACGAGTTGCTGGTTCCAAATGCAGCATCCCGAAAAGGACCAGCTAAAAACTTATTCTCCTAAACTACATACCGAATCGGTGGAGTCGCAATGACTTTCAAAAGAGGACTTATAAGCCCCTACATTGAATAAAAAAATTTGATTTGATTTGACTCAATTAAGAAAGCAAATACAATAGACTGCCATCTGCTACGAACCTTTCACGCTTCATCTACACCCATCAATCGGTTCATACCTACATGCTCGTCGGTTTCGGGTACTCTTACTAGACTCATTACGCGGCAAAGTGGAATCCGTTTGTAAAAATTCGCCTATGGTATGCACATGATTTCCTTAAAGCAGTTTTTAATTAAAGACCCACAAAGACAAGAAGCTTTCTAGACACAGACAAAAAGACACGCTAAGCACAAAGTCTAGTTTGTTATGCCTACAGACAGGCTAGTATCGTTATGCAAAGATCTGTGCGTGCGGAACCCACAATGAAAGCTTTTAACTTAATGACTTCCGACGGTGTCGCTTTTCAAATACAATTTTGTTAAGATCCCGCTAACACTAAAAGAAGAAAAAGTGTGCGCGCCAGTAAAAATATCCGGTAAAATAAAAATGAATTACGCCCTATCCCCGAGGGAATGGGCAGATAAGTATATATTAAATTAAAGAAGGTTTCGTTATGAGGTGTTATTTAGTCCCAAACTAGACAGTCTTTACTATGGGTACTAAACACCTAATATATATACTTAAATAAATAGTAAACACTATATATCAGTACATTTGTAGACCTTCCAAGCGCGACAGATGATTACACAAACTTCAGACTTTTTTACCTCCGAACCTTTACCGCCGAACTAAAAATCTATATATATAAAAGGAGAAGCTAAATCTAAAAATCTAAAAATCAAGGCCCAGCCCAAACCGCTGAACATAGAAATATGAAATTTTGTGTGTAGGTTACGTTTATAGTGTAGATGCTCGCTAAGAAAGGATTTTACGAAATTTAACCCCAAGGGGGGTGAAAGAGGGGGTTGAAGTTTGTATGGGATAGTGTGATTTCTGGGTGTATCAACTTTAAACTTGGCACAAATACTCTTCAAAACAAACTATGAGATATTAGTTCTATGATTTTTCGAAAATCATCCTCCAAAAGGGTGAAAGTAGGGGTTGAAGTTTGTATGGAAAACCCTCATTTTTGGGTGTATCAATACGAAACTTTGTGAAAGTACTCCTAAAAATAAACAACAAGACACCTATTTCTGGATTTTCCGAAAATCACCACCTAAGGGGGTGAAACAGGGGATAGGAGTTTGTATGGAGATGTGTAGTTTTTTACGTCTATCAACTTCAAACTGTACACAAATACTCTTAGAAATAAATTATGAGACACATGATTTTGGATTTTTCGAAAATCATCCCCTAAAGGGGTGAAAGTAGGGTTTGAAGTTAGTATGGAGAAGTGTGTTTTTTTGTGTCTATCAACATAAAAACGCCAAAAAAATAACGTTTGTTGTATGGGAGCCCCTTAAATATTTATTTTATTCTATTTTGTAGTATTTGTTGTTATAGCGGCAACAGAAATACATCATCTGTGAAAATTTCAACTGTCTAACTATCACGGTTCATGAGATACAGCTTGGTGACAGATGGACAGACAGACGGACGGACAGGGGAGACTTAGTAATATAATCCCGTTTTACCATTTGCGTATGGAACCCTAAAAACTGGTTAAAAAGAGAAATACGTACAGTCAACAAAGTTGTTAGGGTTACATGGCCAGTAACTAAGAATTCATTTTTCTGGGGAAGTCATAAATAAATCTTATTGATTAATGTTTATTTCGAAAGGTATCTTTGATCCCTATAATTTACCAAAAAAATACTATAAATACATTTAGGGCTTTAAGAGAAAAGTGAATCTTAATTTTTGGCCATGTAACACTAACAACTTTGTTGACTGTACTACTCCCAATCGATAATACCTACCTAGAAACTTGAAATATGGTATGTAAGTGTTTTATAATAATATGTCGTTCGCAAACGCTCTATGAAGGGATTTTTAGAAATTCCCACTGGAACAGGAATTCGGCGCGGGCAACGCCGCTGGGCACAGGCTATTTGAAAAATAATAAGAACCTATCTTATGTTCTGCATAAAGATATATTTACTCTAAGTGCATCCCAAAATGTTTAAAAAACTAATGTCCACCCGTGCGAAGCCGGGGCGGGCCGCTAGTAGTAATATAATAATAAACTAGATGTCGCGCGGTGCGCGAGGCCGCAAGCGGCCACGCGTGTCTCTGTGAGGTAGTATTTTGACAGAAAAATAAAGTCTAACTTTGGGCGCCCATCTTGTTTTAGCCATTTTTTAGTACAAGTCAAAAAATAATAAAAATTTATTAAATATTACTTTTCATGGCAACACTGCTTACTGAGACCCACAATCGCTCCATACAACCCAACTTTCCAAAGTGTTGCCAACAGGCTAAAAAATGCCGATTAAGATTAAGAAAATTGATTTTTTTCAGTAAAACAAAAATAACGGGGCGGCCATCTTGTTTTTTCAGATTTTCGGGATTTTCTGGTAAACTACAGGATATGACCTATGTGATGACATCAAACACATCCCTGTAGGATATCGGCATCTGGGAGATCAATTCGGGTCTTTTGAGGTCTACCCTAAAAATTCAATCGGCCATAACTTTCAGTGTTGCCAGGTGAAATTCAAAAAACCTACAAAAGGTCATAGGAAGGAATAAAATGTTTCACTGACTGTCACTTGTTTTTGCAAAATGGTAAAATTTAGACTTTTGACATTTTGCGTTAAAAGTAAAAAAATACGAAAAATTCCGGGAAAATTCTTCAACACGGCCACACTACGTAGCAAGACCTCCAACCCCGCTATACAGACCAACTCGCTCAGGTGTTGCCATCTTGCCGAAAATCGACAATCAAAATGTGGTAAAATTAATACTTTTCTTTGGGAGCAAATCACCGGTCGGCCATCTTGGTTTTTAAAATTTTCGGGATTTTCTGGTAAACTACAGGATATGCCCTGTGCGATGACACCAAACACATCCCTTTAGCATATTGGCATCTGGGAGATCAATTCGGGTCAAGTGGGGTCTAAAACCACTCCAACTTTGAAACACTACTACGCGGCCGCCATTTTGTTTTTTCAACTTTTTAAATTATTTTCGTAAATCATACAAGCGATTCTACAGATGCCGAAAATTTAAACTGAATCGGCCGGAAAACAAAAGAGATACGATAGGCAAGCCTGGCCGCCATTTTGTTTTTTTGAAAAGTCGGAATTTTCCCTGGGTCACCCCGCCATCTTGAACACTTTTTCCCTACATGACTTGACTCCAAAACGACTCTTTCTGGGAGAACAATTATGTCAATCAGTCAGTCAGTGAGTGAGTGAGTGAGTGAGTGAGTGGTAGTCCAGCTTTATATATTATAAATAAACAAATAAATTATTTTGGTACATGATTCAGCCTTACGATGAAAAGTCGACTCGCTTGGATCTGTTTTTATGTTTAGGTAACAAGGTATGGGCTTATTATATGTTACTAGCGGTTCTGCGGGGTTTAACCCTCGTAATTCCCGTTCCCGTAAGAATACGGGAATAAAATATAGTTTATGTTACTCAAGAATCTTCTAGCTTTTCATTGGTGAAAGAATTTTTAAAATCGGTCCAGTAGTTTTTGAGTTTATTCGTAACTAACATACAAAAATACAAATATTTCCTCTTTATAATAGTCGAGATATAAGTATATATTATATACAAGGTGACTTTTTTACCGTCTGGAAAAAAATGTGGTGTGATAGATAAGTGTAATAGATTAACTTGGCAATGTTACTAAAAAAATATTTTTTTTTTTTTCAAAAAAATTTTTTCTTGCTTAAACTAATATACATTACTCAATTGTAGTCAATAATACTCACTGAGATATTTGAAATAGTATTTTAAAAAAAAAAGGCTCGTAGCTTCCATTTATGCGCAATCTACCTACAACCGCCAGCTGCGCGTAGTACCTACTGTGCGTCGTTTTCTAGATTTTGTAAATTGCACTAAACATGACAATATTTAACAATTAATCTCGTGTATAACTTCGGCTCTAGATACCTTATACGTCATATTTTTTTCCAGACGGTAAAAAAATCATCCAGTATATACGTATATTATTATAGAAGTATAAATATGCAAGTGGCTATACGATCGACTAAACAGAACCGTTGGACCTTCGTTGTACAGATCAACCGTGCTGAAACTCACACTGTTACTAATAATAATATAATGAAGTAAAGTTGAACACCATGGTACACTACAAAACTGCTTTGCAGTTTGGTGGAGGTAATAATGTGTCTTTTAAAAATAATTTCTATGAATAAACACTTTTTCCCCGAATTTTCGACTACAGAGTTGTATAGACGGACCGACACGACGAAACTAGAAGAGAAACCCAGTTGGAAAAAGGAACCTCAAAAACCCTTAAATTTGTGAAACCCGTCGCGTTCCATTACAGAAAATTACAGACTAAATACTGTCTGTCTGATGTTTCGTCCCTACGTTTGAGTTAGAGTTAATTTTTTAAAAGGCAGGCCTGTATTATCATGGCAGTCAGGCCTCGAACACGATTACAATAAAATGCCTGTGGAATAAAGCTTGAATGTGAAAGGAGGTAGCTGACATTTTGATGTTGTAATATTAAGACGTTTTATTACTATCCTAATTTATATTACCCTTTAGTCTGAAAGGAAAATTAAACAAAAATTAGCTGTCAGACTGTTAAATTTCGTGTAAGCTGTTCTGTGGCCTAGTCAAGTGAAGTCTACGCAAGAAGTGACTAACTGTTTAGACCGACTTACTGACGGACCAGTCTATCCACGTCCAGCCTTATATTAGTCGTAAGCGTATTGGACTTTTTGTATTTATAGTTTCTCAGAGTAATTAGGGTAGTGGAACCAATAAATGAACGATTAAGCCGAATTGCCAACTTTGAATGCCCATAATTAAATTATCATAATAGTTAAAGGTTATTTTATTTTTGGTTTTGACGCCTGAAATCTACAAGATTATTTAAAAAATAAAAAAAGTAATCTCACGATACCACGTTTTGTATAAAAAAATAATTTAGAAAAAAATATGGGTTTTCCCCCTATACTTGAACACTGAACCCTAATTATGAACGTTTTACACCCAATAGTTGAACTAACATTTTGAGATGATTTAAAGAGGCGTATTAAAAGAGAATTACTGTATTTTGAACGGTTTTATTTAGATTTTATATTATGTACTTATACTGAAAATAATACAAAATAATCACGTTAATTTTTTAACCGACTTCAAAAAGGAGGAGGTTATCAATTCGTCTGTATTTTTAAAAAAATAGTTAGTACCTACATAGAAATCACAACCACAAAATGTTCTTTATTTAGGAAACTTGGTAATATTCTGGTGTAAAAATGAAAACTGTATTTTATTCCTGTAGTTAATTAAAAATTGTGTCTTTGTAAAAACCTGAAGTAAAAACAATGTCATCCATTTTTTTCTGGAGTTAGCTTTAATCCTTTTATTTTAAAAGCAGTTCTGTCAAAGTATCCAACACATCAGTTGCATTAACAGGATAACCAACTTTAGCCATATTCAAAATCCATGTCTCCCAGTTTCTGCTCTTCGGCATCGGACAAAAGTGTCTGTGGTCCCTTTCGGCGTTTATCTCCAGTCTTGCCATGAATACCTTTAGAAATCTTAAATTCAACCCCTGCTTTAGATAAGCCTATCTATCTGCACAGCGGTCTTGAGAGCGGTCAAAGATTTGAATGATATCCTATGATTATGTTTGTCGACTGAAACACCTAGTAAGTACAAATACCCGCGCCATGCACAGTTTTGATGACACGCTATAGGTACCTACTGGTTAAGCGTTCAAGTATAATATAATTGTACCAAATACAAACAAAAAGACAGACAGGCAGACAAACTTTTATAGTTATAATATTATTGTTAACATTAGTTCAAATTTAGGACACAAAGCTAAAAGTTGGACGAACCAAATGTTAAGCAAATTTTTGGGTTCAACTTTTGGTGGTATATCCTAAAGCTGAACACTTCATATTTCATACTTCATTAAAACCAATAAATTTAGCAAAAAATACAATTAAAGACCCGTTCAACTTTTGGTTTTTAGTTACTTAAATAAACTTAGATCGTCATAAATGATATTGTGTTAATTTTTAATCATTAGGTAAATTATAATGATTATTGTAAATATTCAACTTTTCACCATTACATGAACGTCGTTCATCTATTGGAGTAAACTAAAAATAATAAGTCCATTACTTGAACAGTGTTTTATACACTAAATATGTTAAATAATGTAAATATGGGATTTGATTTCAGTAGCTTAGTAAATCAAGATTTTACATGGCAAAAAACCTTTTACTTGTATCAATAATTCTTCTTTTAACTTAACGATTACCTTAAATCTGAGGAGTACTCACCTTAAGTAGGTTTCCATAGAAAGATGATTTTTGGCGGGAACTACACCTAGAACGATTTAGTGCAACTCAACCTGACGTGTGATTGGCGATGTTTTTATGTAAGCGGGTGAAGAAAACGTTGCCATATGCGAGAAAAAAAACCGGCCAAGTGCGAGTCGGACTCGCGCACCGAGGGTTCCGTACAACCTTGCAAATTTATGGTTTTCGTAATTTTTCCTTTATCTATGCTATAAGACGTTGCTTCGTACCAAATTTCAAGATTCTGAGTTCACGGGAAGCACCCTGTAGGTTTTGATTCCCTTGCAAGTGTCGAAAATTTGCGGCATAAACGGCTGTATCTTTTGATTGCGTTGGCTTAGAAGTTTGATTTTTTCACAGCTTCAAGGGACAGTAGACCTGAGTAATTGATATAAATTTCAGCTTCATACCTCCACGCGTTTCTGAGAAAAAGGGTCTTGACAGACGGACGGACGGACGGACAGACGGACAACATAAACGTTAATGAGCATTTTTATTTTTCAACTTTTATTACGGTTGTTCATCTTCTGGGGGTCGTTCATCTTTTGGTTCCACTACCCTACAACTGTAAAAATAGGGTACTAAAAACACAAATCGGGTTGCCAAGTTCTCAGTCTAGAGCCGTTCGTCGCGAATGTCAAGAAAAACGTTTGCTCGATGACATTACAATAAACTCAAGTGTAACGTTGTACTTTCGTATTAAAGCATTTAATATTGTGACTCAAAAATAGGCAAAATGTGATGATGCTTTTGCCTTTGGCAAACGTCATTGTAAAAAGAAGTCGGTGTTGTCAATTTCTACGAAAGATTTCCCTTTTGTTGACAAAAATAAGTTATTCAATTTAAAATGCATTTCTAAGCTTTAAATAATAATCATATAGGGAAAATAGTGTTGTGTTATTATATTTGAGATCACCTAAATGTCAAACAGTTTTGAACTACGATTTTTGCACAATTGTGTCTTGTGAATTTGAGGTCAAGATAGCCTACAGTTACCGTGTTTTTCGGGAAGTGTGTGAGAGATGGTCTTCCAAATACAGAACGTTGACTTCGTTCTTTCTTAGCCGTGATGTCGTCGAAATAAGTTGACTAACGACATTTTACAAAAGCAAATGCTTTTGAGCTCAAACTCGAACATCCTGGTGAGTTTGATATATCTTTCAACACTTAAACGATGTTAGATTGTGACGATTTCTTGATTTTTTTCTAGTTTTAAACATTTTGTGTTTCGTTGCAGAATCTACCTTACCTCAAACTATTAGGAAACTGATTGTAAAAGAAAGAATGTTTCCTGAAGTATTCTTCTATATTCCAATTTGGTAAGCTGTTAGTTTCTTAACTTCTCCATTTGCATTGGTTGAAATCCATAAATATTGTGGTTTATAGTGAACTAGCGACCTGCCCCGGCTTTGCACGGGTGCAATGCTAACACTAAAACCTTCCTCTTGAATCACTCTATCTTTTTAAACGTTGCGTAGTTCTAAAGGTTTAAGCATACATAGGGACATAGGGATATAGGGACATAGAGACAGAGAAAGCGACTTTGTTTTATACTATGTAGTGATTTATTTTATTGCAGTATGGGTTGATATACCCACATTTTTGTAAGAAACCTCCAGGGTTGACATGAGATCCTGATGCTTCAAGCTTGACTCTTCTCCCCCACAAGGTATGTAAATGTGCAATAACTAATTCCAATTAGGTTCTGTTTTCCAACTTTATAAATAATTTTTAACCGTCTCCGAGTAAAGTCATGTAGATAATATTTTCCTGTTAATTGCAGGAGGTTTCTACGATACGCAAATTTCTACAGTACCTAAGTTTCTACAATACCTAGGTTTCTCCGTTGCAAATTTATTCGATGACTACGGTGTTCCTCACCGTGCCAGTTTCTCCGAGCTCCGAGTTTTTAAGAAAGGTGTAGCGCTTCTCGCTATTTTTAAGATAAGTCACCATGATCAAGTAGGTGTTTTAAATTTCAACATATTAATAATAAATTTAACCTGATTGGTGGTATAACCTCGTTAGGATTTTACAGTTAAGTTATTTTATTTGCCCCATGAACCCGGCTCTGCCGATTAACTAGTCTGGTATAACTTTAGTTACAACTTATCTGTAATAGTGTTAACGGTTAATGTACAACAACTGATATGAAAGATCAATAAATACTTAGCAACAGTCATTACCCACATTCAGTTATTTTATTTCTAATCACAAGCAAACCCAGAACCTTTGCTAGGTTTCACATCATTATTTTATTCCGTTCTATTTATGTTGTCATGAAAAATTCTTCGTGACACAAGACTGTACGTGTACAGGGACAGATTCAGGCATACAATTCGGGGTCACTAAAATCGCTAAGCTGTTGGTCCCGGTTTACATTGCGTGTACCTCAGATAGACATTATAACGGAAGAGAATCTGAATTGGCTCTAAAAACTTACTTTTAGTATATTCATCACTAGCTCGACGGTGAAGGAAAACATTGTGAGATTCGTGAGGAAACCGCAGGTCCCATACTTAATTCTGAGACATGTGTAAACAGACCCGGTCCGGCGATGGGCTTACCACCTATCACGTTTAGGGGTCGAAAATTCTCGTGAAAAGTGGGTATATCCAGTAATGGAATAACTCTGCCTACCCCCTCGTGGATAAAAGGCTTGACATTTTATTTATTTTATGCCAGTAGCCGTATACCATCTCCCAAAAATGTTATAGCCCATACTTACTGATATGTGAGGAAAAAATGAAATTTCACCAGTAGGCCGTTGCGGATTGATGTACATTGTACACGCGAATAACTTTCATTAAAAATGTCATAATACTTGTTGGGTGTGTTTTCTATCCCAAAACAAGCCATAACTTTACGCATTCAGCCTCAAAGAACGACCTTCACCAACTCAGCACTGGCGGTCTCTTATATTGCGAGCGGAACACACACAAGATTATCAGAATAACAGTAACGATTATAAGCAAAACACGTACGTTTGACTAACTAAATATGCCAATCGAAGTTATTTAGACCAGATTTGATTTTCATTTCATTTAAATTCAAAAGCATTCAGAATCAGGAAAATACACGGGAATACTTGTCCCACTCGTTTAAAACTAGTGTTCAACAAAACCAATATAGAAATAAGATTTTTTAAAATTCCTTAGGAGAATTTCTTTACCTCCCGTATTTCCCGCCTGGATTTGTCTCTGGATTTTTCCCGAGTAGTCGAATAATCAGGGCGAGTACGTCTCTGTATACCTGCTGTATGTATAAGTCCCTGATGTTTAACAGATGTTTCTTTTTAAGGGAAACTTTGTATATTTATCTGACATTAGATACGTTACTAAATTACGATAATGAATTAGCATAGCTGAATTTCGTGCTACCTATGGAAACTCTCCTATTATTGCTATTTATTTAAGAAAATTGGTTAGACATGACTAAAGTACGAAGGCATCATATTTTTTTTATATTTATGTACTAATAGTGGTGTATGAGGAATTGCGCTTTTTCTGTTAAAAATAATTTAAACAAGTGCTACCATAAATTATGTGTAACTAGCTTTGAGTATTAAACCAACAGGAGACGTCACGCGCACCAGTTTCTTTGCAAAAAAAGTCTGCCAATTTCTGCGCGAGGGACGAGGAAACAAACACAAATAATGTTAAAACAAACGCATTTTTTGACAAAACATTTAAACACTAGCTTGAACTAGATGCACAAAAATACATTCACCAATCCAAGCACTCCGTGAACTCAAAAAAACTAGTTGTATATAACAGGTATGCGTGTTGACCGACACTTTTTTTTGGCAGAAGGGAACGCCTGTCAGTGGCGTCTCCGGTTGGTTTAATACTTACTGGTAACTAGTAATGTCCAAGAATGGGAAACTTCTATCGATCACCTCGCGGATAAAGGCATAACCGTCTCAAGGACAAAGGCACTTCATACCAGAAATAGCTTTTACCCGCGGCTTCGCTTGCGCACGTTTAGTTCACCCGCTTAGGGGTTGAATTTTGCAAAATCCTTTCTTAGTGGATGCCTATTCTGTATAAGCTACCTATGTGCAAATTTTCAAGTCTCTAGACCTAGCGGCTTAGGCTGTGCGTTGATACATCACCAATCAGTCAGTCAGTTTATCATTTTATATTAGACCAGAATAACACAATTAGAGTTCAAACTGACGGAGTCACGGCTTTTCATAATGTTAATACTTCTCATAAACCATGATAATGTGCGTCTGTTTCGCCGTACCTTGAAGTGGCTGTTCACACGTGCGTTTCCAATTGTTCATGTTAAAACCTTTTTTGTCAAGTGCTTGTTTTGCCTTTTGGACGTTGAATTACATTCTCTAAGATAATAATACTTAAATATGTACATACGTACTGGCACACCCCTCGCACTTAGTACTCATCTATTCATCAATCTGCACATAAGCTCGTCGGTTTTGTGTACTCTTTATCTGTTGTTTAGTACATTGTCGATCTGATCGATGTAAGTACGCCTAGGTCGCCTTTTACAGACTTAACCACTACCGTCTCCCTTATATACTTGTCTTGTTTGAAGCTTTTCATATTGATATATCTGACTCAAACCACCTCCGCATTCCTTTTATACCCTAGTCACTATATTATCTTTTTAGTCACAAGTACGATTGATATTATATAGAATGAATACTGTGATCCGAGAGCCTCTCAGATTACAGTATTCATTCTATAATAATAATAATCTTTATTTCGCTTGAAATGTGGTACAAGAAGATGGTAAGTAAAATGATAGGTGTTTCACACAATTTCACCAGAATCTGGCATGCAAAATTCATGTTTTTACAATTACAATTAATTCTAGAAATATAATTGCCATCATTTAAAAAATAAAAAAATACATAATTATTCAATCTATTCGAAATTCATTACTCTCTAAAAATATAATAAAAATAATCATTGTAATCCATTAAAACAAATTCATTAAAATAAAATTCACCATATAAAAAAAAAAAAATCTAGTCGGTCACAAAAAAACTTATTTCATCATATTATTATATAAATTACAACACTTATTATGTACAAATATAATTGTTATTAAAATTTTGCGTCAAAAAATTCTGTCAGATTATAAAAACAGCCACAAAATAACAACTTACGTACTTCTCTTTGAAGGTAGTGAGAGATTCTTAATGTTTGAGGGTAGCTTATTATAAATTTTGACACACATTGGGAAACAACTACGTTAGTACGAAGAGTTGTGTGTGTATGGAAGAGCGGAGGTGGAATGCTCCTCCATCGTGAAAAGGGAAGATCTTCCGCCAGACGAGGTGATCGTGCCTGGGGACCGCGGTCCAACGGTTGATGTTGGACAGTTGTATTTATACAAACTTATTATAAAACTCCGATAGCGCGGTTTAGAACTCGGCCGCCTATTGGCTCGTTCGATGTAGCGTCACTACATCTCTATATATCAATCGTACTTCACCAAAGCTTCATAACGACCTATAAATTGTTCCTAACAATAAGACTGCGCTATCCGTGTTATGCTAGTTCTTGGAATTCCGATTCTATTCTGGCAGCCCTTCTAAGTTTACTGCTTACAGCTATTCAACAAACATACACTGTAAAATTGTATAAATAGCCTCAAACCTCTCGTGATGCTGAAACTCTTCAAAATACCTAGATTGTGTCAAAAATCCAGGTAAGTAAAAGTAATTGTGCGCTAATAAAGTAAAAATTAAAAAATATAAAATTACTGTTAAATCTGTACAAGAAGAAAATACGGAAGGTAATTACATCTTCAAAAGTAAGTAACATCTGCCAAAAGTTCCAAAGATTCGAGGGCGGTCAAGGACGAAACTTCAGCAAATATAACTTCGGTTGTCAACTCAAAAAGCGCTATTAAAATATGTAAATTCCCCAGAGCGTCCGGTCCGCGAAAAATTCCGTAATTACGACTAATCAGATTACAGCCATGTTGTTTTTTGTCGTTTCCCGCTTTTGACGCGTCCCGTAAAGTTTTGCAAACTTTTTGGACGCCAATTTTCATTTCTATCCGTATTAAAGACATAAACAAATACACGGAGACAAATTGCCTATTTTAGAGTCGTTTATCAAAATGGAGAATTGTTTTTAACCGACGAAAGAAAAGGAGGTTCTCAAATCGACGAGCTTATTTTTTTTATGGATGACAACGCCTAACTTTTAAGAGAGTGGTCCAATTTTGATTATTCTTTTTTTGTTACTTATTAGATTAGAAAGTACCTGGAGCTTAGTCTTGTTAAAAGAAAAATATTACAGCTTTCAGTTATATTTTCGTTTCGGGTTTTGTACCCTGTGCTGGTATAATCACGAGAATCTTCAAGATCCACTTTTTTCCCCATATATTTGATCACACTAGTATAAAGGACATTTTTTGCATCTCGTAATTAACGAAAGCACATAATATATGTGCAAAAGGATGTGCCATAAAACGTTTGTCCTGGCTTTTATTATACTCTCAATCAAAGGTAGACAATATATTTTCTCTTCATCCACGCACGATTTAAGTGTCACTGCTTACACTTATCCTATCATTTAAGGTTGCTCCATCAAATATACATTCACCTTCTTCTTGCACATTATCATACTTCATACAATCCATTTCCTTTCCAATTCCCTTCATTTTAAGGAATCACATTCATATTAAGGAATCTTCTAATAACATCACCATCATCCCTCTGCATTAAAAGTATGTACGACAATCGATTACCTCGCAGTTTCTACATCACTTGCACTACGTTCAATCTTCCGTTTGTGTATTCATTCCCAACTATTCCCTGCGATATCATCCGAGTACCTAATTTCCTTTCCCTTGGGAAAGTTATAGCATATGTTAGCCTAAAGTAAGCTTTTTAGCGCTGAAATAGTTATTAAAATGAGTCCAGTAGGTACTTTGGAGTATATTCATTACAAACAAATATAAAAAAAAATACTTTCATCTATATAATATCAGTGTAGACTCCCTCTCTCACTCAGTTTAGAGTCACTCTAAGCCCCAAAAGCCTCATCTTAGTTTTCGTAAAATGCTTTAAGACATCAATATTTTAAAATACTTTAGTTTAGTTTAGTTTAGTTTTAAAAAAGTAGTCTGAATAAACAAATTATCTCATTCAAATTCTAACTCCCAAAACAGTATCGTAGGGTAAATCTGGTACCTGCAACTTTGGCCGATACTCGTAAATTTGAACTTGTTCTAACTTGTTACAGACAAGTTCTGTAGATAGGTACTCGACTACCGGTTTTATACGTTCTGCCTAACGGTTCGACTTTTATTGACCTGGATTTGTTCGGGATTAGGAATTCTAAGAATTTTTGTAAGAATATTTTCGCAAAGAATTTCGTGATTTTTTATTGTGCCGGTTGCTCGGAGTTACATCGTCTACATTTGATATTTTGTAAGCTTCAGATTATTTTATAGATTCATAAATAACAAAAACTAGGCTTGGTTATTGTAGCACAATAATAAATAACGTACACTCATTCCTAGTCTTGCGGAGGTGGGCAGAGGTATTCCAGTTCTGGAAGTACCTACTCATGAAGTGTGACACAATACTGTATCGATATTATGATGAAATACATTAACTTTTTAATGAGTTAGCAAAAGAATCTAACAATCGACAGTCAAATCAGTATCAAAAATAAGTATGTGGAGAAAATCTCTAAACATATCTACTTACGAAAGGACCTTTCAAGGTTCTTTCTAATTCACCCAATTTGTCCACAACCAAACTAGCCGATGACAAATTTGCTGCCAACCTAATAATGCGGGAACTCGGTAGTCCGAATGTCGATTTATCTGAACCCTTTTCTCAAGTTCCAATACTTCCAATTCACTCAATACGGGTTTACTTGGAGCTCTTAATAGAGCGCGTATTCCGAGTTAGGCCAATTACACAGAGTGGGTAGCTTTCACAGAACCTTTACTTCCAGCAATATAAGGCACTCAGATTGTAAAGGAAATCGCAGCGACATTTGACGCGCGACCATAGAACATCGCATATGCCTTGCACAAATTGGAGATGCATGTCTTAAAATTAATCCGTAAGAAGCTGCAAAGAGAAAACAGAGGAGCAGCAACTTTAGAACTGACCATCTTATGCTGCCCGCATTACCAAGTGTTAACAATTATTGGTTTAGTGCACATATTTAGAGAGAGCTTGCGTGGTAGCTGTGTGACGTGTGTTAACCAACCCAACTCATCTCGTAGAAGGCGACTAAGACAGTCCTATAAGACCCTGATACTTATAACCTTGCACGTCGGTCTCAGATGTTGGTGGACTAGCCACAGACAACAACATTTAGAAGGTGGCGGATCGTAGAATATTTCTAAACTGCAAACAAATTGCACCAAACCTAAATAATGGGAATTTGGCAGCAGAATGGTTGTGAATTGAAAGAAAGAGACTAATTGTCATAGTTACTGATGTTTCTGCCTTAGAATCAATGTATTACTATAAAAGTATTATAATTGTTATTCATTATCAGTCCACCAAAGAAGTAGGGGATAATCATTAAGGTCTATACAAGGAGATTATAGTCCCAAAGAAAACAAGATTTATTTCTGTTTAACAGGTTGGTCCCACGTGACAAAATTCAAAGTCCACTCTACTGTTAGCAACCCAACTGAGTAATTCTCTTCACCTACTTTCTGTTCCAGGACTTTTTTTTTACAATTCGTAAACACAAACAACAACTCGTCAAAACAAATGTTCGGAAACGTAGAAACGGGGGTACAATACCTTTGTTTGTAAGGCGTAAGGGCAACTCCTCAAGGACGGCAAACATTCGAAGCCCTAACGATGTTGACTGTTAGCTGTTCACTTCGGGCGAGGCAGTCGATTAAATGCCGTCATTTAAACTCGGTATCTGGCTTTGGAGTTAGTTTAGTTCCTTATAAGACAGGTTCAATATTAATTCTCCATTTCGCACTGTAGGAATTTCCACCTACAAGGTCGACAAATGACCCAGTAAACGTTGCCAGACGTTCGATTCAGGCCACTTTTAGCGGTCTCTCTGTAAGTCAATGGGGAAAGCCTATGTTCAGCAGTGGACAACCTAGTCTTAATAGTGATGATTGCTGCATTTCTGAAAGTATTTAAATTCCTTTTGGTCAAACAATTCGACGTTAAGTTGAGTCGCAAAATGGAATTAGCTCATCATTTTCACAAGTACGTACCCTTTTTCTCTTTTTTTTCGGGTCTCTAAACATCTTCGAATCAGGATCCCACTCCAGGTGTCCTCATTATTGAATTGTCATTCCTAAACAACGAGTGACTGTCAACTATCGAGACCAAATGGCATTTCTTTAACAATATTATCATGAATACGTTGAGATGATTTAGTGTTACGTAAAGATGTGTCATCATCATCCTAGCAGTTCACTGCTGAACGTAGATCTTCCAAGACTCACCAGTGACGTGTACCTAATAATATTTTTTCTTTCTACCTTCCTATATCATGATTATGTGCTGCTAAGTGGTAAGTAATAAATAGCCCGTTCGCTAAGGCCCAGAGGCCAATATATGAGCGTTACATCGCATTTGCTGTGTAAATACAGTTAGTAAATCTCACTCATTCGAGGTACGTGACCTAAACCGAATGGTTGAGCTTTATATCCATACAGAATCCACAATTTATACAGACGCGAGCGGTTAGGGCTGCCACAAGTGCCGGGATAAATGATCCAGACAATTTTTGGAAAAGATTTTTCTTTGACAACTATTTTATAATTAAACTGCTGGTACATGACGTCATGGTGCTCTAACTCCTATACTATTGGAGCAAGTAGGCATAATATTCTTGCAATACGATCATTATTGTCATCTATCGAATTAAAAGGATATAACAAAATAAATTGCTGTGCAGGCTTCTCGTGGAATATGTGCCTTCTTAAATCCTTTTGCTTTTGTGATTTTATTTATTTTTAATTACAACATACAAAAAAAAATACTTATAAGCTACCTATATACTTATACTTAATGAAGCTAAAGCTTCAGAACCAATTCTAGCTTGCTATTCTTTATATACCTTCGAGGTTGTGATCTATACTTACGTAAGCTTGAAAATGCCATCTCCAGCAATCCCAACTGGCCCTCATGCTTGTGAGGCGGGCTTACTTCCAAAAGACTATCTATACACTTTTGTTTTTGGGTCTGAAAATACACTTTCTGATCCAGTGAGACCTTTACGTGAGACAACCCTAGTGAAGTAGTGCTAGTACGGGCTCAAGCGGGCCGGGAACTTCTCAGATTTGTCCCGCCCGGGATGAAGAGATGTAGCTAATGCGAGTAGTTCCCAACTCCGCGGAACTAAGCACTTTTATTGCGGATCTGTGATGCTGAATACTGAAAACAAAAGATCATGTCTCTTTACTCGACTACTCAAGAAGGAGATTGATTTTGATATGTTTAACATCGTGAAGTGGAACTGATGAAGACAATCATAAATTATCTTTCGAACATTGCGATTACTAGTTTTGTTAACTGAAAAGGAGGAGTTTTACAATTCGACCGTATATATTTTTTTGTGTGTTTGCGGATAACTTCGTCGTGTATGAATCGATTTTGATGATTCTTTTTTTATTGGAAAAGAAATGTTTCAAGAAAATATACCATGATTAGGAAACTAGGATCTGATGATGGCATCCCAGAGAAAATCGAGGGGAACCTTCGAAAATCGTAGTGGCGACTAGTGCGTTTGTAAGTTTTTAAATTAGGTATTTTAAAGCACTACTATATAATGAAGGTCTGAAATCGATCTGATGATGGAGCCGAAAAACAGTCGAGGGAACTCCTCAAGGATTTACAGCAATTACCTGGTGTTTGGGCTATTGTATATTGTAATTTGTATTGATGAGAACCTTACAGTTTTATACTTTTTTTTAGTTTCCTGTTTGAAGTCAGTTTTTTGTTAATAATTATTGTTATATGATAATCCATCGCACGATAGAGCCACTGCCAAAACAAAGCCATTCTTTAAATTATTATGTGCATTTAACCGGCAGGAGGATTTTTGGGTATTAACTAATGAATTCGTTGTTGAGTATGGTCTTGGAGTATGGAATGGATCTTTATAAATCACGTTTAAAAATAAATAAATTGTGGTTTGTTAATAACGAAAAGTTGTCACACTTGTCTATTTGGTCCCAAACTAAGCAGAATATTTCGAGAATTTCTTTCTTAATTTCAATATACTAGGTTTATTCTGTGACGATGCCCGTGTTCCGGGTTTAAAAGAAGTCTATATATTATTCTGAAGTAGCTATATCACTTTAAGTTTTTGCATGAAAGAGCATCCATCAATCCTCACTCGCGTTTTATAAAAACACATTGCAAACCTTGCCAAGCAAGTCTCGGCAGTGACACATAAATAGATAATGGACAACTTTATCCGATTCAAAGAAAGCAACGGTCAAAGAACAAAAGTGGTTTGTCTGGTCAACAGCCACTTACATTTCTGAGAACCGAGTAAAAACTCGATGAATATTTGATGAGCCGATTGTAGCGCTCTAGGTCGTGACGTCATCGGTAGATCTGACAGGGAATTAACTCTTGCGGTGTAAGCTATTGTAATCGATTCTGTGTTATTATTTTCTTTGAAAGCATTCAATAGCTAAGCTATTCTAGCATTAAATCCGTTGCTTTATTTAGGAGGATATACAACGCGTAACAGAAAAAGCGCAATTACTCATACACCCCAATTAGTATATTAATATAAAAAATATATGATGCAATCTAATTTTAGTTGTGTCTAACCAATTTTCTTAAATCTCGATCAATAATAGCACGATTTCAATAGGTAGCACTAAATTTAGCTACGCTAATTCATTTTTCGGAATTTAACACATACTTATTAAAAATAGCTATATAAATAGCTGAAATCGTGAAAGTAGTGTCAAAGGAAACAAACGAATTAAGTAGTCGATACTGAACAAACTAATTTCAGGGATTGAGCTTATTCTGTAACATATTGTATAGACAGACAGACGCTCCTCTAAGACCAAGCATCCGAGACACAATAGATTTTTAATTGTGTCTCGGTTCCAATTGGAACCCGCGGTTCTTTACAGATTAAAGTGAATTTCTTGTATACAATGTACAGATACAGAGTGGAATTTCTTAGAGGAAGTACCTACTCTTAATACTGAACAAACTACACTTCACTGAAATGAAAGATTTTTTCATTTAAAAAAGAAACAAAATTACATTCAAAGATTTTAAAAATACGTTTTCCGGGCCCGGGAATCGAACCGACACTAATGCAAATAAATGACACTGAACTTTATAGCATCAATCGAGGGGTTCAGTCAGACATAAGAATCAAATCACTCTAACAAAATATATACAAAAATCAAAATTATTAACAGAAATTGGTAATATTAGTCCCTTTTCCGGCAACAAGCATAACAGTTTCGAGCGTCGAGTTCCATTTTCAAACGACGGCCTCTAATTGGCCAGTTAGAATGATCGCGATTGGCAGCGTCCCAGGCCCGCGGGTTGCAAAGGTCAACTTTCAAATGTGGAACATGTTGGAACGCCGATTCTGGATTTAGTCCAAATTTGTTTTGATAGCTAGAAACTAAAAATAGCTTTTTCGCTTTTAAATAAAAAGGTTCGCAGAACTGGATAATGATTGAGAACAAAAACGTAACATTAGGTACCTACTAGCTCAACGGTGAAGAAAAATATCGAGAGAAACCCACAGGGTTTAGAATATGGGGCATGTCTCACTCGGGCGATGATCCCTAGAGCTTCGTAAAACACACTCGCGAATCAAATCAAATACTTTATTTGCATGCCATAGGTATTACACGGTGTTACGGTACATGGTAGCTCTTTTCTATGGCACCCTGTAAGAGTGTCGCAAAGACAATCTATGGAGAGAGCGATAACATTCCACTTTTTTTCTTAATTATACTTACAAGTAATCAAAAGTAATATAAAATTAGTACCTATATGGGTAATATTTATATAATCGAAAACTGGGTTTTAATTCTTAAATCTCCGCCAGCCCCCTCAGGATAAGGCGTGAATATTGTCATGCTTCCGACTCGTATCTGGAGTCTCCTCACAATGTTTTATTCACCTTAGACCTAGTGAATAATACAATTACTACACCACATTCGAACTAAAGGTAGACTTCCGTGGGTCGTGGCATCGCAGCCGCGCGCGATCGATCGTATGCGACTGACGCGCGACATTGCGATGCGACAATAGTCAAAGTATGAAATGTGTGCCGCCATTTCCAAAGTCTGCGACAGACGCGTGCGGCCGACGTCTGTCATTTTCATACATTGACTTGTCACATCAGCCGCGCGCGTCAGTCGCACGCGATCGATCGCGCGCGTCAGCGATCGTCCGCGACCCATGGAAGTCTCACCCATGCGGGTTCATTTTCAACAGTTCACTTCCATTCAAACGCTAAAAATAACATTCTGCTGTTCATGATTTAATTAAGTGATCTAGGTCGCTACAGCCAGTCTTCTATTATGTAAGTACAAGTATGTTTTCATGTGACACAAAATACAATACAAACTAAACTGCAAGTTATAACTAGAGGACGAGGAAGTGTACTCGAAAGGAACTTTAGCTTTGGACCTAATTGCTTGTTTATGGAGCATGCGCCGGTATTAATAAATCAACATGACCCCTTACAAAGATGAACTATGTATGTACATGAGTAAATGAGTCGTATACCTAATATAGTAACTTTGTGAATTGGCTGACCGAAGAATAGATATATATAATTATGAACATATTTATCACTAGAAAAACAATTAAAACATCTGATTATGACTCAGTCGATAGAAGATATAAAAAATATATCACTTCCGACAGAGAACCAAAGTTACCGACATAGCTCAAAGAATTAGCAAGTTGAAGTAGCAGTGGGCCGGCCATATCTCGCAAATAACCGACAACCGTTGGGGTAAACGTGTTCTGGAGTGGAGACCGCGTAGTGTAGGACGCTCTCCGGCCAGATGGGATGACGATCTGCGCTCATTAGGGGAGGCCTATGTCCAGCCGTGGACAAGTATAGGCTGATGATGATGATGATGATCTATGATATCACTATAGCTCGACTGTAAAGAAAAACATGAGGAAATCCGTAGGCCTCAGAATTGAGTCTGAAGCACATGTACCGCGCTCTGGTGATAGGTTTATCACCTGTCACGTTCAGTGAATTAATAGGAATGGAATACCTTTGCCGATCCCATGCGGGTAAGGGGTGAGAATATACATACAAAAGTATTGAGCACTTTATTTCACCAATGGAAAGCATACTTTTCTGAACATAACAAGAGCAGTGATAGCCTTACGGTTAAAGAGCCCGCTTCTCATGATGATAATCAGTGAGGTGCGGGTTCAAATCCTGGCATGTACCAATGAGTTTTTCAAAACTTACGTACATATTCATCACTAGCTTGACGGTGGATAAAACATCATGAGGAAACCCACAGGTCAGAATTAATTCTGAGGCATGTGCTAAACAGATCCGGTCCGGCGATGGACTCACCATCTATCACGTTTTGGGGTCGAATATTCTCGTTAAAGTAGGTATTTCCAGAAATGGAAGAGGTACCTCTGCCTTCCCCTTTGGGGATAAAATTCGTGAGATTATATTTATTTATAAGGTCAAAAAACTATAAATAAGCTTTTTTTAATATCGTTTTGACTCAAATCCAATAGCTTGAATTATTTAAAGCTTGTTTCGAAACAAAGAGCGTAAGTGATCGCGCTATTTGAAAATGAGGATGGTCCTCGTTTCCTCAATAGCCGGGATTAGACAATAATGAAACAACAACAATGAATACAACATATGGTTTTAAGTAGTCTTGGTATGAATGTGAGTAATATTATTTTGAGCTTGAAAAAAAGCATTCTTAAACTATGATAGTCTTTAGAGATGGTGGTAGGCCCCCAATTATAGTAGCAAATAAACCGATATAATTATTATAAAGATCTCTCCACACGAGTTGAGCTTGGATTTAGAGCATCGAGCGCCCTCCAGCCTATTACATACGTGCCGAAGTGCCAGCGATTTCATGTGAAAGGTCATTAACACTAGACGAGGCCCTTATCGACGGTCTCATCCATTCATTTTACAAATAAGTTACAAGTTTGCTATACAAGATATCATTCAATAAAGATAATGGAATGATGTGTACCTATAAGCACAGACATGTTACAACGCACCCAAATTGTAGACTAATAAGTGGAAATGTTTGGAGAAACCTTTGCCTCACCACTCTCTATTTTACAAGTTATTCTCAGGAGGCTCATACATTGGGTACCCATATTGAAGAGGGCATTAAAAATAAATAATCTTGGGTGGTCGCCGCCATGTTGGATTTACAGTGACTTCACACATATATCCATGCATTTTCGTCCAAGCTAAACGTGAATACAAAATTTCAGCTCAATCGGTTAAAGTTATATCTCCTTATAATAATATAATAATAATAATAATAATAATAATTTATTGTTCATAAGTAGCCTAGTACAATTGTGAAAGGTTATTAGGTAAATTATAATTAGGTATTAAAGGCGGAGTGCATATTAAGTAACAGCCGATATCTAGAATAGGATACCCTGAGCTCTAGATATCGGCTACAAATTAAAGGTACATGTAAATACAGTGCTTATGAGGGTACAACAGTGCTTTTGAGATCAAAATTTGACTTAAACCTTATGACAAATAGTTTTAGTTAGGTAGATATAATAAAATTAGAAAATTTAAAAAATTAAAATTAATTATAATAAAATTATGCCTGTTGTGTATGTGTGTGCGTATGGGGTGTTTGAGGGGGTGTGTTTGTATGTGAGAGAATGTGTTTGTGTGAGTGTGTGCGCTTTTGTAACTTGTGTTTTAAGCTGGAGACTGCAGCTGAGTTTCAGTTTCTTCATAATTAAGACTCCGTAACCAAGTCGATACAGATTTCTTGCATTCATTTTTATGAAGATTATGTATAGACATTTTACGTTGTAGAGTGTTAAACAAATAGGGACCTAAAAAGCAAAAAAATTTATGACTGAAGCTGGTATTGTATTGAACGGATTTTGCAATGAGATGATTTCTTTTAGGGGTATCAGTGAAAGGAGTAATTGAATGTTGTAACAGAACAGTGTAAAGGATAAAGAGTTGACGGACAGTTAGTACTTCACAATACTGATAGAGGCAATTTGTGGGAAATAATCTGGGTTTAAAAGTACAAACTTTAAGTAGGGCACGTTGGGCACGCTCTATGGTAATAAAGTGCGATTTTGAAGCTCCACCCCACGAGGTGATACAATAAATTAGTAGAGACTGACAAAGGGCCAGATATATCGTTTTCAGTATGTAAGGGTCTGCAACATGTCTTAGGTGTTTGAAAACAAATATTAGTTTGCGTACTCTATTTGCTAGGAGGTTTATATAAGGAACAAAAGACAATCTACTATCAATTAGAATACCCAGGTATTTAATTTCATTAGTTCTTTGAAGTATTGAACAAGAGCACGAAGAACTATGGACATGAATGGTATGAGCAAAAATTTTATATTTTTCAGGATCTGGAAGATGACGGTTTAAAATTGAGAAGGTTATGTACTTTGTTTTATCAATATTTAGAGTAAGTAAGTTTAAATTGAGCCATTCTGAAACTCTATTGAAGCCAATTTGAGCAGAAGAAAATACCTCATCCCATGTATTTCCAGAAAAGTAGATAACTGTATCATCAGCAAAAGTTAAAAGTTTACCATTGGGTATTTCCAAATTGCAAAGGTCGTTTATGTAGACTAGAAATAGGCTGGGGCCCAAAATGCTACCCTGTGGAACGCCGTAGGTGACCGGAAGATCATCACTTGTATTTTCGTCAATCATAACGCGTTGGGATCTTCCATTTAAGTAATTCTGGAAAAGAGAGAGTTGCGTTCCACGAATACCGAGGGATTCCAGTTTAGACAGCAAGATTGATGATGAAACTGTATCAAAAGCCTTACTTAAATCAAGAAAGATAGCCAGGCATTTATTTCTTTTGTCTAGGTCCATGACTATCATATTAGTAAGATCGTGAACAGCCTGAGCCGTGGATTTACCCATACGAAAACCATATTGATGTTTACTTAGCAATTGTTTACTCTCAAGATAATTCGTTAAGCGGTTATTTATTATTCTTTCAAGAACCTTAGAGAGGGCAGGCAATACTGATATGGGTCGGTAATTGGTAACCTGTTTGCGGTCTCCGCTTTTGAATATCGGATGGATAAGCCCTTTCTTAAAAAGTTCAGGAAAAATACCAGTGGAAAGCGATAGGTTACATATGTGAGTTAATGGTGGAACAATTAATTCCCGGTAGGCTTTAATAAATTTTGTGGAGATACCATCCCAACCTACTGCGCAGTCATTTCTAAGCGATAATATAGTTTGGTTTACTTCTTGTTCATCAGTTGGTAAAAGAACAAATGAATGGGAGGTTGATGGAGTAGGTAGAAAGTTTATGTTGGAATGTTTTGTTATGTTTTCTGCTAAGCTTTTACCAATATTACTGAAAAAGTGGTTTACATTGTTAACGGATTCATGAGGGGTATTACAGGAAAGTAGGAGATCTTTTGCACAGGTTTTTTCTCTATTTAAGTATGATATGTCCTTAATAACTGTCCATAGTTTTTTATTATTAGAACCAGCTTCAATCAGTTTACTTTTTTCATATGACCTCTTAATTTTCTTTAAGAGATCATTACAAAAATTTCTGTATCGTTTATAAGTTTTACAAAGGATTTCATTATCTGGGGATTTTTTAATATTTTTATGCATATTGTCTCTATTTCTAATACATCGTAATAAACCGGGAGTGATCCATGGTTTGATAGGTCTAAAACGGCGGGGGAAGAATACAGGGATAGAGTTCTTGATAATTGCCTGTCGTAGAATATCGAGTAGAATGTGGGTGGCAGAGTTGGCATCAAGTGCATCATGCACCGGGGAGAAATCAGATTTTTTCATATCCTCATCAAGTTTTAAATAATCTATTTTTGTTGAGCGCTTAGATGGACTTTCTATTTTATTCATATTAATTGATATAAAAACTGCATCGTGATCTGTAACTGTCGAGTTTATTACTAACGTGGTAGAGGAATAAGTGGATTTAATAAAGATGTGATCTAAACAAGTGGAATTATGAGTTGGCAGGTTATGTGCTGGCAATAGACCGTGCATAGCTAGTAAATTTAAATATTCATCAGAATTAGTATCTCTGTTGTTGTCCCTGATGTCAATATTTATGTCACCGGTTAAAATTATTGTTTTAAAACAGGAAAGAAGAGATAGAAGGCTGTTCAGAGTGTCTAAAAATAAATCTGTGTTGAGAAATGAGGGGGGACGGTAGATTGCCAGAATGGCGGTGTCTGTACCAATTTTTATAAGAAGGCAGCTGGCATGAGTTACATTAGGTTCACTAACTGATACTGCCTGCAAATTATTACTTACATAAACCACTATGCCATCATTTTGGTTAGCGGGATCAGTTGAGTTAAATTTACTGTAATTGTCTAATGGAACTATAACAGGATTATGTTGAAGCCAACATTCAGTTAAAATTATAACATCATGACACAACCGGGTTCTTTGTAAAAGTGTCTGGAAACTGGATATATTTGCTGATAAGCTACGTATGTTTTGTGTAATGATATTCAAATTTTTCAAGTGGTAGGGAATTAAATCATAACATTGCTCAGGATCACAATTATGAGATACAGAAGCAGATGTAGAATCTATTTCATAAATAAGTTGATTTAAAGACGCGAATTTAAAATTTGAAAAAAATGGGTGTTGTTATTGACACTTTACAGGTAAATCATCAAGTGTAGAGCGCAGTATGAATGACAATAAGCATTGGTTTTGTTTCATATTGGTGTGTAGAGGAGTGATATTTATATGTGTATATGTGTATGAGTGATGGAAGTGGTGAAGGCATAATTGTAAACAATATTTATAAAGATAGCAATGAGCATTTTTGCTTATAAGATAAAGACTAAAGTAAAATTCAAAAAACAATAACAAGCTACAATTAGTGTTGCTTATGACAAATACTTGCAATAATGAGATCTTAAAAAATAGTCATTGGGTCATATTAGTGGGGTCCTTTGTTCCACTGAGATCATTTATTTGGTCTTCTTCGGTGACATGAATTGTTTTTCCTCCCTCTTTGTCCCGGAGGAGAACTTTGCCATGAGCGGTCCAACAAAATTTAAAGAGCCCCTTCTTTTTAAGCTGTCGGGCGAGGTAATACAAGCGTTTCCCTTTAGCAGTTAGGTGTTCGTCAATATAGATGGGCTCAGGTGGACTATTAGGGACAATCACTAGGGTGGAAAGCGGGTTCCCTTTGTTTTGAGCATTGTATTTTCTCGATGCCAGGAGTATGTTGCTCTTTAGGGAATCAGAGGCGAGGCATACCAAGATGGTTTTTTTCTCTGTCTTTGACAGCAGACGTCGCGTTTCAAGGATATCAGTTTCAGATGTGTTAGGTGCAATAAGTTGTATTATGTGTAAAGTAGTCTTCATTAGTTGCGTTTTGGTTTCTTTTGGAGTCCAAGGGACATTGCGCATTTCAAGCATGTTGGCAACACTCTGCCTTGATTGTTCCTCTACTGTGCCCTCGAGGGACTTGATGCGAGTCTCTTGGGTGGACGCTAGTGACTCTAATGAAGAGACCCTTTTTTTCATATCCTCATTCTCACCTGAAAGAAAATCCAAGGATTTTTCGACTTCACTAGTAGTGCTACGAAGTGATTCAATTTGAAGTTTGATATTTGTCATTGAGCACTGTAAATCATTTAACTGTTTCTTCTGGTCTTGTTGCCATTCATACATCATGTTTTTAAAATCAGCTTTAAACTGGTTGAGAGTGCTGGTGACTTCTTCACAGGAGCAAGTTTTATTGGGCTGCCGTATTGTAGGGGTTTTGATTTCATCGCTTACCGGCTCCGTACTCTGATCACGTTTGTTTACTTTCTTTGTTGTTCTCTGCATTGTAAATTGGATGACAGCTCTACACACTAGCGTCACCTAGTGCTAAACACGGGAATTGGAAAGAATGGTAACGATATTCTACCAGTCAATCGAACCGTGGGCTATAACGTAATTGTTCAATCTTATAATCATAGATGTCGCTAGAGGCCCCAAAAAATGTGATTTCGCAATATTTTATCTTCAAAAGTGAGGTTATACCTACGCCGGTGCTTTGTTATACCGCTTCTAATAATAGTATTCCTAATGTTGTATACCGGGTAATCCAAGGCAACTTGCACAAATCCACGGAACTATGTAGAATATGGGCATCAAAGCCAACCATTCAATAAGAACGCGGCACTAGTCACACCGGCACTATTCACACAGTTGCAGCGTAAACGGTGGAGAATCCAGTGAAATATTTATATTATTTACTTCTATGACTTGTTAATTAAAACACCAAACACTTACTAAACTTAATTTTTCGCTTCTACTATTTTTAATTAAATTTTTTGTACGGAGACCATGATTGCGTGAGCACTGCAGCGCCCTCTCTCAAAATTGAGTTGCAAGAAACCACCCATACAAACATACATTTCAAGTTAAATAAAAGCTTGTAATAAATGATCCAATTCTGACAATTTACAGCAGCCCTAATCCCTAAGTTTTTTTACGAGATATCTACTTCTCATCTTTAGAACAATAACATAAATTAAAAAATTATAAAACCCCCGACACAATAAATACATACAAACACAAACGGCTGAACAGATTTTTATGAAACATAACTTTAACATTTTTATGAAATCACGTGATAAAATTATCTGTGACACAAAAAAAACTAAACAAAAATCGCTTCATCCGTTTGGGAGCTACGATACAAAAGACAGATACACAGACAGACACGTTAAACTTATAACACCCGTCTCCTTTTGGGTCGGGGTTTAAAAATAACTGGCCATCGCTATTCACGGCGCCATTTTGTATCCCAACTCATATTGCAAATTGTTAAAATAAAATTCAAATAAAATCTAAATTCGTTTATTATTATAAAAATACACTTAGAAACTCAATAGTCTAATAAAAAGGGGCTCTAAATTCGTCCCCGGGGGTTTGCTGAATGTAAACAGCAGCCTATCTCTACCGACGATTTTCTGGTTCTAAAAGGTTCGAAGGACCAGAAGTAAACTCAAGGGGAGCTCTTATTAACGTTGTCTTACTCATTGGTTGCAATATTCCTTTTTACTTCTCATGCTCTAAAAGTACGCCAATATAGCCCTACAAAGCGGGACTAAAGTGAGCACTTTAGTCCCTAAGGAGTATAAAGTATTTTTTTTTAATTTCCTTAATGAGAAAAAGACAACCTCAAACAGCCAGTAAATATCTGTAGAGTGTGGACCATCTTCATTGCGAAAATGTGAAGAGTTTTAGTTCCATGGTTTTTCCACGAAGAATGTGGCGCCATGTGTTTTAAATTGTTTACCTGCAAAGAGATTTAAATCTCTTTGTTAATCTGTGACAGCCTGACAGGTTTAGAAGAAAAAACTGACCGCGAAAATTTCTGAATTTTTGTCGAGTGTAAATTTGTTGGGTTTTAAATAAATTTGTACTAAATTGACAATTTTTCTCGCACTCAAAGTGAAAAGTACAGTTTCCACCTCGAGACTAAACGCCACTTAATATACCCTCGGTTTCATGACTGGTATATAATGGCTTCGTTTAGTCCCTCGATATAAAATATACTATTCCATGTCTATTTTCTTATGCAACTGCCAGTGTCAGTTTCATATATTTCTGTAATCCAAATCTTTAAAAAGACTATCGACTCGACATAACGCGTTTATCGATAATCGCCCATGCCTATACGCATCGTCACGGAATTGTGCGTGACTAGCCCTTTTTCTTTCTTAGGATTTAGAAAAAGCTATATTATGTCATTTTTAACGTTCCTTAGCTGCAGGACTTAAGGTTGAATATTGGTTGGCAGGCTTACCCGCAATGCGGGTAACTATACACAAATGGGCAAGTTTAGGTAAAAATTAACACAAGAAATGCTATTTAACCTGTTATTATAACGTAATGTCACATTAAATTTAGTGGTTCCGTGTTAGGTGCGGAATTCTAATGATTTTAGTAAAAAACTTATACAATACCTAGTTATAATATTGTTCTAGTAACCACTAACATAATTTTTGAAACTTAAATAATACGTAGTTATAATAATGTACCTACTAGTAAACATTCACATATTTTTTATAGGGACCTGGATTTTTATAAACATGTACCTATGGTTTATAAATATATGCATATTATCAGTGACGAAAAACATCGCGAGGAAAATAACAGAGAGCAGAATAGATTCGACCCCGGTCTATACCCGGTTAGTGGTAAGTACCTGTATCTAGAAATAGAATGCCTCTGCCCACTTCCTGTAGGATAAGTTGCGAGTGAACGTGTCCAAACATTGTCACTACTGAAAGCAAAGAGCTGTTATAGCTCAATGAATATTGACCTCAAGAATTAGGTCTGGCAACATGGACATAGAGTCACATTATCTCAAAGGTTACTAATCTGTGGTGTCAGGGTCGAAGATTAGAGTATATTTTGCACTTGGCGCGTTCTTTTGAACATGTTAGTGACCTATTGTTTTTCAAACCTAGTATTGATGATATTACTTGTATCGCAGTTAATCTACACTTTCTAATAGTATTACAAGTAAGATAAATTTAATAAAATTAAATACGTGATAATAACACTTATAACTAGATATTAATGGAAAAAAAAACGTAATAAACTCGAGTAGATTAACACATATACAAACAACCAAACAAAGAGCCTAGCCCGGATCGCGCCCTGCCCAAATATGACTAAAATAATATTTATAATCTCACGCCTTTTTTATCCCCGAGGGGGTGTAGGCAGAGGTATTCCATTACTGGATTTATCCACATTTCACGAGATATATGGACCCCTAAACGTGATAGGTGGTGAGCCCATCGCCGGACCGGGTCTGTTTACACATGTCTCAGAATTAATTCTGAGACCTGTACCAATGAGTTTTTCAAAAACTTACGTACATATTTATCACTAGCTCGACGGTGAAGGAAAACATCGTGAGAAAATTATATTTCATCTATTATATTATTAAAATGTGGATGTGGTAATTAAAAACAAACCCGAATTTCATTGGAGACACCGCTTAGCATCCCAAAAACGTTTATTTATATTAAACTATATCAGCCGGTCCTATGTCCTAAGTCAAATTCACCATTCTTAAATTGGCGTCATAATTAGAATGAAAATCTGTCTCTACCAAACCAAATCTGACGTGAAATGGTCCGATTTATAGCAAAGTTTTGAAGAGACACAATCGATTCAGACCAATTCGGAATCCATGCATTTTTAATAGCTCGGTTAAATTTGGCTAACAGACTACTATATAACTATAATGGTATTGAAGCAATGCCTCTAGTTAGTTCAATATTTATAGATAAAAGATATAGAAGTCGTCTAAAGAAGAATTGAATGGAAAAGTACCTACCAAGTCGGCTGTATTTTACCTGTGTGGCCGTATCACCTAAGTTTAATTACGGGATATATAATTTGACGCTTTATTTAGCAATAATTGACAATAAATCTCTACGTAGTATAAAACAAAGTCGCTTTCTCTGTCCTTATACCCTATGTATGTTTAAATCTTTAAAACTACGCAACGGATTTTGATGCGGTTTTTTTTTAAAAGACAGAGTTATTTAAGAGGAAGGTTTTAGTATTAGCATTGCATCGGTGCAAAGCTGGGGCGGGTCGCTAGTAAATCATAAAACAAAATTAACTGACGATCTCCATTAATAAGCGCGGACAGCGCCATTATGGGGCTCATTTCAAATCCCAAACATCAAATTATACGTTAAATGCTGTTAAATGGTAACCAAATACAATTTGACGCTGTCGAATATTCAAAGATTGCTTTAGACAGTAAGCTGTTTATATTTAATAACATTTATTTACAAAGAAAATATAAATTAATTTACAATAACTACAGATAAAAAAATTCCTCTAAAGAGGAACCATGTGGGACAGTGCCCAGAAGACTGGCCGCATTCCCTCTCTGGATAGCTAGGCTGATCCTTTGATAGAGATAGCCGCCAGCCCTCTGGTCATCTGAAATTAGCAAATACGAACCATTTAGCATAGCAGCTGTAGACCATTTGGTCATCGTCGCTCATGGTCATCTTATTCTGTCACAGAGGAGTGTCCTTTGCCTTGTCGATCTTTGAAAAATAGATAAACGCTTTTTGAAGAAACTCGCAAACCTAAAACTTTTTGGAAGAGCTCATTTCCCTTTATAATCTCAACTAGCTTTCACCCGCGGCTTCGTTTGCGCACGTTTATTTCACCCCCTTAGAGGTTGACTTTTGCAAAATCCTTTCTTAGTGGATGCCTACACTGTATAAGCTATCTATGTGCAAAATTTCAAGTCTCTAGACCGAGTGGTTTAGGCTGTGCGTTGATATATCACAAATCAGTCAGTCAATTTATCATCACTACATAGTCTAAAACAAAGTCGCTTTCTCTGTCCCTATATCCCTATGTATTAAATCTTTAAAACTACGCAACGGATTTTGATGCGTTTTTTTAATAGATAGAGTGATTCAAGAGGAAGGTTTTAGTGTTAGTATTGTACCCGTGCGAAGCCGGGGCGGGTCGCTAGGAAGCCGAGTCTCACGCATTAGAACTGGGCTCTCTAACTACAGAGTTAACACTGCTGTAAATACACGAATGTAAATATTATATTTGAGTTACATATTAAGTGTTACTAACAAAAAAATACTGGGTACTAAAACAAATAACAATTTTATTAAATTCTATTCTATTTCACGGTTGCACCGAAAGAAACGTTTCATCATATATGCGCTCCGCGTTTATAGCTTGTGCACTTAAAGCATTTCTGTTGCCTGTTCAATTAAATAAATTGCCAACCTCTTTACAAATTAAGCAACCCCAAAACAGCTGGTTAATGTAACAGACGGGGAACAGATAAAAAAATAATTAAAAAGGTTCATTATCACCTCTTCGGCGCGGGGTAGCCGGCGGCAAGATGGCTCCCAAATTATTGATCCCCACGTGTCCGACGATGTAAAAATAACTGGAAGAGAAATGTAGTCCTGCAAAGAGAGTGGACGAAAAACGAAGCTACTCTTAACAGTAACAGAGTTCAGAAAGACTTTGGGAAACTCATGTCAAGATTTACCATAAATAAATATGATCAAATTATTTCTTTTAATAGTCTAATAATAAGGTATTCTAAACATAGAGGTTGGCTGACTCTAAACAACGACAACGACGAGTTGCTGGTTCCAAATGCAATAACCCGAGAAGAACCAGCACAGTCACTCAATTCGGGTAGTACAAATAATTATGGTTTAGGTACATTTCATTAATATTCATGATTGCATCGAGCATTCGCATTCGACTTCGATTCGATTATGTTTGTTACCTCAGAACTTACGACTGGCTGAGCTGATTTGGATGATTCTTTTTTTATTTGAAAGCTGGTGCTTTCAGACTGGTCCCATTTTAATTTCGTCCATCCTTGAGAAAACCATTAAGTTGAAGATTGAAGTCGGTTTTTTTACTCTTTAGAGTGGTTGTTATGCAATATTTTCTCAACTATTGTTTTAAATCCGATAGAATGTAGAGGCGCTCGTAGATCTGCGATAACAGTGTGTTTGTAAAGATCACACTGTTCAAGCAAATGGGTGACCGCATTATACCTCGAGCGCCGTCGTGTTTCGGAAGGCACGTTAAACCATTGGTTGGTTAAAGCCATATCGGATACCCTATAGATTTTATTGTTACTTTAATATGAAGATACAAGGTTTTGTCTCTCAGCTTTTAAGGTATGTGCGATGCTCACTGGGTATATTTATTTCTATCCGCAGACTAGTGAATAAAAAGCGCAATATTTTTCAGCATTTAAAGCATTTTTTCCAGTTACAATAATAAAATAACCTATCTTGTGTTATCACAATATTTTCTATGTCAAATTAGAGCCATCAAAAACAAAACTTGTCAAAAAACCCAAGTCTCGCAACTCAGTTCTTCTACCGTAAAAAGTTGTGAGATCCATGTAATACCAAGTCGGTTAATTTATTCAGTCCTTACTAAGGGACCTTCTGGCTTAAGTAATTATGTAATTAGCTAACCTAACAACATCTTATAGTGACCATATCATTATTAAAAATCTTTCACGTTTTAAATAAATAGATTGACTTGGCCATCGCATGAAAACCCAATTTATGTCACAAGTGATACATATGATATTAAATTAGATTGTTTAGTGCGACAATCTAGCACCAAAGTATTTGTCAAGACGAATCATACGAGCCCAAACTCGAGTGGTTTACGAGTAGTCATTGAGGAGTTGCGATATCCACCTCCTTACACCATCATCAGATCAGCTCGATGGTACCATAATATTGCATTGTGACCAAACTTACATAAGTATACCAAATTTCAGCTCAATTGGTTGAAGATATCTGCTTCAAAATTGAGTTGCAAGATTCCACTTGAACATCTAATTTTGTAATCCTATACAATTATTATAGGATTACAAAGTTATTTATGCAGTTAGTGTATCTAAAAACCTAGACCGAAATTGAAAATTATTTGAGTTATTCCTTGATTTATACACTAAACCCTAATTGTATTCTAAATTTGAAGCTTCTACGACTGCTAGAAGTGCCTTAGAGTTTTGATGATCGGTCAGTGAGTCAGTCAGTCAGTCAGTCAGTCAGTCAGTCAGTGAGTGACAAAATTAGGAAACTTTGAATATTTATAATTTTAAAACTACTGGTTCAAATTGGATGAATTTTGAAATATACTGTGTTTATACAATGCCTGCTTGGTTACTGAAAATTCAGGCCTCTAGGTTTATCCAAAACGAAGTTATAGGGGGTCGAAAATGGCGTGAATTGCTTCGAGAAAAGGATGGTACGGCCGTGCCGCTTTTTGCTCGACTTGGCGGGGGCACTGCCGTGCCCCCAGATAAAGTGACGTCTGTCTCGCGATAGAAGGCAGAGGCACTATGGGTCAATGCCAGTGAATAAAGACTTTGATATTGTCAATTCTAATCTTTTAGCCACTTAAAAAAAATATCAGGTACTCACTTATTTAAGACTTCTTTTAGAGCATCCCCCGGTATGGCAATGGGTTTTTCACTTGTCACGTTGGTAAAATATGCAGGTGATGAGCCCATCTCTAGATCAAAACTGGAGAGGAAACTCGACCTCTCGATGTTTTCCTTTTTAAATGTGTATTTGGCTCTTGAAAATTATTATTATAACTTCGTATTATTTGTTACTTCTATAGACTTTATTTCGTATAGAATAATTTAAAAAATTCTCACTCAGTATCCTCAAGGCAGTACGCAGAAATATTCCACTTACGAATTTTTTTGAACCCGAAATGTTTCCCTTGCCCTCAAACTGGTGATAAATAAATATTTGTGACGAGTTTTCACAGAAAGAACTCGGACGGAGTGAGAGATGGAGTTGGAAGACTGCGGCTATGTACGGCGGAATAGATTTTGAATTAAGTTTTATATAAGCCTCTTCTAGATAGCCAGACTCTATTCACTATTGTTCGTTGTTTCCGAAATTTCTCCGAAATCAATTTTATTGGCCATCTGTTAGAGTTCAGTAATTTCATTAAGTTCTTCCTCTTTCTTTTCGGGGTACAGAGTTCATTTAACGGAGTTTATTTGTATTTGAAAATAAAGATACGGACACTTTGGATTGTTTCAAGTAAACTGATTTGCTTTTTTATTTTAAGACTTCTAAACCGTTAAGCCGTAACTTTAATAAGATAATAAAAAAAAAACGGTTTTCAGTAAAGTCGGTTTACTGACGATAGTTGAACGTGACAACGTCATAAGAAAATACTGATGGAATGGATTGTGCCTCTTTGTCGCTCGTTGCGCGCTCTCGCTTGCACTAGAACGCAGCATACGTCATACTTTTTCGTGCATGCAGCCGGCTCCATCGAATTATAAAGACGTTGTCACGTTAAAATGACATAAAGAATTACAGTAAATTAATACTTTGAGTACCATAAAACAAAATAAATAAATAATCTCAAGCCTTTTATCAAAGAGAGTAGGCATAGGTATACCATTTCTGGAAATACCAACTTTTAGCTAGTGAGTACCATAGCAGAACTAAATTAAAGTGTCAGTACCAAAGTTGAATTCGCAGGCGACAAAATGCAAATAAACTCCATTGGATTGTTACGTAAGCGATCGAATCGTGGAAAATTCTCGACGCTGCATAATTAACAATAAAACTATTAAATGAACGGGCGACCGACTCCCGTTTTCCCTTCGCACCGCTCGATTTCTGAAGTTAAGGTCAAGACTAAACGATTTTCGAAAAATAATAATATAATGGATAATTCATTTGGATTTTTTCATCATTATCCCATCGATCTTATCAGCCTAATGTAGAGCTTTGGAACGTTCTTCGCATAATCATGAGGATGTGTACCCATAATTCCGTAGCGAGCATACCCCATATTAGGATTTTTAAAGCCTTATTTAAGATGGCTTAAAGACTGTCATTGTGCATGAACTAATCTAATCTAATAATTATATATTTATACTATTAAACGAGCTGTTCGTGTATGGGTACATAGATGTTGCTCGTGAGGAACCTGTTTATTCCCGTTTGAATTTCTTATTCTTTGTACTAACATTATATTTTAAGCAATATATTATGATTTTATGCCCAGCTGTTGCAGCTGCACGTTGATCGATCAGTCACCCAGTTAGTTTCTTATTTTATATAAATAGGTAGTTAATTTGCAATATGGTAAATACAGAAATGAACGTCGGCACATCCGTACATACCCTTAACAGACACTGTTTACATATGCATGGCTGCGGAATTGGAAACCAATTGAGTCGCTCCAGTCCCGCTACTTCTGTTTAGTGTTGCCAGATCCAATTCAAAATCGGGACCGGTAGTAGAAGTCGGGACAAATGACTTCAAATCGGGACGCGAAAATCACTCGAGGATGCGTGTCAGGAAAATCTTACAGTCTGTCCTTTAACGCAACAAGAACCTGTATAAAAGATGTACAAAGGTGACGAGAAGCACACTGTATGTGAACGTTGATGATGTGTCGTTGATCACTGGGTCTAAATAAAAAAATATTTATTATTAGCCGTTCTGCGCGATTTCACTAAGTCAAAGTTAGAATCAAATCTTTTCTCTTTATAATACTTACTAGCTTTTACCCGCGGCTTCGCTCGTATACGTTTATTTCACCCCCTTAAGGGTTAAATTTTGCAAAATACTTTCTTAGTGGATGCCTACACTGTTTATGCTCTCTATGTGCAAAATTTCAAGTCTCTAGACCCAGCGGTATAGGCTGTGCGTTGATACATTACCAATCAGTCAGTCAGTTTATCATTTTATATATGTAGATAGATTAGAGTAGACAATGACGAACTTCCATACAAACGTTCATCCCTTTTTTCAACCTCATCCAGTATTTTTTTTTCTAGATAGCCTAATAATATGTCCTTTACCAAGATCTGGTCTGTCTCTGTACCAAATCTCATCAAAATCGATTCAGTAGTTTAGGCATGAAAGCGTAACAGACAGGCAGAGTTACTTTCGTATTTATAATGTTTTATAGGGTGTAGGGATCTATTCAACTTTAATTACATAGGTATCCTAATTCGCCAAAATGTACAACAGTTTGTTGGCGACGTAGCACTGATTAAAACTTATACATGTTCTCTAGACAATGAAACCTATATCTACCGTTGGAAGCCCAATAACGATATTTTGCTACTGCACCTAACACTAGATTGGAACACTGGTTAAGATTCAAACAACAATAAAACTAAGGACAGTTGCATAGAACAGTTAAGCTGCTGACGTGACTGTTTAAAAAGAGACATTCAATGACCCGTAAAAGTCTTACGGGACACATGACTCCCCGAAAAATCGGGACATCTGGCAACACTAGTTCTGTTCAACTTCCAGCTCATGTGCGTCTGTTATCGCCTGGCTTGTTAGTGTCGCTTGTAGTAGAAGTAAGACATGCAAACTACAAAAAGGCATTGAAAAGATTTAAAACATAATAATGAAGTCAGGTAAAATAAGTAGCCTATCAATCTGGAAAACAGAACAAATCCAAAAAAAAAAAGATTTTTTATATCTCTTTTGTCAGGCAATGCAAGTCGTTAAGCCATCTCTGATACCTTTTGGGTGCATTGGAATATTCTATCAATTGGGTAGCCACTTTTTTCCAGGGAAAATGCATTGCTGCATACCAACCGATCCGGGGGGGGGGCGACCGGTTATGTCGGGCTCTGTAGCATAGTGCTGCCTACCCACTAAAAACCCTGGGGTGTGCTTCCACGCCGCCTCGGACCCAGTCTTGACACCGCGGCTATGCATCCGCAGCTGGGTCAAATTGGGTAGCCACTAGCCTAACACCATCTCCCACTCCGCGGTGGGATCGCGTTAGACCCTCATCTCAGCAGTGGGCTGTTACGGGTTGATGATGATAATGTTGATGTCAGTTCCTTACCCTTACTAAGGGTCTTCCTCCCACATGAGGAAGTATGGGACAATACCTCCCACATGGAGGAGGAAGAAAAGTAGGAGGAAGTGACATAAAGCTTCTTTTATCATGCAAATTAGAAGCGAAGCTGGAGGAAAGGCTAGTATTACTATAGATTGACCCACATATCGAGGTCGAAACTAATTCAGATGTCGCGAAACTCCCGATAACTCGATCGAAGTGCGGAAACTCGAACATACTCCGATTAAGTTACGTCGCAACGACTCAAGAGCTATTCTGAATTTAGCAGCGTTATTACTGTGGAATAGTAAGCCCATACACCAATGATATTCTATACATATAAACTGTCAACATCAAAATATATCTTAGATGCGTTACCGTGCTTAAAATATGGCAATAACAAAAATCTGGTAATTGCCGGAGATTGATATAGTAGCGCACGAACTTGTCAGCAGGAAATGTGTGTCAGTCCATCCTCTGTCCTGAAACTTAAATAGGTAGACACTTGACATTTTCACAAATAATATTTATTATTAAAATCTCTAGAAAAGCGGAGGTGGAATGCTCCTCCATCGTAAAAAGGGCCAAGATTTTTTCCCCGCCAGGCCAGGTGATCGTGTCTGGGGACTGCAGTCCAACGATTGGTGTTGGACAGCTGTTGTATTTAAACAAACTCAGGTGAACACTTAGAACTTGTAACGTCACTATCTTTGTTTGCCGTCTTGTTTGTTCTATGTGGAAGCTATAGATATCGCTACCAATTAGTGATTTCACATTGATCGAAAAAATCGATTATTTAAATATCGATTATTTTATTTTTAAGCGATTGTTTTAGTGAACTTACTTAAAATTTCTTAATTCGTCGCACAGATTGAGCAGTTTACAAAAGTCTATTAAAATGTTTAATTTTTTTCTTTTATAATTTTTATTTAAGAATATGTGTAAGGATATAATCAATTAATTAAAAATATTTTTTTTCATATTAAAAAAAATCCTATTTTTTTTACATCCCTACTACAAATCTATCAACTGTCCCATTGGAGATCTACCCATTGACTGTCGACGGACGTAGTCGTTGCCTTGCTACCACTGTACCTAATTTGTTTACCCTTGAATTGATTAAGGAAATTTCTACACAGATTCATGCACACATTCATTTTTGTTACAATAGTCCCGAGTGTTCGTTAGAAGCAAAGAGATTAAAATATAATAGGGCATAGAGGGGACAAGGCGAGGAATATTTGAAGCCAAAAGTTATTCCAAGTGGAATAAGTCTAGTACAATTTCGACCGAATGACAGCTCGCGTTCATACTAACTGACATGACGCTTGAGCTTCAAACATGCTTCAAAGTTTTGTATGAAAATATTCCCAATGCCCCCTCTATGTCCTATTATATTTTAATCTCTTTGGTTAGAAGTATATTTGAATAACCGCTGCCCGTGTTTTCATTAGCCCCCAAAAGACATCCAAAGAGAATATCCGCACATCGAACCGCTTATATTATCCAAGGCTTTTTGTATAAGCAAAGTGGGCTAGATATGATTTTAAAATTTGTCAAGACCATTAATTCCAATTTTAATTCTATGTTTAGAAGTTTATGGTTGTAGGTTTTAGTTATACTATTATGTTGAACTTAACATAAATGCTTAATTTTTGGGTCACCATGTATAGTTGCCATAATATACTACTTACAGTCGATGTTCGACTCATAAATATACATTTTTAAAAGCTTAAAAAGATTATATACTAAATTAAAGAAGAAAAATGGGTTCTCGTGTCACCGCTTTGTTGACAAATTCAAGTGACATGTCACGGCGTAAAATACGGAAATTATAGAAATGTCATAAAATTTCTAATGTCCTGAACCACGTCTTCATCTGTACAATGATGTACAAAACGGCCATCAAAATAACGAGACTAAGTGGGTGGAACTTTATGTTAGACTAAGTAACATCTATAAAAGCCACCGCTTATAAGCCGACAAAATATAGCGCAAATAATTTTGTACACTCAATACGTTTTAACACCGTAAGCACAATAAATACTGTTGCCTCTTCAACTACTCCAATTCCTTATAAGCTTAAAAACAAAATTCTGTCTTTTTGCTTCAACACTGAAGAACAACAACTGTTTCCAGAGTTTCCAAGAAATACCGTCATCATTTCGTTGCCGATAACATATCTACTCTTATCAGTGTTCCATATACCTAACCGTAATTGCCATCCCATTAGATAACGAAATGAAGACTTCCCAAATAAAAATGGACGAAGTCCACCAAATCCAAAAACTCGTTGACGAGAAATCGTTCTACGTGTGGAAATACCAGCTCAACGCGCTGTTGAAAAAATATGGCTTGTTGGACGTTGTACATGAACTCGAGTTTGAGAAGCCAAAAAAACTCGGCGTGGAGAAGAGAAACGAACAGAAAAGAGATTTGCAAGCACGAAAGATAATACTGAACACTGTGCATAAAAAGCACGTAGCGATCCTGCTGACCTGTGATAACGCCAGAGATATGTTTCAGAAACTATGCTTTATTTTTCAAGTGGATGGGAACAGACCTATTCCAAGGGTATTTTCATTAAGATAAGTGTAGTCACTATAATCAGTCATGAAAACAATAGCAGTCAAATATGATTTTTTGGAGGAATTCTATATTAATAGTTTCTTTCAGATCTATTATCTTAGGCAAACAAAGAAAGAAAACAAAGAGCAAACAAGCCATCTAAACGGATGAAAGGAAATAAATTATTACTTATTAGCGAAGATAAATGTAATAAATGTGCCCAATACTCTATTGATTAAAGCTATCTTTTTCTTGGTTGGAGTTCATGTTTTTCAGTTACAAAGGCAAACAGATTGGTGATGTTATTCCCTTGCACTCATGCACGATGCTTTTTCAAAACTTATGTTAATAAAATTATCACTTGTTTGGCGGTACAGGAAAACACCTTAAGGAAACCAGCAGTAGAGCTTTTCCAACCTTCGACAAAGTAATAGGTGCAATTTTTTAATATCAATTTTTGATAGTTTTAAATGGGTTACTTCTTATGTGGAAACTACCTCCCTCTGTGTAGGTACACAAATGACAGGAGGTGGTTTCCCTGAACGCCGCTAGCATTTTTCTTTTATTCGTTTAAGGTACTTACATTGATCAGATCGGCGATGTATTGAAAAAAAGCCAGATAAGGAGTACCCGAAACCGAACGAGCTTGTATATACCGATAGATGCAAGATAGATGTGTATGAGGCGCGTGAGGTTTGCCAGGATCGTAGCAGGTGGCGGGCTATTGTCTCTGCCTACCCCTTCGGGAAAAAGGCGTAAGCATATGTATATGTATGTATGTCGTTTATGGTCCGATTTTTTAATAGTCAGTTAAAAGTTATCTGTAGAATAAACATCACCTGTCACTTTTCCTTTCTATTGTGCCAGAGAGTGACAGCATCAATATATTCTCCCGATAAAGTTTATCTGATGATTGAAAAATCAGCTCTAAGAAAGAGCTAGATAAAATAGTGAACAAATTTTGTCTTACCGTTCATGACAGCTACACCATGGCTACACGTGGCCTCTAGCCAAGACGCATAGAGCTAACGGAAGCGAATGATTTTATAGATTGACATACAGGTGACTTTTTTTACCGTCTGAAAAAAAATGTGGTGTGATAGGTAAGTAAAATAAATTCATTTGGCATCATCTAAAAAAAAAAAATTTTACAAGTAATTTTTTCTTGCTTTAACTAATATACATTACCTACTCAATTGTAGTCAATATTAAACACTGAAATGTTTGAAACAGTATTTTAAAAAGAAACAGGCTCGTAGCTGCCATTTATGCGCAATCTACCTACAACCGTCAGCTGCTACATAGTAGTGTGCGTAGTTTTGACTACATGACTATATTTAAAAATTAATCTCGTGTATAACTTCGGCTCTAGATACCTTATACGTCATATTTTTTCCAGACGGTAAAAAAATCATCCAGTATATGGGATTGACATTTGAGCGCTTATTTCAATCCCGGCGATAGGCTCACCACCTATCACGTTTAGGGGTCCAATGTATCTCGTGAAATGTGGGTATATCCAGTAATGGAATACCTCTGCCTACCCCCTCGGGGATGAAAGGCGTGATTATACTATACTATACTATTTCAATCCCATACTGTCAATCCATATTTAGCATTTTGGCTAGGGGTGCTGTATGTATAGGCTTTGCTTTCTCACAACATTTCCAGGAGCCTACTCCATTAGAACTAAAATCATAAAAGTGCTCAAGCGTATACGTAGCAGTCGACAGAATCAGGCAAAACTACTGAACCCTCGCAAAAGTAAACACTCTACAATCACTGACTGGCCCCCGGCAAACATACCGGCTATGTAAATATAACTCGTTTGTTCAAACTCTGGCTTGTACATAACTAGGCCCGCGGGTCTGTCCGTGTCTACGCGGTCAACGATTATGGAATGTTTTAACGCATTGTCCAATTAGTTGACCTAGATTTCGTTACAGTTCAGGCACAAGTCTCTTTGTGGTTTGTTATCATTCTTAGTACTGTTCTGCGGGGCTGAACAAGAGTGCAGTAAGGACGACACGATTTCCAGTAATAATAATAATAATCTCATGCCTTTTATCCCGAGGGGGTAGGCAGAGGTATTCCATTACTGGATATACCCACATTTCACGAGATATATTGGACCCCTAAACGTGGTAGGTGGTGAGCCCATCGCCGGACCGGGTCTATTTACACATGTCTCAGAATTAATTCTGAGACCTGCGTTCCAGTAAATAGCGCCTTATGATTGTAATTTTTTGGGATTTTATTAACTTTAGAGCAGTGATAGCCTTACAGTTAAAGAGCCTGATTACATATTTATCACTAGCTCGATGGTGAAGGAAAACATTGAGAGGAAACCCGCAGGTCCCATAGAATTAATTCTGAGACATGTGTACCTAAATAGACCCGGTCCGGCGATGGGCTCACCACCTATCACGTTTAGGGGTCCAATATATCTCGTGAAAAGTAAGTGTATCCAGTAATAGAATACCTCTGCCTACCTCCTCGGGGACAAAAGGCGTGAGATTATTTCTTATTTTTCTATTATTTTTGTATTATCTTTCCGAACAATTGACTTTGGATGTATCGGTAAGGGCTCGTAGTTCAAAGTTTTAGCTTGTAATTTCTGTCTTTTCTGAATGATATATTAAAATAACGATATTCATATAAAGCGCACCACAACGATTCCGAATAATTACAAGAATAAATCAATTTAAAAAATAATACTTCACTCATGATAATCAAGGCAGACGACGACGACTGATAACGATAGTAAGGACTAAGCTGACACGACAGTCTAAGGGTCAATTTATACTAGCGCAGAGTCGAAGCGCATCGAAGCGTCTATCGCAAACTGAACCTAACAAATTTAACCTTAACTCCACAGCGTAACGCACACATTACTTCTAAGATTTTAAAAAGACGCGCGCCTTCTTCGGAATGCTCGTGAACAACACTGATTGGTGCTCAGAAGTAATGTGTGCGTTACGCTGTGGAGTTAAGGTTGAATTTGTAATGTTCAGTTTTGGATAGACGCTCCGATGCGCTTCAACTCTGCGCTAGTATTGGCTAGGTGCGCGATGACAGCGCCCACTAGTGGTAACAATTAGGGCGGACTTTGAAATGTCAAATGGCTCGCTGTCATTACGAAAAGTAAGTAAACACAAAAAAAAATTCAGTGAAACAACGTTATTTACTTAGGTCCTGTTGGATATTGTAAGTATCTAGCGTCGATAATAATGTTGACCTTTTTTATTTACCGTCAAAAATGCCACAATCAGTAAATTTCAGGCAGTATACCTACACGGACTTTCTCATGGCTTCACGGGAAATAAGTAAAGAAATGGACAAAATTTATCGACTAGAGCGTTTCATGTATCTTGTAGACCATTACTTATAGCAGTACTGTCGATAATAATGCAGATTGTTGTGTATTTTCAGTTCAACATGGCCCAAAGAGATTAAAATATCTTTGACATGGTCAAATTGATTATAAAAACTGGATTCCGGACAATAACACACGATATAGTTTTCCAGCCACAAACCACTACAAAAGACAAACAGTTAGTTTTGGCTCAACATGTGCAAGATGTAAAAGAAATAAAATGTGAAAATCAAATGAGCCACACCATTGAAGCTAGTGTAATAAGACAAACTTCAGTGACATCAACGCCATACAAAACATCATTGCAGTCGTTGATCTTGTTTTCAACTTGCTCTTGGAAATTTATAGAATTTGCGATCACTATTTTTGCCATTATTCTTGCAGTTGACTACGCAATAGGTTTCGTTACCCATGTTTTAGTATTTATTTCCACTAAGAATGCACGAATACGTAAATTTCTCTAGTAAAAAGTGACAGTTCGTCTGAGTTCGTCCGACCCGAGTTTCTTTTTTAGCCACCATGGGCGCTGCGATCGATTCGTGGTTCCCCCACCCCCTACTTCGCACCCAGCCAATAAATTGACCCTAACTTTCAAAGTTGTTTTGATTTCATATAAAAATTCCATATGCAGAAAACTTTTAGTTTTTCCTGAAATATTATCATATTTTTCATAAGTATTTTTCGGACAAATTTGCAATTTTTTCTTTCCCTAAAAATATTAATCGGACTATTACATTTTTTAAATTACCAACTAACGGCACTTAGTCTTAATTTATATAGATTACATAAAAGTTACTTTAGTGCCTACTAGGCATCAGAACCTACTTACCTGCTTGTTATTTAAATAGTATATAATATCCAACCTAATGGATATGACTTTAAAATCTACTTATTAAAATCCAATTTGCAGTTTCAGTAATTCAACGTAAATATAACAACTTTATGAGTAGTACACAATCAACACCGCAGTACGATTGTGCATAAGTCAGAACTTTGTCTAGGATACCTGTAGCCTAAAATATCTGAAAGTAGGTCAGCAGCTAGGCTAGGTATCTCAATTTGGCTAGCTACCCGGGCAGGAAGCCGGGTGGGGCACGATGCGTCTAAATTATGGGAGATAGCGGATTTTTATGGAAACATTTTCTCTACAAATTCAAATCTCTACATAGTATATAATAAAGAACTCTAAAGAGTAACAAGCTAACTTCAACGAATAGCACTGATAAAAATATAATCGATGCAAACAACTTTTTGACATTTTGTTAATTTTTTTATAACCGTTCGACTGATTTCGGTAAAATTTAATTTTAATCTACCAAATAAATACCCCTGAAATATAATCTACCAAACAAAAAAGAATGATCAAAATCGTTCATAATTGGCGGAGTAATCGTGTAACACGCATACAAAAAAGTTAAGAAGAATTGAGAACCTCCTCCTTTTTTGAAGTCGGTTGAAAACAAAGTAGCTTCCCGCTGCTTGGATCTTTTAAACCACGCACCGGATATTAATTCGGTTTTCACTCTCACAGAAAATTCTACTTTTTGTATAGAGCCCAAAAAATATGAGTACCTACGTAGTAACTTTACTTAATATTCGTTTACCTAGTGTTTCGTATTGCGACAATACGTAGACAGTAGACACTAGACAGAATTGTCGAACAACATTTTTGCTATCCAGATTTTCAAATACTCTTTTCCGTTTCTTTTCCTGTCGTGGACCAAAGACACGTTAGTTGAAATTTTATTTAAACCCTATTCAGCACACTACAAATTGCAACCAGATCCGTAATGCAGTTTTATTTTGAACTAAGCTTTATGAACTTCGAATTCTAGTCTACCAAAACTGTATTGAGATACAACTCACACATTCTCCCATAAAGACTGATAGTAACTCCGCTGAGATCAGAGTACCGCTGCAGCTTTTCAACTTTAGTAGTCTGTGGTTAATTGCGTCATATATTTTAAGAAAGGCCTCATGGTTTCATTTTTGTAATGTGTTTTGGTAATAATAAATACCTGTCTAAAGAGATACTGAGTAATCACTATTAAAACCTGCGCCCCTCGCCAAACTCAATAGTTATGGGCCCAGTTACGGCATAAGAAAAGTTTTGTGATTATTGAATGGTTGGAGGTTACGAAGAAAATGGCTTCGTCGTCGAGAGAAAGTATTTACAGGCATAATATCATCCCTTTCGATGGAGAAGGGTTCAACTCTTGGGCATTTAGGATTAAGAGTGTCCTACGGGAAAATAGTTGTATGGAAGCGATTGAAAATCAGGCGTTCAGCGCGGTACCAGCGTATAAGAATCTTGAAGCGAGGGCGCAAGCTATTCTCATCGCGGCAGTGGCAGACAGCCACTTGGAGTATTTACGACAGGAGTCTGCGTACTTAATGTTCGTGAATTTAGAGGAAAACTTCAAAGAGAGAAGCACAAGGAGCAAATTATTTTTACGTCGGCAATTGAGTGAAATTAGTTATATTGAGTCGCGACCACTGAAAGAACATTTTATAAAAATTCAAGAAATATGTACACAACTGGAAGAGGCAGGTACTAAACTCTCTGAGGAAGAAAAAGTCAATTATATACTTTTGTCTATGCCAAAGTCGTATGAATCTATAGTAACTGCTCTTGAAACTGTAGGAGATCTTACACTAAATATCGTAAAAGACAGATTGCTGGCAGAAGAAGAGAAGAGGAAAAGAATGCAAGTAAATGTGACAGGAGCTCCATCGGCAGTAGCATTCAATTGTTTTGTGTGCGGCCAGCGTGGCCACAAAAAATATCAGTGTAGACAAGTACAAGGACACAGATTTGGACAAGGAAGAGGACACAGTTTTGGATCAGTACGGGGACACAATTTTGGACAAGGTCGTGGAAATTATTCTGGACAAGGACAAGGAAATTTTTCAGTGCAAGGACGAGATCAAACGAGGGGAAGCTATTCAGGTCAAGCAAGAGGATATAATTCTGGTCGAGGACGAGGACATCATGCAGGTCAAGGACGAGGATATTTTAATGGACACCAAGGGAATTATTCAGGGAACAATTACAATCAAGGACAAGGAAGCACTAATTTAGCAGAGAATTCAAGTGCATTTTTATGTGGATTACGTGATAACAGTGAAGGTTCAGTTTTAGAATTTTGTGTGGACTCAGGGTGTACGGACCATTTAATTAATACAAAAGCTCATTTCACAGAATATATAGAATTAAATTCACCTAAGAGAATTGCGGCAGCTAAGAGTGGTGTTAGTTTGGAGGCTGTAGGTATTGGCAACATCGAGGTCATCTGCAAGGTTGGTAAAAAAGAAAACAAATGCTTAATACAGAATGTTTATTATGTCCCTGATCTAAGAAAAAATTTGCTTTCAGTGTCAAAAATGGAAAATGCAGGTTTAAGGGTGGAGTTTAAAAAGGGGAAAGTCAGGAACAAAACAAACAAGGATGATTGTGAATTGTGGCATAGGAGGTTTGGCCATCTAGGTACAAATAATTTAAATTTGCTAGTGCGAAATGATATGGTATATGGCCTTTCAGAATTAAAAAATAAAACAATTGATAATAATTTGTGTGAACCATGTTTATTAGGGAAGAGTAGTAGACAACCATTCAATAAACCAGGATATAGAGCTAGGAAACCATTAGAAATTATTCATACGGACGTGTGTGGTCCAATTTCTCCTTGCACTTGGGATGGAAATAATTATTTTGTGTCATTCATTGATGATTTTACGCACTTTACCATTGTGTATCTAATAAAACAAAAATCAGAGGTTTTCAAAAGGTTTAAACATTATTACAGTCTGGTAACAAATCACTTTAATACAAATCTTTTAAATTTGAGAATGGATAATGGGGGAGAGTACATGTCGAATGAGTTCAATGAGTTTTGTAGTAGGAATGGAATTGTTATGCAGCATACAGTACCTTATAATCCAGAAATGAATGGAGTGGCAGAAAGAATGAATAGAACACTAATGGATAAAGCCAGAACCATGTTAATTGACTCAGGAATGAAGAAGACTTTTTGGGGAGAAGCAGTATTGTTTTCAGCCTATGTTACAAACAGAAGTCCAGTTTCAGGAAGAGATAAGACGCCAAGTGAACTATGGGAAGGACGAAAACCAGATGTATCAAATTTAAAAGTATTCGGATGTACTGCATACAATCATGTCCCAAAGGAACTGAGAACAAAATTGGAAGATAAAGGGAAGAAAATGATAATGATAGGTTACAACATTGGTGGATACAAACTGTTTGATGATGAAACCCAGACAGTAGTGACAGCGAGAAATGTAGTTTTTGATGAAAGACCGAATAAAATAGAAAAGACAGTTTACATACCTGATTATGATAATCTTGAAGACGAAGAGGATCCTGAAAATATCATAAAAATAAATGGAAGCAAGGAAAGCCCAGAAATAAGTACAATTAGTGGAAATAGGAGCGAAAAAGACGAAAGAAGACTAGAAAAAGAGAAAGACGAAAGAAGACAAGAAAAAGAGAAAATGAAAGAAGAAATAAGTCAAGAAATAGGAAGAGAGGAAACAATAAAGGAGAGGACGCCAGGAACAGGAAGAGTAAAAAGGAGAATACAAAAACCAAAATGGCATGAAGAATATGTAATGGATCTCGAAGATGATGATGAAGCTCTGTTTGCATTGTTAACTGATTTTGAAGATGTTCCAATATGTTTCAAAGAAATAGAAGCAAGACAAGACAAAGAAAATTGGACGGAAGCTGTAAAAGAAGAGTTGAAAGTCTTAGAAGAAAGTGAAACTTTTGAAATAATGCCTAAACCAGAAGATAAGAAGATACTGGATGGAAAGTGGGTTTTCACAAGAAAAGAATCAGAACATGGAAGTATTTGTAAAGCAAGACTTGTAGTAAGAGGTTTTCAACAGGAAGAGAAATTTGAAGATGTTTACTCACCAGTTTTGAGGCTCCAAACACTACGGACACTTTTGTCAGTGGCAGCCAAGAAGGACTATCATATTCACCAGATGGATGTAAAGGGAGCATTTCTGTATGGAAGAATAGATGAAGAAGTTTACATGAAACCGCCTGAAGGAATGGATATTGAAAAAGGATATGTGCTCAAACTCAAGAAATCTTTATATGGACTGAAGAAATCACCTAAATACTGGTATGAAAAATTTAATGAAACGATCAAGTCATATGGGTTTAAACGTTCTAACAACGACTATTGCTTATACAGTAAGGGGGATTTATATTTACTTTTATATGTAGATGATTTGTTAATTCTAGGCTCAAACTTAAAAGAAATTAACTATTTTAAAAACTTTTTGAAAACTCAATTCAGAATGAAAGATATTGGAGAAAATAATTTAACATATTTGGGAATTTCAATTAAAAAGACAACTAAAGGAATTTCAATTGATCAGACAAAATATTTGCAACATGTATTAATGCGTTTTGATATGCAGGACTGTAAGGGGTGTGACACACCAATGGATGCTAATTTTAAATTTGATGAGAATGGAACCGTAGACTTATCTTTTGAAAGACAGTGTAGATCATTAATTGGATCTTTAATGTATGCCACTGTAGGTTCAAGGCCAGATTTAGCAGCTTCTGTTTATTACCTAAGTAGATTTCAGTCACGGCCTAATGCAGACTTATGGAGAGCTCTTAAAAGATTGCTAAGATATGTAAAAAATACTGTTCATACTGCATTGTTGTATACTAGGGATGAATCGAGCATGCCTCTATTAGGATATGCAGATGCTGATTGGGCTAGAGATTCAGACAGAAAGTCAACATCTGGATATCTATTTAAAGTTTTTAATAACACTGTCGTATGGAAATCAAGAAAGCAGAATACCGTTGCATTAAGTACTACTGAGGCAGAATTTGTAGCATTGTGTGAAGCAATCAAAGAGGCTTGCTGGATGATTAAGTTGTTAGATGACTTAAATATGAATATTAACAATGTAACCATTTTTGAGGATAATCAGAGTACCATTAAGTCTATTAGGAATCCTGACCAGAAAAGACTGAAACATGTTGATGTAAAGTATAATTTTATAAAACAAAAAGTTGAAGAAAATTTAATTACTGTTAAATACATAAATACAAAAGAACAACTGGCTGACATGTTGACAAAGCCACTTAATAAAAATTCGTATGTTTATCTAGTTCAGAGGTTGGGTTTGTACAGGGAAAATGTGTGTGTTGAGGAAGAGTATTGAGATACAACTCACACATTCTCCCATAAAGACTGATAGTAACTCCGCTGAGATCAGAGTACCGCTGCAGCTTTTCAACTTTAGTAGTCTGTGGTTAATTGCGTCATATATTTTAAGAAAGGCCTCATGGTTTCATTTTTGTAATGTGTTTTGGTAATAATAAATACCTGTCTAAAGAGATACTGAGTAATCACTATTAAAACCTGCGCCCCTCGCCAAACTCAATAAACTGCACGTTCAATCAGAACAAAGTGTAGAGTATCCCGTCCCAGGATATCATCACTACATCATTACATAGTATAAAACAAAGTCGCTTTCTCTCAGCTGTGTATCATTTGCGTGAGCATCTCACACAACAGACTCTCTACTCAGCTATTCCTTCAATTTCTTGTAAAAATAACAACGGCGCTACTATCAAGAATGTTACCTAGCCATGGACACGCTAAGCCCGCATTAGGCATTGAGATTGCATCAGTCCTCTGTATAAACAATAATTACTATTATCAATCAAACGCACTGGTATATTATGATTTATAGAGTTATTGCTTTATCTGATCCGGAACGAGCTTCAAAGATCATTTAAAACCGTAATTCGAATATAGTATTTCTGATTGTAAGTGCGAAGAGAATTGAATGATTTGAGACGTATAAATAACATGAATAAAAAAAGAACAAACGATAAAACTTTATTCGATTAAGCTATCGACATTGTAAATCATCGATCAAACCAGCCTAGCCAACTTAAGTTTAATTCGTATTGTCGTATATTTAGTATTGCGTAAATTTTCGAAAGCATGGATTTGTATAGACTCACAAAAGTGAAGTACCTCTGTCGACCCCCTCGATAATAAATGCTTGAGCACTTTTATTTGTTTATAACGATAAAAGTAAGATTTCGAGCTACGAGTATATAAGCAGCATTGAATGGGCAAGTTAATGCAAAACCACCTCTATTAATAAAAATATTAATATTATAATAAACTAGCAGTTCTGCGCGGTTTCACCCGCGTAGTTCCCATTCCCGTTAGAATACGGAAATAAAATATAGTGTCACGAAGAATTTTTCATGACAAAGTAAAATAAACCGGAATAAAAGATGATGTGAACTTTGCTTGGTTCTGGGTTTGCTTGTGATTGGAAATAAAATAAACTGAATGTGGGTAATGACTGTTGTTATTATTTATTTATCTTTTATATCAGATGTTGTACATTAACCGTTAACACTATTACAGCTAAGTTATAACTAAAGTTATACCAGACTAGTTAATCGGCAGAGCCGGGTTCACGGGGCAAATAAAATAACTTAACTGTAAAATCCTAACGAGGTTATACCACCAATTAGGTTAAATTTATCATTAATATGTTGAAATTTAAAACACCTACTTGATCATGGTGACTTATCTAAAAAATAGCTAGAAGCGCTACACCATTCTTAAAAACTCGGAGATCGGAGAAACTGGCACGGTGAGAAACACCGTAGTCATCGAATAAATTTGCAACGGAGAAATTTAGGGACTGTAGAAATTTGCGTATCGTAGAAGTTTGCGTATCGTAGAAACCTGCGTATTGTAGAAACCTCCTGCAATTAACAGGAAATATTATCTACATGACTTTACTCGGGGATGGTTAAAAAATTATATATAAAGTTGTAAAACAGAACCTAATTGGAATTAGTTATTGCACATTTACATACCTTGTGGGGGAGAAGAGTCAAGCTTGAAACATCAGGATCTCATGTCAACCCCGGAGGTTTCTTACAAAAATGTGGGTATATCAATCCATACTGCAATAAAAATAAATTCACTATAAACCACAATATTTATGGAATTCAACCAATGCAATTGGAGAAATTACAAACTAACAGTTTACCAAATTGGAATATAGAAGAATACTTCAGGAAACATTCTTTCTTTAACAATGAGTTTCCTAATAAAAATTTGAAGTAGGGTAGATTCTGCAACGAAACACAAAATGTTTGAAACTAGAAAAAATCAAGAAATCATCATGATCTAACATCGTTTAAGTGTTGAAAGATATATCAAACTCACCAGGATGTTCAAGTTTGAGCTCAAAAGCATTTGCTTTTGTAAAATGTCGCTAGCCAAGTTATTTCGACGACATCACGGCTAAGAAAGAACGAAGTCAACGTTCTGTATTTGGAAGACCATCTCTTACACACTTCCCGAAAAACACGGTAACTGTAGGCTATCTTGACCTCAAATTCACAAGACACAATTGTGCAAAAATCATAGTTCAAAACTGTTTGACATTTAAGTGATCTCAAATATAATAACACAACACTATTTTCCCTATATTATTATTATTTATAACTTTACAATGCATTTAAATTGAATAACTTATTTTTGTCAACAAAAGGTAAATTTTTCTTAGAAATTGACAACACCGACTTCTTTTTACAATGACGTTTGGCAAAGGCAAAAGCATCATCACATTCTGCCTATTTTTGAGTCACAATATTAAATGCTTCAATACGAAAGTACAACGTTACAATAGCCTATGTTACTCAGGGATCCTTTAGCTTTCTATTGGTGAAAGAATTTTTAATATCGGTCCAGTAGTTTTTCAGTTCAATTTATTTGTAACAAACATACAAAAATACTAATCTTTCCTCTTTATAATATTAAGTGTAGATAAGTACGTACAGTCAACAAAGTTGTTAGTGTTACATGGCCAAAAATTAAGATTCACTTTTCTCATAAAGCCTTAAATGTATTTATAGTATTTTTTTGGTAAATTATAGGGATCAAAGATACCTTTCGAAATAAACGTTAATCAATAAGATTTATTTATGACTTCCCCAGAAAAATTAATTCTTAGTTACTGGCCATGTAACCCTAACAACTTTGTTGACTGTACCTACTATGTACCTCAATTCATCACATTTGGTCCCGAATAACAAGTACGAGTATATATGGAACGTCGAGTATGAAAACCCGTATGTGCATTAGCACGATTGATCTGATAATGGCGTGGACACAACGTACAATCACAAGCTATCTTTGATGCAAACAAAATGGCGGCTTTTGAAGCTATGCTTTTAATGGCAAAAACATTACCATGGTATTGAATTTTCAACGACATGTCACAGTATTATTGTACAAGCCATGATATTATATATTCACACGGACTTTTGTCCCAGAATTAATTCTGAGACATGTGTAACAGACCCGGTCCGGCGATGGGCTCACCACCTATCACGTTAGGGGTCCAAAGAATATCTCGTGAAAAGTGGGTATATCTAGAAATCGAACCATATTATATGAATACCTCTGCCTACCCCCTCGGTAGATTTTTTTTTATTTTTTTGTCAATCGTCATCATTTCACACAATATCATGGGACAATCTAAGTTAGGTAAATTTTTCGTCTTATTTTTAAGTGATAATGGATTTTCACCGTGGTTTTGGTGATTTTCGCCAATGTCGAAGTAGGGAAAATTATTTTCGGTAAAATGGGCTGTGTAGCGTCAAGTATCTCTCCACTGTGCCCTTTGCTAATCAGAGGGACATGTGGAGAGACGGTATGTCGCAATCTTAGTCTTGACTAGAAAATGGACACAGAAGGCCTGTGTCCATTCGCCAGTAAGTAAGTAATTAAATAAAATAAAAAAATCTCACTCCTTTTATCCCCGAGGGGGTAGGCAGAGGTATTCCATTACTGGATATACCCATATTTCACGAGATACATTGGACCCCTAAACGTGATAGGTGGTGAGCCCATCGCTGGACCGGGTCCGATTTCTTTAAGTAAGTGAGTAATATTTATTTGCAAGAATACATGTTTACATTTAACAGATCTTAAGATGTCAGGGTTAGTAACGTATTCAGGCAAGCATGCTAATATTGTTGGTAAGTAAATTTAAAAAAAACATCCTAGTTACCCAGGGTGCGCCGCGAGGAGGCGCTACTATGCACACCAGTACGTAACTATCACTACATAGTATAAAACAAAGTCGCTTTCTCTATCCCTATATCCCTGTCCCTATGTATGCTTAAATCTTTAAAACTCAACGGATTTTGATGCGGTTTTTTTAAGCTATTGCATAGCTTCTATCGAGGGCCTTGAGCGCGGGGACCGAATCCAGAAATTCCGTAACGAAAAAAAACCTCATGCTCCCCACTCCGACGGGCACGGAGGTGTGACTTGAAGGCCGTGCATTGTCTAACGTCGTTTCTTTTCGGCAGTCTTGTTGATACAAAATGCTATGCAATAGCTTTACCGCGGCAGTCCCCGAGTGCCACACGTCTTTTTTTTATAGATAAAGTGATTCAAGAGGAAGGTTTTAGTGTTAGCATTGCACCCGTACCGGGGCGGGTCGCTAGTTAAATTATAAAATGATAAACTGAGTGATTGATTGATATATCAACGCACAGCCTAAACCGCTGGGTCTAAAGACTTGAAATTTTGCACATGATAGCTTATACAGTGTAGGCATCCACTAAGGATTTTGCAAAATTCAACCCCTAAGGGGGTGAAATAAACGTGCCCGAGCGAAGCCGCGAGTAAAAGCTTCCACTAATAAGCAGATTCACTGACATTCTAATTATCCTTGACTAGTTGAAACGAATACTTAATATTAAGATTCCTAGTAATTTTCCTTTCCCTAAAACTAAAGTAAGATTTTCTCCGTTACAGAGATCAAAGTTAAGAGCACGCTCCAATTACTAGACACTAACTTATATTTCCAGAAATCTAGAGGTGAAAAGAAATAAAAGTTCTAGTAAGTAACCTGAAATTCTCGAAAACATTATTCTTAGAGAATCTATCTCATGTTATATTAAAAGTATTCCATTAATATGCGACCTTCACATTTTGTTACTATACCGCTCGGTACTCGGGCACTACTCGTATCAAGTTAAAACGTAATCCGAGTATACTCGGACGCCAGCGCCCAATCTCGCGCGCCTTACTATACTGGCAGTGTCCCGTCAGTCTTTTTTTTTACCCGAGTGCTCGAGAAAAAGGATAGGTAATGCTTTTCAGCTGTAAGAATGTAAGTTAACAATGTTAGTAGCGTAAGCTAGAGTAGAATATAAAATGCAAGATGTTTAACCTACTGAACCAGTAGAAGGGTAATGTTGTATGAAAAATTGAATGGTGTTTTCAAGTAGTTTATATAGTATATAGTACATGTTGCTTTGCATACAAAAGTTTCTTTTCAGGAATCAAACCCACTACCTTCAGAATTCTTAAACATCTTTATTTAAAACACTTTCCTCTTGGAAAATCATAAAATCTCCTAGAACAAACAAACTGACTAAAGCATTCTCTCAGTAGCGATAATTCATTATGAATCGCGACCCAGCGATAAGGTCATGTGCTAAAGAAAGGGACGGTGATATGCAGTACCAGTTTGTGGGTACGAGAGGGGTGTCGTTAGCACATCATTTACACATCAGATGACTGCCTTTTGCGAACCCGTTGACTTTCCAGCAGAAATTGCCCACTCGAGTAATTGGAGATGTAATATGGAGTTGTAATTACCCCCACCACATCGGAAAAATAATTTAACAATCTTCATTATTTATTTATTTAAACTAGCATTACAGATTTTGAAATGTAAGGCGCTAGACGAGGCAACAAAAATTATAAAAAAGTACACAAGGAAATCTAGATATATAAAAGGAGAAGCTAAATCTAAAAATCAAGGCCCAGCCCAAACCGCTGAACATAGAAACATGAAATTTTGTGTGTAGGTTACGATTATAATGTAGATGCTTGCTAAGAAAGGATTTTACGAAATTCAACCCTTAAGGGGGTGAAAGAGGGGGTTGAAGTTTGTATGGGATAGTGTGATTTCTGCTTGTATCAACTTTAAACTTGGCACAAATACTCTTCAAAACATACTATGAAATATTAGTTCTAGGATTTTTTGAAAATCATCCTCCAAGGGGGTGAAAGTAGGGGATGAAATTTGTATGGAAAACCTTCATTTTTGAGTGTATCAATTCGAAACTTTGTAAAAATACTCCTCAAAACAAAAAACAAGACACGTATTTCCGGATTTTTCAAAAACCATCCCCTAAGGGGGTGAAAAAGGGGAGTGGAGTTTGTATGGAGACGTGTTGTTTTTACGTCTATCAACTTCAAACTTTACATAAATACTCTAAGAAATAAATTAGGAGACACAAATTTTTGGATTTTTCGAAAATCATCCCATAAACGGATGAAAGTAGGGGTTGAAGTTGATACGAAGAAGTTTATTTTTTGCGTCCATCAACTTGAAACTTGGTACAAATGCTTCTGAAAACAAACTATGAGATATTAGTTCTAGGATTTTTCAAAAATCTTCCTCCAAGGGGGCGAAAGTGGGGGTTGAAGTTTGTATGGAAAACCTTCATTTTTGGGTGTATCGATTGGAAACTTTGTAAAAATACTCCTCAAAACAAATAACAAGACACGTATTTCTGGATTTTTCGAAAATCACCCCTTAAGGGGGTGAAACAGGGGGTTGGAGTTTGTATGGAGACGTGTTTGATTTTTACGTCTATCAACTTCAAACTTGGCAAAAATACTCTTAAAAATAAATCATGAGACCCGTGTTTAAGGAATTTTCGAAAATCATCCCCTAAGGGGGTGAAAGTAGCGTTTGGAGTTTGTATGGAGACGTGTTGTTTTTTACTTCTTATCAACTTGAAACTGGGCACAAATACTTTTAGAAATAAATGATGAGACACGTGTTTTTGGATTTTTTGAAAATCATCTCTTAAAGGGGTGAAAGAGGGGGATAAAGTTTGTATGGGATAGTGTGATTTCTGCGTGTATCAACTTTAAACTTTTTACTAATATTCTTGAAAATAAACTTGATATATTAGTTCTAGGATTTATCGAAAACCATCCTCCAAGGGGTTTCATCCCCTTGGGGGTTGAAGTTTGCATGAATACCTTCATTTTTGGATGTATCAATTCGAAATTTTGTAAAAATACTCCTCAAAACAAACAACAAGACCAGTAGATATATCTCAATTTTTCAAAACTCACGGGTGAAACGGGGTTGGAGATTGTATGGAAACGTGTGGTTTTTTACGTCTATCAACTTGAAACTTATCACAAATACTCTTAAAAATAAATGATGAGAAACGTATTTTTGTATTATTAAAATCATTCCCTAAAAGGGTGAAATTAGGGGTTGAAGTTGGTATAGAGAAAAGGGGTTTTTTGCGTCTATCCACTTGAAACTTGGCACAAATATTCTTTAAAAGTCTCCATATAAAGTCTAATTTTTTTTGATAATTTACTATGGGTTGCTAGGAGAAATTTGTTAGTGCATCCCAAAATGTTGAAAAAATAAATGTCCACCCGTGCGAAGCCGGGGCGGGCCGCTAGTTAAATATAACCTAAGAAAAAACTAAACCATTTATACATCTCGCTCGCAAAACACTACGACACACACTCGGCTATGCATCCCCGAACAGATCACACTCCGGGTTCGACCGTGAGGGAAAACATCGTGAGGAAATCCGCAATGAGAATTGAATCTGAGGCATGAGGCACTCGATCCGGCGATGCGCACACTCCCTGTCACGTTAAGGGATCCGCAAAATATACCGACGAAACATTGGATTTTCTGGGAATGGAATAGATCAGGCATTAACATATTAATGTGTTTTTTTATCTTACATGCGTCATAATGGTGCGATTTCTATAAATATTATGTAACATTTTCGTTACAATTTTCTTGCTCTTTTCCCATTAATTGTATAACTATTATCCTACTATAATATTATAAAAGCGAAAGTTTGTATCTATGGATGTATAGATATATGGATGTTTGTTCCTCTTTCACGTAAAACTACGGAACGGATTTTGATAAAACTTTACAGTTATATAGGCTATATTTTATCCCCTCATTTCCACCGGAACGGAAACTATACGCGGGTGAAACTGCGGGAAGCTGATTGTTAAAATATATTTAAAACACAAAAACGGTACGAGTTTTTATCTACACTAATATTATAAAGAGGTAAGATTTGTATGTTTGTAATGAATAAACTCAACAACTACTGCACCGATTTCAAAAACTCTTTCACCATTACAATGCTACGACGGTATCCCTGAGTAACATAAGATATATTTTATCCCCGTTTTCCCACGGGAACGGAAACTACGTGGGTGAAACCACTACAGCTACAGCAACAGCTAGTTCATTTACTAAAATCACCGACTTATTGTTCACCAGCCATATAAATATTATAATATTTTACTCCTATAGGACTACCACAAGCTTTTATTTTTTTAAACCTATACTCGCACCTGATGGGGCTTGCAAAGATACTCTATTTCTGAAATCCCAAACTAATATTAGCGAAAAGGTATTTTCATCTTTGTGAGGCGTTAAAATGTATCCTACCTAAGGTGGTAATAGTCGCTCTATACGATTACCGCGAAGGGCGGCATTTCAAAGGTTCTTGGCTAAGCCTACGGACCCCTCATACACTATTCAGACCCATCTCTTGTACTTACACGACTAATTCACTGCAAAATGTTAGATTCAAACTTTAAGGTACCTACTTACATGTTCCGTTTTACATTAAGAACATTTTTGAGGGATATACGCTTTTATAATAAAATACCAGAAGATATTTTGAAATTGCCTGAAACTGTGTTCAAAACTCATGTTAAACATGTACTTTGTAAAATGGCATATTACAAACTAGACGACTATATAAATGACAATGATGCTTGGAACAGATTTCCTCCAGTCCAGCGCAATACGATAGCGAAAAACAAACGAAACTATGTAACCCAATGATTAAAAGAATATTGTGTTGAGGAGTTTCTTGCCCCGCTTCTTCTCCTCAACCATACATGCTGAAGCGGTGGAGTTGAAATGACGTTCAATAAGTGGACTTGTAAGTTCCTATTTTGAATAAAACATTTTGACTTTTGACTTTTTTGACTTTTGATAATGAGTTTGATTCTGCTTTACAGCGACTATACTTATTTTAGTTTACTCCTCTCATTTTCTTACTCCTGTTAAAAAAAGAAACGTGTTTGTTACGAATAAACTCAAAAACTACTGGACCGATTTTAAAAATTCTGTCACCAATAGAAAGCTACAAGATCCCTGAGTAGCGTAGGCTATATTTCATTCCCTTAATTACCACGGAAACGGGAATTGGGTAGTTGACAGAATCGAAATTAAATTGCGAGTAGTCATACATTAAAAAGATTATCCCAAAACACCTCAAAATATGTATTTCGATTTTCAATTTACAATTATAGCAAATTTAAAAATAATAAAACAATCAAAAAAAGTGCTGCAATTGAGTACTACAAACTATGACGTCACGGTTTGCTATTTCAGTACATTTTCCATACTAAAATTTCGTTTTGACAGATCGGAAAACTGACTGATTTGACTAGGTAGGACACAACCCTATTACGCGGGTGAAACCGCGCAGAACCGCTAGTCTATAATGAATATATCTAGGTATCTATCTAAATATATATATAGTCTATCTATTATGATGAGGAAAATAGTAACCTATAGATAAGCAGTAGATAAGTACATAAGGTGGTTCACTGTTAGGTGAAAAAGCGCTTCTTGCCATCAAACTTAAAAGTTTAGAATGTAACACCACTGTATATTATAAATTTATTTAAATTTAAAATATACATATACAATAAATGTAACAGAATAAGCGCGATTCCTGAAATTAGTCTGTTCAGAATCGACTACTTAATCGATTTCAGCTATTTTTAATGTGTTAAATTTTTCCGAAAAATGAATTAGCATAGCAGAATTTAGTGCTACCTACAGAAATTGTGCTATTATTGCTCTTTATTTCAGAAAATTAGTTAGACACAACTAAATTTCGAATGCAGCATATTTTTTTTATATTAATATACTACTATGTATGAGGAGTTGCGCTTTTTTTGTTACGCGTTGTATAAAACACAAAAATATTTCTACCTATGTCCGTTATAGACTTAAACAATCTCACCGATGTGGCCCACACCGGTAGAAAGGCAACAATGCGAAGATAGTTTTAGACCACTAAAACAATGCCTTAGCACGGGAACTGAAATAAACAGGACAACACACTTCTGGTCTATATCTATATATCTATACTAAAATTATAAAGAAAGAGATAAGATAGGTATGTTTGTATCTTAGTTAAGAATAAGCTCAAAAACTATTGGAACGATTTTAAAAATTATTTCACCAATGGAAAGCTAGAATATCCTTGAGTAACATAGGCTATATTTTATTCCCGTATTCTCACGGGAACGGGAACTAACTTTATAGACTAGCTGTTCAGTACTTTATAGTTCAATGCACATTCACACACGTATATGAATCATCAAAAGCGTCATCAAAGCTCGCGACTCGCGTCACGCGATTCTATTTTATGCATCCCATAATGGCTACCGTTCGAGGAAAATATCGAGGTTGTGACGTCATTTCCGTATCAGTATTGGCTACTTATAGAACCACACGTGTCAGGGAGAACTACACACGTATAAAAACGGTATATTTACATCTGCGAGTCTTTCACCATTCAGTTAATACTGTCCACTGCTGTACAAAAGCTTCCAGGGAGCGCCAAACATTCCGGTCTTGAGGAGCAAGCATTTATTAGAAAATTGACTATGGAATGTACGTCGGTTATAAAAATAAGGGCAAATGCAAAGATATTAAAGTAAGGATGAGTTATATTCATACTGCTTGCGTTTGAAAATTGATCCCCTACGAGTGTGCTACAACATGTACATACTTACTTCTTAGCGTATTTATAGGATACAACAATGACGGGGACAGATGATACGGAACGAATAATAAAGAAAAAGAGAGCTATCTGTTAAGAGTTGCGCTTAAAATACGACTTGAAATACAATGCGACTAAATAAAATGTGGTTAATTAACTACATTTGTCGGCCTCACTTTCCGTGCTCTAATAACATATCTACGTCTTCACTACATAGTATAAAACAAAGTCGCTTTCTCTGTCCCTATATCCCTGTCCATATGTCCCTTTGTATGCTTAAATCTTTAAAACTGCGCAACGGATTTTGATGCGGTTTTTTTTATAGATAGAGTGATTCAAGAGGAAGGTTTTAGTATTAGCATTGCACCCGTGCGAAGCCGGGGCGGGTCGCTAGTTCTATATATAATATCTTTGGGCAAATGGGATTCGGATTTACACACTAAAGATTCAGTACCACCGTACAATAAAAAACACGCTTACTTTTAAACAAAAATGTGTTTACACCTTGTTCACACACATTTTGTGAATTTTTTAGAAAAGAAAGAAAAGAAGAGAATTTGCACTGTCTAGCTATTACGCGCTTCATGAAATAAAGTACCTACAATACTAGCGACCCGCCCCGGCTTCGCACGGGTGCAATGCTAGTACTACAACCTTCCTCTTGAATCACTCTATCTATTAAAAAAAACGCATCAAAATCCGTTGCGTAGTTTTAAAGTTTTATGCATACATAGGGACAGAGAAACCGACTTTTTTTTACTATGTAGTGATGTAACAGAATAAGCTCAATTCCTGTAATTAGTGTGTCTAGTATCCACTACTTACTTAATCGATTTCATCTATTTGTAATGTGTTAATTTTTTCCAAAATATTAATTAGCACAACTGAATTTAGGGCTTCCTATGTAAACCGAGAATTTCAAAGAGTTTTAATGTGATGTCGTGAAAAACATGTTTTTTGTGCGCTTAAACCGAAACAAACCGAGGGCAGGTCGCTAGTAAATTTGTATACTTACATACCCACAAACACCCAAAAAATAATCGAGCTAAGTATTTACTATTTCTAAAGGAGTCAATCTAAGTATCTTTTGATCCGACTCCTCTAGAAACAGTAACTACTTAGCTCTGTTCTGTTTCAAAAAAATTCTCAGTTAATCAGCACAGTAACGCTTAGAACAATACGGATGATATAAAACAGGAATTTTTCGCGGATATTGCATTTTTTACAACCTCTTAAAGTATGAAAACGATTTTAAGGCAGTTAAGTAAAATACGGCTGGGTCTAACAATCAATATCTTATTAAAGTTGCTATCTCTGTTAGCTTCAGAATTTTGTACGAGTATTTTCGCATATTTTATCGCAGTTAATTGAATTTGTAAGACGAAAACATTTATCCGATGAGTAGGTTCCTTCCTTCAATGTTTTAAATAACCGATTTGGTGTTATACCAACTACAGACTTTAACGCAAACTTTTGAAACAAAAGTGCTTTTAGTAACTTGTAGTAGGTTACGAACTAAGCCTAAAACTTTGCAGAATTTAATGAAAAATCCAGGCAAACGTAGTTTTTCATACTAACCCTTTATTTTTATTTTTTGAAACATCAGAAAAAAAACCTTGTGTGTATGTAGACACAATCCTTCAGTTTAGTAAGCAATATTAGTTGTAAGTGAAAAAATATAAAAAATAACTATTTGGAACACCTCTCAGACCATGAATCACAGACACAATAGATTTTTAATTGTGTCTCGGTTCCAATTGGAACCGGCGGTTCTTAACTGATTAAGCTAAGTCCGTTTTTATAACTAGTTTGAGGGATAAGGAAATCATTGTGGGGCTGAGAGGCTGTTTAAATATATTTGCCAACACCCTTGGCAAGATAGCGTGGGCATATGTTTATATTTTATAGCCGCGTCCTTGACGAGCTTTAAAGTTGTTTAGATATGATCTCCAAATATTTCAGAAGATATTCATGAATACTATACTTATTTTACATTTTATACCTCACGAAGAGTCCTGAGGCTGTCGTCTTTGACGCTCTCAAAAATTTAGAAAAGTTATAATCAGAAACCTGTATCACTCATAATGCTTTCGAAATCAAGATTATTAAACTGACACGTACTATTGATCAAAGAGATCCGATAATTGCACTGGCTGAATATTTATTGAACATAAATTTTAAATTTCAAAAACAGATTCGAATTCCAAATATGGTTTTGGGACAACGCATTTGTTTTATCGATCTCAATATCTACGTGGTCGTGAAAGATTCAATCGGTGTGTCTTGAAAGCTAAGTTTTAAAGTTATTGATAATTTGTAGTGTAGAAATACGATATAATGAGGGAAATAGTGCACATACAAGCAGGCCAGTGCGGCAATCAGATTGGAGCTAAGGTACAGTAACAATTATTTCTATTAGTAATAATAGGTCTCCAAGATCTTGTTTTAAAATCTAGCCTTGTAAGTCAAGTCGGAAATATAGGATTAGGAGTAATTTTTTGACAACAATCTGAGTTGAACTTAGAACTGTAACAAGAATTTCATTTTTCTGCTAAAAAAGTAAAGTTTTCCAGAAGAATAGTAGGCACAAAGAGATTAAAATATTATAGGACATTTCCTCGCTTTGTCCCCTCTATGCCCTATTATATTTTAATCTCTTTGAGTAGCCAAAATATAGTGATGAACTGATAAAATGACAGATCATACTTTGATTCCAGTTCTGGGAAGTGATATCCGACGAACATGGTATTGACCCCACTGGGACGTACCACGGGGACTCCGATCTGCAGTTGGAAAGGATCAACGTCTACTACAACGAAGCTACCGGTGGTAAATACGTGCCCCGAGCTATATTGGTGGACCTCGAGCCTGGCACCATGGACTCTGTCAGATCCGGCCCCTTCGGACAAATCTTTAGACCCGACAACTTTGTGTTCGGGCAGTCGGGAGCTGGCAACAACTGGGCTAAGGGTCACTACACCGAGGGCGCAGAACTAGTGGATTCAGTATTAGACGTTGTAAGAAAGGAAGCTGAAGGATGCGACTGCTTACAAGGGTTCCAGTTGACACATTCGCTCGGTGGAGGCACTGGCGCCGGCTTGGGGACCCTACTGATCTCAAAAATCAGAGAAGAGTACCCTGACCGCATCATGAACACGTTTAGTGTAGTCCCCTCCCCAAAAGTGTCCGACACCGTCGTAGAGCCCTACAACGCAACGCTTTCTGTACATCAGCTCGTGGAAAACACTGATGAATCGTACTGCATTGACAATGAAGCGCTATACGATATCTGCTTTAGAACCTTGAAACTTACTACACCGACTTACGGAGATCTGAATCATTTGGTATCCGCCACGATGTCTGGCGTCACCACCTGCCTTCGGTTCCCTGGCCAACTGAACGCGGACTTGAGGAAGCTGGCTGTGAACATGGTGCCGTTCCCTCGTCTGCATTTCTTCATCCCCGGATTTGCGCCTTTGACGTCTCGCGGCAGTCAGCAGTACAGAGCCTTGACCGTCCCAGAGTTGACTCAGCAGATGTTTGACGCTAAGAACATGATGGCTGCGTGCGATCCCCGCCACGGCCGCTACTTAACCGTGGCTGCTGTATTCCGAGGCAGAATGTCGATGAAAGAAGTCGACGAGCAGATGATGAATATTCAGAACAAGAACTCTTCTTACTTTGTGGAGTGGATCCCGAATAATGTGAAGACGGCTGTGTGCGACATTCCTCCCCGAGGTCTGAAGATGTCTGCGACTTTCATCGGCAATTCGACCGCCATCCAGGAGTTGTTTAAGCGTATTTCGGAGCAGTTCACTGCTATGTTTAGACGTAAGGCGTTTTTGCATTGGTACACCGGGGAAGGTATGGATGAGATGGAGTTTACTGAGGCGGAAAGCAACATGAACGATCTGGTGTCCGAGTACCAGCAGTACCAGGATGCCACCGCTGAGGAGGAAGGAGAGTTCGACGAGGAAGAGGAAGGTGGTGATGAGGGAGACTAGACAAGTTTCTTTAAGATTTGCATTATTGTATTGTATATTTTTTATTTATTGGTTTGATTATACTTTTAGTCCCAGTTTATGGTTTTTGAGTAAGCAATCCTTGTAACTGTCATTAAAAAATGAATTTTACTTGAGAACTTAATTCACCGGAGCTTATTGACTTAGGTGCATATTTCAGTGAAACTGTTTCAACCTTGACATGTTATAGCGGACTACAAGCTTTTAAAAAGTATTTAACTATAATATATATTTTTTTAATTCCTTACAACTCTTCAAGAGTAAATCGGGGGGACCACTACTATTCCCGTGGTACTACTACTATATCCTGTCTAGTAGTACCACGGGAGATTTTTCATTACCCCTGGTGACAACAAGCGAAAATGTGAGTGCCTTGTTGTCCCCCCACCCCACCCACGGGGGGGACCCACGAGTCTGTAGCGGAACAAAGTTAGTACCTAGCATACATCCAGGAGGTTCAACTGCATAACTATAAAAGTGTATTTAATGCACTTCAGGTTAATTAAGTTACTGATGCCCATCCAAGGATCCCGTCTTGCCTGGTCCCCCTGTGAGTCCCAAAAGTAAAATGAAAAAGAGCCAAATGTCCTGAAATGTTCAAGAATAAAACGTCAGTGGTTATATTATCTTTGTTCAAGAAGCAAAATAACAAAAACTGGCCAATTGCGAGTCGGACTCGGGCACGAAGAGTTCCGTACCATTACCTATAAAAACGGCAAAAAAAACACGCTTGTTGTATGGGAGCCCCCCTTAAATATTTATTTTATTTTCTGTTGAGCAATGATAGCCTTGCGGTTAAAGGGGCTGCTTCAAATGATGAAAATCAGTGAGACTCTGATTTGAATCCTGGCATGTACCAATGAGTTTTTCAAAACTTACGTACATATTTATCACTAACTCGACGGTGAAGGAAAACATCGTGAGGAAACCCGCAGGTCGTACAATAAATTCTGAGACATGTGTAACAAACCCGGTTCGGCGATGGCGATGGGCTCAGCACCTATCACGTTTGGGGGTCCAAAGAATATCTGGTTAAAAGTGGATATATCCAGAAATGGAATACCTCTGCCTACCCCCTCGGGGATATAAGGCGTGAGATTATGTATGTATGAATGTATGTTTATTTTGTTTTTAGTATTTGTTGTTATTATAGCGGTAACAGAAATACATAATTTGTGAAAATTTGAACTGTCTGGCTATCGCGGTTCTTGAGATACAGCCTGGTGACATACAGACGGACGAACAGACAGCGAAGTCTTAGTAATAGGGTCCCTTTTTTTACCATTTAGGTACGGTACCCTAAAAACGCAGAGAAAAGTATGATTGTCATTTTTATTATGGAAAGGAAAATAAATAGGTACCTATACAAAGAGATTTAATAGGATTAGAGATTTATTAAGATAAACATCTCTTGAAAATATATAGCAGCATTTTATGTGTCACTGCAACGCCACGTCTATCGCATTTTTAAAAATTTCTGCAGGCCTGTAAATACATAGGTATAAAGACGTGCGTAAACGAATTAAATTCTAAATCGGGCTGGTTTGTATAGTTCGATGGCTAAATTTTCCTGAATCGTTTGGTATCTGAGCATTCGTCGAAAAGGAGATATGTCTACGTTGCCATTTAACCAAAGAGATTAAAATATAATAGGGCATAGAGGGGACAAAAAGAGGATGAAGTCAAAAATTATTAAGTGCAATTCGACCGAATGACAGCTCGCGTTCATACTAACTGACATGACTATTGAGATTAAAATTTTTTTTATGATAATCAAAGAGATTAAAATATAATAGTATATTTTAATCTCTTTGATGATAATATTCTCAATGCCCCCAAAGACGTTTAAAGAAAGAAAATGATTTTCTTCCAACCTCTGGCCCCCTCTATGTCCTATTATAATTTAATCTTTGCATTTAACCCTCGTTCAGCCATACAAAATTTTCCGGGTTCCTGGATGATCAAGACCGTCTGCTTCAAGAAACCCTGACACCCAGTACTTAGTAGGTAGCTATTCGCGAAGTGCTTTCTACAATGGACACGGTGTACAAGCGAACGCGGAAAGCGATTCGCTCAATACAAATTAAGCAATCTCATTAGGCCGTGTTCTGTCTTTTCAGTCAGATACACACGCTCGACGGATTTATATATCTATATCAAAGATATTATATATAGAAAGACGTAGATATGTTACTAGAGCACAGAAAATGACGCCGACAAATGTAGTTAATTAACCACATTTTATTTAGTCGCATTGTATTTCAAGTTGTATTTTAAGCGCAACTCTTATCAGATAGCTCTCTTTTTCTTTATTATTCGTTCCGTATCATCTTTCCCCGTCATTGTTGTATCCTATATATACGCTATGAAGTAAGTATGTACATGTTGTAGCACACTCGTAGGGGATCAATTTTTTAAGCGCAAGCAGTATGAGTATTACTCATCTTTGATCTATATAGTACTAGTGGCCAGGGGAGACGTCGTTCTGCCACCGTATAAACCATCCCTGGACCCACTCTAACCCACACAAAAAGTTTCATCAAAATCTGTCCAGCCGTTCTCGAGTTTTAGTGAGACTAACGAACAGCTTTTTATTTTTATATATTTAAGATATACAATATGTAACAGAATAACCTCAATTCCTGAAATCATTTTGTTCACTATCGACTATTTAACCAATTTCTGCTACTTTTAAAAATTGTTAAAAATTTCCAAAAAAATAATTAGGTAACATAATTGAATTTAGGGCTACCTATGGAAACCGTACTATTATTTCTCTTTTACAAAGCTCTTTTTATTCTCTCTGCTCTTTTTCTTGTCTTGACAAAACTGAAGTACGAATGCATCACAATTTTTTTACATCAATAAACTATTTGGAGTATAATTATGAGAAATTGCGCTTATTTTGTGACGCGTTATATGTATTCATAGAGATATAATATATATTGTGAAAGAATGCGTCATCTTTTTCTCGCCCCGCTATCCTCGCCGCTCGTTACCAAGTCCACAGCATACAGGAACGCTATCTGAATTATTAAGGGATTCACTATTTGTATACTTGCATCGCACTACAGCACACGGTTGATTCACATCATTATACTCGTAACTTGACGTATAACAAATAAAAAATGAACCCGACTGTGTGTGAAACATTTTAAAATTACTAACTTCTCCCCTCGACTTCGTTCACGTTCTGAAATAAAACGTAGCCTATTCTTCCTTCATCGAGATAAGTTGTCATCCTCCCAAACTTCTTCATGATCAGTTCATCGGTTAAGGCGTGAAAAAGTATACAACAGACAGACGAATCTAGCGGCCCCATGTTTTCTCATTTGGTATAGTGAACCTACCTTTTGAGTTGGAGGTCGCAGGTTCAATCCCCCGCTTGGAGCCAACATTTGTGAGCATGACTGTCTGTCTTCGAGTTTAGAGTTACCTAGTATGTTTTTCAGTTATATAGTGCAGGCTCTACCTAGTTTGGGATTATATAACCATGTGTGAATTGGGTCCCATAAAATATTAATCTATTTATTTAAATTATTTTAATTTACATAACTATTATTTATTAAATTAAATAAAATTCCAGGATCAATTGCGAAACTCACAGGGAAATACGTCCTGGACACTGACCGCTAGCCACAACGCTCTCAGCGACCCGCGGGCTTAATTAAAACATTTTTATTTTGTATTTAACATGCGTATGTTTAATTAATATTCTGTTGACTTTTTAAACATAGAGATGTTGTAAGGTAGAGACATTAAACTGTTGATATACACAATGTATTTATGGTGGATATCTAGAAAAAGATAACGAAGCCACTAATATTAGCTTAGAAAGCTATGCAAGTTTCATTCAATAAGTATTATAGTAATCATCATAGTCCAACTTGTTTTAAACTTTTATTATAACCCTAATGAACCCCAAACTTACTGTAAAGGTTCACGCCAGTGATAGTAAAATAAACAAAATAAATAATCTAACGCCTTTTCTCCCCGAGGTAGGCCGAGGTATTCCATTATTACTGGATATACCCGCATTTCACAAGATATATTAAACGTGACAGGTGGTGAGCCCATCGCCGGACCAGGTCTATTACACATGCATCCGAAATCATTCTGAGACCTGCGGGTTTCCACACGATGTTTTTCCTTCACCGTCGAGCTAGTGATAAATATGTACGTAAGTTTTTGAAAAACTCATTGGTACATGCCAGGATTCGAACCCGGGCCTCACTGATTTTCGGCCGGCTCTTTAACCGTAAGGCTATCACTGCACTCCAGTGATAGTATTGTCAATTAAAAAAAATATCCATAAAAAATCTTCAAAAATACATTGACATTGTTAAGCACAATAAATATCTTATCTTATCAACATGAGATTAGCTTTGTTTAGTAGAAATAGCATAGAACTGTAATAGCCTGCGCAGACGTCACACTTTTGTCCCCGTATTTTTTTTTCCGAAAAAAAAAACGCTTACAACTGTATCGAGTAACGCACACGAGGGATTTAAAGTATGGCGTACAAAAAGAATAATCGCGGACACCGAGGGGCGGTACAGGACAAAAAGAGACGGACATATTTTTTTACGATTCGGGGGACTTTGTCCTCCGGGGACAAAGTCCATCGTCTGCGCAGGCTATAAAGAGTAAAAAACCTACTTCAACCTATATGGTTTTCTCATGGATGCCATTGTCAGAACTGGATCAAATTCAAAATGGACTACACGGGAGCACCAGCTTTTAAATAAAAAATCATCAAAATCGGTTCACCCAATCGAAAGTTCTGAGGTAAAAACATTTTAAAAAACATACAGTCGAATTGATAACCTCCTCCTTTTTTAAAGTCGGTTGATAAAGCAGACTCAAACGTCCATTAGAACTCAAAACGCCAGAAACACAAGCTTGCGGTCTAAAAGCCATTTCTGGAGACAAGTCTGGAATATAGACGGGAGTTGCATACGGATCGATACAGAATCTCGGGTTTCGCTATTTCTAACTCTGCTCTCGCAAGCCAAGCTTATTCATCCCAGAATAACTGAGTAACCCAATTTATAAATAAATTTAATTCGATACCTTATTTATCTTTGGTAACCGCTAGACTAACTGCATCTTCTAATCCATACTTCCTCATGTTCAGCAGTGGGCTGTTACGTGTTATTATTGATGATACCATTGTTGTTTTGCAAGTTGACAACAATTTCAAGTTATTATTTATCCCACTAATTGTAAGGGTTCCTATTGTTGGGATAACCAATAAAAAAAGTAATTAACTGAAAGAAAAAAACTCACTTCTTGGAGGGGATAGGTATTCCATTTCTGTATATACCCACTTTTCATGAGAAATTCTTTCGACCCCTAAATAATAGATGGTGAGCCCATCGCCGGACCGGGTCTGTTTTTACACATGTCTCAGAATTAGTTCTGGGACCTGCGGGTTTCCTCACTATGTACGTAAGTTTTGAAAAACTCATTGGTACATGCCAGGATTCGAACCCGAGCCTCACTGATTTATTGCATGTGAAGCAGGCACTTTAACCGTAAGGCTGATTAACTGACATCTGACGATAACTGAAAGAACTGACAGACGATAGGACAGAAAGGCTCTGGAGTGGAGACCAAGCACTAGCAAGAGCAGCGGACATACAACCAAAAAGGGTCAGCCAACTTGATAAAGTTCACCGGAAGACGCTGGATGCTGGCCGTTTTTAACCGACTTCAAAAAGGAGGAGGTTATCAATTCGTCTGTTTTTTTATGTTTGTTACCTCAGAACTTTCGACTGGGTGAACCGATTTGGATGATTCTGTTTTTATTTGAAAGCTGGTGCTTCCAGATTGGTCCCATTTTAATTTCGTCCAGTTCTGACAACGGCATCCATGATAAAACGATATAAGTGGAAGATTGAAGTCGGTTTTTTAACCGACTTCAAAAAGGAGGAGGTTATCAATTCGTCTGTATTTTTTTTACTCTTTAGAGTGGTTATTGATCTCGTATCCTCGTTCGCGTGGAAATACATGGGGGTCAAATATAACGTACCTATGTTACCCCCTTACAATGTAGCTCTCCATTGATGAAATATTTTTTTAAATCGGTTTAGTGGTTTTGGTGTGAAAGCGTAACAAACAAACTCACTTTCGCATATAATATTAGTTAAGATAGGATAATATGTTGTGTATGTGTAAAATATGGTGCTAACTTCACTTTTGCTAGTGTCTTCTACTTCCGATGCTTTTCCACGGTCTAGCATCTTGTTTTACTGCGGCGAAGCAAAAAAACATTTTTAAGACTTGTGTGAATAACTTAATCTAATCTGCTGTGTAGTGAACACTACCAACTCTACTCATAGGTGTAGTAGGAAGCTAATAAAAATCTAACATATCCACCAACCACAGCAATCCGAATACTACGAATAAATCTAATCGAATCTCCTTTGTTTCTGTTCCAGGTCCTGGGATAAAGGGGACGATGGCAATCCTCAACTGCCTGCTGGCTCGGCAGCTGTGCTTCGAGGATGCCTCCTGCTCCGCCATCTTGGAAATCATCCCTCGCGTCTGTGGCTCTGAACTCGGTGAGTGTCTAACTGCCTTTGCGGGAATTTTCGAATTTTAGCAAGGAACGGCAATAGATTTTTTCAACACACTTGCTCAAAACGACGTTTTTATTCCACTGATTTTTGGCTCATAATCCTAGATATTAAACACGCGTGCTTTTTCAGTATATTATTGCACTAGTGCCTTTAGTTTATTAACCCGACCAATTTACATTTGTACCCTAGTACCAAGTCGTAAGTAAGAAGAAGAAGAAGCGATATAATTTAGTCGGGTTATAACTTTTTATTTTAGCAACAAACAGTATTTATGCGAAAAATAACAGTAAATGGTAAATCCAGCTTTATTATTAAAAAATAACTTAAATTCATTTAAAATTGTCTGTTATTTCTGTTTTAAACATTACATTTAAATTTAATTATATTTTTACTCTTGGCTGTTGGCCGATCTAGTTCGCACCTTAGCCTTGCGCGCGCATCGGTATCGCGGCAAGAAAAAAAAAACAACGCGCCATTTTTCGTAAATAATTGTCGGCTGTGACGAAGTTTGGATTAAATTGTGAAGTTTAATATTAACGAAAATGTCTACTTCAAGTGAAGAAAATCAAGAAAACCTATTATTAACTCCGCCGGATATACGTAACGAGGCGAAAAACGCGTGTGATAGTCTTTTGCCGAATGTTATGAAAAAAATTTAAAATGGAAAACCGGTAAGAACGCTCATTCTTTCTCAGAAAAACGTCGTTTTAAGCAAGTGTGTTGAAAAACGTCGTATGAAACACGTGTGCCTGTGACCATAATATACGCGGCTTTCTTATGGCGCACTCGCTTTCGCTCGTGCGCACACAATATCGCCTTGTATATTATGGTCAACTTAGCACACTTGTATCATAATGTACTATTATATATAAGAGAATACTAGTGGTAGTAGGAAGAGCAGTGATCACTTTACGGTTAAAAGCCCGCTTCTCATGATGATAATCAGTGAGGCTCGGGTTCAAATTCTGGCATGAGTAGTCAACAAAGTTGTTAGGGTTACATGGAAAGTAACTAAGAAGTAATTTTTTTGGGGAAGTCATAAATAAATCTTATTGATTAATGTTTATTTCAAAAGGTATGTTTGATCCCTATAATTTACCAAAAAATACTATAAATACATTTAAGGATTTAAAAGAAAACTGAATCTTAGTTTTTGGCCATGTAACCCTAACAACTTTGTTGACTTTTCCAAAGATTTTTTATTTTTTAAATACTTATGGTCTGTTACACATGCTTTAGAATTCTGGGGCCTGCAGGTTTGCCGATAAATATGTACGTACTTATAGGTAGATGCTTGTGGGCGTCACTCCACCAAACACGAATTTATATCGTCGAAAATTTCCTAATTCATATAATTCGCGACTCTAATGAGTTCTTAGTTTAGTCAAAGTATTACTTATTGAATTATTTCGTTTCCTGCGTCGGATAATCACATTACTTTGAGCCTGCTTTTCAATTACCAAATAGGCCTTCTGAATTATGTTTTCAATCTATCAACAAATATACAAAAATAAATATACGATATATAGGATACTAGCTACCAGTAATCACTACATAGTATAAAACCAAGTCGCGTCCCGGTGTGTGTCTGTCATACATAGTATGCTTAGTTTTTGCTTAGTTGATACAGTTTTTTTATAGATAGAGTGATTTAAAAGGAAGGTTCCTATATACCATATAAACCGAAGCGAAGCTAGGGCGGGTCGCTAGTTAAATATAAAAAAGTAATCTTAGCATCTAATCGCGCATTGCAATATGGCTATACAAGCCGTTTCTAGCGTATTTTATTGCAGATGCAGGAATAATTTTACTAATTCAGTCAAAAGAAAAACATCATAATTATGTATCTACCGACCTACTCGTATTGTACTAGAGCCATAATTGTGGAACCGTGTTTAAATAGTTTTTAATAAAAAATAATATTAGTATGTTTTCAGCATATAATTAAAATACATTTGAAGAAAAAGTTTATCTTAAAAAATATATTTATAGAGAACGCTATCTTTGTGATATTATAAGAAACAGCCGTGGAAGATGCCTCATTGAAAGATGACATAAATTTCCTTTTATAAAAGTGCAGGGAATATTATACCTACAAAGGTAACTTTGGTACCTACTCAAAGGGGAACTTATTGCAATACGATATTTTCGTTTGCTGTCTTATTATTTGCAACGTAAAGTAAACATGAAAGAATCCGTTCTAAGTAAAAACCGGACAAGTGCAATTTGGATTCGCCTACCGAGGGTTATGTACAAATTTGTAGGTACGTACGTATTATATCTCTTTTAATAATAAGTTACATTTAGAAAAGGCAATAGTCTATTAACAAGGAACTCTAAAGTGGGTACCAAAATTGGCTAAATGTAAACAGGAGCATATCTCCACGGATGAGATGCTATTGTGTTATTGTTGTGCCGAAAACTATGTGGTATTGAAAGAAATGGAAATATTTTCAATAATGCGCAAGCAAAACCATTTCATGTGGCACCCTATTTGACCTTTTTAAAATTGACCCCAATTTCGGTCCCCTTTGCAATGCCCAGAGAAACGGTTTTTTTATATAAAATATATCAGTTGACGTATCTATGAAGAAGACTTGAGGATGCATCGACAAATATGGAAGTTTTTTATTGTGTACGTAACTGTAAGAACAATGTTATTTTTGAAGGTTTTTTCAAGGTTTTTTGTAGGTGCTGAAATAACCAGCTATGACAGACAGACAGTCGAAGTTGCAACATATGGGTCGCTTGTATTTTGAACGTAACCCTAAAATTATTATGCATGAGAAGCCACACGATTCAAGAGGCAGTCTTACAGCAATTCCGCGAATTCTCTAGCGGGTCTATCTGTCACACCGACGCGTAACAATTATTCATGTTTCTTAATGTCAACTACTTGTAATATTATTCATAGAAGTGTTGTTAGGTACAGTCACGAGCAATAATATATTATACACATTGTGACATTTTCTAAAATATCTTAACTTATACCAATCTAGAAAGAAGTGTACGACAATTTAAACTGTGTCAAAATTGGCACATTGACACAATTTAGCGTTTATAAAATTATTTTAGCAATTTAATGTTGCTACATGAATATGAATTTAAGGGTGTTTCTATGTTATTACTGACTGTACCTACTTACCTAAGCAAGAAAAAGTTCACCACCACAATTCGAAGCCGACCATCACGCATAAGAGGCAGACTCACTAGCCCCAGGACTAGGAAGCAACAACATGTACGTTGGTTTGTTCTTCCCTCATTTAGTAACAAACCGATGAGATTTTCTTGCAATTAGTAACATGGGTTACTTTTTATCCCAGAACGCGGACAATGTCGTTGACAAACTCTAGTACAATATTAAGATATTTGAAGGTTAAAAACATTTTAGGAAAAAGCTAAAAGCAGTGAGTGTGGGAGAACAGTTCATATCGACTCTCTGAAATGTAATCAAATAAAAATAGTCGAAAAAGCTATTTGATACATTCGCGCGCCATTTCTTTCTCAGTTCGGACACGCCCACTATGCCTAGTCTCCGCCCAATTCATGAGCTGAAAGCGATTTTGCTTACGCAAATATCTTCATTGACAACTGCACTATAGGTCAAAAAAAAACTCACGCCTTTTATCCCCCATGGGGTAGGCAGAGGTATTCCATCCCTCGAAATACCCGCCTTTTACGAGAATATTCGAGCCCTATACGTGATAGGTGGTGAGCCCATCGCCGGACCGAGTCTATTACACATGCATCCGAATTAATTCTGAGACCTGCGGGTTTCCACACGATGTTTTTCCTTCACCGTCGAGCTAGTGATGAAAATGTACGTAAGTTTTTGATAAACACTTTGGTACATGCCAGGATTTGAACCCGAGCCTCACTGATTATCATCATGTGAAGCAGGCTCTTTAACCGTAAGGCTATCACTACTCTTCACCTTAGGTCACAGCACACATACGAGTATCATCTCGGAAACGAATCGTCATCGCCTCGCGTCTCATCTCTTGCTCGAGCTTGTCCCGAGGCGATATTACGAAGCTGATTTAGTGTGCGTTGCAGTAGGGAATTTCATAAAGAGAATACTGAACGGCCCAGATGAGGATAGAAGCCAATTTACAAAAGTAGCATAGCCTTTAAGAATTACATGACCATTTTGTAATCAAATCTCCGGACACACAGAAGGCGGAATGACGATGAGACTGAACTTCGATATATTCGTTTGTAACTTCGGTATACTTCTATGGCAAAGTTTCTCCATGCTGCGAAATGCTTAGTGTGGTCCGGTTCATACACTATCATAAAACTGCTTGACTGTATCCAAATTAAAATACGAGTTAAGGTAGACTTCCATTCATTCGCAGCCGACAAGTCAATGTATGAAAATGATAGACGTCGGCCGCACGCGTCTATCGCAGACTTTGGAAATGGCGCCATACATTTTCTTACGTTGACTTTTGTAGCATCAGCCGCGCGCGTCAGTCGCATGCGATCGATCGTGCGCGGCTGCGATAGGCCGCGACCCACGGAAGTCTACCTTAATAGAAATAACAAAATGGTCACTTTACAGTGTTCAGCGAACATGCAACTTGGGGCTCAGAAGGCAGGATAACTGCCAACTGAGCCTTCTATGATTGCGGACTATTTGTCTTGATAATCGCTATCTCCTGTAACTTGACATCGCAAGATTCATTCGATAAACTTGGAAACACATTTAACCTCGGCGAAAGTTGGAACTCCTCTTTTTCTTAATCTGCGGAGTTTAAACGCGACATGATTACACCTTTAACTTTCTTTTTTTCGTCTACGTGAATTACTTTTAGTTAGGTCAAAGATTGATAGCTGAATCACATCCTAAGAAACTACATAAGGCTGTTATTCCCCTTGCCCTAATCCAAGCCACGGGAAGCAGTTTCTTCTATGGCTCAACTGGTTATTCTCCACTAAGGTAGCAGGCCTTAGCGTTACTTAGGACACCCTATAAGTACCTTCACTCTGTCATACACCGACCTGAGTCGCGGGAACGACAACCAACATTGTCAGGCTGGAACTAAGAACCCCCATGCTGTTACTCCTCTTACCCTAAATCCAAGCCACGGGAAGCAGTTTCTTCTATGGCTCAACTGGTTATTCTCCAATAGTTCAGCAGGCCTTAGCGTTACTTAGGACACCCTCTACCTACACTCTGTCATACACCTACCTGAGTCGCGGGAACGACAACCAACATATTATGTCAGGCTGGAACTAAGAACTCTTGCCCTGAATCCAAGCCACGGGAAGCAGTTTCTTCTATGGCTCGACTGGTAATTCTCCACTAGGGCAGACGGCCTTAGCGTTACTTAGGACACCCTCTACCTACACTCTGTCATACACAGACCTGAGTCGCGGGAACGACAACCAATATTGTCAGGCTTTAACTAAGAACCCCCATGCTGTTACTCCTCTTGCCCTAAATCCAAGCAACGGGAAGCAGTTTCTTCTATGGCTCGACTGGTTATTCTCCACTAGGGCAGCAGGCCTTAGCGTTACTTAGGACACCCTCTACCTACACTCTGTCATACACCGACCTGAGTCGCGGGAACGACAATCGACATTGTCAGGCTGGAACTAAGAACCCCCATACTGTTACTCCTCTTGCCCTAAATCCAAGCCACTACGGGTAGCAGTTTCTTCCGTGGCCCGGCTTTCTATTCTACACTTGGGTAGCAGGCCTTAGCGTTAATTAGGACACCCTATATGTAAATACACTCGGTCATACACCGAGAGTTTAATGTAATTATGTAAAATTTAGTTTTTTTCTCTTTGTGACAGTGTTCATAATTAATTATTACTAACTGCAAAAGAAAAGTTGGGCGCGGTCAATGGATGACCGACCGCCCAGTGGCATTATGCACACGATCGCTTCCGTGTTTCAGAAGGCACGTTAAATTGTTGGTTCCAGTTTTCGTTGTGATTACGGTTATGGAAGTCGTCAAGCCATGTCAGATACCCTTGGGTGGCTTGAAAAATTTTGACAGTTAAGTGGCCACTAGCCTAAGACCATCTCCCTCTCCGCGGTGGGCTCGCGTGGGAGATTATAGCCCATGCTTCCTCATGTGTGAGAAAAGACCCTTAGCTCAGTAGTGGGCTGACTCCGTCTGCGTTGACTTTATACTATCGCGAGGCCTGTCCTTAACTTGGTACTTAGAATATTTGTCAACATAAATTGAACAGACCCAATGAAAATTTAAAAACCCTATACTGGCAAAACGGTTATAAGATGTAAGCTATAATCCTGACAAATTTCATCAAAATCTTTTTAATGGATTAGACAAGGAACCGATTTATAACAAGGCATAATCATTCTAGACACTCGGGTAGCGTGTCAAAGCCAAGTCCGAAAAATACATATTATTGTTACAAACATTCAAATACATTCCCAACAATTCCTAACACATGTACTAGAAGCCTTTCAGTAACTATTTTTCATCATCAATATATCAAAATATTAATAACGTAGGTACGAGCAGACAAAAGAACGCGACAATAGGTGACCGATATTCGCCGGTGTGTGGCGAGCCTAACGTAGGTATATGTATAGTGTGCGGTGAGCCTAACAATAGGGCGAAAGGAGGTCAGTGTGGCACCTTCATATTATTATGTACTAATATAGTAACATGGATTTACGAAGTTTTACAATTAGTTTCAATGTTTATAGTAGTAGCCAAACGGTTAAAGAGCCTGCTTCACATGATGATAATCAGTGAGGCTCGGGTTCGAATCCTGACATGTACCGATGAATTTATCAAAACTTACGTACATATTTATCACTGGCTCGCCGAACATCTCGTGAAAAGTGGGTATATCCAGAAATGGAATACCTCTGCCTACCCCCTCGGGGATAAAAGGCATGAGATTATGTATTTTATTATTTATCTTTTAAATAATCAAAGCTACCGGAGCACTGGTTCTCTGGTTTGATACCCTCCACCAAAAAATCACAACTCAAAATAAAAAAACTGGCCAAGTGCGAGTCGGACTCGCGCACGAAGGGTTCCATACCATTATCTATAAAACTTAAAATTGTATAGGAACCCAATTAAATATATATTGTATTCTGTTTTTTAGTATTTGTTGTTATAGCGGCAACAGAAATACATCATCTGTGAAAATATCAACTGTCTTACTCTATATCACGGTTCCACGTGGTGACATACGGACAGACAGATGGACGGACAGCGGAGTCTTAGTAATAGGGTCCCGGTTTACCCTTTGGGTACGGAACCCTAAAAAACAGCAGCCTTACCACCTAAGTTTCATTACAGGATATTTAATTTGACGCCGCTTTATTTAATTACTAATAGCGGTTCTGCGGGGTTTCACCGGCGTAGTTCCCGTTCCTATGGGAATACGGGAATAAAATATAGCCTATGTTCCTAAGGGATCTTCTAGCTATCCATTGGCGAAAGAATTTTTAAAATCGGTCCAGTAGTTTTTGAGTTTGTTCGTAACAAACATACAAAAATACAAGTCATTCCTCTTTATAATACCTATTAGTAAATTATATATAGAAGTATAGATGGGAGAAAATTATAAAACGAAGAAAGAAAATATCTATTGTTATTTATTCTCTATGCTTGGACGGTGCCATTTTGTGTCCCCATTATAATCGCAAACGTTAAATGGTACCCAAATGCTATTGTTTTTCCGCGCTGAAAAGTAGCCCATATTCTATCTCAAGATATGAACTATCTTCTATCCAAATTTCATCTATATCGCTCTACCGGTTTCGCCGGGAAAGGTAAGAGACAGCATCGCGCCATTTAGGTTGCGAACCCTAAAAATTCGGTCACTACTATACAGTTACCTACATAAACCCTTGAACACATCATGTACAAACGTACATTTACATTATTACCTAATATCATGCTAGCACGAAGCACGAAAACTAAACCTTATCACAAGCCACGCTGTACTTTACAAAATTACGTACTAACAGATTTTGCTAGTCCCAAATCCGTGGGAGCCATAATCTGGCGCTTAATAATAACCGAGAGGCTCGAGAAAAGTTGAGAGGGCTCTTAAGGCTGCCCTTGAACCGAGCTGTCCCACTTAGAAGCTCATCCGTGCTGAGGTACTTACACCTGTGACCTGGAATACGGATAACACGGCTTTTTTAATATATTTACAGGTGCAAGTAGCTGCGCGGGTTTTGATTTTTCCCGTTCCCGCGGGAATTTTGAAACAAGCTTTCTTACTGCGTGGCTACGTCTTAAAAGCTATTTACAGTCCAAATTTTAGCTTCCTAAGTTCAGCGGTTGATGCTGGGAGGTACCTCGTATATTTTCAAAAAACAACATTGGAAATAATTCCATGTTATTTGACTCATTGATCGAAATCTCTAATTAATATATTGCACTAGGTTTCCCCGCGGTTTTAACCGAGAATATTTTAAATCGATCCACTATTATTTATTTATCACAAAAAAACATACAAAACTTACAAACATACAAAAATCTTTCATCTTTATAATATTACTAGCTGATGCCCGCGACTTCGCCCGCGTGGAATTTGTTATTCCTTTGCGTTTAGAAAATATATCAAGAAGGATAATCTACACTATCTATCTATCTACACTAATATTATAAAGAAGCTAGATTTGTATTTTTTTATGGTTACGAATAAACTCAAAAACAACGGGACCGATTTCAAAAATTCTTTCACCATTAGATTAGAATGCTACATTATCCCTGAGTAATATAGGCTGTATTTATGACGAAAAATAATTAGGGATCCTTTCTTGAACTTGACTGTAAATGCCGGGATTCGAACCCGAGCCTCACAAATGAGAAGCGGGCTCTTTAGCTACTGGGCTATCATTGCTATTTATATTTTTGTTATTAAAAACCCTTATTAAAAACCCCAACCCCGGCATTTACCCAAAAATGAAGGTTTTTCATACATTCCAAACTCAACCCCTACTTTTACCCTTTTAGGGGACGATTTTCGAAAAATCCAAAAATATGTATCTCATTATTTATTTCTAAGAGGATTTGTGTCAAGTTTCAACTTGATAGACGTAAAAAACAACACGTCTCCATACAAACTCCATCCCCCTGTTTCAACCCCTTAGGGGGGGTTTTTTGGAAAATCCAGAATCACGTGTCTTGTTATTTGTTTTGAGGAGTATTTTAACAATGTTTCGAATTGATACACCCAAAAATTAAGGTTTTGCATACAAACTCTCAACCCCTTTTTCACCCCCTTAAAGGTTTAATTTGGAAAATTCCTTTCTTATTCCTAGTCTACGTCTTCAAAATAATATATGTGAAAAAAATCAGCTTTCTAGGTGTAAGGGTTTAGGCTGGGCGTTGATGAGTCAGTGAGTCAGGACTTCTCTCTTTATATATATAGAAGATTGTATTATATAGCTTATTTTTCATCTCCGAACAGAAGAATTCTCAGCGTATCGAAACGAAAGAAGTATCAGTCAAAAGCTATTTAAAACCAAATGCGTAAAACCAGTTACACCAAAGTATTTTATGTTTCAATTGACTCGTGAAAGTTGTACTCGCGTTTACAGCTGACTTTAATCAAATTTCAGCTAAAATTTTAGCTGAAGTGAACCGAGTTAAACTGCAATTTGGTCGGGTAATGGCTTTGAAAGTGCTTTTAAGGAAATGGTACATTTCATGTAATTATCATCATATCGTGACAGTCTTTGGAAGAGAATTAGAAATATTTATTGCTTGCACTAACGATGTAATCCCGTTGTCCCCATTGGGATCATCTGCACTAGTAGGCATAGATTTCTGCTTGGGTAGGTCCCACTTGTTCTATACATAATATCTGCACTGTCTACACTAATATTATAAAAAGGAAAGATTTGTATTTTTGTATATTGGTAACGAATAAACTCAAAAACTGTTGGACCGATTTTAAAAATTCTTTTACCGATGGAAAGCTACGTTATCAATTTATCACTGAGTAATGTTATGGCTATATTTTATTCCGTATTCTCATGGGAACGGGAACTAGGCAGAGAAACTGACTGGCTGTTTGGCTGACTGACTAATCGATCAGCACACAGCCGAAAGCAGTAGCTTTAGAAGCATGAATGCACAAAGTTATTCCTTAATTATCGTTATTGAGCGAAGAAGTAATTCCCACGGGAATGGAAAGTACAAGCAACGCCACTGGGCGTCTGCTAGTCTCATTACAAATGCATAAACGTGTTTGTTGGTTTCCTTCTGTCTCGCAGACCAGTTTTTTGGAGGGAGATGGTTGGAGGGTCGAGAAGTGACTTAGGTTTATTTTGACTCCGGAATGAGGACGGAGTCGAGGGCAAAAGCTAGTGCGAAAATAACATAATGTATTACCATTCCATTAATAAAACAATCTGTCAGAAAACTAGATAGAATATAGATTTATTACTAAATAAACATAATTCCTTGCTAATATTTACATAAAGTTATATTTTATTCGCAGACTACAAATAGAAAGAACATTACTAAAGGAAAGGCTATCTTAAAGAATAGTAAAAAAATTAAAACACTATTTAAACAGACCTTTGAATTGAGTCTAGAAACAAGGTAATAGGGTTGTTCAATATATAGCTATCACTATTTGCTCAACGTATCGATACACTATTTATTACCTATTACGACTAAAAGGCGTACTTATTACGATATATTATCTCCAGTGGAAATCGGGAAAGTGTCACAATGATGTCAGGACTTTGGATGGATTTTGCATATCTCCACTTAAGTGTACAAACAACATATCTGCAATAAAAATCAGTTAAAAATGGTTTTTGTAAATACATTTCTGGATACCACGGAAAGTGTTAAATTACTCAATGTATTTAAATTTTAAATAGAATAGAATAGAATAGAAAACACTTTATTTACTTGTGTACTAACCCTTGTATAGTCGCTGCTTTTATGTAACTAATACCAGATATTAGTTACACAAAAAGCAGCGACACGAATAGCCGCGAATGTCATCCCGTCTCTAGACTATTAGCTTCGCAAACGCTGTTTTACCAGATTAAAATAAACAGTGCAGAAAGTCCGCCATTTTAAAATTCTGTTCACGAAACGAGAAGGTCGCCATTTTGTGTTCTGAACAATTAAACTTTTAAATTCGAAGAACGCAATTTTAAATTAGTGTCTTAATAAACTAATTACAGAAGTTGGAATAGAAAATAAAATTAAAGGTACACACTCGAAGTACCTACATCAGCTACATATTATAGAGATTTATTTTTATTTACGAAAATGTCTTAGGTAGGTAAGTAGTTTGTTTTTGGGTGGGCGACTTCTTTTAAGCTTCTAAAACCACAATAGATAGTATTTTTTTTGTCAGAAAGAAAATGTCAGTTGCTCTTGAGAATCTCCAATGTTGTGATTAAAATATGAAGAAGTTTCACTAGAATCTTGTTTAGGGGGACGAACGCCTAGACAAGATTCTAATAAAAAAGAAACCTTCGTAAGTTTTTAATTTTATTATTGTTTTAAGCGGCTCTAATTAAATACACACTCTGTAAGTATTTATATAGCGTCTACCTATTACCATAATCTTAATCTAAATAGAATACGTTTCTTGTACGGTCGTTTTAGGTGATTTTTCTTTGTGACAACAACAATATATTTGTATCTTTCTAACAACAACAATATATTTGTCAACTGACAACCTACACAGTTCATGAAATACAGCCCAGCGCACAGACACACAGACGAATGGACAGCGTCTAACTTCAAAACCAGTTTTATATCCTAGTTTTCTAAATAAATAAAATTTAAATAATTATATTTAAAACATTTTTCTTGATTAGACACCAGAAATTGAGCCCTTGTGCTACTTGAATAATTCAAATTTGAAATTTGTGTGTGTGGAACTCCGCAAATATGAATTTAACATTTAACATATCAACAATAGCTCCTGCATCTTCATATTCAGGAAGCGACTCTCTGACATCCGCCAGAGTTCCGCGACACTGACACCCCAGACAATGCCTTGACAAGGGACGACCCCGACACGCGGCCATTTTGTCAACGGTAATACTCCAAATTCGGACAGTGCTCAATGATCCTGTTCTCGCTGCCTTTTTTCTGGCCTAAAGGCATATTCAGACTGCTGATATTTATTTATTTACTGTTTATTAATCTTAAGTGTCATGTTATTCGGTCGAATCAGTACAAGACTTATGACCTTAGGTAATAATTTTTGGCTTCAGATTTTCCTCGCTTTGTCCCCTCTATGTCCTATTATATTTTAGTATCGTTGCCTAAAATCAACATTAAAAGAAACTATATTAAATGGATTATCTCTGCTCAACCCTTCTGTTTTTCGGAAGGCACGCTAAATTGTTGGTCCCGGTTTTCGTTGTGTTTACGCACGATGGAAGTCGTTAAGCCATGTCAGATACCCTTGGGTGGCTTGAAAAATTCTGACTGTTAAGTGGCCACTGGCTTAAACCATCTCGTTGGGCTCGCGTGGGAGATTATAGCCCATACTTCCTCAGTTTGAGGAAAGACCCTTAGCTCAGCAGTGGACTGTTACGAGTTGATGATGATGATGATGATGATGATGAACTCCTCGGGGACATGGCCACATCAGATTTTTTTTTTATTTCCAGCATACGGGTGTATGTCACGAAATAGTATGAGTAAGTTGCATTATTTCTGTAGAGCAGTGACAGCCCTTACGGTTAAAGAGCCGGCCGAAAATCAGTGAGGCTTGGGTTCGAATCCTGGCATGTACCAATGACTTTTTCAAAAACTTACGTACATATTTATCACTAGCTCGACGGTGAAGGAAAAAATCGTGAGGAAACCCGCAGGTCTCAGAATTAATTCTGAGACATGTGTAAATAGACCCGGTCCGGCGATGGGCTCACCACCTATCACGTTTAGGGGTCCAATGTATCTCGTGAAATATGGGTATATCCAGTAATGTAATACCCCTGCCTACCCCCTCGGGGATGAAAGGCGTGAGATTATTTTTTTTATTTTTTTTTATGAGTTTGGGTTGGAATAAATACATAGGTTACCTCAAGAGCTAAGACACCTTAAGTAGTCCAGGCAATGAAGCCGATTTATGTACGAATACCCCAACATTAATTCCTCAGTCGATGAAACTTTGCAGGATTGTAGTATAGTATGAGACAATACTTGCATAAAAATATCAAAAAAAAAACCTTACCGAATTTTTACTGAAATACTTATTTATTTAATATCTTTGTTGGGAAAAATGCTCAGTCAAAATTTTCTTCGCCAGCAATATTCATGTGTGTTAAGAAAGCTATATGCGAAATATCCAAAAAAATCTCCTGGTAGAAACAACAAAACTCAGACGTATATGTACCTTGCACGGGAAAATTGCTCAGTCCATTTTTTTAACTGGAATGTCATTTAATAGTAACTGTGGACTTACAATAGGAAAATCCAAAATAAAAACCGTCTCGCTACATTATTTCCAGAAATTATCAAATTATAAACCAAAAAAAATTTTTTTTAGTATAAAAACCTAACTTCGGTTAGGTTTTTTTTTTGGATTTTTTTATGCAAGTATTGTCTAATAATAAACTACAATCCTGCAAAGTTTCATCGACTGAGGAATTAATGTTGGGGTCCACTACCTTTATTGCCTAGACTAAAGAGCTGAGAGGGGTAAGCCTTCTTTAACTCATGTATCACAGTCAATCGGTTTTTGTACCGCTCTAAATAAAATTATTCTTTTATAAAGCCGAAACTCTATACAACTGTGTAACTTTTTTTTTTAATATTCAATTCTAAGTAGCTTTATCTAAACTTTTCAGACGGCTGAACATTAGTGTGCAAGTTTTGGAATAATTTATGATGTTTGTCTAGACACCTCTTTGTTTATGGGCTCTACACGGCATTTAGTTAATGCTGTTTATTAGGCTTATTCCGATAAATTTGAATTTTTAAAAAGTTTTCTACTTACGTATTTTATTACACAAACCGAAATACATTATTAAGTACCTGACTGAACAAAAAGCAAATTAATATTTTCTTTTCAGTGCATTACTCGTACAGTCAAGAGCACATCAAGCTTTACACTTGTAGTGCGAGTCTGACCTCTAAGGCGATTGTAATAAGAACGTTACAAAGTCCAATGTGTCAAGCTCTACGTGCTCTTGACTGTACAAGCAGATGGGGATTAGGTTGTTATAATTACCTAGCGGTTGCTAAGCGACATTACTCGAGCGGAATCTGCTTATACCCGTTCACGTGAAAATTTCCAAAAAAAATTAAAATCGTTCCAGTAGTTTTTGAGTTTATTCCTAACAAACATACAAAAATACAAATCATTCCTCTTTATAATATTAGTATAGTATAAGTATATATACAAGTACAGATATAGAGAATATTAGCATAAATGTTTTGCTACATTTAGTAGTTTTAATAACTTTATGCATGACTAGATTTTACCCGCGGTTTCACTCGCGCACGCTTATTTCACCCCCTTGGGAATTTTGCAAAATCCTTTCTTAGAGGATGCCTATACTGTATGCTATCTATGTGCAAAATTTCAAGTCTCTAGACCCAGCGGTTTAGGCTGTGTGTTGATACATCACCCATCAGTCAGTCAGTTTATCATTTTATATATATAGAGATATATATAGATTACACTAACTTCTTATTTCTATTTGGCAGAGCTGAGGAAATTGTTCATTTTATTTTATTTCAATAGAAACGAAATAAAATGAACAATTTCCTCAGCTCTGCCAAATAGAAATGAAACTTGCTATTTATCCAACTTTGTTTTATTCCAAAAATCCTTACCAAGATATTTGGCAATTGTAAATTCGTTCTCAAAGGCAACTGGGAATCAAAGACTCCGCATCTATCTTAATTACATGCGCTTCAAACGGACGACTTATCACTGTCCTCGGCAGCCTCGGAGGAAGAGGGGAGAGGGGGGATCTGCGAAAGTGGGTAAATTTGTTGGCAACTTGAGAACGAAAATTTGTTTTTGAGTTTTGCCACTTTGCTATGGGTAGGCAATCCAATCCTACTAATATTATAAACGCGAAAGTTTGTGGATATACATGTATGTTTGTTCCTCTTTCACGCAAAAACTACGGAACGGAATTTGATGAAACTTTACAGTTATATAGCTTATACATCAAAATAACACATAGAGTATATTTTATCCCCGTATTCCCACGGGAACGGGAACTACACGGGTGAAACCGCGGGGCGCTGCTAGTAAATACGTAATTATAAGTTCACGACTGTATATGTCTGGGGCACGAGGCACGACGCTTCCGTTCCGTGATGAATCAAACCTCCAACGTTTGAGCTTTATGCTATTTGAATGTTCAAATTCACACTTGTTCCCGATTTTGGAGTTGGTTAAATGACTATACAAAGTCAATCTATTCCATACCGATTTGGCTATGATCGTTTGTGTCAACGGGCAATACTGTGGTATAATTCTCTTTTGATGTTGAATGGTTGTGAGAATAATATGCAATTTGAACGTGAACTTATAAAATAATTAGTTATTGATACGAACAATCGATCGGAAAATACATTGCACAAATTGAAAACGCAGCTGTTGATTTCCCTAACCTACTCTTCTGTCGGCGGTTATTGGACACCCTAAAAAAGTTGCAACGTTATATGAGTAAAATTATATTTTTAATTTTAATTAGACACAGAAGTACCCAATACAGTTGAGAATAGACAACGCTAGTAATAGAGCAGTGATAGCCCTTACGGTTAAAGAGCCGGCCGAAAATCAGTGAGGCTCGGGTTCGAATCCTGGCATGTACCAATGAGTTTTTCAAAAACTTACGTTCATATTTATCACTAGCTCGACGGTGAAGAAAAACATCGTGAGGAAACCCGCAGGTCTCAGAATTAATTCTGAAACATGTGTAAACAGACCCGGTCCGGCGATGGGCTCACCACCTATCACGTTTAGGGGTCCAATATATCTCGTCAAATGTGGGTATATCCAGTAATGGAATACCTCTGCCTACCCCCTCGGGGATAAAAGGCGTGAGATTATATTATTATTATTATTATAGAAACAGAGAAAAGATGAGCTCAAATAAAAAAAATACGTTTATATACATGTTGACTTAACAGAGCTTTTCCGTTAATGTGCTAAATACCTGTCTAGAAAAGGTCGAGAAAATACACTGGTAAAAAGCAAGTACTTCTAGAATAACATAGAACTCTAAAGAGTAAAAAACCGACTTCAACTTATATGGTTTTCTCATGGATGCCATTGTGAGAACCGGACAAATTAAAATGGGACCAATCTGGAAGCACCAGCTTTCAAATTAAAAAAGAATCATCCAAATCGGTTCACCCAGTCGAAGTTCTGAGGTAACAAACATTTAAAAATAAACATAAAAACGAATTGAAAACCTCCTCCTTTTTGAAGTCGGTTAAAAACAATAGCTCTGCCAACCTTCTCGGAAATAAATGCTTTAAGTGTAAACTCTCGGTTTTAATAACAAACGCTCTCTTAACCGCAAGTTCATCAGCTAACGAAATTAAACTATAAACTGTGATTGGCCGGCTGTCCAATCAGAAGACGCGACCGTATTTAACGATCGGCGCTGACTTCGCACGCAATTATCGCCCTTAAGGTGGCAGACCGCATTACACACCTGCGTAGGTATTCACGGAGACTCGATACCGTTTCCGTTCGATTCAGATCGAGTGAAAAATTTTCGGATGTCGAATCTATCGACTTCGGAAACTTTATTCTAGGCGTTTCTGACAGCCACGGAAAATTTTCCGAATCCTTATGTCACATAATATGACATTAGTTTTCAATACCAACATCAGCCCATCTCGAAAGTTTTCGACACCAACATCAGCCCATCTCGAAAGTGTTCGACAGATTTTCCGATATCGAATATCGAAGCTCCCTGAATACGCCTGCTGCTGTACCCGCGTCAGTAACACGTATGAAGTAATTAATTTAATGTACGCAACGTAAACGTATTGTGGGCGGATGCGATCCCATGGGTCGGGAGTGGCTTATTGTAAACAAATACAGTAATAATGTTAGTAGGATGTTTGAATGATCGGTGTAACAGCCGGGTCGTTTGGCTTTTGTTTTTGGATTATGGAGTGACGTAATCGAGTTAGGGTGAATTTTCGATATGCACATTTTTAGGACGGGACCCTATTTGTTTATTTACCAACTTACACCACACATGTAAGTTACAAACAGTGCTATACCCTATTACATCTAAAAAAACTCGTTTTTTGTGTGGGGACCCCTTTAACATTTTACTTTCATTATTTGTTGTTATAGCGTTAATATTAATACCCATTCTACAAAAATTTCAACTGTCTACCTATACGCTTCATGAGATACAGGCCACGGACAGACAGACAGACGGATGGAGAGCAGAAGCTAAGAAATGAGGTCCCGTTGGCACCAGTTGGGTATTTATTAAAAATCGTGATAGTTTTCCAAAATAGATACATCATAGTTTAAGCTTAATTCCGTAGTCTAATTTATACAAAAGAGCTGAATTGCGGATACTAATGGCCCATTGTCCGGACCTGCTTTTAAGAAGCCGGAAAGACAAGATGCCAATCAAAATGAAACAGTCACGGCAGCGAAAAATTATCTTTTCATCCCATTTTTGTATGGACCCGCTTAATTGGGCGTTTTAGCAGATTATTTAAAAAGAAAAGGTTAGGAGTTGACATAATGATGATTAATCAAAGATCAGATTTCGTAACATTTCAGTCTCGACATCATTTAAAAATAAACTTTAGCAACTTAGTTCTGTGGCTGAATTTGGCAAAACAAAGGATTTACTGTGATTTAGAACGACTTGACGCCATTGCTTATTCCAATCTCAGCCGTATGTTTATAGATGTTAGATCTGAATGTCAACATTATCCTATCAGTCACTGCTACCGTTCCGCTATGCATTTCGTATTTTAAGGTTCCGTTATTTAGCTCAATCTTTTGAGCTAGAGGTTGCATTTTTAGCAAAATAAAAAACCAAGAAACATACTTTATCGTTCCGTACTTCAAATAGAAAAGTAAATCCTTATAGAATCCCTTTGTTGTCCGTCTCAGCTGAAACCGCTGTGTCTATAAGCATGCAATTTTGCATAAAGGTTCCTTTAAAGGCGTAAGTGATCAGATTAAGGGATTTTTGGAAATTCCCACGGGAACGTTAATAAACAGGATCCGCGTGGGCAACTCCGCTTGGCACACGCTAGTGAAGAATATTACGCACTTTCTGTGTAAAAACCATTTTATCATTTTACACATTATAAACTTAAAGAGATTCCACAGCGCGTTGTCATCCCGTGACGAGGGTAGATGGCGCCATAGGCTAATGCTTAAAAAGCCCCCAATCTCCCAATTTGCCACTTGCTCTTTTAAGCTAGTGAAATATCGGAGCCATAAGTCATGTCTCAAATCTTCCTCTTATAATTTCGCGTCAATTTCGTTGAAGGGGATTAATTTCTTTTAGGGAATACTGTTTCTAATTTGCGTTGAGATTTGTTTTGGTTTACGGGGTTTTGAAGTGGGTTTTCTGTGTTAGTTAGTCGATTTCAAGGGAAACTATTTAATAAAAGCTTTTGTTTTGACAGATTTCCTCATTTAATTGTGAGTTTTAAGTGAACTACATAAGGTCTATTCTACTCTTATGAATCGAAATCAACGAGTTTTCTCAGTTTATTTTTGAGTCGTGCGTGACTATATTGTGTCGACGTAGGTATACGAGTTAAGTAACATTCGACTTCGAAGTCGCATGATATTGATTTATGATATTTCGAATAGGGATTTATTCAACGGTTTTGAAAATATAATTGTCTTCTTCTTCTTCGTCGTTCCCTCATGACTGAGGATCGCGACCAAGAACTATATCCTTCCATTTAACGCGATCAAGGGCTATGTGGGCTGCCCTCTGCATGGAACCACATGCTTGTCTAATGGAATCCGACCATCTTGCCGGAGCTCTTCCTCTAGCGCGCTTGCCTTCAACTTGCCCCAGTATCATGTCACGTTCGAGGCTGTGGTGTGGCGATCGCATTATGTGCCCAAAGAGTCTGAGAGCCCTCTCCTGGCAGATTGTTGAGAGTCGACGTTTGGTGATTTTTAGTTCTCTCAGAATGGACTCATTTGTTCTCATTGCGGTCCATGGGATTCTTAGCATCTTTCTCCAACACCACATCTCGAAAGCAAAATATAATTGTAAATATGTACAAAAAATTCAAACTTGTAATTACCGCAATGAAAACAGGATGGTTGTTAGAAAATATTTATGTATTTGTTAAAAAAATAGTGTTACTGTTAGTTCGTAGGTAGGATAGGATAACAAAAGTTTTACATTCCCAAATAAAATATATCAATATAGAATTCATGGTATTTATTTGAGAGTCGGTTTACATCAAAAACGTAGTCTCGTCGATTGTATGGCAATTACATAAAGGAGGTTATTATTAACTAAGAAGAGTATATAACAAGTTCCCCCCCTTAATTCACTCGGGTGTACTGCGGCTGCACCAGCGGGGCAGGGAGCATCTGGTTTATGTGCCGGCGCCAGACTTCCCCTCCATCCATGGTGATCGTGTAGTGCAAGCGTCCTAGCCTGCGGGTCACTGTCCCAAACTCCCATTTGCGGCTAGGGTTTGCATAACATCGGAGTTGAACCCTCTCTCCCTCTTTGAAATGTCTGGCTGCGTCTCGTTCAGGGTGCGTGGACATTGTGCGCTGGCGGAAGGCGTTTTTCCCAAACATCACGTTTAGGTTTGTTCTTATATTTCTTCCAAAGATCAAAGAATATGCATCATGACCTGAGGCATTCGGAGTGCGGCGTAGTTGCGTCTTCACTGTGAGTAGTTTGTCATAAATATTTCCCGGTTGTTCTTCCATGCTTTTCAGTGATTTTTTAATTATTTGTACAAAACGTTCGGCTTGACCGTTGGTCGATGGATGGTATGGGGCTGAGGTTCGGTGGGAGACACCGTTTTCTTTTAAGAATGTCTCGAACTCCATCGAAGTGAACTGGCGTCCGTTATCTGATACCAGGATATGAGGTAATCCAAATATGCAAAAAAAGTTCTTTTAATTTATTGATACACCAGGCGCTTGTCATCGATTTGGTGGGGATAACTTCTACCCATCTTGTAAATGCATCCACTATTATGAGTAGTTGGTACCCGTGTATCGGTCCTGCAAAGTCGATGTGAATTCTTTGCCACGGCTCTATTGCTTCTTCCCAGTGGTGCAACGGTACTTTCTCTCTCTGGGTCGTTCTGCTGCAATCGACATGCTCGGCAAGCCTTCACCTTATTTTCAATGTCCTTGTCGATATTTTTCCAATAAACGTAACTACGGGCAAGGAGTTTCATTTTAAGTATTCCAATGTGTCCGGCGTGTAGTTCGTTCAATACGGCTTCGCGAAGGGAGCCTGGTATCATGACTCGTGTGCCTTTAAGTATACAATTATCTTGTAGGGTTAAGTCAGAGTCAGTATATCCGAGTGCTCTTACTGAGCGACCCGTTTTTAGGGCATCTAGGATCTGTGACAGTTCAGTATCTTTGCTAGTCTCTTCAGCAATTTTCTCTTCTGTAATAGCTAGTGTATGTATCTGACCGAGCTGAAATGTACTGTGTTGGTCGGTTGAGGTAGTTGGTTTCCCCACCGGAAATCTAGATAAATAATCAGCATTACTATTAGCTGTTGAAGTTTTGTACTCAATATCGTAATCGAAACCGGATAGGAAGTGAGCGTAATGGAAAAGCCTCATGGTGCTCATCGTGGGTAAGGTCTTCTGGGGGTGGAATATGACTGTCAGGGGTTTGTGATCCGTAATTAATATGAACTTTCTACCGTAACAATAATGAAAGAATTTCTTCAGCCCCCAGAATATGGCTGTTGCTTCTTTATCGATTTGACTGTACTTCTTCTCACTTTCGCTAAGTGTCCTCGATGCGAACGCGATTGGCCTTTCTGAACCGTCCTTCAATCTGTGTGAAAGGATTGCTCCGAGTCCAGTTGGGCTAGCGTCAGTGGCCAATACTAAGCTTTTATTAGAATCGAAATGGGTTAATACTCTTTCGCTGGCTATCTCCTTTTTTATTTTGTTAAAACATTCATTGCAGTTTTCATTCCAGTCGAAGGATTGTCCTTTCCTCAGCAAATTATTAAGCGGGTGAGTAATCGTGGATAGGTTTGGGATAAATTTGTTGTAATAATTAGCCATACCTAGGAAGGTTCTCAATTCATTTGTGTTCTTCGGTCTTGTAGTATTTAAGATCGCAGCGACTTTGTCCTTATTTTTGTGCAGACCGTCCTTATCTATTGTGTGGCCTAGATAGTTGATGCTGTGTTGAAAGAAATGGCATTTATCTTTGTTGACTCGCAAGTTTGATTCCTTAAGTTTTTCTAGAACCGTCTGTAAACGTTGAAGTAATTGTTGTTCTGTAGATCCTTGGATTATGATGTCGTCGAAGAAACATTTAACTCCGTCTATGCCTTGAAGTAATCTATCCATGTATTTTTGCCATAAATTAGGTGCTACCTTGACACCAAACATCAGTCGGTTAACTTTGAAGGTACCCCTATGCGTGCTTAGTGTTTGTAGAAGCGCGCTTTCCTCATCCATTTGCATATTCAAGTAAGCTTGAGTGATGTCCAGCGTGCAATAAATTTCTCCCCCATTCATCTCTGCGAAAATGTCTTCGATTATTGGAATTGGATAATGTTCATCTCGAATGACTTTATTTAACGTAACCTTGTAGTCGGCGCAAAGACGTATACTTCCGTTTGGTTTTACAATAGGTACGATTGGGGTTCCCCATTCTGAATGTTCTACTTTAGTGATGACCCCTTCTGTGCACAGTCTTTCAATTTCATAGTCTACTTTCCTTTTTAATGCATATGGTATTCGTCTGGGTTTAATGAATATCGGTTTCGTATTTTCTTTTAAATCTAGGTGGGCGCGGAAGTTTGGAATTTTTCCCAGAGCCGGCTGAAAGACTGACGACTCATATTCTTTGAGTAATTCGTCTAATTTGGGTAATTTTTCTATTTTTATTCGGTTAATGTCTGCTAGGTCTAGTTTTAGGTCTTTCATCCAGCTTCTTCCGAAAATGGAATCAACGGGTTTGTCGATGATGTATATTTTTCCATTAAATGTTTGGTTCTTGTATTTGACCGTAACGTAAGCTGCTCCAATAGGTTTGATCAATTCGTTAGTGTAAGTTCTCATCGTGACTTCTGTTCTGTAGATTTTGTTTTTAATATTCATTTTCTTAAACGTGTCTATTGAAATTGAGGTAAGTGCTGCCCCAGTGTCGAATTCCATTCGTAATGGTCTATTTTCTATCTCCACCGTGATCATGTATTTTTCCGTCGTTTCAGATTTAATTAGGTTAATTTCTGCCGAGTTGTCTTCGTCTGAAGAAGGTTCTTCTAGTTGATTCGTATCCTTAGTACGCTGTAAGCATACTTTAGCCATGTGGCCTTTCTTTTGACATTTGTAGCAGGTTTCGTTCATCATCCCACATTCATTAGGTCTCCCTTTCCGCATCTGAAGCATTTTCCTCGTAATTGTCTGAGTTTGTTGTAACTTGAAGTGCTTGTTCGTTGTTTTGTTGAGTTTGCATTTGGTTTTCTTGTTGAGGTGGTCATTTGGTTAGTGGGGGGTGTAGTCGTATGTTTCTTCATTCTATTCAGGATATTCGAAATCTTTGTAATTGTTCCTTCAAATTCGAATCTATTTTGTATTTCTGCGTCTAAGTTCGTTTCTTCTGTAAGGTATTCTATGTTTGCTTGGCATTCTTCGTATCTATTTCGTATTTCTGTTATGTTTTGTAATTCGGTTGAAAGTTCGTAATCGGGTAAGTTACTTACTCCTTGTAAATAATTTTCTTTGCGTGTAAGCAAGCCGCGAAGGCAGCTTCGTGATTTTTTGTACTTATTTAGTTCGTTTGTAGCCATCGTAGTATATTCTCGTCGCCAATTTTACATTCCCAAATAAAATATATCAATATAGAATTCATGGTATTTATTTGAGAGTCGGTTTACATCAAAAACGTAGTCTCGTCGATTGTATGGCAATTACATAAAGGAGGTTATTATTAACTAAGAAGAGTATATAACAAAAAGAGTCTTGTATAAATTTATATGGCAACAATGGACCGTTGTCATAATAGTTGCCATTACATTGTGTTTGTATCAACTCAAAATCACAAGAAAAACAATTGAAATTAGCAGATTTTTTTTATGATAAATAGGGGGCAAACGAGCAAGATGACTTTGTTTAGGGCATTTGCTCTATTTTTAACAATTTTTTTATTCCTCCCTCTCATAATTACATAGTTGAGTGTTTTTTTATATTTTTAAACTGTGCTATAACAAGTCTAATAGTACTAAAGGACAATCTATCTAAAGATTATGGTTTAGGAAAAAAATATCATAGAAATATAGTGTACTTACAAATAGATAAGAATAGTACTTATTATTTGTCCAACCTCTTTTATTACAGAAGGAAGAATAGACGTATAAATCTCTATTATTCGATCCTCTTACAACTATGACAATAATAATTAATTATAGAACTACTGGAGGAACAAAGCTAGAAAGGTATCACATTATCTTATTTACTTCACATAGAAGATATATTACATTTTGGTACAATCATGAGTGAAATATATGAGTAACTACTTATTCGAACCATTTTTTGTTTTTTACCCTAGTGCATCAGATCGTAGGTCATGTTTTTCGAGCGTATGACTGTGACTCCAGTAGCCCTCACGATTTGATGGATTTTAAAGTGTGAGATTAGTCTTCGTCTCCGGAGTGTCGTAGGCAACATTTTAAAGGCAACTGGATCAAAATAAAATGGCTTAAAAAGATTGAGTGTTTTTTACACTCTTGCTAACCACCTGCGTTTATGGGTTCGAAAAAGAGACTGCCGACTGCTGCGGGGTTAAAGGCGTAAACGTTTTTTTTTTTCAGTTTCGATTGAGTAAAATTTTATTAAATACCAACGTCAGCTTGCTGTTTGTATGTTGTGAGCTAATGTTATAAAGAAGTTTTTATTGCTGAAGCGACTTCCACACTACAGGATCGATTTTAACAATTATTTCACAAATTGAAAGGTTACTTAGTAACTTGGGCTTTAATTTTCCCATAGGAATACTACTTATGTCGTTAAAATCGATGGGAACGAGGGGAGGAAAGTTGTGAATTTGTCTGTATCTATATGTCTACTACCCACAATACTCGATGATATAACATTTAGGCTGCGATGTAAATAGAACACACATCAATCACTTGAATGGCGACCAAAAGTATGTTCCGGGAACACTGGTTCAACATTGTCAATAGCTTTTAGGAATAGATATTACTCAATGGTTCAAGAGGTTTGGCTTCGATGATATGCTTTGTCGTATCTTATTTGAAGAATTTCTAATGCAAATTAAACAGTAAAAATTTCGCTAATCTGCAAAACTGTTTGTTGACAATATTGCATTCTTTTATTATAAACACATGATCACTGATGAACGGGCGGCTTCCTATCGCAAAGGCTGAGTTTAGTAATTCAGCGCGGGAATGCTGCCTGCCTGCAAGGCACAATGCCGCCGCCTAGGGACGCGTTCGATGACTTTTTTTTTTTAATTCCATTGTTTTGTATTTGACGTCAAGTGTTTGGTAGTTTGTAATAACTCAATTGTAAACATCCAAAACTAAATGTAATCAAAATTATAATATAATCAATTGATCACTGATTACTTCCCGCTATCGAGAAACAATACAATTCTAGATACGGTCCTCTCAAATACCGCCCTAAATCGTGGGAACCAATTCCAAGAACCACGTAAGTTGGAACAAGGAAAAAATCTAATTCAGTCAGTCGGCCCCTCCCTAATGTGTTCCCGTCAGAAAAACCTTTCCAATTCTCTGTATAATCGTCGTTCGGAGGATCTTGGTAGGAACCGTTTTTGCCATGTCGGGGCGGTACGACCTGACCTTAGGACCAGAGGGTAGTTTTGCGGTGAAATTTTGAAGATCTTTTCACAAATTATAAAAAAAAAAACACGAGTTGCACTCCGGGAGTGCCGGCAGAAGTGAAAACTTAATTATTAACGTTTGTGCATTTATATTTTTTGGAATAGTTAGGGAATAGCATTTAACCTCTCTTGACAACATCGTGATTATCTTCTCTCTGCTTCTCTAGATATTTCTGCTAAATCTTATTTACCCAAAACACAAAGGAGAAGGGAATACGAACCTGTGACACGTAATGACATTGACATGTTTACTTAGCAACACCATTAATTTAATAGCAATTTATTTATTTTTATATTGAAAATACTCGATAATCCGAATTTTCCGCCTATAAGTTGTCGACTCAGATCGACTTATTTTTTACGCTCTTCAAATTGATGTGCGTTTCGTTTGAGTCTACCGTCGACACAGTTTTTGCAGCGTACGCCAGAATAGCTCGCAGATGGCAGATCGCGCAAGCGCTCTGCGCCGTCTTACGGTATTTTTTCGATCAGCACACGTGACCTGACGCAAGTTTCACAGTTTTTACCCATCCCACAAAAGTGCTCAACGCCGCTAAACAAGGTTTTCACTTCAAAAATCGGTTGTCTGTAAAGTCACACCGACTGACGATAGTTGAACGTGACAACGTCATGGAATGGATTGTGCCTCTTTGTGGCTCGTTGCGCGCTCTCGCTTGCACTGGAACGCCGCATACGTCACACTTTTTCGGGAATGCCGCCGGCTCCATCAATTTATAAGACGTTGTCACGTCAAAAACTGATGTTTGGAATAATAACGAATTGCACTATTAAAATAAAAAAAATGTCTGGAACTCTGATAAATAGACAGAAGAAGTTGATGTTACCACAAATAAAATTATGAAGACTATTTTATATTTAACTAGCCTTTACCCGCAGCTTCGCTGGCGCACGTTTATTTCACCCCCTAAGGGGTTGAATTTTGCAAAATCCTTTCTCAGTGGAGGCCTACACTGTATAAGCTATCTATGTGCAAAATTACAAGTCTCTGGACCCAGCGGTTTAGGCTGTGCGTTGATATATCACCAATCAGTCAGTCACTTATCATTTTGTATATTATATAGATAAATGTAGCCAGCTCAAAACATGAAAACACACAGTGCAAAATAAATATTACTCACTTACGTCATTTACAGGCCTGTTGGCTCCGTTGGTAGTGACCCTGCCTTCTGCGCCGCACGCGCAGGTCGCGGGTTCGGTCCCTGCTCAGGGCTAACATTTGTGTGCGTGAACATGTCTGTTGGATTCGTGTCTGGTCGTTTAATACTTATTTAAGTATGTTTATCAGTTGTTTAGTACCTATAGTACAGGCCCTGCCTAGTTTGGGACTAAATAACCGTGTGTGAATTGTGTCCAACAATTTATAATTATTATTATTTAAGTAACCTTTATGCTTTATGGAAAGGGATTGTTGGGATACGGACAAAACAATCTTTGATCATTCACTTAGTGATCAGTTTCTTCTTTTATATAGATTATTGTAATCTCTTGTTTCAGTGGCTTGTTCTACGGTGACGGTGACGAAATGCCAGGCTGCTCTGAGGACCTTGCAAGCCTTTCCGTTCTTCAAGCCGACTTGCCTCTGCCGGGAACCGAACGTGGATCCCGAGTGTAACTCCTTCCGCGACTTCCTGTTCGACCACCCCTGCGTTTTCGTCATGAAGAAGGGTAAGTTATCGTTTATTAGAGCTTCGTACCTTATATGAGGTAACAAGTTGAAATCTAAGATTTTTAAGCTTATTGATGTACTAGCAGCGCCCCGCGGTTTCACCCGCATAGTTCCCGATCTCGTGGGAATACGGGGATAAAATATAGCCTATGTGTTATTCCGATGTATAAGCTATATAACTGAAGTTTCATCAAAATCCGTTCAGTAAATAGGTACATCCATACATCTAAACATCATACATACAAACTTTCGCGTTTATAATATTAGTAGGAAAAAACGGCCTTTTAAAGTATATTTATAATATATTTTTCATAATAAGATCAGTAGATGCCCAGCGCTGTTGCCCGCGCGTGGCCCGTTTTTTGCCGTTCCCGTGGGAATTTCGAAAAATCCTTTCTTAGCGGATATACCTACTTCCATATTAGGATCTACCTGACAAATTTAAAGTTTGTTACATGTAAACTTTCTGAGATATCGTGATTAATCATTAGTGTGACCAAGTGAAATTTTCGGGTACATGCTGGATGCGGGAAGCACAAGACCGGTCTTCCTGAGCAGCTTGGAGGAGACCTATGCCAGCTGTGGACGTGTATCAGCTGATGTGATGATGATTTCGTTTTGCAGAAAAAGACCCGTACCCAGTGGAGACTCTGCCTACCTGCACCTATGCTCTGAGCGTCTGCCACAACGAGAAGGCCTGTGCTGTTTTGTTCGACCGCTTCAAGAACGCTTGCAAGGTCCGCGACGGAGAATGCCGTATGGAGGACAGGTGAAGTGTTTTTTAATTGTTCAGCACATTTTCTTTCTCTGTCGTGGTGGTCAGGGTCCTGCTAATAAAATAGAATATGTTTTAATTTACATTTTAAATTTTCTTTCTTCTTCTTTGTGGTCTGATGACTTGCTGCATTTTTTAATTAATTATTTATATTTTTAATTATGCACTTATTTTTATTTATTCTTTTTTTTGAAGGTGTTTAGAAGGTTTCGGTTTCAGATGAAGTGTTAATGCTGTCTGTTAATTTTATTCTTTGACTGGCCGACTCGTTGGCGGCGCTTAACCCATGGGAATATTGGCGTTCGTATGGGTTTATTGTACATAATCCCGCTGTCGCTAAAATTGTTATATTATTATTTTAACTGAAGTCAACCTACCTTACATATTTTTTTTTATTATTTTTGTTCTCACAGAATCTTAGATCTAAACTAAAAAATGTAAAATTGTAGGTAGTACAGCATGGTTTTATCTTGCGTGCGGTTCCAATACGCACCAGAACAATCAAAAATCAATTGTGTCTCAGATTCTTGGCTTAAGAGGAATTATGTCATCATGATTGAATCTATGTCCCTTCGGAACCAATGATGGTACAGATAACATACCCATTATTGAATAGTGAATTCTCATTTAAAAGTGGCTTCGTCTATTGATCGAGTCTGCATAGTTTATTTTTACACAAGCGAAGCTCTGCTATTCCAGAATTAGCGTGCTAAATGAATCCGACTGAAATTTCTGTAAACGGTGAGCTAAAAATGCTGCAATTATGCTCCACAGTCTCCGCCATGTTACATTTTATTTAGACTGTGACAATTTATTAATCTTCTAGCTTTGCTGGATGGATTCATTCTAGTATAAATCGAGATACAACGCGTAACAGAAAAAGCGCAATTCCTCATACACCCCAATTAGTATATTAATATAAAAAAAATATGATGCAATCGAACTCTAGTTGTGTCTAACCAATGTTCTTAAATATCGATTAATAATAGCATGATTTTCATAGAAAACACTAAATTCAGCTACGCTAATTCATTTTTGGGAAAAAATTAACACATATTAAAAATAGCTGAAATCGAATAAGTAGTCAATACTGAACAAACTAATTTAAGGAATTGCGCTTATTCTGCTACATGTTGTATACAACGTACTTATGATGTAAGCAACAGTACCATTTTCAATTTCAAAAACGTGATAACTGAAAATTCTGTTTCAATAGAAAAATATGCTGCATTGTAGAGGATTTGCCAAAAAACCCGATGTACTTTCTTCAATAGAAAAAAATCAGAGGAACCTCCAAAATTTATATACATTTTCAATTTTCTTCCGTATTTTTATGAAAAAAAAAACGTATCGTAGCGTATAGCTTTGACCTCGCTCACCGATTAGCTCCGTCACAAATTTTTAGTGAAAAAACAGCCTAAACCTATTCTAAAATTGATCTTGTGATATAATAAAATAAATAAATAAGAAGTTTATTCATCAACACAACGCAACTATATAACTAGACTAAACTAAGAAAAAGTATGTTACTAAGAAACTAAGAAACTAGCTTTTCATCCATCTCAGCGCAACTGCTGCTTTTCAGTCAGACCCTGTCCTAATTTAAAATAATTCCAATAATACAACTTTTTCTCTCGCAGGGAGGCTTGCCGCGAGGCCTGGGCCGGACTCCGCCTGTCTCCGCTGTTCGGATGCATCTGCCCCAACACTCACATGAAGAAACGCTGCGACCGCATCTTCACCGTGGTGAACCACAACCCGTGCGTCGGTGAGTACCCACCTTTATTACGCGCTCACTGGTCACGCGGGTTTTGAGTGAGGACTCAAAGTTAGGAACGCTCTTTAAAAACACTTTATATCGAAACTAAATTCTTCGAACGTTTAATTTAGAGAGTGCTTGCCACGTCGAAGTGTGCTTGAACGATGCGATTGTAGTACATGAAAATTATAATTACATGACAATCAATTCCTCTCAAATTGTCAATTATTCATCATAGATTCGAAGATTATTATGCACTTGAAAAAATACTGCATTACCTAATGTTATATACAGACTAAAAAAATAACGCTTGCAGGCGGACCACGGGTAAAAAATATTTCCTATGGTTTACCTTAGTCCACCTGGGTGGTCCATGGGTAAAAATAATTGCCCATGGTCCACCCAGGTGGACTTCATAGGTGGACCACGGGCAAGACCCGATAACAGAAAACTACAATATTTACAGACAGAACTGTGCTCTAGGAAAACTATGAGGTTCAATGCCCCGAAGGCGGACGACATCTTTTCTCTGTGTAAATATATATTCTGATCCTTTGATATGCTTAGCCTATGGTCAAGCTCTTTGGTAAGTGGCTGCGTCTCCGGGATCCATGGTCCCGTGCACAGAAAAAACAGATCTCTTAATATACCTAATACATATTCAATTCAACCAAAGCAGTTGTCTTTAAACCAACAAAACCATTTCTGTACTATAGACGTGAAGAAATATTATCTTGACAAAAGAAAAATATTGTCTCGAACCCCTACGGGAATTAAGTAGCCCTCATTATCTAGAGCTAAATCTATGGTCAAGAGTTATCATTAATAAAAAAAATACGTAGCTCTGTGTGTAAGAGTATTTTGCAAATCTCTTGAAATTATATATTTAATGTTTATTACTAACAATAACCGAAACTATGTTATAACTTATAGATTTTCTATAAGATAATGCAAGTAATTCTTTTTAAACTTTTAATAACTTTTAAATAATATGACCCGGAACAGCCTCTTCAACTGACACTTGACCTCATAAGTAAGTATGGGCTTTTATCTCCCATGCCATCCCACTGTGAACTGGAGGAGCTAGGCCAGAAAACTGTCAGAATTTTCTAAGCCACCCGAGGGTATGTGACATGGCTTAGCGACTAGTGGTTTAATAAGTATATTATCATTTTCCAACAAAATCGTGCGTAATTTAATAAATTGCTTTCATTTTCGTTTAAGAAAATTTTATATCCCCTTTAATAACTAGCCACCTTGATTTATGGAACTCTTTGGTTGGCAGAAAGCAATGGAATTAATTACAATGCCTAACAAACATTTCCTTTTACTAAGTGTAGAGCTACGCGATTCGTAGATGCTACGCCATTCGTAGCTGCTACGCCATTCGTAGTTGCTACGCCATTCGTAGTTGCTACGCCATTCGTAGTTGCTACGCAATTTACTAACCAAAGCTAGACTCGTGTTATTTCAACATTAACGGTATAAGGCTAGGTCAACTTGTTATATTAAATATCAAAGTGATACGCAATGCTAATACTACGAGTAGGTATACATTGATTGATTTATACAAGGGCGAATTCAGGGGGTCATGGAAGGCATGGTAGTACTCTGGGTTTAAGTAGATTATTGATATTTTTACAAGCTTTTATATAACTTTCAAAGTATATTTGTTCGGGTGGACTCTTGTAACTGAATTTTTAAGCAAATATCTTTAACCGATTGAGCTGAAAGTCATACTTATGTAAGTTCGGTGACAACGCAATATTATGGTACCACCGAGCTGAGCTGATGATTGACTACGTGGATATGGCGACTCCTCAATGGCTACTCGTAAACTCTTCGAGTTGGTTCTCATTTGATTTTGTATAAAAGCTTGTTTTTTTAATGTTCACGAACTATAATTAATTATTTCGTAGTGCATTAATAAATTTAATAATATATATACTCCATATGCAGACATACGTGTACAACACGCATAAAGCGCGTCACACACGGTGAAGATAATATAAAATATATATTATCTTAGAGCATATTTTAGAATATCGCTCACCATAGATATCCTATGAACCATCACACACGACGAAGTTAATTTATATTTTATCTTCAGTACGTTTATACGCAAATATCGAAATATATATTTCGAATCTTAAGATAAAATATTATAGCATCTTCACCGTGTGTGATGCGCTTAAAACGAAAGTCTGCTGTTTTTAATATGATTTATAATACTAGCTGTTGCTCCCAGAAAATTAAGCGTTCCAAACGTGAAATTATTTTTAAAATAGGTCCAGTAGTTTCGCAGCCTAATTAAGACAAACTAGAAATCTTTTTTTCTTTATAATTTTAGTAACAGATAAAAAGTCGTGAGATTTCGAACAAATCCTGAAACTGTAGCAACCCTAGTTACAAGTGAAGCTAATGAAATAGTTGAAAAGGTGATCAACTGAGTCACTTTTGCATTTATTGTAGTAGAGAGTAGTGATAGCCTTACGGTTAAAGAGCCCGCTTCTCATATTAGTTCAAGTCCTTTCATGTACCAATGAGTTTTTCAAAACTTACGTACGTATTCATCACTAACTCGACGGTGAAGAAAAACATCGTGAGGTAACCCGCAGGTCTCAGAATTATAGACCCGGTCCGGCGATGGGCTCACCACCTATCAGATTTAGGGGTCGAATATTCTCGTGAAAACTGGGTATTTTCTGAAATGGAATACCTCTGCCTACCCCCTCGGGGATAAAAGGCATCAGCTTTTTTTTATTGTAATAAAGAGAAGTAGGGATAAACCTATAGGGCTTCCCAACTTCTATAGACATACGCCAACGAAATATAAATTGTAACTAAGCCTTTCAATGTCCGAGGAACTATTTTCATTAGTTGGGAGTGAATGCCCCGTCCCATTGAGGAGTATTCGATAAGCACTCAGAAACTAATATAATGGACTCAGCTAGTCGAAGCTTTGCTATCTGGTCATAAATCCTTAGAGAAGTCAATATACGAGAGTAGCGGGTGCCCAGCGTCGTTGCCCGCGTTGAAACTTTTTTTTCCTGTGTGCCCACGGAAATTTCTAAAAATCCATTCTTAGTGCTCACTTACATCAGTTTAGGAACCTTGTGTATGAAGTGACTTGATATATCAGTCAGTCGGAAGGCCAGCCAGTCAATTTCTTCTTTTATTTGATACTAGCGGTTCCCGTGGGAATAAGGGAATAAAATATAGCCTATGTTACTCATCGATCTTCTAGCTTTCCATTGGTGAAAGAGTTTTTAAAATCGGTAAACTAGTTTTTAAGTTTATTCAAACATACAAAAATACAAATCTTTCCTCTTTATAATATTATAGTATATAGTAAAGATACCTGAAAATAATACCTTCGTTCTAGTGCTGTCGAGTAAACATAAAATACCGATACACGCCAATAGTTTATCCTAATATCTTGTACCTAAATCTATAGTAGTACCTATTAGTTGATTTTCCTCATCAGTGTTTTATACACTAGACATCTACACTGTATATTTGATCCGAGGAAACATAACTTCTTAAACTGTGTTAACCCTCGAATTAAATATAATTTTTACAACCGCCTATCTTGATTAGGTACTTACGGAAATATCGACATTTATGTAATCTGTGGTAGTATTAGTAATTTTTTTCTCGTCAGTGTTTAATACACTAGATATCTACACTGTAATATTATTATTTATTTATTTAATAATACAGCCAGAGTAAATTTTGTGCTTATAAAAATAGTCCTCCAAAACCGTCTAGACGGTTTGACTGAGGGATCATGCAGTCTCATTTATTTACTGTAGATTTGATCTGAGACAACACAACTTCAGAAACTGGGCCAACCCTCGAATTCAATATACGATCCCGTTTGATTCATTTCTTATAATCTCCCAAGAGTTCTCAGTGCGAGCGCGAGGGTGGGACGGGGACTCTAATCCCGGTGTAATCCCAGATCATCCCTTCACGGGCGCGTCAACTTTCAATCTCCGTTAAGCCATTTAATTCTATAAATTGATCTGACTTTTGTTGGCTTTTATGCGTGCGTGTCGTGCTTAAGTGGTCAGCTGGGGCCACCATCTTGAAACCATCAAGTATCTAGTAACGTTTTGTTTGTACATTTGCTGATTAGCCGTGAAAAGGTAACAGAAAAAATAAAAAATATAATAATAATAAAAATATATTCTTCTCTTCCCGAGGGGGTAGGCAGATTTATTTCAATACAAGAAATACCCACATTTTACCAGGATAATATTTGAACCCCTTAAAGTGATAGGTGGTGTTGAGCGCCACCGGACCGGGTCTGTTACACATGCCTCAGAATTAATTCTGGGACTTGATGGTTTTCTTCACCGTCGAGACAGTACGTACCTACGTAAGTTTTTGAAAAACTCAGACTCACAGTCACTCACAGTAACAGTAAGCAAAGTATTTTTTTAAATAGCTTAGCAGAAGTAATACAATCTAGGAAATACTGACTTTTCATCAATCTAATTTATCCCATTCCCGTGGGAATTAAATAGAAAAACTCTAGTCATTATTAAAAGACCAATAACTTACCGAGGCAAAAAGGATTCCAGATAAAAAGTTTATAACATTACTCGCCTTGTACCTATTCGAGAAATCCTGGTAATACTGACTAAATTTCGGACCTTTAAACGTGACGGGTACCTAAGCGCATGGCTGAACTGAACATAAAAGTCACATTTGTGTGTGGGAGCCGCCTAATATATTTATTGAATTCTTTTTTTTTAGTATTTGTTGTTTGTTATAGCGGCAACAGAATACATCATCTGTGAAAATTTAAACTGTCTAATTATCACGGTTCATAAGATAGGTACTGAGGACAGACGAACAGACACACAGACGGACTGACAAAGTCTTAGTAGGTAATATTGTATCATATTATGACATATTATGTTAATATGATTGACTTGTGTAAAAAACTTGACATAACTTGCAATTGTATAAATTAATTCTCAGTATATACAGTCTGACATTTCCGATAGAATTATAAACATGACATGTAATTTTTATTATGAATAAACGAATTGAATTGAATTATCGTTTTACACTTTGAGTGCGGAAACCTAATAAAAAATAAAAATCATTTCTATTTGTTCTCGCCTTGACTGCAGTATGTAGTAAATACTCGTCATATACCACATTATCCTGAATACCTGGTACCTGAACCTGTGTACCGTAAACCCTTCTTAACTGCGGTTCTGGGAAAAGTGAAATCTGACTCGCAGAAAACTAAATGGTCGCGTTTTGCTGGCTTCGCGAAAATAGGGCGCAGGGGACAAGAGCAAGCGAGTTTATTTATTTATTTGGTTACTATCTGTTGACTTACTCTATGAGACAAAAAAAATTAAAATACTTGAGCATACAATCTATTTATTTGGAATATAAAAGATTTTTAATATTGTTATGGTCATTATATGACGTTGTTAGATTAGATAATTGCGTGATTACCAGAGATGGGCATTAGGTAGTGTGATTAGGTACTATAGTAGGTAAAGTTGCTACGAGGATGTAATATGGAGTTGTTAAAACCATCACTTTTTGGGACTTCTGAAAATTTCCCGAGAAATTTCCGAGATTTTTCTACAGTATCATATTTACTTATTAAATATAAACTTCTTTTGTTCTTAAGTGATTTTCTCTATAGTGGCCGGTTATGGAGATAATCAACAAAATATAAATATACGGCTCCTTAGCTAGAAAAAAAATGAGTTTCGGTCCCATCCAACACAAAGCACACCTATGAGATTTGGCATTTCATATGTGTGCTTCGATTTAAAAGTAGGGTCATGGTGGTTTTAACAACTCTTATACCATACAACTTTCAACATATTATATCCTCTACCTACTTTGGTACCCAATCACACTACCTAATGCCGATCTCTGGTGATTACTTAAGACAGTAGGTCCCTTAGTAGGGACTGAATAAATTAACCGACTCGGTATTACATGGATCTCACAACTTTTTACGGTAGAAGAACTGAGTTTCGAGGCTTGGGTTTTTGACAAGCTTTGTTTTTAATGGCATCGTGTATAACAACACACTGTCAAACCCCCGCTTTCATAATAATTCCGTAAATGTCAACCGCCTCCCCTTGCATTTTGTACCAAACTAAGAAGTTTGAATTGAAACACGAAGCGACGGATTAAGGATTAGCAAGATTCAACAAACGAACATAAATACAAGCGCAATTTAAATCCTAAGAGTTGAGAATAACGAAAGAATGCAATAAGTACAGACTACAGATGCGCCAAAATACCTATTCCATAAATATTATATTACACAACTAGGTCTACAATCATGTGATCTGAGGCTTTCTTATTTACTTCCAGAGGTGTGTATATTTTTTTTCTTATCGACGGAGGAGGAAAGCGGCAACTTTGTTTAGCGCAGCGGGCCGAAGTTTGCCGCTTTCCGCGCGGAGAGATAAAAATTATATTACTAGCGACCGACCTAGTGAACTCTAGCTTCACTTCGGTTTATCAAAATAAAATACCTATATCTTCTGAATTCAAATTGAACATAAACGAAAATTTAAGATGAAACTCCTGTTTTTATTTAACCTTTCATTTAAATCCGTTATGCTGTGTTAGAGCTTATCCAATAGTTACTCATACATAATTAGTTATACAAAGTTATTCAACTTTCATACGGACAGCAAAAGTACTAAAAACTGTTACTTGTGATTAGGCATCCTGTAAATAACAGCTTTTACTTATATTTTGGCAATTAATATGTGATTGCCATGCCATGCCTCGAAATAAATGTCAAAATTCTAAACATATAATTCTATTTTACTATAATGTAAAATAATAATCTGGATATCTATTATAGGATCCGATTTTCTTAATAATAAAGTAAGGTAAAACGGAATACCTCCGCCTACACCCATGGGGATAAAAAAAATTATGATGACGCATTTGCGACACTGTAAGTATATAAGTACATCGCCCTAACCTTCACCAACGCTAGCCCAATGTGAATTTAACAGCAAAATTAAATTCGTTCACTACCCAATTTTTTATTAACATAATCACAGGGGAATAAGGAACAGTAAAAGCCTTTGTGGCGAGAAAAAAGAATCCAAAACGGTTTTCGTGGGCTAGCTGTAGATAGAGTTACCATATCGAAATTCGGAGAGCTGGGACGAACAAAGAAGACGTTTCAGGAATGTATGGAGACTGGGCCTACACCATGTACACCAGTTTCTTAGATAAATAAAATGAAAATAGTTTTATTCATGATTAAGCTCATATTTGTCTAGTTTTGGTGCACAATAAACATAAATTTTCATTAAACTGGCAACGCGGCGACGGAAAAAAATGGTGACCTGACCGGTAAAAACAATTCACATTAATTTGACGTTTGTCGGACTAATTCACAAAAACATGGAAATTGGGTTTAAGGAGTTAGAAATAGTATTATTTTAATATGATTTCATGGATCATCATCGAAGTAATATTACTTTTGTGCAAGTTAAATAGATGCAAATTGCAATTTTTTTATTTTTTTTCTGATAATCAGTAGATTTTTCTCTATTTTTCACGCTAGTGTACAATGTGCAGGCCCAAGATGGAACGTCTCCTTTTGTTATTTTTTTAATAGGTTTACCTAAATACTTAAAGCATTTTTTAAAAGTCACAATATTTCCAAAACACTAATTTTGGCATTCGTCTAGCAACGTAACTTAGTCAATCTAAAATAAGAATTTAAGTTTCATTACATTACCAAAGTCAATCTTATCTCAAGCCAATAAAATAAAACACAATTGATTTTTAATTGTTACGCGGTTCCTATTGGAACCGGCGGTGCTCGACGAATTAAATTAAATCGTTAAGTTACAGATCTTCATTTGCTAGTGTTCAATTTGGTATCTTCGTTCATTACGTTACTCTTTACGAAGACTACTCCGGATACTAACTGTACATATGTCATACATACATAATACACAAAGCCTCAGATGGCACGATTTTAAATTTAGCTTCGTATTAAAATCATTTAATAACTCGTGCAAAGTTTGACAAATAAAAATTCCGGATAAAAAACCGGATATGTCGAGAAAAACCGGACGTATGGTAACCCTAGTCGTAAATCAAAGCGCTGTAAGGTGGTGTACAAAGGGCCCTCGTGAATGGATTTCCCGTCTTTTGTTTCGAGACTATCAGCTCTTGACTTTTAAATTAATATTCGATTGATGTTATTGGGTTTTTATGGGAGGGTTTTATTCATATTTATTTATTACCACTCATGTATATACATTATAATACCTAGGTCTTATAGGCTAAGGAATCACAATGACACCCTATTAGGGTAATGCGATATTATGAGAGGCATTAAACATTATTTTTATATTTTAGAATGCTGAATAGAAAAATAAAATAAGAAAGACTACTTTAGACTTTAGGCTTGCCTATAGGGTGTTAAGTGGGTTTAGACATTCATAAAATTACGATGTTTAGGAAAACGCTTAAAAATCCTGGCTTCATACATTAATATGTCCACCCTAATTCTGCCTTTCCTGATATTTATATCGCAGTGCCATTGTAAAAGCCGCGATATTATAATTTTACTAGTAGTATTATAATTGCACGGAATTATCAAACACTGTCCCCGATTCTGCTTTACAGCGACTAAATTTTTTTAGTTTACTCCGGTCATTTTCTTTCTCCTAGAAAAGAAGAGACGAAAGATATTTAGTCCTGTCAAATAAAGCATTTCATAACGTGTTTAGTGCATAAGTAACGAAGTCACGACTAAAATGCAGCTTCTGATAGAAACAAATTCGGTAGGTTATCTATCCCTGTTCTTTCTTTGAGGTGAGACAAAGACAGGACTAAACTAAAATAAGTTTAGTCGGTAGAAAGGAATCGAACCCACTGTCCTTGCAATTACAATAAAACTTGTGATATTATAATATTAGGGTTTTAGAGTAAGTACCAAATAAAGAGTAAAAAAACCGACTTCAATCTTCAACTTATATGGTTTTCTCATGGATTCCGTTGTCAGAAATTAAAATGGGACCAATCTGGAAGCACCAGCTTTTAAATAAAAAAAGAATCATCCAAATCGGTCCACCCAGTCAAAAGTTCTGAGGTAAATATCATTTTTTTAAATAATTTAAAAAAAATACAGACGAATTGATAACCTCTTACTTTTTGAAGTCGGTTGAAAAGACATTGTTACATTCCCCTTTTATTAATGGCCACATATTCAACTTGGCCAGTGGCCGAAATAAGCATCGATTTGTCAGGTCGCCGGTTCGATTACCTATATTGGCCTACATGTCAGTGTCATTCGCTAATCTGTTGTTTTGTCTTCATCAATCTTTCCTGCGGGGTTATTAGTCTTAATAGATGGCACTGAAGTCCTGTTCTATTGGGAACTAGCTTTTATGCGACGTGGCTCAATTGGTAGTTTTTAGCGACCATGCATTCTGATCCGGAGGTCGTGGGTCCGATTCCCGGTTGGCGCCAGCATTTGTGTGCAGATGAAATAATGTGAAAAAAAAGTAATTTCATCTAATAATAATAATAATAAATTGTGGGACACAATTCACGCACGGTTATTTAGTCCCCAACTATTTAAATATGATTGAAAAACTAAAAACCATCTGTAATGCATGGCTTACTTCCAACGACTGTTGTCTCACTGATAATTATGATTCTTTTAGAGGGTTAGGAAATTAAATTGTTAGAAACTTCCGCAAAAATATTTCAGAGGGAAATAACTATTGATTTTGCGTAGGCAGTAGCCGACATTTTAAGTTTACTGATATTTTTATGAATTACATTTTCTGTGTAGGAGTTGCGTGGGATTGACAAGATGGTTCCCGAAAATCAGACGATATTATAATATAGAAAATTGAGTAAAAGTATCGGAAATTCGCCCACGCAACGATATAACTAATTTAGAATTCAATTTATGCAAAACTTCATTATCCAATGAATAATTTTTTATAAAAAAAAAAACAAATACAACCTATACAACCAACAAGTAACAACCTCCTCACTTTAAAAGTGGATATACCTACATATACAATGCGTAAAAAAAAACCAGAAAACCAGAAACTATTTTCAGTAGGTAGGTACAATGTATTTATTTGTCACTGGTCCGACCATGAAGGAAACCATCGTAGGGGAACCCGCAGGTCCTCATTAATTTGAAGACATGTATCGCAGCAACCTGCAGGCGTATTCACGGAGCTTCGATATTCGACTAGGAATCGGAAAATCTGTCGAACACTTTCGAGATGGGCTGATGTTGGTACCGATAACTAATGTGTTGGAGGTAGTACATTTATTTACAAACAAAATATACATTCATTTACGATAGTTACAGATAAAAAATGTCCTCCAAAGAGGAACCATGTGGGACAGTGCCCAGAAGACTGGCTGCATTCCCATATGTGACATAAGGATTCGGAAAATTTTTCACTCGATCTGAATCAAACGGAAACGGTATCGAGCCTCCGTGAATACGCCTGCTGGTCCGGCATTGGGCTCACCCGTCGCGATTAGGGGTCCAAAAAATTATATGATGAAAAGTATGGTGCTCATTCCAGGCCTATGTCCAGCAGTGGATAAAATGTAGGCTGATGATGATGATGAAAAGTGGGTATTTCCAGGAATGGGCTACATCTGCCGTCCCCTTTGGGGATAAAGGCGTAGTTTGTGCAATTTTCACCGAAAACGGTAATTACTAATAACGAAAGAGTTAGAAGCCATTCCTTTCCCGAACTTTGCTTACGGCGGAAATCGGAATCTCGAAAAGAATAAACAAGCAAGTTTTTATTACTTGAATACGTTTCCCCCGCTTTCGGAAACATGCTTGTTTCGGCTTTTCTCTTCCCTTTGAGGGTTACTTATTTGCATTGTACATAGTTTCGTTGAACGATGAAACAAGGTTACACCATCAAACCACTAAAAGGCGTAAGTAAATTTTATTTGTCCCATACATAAAAATAGTTGAAAATAAAATACATATAATAATTTATACAACATTTAACAGAATAAGCGCAATTCCTGAAATTAGTTGGTTTAGTATCGACTACTTTTTCAGCTACTATGGAAGATTGGAAACAGTGCCATTATTGCTCTTTATTTAAGAAATTTGGTTAGACAAAACTAAAGTACGAGTGCATCATATTTTTTATATGAATAATAATATACTAATTGGGGTGTATGAGGAATTGTGCTTACTCTGGACGCGTTGTGTAAATATTAAATTCAATTCTTTATTTGTTTATCACGTGATTCTGATCTTCAGCAAGCAAGATAATATCTTGCTTGGTTACCAACTTAGACAGCACTAAACTTATTATTAGATTTATATATATATTAAATAACTTCTTCATCATCAGCCTGTAGCAGTCCACTGCTGGACATAGGCATCTCCAATTGCGCGCCATTCAGCTAGATTCTCGGCAACTCTCATCCAGCTGCTACCAGCCATGCGAAGATCGTCGCTCCATCTATCCTGAGGGCGTCCTACCTTACGCTTGCCGATTCGCAGTCTCCTCTCTAGAACATGTCTACCCCAAGAGTCCTATATTCTACGACTAATATGGCCAGCCCCTTGCCACTTCAGCTTGCTTATTCTACGAGCTATGTCGACAACTTTGGTTCTCTGCCAAATCTCGTTTCAGATTTGATCCCTCAGAGAGACTCTAATCTAAGCATAGACCGTGAGTGTCCGCCTTTCAGTTATTACATAACTTAAGATTAATATTAGATAACTTATCTTATCCTAATATTGTTCATTTTTCTTAACTACCTATACTAAAATATCCTAACATCAATAAAACATATCTTCGCGCATTTACTCTCGGGAATCTTGGGATATTAAGGTGGGAGCATCTGGGAGCATATATTCTAAAACTAATCAAATCCCATTGATTACACGATTTATGGTACGTACTTCACCCTAACACCTCCTGCTGGCTTAAACGTTTGTTCTAGCCCTCATTGATTTAAACCAACTTAACCCAATTTAATTACAAATCACTACGCTTGAACAAATAACCCGGAGTAGACGGTTTGAATGTAAAATAATATTATCCTTTGGACCGAAATGTTTCAGTGTTCAAAACTATTGGGATATTAACAATAACATTTTCCGATTTCAGAAAGTATCTACTTAGCAACCGAATAGACCACTTTTGCTACCAACCGAAATAACCTTTAGAAATTAAAACAACATTTTCGTTCGCATTAGTTTTAACGGTGACTAGAGATGCTATTTTAACGCCAAAAATTTGCAACGGGACAATTCTGAAGAGTTTGTGTTTTAATTATAGCCGTGCCAACTAAGTTTGATCACGGTATATCTAATTTACCCCGTTTTATTTAACAATGAATAGAATAAAATAGGCGGCGATGTGTTGAAGAAAAGCCAGATAAAGAGTACCCGAAACCGACGAGCATGCATGAGTCGTTTGATGGATATGAAGGAAGCACGAGAGATCTGCCAGGTTCGTAGCAAGTGGCAGTCGATTGTCTCTGCCCACCCCAATAGGAAATAGGCGTGAGATATGTATGTATGTAATTCACGACCTTCTAAACCCTAAAATGGCTCACGCATTATATTTATTGTTCAATTGTGGTACATAGCAAGGATCTTATATTAAAAAAAGAATCACACAACCTACCCGCTGCGGGCATACAATCTATATATATAAAACGATAAACTGACTGACTGATTGGTGATATATCAACGCACAGCCTAAAACGCTGGGTCTATAGACTTGAAATTTTGCTTTGCACTTATACAGTGTAGGCATCCACTAAGAAAGGATTTTGCCAAATTCAACCCCTAAGGGGGTGAAATAAACGTGCGCGAGCGAAGCCGCGGGTAAAAGCTAGTAATTTATACAAAGCAGCAGCGCCAGCAGCCGTTCCACCTAAGTTTCATCACGGTATATCTACTCGTAATTGACCCCGCTTTATTTAGCAATGATATACAATCATCATCATAGGTGAAGGAAAACATCGTGAGGAAACCCGCAGGTCTCAGAATTAATTCTGAGACATGTGTTAACAGACCCGGTCCGGCGATGGGCGCACCACCTATCACGTTTAGGGGTCCAATATATCTCGTGAAATGTGGGTATATCCAGTAATGGCATACCTCTGCCTACCCCCTCGGGGATAAAAAAAGCGTGAGATTATATTATTATTATACAATCATAAAGCAACAATAACTGTAGATCTCTGTTCTCTGGGCGCGGACGGTGGCGGTGGTGACGAGGGAAAAATTCTGACACTAAGGTGGCCACTAGTCTAACACCATCCTGAGCCATCTTCCAATCCATAGTGGACGTTATGTGAGAGCTAATGGCCCAGCGTTCCATAGTATGACGAAAAATTTATATCTTAGCAGTGGGCTCTGATGGGTTGATGATAATGATGATAAATTTAATGTATTGTTTCTTTCTCTCTGATATATTAAATTCCATCCCTATGGAACTACATGTCAATTCGGGATAAAAACAGCGTATGTTCTCCAATAGGTACGTTATGTTATCATTCTATACATAGGTTGAGACGTGATTGAGTATCAAATATTCCTTTGTTTATAATACCAATAAACAATAGAAATATATTTTCATAGCAATGTTCATACAAAAAAAATGTCTACAAAGTTGTACTAATTTATAAATGAAAATTATATAAATATTTGAAACTGAAATACGGAAACAAACCGATCCCAGACCCTGGAAATGACAATGCACTTTAAACAGTTTCCGGGACACTGTCCCGTTCATAGCTTTGGTGGACATCTCTAACAAAAGCCATGTAAAACAGGAGAACAATGAAGAACCGAGTCTCTTTCACTCGCTTTCACGTCGTGGGAACGCATACAGCTGCCTAAATTACTTTCTTCGACTTCCTACGAAAAATAACCGACAAAAACACCTTTTCAAAAACAAGGTACTGTTATTGTATCCACGAGTGTCAAATATTAGGGTGATACCGTGTAATTTAGCGGTAAATATTCGACCATACGATGACAAATGTATGTATGAAGGCAATACCTAACAAATAACGTGTATGGTGGCAGGGTTTGGGGATGTATCCTACCACAAATACTAAATGTATCAAAATCACTTGTCAACAAACTAGAAGGGAAACACACCAGACAAATAAAATACCTAGTTAAAGATCAATTTATAAGGAAAGATTAAGGTGGATGCAATTCCAGACCCTCGTGTGGCATAGTTGAGGCTTAATATACAATCTTTAATATTTAAGATTAGATAAGTTTCATTATGTTATATGCTTTTTTATTATCATTCGAAATATTTTTAGTAATGACGGAAGAAAACGAAATAGTAACTTTTAATTTTTAACAAGAACAAGATTACCACTGGTGAAGTTTCAAGTCGTGATCTTTTCGTCTAATATTTTGAATCTCGAACGAAGAAGGTAGGTAGTGATTGAATTACAGTCAAATCATAAGATTTACTTACAGAACTCAAGAAAATATTGAAGCTGAAGTCGTCAAAATGAACAAAGTTAGATGCCCGTCTCAAATGGTAGCCTCAAATTAGTCAATTTGTTGAATATTTGACTTCGTAAACTCTCTGAACTTATACTTAATAGTCAATCTTTATAAATGATATTTTGGTAACAACGTGGACGATATAAATATAAGGAGAATAGTTTACTAATAGAAGTAAAAATTACTGTACCTCACTCAAAACCCGCTTTACTAATGTTATATAAAATAGAATAGCTTTAAGTGTTTATAATGGCAACGCATTAAGTTTACGCGATATTCAACACTTCTCAAAATAACAATATTGTTATTATGTAAGTACGATTATTTAAAACACGACCTAAACGAGTGCCTTGTGGCACACCCGTTCAAACAAACGCCGACAATTGTATAATTCTGTTATTTTACCAACTAATTAAGTAAAACGAACTAGGGGACATAACAAGTAACATAAATTCGCGAAGCGTACAGCCTATAAAACAACAATACAGAATAATCAACAAAAACAGTAACACTACACTATGAAACGCTTTGTAACGAGTACTAGACTCACTTCATATAGCCGTCAACGTGTTTAATTAGTTATTTTACGTATTTTATGTTTTCTTTTCCTTTCCTTTATACGTGCCTCTTTTGTTTCCAACACTGATTAGCTGCCTAGGCCTTAGGATTGACTTAGAATCACTACTTTACCACACCAGGCTGTTCCTTTATGTTTCACCAGACACTGAGCTTCTTTTTAGTGGACTCCTGACCTCACACACCGTACATGCCCGCAGTTACCTCAACTCTTGGCTTCCAACACCTTTGGCCTTCGGATGGTCCTTGGACTGCTGATAGAGCATTGTCAACGGGGCGGCGAACACTTACCTTAGTTCTCGCGTCTACCTCATCTTTGTTGACGGGGTACTCTTAAGGGATCTCAGTAACACTTTCAAATCTTGTGTCTTCTGCAATCTTCGAATTGAAGAAATGCTCAGTTTCTTAAATCTGTAAAGTCAAAAGATCCATTAAGGGTAGCCCGCGAGTGCGGCTCGCGAGCACGGTGGGCACTGGGCAGTAGAGTAACGTGGTTGTGGGGCAGCGGCGGCGTGGGGCGATTGCCCCCCGGCTGTGCGCGCGCTGTTCGAGGCCCCAAGGCGCACGGTCGCGCGCGCCCCACCCCTGACCCGCTACGCCGCGCCTGATGGTACGATCCTGCTCATCACCGAGAACGGCACGCGGCTGATGACTCGCGCCGGCGCAGCCAGTCTCCTGCGCGCTGCCCTCCTCTCCCCGCGCCCCCCTCGGCCCCGCCACGGTGAGCCGCCGCCGCACCCTCTCTTCTTCTCTCTACTCTCTCTCTCTATGTGTCTCTGGCCTGGGAAAACTCTTGTCTTCTTGGAAAGCATTGACGGTACCTTTTTAGCAACTTTATTCTCAAAGCAGACCGAAAAGTTGAAGTACACAAACAGTGGCTGGCAGTCTGTTTGTTTTTTTCTGCTTTGGCAAATTTTTGCTATCAAAGGCACGCTGCGGATCTTGTCATGGTGCAATAAAATAAGGTTTGTTAATACCAAACGCTTATTTCCAGCATACCTTATTTTATTTACATCTTTTATTTACAATTTTATTACGCTTTTTTACATGTTCAAATGCAGGACTTATTTGTTTGAACCATGGCATTTCTCGGAGGATCCTTGTTCCCGCCCCTGGGAGTACAAGTCCAAGTTTTCTAAGGCCACCTCTGTCCGTCGCCTCTCGCACTGCACGCTTCGCACTTCGCTTCGTAAGGTAGGAGCGTCGCTTTAGTACCATCTATAATGATGATGAAGAGGATTATTGCCATCTATCATCTCATGATAAGGTTCCAAAACTATTTATAAAAGGAATCCTGGCGTTCCTATTTATTTTTAGTATATTTTTCATATAAACACGAGCGGATCACGGAATACAAATACGACGCAAAACTTTTCTGGCAAATACACAGCTTCGACTTTCATCCTTTGACTCCGATGAAAGTTTTCAGAGCGTCAGCAATTCCTTAACTTATTTTAATCTATACGCAAGAGCTAGCCGTACTTTACTTTTGAAGTTATCTTTAGCTCCGTTAGCGGATTTTGGTCTTTGATAATTTTTAGAAGTACGTATTTTTATACTCGCTCCTACTTTATGTCTGCATGCTTATAGATGACTGCTGTTTCCCTTTTCCTTATTATTGCCACTATAGGCTCTCATGTGTAAATGAGGGCCTATTGGGAACCTTTCTTGATTGAGCATGGTTGCATGATTTCTTACTGCATCTAATTTTCTACGATCTCTATGGTTACTGCGCGGCATAGATTTGGCTTAACAAATAGTTCGAGCGGGACCGCCAATCGTTGGCTTTGCTACTTTAATCCCAACGGGGCTGTATTTTCATAATTTTTATCTAAATCAAGAATTTTTACTTTTTGCAAGATTAATGTCGTTTGCAGATATCGTTGTTGATTGTTTGGATTGTCGTATCTTTACCGTCAGTAGGGCTATAACGATGTTTGACTGATCCGGCGCGATAGCGTCGTCCCGTCGCGCCTGGCTCGGTCTGGAGCGTGCCACAGCTAAGCGATACGATGGATGCCATTCCAGTAAAGCTGATGTCCGACGGTCGACACGCGAACCGGAACGCGACCGGTGTAACCGCATGGATCGGCGGTATGTCCATAACGCAGGACGGCAACCTGATCGCGCCTGACAAAATTATGAGCCACGTCCACCGGTACGCCAGTCCCCACTACAATCCCCACGGGCACCATTACCATCGATGGAATCATGAGCCGGGGGGAAGCGAAGATCCCCTATACGCGACCAAGACAGTCTACGGGCCCGGATACATTGATGAAAACCGTACGTATGAGTCACATGACGTTAACGAATCTCTCACACCACTATAGTACGAACTCTTCTAGGAAAATCCCATGCATGATAGACAGAATAATAGTATTAAAACAAATAGAGAGAAACATGCAATATGATAGAATGCACAAGACGATAAACACAATCAATTAGATTAAACAGAGAGATTAGTTGACGTCTCCAAAGAATTAGGTGTAACAACAAGAAGTACACTAAAAACAAACAGTATTTAACCATAGATATCGTAAGTTACACTCACTTTCTTCGAGCTTAATCTGTACAGAGACAGATCTTACAATACCATTCACGAGTGGTTTGGTCAACAGCACCATTGTTTCGAGTGCTAAGTTCCCTTCCCTTTATTTTGACCCCAATAAGCACTTTCTAGTTTTCTAGACCTCACTTCGTCTTAGGTTTTATTAAGCGGAAAGTGCTCTATTTCAGATTAACGATAGAACACGGTAAAGCTTGGCTTAGACTCAAATAGAAACATTTAGAAAGGATTTTCTTAGTAAATGCTTTAGATCCCTTAAGATTTGCTTCCCCCTCCTATTACTCCTGTAAAATTTTAGACGGTTTAGTTAAAACATACAATATTTAGGTGCTTAACCACGAAAGTCCGTTAAGCTTTGCAATTTTTTTCGGGGACTATCGGATGAGGATCCTTCGTGGGATTTCGTAAGATCTCAACGCTTCGAGTACAACGATTTTTGTGAAATACTTTGATGGAATCCTGTATCATGGACAAAGCAACAGTTTCCTAAATTGTGCATGTCGTTTTATCTAATCACATGATTCCATCAAACTTTATTGTGTTCACTTTTATATTATTCAAAATTATAGACACCTCATTATTATTGTGGTTAATGTGGTTATATTCAATTTAAAAATATTATACTTACTCCGCATGATGAAATCGTCAAGATTTTGCTTGTAATTCAAAATCATACATTATTTTCATTAACGTAAGAACTTACTTTGTATTTCTCGAGACTTTTTGGATATTTCATCAAAGATTTTCCCACGTTTTGTATCAGTAACTTGACCACAATTTGTAAATTTATTGTCTTTGCATGAGCAGATGTATTTTATACTACCACATTTCAAATTATCATTATGTAATTTTCTTCTTTATTTACGTATATTAACATTTCAGTTGTTTCTTTATATATTTAATTTATGGAGTTCTCGCGAGTCTTTGTATCGTTATGAAAAACCTTAACTGCTTTAAATGTAATATTGGTAGTGGTTTCGTGAATAGCCTGCATTAAAAAGATCCCAATAATATGTATCAAATAGTATACCTCTGTTGTATACAAAACGTCACCTAGGTAGGTTAGGAAATCTCAAATATTAAGCTTCATTATGTATTATTCATTACAATGTAAATGTAAAATATTTTGCATTAATATTCAAATTAATAATAATCTTACGCGCGGTATACATAAAGTAAAACTTTTTGTTTTCTGAAACAAATTACACATTATTGAAATGGGGAATATAAAAATTCTCAGTAAAATTGATACAGCAATCTTGAATTTCCATGAAGCAAGTTAATTAGATACTCAAGCAATTCCCCGAACCGGAGCACTTCGGGAGCAAGTACACACTAATAAGGTTTCATTTCAAACAACCACTAACACGAAACAAAAACCAACAGAGAGGATTGGCAAAGAGAACGGTAAGGCAGGTGATGAGAAGGTGGCTCTCCAGTCGACGTGCCACGTGGCGCTGGAGTCTTGCATCAAGGACCGGGAGTGCGACTCCTCGCTCACTCCTGTGCTGCAGAAGTGCCACGCGACCGAGTGCGAAAGAGAAGGCTGCATGGAGGCTTTGAGGGGATTCTATAGGAAGCCAGGCGTCCATTGGAACACGGAGATCGCTTTTTGTCTTTGCAAGTAAGTGCTATAATACTTCGCAAAAGTTGTATCCATATTTAGGAGTCAGACGTGATGTAATCTATGACCAATTCGAATAAGACCGTGTTTCCTTAGAACACGGTGACGGTGTAGCGACAGATTTTGATGTTATTATTCAGGTATAAGTGGATAATTTTCAAGAAACAAATGGTATACAGAAAGAATGTGACTTTTTGGTAGAAGATTATTTCAATAAGAGTTCTAGTCGTTTCTAAATATGGCATGCTTGGGCAGAAACAAGATGCCACAAAGTAGACACTACGCTGGGGCTTCTGATTTGAGATTTTTTAAACTCTTTATGAATTATGCAAAAACAAGCCACCACTACTTCGAACTCTTCTTTTAAAACTTTACAAGCGGTTACAGTATGCCTCAGATTTCCAAACTCGTTTGATCTTCGCGGAAATGGTGCCACATTAGCAATAAAATAGGTGTCCATAGCGGTATAGCTGAAGTGCGGACGTAGAATAGCTCTGTGACGGTGACGCTCAAATATAGTCGTCTCTTTCTTTTACTTGCTTTTCGATAGCTGGGTGCGTTTCGCTCTCAGTCTATTTTGCAAGCATGGAACACAAGTTCAGACGAGTACGTTAAGCTGACGTAAAGAAATATTGTAACTCGATCTTAATTTACCAGGAAAACTGACAACCGTGAGGATTCCTGCATGAACGCGCAGGAACGTCTCCATCCTGCTTGCGCCCAGCGCCCCCCTATTGGCTCCCCACTACCGGCCTGCCATACTCTCGCCCACGCCTGCAGGGAGGAACCGGAGTGCAGGTCAGTAACTTATCATCAACGATCAACAGTTTATTGCAAAGAGTGCTTCTTTACGTAATTATGAAATATGACCTGTCTGTAATCTTCTAAGTTCACCATGAAGTGTCATCCCCGCTTAGGTATTTGAGCACAAAAAACGTTTAGCACGTCTATAAAACTACCGACACTTCTTTAAAGCGACAGTTGAAGAGGAGCTGTTTTGAATGTTTTAACATCACAGATCCGCAAACCTCGTTTCTGCTTTTGTTAAAAAAATGATCTAGCAGTAATATATATAGCAATAAAATTTTTTTCGAGTATACTACAAATTATATTGACCTCTGACAATTACACATTTAGTAGTGGTAGCAGAAGGTTTGTTTGAATATTGCTGTAATCAAAATGTATTTCAACATGGTTTTGATAGTCATGTAGAACATTTCACGAGGCTGATTTATATGAAGTGCAAATTCTTTTAAATAAATAATGTGTCTCTGTGCGTCGCCAAAGAGGGTCGCTGATTTACATATTCATATAGAATAAGCTAACCAGATATTAAAAATCAATCTGCTCTCACATAACCACCTAGAAACAATATCAACATTATATAAGCGCAGCACACCATTCCGAAATGAAGCCACAAATTTTCGAGAAACATTTAATGGATTATCCCGCAAATCCTGTCGCCTTGCATTTGCAAACTGGAATATTCCAGTTATTCCTGTTATTCCCAGTTTTGTACACAAAGACCGAATTAGTCCCGACCGGATAAACCGGGCACAATCGACCGGGAACGGGGGCCAAAACTAAAATTGCATCCAAGCTGCAATTAACGACCCGAATGTTGGAAATTGGTTGGGTACAATGAAATATCGGAAATATGAACCTTCGGAAAGCAAAGGTAACGAACGCTACGAGTAATAATGAAATATCACATTTATAAAAACTGATATTGTATACGGATGAAATGTATTTTAAATATTTGTTCTGGCGTATAGGTTTAACAGTAGTCAAATAATAAATGTCGATGAATTCGGTGCTTCATTTGCCGGGGACTGGTGGTCTGATAAACTAAAACGTCAGTTTTTTACTGCAATATTTTAAACACCGACGTGGACACGTGGTCCATGATAGTGCTTGATATCCTGGAAGTCAGAGCTTTACCCTCAATGTGCAATGACCTGAATTATTTAGAAAGAAATACATAATATTTAACTTATATCTTCCCAACTTATATCTTTTTTACGACTGACTGAATGACTGGCTAACTGCTGAGCTGAGACCGTCTAGGTCTAGAAGAATGAAATTTTGGACAAAAGTGCCTTAAATGTCATAAGTGAGCATTAAGAAGGGATTTTTGGAAATTTCCAGGAACGGGAAAAAACAGGATCAAGTTATTTAAACAAAATACTGGATGCTGCCTGAAACTGCTATATAAAGGACCGTTTTGTAAAAAAAAGTCTTATTTGTAAAGCTTTGTTGTCCTTTATTAAATGAAATTGCAGAAACTGCTGCTAATATTAAAATGTCAGGATTTATATTTTGTTTTCTTGCAATCCTTGTCCCGTAAGCTGTCGCGTCAGCTTTATTAGTTTTCTACCAGACGTTTGTTTGTAAGTCAGCGTGAACTTTAATTTCGTTTTCTTTTATTTTCTCTCTGCCCATCTCGTCAATGGTTCATAAATATTGCAGGACAATTTACATAGATGATGTGCTCGTTACAATTTATTTTTTGCTTCTTCAGGTTTTGTCCAACTTTTTACTTTGGAGCATTGCAGGCTTTTTTATCATCCTGATTATTTTTAGCCGACTACAGCGAAGCCAATACGAAGGGTTATGTTGTAGCAGGCTATCTATCTAATGTATGTTTGTATAAATGTTCCAACGTAGCTTCTAAACTAATCAACCGATTTGGATGAATGGGGTCGTTATTAGTAGGTACAGTCCGTGAGACATACCAAGGCAACATTTTTAATCTTTCTTTCGTGTGTTCCCTATAAATCCACCGACACACTCATCCGATTTTGATGAATCGATTTGTTATTATATCTCTCTCAGAGGCGCTCGTAGCCCTGTGGTACTAGGGAGTTTCCAACGATCATCCTGGATCAACGATCGTCCAGTGAATGTGTGACCGCGTAGTGACATTTATATCACGAGCGCTTTCGTGTTTAGGAAGGCACGTTTTTAGGTCCTGTTTTTCGTTGTGTTCATAATGGAAGTCGTTAAGCCGTATCGATACCCTTGGGTGGCTTCAAAAATTTTGACAGGTGGCTTCTAGCCTAACACCATCTCCCAATCCGCGGCGCCCATAGCCTATACTTTTTCAGTGTGAGGAAAGACCCTTAGCTCAGCAGTATGTAGGTATTTCCTCGGATTTGGTGCCAAGTTTCCATCGAGTTGTAGTCTAATTAGGGGTCTAAAGAGCCACTTTGAACAATTCCTCTTAAATCTATTCGTTTTGTGGATCATATCCTAAGCAATTCCTCTAAATTTCGTAAAATGGTTGCTCCTAGAGTAGTAGTAGAAACGAGAGTAATAGTAGAAACTGGGTAGTTGGGTACATATGTCTAACAGATTTTAGTGACAGAGGATAGTAAAGACAATAGCCTCACGGCTACTGACAGCCCTATAACCCTTTAACGGGCATAGGCAGTTTAAATTTAATTGGTTTTGAATCTTATTTCAATTACATAGAGTTCAATATTTGGTGGTAACTATTTGCCTGCCCGTTAAAGTGATAACAAGGCCTGCGTCCGATGTCCCTCTGAAATAGAAACCAATGAAATTACATACCTCACAGACCAATGTAGTGATGTGCCCAAGTATGTTAACGTGCAATTGGACACATAGCCATTTACTTAGGGATATGTGTGTTTGTAGATCTGTTAGCTGTTTATGAAAATATGGTTCTGTAAAGGCTTATTGATTAATCTACAATTTTCTACACGGATCCAGTTTATTCCCGTTCCTGTTAGAATTTCCAGAAATCCCTTCATAGCGGTTGCCTACGACATATAAGACACCTTACATACCAATTTTCAGGTTTTTGCTTATTATCGTTTCGGAGTGTTTCTCTTTTTACCGAGTTTTTTTAAGTTCCCCGTAGGAATAAGACATTCTCGATCCCGCTGTAAAAAGTACTATAAATGTTGACTTGGGTACTCAGTTATCTCCACACCAAATTTCATCAAAATCCGTTCAGTAGTTCAGTACCAAACAGACAGACAAAAATTTCGAAAAATAATGTTTTGGTATCTACATCTATAAGTATATACTATGCTATGTATAGATATAATTATACTTACTTTGTAAAGATGTTATACTTTGTATAGATATAAATTAGAATGGATTTTTTGTACATTTGTTTGAAATGAATAAGCTTTGAAAGTACTGGACCCATTTCAAGAATTCTTTCACCAATTGAAAGCGTAGTTCGTTCGTTAGTTCTGGGAGTTACATGGGCTATAATTCTCCCATGGGAGCGTGACTTACACGGCTGAAATCTCATGGATCAGTTAGTTCCGTAGAGAGGCAACAAAATATTGTTGATAGTTTTTTTTTATTTGTTACTTTAAGGAAGACTTACAGCACTTAACATCAGTATAATAAATATACAGTATAAGATATTACTAGCTAATTACAAGTCTCCACAATTAAAAACTAAGTAGATAGTGCTATAGACTGCCTAAAATAAAAATAAAGTAATATAACGAAGCTAGACGTTTTGATCATTTTATTATCACCTTTCTCATTTAAACGCATGGGAATATTATATATCAGTTTGCCGCGCGCAGCGCTCCGATCCGCTCGCGTTTCGGCCGACTGACACTAATATTATATTAGTTGAATTGCGCGGCTTAGCCGCTGCCCGGAATCGCCGCTATGAGTTCCGAAAAACTCATAGCCAACGAGTTGCTGGCGTTTATAAAACACGCCATCGACACCATGGACGAGGTCAGCATCATGCAGATCTGCAAGTCGAACTTCAAACCGGAAGAGATTTGCAGCAGCAAGGTGCTGCTCTATGAGACCCTCGGCCAGGCGGATAAGATGCCCACACGCAGAAGGGACGAGAAAGGGGAGAGAAGTCTTCAGGACATTATTAACCTCCTAAAGATCACCGATCCTGACGACGTGCCAGCCTTCGTGGCGAAGCAGTTGCACAAGCTGCCTCCCGTCACGTTTGACCACGTCGACGTCACCAGGCTGTTGAGGAACATCACCACCCTGAAAGCTGACCTGGCCGAGATGAAGTTTAAGATGGAGGTTTCCGAGTGTACCATCGATGAACTACGTACCGAATTATTATCATTAAAAGGTAATAATTCGGTAAGTAGGTCGCCGGAGACCGCCTACGTAAACACACGTCGCGGCGCGCAAAATGCCTCCATCGGCAGTTTGTCGTCGCCGGTTGTTGCTGAGGTGCCCACAACCCCCGCCCCGCCCCCGCCTCCGCAGATGACGTCGCGTGCGAGCGCGGTCACGGCCGCGCCGCGTGCTTACGCAGACGCCGCTGCCGCGCCTGCCCCCGTCGCTGTCGCCGCACCTTCCCCGCTAATGAAGCGGCCCTCCCAGGAAGGGAAGAAGAGCCGGAGCAAATCTGCTGGCAAGCAAGTGCCCCCACCGGTTTTCAGGAAAAACCAGTGTGATGAGGAGGGCTTCCAAAGAGTAGAGAGGAAGAAGAAGAAGCCCTCTAGCCGCAACACCCATGGCACTGCTCCGACCGGACCGAACCATCTGCTGCGTCCTGCTGTACCGTCGACGCAGCTGTATGTGTCCCGTTTGCACTGGTCTACGAAGGTCCAAGACGTCGTAGACTACATAGTGAAGAAGTCCACTTTCTCATTGAGGGTTGAACGGTTGGAGTCTCGTCGCAAAACGAATTTTAATTCTTTTGTGGTGAGAGTACCAACCCATCATCTGGAAACCTTCATGAAGGAGGACTTCTGGCCGCAGGGAGTTGTATTTCGGAAATTCCGGGGTCAACTACCTGCCGACAGCGCTCGCACGTCGCCGACACTTCGTGTAAAATAGTTTAGTTATTTATTTTTTATGTATGTTAGATTTAAGGTATATATAATATGGGCCTCTGTTTACGTTATGTAAATATAATTATTTACATATTCTACTAATGTAAATATTGCCTGAAATAAAGATTATTATTATTATTATATTAGATTATACAACAAGGGAATAAAGCACTGTTTTATGTCACGGGCGCGACATTGAATCCTGAACGTAACGAAGGACTCCCAGTTTTACTCCCGAGCGCAGGGAGGGAGTTTAATTAAGACTGAGTCCTGAGTTTAGTGAGGGATTTAAGCGCCCAAGACAAAAACAGTTTATATTCCCGAGTTATATACTCTACTTTTCTCACCTTATCCGAGACCATAAAATGCAATTGCATGGTAGTAGATTATTGACAATCCCTATGGCATCTAGTATAATAGACTCTGAAGTCAAAGTACTTTCATCACTCGACATTTTCAATATTCTTTTTGAAAATATGTTAAAGCTATAAAATGGATACAGCAACTTGTTTCTGCCGGCGTGACCTAGGTACTTGATTTAACAATTGAAGATCGTGCGAATCTAGTTGGTCGCGGCTTCGGTTTTCGAAAATCGAGTTGGCCACGACTGCACCACATTTTGCTTAACGAAATTAGACTTTATCATCATAGCAATAAGGATTATGAAAAGTGAAAATTACATTATTGACCTAGGGTTATAATGAAATTCCATACAACATTATAACCCGGTTAAAGCCAAGGGATATAATGTCTTGCTTTCGGTGACGTTTATATGATATATAATCCGGATTTGTCGAGCATGTGGTGTGAAAATTATATTATTCGTTTACAGTTTTTAATCGAAAAATAAATATTCACCCTCCTTCTAGTGCAGATGGTTAGACACACAGTAATCCTAATAAATAGGTCAAACGTGAGTCCGTTTCAATCGCATATGATTCAACGGAGCCTGGAGCTGTTATTTGAATCGCGTGACAAAGCCTGCGGGACATACGGGACATACGGGAAATGCGGGACATGCGGGACATGTACCGTCAGTTGACACACCGCATCCCGGAGCTAACTCTAATTTCACCTTAACTTGAATTATGGTATTCGCCAACAGAATAGGCTCCCGATAACATAAGCAGGTGGAAAGTCAGAATTATTGTAGAAGCCGTGATAGATATTATTACTAGCAGCGCCCCGCGGTTTCACCCGCGTAGTTCCCGTTGCCGTGGCAATACGGCTATAAAATATAGCCTATGTTATACTGATGTATAAGCTATATAACAGTAAAGTTTCATCAAAATCGGTTCAGTAGTTTTTGCGTGTAAGAGGAACAAACATCCATCCATACATCCTGTAGGACGTCGCTTAGTTGACCACGCCGCCCATACGTTTAGGAAGTTTGAAGTAGTCGTAGTATGGAGTATTTAGACGAAAACCCAGTGATCAAAATAAGTAGTTTTTTAATCTTGATGTTATCTCAGGTTTTTCCCTTAGTAGTTAGGATATGTTGTCTATATCACGGATGATTTTATACTCAACGTTATTATAATTTAAAAATAACAAGTAAACACAAAGTGCGTCATAAACGTCGACCGTAAGTAGGCCAAACCAAAATGTTAAGCTAGCAAATACTATGTGCGGTGATTAACCCGTACACATCCATCTATACAAACTTTCGCATTTATAATATTAATAGGATTCTAATGATTAAAAACACTGAAATTATAAACAATAGTGGTAATTATAATCTCTATAACTTTTGTCAATCGTCTCCGTTTCATACAATCATCATCATCTTCAACACGTAACAGCCCACTGCTGAGCTAAGGGTCTTTCCTCACAAACGAGGAAATATGGGCCACAATATCCCACGCGAGCCCACCGCGGATTAGAAGATGGTATTAGGCTAATCCACCTAACTGTCAGAATTTTTCAAGCCATCCAAGGGTATCATAACATGCCTTAACGAAAACCGGGACCAACGGTTAGATGTCCCTTCCGAAACACGGATTTCATACAATATCTCGGGACAATCTTCGTTACATTATGCTTGATTTCCAGTTATCAGTGTGAAATCAGCTCAATTTCAGCGCTTGCTGAAACCTTCAGTTTCGGTGAAAACTTCAGTCCATTTTCAACGAAGTTCAAAGTTTGGCCGAAACTGAACCTAGGATTCGGTCGAACACTCTAACCAATTATATTATTATGTATAATCTGAAACTTTCGTAGCTACTATAAATATTAGATCATATTTTGTCGCTGCAAACACTCCGTCCGCCCCGGTGTTCGCCGAGGTATGCCAGATTGCAGTAGGGTTGTCAAATATTATAGATAAAGACTGCGATGAAAGATGAGTAACTAAAGAGATTTATGGTGCGAATGTTGAAGGATGCCAGGAAAGAGGACGCCCCAGAAGTACGTTCACAGATCAAATTAGTGACGTCGTTCAAAAAGCTGGTATCCGGAGTCCGAAGAATAAAAGAGCGTGCATGAAAAGGCTTATGGATGTGAAGGAAGCGAAAGAAGTATGCAGAGATCGAGCAAAGTGGCGATCCATCGTCTCTGCCTACCCCTGTGGGACAATATCGTGAGCTGTATGTATATGTGTAAAGACTGTGACAGCATAACTACACACGGAATTTTTTAAAATTATTCCACAAATAAGAAGCTCAAAAATATTTTTTAGTTAAATATTACTTTTAAAATAAATAATGAGCATAGCCCTGTTGTTAGTAAACCAGCGTATCATGTGATGAAGCTTAGGTTCGAATCCTTGTAAAAGCATAGACATTGGACCAAAGAGATTACATTTCAAAAAACTAGGCAGGTTCATTTTTCACTGGCTCTGCAGTGAAGAAAACAACGTGATGAAACCCGCAGTTCCCAGAATTGATACTGGTGCAAATTGGGTAATTCCAGAAATAATAATAATAAATTGTGAGCACAATTTACACATACCTACGTCCCAAACTAGGCAGTCTGTACTATGGGTAGTAAACTACTGATAAACATACTTAAATAAATATCAAACAGGGACAAAGCCAGCAGATATGTTCATGCATACAATTGTTGGCCCCGAGCTGGGATCGAACCCACGACCACCGACTCAGAAGGCAGGGTCACTACTAGCTGAGACAACAGGTCCGTCGAAATGGGATACCTCTGCCCATACTCTCAGGGATCAAGGTGTGAGCATCTTTTTCCGTATTGAGAGGCTTGTGCCCTAGCAGTTGTTTTACACAAAGCCTTTCTAAGGTTTGAAGGTAATTCTACGAAAAATGGTTCTCTGCCCAGTAAACTATCAGATAAAAAAATGTACAGATCCGGTCCGGCGATGGGCTCACCACCTATCACGTTTAGGTGTCGAATGTCCTCGTGAAATGTCCCCCTCTAGGATAAGAGGCGTAAAAATAAATAATCTTATTTTTATTTTATTTGTTTATAAAAAATATACCTAACGTTGCAGCAGCCCTGTTCTCAATCATCGTTACGTAACTCCGACATCCGTAAATGGATGTTAAATAATTCGTCGCCCAGATTTTGCATTTTGATTCCGGCGCGCCCGTTATGATGTTTATTTCGGAATCATTATTGCAAGCTAATGGATTTCTCTGACATCGCTCTTATTATAATATGCTCATCTGAATATACATCTTTCTTTGAGGAAATTGGCAGTAGTATTCGATTCCTAAACGTGATCGAGCTGCTTTACATTACTGGCTTGCAGGTTTCCTCACAATTATTTCCTTCACCTTCGAGCTAAATAATTATAGTCGAGACTCATTCATGAGAAGCAGATTTGCTTCCAACAGGTCTATCACAGTTAATATACTAGGTGGGCTCACAGTATAAGGGTTATATAACCTTATACTGTGAGCCCACCGGCTCCCGGTCGGTCCATATACGCCAACACCGAAGAAGCAACAGGTCCTCCACTGACTAAGGGATAACCCTTAGTTTTACTAAATAGTAAATCTCTCTTTTGTCGAAAATCCTCAAAGAGGTGTGCAATATCGTCCTTGACATTGTCTACAATTTAGTTAGGGATCCATGTCTAAATTTCAAAATGTAACTGTTATAAGATCGACCTGTGCATTCATCCATGTACATTCATCAATACGTCACATACTTCAATTACACATCTAAATCTAGAACGACGAAGACTGTTTTTTTTAGACTGTCTTCTTATTCCTCTGACAAAACTACCATTCTCTCCGCAGAATTCGACTCGAGAACTACGAACAATGGTGCGCAGTGGACGCGGTGACCCAGGGCTGCGCTGGCTCTCCAGCTGCTTGCCGGGCCGCTGTGGTTGCTGTGCTTGGCACGCAGCTGCGGGCGGCCTGTGCCTGCCGTGGGACTGACTTCGCGCAGCTCTATGACTGTCTTGGCTGGCAACGGCTGCTGTGGCTGAATCCTTGTGTCGGTGAGAAGACTACTAATTAGCAACGGGTGGTCTGTGGCTGTTGCGGGACTGACTTCATTCGACTCTATGACTGCCTCGTCTGGTAGATGCTGATCTAGTTGTCCTTGGCTGGTAGCTACTACTGTTACTAACCCTTGAGTTGGTGAGAAAACTATGAGGTAGCTGCAGGCGCCCCGTGTCTACCGCAGCGCAGCGCTTTGTCTGCCTCGGCTGACAGCGAGTGCTGTGTCTGAACCCTTGTATTGGTGAGAATACTCGAGTGATCTCCTGGTGATTTGTCTTGGGACTGACTTCGTTCAAGTATAATATTGCTTCGACTGACAACATGGCAGTTGCTGTGGCTAAGCCATTGTGTTGGTGAGAATACTGGAATAAGCTGAGGTCGGCCTAAACCTGTCGCGGGACTGACTTCGTTTGACTCTGCAACTGCTTTGGGTGGCAACAGCTGCTAAAGCAATACTTAGTAAGATTTAGCTGCCGGTGACTTATGTCTGTCGCGAGCCTGATTTCGTTTGGCTCTACCACTGTCTCGGCTCACGATGGCTACCATACCTGCACTCTTTCTTTGAGGAAAACACAATCAGATAAACTCCGTCAACAAGCTGTTAAGGTATCATCATCATCATCCTAAGCCTAAGCTGCTTTATATCCAGTCTTTCAAACCTCTTCACGTTGTAGTATACTTTCACAGCTTAACCAGACTAAAAAAATCTTACTAACTTACTCAACTCTATCACTTTACAGTGGAATCCCAAAGCGACTACCACGTGAAGACCTACGGCTCGCTGCTGACCACCACTCCGTTCGACAACGGCATCAGGCTGATCACCTCGCCACCCGAGCCGCCCATCCACCACCGGACCACCCACCACCACCGGCACACCACCCAGCATAAGCCGCAGCTTGAGCCAATGGAGGTATGGGAATACACTTTAAAATGTATTGTTAAACTGAAAAAAATGCGTCTAACTATTTTACTCGCAATGCACTATAGTATTATAATATCTGTGGCAATGCCCACACAAATAAAAATGTCACAAATTATTTTGTCTACTTCATTCTTAAAGAAGTTACTTATTTGAAAAGGGGTTTTTTCTATTCAAAGTGTAAGAATTATTACTTCAACTTTACTATAAACGTAACAATTACTAACATATTGAATAATTCCAGGAAATCGAAGACCTCCACCCAATAACGACCATGTCTGAGCAAACCGTCCTCCCCAACGAAGTCGCTCAAATGTCCAAGCCAATTGTCGAGACCACTACGGAAACTACCACTGTGGCGACCACTACCACTACGTCGACAACCACTACGACCACGACGACCACCACTGAACGCCCGACGACCACGCTCGAGCCAGCCAAGTACTGCATCGTGAAGAAGCCGGAGAGCGACGACCAGGCCCAATATATCAAGATGGGGGAGACTCGTCGAGTAAGACAAGTAATATTATTCTAATTATCAAGAATAAAAACATTAAATTTTGCTTGAAAATTAACATGAAAATCTAATAAACATCCAAATTATTAATTAGTAGCAATAAATAGCCTCCTAACAAAAAATATGACTTCAACTTTACCATACCATAAAATTAAACCTAAGTATAAGGTAAATATAATTATGAAATTATTAAAAAGTAGTCCTTCTATTTACCGTTCTGTCCTGATCGCACAAAAAAACTCTGGGATATGCTTTAAATATTTTCAGTGCCTTTTACAAGCAGTCGAGTAACTTATCGCATCCCCCAAAAACTAAGTGTTTCCCGGGATCAAAGTAAAGTAACTAAACTATCGTCCTGCCAAATTTCATCAATATCGGTTAACTCGTGAAAAGGTAACAGACCGACAGACTTACTTTCGCATTTATGACACTACTTTTGTCCCCCCAACTTCCTAAATAAATAAAAATAAAAAGTAGCCTATGTTTTATTCTAAGATGTAAACCATATAACTGTTAAGTTTAATCAAAATCCATTCAGTAGTTTTTGCGTGAAAGAGCTACAAACCTGCAACAATTCTCTTAAACTTTCGCGCTTATAATTGAGTACGAAGGAGACATTAATGCCTATTTTCCCCAGCTATACCGCTCAGCAGAGTTAGCAGAATGCACAGACCTGTGCGTTTGCGAGGCGTCCCTCCAGGTGTCCTGCAAGGTTGCCTGCGTGCCCAGAGCTCCCTGCTCCTCCCGGCTGGCCCACTACTCCCACGCCGCTCCAGCCTACCAGGCTTACAGGGGAAGATGCTACTGTTATTCCGGATCCTTCATCTGCATGAGACCCAATCCAGGTGGGTTCGATATCGACCTGGGAACTTCTTGGTGACAACCTTATTCGCAATCGGCTTTTTAACGTACATTGCTTTTGACCTACATCTGTGGGCTTCATTTTGACGTACGTTGCTTCTTCTGTACATCTGTATTTAACGTCTTTAGACGAATAAAGACGACTTCAATTCCATTTTTTTTCTTAACCGGCTTTGGCATTCGATTCTCGACTGCGCTTCACGGCGCTTTGATCATCCCGGTATGATTTTTTTCGCTATATTAATTACAGTCGCAAGCAGAGGTAAATTATGTCAAAATTTTAGTAACTTATTCTCTACGAGGTACTTATTATATGCTCGCGCTGACCCTTGTTCTCACTACTTTTACATTTAGAACAGTTTTATGTAGATTTAACTGTTTCAGGAGAATACAAGCTTCCCGAAGGAGTTTATCTACTTTTGGGATTCAGCGCCGTTGACGAGTCTTTACTCCGACCCCACACCGGTCTCGGTGCTGAGGATGCCGTCCGTCTCCTCCAACAGTACTTGTACACCGTTCACAGTGAGGGGGTGAGTGCTATAGCGCCATCTAGCGGCTATACGAAGTACCATTACGTGCATAAGAGAATCACTGGCTGAGGGTTTCTCAAGGGTGTTGGAATAAGGAAAATAACGCCATCTAACAATAAGTGAAGAGTACATGGGCAAAACAAGAAATGTCACAAAAACAAAAAGTTGTGTAATTAACATTTTTATTTTTCAAAGGTTATTTTTAAGTGTCACTTAAAATTATTAACTAGTAATAGGAACTTTAGTTTACCTTATAAAGTCTTATTTTCAGGAACATAAAATATTGAAATGTTTTTTTTATTTTTTTATAAATTTTGCAAGCTTGGACATTCCTTCTTATGTTCCGTTACACTATGGACCTTCCCTGTTTTGTTCCTGTATACAGTTTTGAGACTTCAGTAATACATCTGACTATACTTGTTTTGACGCTTTTTGTGTAATGCCAAATAAAAATACGAGGGAAAATGAAAATATTGCCATTAAAACTTAACTTTTTGAATTTTAGTGACATTCCTGGTTCTGCACCTGTACCCTTCAAGTTAACTTCAGCATATTAACAGATTAACCAAAGCACTTCTGTGCAAATTTACATATCATTTCGGAGGCCCTAATCAACCCTCCCCCTCCCCTCCCCTCCTCCTACTCCCACCTCAAAGGTCGGCAACGCAGTTGTGACTCTTGAGTTGCAGGTGATCATGGGCGACGGACGTCACTTACCATCAGGTGACCCGTCTGCTCGTTTGCCCCCTTTTTATCATAAAAAAAAAATCTAAGGCGTTTGAAGAAAATGTTTCTATTTCCAAGAGACAAATACCTCCCAACCTCTGGAAAGATTCCGCAGTTATTGTCAATGTTCTAAATGCAGGGAGCATTGTACATTTTCGGAAAGTTTTCCTAAGCGCCCAGTGGGTCTAAAATGGCCACTTTGAGCAATTCCTCCTTTTATGAATTCCCAGCAAATCCTCATTTTAGTGATTCACTGACAATTCAATTCATTAGCAGATTCGTATTTGGTGAAAATTTCGAATATGAATCGAAATAGGATCCTATTATGATTCACCCGAAACGACCTTTTTAGACCCCCAGAAAGATGTGTTTCCTTAAATAATGCAAATATTTAATTGGGGCTTCTTGACAACTTATATGGTTTTCTCATGGATGTCATTGTCAGAACTGGACGAAAATAAAATGGGACCAATTTGAAAGCACCAGCTTTCAAATAAAAAAAGAATCATCCAAATCGGTTCACCCAGTCGAAAGTTCTGAGGTAACAAACATAAAAAAAATTAAAAAAATACAGACGAATTGATAACCTCCTCCCTTTTAAAGTCGGTTAAAAAGCTTATTTACAAGCAGCACATACAATTATGATAACTAAAAACATTTACAGACAAACTGCACGTTGACTCTATTCAACATAAGCAACGAAAACGTGATCATCTCTGCGAGTGTGCCCCCTCGAGAACAGGAGCTGCTCAAGGAGGCGGGGGAGGCACTACTTGACCGGGAAAAGGTGAGTCACATAATTTGTACACTGGTTACAGTACGGCCGTTTTAAATTGGCTTCTCTGAACATAGGCTTTGCCCTACTGCCAAATGGTCCTGTTAGCTAAAGGTATAATGGGATAGTTGACTACTAGACAAATCAGTTACCTTTATTACACTAGCTACTTAAGCTATTTTTTATCCTGGAATGCGGACAAAGTCGGGGCAAAATCTACTTTGCTATTTTACAATACTTTATAACAATGAATATCGTAATATATTTTAAGGGTATTAAGTATTGGGATAATATTTTTAACTCAACTTAATTATGATACAGTCAACTTACGTATTTCACCTGTAAAACGCTGCTGCTAAAAATTTAATTTCAACTTACAGGAGGAATGTATTGACGTACTCAAAGTGGTCAAGTCTCGCATCAACTCGCAGCACGAGGACATCTCTTCTCATCTTCTGCTCTCCATCTTCAAGATCGCAGAGGTGGACGTGGTCTATCCCACCCCGCCCAGCGGTGCGCTCGCCCTCAAGCCTAACAACAACATCTGCATTATCGTTGTCCTTATCACACTCTTATACAACATGAAACAAGTCTCTCAGACTATCGCTTTCCTATTCACCATCAAGAATTTAGTCAATTTCATGTCGAGTTTCGATACTAAACTCAAAAGGGACGATTCTAAAATATCAATTGATATCGTTCCTTTCTTCAAGAAGAAATATTTTTTAAATAAGAATTTTGTATCTATCTTGGAGAGTTACTATGAATTTATTGATAGTAAAGTAGTTGGTGTACATGACACTTCGCACAATGCACTCGCTTTAGGTTACGCACAAACAAAACATATCACCGATGAAGATTTTGATATTATAAGGGAACTAGATGTAAATAATTGTAAGGAAATGAAACATATCAAAAAAGCTGTGAGTATTACAATATTTACTAATTTAAATGAACTTGTTGCTGATGCAATTATACTTAAATATTTTTCTAGAGATGTGTATTACGAAATTGGATGTACTTATTATGATTCGATGAAGCTTTTTGATGATTTCTGTTTTGGAATTATCGCGTCCTCTTCTTATGGGATTGTAAAATCCGTTAGCTTAGGACTAACTCTAGTAGTAGTATGAAGACTGAGATCAACTAAACATATCATAGTTAAATGTATTTCGTTTTATTTTCGACTTAGAACTGGTGCTTGTAGGTCGATCTTAAAGGCTGGGTTTTGTAAATAAGTGTATTACGCCTTTTACACTGTTACTGTTTCCTTGGGTTCTCTGTTAGCGTAGGATGTCGTCACAGACCACGAATGCACTTATTTAACTATAATATTCAACCTTTTTTAAACTTACTAAATTCTTATTATTAATGAATGAGACATCTGATTTAACTTACAATTTTCAAAATAAGATCTTTACGAAGTTATTTCGGGAACTTTGAAAATATTACCAGGCTCATAAATGTAGTGCAGATTTTTTTATCGTTAAACGAATATACAACGCGTAACAGAAAAAGCGCAATTCCTCATACACCCCAATTAGTATATTAATATAAAAAAATATGATGCAATCGAACTTGAGTTGTGTCTAACCAATTTTCTTAAATATCGATCAGTAATAGGTAGCACGATTTCCATAGAAAGCACTAAATTCAGCTACGCTAATTCATTTTTGGGTAAAATTTTACACATTAAAAATAGCTGAAATCGAATAAGTAGTCGATACTGAACAAACTAATTTCAGGAATTGCGCTTATTCTGTTACATTTTGTATATGAGTACTTTACGTGTTTTCACAATGCCAAACTTCTTATTATTGACAGGCAGCAAATTGTTTGATTGAAAGATTATAGATCTTTATTTCCTATATTATATTCTTCATTGTATTGTTTTTTAAGAATAATTTTAGTTCTCTCATTTACCAATATTGTGTCTGTGACAAATCCTCAGATCTTTCTTTCTTGAACTGGTAAGTAGAATCTGTTATAGTGGTACATAATGCCTTTCTGTTAGATGACCGTGTAGCAGTTATATCAATGTGAAGCACATTTAGATGATATGTAATTGGACAAAACGTAGCAATTTTTAATAAAGTTTTGAAATTGAAAGATATATCGTCCATACTTGAACCAATTTTGGATGTTTGTTTTTATGAAATGAGACTTTTTTGGATACATATACTTATAATAGGCAATCAAAAAGTTGAAAAGAATAATTAAAGTTACTCAGATTAGAAAATCTTTACTAAGAAAAGCAAGGCATACATTTTGCCAATAGATTAAGAGATAGTGTAAGGCTATGTTGAAAAATAAATAAGAAAAGTCGATGCCAAGGCTGGTCAAACGTTGTTATGTTTAGTCCAATTGCTATATTAGTTAACACTTAGGTACTTCTGGGACATTACACTAGGGTAATGTGGTAAATTGGTAAAGAATGAAGCTTTAATTTGAAGTAGACATAGATTCTTGTGTTCTGAAGAGTTTTAACGAATAGCGATGTGAATAGACAAAGAGCTATGTAACTGTTTAGATACTTGTTGTAAAAAGTCACTTCGTGAAGCCTCTTACTATTCGTTATTTGTTTTGAAAATAAATTAGAAAGATTTTATAAAGTTTTACGGAAAATTGTGAAAATTGGAAAAAATTATAATGAAGATTAGGCAAATGATAAACGAAGCAAATGTTATGATGAAAGGGGATATAAATATATATATAATTTTCAAAAAAGATCAACTTGTGTAAAATGGTAATGAATCGAATCAAAATACTTTTTTAAATTATTTTATTAAATTTGAGGTAGAAAAATTAGTTTATTTAAGTACTTAATTGATGATTGTCAGTCTTGAAAAGGAATTTTCTTTAAAACATGTAAAAAATATTCCTTATGATCTCCTGAAATCAACATCTGTATTTTCATGTCATCACTTATCTTCATCAGTCATCATTACATCGACTACGTAATTTTACATTTTCGGTTACATAAAAAAATAAGATCTAAAATCTAACGTTTCGTGTGTCTTAGTGGTTAAAATACAAAAGTTAAAATACAAAATAATCCAGTTTTTCCCAAAGTAACACGTCATGCACGAACACGCTATTACAAAATGTTCTTAATTCCATTTTTAATAAATACCTATGGTTCCATTTAAGTTCTACATACATACGTAATCAAATTTCTTTTAGAGAACTTACATAATTTTACAAGCGGAAATTTCAATTGAATATAATGAAACTTATCATCTTAATTGTAATCTGTATGGGCTCGATCAGATAAAGAAGTTTAAAAAGAATTAAATTACTATTTCGGTGATAAAATATCCTATGCATGCATATTCTATGCAGGCAGGTGGTATTAGTATCCTACCTTTATGGATCATCAAATTTATTTTTAAAAATATGATCGAGTAATTTAATATATTTTTTAAATGAATAATAATTAATTTACAATAAATATAACATCACTAAATCACAATGCGAAACTGATTATAACGATACATATCAGAAAAGCTCAATTTTGTACTATATTCTTAGCATTAGACGTTGCAAAGCAAAAAATGGCATATCTTTATGTAGCTTAGAATTTAGAAACTATGTAAGTAGGGTATACTGAACTAAATTAAAAGAAAATAGAAAAAATGTTTCTACTGTGTATAGGTTTTTTCACACAGCTGAACTGACTGAATATATAATTTATATAAAGAGAAAGATAGATTTATTTAAATCGGTTTATATTTTATTAAAATAGTTATTCAGCCACTCTTTCAAAAATAATTTAATAATGGATATTGTATACTTTCATGCCTTACAGTCCAATTTTGAACTCTTGTAGAAGTTGTTTATATTTTAAATTAGTACCTTTAATTTCTAATAATGTACGAGTAGGTTGTTAGCAAATAGATTTGTAATTATTGTCATTGAATCGACAAAATAATGATAGTGGTTTAGCTGTGTGAAAAATATTATAAAAGTTATATTTCTGTTGTAGATCGTAATTTTAAAAATTGTAATGTGTTTTTGTATTGCTAAAAATTTTATAAAAGTTTTTAAATTGGTATCAATTACGATATTACTTTTTTCTTTAAAAAATACGAAATTGATGGTTTTAATTTAAATAGAGTTAGTGAAAATTCATTGAAAGAACGTCCTTTAATTCCGAATAATGATCGTGCACACGCCTCATGCCTTCCATGTAAATAATATAAATATAGAAAATAAAAATACTTACTTAGAAACTGACAAACCAGAAATTAGTTTGAAACTGTTATCATACAGAGTAATTGTATTAGTTAATTAATAAGTTTTCCGTGTAATGTACAAAAAAATAAGCTACAAAATAAACACTTTTTTAGATACCCAAATTTTCAAACCTAAGTGAACACTTATGGAGTAATAAATAATAATACTGTTGGCTATTGAGGAAATATGCTGAAAATTAAAAAAAAATCAATTAATTAAACAACTATGTACTATACTATACATCGTAAAACATACATCACAGAGACAAAAATAAACAACACAGTTATCAATAACTTTATATTACCATAACTACATTATTGGGTACTGTTTGTTTTCTAAAACTTATTTGATTTAGATAAAAAATTATAGATATTAATATTATTTAATTAAGTGTTCCAAAAATTTATTTTAGTAATGGCTAAGGTTACATTACACTTATAGTACTTACACTGTTTTATTATATTAAATTTGTTAATAAACTCAAGAGTATTGATTTGATAAACTACAGATATAGTTGAACGAAATGCAGTGATAGCCCGAACGGTTAAAGAGCCGGCCGAAAATCAGTGAGGCTCGGGTTCGAATCCTGGTATGTAGGTACCAATGAGTTTTTCAAAAACTTAGGTACATATTTATCACTAGCTCGACGGTGAAGGAAAACATCGTGAGGAAACTCGCAGGTCTCAGAATTCATTCTGAGACATGTGTAAATAGACCCGGTCCGGCGATGGGCTCACCACCTATCACGTTTAGGGGTCCAATATATCTCGTGAAATGTGGGTATATCAAGGAATACCTCTGCCTACCCCCTCGGGGATAAAAAAGGCGTGGGATTATATATTATACTATGTATATCTATATATATAAAAATCAATGCCACTTTTCGTTGTTATTTTATAACTCAAGAACGGGCTCACCTATCCAAAACAAATTTTTAGGCTTTATTCGGACTATTTAGTAAATGGTTTATGTGAAGTTTGCTTAAAATCTGTCGGGTGGTTCTTCATTTATATGTGGCGAAGCACGTACCGGGCCGCTAGTATTATTATAGTTGCATATTTGCCCGTTTTTCAACTACAAGTACTTAAAGTAGGTATAGTAATTTGTGACCTAGGTATGGTCCTAGGTTTATTAATTTTCAGTCACAGAATGTCGGTCAGTTCACGTGCAACGGGGTGCTGTTAGACATGTCTCAGAATTAATTCTGGAACCTGCTGATTTCTTCACGATGTTTTTCTTTACCTTCGGGCTAGTTACAAAAACGCGCGTTTTTGAAAAAATCTCATTGATACAAGACCTGTCCAAGATTGGAACCCAAACCTCACGAATGAGAAGGGGATTCTTAACCACTCTTCTTACACATATATATTTTATTGTTCTAAATTGTGTTCATTCCAGAAATTGTAGGTAGCGTAATCTTAGCCTAACAATACAGTCGACCAGAATAATATAAGCTAACATAAAATATCAATGTATTTTTTTTTACAAATGCACTAACTTACGATTAATATGGTGTTTTTGAATACTTACCTACTTACTTCACTACTTTATCAATTACAATTAGGTACTTTTATAGTATAATTGATGTATTATTTGAGTGTTCTACAAAATTCAACGTGAAATAGTTCATGAAATTTGGAATTGTATAGATATTATATAAATTTTCGTTGATTTACCGTCGCTTTTAACAAAAATCGTTGAGTGTTAGTCCGAGAAAAGTGGCAGACAATGTAGTTCAATGTATAGCAATACTTTATAGTAGAAACAAAATAAATGGCGGTTTGGAAATTTTCACTTACTGCTGCAAAAACATAGGTTAGGTTTTAGGATTTATTTTGATGTTCTATTGCAATTTTGTATAAATAAACTTCAGAATTTAATGTTTCTTCTTTCCATAATGTTCAATAAAATAATACTTACAAAAAACATTAAATTACACTTTATCAACTGGGTAAACACTTACCTATTTCTAGAAATTTAATAGGAATGTACCTCTGCCTTTCGGGTAAGAGCGTTTTCACATTATCTGATCCGATATCGGAGTCGGATGCCGATACGATATCAGGGCAAGTAAAATGTATGAAATATAACCGATATCGGAGCGGACAATGTGAAAGGTAGATACATATTTCATATATTTTACTTCCTCCGATATCGGTTCGGAGCCCGATACCGATATCGGATCGGATAATATGAAACCGCTCTAAGGCGTGGCCTGGGTGATACCAATTTTATTTATAGGAGTCAGTGGCAATATGTTACAATTTAATGTAGGTACCTAACTACCTAATTAAAGTGTAAAGTAAATATTTTTGGGAATATTTCGACGACACATCTGTATATTCCATGAGCTTTATTGTAATAGCTACCTCCATCTTCACTAATTTCCAGACCGACATTAAATTAAGAAAAAAATATTGTGAATACACAGCACGTAGTGATATGCGTAATCTGAGCTTCTGACAGAGTAACAATTGTTTTATACACTATTACATACGTATTACGGTACATATTGTATTATTTACTCGTGCCCACTGCCGTTGCGGGGTGGTTCTGTCATTTCGTTGTAGCTAATTAAAGAGGATTCATATAAAGTGTAGCTTTTTTCTTCTTTCAAACACATCCGACTTATTTTCCTTCTCCTCTCGGACACTGTACTAAAAAATAGGTAACTTACCAAATAAACATAAAACAATTTCCAAGTACCTATTCATTTTGCAATAAAAATTACTTCGTTTTTTAAAACAAACCCATTACGTAAAACAAACCCTACCTTACCTTTAGCAAGTGAAATACAAATCCAACATGGCAATTGGCAGGTAATAGCCTGCGCAGACGACGGACTTTGTCCCCGGAGGACAAAATCCCCCGAATCGTAAAAAAATATGTCCACCGAGGACTTGCGCGGACTCAACGCACACGGTGTTCGATCATTTGTCCCCCGAAAATTTAGAGAAGCGCACGCTATAGAAGCGAATATTCTGAGATTACGTTTGTGTTGTAATTTAGGTACATGAAGTTTAAGAAAAAGAGAAGTAGTTTTAAAAGAGAATACTGAGTCCATCCCTTTATCGGATCGATTAATGAATGGATATTTTCATGCGAAGCATGCTCGCTCAGTTGAAACTATAAATTTAGATTGTTTTGCTATGGTTGAAACAATATCCAAAAAGATTCTCCAAAGTTAATTATTCTGATAATGATGAGGATGTGCATTGGTCCAGAAGAAAGAATTGTTGTTATTAATTGGTTAAGAATAATAAATAAGCAAAAAATACCATATTTAGTTTTTTCCTAATTTGACATGAAATCCCTAAATGATAATTTTTCATATAAATTGGTATTTATTTTTCGTATAGGTAATCGATTTTTAAATATCGATTATTTTTAAGAAAATTAATCATTTTCAAAAATCCATTAATCTGTAATTATCAAAAAGAATAATCGATATTTTTTTCGATCAATGTCACATCCCTATCGAGCGCGCAGCGAAGACTAAAGTGTGCCGTGTGCGTTGCAGCGCCTAGTCACGTTAGTTCTATTTTTTCGGGGACTGCCGCGTACTTTTTTTCCTGTCCCGCGCCTCGTTGTCCGCGATTATTCAGGGGACTTTTTGTCCCTCGTGTGCGTTACTCGATGCAGTTGTAAGCGATCTATTTTGGCGTAAAAGGTAAAAGTGTTTCGTCTGCGCAGGCGTCTAGTTTGAAAAAAAAAAATTACCCGATGGGGGCGCTGTTGTCTGTGCCAAGACGTTTGCCCGAATTATTTCGAATTTTTCTGCAAACGACGGGTTTGCCTAGATTTTTTGGGGTACTAGGTACCTATACAGTACTTATGTACCTACTGACTTGGTAAAAAGATAATGAATATAATACTACCTGCGAATCGTGGGTATTTCCGAAATGGAATACCTCTGCCTACTCCCGCGGAAATAAAAGGCGTAACACTATTTAAGTAGGTATTTTATGTATTTTTAAAATTTGTCGAATATATTGACAAATGTATATCGGATTGACATTATGGCTCAACTTGTCCTCCAAAGAGATTTAAATATAATAGGGCATAGAGGGGGCATTGGGAATATTTTCATACAAAACTTTGAAGCCTAAGCGTCATGTCCTTATCATGTCAGTTAGTATGAACGCGAGCTGGCATTCGGTCGAAATTGTACTGGACTTATTCCACTTGGAATAACTTTAGTCTTCAAATTTTCCTCGCTTTGTCCCCTCTATGCCTTATTATATTTTAATCTCTTTGTTGTCCTCCAAGTAGGTACCTACCTACTTAAATTAAAAAACAATTTGAAACTGCACATAAACTTTATAAACAGTAGGTAGGTACCTACCTAGCCTAAAACAAATCAGTCTCAATGGCACAGGGATAATCAAAATGCACATTATACCATGCCCCAATTGGTCCAATTCACTTCTTCTCTTCTTTATTCTCTTCTTTGTTCTCTTCTCTCTTCTCAGTCTCATCGCCCCGGTCTTTGATCTCCTTTCTCACAGGCCCAGTCCTTGCTATGGGAACCTTACGTTCTCCTTTGACAGCTTCTGGAACCTTCATCGGCGCTGTGATGGTCAACACGCCGTCCGAAGACAACTTAGACTCCACCGACTCAAGCGATATACCATCTGGAAGGGCGTACCTCCTAACAAACTGCCTGGAGACGAAGCCATGCTCATCCTTCTTCTCCTCATGTTTGCCTTCCACCACGACGTATCCGTCTGCTGTCTTCACCGTTATCTCATCAGGCGAAAAGTGCTGCACGTCCACATTGATCTGGAACTTGTCTGGGTCCGCTTTGATGCTGGAGCCAAGGCCTTGGGCTACGGCCGCGATGTGTTTCCAGGGGTTATAGTGTCGCTTGGTCATCAGGGACCCGGGGGTAACGGTCAACACACCTTGTGGCCCCACGCCGAAATGCAGGTCATCAAGACAGCCCGGAGGGTACGCACGAGCCGAACGTAAGTCGTAGTCACATAAGTATGGTAGCAGAGACATTTTTCTTGAAAGTCTAATTAAAATCGCTTTGAAACTCGAAAATCGCGTTTGATAGCTCGGGTGCTCTGAATAATCTGTTTGCGTTTCGCGAGGACTCATTTTTATATAATTGGAAGCGCCACCTAGCAGCGAGTAGAAATTTCTCGAGTGATTGTTACTCATTCTTCAGGGCTGGAGCACTTCACTGGTCGCATTAGCAGATAATTTAAAACAGTAAGAAGAAAGTGCAGAAAAATATTTAGATAAATTGAGTGTTATTGATAAATTGACGGGACTGTTGGCTCGGTTGGTAGTGACCCTACCTTCTCACCCGGAGGTCGCGGATTCGATTCCTCTCTCTCTAGGGCTCTAGGCCAACAGGGACTAATATTAATTTAATTCGGGACTAATAATAATGGTGAGTTGTGTCCCACAACTTATTATTATTATTGTTTATTATTCTTTAGGTGAATGAACAAGAACATGTCTGTTGGATTCATGTCTGGGTGTTTAATATTTATTTAAGTATGTTTATCGGTTGCTTAGTTTCCATAGTATAGGCTGTGGTATAAGCTCCGCCTAGTTTGGGACTAAATAACCGTGAGTGAATTGTGTCCCACAATTTATTATTATTATTAATGTTTTTACTTAAGCGCTTACAATTTCAATAGCATAACAAAAACACGTCTTGCTTGGTTCTTGTTCATAATAATACTTATTGGAACAGTAAATCTCAGTAATAAAATCCTATGGAAGCGACGCAATTTCGGTTAATTCAACTTTAAACAATATGTTTAACCTTTGAATTTTTTTTACCCACGTACATTTCCATTATTTTATACATATATACATAATCTCACGCCTTATATCCCCGAGGGGGTAGGCAAAGATATTCCATTTCTGGATATACCCACTTTTCACCAGATATTCTTTGGGCCCCCAAACGTGATAGGTGGTGAGCCCCTCGCCGCGCGCCGGACCGGGTCTGTTACACATGTCTCAATATTTTATAACACTAGCAAAAAGGTCAGGGAATATTTTTGTCGACTTACCGTTAAATAAGTCGATGTAAATTTTTATTTTGTACCTACTATAGCTACTAACCTGATTTCTAAGAGGCTTATAAAATAAATAAATTATTATTATAAAAAAAACCGTACGACATAAGCGCAAACACACAGTAATATACATCTACTTTCACGATCAGCTTAGTCTTAGGCAAGGCATCATGATGAGTTGGGACCCTTTTTGCTTCAGCAGCACGTGTACAGATGAAATTAAAAAAAGTAGGTACCTACCTAATGATTGTATTATAAACCTGTTTATGTGCTGAAAAATAAAAAAAACTTTTATCTATCTATCTTAAAATTCCCTCTAGGCAGATATCTTTACCTAAATTGCGGAGTCGCACGCGCCTGGCCAACAATTCTTTTGCCTTCTTCTTCTTCTTCAAACGCGACAGGTGTGCTTACTTACTAAATTTAAGCTTTTTTTCAGCAGTTTCTTAGTAAGGTAATGTAATTAGCATTAGATAGGGCAAGCACTTTTATTTTTTTTATTCGGGACTAGCTTTATTTCACCCCCTTAGGGGTTGAATTTTGCAAAATCCTTTCTTAGTGGATGCCTACACTGTATAAGCTATATATGTGCAAAATTTCTAACCACTAGACCCGGTGGTTTAGGCTGTGCGTGTGTGTACATCACCAATCAGTCAGTCAGTTTATTATTATATAGATAAACAGACATTAGAAAGCAAAAGAAAAATAAATTTCATTTTAAAATGTACGATGAAACATTAATTGGTTGGGATTTTAACAAACGAAAGTGAAACCGGCCCGCAGTTTGTGCAGCACTGCACCATTATCAACCAAGGATACATAATACGATGTCAACGCCCCTTTGGGTTTCGCGAAGCGTCTGGTAACCTTCGGATTCCTTGGTCTGGCTGCATCGCGTCTGCATACCTATAATGGCGTTGACTGTTGGACAGGTCAAGACAGGGTCATGTTCATTGTGACCCAGCTGCGGATGCATAACCGCGGTGCCATGGCTGAGTCCGAATCGGCGAGGAGCAAAGAGTTTTAAATATAATAGGGCATAGAGGGGGCATTGGGAATATCTTCATACAAAACTTTGAAGCCTAAGCGTCATATCCTTGTCATGTCAGTTAATATGAACGCGAGCTGTCATTCGGTCGAAATTGTACTAGACTTATTCCACTTGGAATAACTTTTGACTTCAAATTTTCCTTGCTTTGTCCCCTCTATGCCTTATTATATTTTAATCTCTTTGGCGAGGAGGAACATCCTTGGGTTTTTAGTGGGTATGGCAGCACTAGGCTGCAGAGCCTATGTGGGGCTCTGGCCCCCCCGGGTCGGGTGCGTATGCATTTTCCCTTTCAAAAAAAAAAGAGTCAGGTTCATTAGTTTGACTTGACAAGAATTATTTTAGAGTTGCATAAAAAAAGCGAAAGTTTCCTTAAACTATATTAAATATTGTTTATAATCTTTCTATCTATACTTATATAATAAAACTCTAACGGGACCATGTCTGTATATGATTTTTTTGTGAATTTCATCGCTAGTGCAGATAGTTATCGATGTAGATACCTAAACACAAAACACTTTCTTTTTGTCTGTCTGTGCAGTGTGCACACATCATTCAATATATACGGGGCGAATTTTGATGAAATTTGGCGTGGTGATAAGTAGCTGGGTCAACATCTAGGGTAGGTAGGTACTTTATTACAATGGGGACAGATAGGGGGGAAAATGGGAAGTATTTTTAATAATTCTATTAATTCCCGTGATTCAAGAGCAGTAATCTGTAATAGCCTTACGGTTAAAGAGCCTGCTTCACATGATGAAAATCAGTGAGGCTCGGGTTCGAATCCTGGCAAGTACCAATAAGTTTTTCAAAACTTGCGTAGGTACATATTTATTCCTAGCTTGACGATGAAGGAAAACATCGTAAGGAACCGCAGGTCCCAGAATTAATTCTGAGACATGTGTAAAAGACCCGGTCTGGGGCGATGGGCTCACCACCTATCACGTTTAACGGCCCAAAGAACATCTCGTGAAAAGTGGGTATATCCAGAAATGGAATAACTGTGCCTACCCCTCGGGGATAAAATGCATGAGATTATTTATTTTTTATTTTCGATTCCCGTTGTGGGGACTCAATGGGAATACTGTCATCGAGGACAACGGGAATAGGTACACCCTTTTTACCACGGGCTCACGTCTTATTACCACAGGAAAATTAAAAAAGTGGTTAAAACAATGTTTTATAATATGTACCTATTTAACATCATCGGGTAAAAAAGTAAGGACGATAAGGTCGACCTTAGTCGGGCACACGATCGTCAACAATCGATAATTCTAGAGAGTTCTACTCATGTAAACAGGATAATAACAATAATCTTTATTCTTAATATACCTATAAGCTCATGTGAGCAGTGTATGTGTGTTGGTGTGATAAATAAAACACCTAATAAATAAACAATATGGGAATCATTACGCCATTACATTACATACGCCATTACTTACTATTTTACTGGTTTGTTTGTATACAAACGGCCCGCGATTGACCTTCACGAAAATTCCGCCAGTCAGGGGGCCAATTCCACTAAATGACAGCGGTGATAGTTGTATGACAATTACATGATTGTGGTCACTCTATGGTGATATTATGTCAAATTTTGACATAATATCACCATTGAGTGTCAAATTTTGACATAATATCACCATTGAGTGTCAAATTTTGACATAATATCACCATTGAGTGACCACAATCATGTAATTGTCATACAACTATCACCGCTGTCATTTAGTAGAATTGGCCCCCAGTTCGGTCACTCTAATTTCGATATGAGCGTGTGAGTGTGTGCGTGGAAACTGCGAGCTGCCGAGCTGCGTTCCAGATACTTCTACTCAGCGCTAGATGTCGCGGTGCCGACTATAAATAAGGGACGAGCGCGAGCCCAACAGTAATTTGAAAACAAGCAAAGTGCGAAGCGAACCAAAGTGATCCCCAAAGTATATTTATATTTCGAGCAAAACTTATCTATCGCAGAAGTAAAGGAGTAACCACAAAAAATGTCGCTACTGCCATACGTTTTGGGTGATTGGATGCGCCCCAGCCGCCTTCTCGACCAAGACTTTGGATTGGAGCTGACTCCCGACGACATGCTTTTGGCCTGCCCAGCTCTTCCTGGAGACTACTTCAGGCCCTGGAGACAGCTTGCCGCTGCGACTCGCGACATCGGTTCATGCATCAAGGCGGATAAGGACAAATTCCAAATAAACTTGGACGTCCAACACTTTGCCCCTGAAGAGGTATCTGTGACTACCAAGGATGGATACGTCGTGGTCGAAGGCAAGCATGAAGAAAAGCAGGATGAGCATGGGTTTATTTCCCGCCAATTTGTGAGGCGGTACGCGTTGCCAAATGGCTGCACCGTCGACAATGTGGAGTCCAAACTGTCTTCGGATGGAGTGCTGACTATCACCGCACCGCGAAAGCAGCCTGCAGTCAAAGGCGAGAGGGATGTTCCTATTCAGCAGACAGGTCCAGTCCGCAAGGAAATCAAGGATGCTAGTGCTGCCCAGGAAGAAACGAAGTAAAATTGTACTAAAGTGCGCCCATACAGATCTTAAAATCTTAGCTAAGTCACTAAATGCATTTTATATTATTGTTGAGACTGAATTATTTTTATCGATAAAGTAGTTATTGGATGATGTTTTTAATAAAACTTATAGTTTTCTGAATTTATCGAAAAAGCTTTTTGTGTTTGTTTTTTAAATAAATAAATAATAAATAAATAAATAAATGTTTGTTACTATATTTTCAAGTTGACCCCATTTTTTATTGTCAATTGTTGCTGCACTCATTTTTAGGGTTCCATCCAAAGCGCAGAATATGTAATACTAGCGGCCCGCCCTGGCTTCGCACGGGTGGACATTTATTTTTTTAACATTTTGGGATGCACAAACAAATTTCTTCAAGCAAACCATAGTAAAGTATCAAAAAAAAATAGACTTTGTACCTATTGAGACTTTTAGAGAATATCTGTGCCAAGTTTCATGTTGATAGACGCAAAAAAACACTCTTCTCTATACCAACCTCAACCCCTAATTTCATCCCTTTAGGGAATGATTTTAAAATAATACAAGAATACGTTTCTCGTCACTTATTTTTAAGAGTATTTGTGATAAGTTTCAAGTTGATAGACGTAAAAAAACCACACGATTCCATACAATCTCCAACCCCGTTTCACCTTGTCTTGTTGTTTGTTTGGAGGAGTATTTTTAAAAATTTCGAATCGATACACCCAAAAATGAAGGTTTTCCACACAAACTTCAACCCCCACTTTCACCCCCTTGGAGGAGGATTTTTGAAAAATCCTAGAACTAATATCTCATAGTTTGTTTTGAAGAGTATTTGTGCCAAGTTTAAAGTTGATACACGCAGAAATCACACTATTCCATAAAAACTTCAACCCCCTCTTTCACCCCCTTAAGAGTTGAATTTCGTAAAATCATTTCTTAGTGAGCATCTACACTATAAACGTAACCTACACACAATTTCATGTTTCTACGTTCAGCGGTTTGGGCTGGGCCTTGATTTTAGATTTAGCTTCTCCTTTTATATGTAGGTACATATATTATAGATTGCCTACTCCAAAAGGGTGCCAAATGCTTTCTTACAAGCTTATGTTGCAGTAGCGATTTTTTTAATAATATTTCTTTTTGAGCTTAACTGTGTAGGTAGGTACTTACTGTATGTACGTCATGTTACATGTAGTAATTAAGTAGGTACCACAGTAGGTACGTAGGAACTTACACTACGTCAGGGGTCGCCAAATGACGGACCGACCCATTTTGTGCGGACCGCGAGAACATAGTAACTTAACTTACACTAGTTACACTAAAGACTACTTCCGACATAAATAACTTCCGTGGCGCCAAAAAGATTAACGCAAGCTGTACGTAATTTAATAAAAAATTATAATGTTACAAAATACCTTTGTTATTTCCTTAATTACCTACATTTGTTTAATAAATAGGTACTTTTTCTTATAAATAAAATGTGCGGACCCAGATGGTCATTTCATTTCTTACAAACGGACCCCGAGCGACACTAATTGGAGACCCCTGGTGCTCTACGTCTCTACGCTAACTACCAACCTATACTTATATAGGTAGGTACCTAGGTAGGTACCTAGGTAGGTACCTACCTACTTTTGTTTAGATACTTAGCTTTGGTACCGACCGACTTTATTATTCATTTATTTAACATCATGTACCAAGAAAATGTACACATAGCGAACTGAATACCTTAAGGCTTTATCTAAATATGTACCTAAGTAGTTTATTTGTCTAAAACTTTAACAATCTACCCATTCTTAATTTTTGTTTTGAAATTGAGTCGTCGAGAATAATTCACAATTTTCATTCTAGTGTAAGCTCTATATCTATCTATATTAAAATACATCTGCAAGAGGTACGTAGGTACTTTTCGTAACGTCGTCGATTATTTCCGTTCACCAAATGGCTGCTATCAACATAGTAGCTAAGTAGGTACATAGTAGGTAAAAATAAAATAAGTTTGTTCACGCCTTAATCCTAAGGAAGTCCGCAGATGTAATCCATTCCTAGAAATACAATACAAATACAACAACTCTTTATTCTACACCAAAAACAACACAATATGGATACCAACATGAAGTAAAGTACAATGGGCGGTCTTATCGCTTTTAGCGATCTCTTCCAGACTTCTATATCTTCTATAGGATGGATGAAACTGAGAGATTACAACTAAGATAGACCGTGCACTAATGTACTTATTAACCAACGTGTAACCTGTAAAAACATAAATCAATAAGTTATACAAGTATCCTATGATATGGTAGGTAGCTATTTTTCACTTCTCATGCTCTAAAAGTACGCCAATATAGCCCTACGAAGCGGGACTAAAGTAACCACTTTAATCTCTAGGGAGTGAAAAGTCATTCGTTTTAAATTTCAGATGTCGAAAAACTCAAACAGCCAGTAAATATCTGTGGAGGGTGGACCATCTTCATTGCGAAAATGTTAAGTTTTAGTTTCATGGTTTTTCCGCAGAGAAGTTGGCGCCATGTGTTGTAAAAGAGATTTAAACCTCTTTGTTAATCTGTGACAGGTTTAGAAGAAAAGACTGCCCGCGAAAATTTCAGGATTTTTGTCAAGTGTATTTGTTCGGTTTTAAATAAATTGGTACTAAAGTGAAAAGTACAGTTTGCACATCGAGACTAAACGTATACCCTCGGTTTTCCAAAACGAAGCCGAATAATAAACCACCGCTGGTATAAAGGCTTCGTTTAGTCCCTCGATAAAAAATATACTATATATTGACAAATAATGTACGAATTATTAGGAATATGAATAATTAGCTAAGAAATTATTCAGATTTTCTTTTATGCCTAAGCTAACTTGATAAATGTTTATCCTTAAATATTTAAAGCCCTTGTATAAAAAAAAATATATCAAATCAGTCTAGGTGTAGTGTAGTGTAGTGTGTGTGTGTGTTGTGTCATTACCTTACATAATATCTAACTGCTACTTTCCTTCAAATAATAATTAATTCCTTTTAATAATTATATGACATATAATTATTAAATTTATATATGAAGAGTACCTACATGGGCAAAACAAGAAATGTCACAAAAACAAAAAGTTGTGTAATTAACATTTTAATTTTTCAAAGGTTATTTTTAAGTGTCACTTAAAATAATTAACTAGTAATAGGAACTTTAGTTTACCTTGTAAAGTCTTATTTTCAGAAACATAAAATATTGAAATGTTTTTTTATTTTTTTTTATAAATTTTGACAGCTTGGACATTCCTTCTTATGTTCCGTTACACTATGGACCTTCCCTGTTTTGTTCCAGTATATACAGTTTTGAGACTTAAGTAATACATCTGACTATACTTGTTTTTACGCTTTTTGTGTAATGCCAAATAAAAATACGAGGGAAAATGAAAATATTGCCATCAAAACTTAACTTTTTGAATTTTAGTGACATTCCTTGTTCTGCACCTGTACCCTTCATATGTACTAGGACAATAGACTATAAAGCGATTATTGTCTTTCGATTACATTTTTACGATTCAATAGATATTAAACAAACTCCTTGGTGTCCAAAGTTCAACATCAAATATCTCAAAGTTGTCATTTGAAATTGACAGGCTCAACATTAATCACTAATCACTATGGTTCAAACTAATCAAATAAATATAAATAATACCATGAAAACAGTCTTCATCGATAGGTAAGAGGTTTTCTCAAAGAACTTTGCTTTGCAATAAACCATGTTTAGACCGCTAGTGAGCTTACGACCGCTACTATGTGCCTGCATAAAAGTGCGGTGTTTTAGACCAACGATTGAAATAAGCAAAGATAGATTCCGAATATCCATTGATGTCAGCCCATTTAGCAAGGAGGAGATCAGAGTAAAAGCCCGCCCTGAATACGTGGTGATAGAAGGAAAGCAAGAGAGGAAATTGAAGAACGGATACGTGAAACGACAGTTCATCCGGAAATTCCGTTTGCCAGAGGGCTGTGATCCAGAAAATATGACCTCAAAGTATTCAAACGAAGGCATTCTAACAATAACAGCAAATAGAATGGAAATCTGCGCGCCGGGTCCACCATGTGAAACCGTTGTGCCTGTAAAGCACGCAGGACCAATGGATGAAGATCAGAGTTTAGTGAATGTGGAAGACTCTATTATAGATCAAAGGAAGAAATGTAGTGCATATATGCCAAAAACTCGAACAAGTACGGTTGAACCGTCGAAGCAATCGCCTGAAAACAAACCAAAATAGATTGTGATGAAATTGCGATTAATCTCTGAAGTTTCTTTTGATAATATTCTAATGTAAATGTTGTACATAATGCTTATTATAAAGTGAAGAATTGAATAAGCTTTTTATTTGGCAAATGTAATTTTATTGAATGTATCATTTTGTCAGTAGATACCTACATAGCGAATGTATGTAAAATCCAATTTATTTATACTTACATGTAATAAAACCGTAATGAGACTGAGTCTGTTCATGAATTATAAAAAAAATTGTGGTAGTGTAGATAGTTGTGGATTTAGATAGGTACCTACCAAAACACCAATTTTTCGCTGTCTATTTGTCCTTCTGTCTGTGCACGCATCACGCAAAAACTACTGGACAGATTTGGATGAAAATTTGTGTGAAGTTAACTGTAACCGGGTCAACATCAGTATACACAATTTAATCTAAAAAACTGGTTAAAAAGAAATAGGTACCTACTACTCCGAAACGATAACACTTAGGTACAAGCTGGAAATAATGGTAGGTAGGTATGACTGTCGTAGGCAAACGTTCTAAACGTAGGTTCTAAAGGGGTTTTTAAAAAATAATTTTGGAAATTTGTGAATAAATTGTATCCAGCAGTGACAGCCTAACGGTTAAAGAACCCGCTTCTCATGATGATACTCAGTGAGGCTTGGGTTCGAATCCTTACATGTACAGATAAGTTTTTCAAAAACTACTGGACAGATTTGGATGAAAATTTGTGTGGAGTTAACTGTAACCGGGTCAACATCAGTATACACAATATACTCTAAAAAAACCGGCCAAGTGCGAGTCGGACTCGCGCACCGAGGGTTCCGTACAACCTTGCAAATTTATGGTTTTCGTAATTTTTCCTTTATCTATGCTATAAGACGTTGCTTCGTACCAAATTTCAAGATTCTGAGTTCACGGGAAGCACCCTGTAGGTTTTGATTCCCATGAGAAAATTTGCGGCATAAACGGCTGTATCTTTTGATTGCGTTGGCTTAGAAGTTTGATTTTTTCACAGCTTCAAGGGACAGTAGACCTGAGTAATTGATATAAATTTCAGCTTCATACCTCCACGCGTTCCTGAGAAAAAGGGTCTTGACAGACGGACGGACAGACGGACAACAAAGTGATCCTATAAGGGTTCCGTTTTTTCCTTTTGAGGTACGGAACCCTAAAAACTGGTTAAAAAGAAATAGATACCTACTACTCCGAAACGATAACACTTAGGTACAAGCTGGAAATAATGGTAGGTAGGTATGACTGTCGTAGGCAAACGTTCTAAAGGGATTTAGGAAAAATAATTTTGGAAATTTGTGAATAAATTGTATCCAGCAGTGATAGCCTAACGGTTAAAGAACCCGCTTCTCATCAAAGAGATTAAAATATACAAAGAGATTAAAATATAATAGGACATAGAGGGGGCATTGGGAATATTTTCATACAAAACTTTGAACCCTAAGCGTCATGTCCTTGTCATGTCAGTTGTATGAACGCGAGAGCTGCCATTCGGTCGAAGTTGTACCTACTAGACTTATTCCACTTGGAATAACTTTTGGCTTCAAATTTTCCTCGCTTTGTCTCCTCTATGCCCTATTATATTTTAATCTCTTTGCTTCTCATGATGATACTCAGTGAGGCTTGGGTTCGAATCCTTACAAAACTTACGTAGGTAGAACCTATTCGTCACTAGCTCGACGGTGAAGGAAAACATCGTTAGGCAATCCGCAGTTCCCAGAATAAATTGTAGGGCATGTGTAACAACCATGAAGGCAGTGTAACAACAGACCCGATCCGGCGATGGGCAAACCATCTAGGTATCACGTAGGGGTCGAATATACCTACTCGTGAAAAGTGGGTATTTTCATAAATTGAAGGATTAGGCGCACAATGCCATATTCGTAAAATGCCACATGACGCAAAATGCCACATTCGCATAATGCCACATTCGCAAAATGCCACATTCGCAACATGCCACATTCGCAAAATGCCACATTCGCAAAATGTCACAGTAGAAAATGCCACACTAACAAAGTGCCATACTTGTCCAACTCCGTTTCTTGCAGTATGTAGTCCGATGATTTATAAATTAAAAAATAAAACTAATTTAATAATTTTAGTATGTATGTACCTATTTAATCACATTATTTATTAATTTCAACTTATTTTAATACAAAATAAATTGAAAATGTTAACTTAAATTATGAATGCCGCTGAGAATCATAAAAACTTAATATAACAAAATATTATAACTTTTTTTCAAAAAAGCATATTTTTTTTGTATTTACATCATTCAGCTGTTTTATTGTAATATGTACTTATAATAGTTTATTTTAATCACATCACACAGATTAGTACGAGAGTGTGGCATTATGCGAAAATGGCATTTTGATAATGTGACGTTTTGATAATGTGACATTTTGCGACGTGGCGTTTTGAGAATGTGTCATTTTGAGAATGTGGCATTTTGCGAAAATAGAATGTGTCATTTTGCGAATGTGGCATTATGCGCCTAATCCAAATTGAATCTGCCTACCCCCTCGGGAATGAAAGGCGAGTTTTTTCATTTAGGTAGGTAGGTACTTTTTGTACCGGGTGGATTTCGTGAGGCTAGGGTTCGATTCCTGGCGGGGCATTCTATTTCAATTTATGTAGGTAGAGTACCTACCTACTAGCCAGTAGCCTACATTTACATTTTTATCACTGCTAGCTCAACGGTGAAAGAAAACTTGAAAAAATCGAAGGCCCCAAAAACCATATGGGTGGATAGGTAGGTAGGTACTATGGAGTGCGTTACTCCAGCGGAAATTTGTCGAATATCGGCATTTGAGGGATACAGATAATTAGTTGTCCGGCTTCTGTAAATGTTGTGCAGATTTAAAAATTTGTATTGCTTAAAGTTTTTGAGTAATTCAAGAAAAACAGTTTCCGCTGGAGTAACGTTACCCCAGCGGCAATTTTTTTTTCTAATGGGAATATTGAAATAATTTTTATCTACATAATCAGTTGTGATGACGGAGTAAATGTTGCGACTTAATTTGAATTTGTATCGTTAATGGTTCCGAAGATATTCAAAAATTTCAAAATGACGCATTTTTGATGTTTGCGTTTTTCGCTGAATTTCGGAAATGGTTAAGCGCACTATCATAATTTTTTGTACATGACTTCTTATGTCTTATTCCTAATTAGTTGTGAAATAAAAAATTAAAAATAATTTATCGTTTAGGAGTTATGTAAGCAAATAGAAAAACCCTCTAATACGTCCTAGCACTTCGAATAAGAGGTCTAGAGACTTGTTTGAAACGTTATTTTGTAGCTTGCAACTGCCTTCAGATATTTGTGAAGTTTCATTAGTATCCTATAAGTAATTAATAAATTATAATGAAATTTAGCTCGGTTTGGGCCTCGACGCGCAGACCGTTATTTAACCCCCTATTAATGGACTTTTTTGTGGGATTTTTTAACCGAATTATTAGTTATATAGATATATAACTAATAATTCGGTTAAAATATATATATAATAATATAAAATATATAAATATAATTATATAGATAGATAGATAATTAGTTATATAGTTCAATTTTATACTTGTGAAATTTCAGCATCGTACAATCAATAATTAAGGAGATAATCAAAAAATACTCATTTTAAGTTATTTACCGTGGTACCCCGACCGCGTTTAGATGGTCACAGAAAAGCGGCCGTTTAGTACATTATGCTAACATTCTAAAACACGTAGTTTAATAGTCTTTCAAGTTCGGTACAGACGCGTACATTATCTTTTGAGTACCTATTGATTTAATTTAATTTTTTTTGGAGTTTCACATGAACATTTTATATATTACTAGCGACCCGCCCCGGCTTCGCACGGGTGCAATGCTAATACTTAAACCTTCCTCTTGAATCACTCTATCTATTAAAAAAAACCGCATCAAAATCCGTTGCGTAGTTTTAAAGATTTAAGCATACAAAGGGACATAGGGATATAGGGACAGAGAAAGCGACTTTGTTTTATACTATGTAGTGATAGTGATGCCATTATCCTAGCAGTCTGCTATACTTAAATCGAGCTAAATCTTCGTACCTATTAACAGTTATTATTAATGTGTAGTGCTTCTTAACTTTTCTTCTTTTTCTGTGGGTTACTTGTTCCACCAAGAAGGACATTAGTTGGTAAACAAGGTAGGCTATAATGTATAAATATACAATATCATTATTATTGTTTATAATTGTATATTATACTTATACATTCGCATCATGAAAATAATATAATAATCTAATCTCACGCCTTTTTTTTTATCCCCGAGGGGGTAGGCAGAGGTATTCCATTACTGGATATACCCACATTTCACGAGATATATTAGAGACCCCTAAACGTGATAGGTGGTGAGTCCATCGCCGGACCGGGTCTGTTTACACATGTCTCAGAAATTCTGAACGGATTTTGATGAAATTTGGTATGGAGATAACTGAGTACCCGGGTCAACGTCTAGATTACTTTTTAGTTCTGAAAAATATCTCATTTCCACGGGAAAATATAAAAACTGGTTACAAAAGACAAATACGTACTATTCACCTCGAAACATGAAATATGGTATGTAGGTGTCTTAGTGTAGTAGGCAACCGCTATGAAGGGTTTTTTTTTAATTCTCACGGGAACGGGAAAAACAGGATCCGCGCGCGCAACCCGTTGTTTGAAATATCGTATGTATAGGTGTCTTATGTCGTAGGCAACCACTATAAAGGGAATTTCAGAACTTGCCACAGGAACAGGAATAAACTGGATCCACGGCACCCGCTGTTTAAAATATCATGGTCTTATAAGTCTTAGGAAACCACTATGAAGGAATTATAGGAAATTCCCACGGGAACGGGAATAAACTGGATCCACAGCTCCCACTATTTAAAATATTATGGTCTTATATGTCTTAGGAAACCACTATGAAGGAATTATAGGAAATTCCCACGGGAATGAGAATAAACTGGATCCACGGCACCCGCTGTTTAAAATATTATCATGGTCTTAAATGCCTTAGGAAACCACTATGAAGGAATTATAGGAAATTCCCACGGGAACGAGAATAAACTGGATCCACTGCACCCACTGTTCAAAATATCATGGTCTTATATCTCTTAGGAAACCACTATGAAGGAATTGTAGGAAATTCCCACGGGAATGGGAATAAACTGGATCCGGGCGGGAAAAGCCGCTGGACACCCGCTATGTAGTAAAATTTTACACGCGAGATTCAAAAAATCTTTCACCAATTGAAAGCTTACTTTTCTGGGAGTATTATATTATAGATTAGAATTTTCCCACGGGAACGGAAATGAAACCGTTAACTCGTCGAACCACTGAAAGATCAGGATGAGGCTGTGATCGATCGGCAAAGGCAACCTCTCGACTCGACAATGACAAGTCAACATTTAATTCTATTTCATCAAACATTCTTTTTCGAAATTTATATAGGTAGGTATGGCAGAGACAAAACATCGTTTTTGAAAATTAGTACATAACTTAACAAAAGCAATGAAAAACAACAATATTTTTTTCATACCATCTATTCGAAAAGTGACGTTTTGGTCCTCAATAACAGGGATCAAAGTAAGTCTTTTCCGATAGGATCTTAATAAGTGCGAATAAAAGTGTTTTGAATTTGGAATCAAAAATATCCCGCAACATTCTTAACCAAAGAGATTAACAAAATAAGTTTGCATCTAAGGTTGGCGCCACTGTAGCTTAAGTACTTTATCAAAACATTAGTTCCATTTTTCGCCGCATTAGGTTGACAAGCATAGAGTAACTTATATGCTGACAAGGCTGAATGGGGTTCGATGGTTGTGCCACACTGTCAGAAAAATTGCTGTGGCAATGCGCGCGCTTTCCAATTCCGACATCGAATTGTTTGTATTTTATATTTTAAAATGTATTCAAGTAGCAGTGACTGCAGTGATAGTTAAACACCGGAAAACTCACTACGTTCGGGATTCTATCCTAGAATCATTCACTATATTCGTGATTTAAAAAAACGCCCTCGCCGTAAAAATATAGTTTTGCTCCCTCATGACACAAACTACTATTCCCACGTTGAAGTGTTATTTGTTTTATTTTTTCAATTAACAGCTTTTTATTTGCAAGCCATAAAAATATAATTGTATAATCAATACTTTTCCAATAAATAAAATCAAGTTTCATTACGCACAACATTACATACAAACATTAAGCACAATTACACCTTCAATATGTTTCTTTTTGCAATCATAATGTAACACGCTTTTATTTATTAAAAAAGTGTTGATTATATTATAATGATATTTTTCTGTATTTTAAACCTGATATTAAATTATTATTTTGTAATTTTTAGTTCTTTTTATATTAACAAGAACATAATAAAAGCTTGTTTTAAAAAAACTTGATGCTATTTAATGTTATTATTGATAGCGGGTGTCCAACGGCGTTGCCCGCGCGAACCCAGTTTATTCCCGTTCCCGGGAGAATTTCAAAAATTGATAATAATACCTAAATTGATAACTATCTATACTACCGCAATAATTTAGTCCAGTAATAATTATCTGATTTAGTTTTTGAAGTTGATTTATATTCATGTTGTATAAAAAGATGCTCGCAGAATAAATATACCTAAGTTCAATGACTTTTTATTTTTCGTATTTTTTATTAAAAGGTTTTATAGAAACCTGTCAATACCTGTCAATAAGTTTTTTTAACACTTGTGTACGCAATTGTAAAAAACCTTATAAAACTATCCTATATATTTAAAAAGGTTAGCATAATGTACTAAACGGCCGCTTTTCTGTGACCATCTAAACTCGGTCGGGTTACATCGATAAATAACTTAAAATGAGTATTTTTTGATTATCTCCTTAATTATTGATTGTACGATGCTGAAATTTCACAAGTATAAAATTGAACTATATAACTAATTATTTACGTATTATTCGGTTAAAAAAACCCACAAAAAAGTCCATTAATAGGGGGTTAAATAACGGTCTGCGCGTCGAGGCCCAAATCGAGCTAAATTTCATTATAATTTATTAATTACTTATAGGATACTAATGAAACTTCACAAATATCTGAAATTCAAATTAAGTCGCAACATTTACTCCGTCATCACAATTGATTATGTAGATAAAAATTATTTCAATATTCCCATTAGAAAAAAAAAAGTGCCGCTGGGGTAACGTTACTCCAGCGGAAACTGTTTTTCTTGAATTACTCAAAAACTTTAAGCAATACAAATTTTTAAATCTGCACAACATTTACAGAAGCCGGACAACTAATTATCTGTATCCCTCAAATGCCGATATTCGACAAATTTCCGCTGGAGTAACGCACTCGGTACTATGGGTTCAAAGATATAGGACTTAGGACATGATACATCATTGGGTCCAAGACAAACTTGGAAAACCATATGGAGTTGCATGGAACCAAACTACCTACCTACATAGGTAGTTACTGTAGGAACTAAAACGAAATATTAACTTACAAAGCAATTTATTGAGGTAACTTACATCACAATCATTAGGTAGATAATATTTAATCAGTCTTAAGATTTAAAAAAACAAGGAAGGTACCTACTAGTAATTAAAAACTAAGAAATGCAATAACTAAAGAAAAAGATCGGAGAATTACTGGTCAGCTTTGTCCCCGTTGGCTTGATCCTTCACTTCCTTGCGTACTGGGCCCGTTTGGGCGATGGGGATCTTGCGCTCGCCCTGGACGGCCAGTGGGACCTTTCTTGGAGCGATCACAGACAGCACACCATCCGAGGAAAGTCGTGACTCCACTGCTTCGGGAGTGCAGCCTTCGGGCAAAGCGTACCGGCGGGTAAACTGACGAGAAATGTACCCGTGTTGGTCTTTCTTCTCCTCGTGTTTGCCCTCCACCACGATGTAGCCATCGGCAGTCTTCACAGTGATCTCTTCGGGCGCGAAATGCTGCACGTCGAGGTTCACTTGGAACTTATCTTTGTCTGACTTAATGCTCGATCCAAGGTCCCTCGCTGCCGCCGCCATGTGGCGCCAGGGCCTGTAGTACTCCCGGTTCACCATCGGGCCTGCCACGGCAGAGAGCAGATCGTCAGGAGTCAGCCCCAAGCCGAAATGCTGGTCAATCAGCCGACGAGGGCGCTCCAACTCGTAGTCCAAAAGAAATGGAATTAGCGACATTTTGGCTCTTCTTCTTCTAGCTTGATACTTCTTGAAGTAAATTGTGTCGATTCAACGATGATCGCAGGAGAAATGGCTCACTTGTTGCACTTTCGATTGTTTATTTTCAACTGGTGACGTACGGCGCGCGCATCGCGTATTTAAGCAGCGCGCTCGAATCGCGACTGTTGTAGAAACTTCCGGAGGCCAGGGCTGCTTATACCAGTGGACGCAAAATTTGAAAGCTTGCTTGTCGTTGGTACCACGTTCTTGCTGATTATTGACTGTGTAGGTATCTATATTCAGTTTAAAAAATAATTTCTTCTATTACATATTATTGAAAATTTATATTTTAATCTTAATTTAATTTTAAAACTGTTGTTGCAGAATTTGTAAATCACCTTGGATAACAAGTGAAAATACAAAATGCGCATAGGTGCCGTAAATGTAGTTGACATGAATAAGGAAAACTTATATAGGTACTTAACTGTAAATTGAAAATTCGTTTTGATAAACATTTGTCACATGTCTAAATAGTATGAAACAAAGTGTCTTTCCTCGTTTAGTTCTTCTAAACTACGCAACGGACATTAATGCTGTTTTCAGTAACATTTTGATTGTTTCTTTATTTCGGTCAAGCAGCGGGTTTACCCGGGTGCGAGAAAATAATACATAACTATTATCTAACAGAATTGCTACCAAACACATTATTTTCTTAAGGACTAAATCACCGTGTGTAAATCTTATTGTGCCCCACAATTTATTTATTTATTTTATTCTAATTAAATTTATGAATAGTAAAGAAAATAAAGAAATAAAATATAGTCTACTAGCGACCCGCCCCGGCTTCGCACGGGTGCAATGCTAATACTAAAACCTTTCTCTTGAATCCTATAGTCTACTAGCGACCCGCCCCGGCTTCGCTCGGGTGCAATGCTAATACTAAAACCTTTCTCTTGAATCCTAAGCTTGAATCACTCTAAGTATCTATAAAAAAACCGCATCAAAATCCGTTGCGTAGTTTTAAAGATTTAAGCATACATAGGGATATAGGGACAGAGAAAGCAAATTTGTTTTATAATATGTAGTGATGATGTTTTTATGATCATAATGTTAAAAATAAGTAGGTTAAGCGAGGCAAGGAGGATTTAGGGCTGCGATTCTGGTGTTGGTAGATAGTATAACTATAGAAAAATCTTAATTATATCAGAATAGTAGTTTGTTAGACGTTTTGTTTATTGAAACATACATACATATATATCCACAGTTCATTAATTTACTAGTGAATTACCATAATCAATTGCATTGTTGAATAAAAAAAGCAGCCCGAATATTGAACAGTTCTGCAGATTGGATGAAAATACTTCATTTTATTCTAGAACATTCTAGAAAGCCGCTATGGCCATCTAGTACTACGTGGTTGGCTAATTTGATTTCAAACTTAAAAACCAAGCCGCCAGGCAATACACTAAAGCGGATCATTTTATTACGCTAGATGTCACTATATGGTGTTAAACAATAAATATTTTACAGCGTCATCTGTTCTATGTTTAAAAGAAACTCTGGTTAAGTATTGCCATTTACATTTTTTTACCACGACTGGGTAAATTAGTTTGTAAGTCGTAGAAGATGTTGATAAGAATTTGATTTTTTTTTACAGTGAGTTTGGTGTTTCGAAAATCACTGTTGTTAATTAAAAGATATAATTTAAAAGTTTTACAACAAGAAAATAAAGTAGGTACATATTATACTATGATGAGCAAGATAAAAAAATCTAGCTAATCTTTTGACCAATGACCTTTTGGTAAGATATTTTTATCTACCTTAATAATACACATCATTGATATTTTTTCCATGTGAATTTACATGATATTAGAGGTTCATAAGTTTTATATCACTGCCTACTGATATGATATCATTAAACTAAAACATTTTAATTTTTATTTTCCTACTTTACAATTTTCCTTAGTAAATTTTACTTAATATCGTTCTTGTGACTCGAATCTTATTATTGCAACAAAATCCTGAAACATTCATGTTCATTTAAAGCATATTTTAAATAAATAGAAAAAAAAACATGTTTATGTGGAATATATAGAATTGGGAGACTTTTTTATTATAAATGGCAACATTTGCTCGCCGGCAGCGCAGAGAGCAGCGCCGCAGTGGCATTTCATTGGCCGACGTTCGTATTTCGTTCAGCAATGAACACGTTGTAAATAAATTGTGATTATTATTTTTAATCGCATTTACAACCGTACCCGTTGTCGACTGTGCTGTGATTTTATATAACTCTTTATTTTTATACAAAACTTTACTAGTGTAAGTGAAAAGTGTAATAGGCGAGTTGAAGTGCCTGTACGTTTTTATAGTTGCGGCGTTTTTGTCGATGTTTGTGTTCTTGTGATTTTATTTGTGCGACTATGGCTGATAATTCGAAATTGACCGACGAGGAGCGTATGGAGATCAGGGAGCAATTTGCACAGGTATTTTTTGCTCAATTTGTTAACCTACCGGTGGAAGCCGCCGACTATTTATCTGATATCTCGAATTTAGGACATGTCTTACGCAGGCGTATTTTGCAATAATTCGAGTTTTGATTGCCATACAAGGAGCGGTTGGGACCGGGTATTTAGCGTGCCCGTAGTCCGCGTGTGGTCTACCTTGGGCTTGGGGACAGCCTATAGATATACGGTTATACATGATATTATAGTACCTACCTACTTACATAGGTATTGTTTTTATCAATCTACGTAAAATGTACTATAATCTTGCATGCGTGTATGTTGTGTACTTGGCTGTCAGTATATGTATGTACAAAATAATTTACATTGCATTCCAATGACTGACTATGTTATCGTAGGTAACATACACAATATTAGAGAAAAAAATTCTAATTACTTTTTTTTAAAGTACAAACTATTTTGGGCATAACAGATTCTACAGAACTCGTAGATATTTAGTACCCACAATTTATAATGTAATTCCCTTAGAATTAAAACAGCAGTGTGTTACAGAAGCTACTTTCAAGAAAAAGTTAAATATTTTTTTATTAGAGAATTTATTAAGTCAAAAATGTAAACTAACTATACCTAGATTATGCCATATTATGTCAGTGGTATCATTAATATAAAAGGCAGTTTAAAATAATTGTAAGAAGAGAGTAGGTACTATTACTGCTAACAAACTGTATAGGAGTACAGTTGGTTGATTAGTGTACAAATCATGGTGAATAAATGCCTTATTATTATTATTATTACAGTCAGTGTCATCTTAACCTACATTGCGATTAAATTTTCCTGTAGTCATTAATTAATAATTATGAATAACACATGAATATAATATGTACTTTATGAAATGTCATCAATTAAAAACATCATATTGATAAGTATGATAACCATTAAAAAAAACGTAAAATAATGCTTTATCCCTGAGACAGTTGGCGGAGTTATTCCATTTTCAAATGCGGCCAATATTTTATTTTAAAACATAAAAAGTTTTTACAAAAGCATAATAAAACTTTACATTACACTGACTTCTAAGACTATAAATATTCATAAAATAGCAGCATCAATCTGTAGTTTCCAGGTCCTTCCCTACAATGTCTTGAATCGGAATATCACCCCGTTGCAGATTCAAAGATATGGGCAGCTATTAGCGGCCTTTTATTAAAACACCTAAAGATTTCCAAGACAAAATATACGTAATAACACTAAAATTATACGGACAGTCAGAATACGTAAAACCTGACCAAACCACTCATGTTGTTATGAATTCAAAACACATTTTGGCAATACCATTGTTTCGTTATTGACTTAGCTGACATCATGGCTTGTGAAATAATTGAATGTTTTTCTTTTATACCTCACCTACACAAGTGTGTTAATTAAACATAAATAGTGCATACTAGCAATTGCTTCTGACTCCGCATGCATGAACATAATGGAAATTAAATTATAGGTATGTGTTAGTTCTGCTAGAAAAATCTGTATTGTATTTTTCTGAGGTGGCAAACTTTGTAAAAACATACTTTTTCTGAAAGGGCAAGTCAAGTCAAAGTACTGAAACTAAAGTTTTGAATACACTGCATGTATGGACTGAACAAAAACACAGGTTTTGAGAAAAACCCATCAATTAATTTACATGAATCAAAGTCAAAGTCAAAATAATTTATTTTCTGTAGGGATAGAAAATACACTTAAAAAAGTCAATATTCTAATAACAAGGCACTCTAATAAGTAATGAATGAGTATGATCCTATAAAATATTGTACAATTTTAATCATGAATTCTTAATATGATATATTATATATATATTATGATATATTATATTGATTTACAATTTTGCTTTTGCATACTATGTCCTATTGATCCTTTGTAAACCATATTTTTCAATTACCAAAGTTATTTTTCACCCATTATATCATTTATATCATCTATCTGTTTTGAACTTAAAACTAACTTAATTTCTAAAACACATGTAAAACACCAAGATGTAAAACAATCATTTTGATTTAAAATTATATGTTTAGTTTGTCTATGCCATTTGGTAATACTAAAATATGAAAATTGGTACCTAATTGACGTCCATAATCAATATTGAGTGATGTGATAAAGTTCACTGATAAGATGATAAAACTATTTAAAATGAGATAAAACACTACTAATGATGATAAAATCCAGTGGACATACACATTCTAGGACTAATATTTGTCCACATCAGTAGGTAAATAAGCTGTTAATTCTAGTAAAGACTCGCAAAAAAGATCAATATTTGCGATAGTTTGAAAGTGACAAGGGTTCTCTTATCAAATAAGTTCATAATTTCATACAATTTAAATCAATGTTGCATGCACATTGTTATAATCACCAGCCTTTACCCCCGAGAAGGTCGGCGTAAGTATTCCTGGAAATACATACCTAGTACCTTTTCAGTAGTACCACAGAATAAGTAATAGTACTACGTACAGAAGGTTCTCTGTTAACAAATTCCCTGTTTAGGTACGCCAAACGTGCCTAAATGTGGCCATCTCTTTCTATCGCATGCAACGCGCTCTTTCGGAGGCGAAGCCTTAGATCTAGGGCTGCCGGCAGCTCAACCCATTAAATTATACGTTAGCAGTAGAAGATAACGTCACGCAGTGTGCCTCCCCTGGTAGTACCTATATTTTTTAGACCCCTAAACGTGACAGGTGGTAAGTCATTGTTTACACATGCCTCAGAATCAAATCTGAGTTCTGCGACTTCCCAGATGTTTCCCTTCACTGTCGAGTCAGTCATAAATATGTACGTAAAAACTCATTGGTACAACCGGATTCGAACCCGAGGCTCACGCATGAGAGGCGTCACTAACCACATTGATATCACTGCACTATCAGATATGACAAACATCAACATACACATTTAGGAAGAATGAAATGAGCTGCCGTTGAGTTTCTTCCTGGGTCTTCTCGGGCTACTGCATTTGGAACCAGCAACTAGTTGGGTTGGGCTGCTACATTTAGCCAATCTTCATGGACGAGCTTAGAGTGCCTTGTTGACCTTTAAATGTGTACTTTTTGTACCTACAGAAAATAAATACTTTTTTACTTTTGAAAAGATAAAAGGTTTAAGTAAAACTTAAGCATACATTTCATGTCTCAAATTTTAAAGTAAATAACTTGGTCACATGTAACATATTCATCACATGCGTCATTTACATTACCCAAGAGTCGTTTCTGCTAGCACATGTTTAAGTATTCAAAAGTCGTCTGTTGCCTTGACATGTTTTGTGTGTGCTGAGTTGAGTACTAAAGTTGCTAGACTGAACAAACAAATGAGTTTTGCTATCACATTAGAATTGTAACTTAATCATTTATTCTCAAAATAAAAATCTTGACAAGACAAAAGTACCTGGTGATCTTTGTAGAACTTCTCGTGGCCTGGGTCGTGGGTACTAGGGATGTTACGGAGCTTCGACTCCGATTCCGACAGATCTTACACCTCCGGTTCCGAGTTCGGTTCCGATACTTTTAAATCAGAGGTCGAAGGGCGTGTACGAACAGGTTTATGCATCTCACCCGAGGAAAACGCGTTCTGTCATCGATTCATATTTCACTTATTGTTACGCCATATACGGATAGTTTGTTTGTTTTGTGCGGCGTGTCAAATAATTGATTTCAACAATGAAGCCAAAATAAAGTGTTATTTGGACACATCTTTTTTATGCTACCATCTCCGACTCCGAATCTGACTCCGAAAAACCAAATTTAAAAGCTCCGACTTTCGTTTCCGATAAAACCACCTTCGTAACTTCTCTAGTGGGTACTAAAAGCCACAAAAAGAGTTATTTGACACTTGCACCTCGGTTCCCGAGCGACGTCACACAGTAGATAAAATTTTGTCACGCTCATGTTAGCTACACTGATCGATGTAAGTACGCCTAGGTCGTCCTCTACCGACTGGCCCACTCACCTTTATGTATTTTCATTAAACCGCTCGATATGACCTAACCAATACCAGGATAGTTAAAGGGTCTTCTTATAATAAGCCGCAGTGGAGGCGAAAGAGGAAACTGACTGGCTGATTGACTGATCGATCAACGCGAGACCGCTAGGTCTAAAAGCATTACTCTTTGCAAAAAGGTTCCCTAGATGACGTAAGTGAGCACTAAGAAGGAATTTATGGAAATTCCCACGGGAACGGGAATAAACAGAATGAAAGCGGGCAACGCTGCTGGGCAACCGCTAGTTAGAGAATGTGACTATATAATATCTGATTATCACTACATAGTATAAAACAAAGTCGGTTTCTCTGTCCCTATATCCCTATGTCCCTTTGTATGCTTAAATCTTTAAAACTACGCAACGGATTATGATGCGGTTTTTTTAATAGATAGAGTGATTCAAGAGGAAGGTTTTAGTGTTAGCATTGCACCCGTGCGAAGCCGGGGCGGGTCGCTAGTATATTATAAATGTGATCTTCGGTGCGTTTATGGCGGATTTTCTAATATTGGAAGAGAACCATGTTCAGCTATGGACTTTTAATGACTGATTAAATATTATCTGTTGTTGGAATAAGTTAAACATTGTTCTATACGGAACAAATAAGTTGAAGGAAAACATGCATAGCTGCAAAAAAGTAGCAGTGATAGCCCGGACGGTTAAAGAGCCGGCCGAAAATCAGTGAGGCTCGGGTTCGAATCCTGGCGTGTACCAATGAGTTTTTCAAAACTTACGTACATATTTATCACTAGCTCGACGGTGAAGGAAAACATCGTGAGGAAACCTGCAGGTCTCAGAATTAATTCTGAGGCATGTGTAAATAGACCCGGTCCGGCGATGGGCTCACCACCTAATATCACGTTTAGGGGTCCAATGTATCTCGTGAAATGTGGGTATATCCAGTAATGGAATACCTCTGCCTACCCCCTCGGGGATGAAAGGCGTGAGATTATTATTATTATTATTATCTGCAAAAAAGTGTCTATATAAAAGATTTTATGGTTTAAAAAGGTATGTTCTAATTCTAACTGTATAATAAAACTGACAATGAAAAATCACACTGTAAAAGACAATAAAAAATGAAACTCAATCTGTGTAACTGTTGTAATAATATAATATACATAGAAGTAGGTAGTTTTACTTTGATGTTCAATAGAATTTTGTAATCAAAGAAACTGATACTTAACAGTGGTTTCGGCTTTCACTTGTGGTATGGAAATGGTTTTAGATTTGTGGTTTCGGCAAGCAATAAGTCAAACGTAACTTCACAGTTGACATCTTGCATTACTTCGTGTTGGTAATACTATAGATTAAATATATTTACAGCCATTACTTTTGTCTAGTAACTCAGAATTGTCGACATTTTATATGTTTATAAATTAGGAGCGGCTCGAGTTCGAATCTTGCGGAGGGCATGTACCAATGAGTTTTAAAAAACTTACAGATTTATCACTACCTACCTCGAAGGTGAAGGAAAACTTCGTGCGAAAACCAGCAAGCTCCAGAATTTATTCTGAGTCATGTGTACGTATTGACCGTATTGTGCGTTTAGAGGTCCGAAAAATATGCTGGGGAAAAGCGCGTATTTCTAAGAATAAAATACCTTTTCATCTCTCCGGCGGAAATCATCAACTTTCGGCCCGCTTCGCCAAACGAAGTTGCCGCTTTCGCCTCCGTAGAGCAGAAAAAAGTATACACACCTCGAGAAGTAGATACATGTGATCTGAGGCATTTTTTATTTTACTTCCCTAAGTATGTAATAATATAAAACGATAAACTGACTGACTGATTGGTGATGTGTCAACGCACAGCCTAAACCACTGGGTCTAGAGACTTGAAATTTTGCACATAGATAGCTTAAGCTATCTATGTGCAAACTGTTGGAGCACTGATCACACTTTCTGGTAATTTATTCCAATAGTTGACTACACGATTAGGTAGAAAATGAAACATGGGGTTCGGGTTACTTTGCACACGAGGTTGGTGATAGTTTAAGTGGATGTCCCCTGTGGTTTATGTTGTGGTTCATCTTGTATATATTTCTTAAGTTCGACACGTATTGTATTGTAGGAAACAAATGACTAAGGGTTCAGGTAAAACGAATGAATACTACGTGTTTATGTACTCACGTCACTGCTATGAGGAGTAAACTTCCTGTACAGAATAATTCCCGTTTCCTCAAATGCTGTAATTTCTGTAATTACGCGGCCTTATTTCAGGATAATTTAAATTTAAAAACTTATTGTGTGTTTATCCCTAGCGGAGGTGAAGGCAAACATCGAGGTAAACCGCAGGCCCCGAAATAAGTTTTTCAAATCTCCGGGCGGAAAGCGGCAAAATTCGGCCCGCTGCGCTAAACGAAGTTGCCGCTTTACGCCTCCGTCGATTAGAAAAAAGTATACACACATCGGGAAGTAAATAAGAAAGCCTCAGATCACATGTTTTTAGTGCTCGGCTTCGCTTCGGTCGACAAATACATCTGATCTGAGATATTTCTTATTTATACTTCCCTAGATGTGTAATATACTATTGATGCTACAGCTACCTAGATCGATGACGATGGCAATGGGACATGAACATTGTTACTTCAATTGCTAAATCACATCGGAGATAAAGCGTAAGCTAATATTTGTTTATCGATAATCTTACGCCTAAAAAAACGTAAACGCGAGCTAGTCTATTTAAACTCGAGGCAATAAGGTCTAAAATTACACTATTATGTTTCTCCGTATAACCTTTTCTGAGCCTAAATCGCAACAAGCATCCTAGGTCACGGATGCTTCCAAAAACAATTGAAGATCTACTGCCTGGTACTCCGACGTACGAACCATTCCAGGAAATCGATCTGGCAATAATAAAACATTGGAGTGAGTGGCGATTGCTGCATCGCTAAACTGTTTACCTTACCTGTCTGCATTTCATCACGTCGGTATGCTGACGGTACATGGTGCCGTGCCAAAAATGGCGTTGGATATCAAACAAGGGGAGGCGCGGAAAAGGGGAGGGATGATTCATTTTTTACTGTTGTCTGATGCGGCTTTCATTGGATTTTTTCATTTTGTATGCGACTATGAAATTGGTGATTCTGTCATAAACGAATGCTTAAGGAATAACAAATTACAGTCCGACCATAATAATAAAATTATCATTTGATATTCGATTGTACCTTATTGCTAAATAGGTACCTACATATATACATATCATGTGAATCTATAAAATAAAAAAATAGAACACCTAACGCTTAGCGGAAAGCCACATTAATAATTATAAAAATAACATGACTAACTTTATACTTAAATCGATGTCAATTAAGTAAAATTATCACTAAACTTCTCTTTCATTTTACACATTTTGTTAAAACCTTTTAACAGTAGAATGCGGTAATGACATACGCTGACCTTCGTAGGTCATATTTCCTGAGTTTCCTGTGGCAACATTATCTGAGTCATACTGGAAAGTTTTGGGCAGTACTTTTTAAGGGCCGTAGGCCGTAAAATTTATTGGTAAACTTGAACGACTGACAAGGCAACACCTTGGCCTTTATTCAGCGTTGCCAGTTTTTTTTGCCAAGTCTGGATTTTGGCACTTTTAGAGTGAAAACGCGGGATTCTTTCGTCGATAGTAAAAAAAAAAGTATATACATAATCAGAAGTCTTAAAATATTTATCTTTTTAATTGAGTTCAAATTACGTTTACTTGGCAATAGATAGCAAAATTTTCATATTTTAAATCAGATTTAACCTATCGTTAAATAGTTGAGTCCGGGCGTCCACACTTGTCTGTGCCACCCGCCCGCGCTTCCTCAGCACGCTGCATGCACGCACCGTCGAGTTATACCCGAAAAGCCTGACTGAGCCTGTCCCGCCCGGGACATTAAATTTTGGATTAAAAATTGGGACGCCTAGCAACGCTGCCTTAAAAAAAACATTTGTTATATGTTGGTAAAGCATGAAGCTATACATATACTACGTCAATGTTTAAAGACATGCATGACAGCCACATTGTCGAGATTCGACGAATCAACCATTTGCACAAAACCGACAGAAGCCCAAACGACGTTCAAGTTCTCCCGAATGATCTGCTGAACTATATAAGTATGTTTATCAGTTGTTTAGTTTAAATAGTACAGGCTCTGCCTAGTTTGGGACTAAATAACCGTGTGAATTGGTGTCCCGCAATTTATTATTATTACTTATTAACTATCTGGAACTAGATATGTCTTGATAGCGCGAACCTTAGCCAAATCTCGAATATGTGACCGCAGCATAAATATGTTTTAAACTACGGAATATAGGTGAAGGATGAGCGTCCATTATGTTTCATTACAGCATATAATTATTGTGAATAAACACACGAACATAAAAGCCAATTTAAAGAATGGTTTAAGTGCCATTTGGTATGATTAAAAATCCTTGCGTCATATTTTCTCACGAATAATTACAGATAAGACCTTTTTTGGAAGTAATTAAGATTCTAAATGCATCGTTTGCTTAGTTATTATTATTTAAAGACATCTAGCGCGAGTTTTTGATGTCTATTACCGTAAAAATATTGTCTATTCTTTATTATCCCACTAGCGAACCGCCCTCGCTTCGATTTTATCCCAAGAGCCCAGGCTTGTCAGACCTTCGTCATTTTGTAAAACCTCAAAGTTTGTCTGTGTATGTCCCTACTACAGGTGTAAACGATCCCCGAATATGAAGTTTGGATAACGGTTCCTTTGGAAGTTAGCAAGCAGCAAAGGTCCATAAAGTTTCACCTCAAATTCATTAAACTGTAAAGCCCAGTTTTTATATATATTTTATTTGGATTAATATTAGAAATCACGTTGTCTATTGTCAGACACTTGGTGCGGTGGAACCCCCTGTCAGACACCCTTGAATCATGGTGAATTGATATACTTATTGATATTTTTTTTTACACTTCTATGCTTTGACGATGTTTTTGAAATGATACTTTTTATATTGTGCAATAAAGGAGCTATAAGATAATATTTTTTATTTAGTCTTAATCGTTATAGTGTACTTCTGAGCGACGGAATTCTTAAAAAAATAGTTCCAACATTTTGGTTTTTTGTAAGTTACTCCGTTTTTTTCTATGGACTGATAAAAAGTTTATTCCAGAAATAAATTCCTCATCTTTGAATTATATGAAAATGACATCAAACTTGGCCTAGTAGCTATATGTGGGCAGAAATCATGTAATAAAAGTATACCCTCAATTCACCATGATTCAAGGGTCTGACAGGGGGTTTCCACCGCACCAAGTGTCTGACAATGGACGACGTGATTTCTAATATTAATCCGAATAAAATATATAAAAACTGGGCTTTAAACTTTAACGAATTTGAGGTGCAACTTTATGGACCTTTGCTGCTTGATAACTTCCAAAGGAACCGTTATCCAAACTTCATATTCGGGGATCGTTTACACCTGTAGTAGGGACATACACAGACAAACTTTGAGGTTTTACAAAATGACGAAGGTCTGACAAGCCTGGGCTCTCACTCTATTTGGTTTATGTGATTATCATATTACTAGTGTAGTTCCCGTTCCCATGGGAATACGGGAATGAAATATAGCCTATGTGAATAACATAATAAGTAATCCCTGAATAAGGGATATTCTAGCTTTCCATTGGTGAAATAATTTTTAAATTCGGTCCAATAGTTTTTGAGTTTATTCGTAACAAAGATAAACATACGAATCTTTCCTCTTTATAATATTAGTATAGATGAACGGGCATAAAAGTTTCTATCGCATTGGCCGCACAGACAGACAATTTTAATCGTAGATCGATGCAGCGGCCTTGTACAGGAATGTCGCATTGCCTCATGACGTAAGATCTTTATCGAGTATACTTGTGTCTTTAAAGGGCATTTAATGAGGCTGTCGCATGCCAATTGATGTCATAGAATATAGATTGGCAGATTAGAAAAACTATGACATAAGATGCAAGGGATCTGAAGTTTTAGAATTGGCAATGCGACCAGGATCGAGGCCTAGCTAATTATTTAGTGCAAGATGGAAGTGAATGTAGATATGACGTATGATAGATCTAAATGGTAGGAAAAAACATACTGCGCCGACCCCAAATAATGGGAAAAGGGCAAGTAAATGATGATGATTATGGCCGATGAACGATATTTTATAGGACGTTATACTACTACACATTGTACTAATGACGGCAACACTGGATGTCACATTTGGGCAAGTTTTCATATGAATAGCGAATAATTGTTTCAATTGAGTAAAAACACATTTCCCGGTGACAGATTCGTGATTTCCAGCAATTACCTACCAGATTTTTATATTGCCACATTTAGAGCTCAAGTTAGCTTAGAAGAGCTATTATCATTGGAGATGACGATGAAATGCTCAAGCCAAACACTTAATGTTAGAAAACCATGGTTTTATTTTGCGATGAGGTCAGATAAATGTGGTTTTGTTATGCTCTGCCTAACTTCACAATTTATTGCTCTCACGCGATTCAAACCACGAGCATACAAATTAGATCCAAGTCCATCATGCGATTTGCAACCCAAATTACTGTCAACCACCTCTTCATCATTCTTTTCATTCGTTTACAAAAAACCTCGCAAAAAAGCCAAAGAAAGTCGGTAACCGCTATAGACAGATCTCTCCCGCCTACTGATATTCAAATCAGTGCGTAGAATAGTTCCACAGCCCTGACCTCGAATGGGTCACGATAATTTGGTTAGAACAGTTCCGAATGGCAATGACCGTTAGTCTGGTTAAAGCGATATAACGTTACCTCACATCTCATTTTAGTTGTATGTTAGTTTTGATGATTGAATTAACATTCTTTGTAAATTTATGGCGTAGGAATTAGGTATGTATTCGGAAGTGAGTAGGTTATAGTTTCTTACGATTTAAATGTTGTCATAGGATAATTATGTAGAGGCATTTGATTATCAGAATCTGAAATGTTCGTTAATCCTAAATGGAGTGTTTTGGGATGGTGATTTAAATAGAGTTTTGATATTAACGCTTTCTATTTTGTGCAGACGGACTGAGTCCCAATTCCACTAAATGTCAACGGTTATAGTTGGATGACAATGACATGTCAATATCAGAGTCGGCCAATGGTGTTATTTGCTCTGAGAAGTGCCAAATAACATAATTGACTGACCATTGACCTGTCATTGTCATCCAACTATAACCGTTGACTTTTAGTGGAATTGGGGCCCTGCTGTTTTGCGCATAGTCAAACTGAAAACTTAATTTATAAGAAATTATATATTTAAAAAAAAACACTGTGTTCTACTCGTACCAACACGAAGTATAGCGATCGTGAAGGTAACGTATTTTTTTCTGTCTAAAGAAAATTAGTGTAATTTTTGACACAGTCTCCGAAGAAATTCCATAGTTTCTCTTTTCATAATGTCAAATGCATTACACGGCAATTACTTGACTTGCAAGAATGCAGTTGCGGTGCTAATTGGGCGATAAGTATGCAACGGTGTCGCAATGAAATGTTGTTGGTCTTCTAATCGTTCTTGCATTCATGCTCATTAGCTTATAACAATATACAACATACTAGGGCGTGACGCTGGCGTTGCGCGAGTTGAATCCGTATTTAGCCCGTTCCCGTGGGATTTTCCAATTCTTAGTGATACTTACATCATTTAAAAAAAATGCTTCTAGAACCAGTGGTTTCGGATATGCGTTGATAGATTAGTCAGTCAGCCGCAACAGCAGTATATGTGAAGATTGAATGTTGTGATTGCAGCAAGATGATGATGATGTGTTGTCAGTGTGGATGATATGTTGTCTCTTTGCTTCACGGGATAATGTGAGCTAATTTGTGTAATTATTAAAGCGAAAGGTAAAACTTGGTACAACATATACCTACAACGCGTAACAGAATAAGCGCATTTTCTCATACATCCCTATAAGTATATTAATATAAAAAAATATGATGCCTCCGTGTTTTAGTTGTGTCTAACCAATCTTAAATAAAGAGCAATAATAGTACGATGTCCATAGATACCACTAAATTTAGCTGTGCTAATTCATTTTTCGGAAAAATTTAACACATAAAAAATAGCTGAAATCGATTAAGTAAACGATACTGAACATTTAACAAACTAATTTCAGGAATTGCGCTTAGTCTGTTACATATTGTATAGGAAAATTCTAGCTTATGTTGAATGCCCAACTAAGTCAAGCAAAACTCTGCATGTACAAAAAAATATTATGCTTATGAATCTTAAAAGGCAATTATTTGTCTCGCGTGTTAAACTAGTCTTAAGCTACTTAAATACCACTGCTTTATCACTACATAGTATAAAACAAAGTCGCTTTTGTCTGTCCCTATATCCCTATGTCCCTATGTATGGTTAAATCTATAAAACTACGCAACGGATTTTGATTCGGTTTTTTTTAATAGATAGAGTGATTTAAGAGGAAGGTTTTAGTGTTAGCATTGCACCCGTGCGAAGCCGGGGCGGGTCGCTAGTAGTAAATACAATATTCTAATTGCTTTGTTTTTATATACCGCTGACTAATATGGAAATTAATGGTGGCTATAACGGCTCGATTAACGCGTCTGTCTGTATCAAAGGTCGTGATTTGGAAATTTGTATCGAATTAGGAAAAAATATATATATTGTTATTTTTTGTGTTCATAGAAGAGATTAGTCTTAATCCTCAATCCTCCTGCCACTTTCCCATTATTTAATGTTCGCGCAATATGTTTCTCTCCATTTTGGTGTTTGGTTATTTCATCGGTTGCCCTGTCTGTTGCCATTGGTAATGAAATCAAATAGCCTTTTTTAATCTATATAGTTCCCAAGTATGTATAGTAAGGCCGTTCTAACTTGGCTTCTCTGAACATACTGTAACTTTTTGAAAGAAAGAAAGAAAAATATTTATTTGGCACCTATTCAAATTACACTATTACAAAATAACTTAAATATAAGAAGAACTAGGCACTAAAAGGGCGGCCACTCAGCATAATGTCGTGGCTCGACGTGAGTAGAGCGCAGAGCCAGTCTCTTTTGTTGAGTCATTTATTCAACCGGAAAACTAAACCGCCGTCAAACTTCGTATTTATTAAGCAATTTATTGCGTTTTCCATTTTCCAATTATATGAATCAGCTGAATTCGTAATCCGATTTAATTGTGACGTCAATATTTATTGTATTAATAGAATATTCTAAGAAAACATGTGATAATTATGTCCGTTACGCATGGTTGACGTGAATGTTAGTGTTTTTGTAACTGTTAAAGCCAGCATTGACTTTTTTATTTTTGTCTGTCTGTATTTCTGTGGTAATAATTAAATGTGGAAATTTGTTGTGGTGGTAGCTGAGTAGCTGGGTCAACATCCAGGGTACTTTTTACCATGGGAAGATGTCTAATTTCCACGGGAAAATGAAAAACCATGTTAGAAAGAAAAACTATACTACCTACTCCGAAACGATAACTCCTACAAACTTTAAATATTGTATGTAGGTGTCATATATGTCGTAGGGATTTTTAGAAATTCCCAAGGGAGCGGTTATAAACTGGATCCGCCCGGGCAACGCCGCTGGGCACCCTCTAGTAATCAAATAAAAAAAATTCATAGCACAAGCAGTCATCAGTTCCATTTGATAGTCGCGACTTATCAACACTTATCGGGCTGGAGATCCGATAGCCGATGAATTAATCGCGCGATGGATTTTGCGTGCGCGGGCGCCGACATTCGTAAACGAGATTAAATGCTTTCCAATTAATTAAAATTGACGGAGAGTGAAATTTACATCGCATTTTTGTTTAAAAAAATGTTATAATTGTGAGATAACGTTTTATTGGCATGCAATCATTGCGTATGAAGTTTAAACTGCAGGTATTTGAAAAATGAAAATGCAGCTACATTGTGCTATTGATAAATAAATCATGGCATAGTATTTATTAGAATTTATATATTAAGTTATGTACTGATATCTTATTTATAAATTATGTACTCGTACTGTGTACATTATCATTAATATTTACCTGATATGTACCTTTATTCGCTGTTAACTTTAGTACAACACCTACCCTTATATTATGTTTATCCATCCTAAGATTGTCTATCAGAAATCGCTTAAAGCGATGAAACCACCGGCCTTTGGAGAGAAACATTTATTTCGCCAATTTCTTAGGTGAAGGACCCAGTACCCCGTTAATATTTCTCACCTCGTTTCTTCCGGGAAGACAGAGGTGACAAAAACAGCACCAGTTTCTCAATAACCATGAGTAACTTCCTTCTAAACCAACGGCTATGCTTATGTTTACTCGTGCTCCGCATTTGTGAGTCAGCGTTGCGGAATTATTCTGAAACCACGTCAAAACCGGTTCTGCTGAACCGACACTGCCGGTTCTTAAATTTGTGCCCATTCATAGGGCGATTTGTTTAAAAGGGGTTAGAAAATCGATAACGAATGGGGTACGTCCCCTATGATGATAGATATCTATCAGTAGGCACTGTATATTATTATATGACAGGCTACAGCAAATGTGGAAGTCATTAGTTAATTTTATCATTCGTCTTGGTTTCATCCGCGCCAATTCGGCGCCATTAGGATATAATTATATTATTCTAGTGAGCCCGAGCAGACGTTGTTTTGCCACAGACATCAGGTCCAAAACTATCCTATCTTTCAAATTGGAACCAACTATACGCATTCACAAATTGTATTGAAATCGGTTGGGCAGTTTCGGAGATAAGCTTGCACGAACACAGTGACACGTCACGTAAACTATGTAAATAAAAAAAACAAATATGATGGGCAGTTCCAGAGATTACCACCTCTAATCTCTTTTACTAATAGTGTAGATAAACATTTCATATTCAAACTTGGCACAAATGATCCGCTAAATTGACCCCAACAAAAAGATTTCACCTTAATTATAAACCAAAACTACTTGGCCGTCGTCCTGCCGCGCACAGAAACCCGAAGTAATCCTAATCCTTATATCTCGGCTATTCTCGTTCTCAAGTACCAGGCGTTCATGAGTTCCGAAGAATCGGGTCTTTGTACTGCCACGCACACAGATAAGCTAACGTACGGGGCCCGTAGGTCAACAGTCGATGAGTCACTGGCCATTATACCTGGTGAGACGATGAGAGGTTCAAAGTATGTGTGGTTATGGTTAAGTGAGGTAAGCAATAACAATGTGTGGTGGATCGGAAAAAGTATTTACTATCGAATACACAACTGTACATAAGTACTAAAAAGACTAAAACTACAAACATTTCTAATTAAGTATGACATCAATATCCTACTAATATAGTTAAAGCGAAAGTTGATTAAGATGAATAGATTTTTGTTGATTTTCACGCAAGAACTACTAAACGGAATTTGATGAAACTTTACATTGATAGGCATAGGCTACTTAAATCCCGGAAAGCGGGAGAAATCGCTATGAAATGTTAGTTCGGCAATAAAATTATCAGATTGGAGTGAGGTGAAAAAACCAACAGTTTTCTGTTCCCATCGTAATTTCAAAAAAATCCTTTCTTATTGTATGTTTATATCACATAAGGTGCCAAATTTCTAGGTTTTATAGTGTCTGGGACAATGATGACTATGATGAGTGGTATTTCAGACTTGAGGATTTTCGGGTTTTATATGTCATGTCTGGGTAGTCTAATAACAATTGTATCGAATCAAACTACGAAATGCACCACCTAATATCGGTCAACACGTCCAACGTGTCCGTAAACGAATGGCGGATCTGGTTAAATAGTGCTTGGTGGCATATTTAGCAGTTTTACTATCGTGAACTTCCATATCGGTTCGTTATTGCATAAAGAGTTTGGTATGCAACGGTACAGAATTCCAATTATAAGCGGGTGCTCAGAGTTTATGGCGTTTCTAATTGGGTTAGGTTAGTATTTAGAACTCGCTTTATAGTATTTTTTTTGTAGAACTAAAAAATCTAATTAGTACCTAGTCTGGGGGCCAATTCTACTAAATGTCAACTGTTATAGTTGGATGACAATGACATATCAATGGTCAGACAATGGTGTTATTTTGACACTTTTCAGAGCAAATAACACCATCGACTCACCATGTCATTGTCATTGTCATCCAACTGTAACCGTAGACATTTAGTAGAATTGGCCCCCTGGACTGTTACACAGTGGACAGTAATATCGTAATCCATCAGAGTCATACACCGTTTAAATAATTAAATGAAGATGATTATTTGTGTGTGACATTCTGACATTAGAAACTGCACACCTCAGCTAGTACAATACCAGACATTTGTGTCGCAATTTATGTCATGAAGAAACCAAGCAACAGGAAATATGTGGACATTTTCTAATGAAAGCCGGATCCATCATTGACCTCTTGAATCCCGGGGTTTCCATCAATACCAACCTGAAATCCACTTTAATCTTTTTGTAAAAACTTCTTCCTCAAAATGCAAACTAACCCTGCAAAATTTGTTCAAGATCGGCCCACCATTTTAGCCGTGAAAAAGTAAACAGACAAACATTCTCTTTTATAATTTGAGTAACTTTTATTAACCTATCTTAAGTCCAATCAAAAGAAAGTTAACTTAAAGAAAGCCTTCCGATGAAAGGATGAAAGTCGGGATGTGAAAGTTAATAATCCGTGAGGCATGTTTTAAAATTCGACAGCAAGTACAAGCAATATATCTTTCGGGTATCACGCTTCAGGAGTCGGTTTCGGTGTTAATGCACTGCATAAACTTCATAATGGATGCAGGGAGGTGGTAGCATGTTAAGAGACCGAGTATAGCCATTTGCAAATTAACGACCGTTGAATTAACAATGGGTAACGGAATGGTACTTCAGTTCATTTTACTTTTACCTTTAGTGCAGAATTGCAATTACGAGTTTCGTTGTCGTAAATCAGATCAACCAAATGCGGTCTATCGGTCTATAAACTGGAATTTGTGCAATAGGCATCGGCTAAGAAAGAAATATACTCGTAATTCCAACAACACACAACGCCGCTGAGCAGTGAGCAGCCTCTAGTCTTTAAACAAAGTCTAACAAAATTTGCTTCTCTGAAATGAACCCTTCTACTATAATACTATGGCAGAAACATCGAAATAGCTAAATAAAACATTCAACAGTTGATTTTTGTTTTGCGTTGCGCATTTGCTAATTATCTCAAAATTTTTTGTTAGATCTTGTATAAACAGTTGCAGAGCTCACTCCAAATGAATGCGTACTCAATGGCATTCATGCAAAAATCGTAAATAACTCTCTTATCTGTTCCGTCCGTTCGTCCGTGGAGCTCTCGCTGCATGCCCGTTAATCTTATTCCATTAATAATTTACTAACTGATCAGGATCACAACTAATGTTTAAACATACAATATTTTCTAAATGTCAGTTATTGTGGGATCTAAAGATTTTGCATTTAGTCCTTATGGTTTAGACGCATACGAACGAGTATCTTAATTAAGTAAAGTAATGTAATAGTACCAATGTTCATGACTTGTTTTTACCCGAATGCACCAAAAGGAGGGTAATATTTTTCGGGTCGTCTTATTTATGTGGGTTTTATTACTGTAGCACAGCCTGTAACTGAATTTTTGAGATTTGTCGAAGGTGCGGGAGTCATGTCACAAAAAAAAAACAATATGGCTGACCTGTCCCATAATAGCCTAAACGGTGCGACGAATTTTTAAGTGGGAGTCGTCGTATCGCTAGATTTATCTCCAGAGTGCCATAGGCTACATGTTTTTAATCCTTTCAGTGCCTCGCAGTCATTTTTATTTTCTTTTTTCGTTTGATATGTCGCTCGAAGGAACAGGTTTTGTCACATATGAAATAAAATGATTACTCATAGTTACTCCAGTCTTATACTCCATTGTCTTGAAAATTATACCACAAACCTACAATAATCGTGGTAGGTATGCATACAATAAACAATTCTATTCAACAATTCGTATGCAGTTTTTCGCATAATAAATATTCCGGTGATGCCCCATTGCTTGCGTTATTATTAGTCATCGAATGAATGCCCTTTTATGGATAATGGATGCAACTATGACTAACTAGCTCCTGGGAAGGGTCAGAAGGGAACAGCTTACAGGGTGTTCTAGTACTAGACAGTGTAAAGGGAGATTGGTTAGTTGCAGACCTACCAGATAAAATAAATTTGACTTTAGTAAAAGTATTACGCTATTCTAGTTATTAAAAAAAGAAACTCCTATACTACTTGTTATCTAAAAGAAGAAATCGCTTATAGCGATAAGACCGCCCACTGTTTTTTTTTATCATTGTGTCACTTGTTGTATATTTTTATTGGTGTACAATTAACTTTAAGTATTAAACCAACCGGAGACGCCACTGACAGGCGTTCCCCTCTGCCAAAAAAACGTATCGGTCAATGAGCATACCAGTTAAATACAACTAGTTTGTTTGAGTTCACGGAATGCTTGTATTAGTGAATGTATTTGTGTGCACCTAGTTCAAGCTAGTGTTTAATTGTTTTGTCAAAAAATGCTTTTATTTTAACATTATTTGTGTTTGTTTCCTCGTCCCCCGCGCTGAAATTGGCAGACTTTTTTGCAAAGAAACTAGTGCGCGTGACGTCTCCTGTTGGTTTAATACTCAAAGACAATTAAGAATGGTTACTTACTTACTACTTCTATAATTGTATACGCAAAAGTTTATAATGATGGATGTCTGTTTGTTACTCATTTACGCGAAAACTACTCAATTGATTTTGATGAAACTTTTTAAGTCGTAATAGAGATTCAGGTCCGTCGGTAATACAGTTTATACATAAGATATTTTTATAACGGGACGTGGACGAAGCCGCGGGTAAATGCTAGTTTATAAATATAATCTTCAAAATGGCTAAGTCTTATTAGTTTTCTGCTGCCATTACCAGAAACTCTTGGTCATCATCAATCCGTACCGTATCATTGCTCAGCCCACTGTTGAGCAATGGGTCCTTCCTCATATAATATGAGAAATTATATAGGCCGTAATCTTCCACGCGAGCCGAGCCCACCATTGATTAGGAGACGGTGTTCGCTGGAACTAAGTACTTAATTTTGTTTTTATGCTTAAGGGTGAATAGTGATTTTTGTTATTCAAAGTACCTATCTGTTCGGTTGATATCTCTGCTACCTCCCATGTACTCAAGCGAGTTCAGGGACATCCTGTATTATGCGTATATAATTTATATAGTATATTATCTGTATCTGCATCCCGTATCCTGTCGATAATATATTATACACGATTTGCCTGTTGGCTCAGTTGACCCTGCTTTCTGAGTTGGTCCCGGGTTGGGTTCCGACACTGCCGTATCCTGGGTGATTATTGGCATACGATGCGAACGAAAGTATTTCTTTCGCTTTGGCTTTATGTAAGATACAAATAGTATAAAGAGGAAAGATTTGTATTTTTGTATGTTTGTTTTAATTTATTAAAAATTCTTTCAATATACGATTTTAAAAATTCTTTCACTAATGGAAAGCTAGAAGATCCCTGAGTAACATAGGCCAAAGATATTATATATAAAAATACGTAGATATGTTACTAGAGCACGAAAAATGAGGCCGACAAATGTAGCTAATTAACCACATTTTATTTAGTCGCATTGTATTTCAAGTCGTATTTTAAGCGCAACTCTTAACAGATAGCTCTCTTTTTCTTTATTATTCGTTCCGTATCATCTTTCCCCGTCATTGTTGTATCCTATAAATACGCTAAGAAGTAAGTATGTACATGTTGTAGCACACTCGTAGGGGATCAATTTTCAAACGCAAGCAGTATGAATATAACTCATCCTTACTTTAATATCTTTGAACATAGGCTATATTTTATTCCCGTATTCCCAAGGAAACTGTAACTACGCGGGTGAAACCGCGCAGAACCGCTAGTTACATAATAATGCTAATTTTCAGCAGTGGACTCCTTGCGACTGAAATAATGTATAGCATGTAAAACACGTAGAAGCAGTAGGTACTCTCTTATCAACAGAGGATTCACTGGGATCAATGGATCAATAAAATGCAATAATGATAAGTTATTTCTGTATTTATCAGATATCACTAGATCGATCATCGTATCATCAATAGGATAATAATTACGTGCAGCATACACTCTAGTTGCTGTGCAACTTGTCAGCGTTTCTGACATGAGAAACAAAATGTACCAAAAAAGTTGTACGTATAAAATTTAAGTATATGTCATAGTTCCTAGTAATGTACTGTACATTTTTTTGAATCTTTCTGTTCGTCACAGATATGGTAAAGTACCCGGAGAACTCCCTAACAATTGACGTCCCTGCATCGGGAAGAGCAATAATATATATTGTAATGTATATGAGTAAAAAACTCGATAATTTAAAAAAATACTGCCTGTTTGATTGTTATCTTTCCTTTTCTTTTCTTGCTACGCAAATTATCGTAATTCTTCCACTAGATTTTAATTAATTAAGAGGAATTAAAATGATGGTACTCGCGTGACCATTGGCGGCAGGTGTAAGCAGAGGGGAATAGTTCTAGGAAAAACACTAGGCGCATCTTTTGAATTGCTATCCGTATGCTACACCATTAGTTTATAGTTATGTAGCGGCTAGAATGCATGGCTTACAGTTCTTAGAGAATTGCTATTACGTTCCTAGGATTCATGATTATTTCTAGATCTTTTTAATAATATAAGTTAATCACTATTTTCCTTGGTCAAGCCATAACTTGAGTGATGTTTTTTTTGTGGGTTTGAGTGGGTATTTCGATGGTTTATATTCACAATTGGACCTGATAGGTGACGCTGTTGTCTGTCTCAGTATGTCTGCCCGGACCACTTAGTAAAAAATATTTAAGACTATCTGCGCCCCGCAGTTTTACCAGTCAATAAAACTGACCACTTGGTAATAGTGTACCCTCAATAGCTACCAGTGAAAGAATATTTTAAATTGTCTTTGGGTCGGTGGAGTTCAGAAGCTAAATCTTGGCGTGTAGAGTTAAAAATTTAACGCAATAAAAAACAAAAGTTTTTAGAAACTTCCACGGGGACGGTTATTAAAATTGGGTGTAATTTCCATGGTCTTCGGGTGTGCTAATGTAGAATACATCTAGAGTCGTACCCAATTCCAAGATGGCGGTAATAATCAGTCACAAATATGACGCACAGGGTAACAACGCTGGCGACAGAAGCCATACCCGGGTCAGTTGTCTGGCACGTAAGCCTTCTTAAATGTGTTTTAAATTAATTCAAGGTACACTGGCGTTTGAAACGGTGTTATTGTAGTAGCCGGTGATATTATAATTACACTAGTGGTATTATAATTGCCCGGACTTTTGTCAATCGTCTCCATATCATACAATATCACGGGTCAATCTTAGTAACATTATAATTTGCTTTGTACACAGGGAAATTTTAATATCACGGCTATTACAATAACTCTGCGACATATAATAATATTATCAGCGCCCTGCGGTTTTACCCGCGTAGTTCCCGTTCCCGTGGAAATACAGGGATAAAATATAGCCTATGTGTTATTCTGATGTATAAGCTATATAATTGTAAAGTTTCATCAAAATCCGTTCAGTAGTTTTTGCGTCAAAGAGGAACAAACATCCATACATCCAAACGTCCATCCAAACAAACTTTCGCGTTTATAATATTAGTAGCATATGTTTTTTCAATATTTGGATTGTCTTAATTCAGTGAGTGACTCTGTGAAGGCAATAGAAGCACTCAGTCCGTCCACGCTTTTTAAATTTCGCGAATATAAAAATTATAATGGAGTGCATCCACTGCATTTTATAGGCGAAAGTGAAAAGTAAGGAAAGTGTTACGCAAAGTTTTTCACAAACACTTAGTGTAACACGCCTGATTGTAATTCGATTCAGCTCGGATTCAACTCGCCATGAAAACTGTCGAGAATCCAAAAACAGAGAAAGGCGGTTACACAATAAAATTGCAGTTAATCTAAATGCAGGTGTGGCAACGCTTAGTGAAGTGGTTCCATTGTATGTTTAGGCCTGCTAAAGTCACCGTCACGAGAAGGTATAAATTTAGTAAACAACGAACTTGTACAGTCAAGAGCAAGTCATGCTTTGCACTACCAGTTTAAGCTGAGCTCTGATTTATACTGCGCGCCATAGAATTCAGGGCCGGGTCAAAGTCCAAAATGTCAAGATTAGCTTGCTCTTGACTGTACAGAGTTATGTAGCGACAGTTAGGAGTTAAGCAAATCCTATCAACTTCACTTCACTACATAGTATAATACAAAGTCGCTTTCTCTGTCCCTATATCCCTATGTCCCTTTGTACGCTTACATCTTTAAAACTACGCAACGGATTTTGATGCGGTTTTTTTTAATAGATAGAGTGATTCAAGAGGAAGGTTTTAGTGTTAGCATTGCACCCGTGCGAAGCCGGGGCGGGTCGCTAGTTAATTTAAAAAGGCTACATTTTTCCTTTGCGGTTCCAGCTGCGGAACTAGTAAAATCTTATCTGCGAAGGGCTATTTTAATTAAAGACACGATAAAGAGTAACTTTTGGTGACCTAGACCTTTCAATGCTGGCGTCGATCGTATTGTCATCTGCGCGTCAGCCCAGGCTGTGGTATTATGCTGAGCTGTTGGCCGTTTCGGCATAAAACTGTTTTTATATGTGTGGTCATTTAAGCAGTGATAGCCTTACGGTTAAAGAACCGGCCGAAAATCAGTGAGGCTCGGGTTCGAATCCTGGCATGTACCAATAAGTTTTACAAAAACTTACGTACATATTTATCACTAGCTCGACGGTGAAGGAAAACATCGTGAGGAAACCCGCAGGTGTTAGAATTAATTCTGAGTCATGTGTAAGTAGATCCGGTCCGGCGATAGGCTCATCACCTATCACGTTTAGGGGTCCAATGTATCTCGTGAAATGTAGGTATATCCAGTAATGGAATACCTCTGCCTACCCCCTCGGGGAGATTATTTATTTATTTATTTTTACTTTAATTTCTGTTTTTTTTGGTATGCAGAATAAAAGTTTCTTTTTTTCTTTCTTAATGTAATATGTCTATGTACGTAGTCCACGTGTCATACGTTGCGTGTTCTTGAGTTCTCATAAATAGTTCTTTTTTAAATGAGGCCACATTTATCACGACACTAACGATACTTTTGTTTTGTTCTGCGACTATATTAAGTGATAATGTAGAACGCAAGGCCAACTCTTTGTCAACATAAAGACTGTTGAATACAGTCTACTTTAGTACTGACCTTTTCATATTAAGTACAGAATGCTATAATTATATCTGCCTTTGTTAATATCTGCACCTTGTAAATAAGCAGCGGCCTTATTCTATTTGTAATCATTTTTATTAAACACGATAGAAGTTATCCTATTTAAATCCCATAGACAAAAGCACTTTCTATATTATCGAAATTTAAAATTTTCCGGGGCATCATCAAGAACATTAACGAAATTGCCTAAGCGGTCCAGCCGTTCTCAAGTGATACGCTTACCAACGAACAGCATAGGAGCAGGATTCAGTGGTTTCATGTTCTGGGAGCTTTTTTTAATAACGATGGGCTTGCTCTTGATCCCAGACTAGCCCGAGAGCAGACGGGGCATACGATGGGACGAGCTTGCCCAAAAGATGCCTGTTCACTCGATCCTTAGAGGCTTGTTTGTGGGTTATATTAACTTGGAAATACAGCCGCCGGCAGGTATTTCCACTCCTTCCAATACCGATAAACTTACAAATATGACCTGTGTTGTAGCTAGTTATAAAAAGGTTTCAGATATCGTCGGCATCCGATTACAAACAAAATTCTTCTGATTGTTTCCATCCAGATAAATTTGGGTATGGCCCATAGCTCAGCAGGGGTTTGTGAAATTTATAATAAATCAATCGAAATAGACTAATAAATAACACATGACACAAGGTTTTACCAAACATATCTTTAACATGTTGTTGGCACAAGTGTAAAGGTGACGTCAGATGTATTGTCAGCTGAAAACGAATCTATTGATGAGACGTGGATTGCATTCTCCCATAAACACGTTATGACGAAATATTTCAGTTATTTTATAAACTGAGTCTCGTGAGGTTTTCTCTTGACACTAATGACATGAGGATCCTTAAGAGGTATTTTTCTAAGGTCGGTAATCCAACAGTCACTCCTCAGATAACAGATGGCGCGTCTGCTCGTTGCCACTTATTATGGGACACAATTTCCACAGGTTTATTCAGTCCCAAACTACTGTACTATGGGTACTAAACAACTGATAATTTAATAAATACTCAACACCCGGACACGAAGCCAACAGATATGTTCATGCACACAAATGTTAGCAACGAGCGGGGACCGAACCCGCGACCTCCGACTCAGAAGGCAAGGTCACTACCAACTGAGTCAACAGGCCCGTCGACAATACCCTAATACTTATTACTTTACATAAAGAAATCTTTAAAGCTATATTTAGAAGAGCAGCAGATATGTTTTTTGCTGTAACTTCCATTCGTAACTCTTAAGTTAATCCAAAATTCACTTCGTGAGGATTAAATCAATTCAATAGTGCTGTCTCTTAGGCAATCTTATCTCGACATCATATCTGAAGCAACGAGCTTTATTCGACATCAGGATATGACAGGAACTGGTTGTGGTTGCCGTTTGACCTCTGCATCGCTGTTTGTACAGTCAAGAGCACATGAAGCTTTACACTTGTAGTGCGAGTCTGACCTCTAACGCGATTGTAATAAGAATGTTACAAAGTCCAATGTGTCAAGCTCCACGTGCTGTTGACTGTACAACGAACAACACCTCAAATACATTTTGGGACCTTTTATTTATTGTTTTGTTCAAATTGTAGAACACCATTAGGATACGGTCATTGTTCCGTTTGTTGACAAGTTAACACAGACTGTTCGTTAATTTTATTTTAATATTAATTTAGCATATTATATAATCTTTTACATGGATACATGGGTATTGCAGATTATAGAGAAAAGGAATGCTGTCAGGGATTAAAAATTAATCAGCACAATAATCTAGAATAATTTAAAAATATTAATGTGAATTAGGGGCGCGTGGCACATATAGTCGATAATAGTGTTATTAGTTTGTGACAAATTGTCAATATAATGTGTCTATATAAATAAAAAATTATGACTGAGCGCAAATCTCGAGAAGGGCTAGAACGATTTGGCAGTTTTTTTCTATTCGTAATGGTGCGGACAAGCTGCGCATGAAAGGTATTTTGCGAAATCCTCACTGGACCAGGAAAAAACGGGATCCGCGCGGGCAAAGTAGCGCGCCTGCTAGTAATAAAAAGAACTGTTTATGCACTTACAAGATAGACTTTGTTTACGAAACAACAATGTTTCCCAGACACAGCAGGCCTGTAATGGCACAGGAAATGTAACTATTTATCACCATAGATAACAGTCTGCTATCTCTACATCTGATTAGACTTCGTGCGACTTTTCAAAGAGCTGAGCTTATTCATCATAATAACAAAATAACAGTGGTCAAGTGACGCGCAACGTCGGTAATATCGAATTACTTAGTTTTCTACATGGTAACCCAATGTAAACCCTTTAAGATTTCCTAATGTTTCGAATGAGAAAATTATTATACATATATACATAATTATGCTCACGCCTTTTACCCGAAGTGTTAGCAGAGACAACAACCCGCCACCTGCTACTTACGATCCTGGCATACCTCTGGCGCCTCATCCACATCTATATATATATATATATCTATCATCGGTTCACACATGCTCGTCGGTTTCGGTTATATTGATCTTAAAATACAATTGCCGCTTTTCCGTTGACAATATAACAATTAAAAAATTTACTTAATCTATGTGCAACAATTACTAACACTGTTATTTCCCGGGGCCATAAGAAATCACAAACTCGACTCATTAGGAATTACCCTTAAACATAAGCTTAGTTTTGACCTGTATTCGGTTACCGCAAGTTAAACCGCAAAGTACTATGTTAAATATAAAATAGAAATAAAAAAAAACAGTTACAGAAGATTTAAGCCAGTCAAATAGACTCGTTCTCCTAATTTGATTTCCGATTCTGGTCCTACGAAAATAAATCCAAATTCAATAGCATGTCACACTTATTTGCTGCAAAAACCAATACGGAAAACGAGTGCGGGCTCGCTCTTGACTTCGATCTAGCCCAGAGAACACGGACGAAGTCAAAGATGGAATAAATCCAGCCATAAACGCAACTTTGTTGGCAACTTCAAAATAAGCGATTCATCCGAGCGTAGGTACTCCATCTCTAGCGGTAACCGCTAGCTCCCATGCTCCGGTTCCCGCGTGTATTGTGTTAAACGCGACCCGACCTTTGTGCTGGTATCCCGGATTTTGAACTCACCATCTACATCTGCAATGTCAGATTTAATTATCTACTCGAGTAAAACAGCTTCTGTAACAAATTTTCTTAAACCCGAAAACTGTGAACATTGCCTCTTTCTGGTGCAGTCGGGTGGAAATGTAGCCTATGACACTCCTAAGATGAAGTCGAATCTGATGATACCTCGCACTTCAAAATCCATCAAACCGATTACGCTACAGGCTTCAATGAAATCTATGCTCATATAATTATGTACTACATCCCTACATCCGAAAAATTTTATCCTTCTTGTGCCATCTTTTGTAACATTTAAACGATCAGTCCCTGCTAAAAGTATCCCTATCCAGACGGTGCCAGTAATTTAGTCGAGTCCTTGTTCGAAGTACACATACACCTAGACAACTCGTCAAAAATACGCTCCTATACTATACTACTACTCCTGTACTACATACTGAACAAGGACCCGACTAAATTACTGGCCTTGTGCGAATTAGACTTTAGCGTTAGCTTATTTGTAATAGTAACTTAAGAACTACGTTTCAGTGACTACACTTTTTCAGAGTGGTGCCTCAATTTTACTTAGCCGCGCTATAATGCCACGCGCAATACGCGCATGTCAAGTCGAACGCTTATATCAACCCCATAAATTTGTCATTCTTTCAACTAACGCTGACGATTTATAATCACTGGGCTAGACCCTCTGGAATCACTTGTTTTGCATCGATTACTTGATGTGATTAATCAATCAGCCGCATGTTATTACGAATCGTATTTAACACTCCAATTCGAGTTCAATTGATTGTTTAGATGACCTACTTCAGCTTATTTTACAGTTAGCAACTACTAAGTATTGTTTACGCATCGATAAATAGTCCTTATCTTAGTTGCTATAGATTAAACGACGCATTTTTATTGCCATCTTCACGCCACTTTACTTTCTGAATTGACGTGTTTTATGGACTGATTGCCTTCAAACATAGCAAATTTAAATATTATAATTGGGAAAGGACTAACCCTCTTTCAAGCAGAAACACATCGACCTGAATTTGTACACCTATTTTTAGGACCGGGAAGAGGCAATAGACTATTTGGGCAAAAGTTAGTTATCAATAAATTCATCGGTGGCACTATGCGGTTTGAAAACTTCATTCTGTAGCTCACAGTAAGTCGTATTGTTAGCCGACCCCCCGCCAGGAATAAGGCGTATGTCGGCTGCACTGTATTATAGTTACTTGGTCTGCGAGTGTTTTCCGTTTCAAATAATAGAACAATTTATCTATCCGGTGTTCTAAGGTCTCGAACGTTCTGTTTTTGTCTGTGGACTAAAATAGCATGTTTTGTCGATATGGTTAATATGTTATGATGATCTTTGGATTTCACCTTCAGTATAAACTAGCACAAAATACTGGACTGCCACAAGCCTTACAGTCTCAGAATACACAGTACGAGTACCTTTGTCAGTACAGTCAAGAGCACATGGAGCTTTACACTTGTCGAGTCTGACCTCTAAGGCGATTGTAATAAGAACGTTACGAAGTCCCAATGTGTCAAGCTCCACGTGCTCTTGACTGTGCAACCAAACGTTTCTCCTTACTGAATCGATAGCATGTTGGAACTATTCCAAAGTATAACCTGTCTGATATCTTTCCCTTCTTACAGGTTTTATAGTCTTGGTTTTGCATAAGTTATGACGCTGCCATCGCACGCAAGGTTGTACAATGTAAGAATTTCTACCTACAGTGATCTATCGTCTTTGTAGAAATGCCGATGTCGCATGGGATTGGTAAGCCGTCCTAAACGAAGTTCCTTCCCTATGATCATTGAAAGGATTTAAAAAGTGTTAATTAAAGTCATATGTTTTTATCTTTTTATAGATATGCACACCGGCTTAAGAGATAATAACACATAGACCCAATGCAACAGTTTTTAGTAATATTTTTTGTTTTATATTTTTAGGAAGTTTGTGTGGGAGATTGTGGCCCGTACTTCCTCAAATGAGAGGAAAATAGGTTTATCCTCTAGTTAGAGGACAAGTGGACTCTGTCAGTGATGACATTTCATAAGCTGGGGTCCCACGGTCCGCTATTCTACGGATCAGCTACACTCAACCGACGAGCACGGACGGCGACGCACCACAGGCAGGGCCGGTCCAACGGTGCGTGTCGGTGTGTGTAGATGTTTTTATGTTGTCATAATGCAAAGCGAAAGAAAGAGAGAGAAGAGCGCACCTTTGAAGTTACCGACTCACGATGGATACGGGCGCACCGCCACAGACGTTCTGTGCTATCACGGACGAGGCCGGTCCCACGGTGCGTCGTGCGAGCTGGTCAGCGTGCATCCGCGATTTTACGGACCGTGGGACCCAAGCTATAGAAAAACATACTTATGACCAATTCTCTATTGAACCCACGCAGATCCCGTTTTTTTTGTTTCCGTTAGCATTTTTTTAAAACCTTTTTGGCCTTTCGCTCTACGAAATGTAGAGCGTTTTATCGTAATCAATAAAAAATTTATATACATATATAAGAACATAACTACAGCGTAAATAAGCTCGCTATATAAGTCTAAAACATATTTAAAAACCAGACTATCTAACAATCTTGTCTACGAGCCCGGAAAGCAATTTCCATATTGCATAATAAAAGGATAATTAGAATTCTTCCCCAGCATTTTTTCTCAGTCTGCCATAGACATTAGAATACCTACTTAACTATTATGTGATAGTCATAAGCCCATAATGGTGACCTAGCTTGAACTTAGGTCACTTGTAAGGCTTCCTAGCACCCTGGCATTATATTAATTTACTTCTCAGTAACTACGGACGTTTGTACGTGGAACTTAATGGACTAGCTAGGTTATACTTGCTTGGTTAAGTCTTTATAGCATTATAGTTAATTTATAAGACGAGCTCTGATAGATGAGGAGTACTCTAGGCACTCTAGCCCTATTTTTAAACACAATTAAAACACTTCTGCATAGAAAATAAGTATAATAAGTATAATCTCACGCCTTTTTTATCCCCGAGGGGGTAGGCAGAGGTATTCCATTACTGGAAATACCCACATTTCACGAGATATATTGGACCCCTAAACGTGATAGGTGGTGAGCCTATCGCCGGACCGGGTCTATTACACATGTCTCAGAATTAATAAAAAAATAAGAAAATCATAGAAAATAAGTTTCTGTAATTTTGGTTTTATTTTTTACTAGCGGTTCTGCGCGGTTTCACCCGCGTAGTTCCCGTTCCCTTGGGAATACGGGAAAATATAGCCTATGTTACTCAGGGATGTTCTGGCTTTCCATCGTTGAAAGAATTTTGAAAATCGGTCCTGTAGTTTTTGAGATTCTCAAATTCAAATCTTTCCTCTTTATAATATTAGTATAGATTTTGTATTTTTGTACAACTGTACTATTGTACTTTAACATTTCGTAAATTATGGGTTTTTTTAGTACCTAAAAACATTATTAGTATGATTATACTAATATCCTAAATATTTCAACTGACTGCACCAGAAAGAGGTAGAAATATTTAAATATTTCGTCGTTTTATAGACAAGAGCAAAGATTACTCGATGGGAATTAACCCTACTAACTACCTTAACAATTAATGTACTTGTTTTTTCTACTTGTTGGCTGTGACACCTATCCTAATAGATCTCCCCATTGTAAGCCAAGACGTTCAATCAAAGACATCATAGGTCAATGGACCCCTAATCGCAGCTCCATCGTTTCGGAGGCCAGCGACCCGTAATACTTCCATACATACCATACAAACTGCGTACGATGCCTGCCGTTTATGGCAACTTGTACTTAGAATGTTGAATGATGCGAATAATAGATGAACAATTTTGTTGCATAAGGAAGTATAGACTCACAATTTCTTCCGGCATTGCAGTTGATACTTCCATTGAACAGTATATGAGGGCTTTAGTGTTTCGTTACGGGATCGAATCACGAATCTGCAGAGGAACGAAAGTCACCGAAATCAATTTAAAAAAATATCTTATACGCCCTTAACCCTAAAAGAATAGTGGTGTCCTATCGCCGGATCGGGTTTGTTACACATACCTCAGAATTAATTCTGGACCTGAGCTGCGGGCTTCCGCACGATGTTTTCGAGTCGATAAATATGTAGGATTTTTTTAAACTTATTAGTACAGTCAACAAAGTTGTTAGGGTTACATGGCCAGTAACTAAGAATTCATTTTTCTGGGGAAGTCATAAATAAATCTTATTGATTAATGTTTATTTCGAAAGGTATCTTTGATCCCTATAATTTACCAAAAAAATACTATAAATACATTTAAGGCTTTAAGAGAAAAGTGAATCTTAATTTTTGGCCATGTAACACTAACAACTTTGTTGACTGTACATAGTATTTGGACCCGAGCCTTACAAATAAGAAGCGGGCTCTTTAACCACTGGGCTATCATTACTCTGTCTTTGTCCCCGCCATAGTCCAGTGGATTAGCAAGTTATAATAATAATGAGCAGGGCACAGCACAGAACTGACGGCTGTTGGGGCAGAAAGGTTCAAAAGCCACTGGACACACACCACTTTCAATACGCTACGCTATAGGCTAGACGATGTAGGATACCTAGGAAGTCCCGTAACTGAAATAATGATGGTTGTAATTAGGAAGTACTGTGTAGAGCCAGAAATGGTCCTCCATATAGAACTAGCCTAAAGCAGACGTGGTCGAATATAGAACTGCTCCCCTACCCAAGTGGCATTGTACAATACAATACAAATAATTTATTGCGTGCCACATTATACAGGTACATAGATATTTTCCAGGTAGGTAGGTACATTGGTGTTAAAAATAGAATGTACAATCTAATCGAATGTTCTTTTAGATTGACACGTAGGTATGGGATTGACATAAGCGCTTGCCAACGAGTGCTAACACTAATGTCATTCCCATACATGTCAAGCCACTTGGCTAGGGGCTGGTCATAAATAAATGATTACAATGTAGAAAAAGGAGCCGAAAATGTACAGTCAGCAGCACACTTTAATAGTATTCATAATAAATCATTTAAATTAAAAGTAAGTATCATAGCACTTTGTCATATCAAAGCCAAATTATATTTAACATGAGCGCAGAAAGAAGTCGTATCAGGTTTTGGGATATATGCATAACAATAAATTAAATAGTTTAGCACATACGCAATTTTATGATGTTGTAATTGACCAATAAATTAATCTCAATTTATATATGTAGATAAAAAGATAAACTGACTGACTGATTGGTGATGTATCAACGCACAGCATAAACCGCTGGGTCTAGAGACTTGAAATTTTGCACATAGATAGCTTATACAGTGTAGGCATCCACTAACAAAAGATTTTGCAAAGGGTGAAAGAAACGTGCGAGAGCGAAGCCGCGGGTAAAAGCTAGTACTCAATAATTTTATTGCGCCATAATGATCTACCATACAGATATTCGTTCGTGAGTTACGTGGTATAGTTTAGTTGATCGCGATAAAAAAAGTACGCATAGTAATGATAATTTTTATTTATTAATCGTCCGGAAATGATAATGGTGATTAATTTTCGTTTCCACAATAAATTTAGTTATCAATGGAGGTAATAATAATAACTAACTGTATAGTACCTACACCTAGAGCTTTGCAATTAAGGCTATGAAAATTATGAATAACTTTGGATACTGTTATCTCGATTTATGTTATTTCACGCAAGCATAGCAACGGATAATACACTACTGACAAGTATCGTAACTGCACATAGAACAATCATATTGTCTACTAGGTGTATTAAAAATGCGGAGCAATGGAGCAACAGATCGACGTGTTTTTTTTAATTCACTTGACATATCATAATATCATAGGCTAGTTTTTACCGCGGAAGAAGGCTAGAGCCATTTAATTGTAATTTAGAATGATAGTCTTATGGAAGATTATTAGTCTGTAATACCTATTATGAAGTTACATTTCCATACTGATTAAATTGAAGTGTGTAATTGAAACTTTTTAAAATTTTAACTACCTACTATATTAAATATAGTGGTATATATATAATAGTACTATAGTATAGTATAGTAGTACTATATTATATTAAATTTTGTTCAAAGCGCTCTTATGCTATTCTGAGGTGACAAAAACGTCCTCCTACGCTGGCCCTCCGCCGTAAACACATAACACACCGATATTATGTAAACACTGTTGTCCGCGAGTGATTCACCCCTGTGAGTCATCGCGTCGCATCGTGTACAGTCGAACACAGGATTATAGAATAGTGTCTGTCCTTTGCTTTCTCCCTATACATAACTCTAATCTGATTTTACCACAGAATGGTGACTAATGTTAGATACTCTCCGTTTCGAAAACATATTTTGACGATTTTAAATGTTATCTTCTCTAACTTATATTTATATCTATCTTCTATCTAAACTGACCGGCTGACTCACTTATAGATCTATAAGCCTAGAGGTCTAGAATATATAAAAGCATGAAATTTTCCCCATTTTTTTCTTAAATGACGTAAGCACTATGAAAGGATTTTTGGAAATTCCTACGGGAACGAGAAAAAAAGACTCAACGCGGGCAGCACCACTGGGTACCTGCTTGTTGTCAAAAAAGTAACAGTACCTGAGGCAGGGTCTAAATGTTATCACTGTTTTTTGGTAAGGACGTAAGAGTAGTCTAAGTAAGCATAGTTTCGTAATTATAACTTAAAAGTTTAGACAGAACACATAATAATATGTTCTTTGTCTCGGCACACAAGTAGCCACACAAAAATCAAACACTCGGTTTGAGCATACTTATTAAAACTTGACCTAACCTAAATACAAGGCCCACTGAATTCCTGAATGATGATTTACATGTAGATGTTGTTTTATCTCATCCACACTACTAGTATATATGTTATGGGCAATTTGATAAGTCCGGCCACTATTAATAGTTACCGGTCTGTATTCATAATGCCCGACTCAATTGGACAATGTGATTAACACAGCATGATTAATCACTTTTCCCGGCCATTATGAATAATGAACACTTTATCTTGGGCAAAGTAATAAAATAGGTGAACTGAACTGTTTTTCTTTATTATGAAAAAAGTTACCAAAAATAAACTTTTGAACATAGTAGTTAAAAAATAAACACTTAAAAATGTAATAACATAATAGTTACTTACCTACTTTTATTTTGAAGAATATTACTTAAGAACTATAGTTTAAAAATTAGCAAACTGAGAAAAATCAACAGAAATATCTAATAATGAAGGACTGTGTAAGAAAGTTATTAAGTTTAGAATTATTTATTCTTGCAAGATGAACTTTTGTGACATTTGGAATTGCAAAGAATGTTTGATTTCTTGCATTTACAACGTTTTGAATTGCAGTCACCACTACAGTTATAATAATGGAAGCCTTGTCCATCAAAATGAGAGTCTCTTCGAGCACATTCTCGAAGAATAATATCAACTTTTGGAATTGCGGGCGCGCGCGACCCCCCCCCCCCCCCTCCCCCCGCACGTACGCGCCCCCTGCCAACAAGTAGGGAATTATTCATACCGCCCGGTCACAGTGATACATTCAAGCTATCTCAAACACTGACTTATTACATGGACCGCGGGCCGTCGGGCATTATTATTAATGGCCGATCAAAGTGATAAATTAATCACTTTGCACATCACCCTTAGGCATTATTAATAATGGCCGGTCCATATTAATAATGCCCAGTTAATCACGTTGCCCGTAACATATACATGATGATTTTTTTTACCGTCTGGAAAAAAATATGACGTATAAGGTATCTAAAGCCGAAGTTATACACGAGATTAATTTTTAAATATAGTCATGTTTAATGCTATTTACAAAATCTAGAAAACTACGCACAGTACTACGCGCAGCTGGCAGTTGTAGGTAAATTGCGCATAAATGGAAGCTACAAACCTGTTTCTGTTTAAAATACTATTTCAAATATTTCAGTGTGTATTATTGACTACAATTGAGTAATGTATATTAGTTTAATCAAGAAAAAAATAAAAAAATATTTTTTTTAAATTACATTGCCAAATGAATCTACTACACTTACCTATCACACCACATTTTTTTCCAGACGGTAAAAAAAGTCACCCTGTATGTAAGAAAATATCTTTTATTGTATACTTAATAAAAAAATATGTCTGCTTTACGTATCGTGACTCCTTTTGATCCCAGAGCGCAAGGAACCCGCGGGCAACATCTTGTAAAAAATATTAGAAGAAATAATTCTGTACTTAAATAAAATAAAATTTCAAAACTTTTTTGTCTAGTAGATAAACTAAATAAAAATAAATACATGGTCCACTGTACGTATCGTAACTTATGTTTTTATGCTGTTTTATATTATGATATTTATGATCCTTGGTACTCTCAACAAGCACGAGGAAGGTATGTTCTTTGTATGCGCACGAATCTATGAAGGGGATTTATTGTTCAACGTACAGTATGATTTGCAATTCTATAAATACCTAACATTAACAAGAATGAAGAATAAAATAACAAGATAACTGGAATTTATCATTGGCCATAAAAAATATTATTCCAAGAATAACTTCTTATTCATTTTCAAGACCAATGTGACAATTACTATTGTTTTCTTTATCATTTTACATGACGAAAAAGATGTAATTTATATTTAATTCATCATCATCAACCCGTTACAGCCCACTGTTGAGCTAAGGTATTTTTTTGTTTCTTTTTTTTACACATGACGATCTCTAGTGAATCAGAAGAAGGATATTTTTGTTGTATACGAGTCTATTTTGTAGGCGCAGCCTTTAACAGCTTTTGAAGTGTGATGTGTCAATAGATTTGAAGGTACACAATTAAACGCTTACGCCTATACTCACGTACTACACGTACTATACTCAATGTTAGAGTTAGTGGTATACCTTTACATCAGTGTATTTTTCGAACCCATCAATATGACAGGTAGCCTATTGTCGGACTGAAGTGCTTTTATACATGCCACAAAACCTATACTGGCATGCATGACAGTTGCATTCACTTCCAACAGGAGCAGTGGACTTCAAGTAGCATGGATTCGGTGACAGTTCACATTTTGCCCTTTTACTCATGCTACTTTCGACTAATAAAAAATATTGTATTTTTGCAATGATAAAATAATAAAATGTTAATAATTTTTTAATCAAATATTTTTAATAGTAGAGAGTAGTAGACGTGAAACGGAAAAATGTGAACTGTACCGAACCCATGCTACGTGAAATAGACTATAGTATCGATTTGATTTCGAATTCCTGTGACCATAACACATTTTTTTATGCTGTGCCATTTACCCAAAATTGTTAGACAAACAGACTAACAATTTTGGGTAAATGGCACAGCATAAAAAAATGTGTTACAATGGAATGTGCCATTGTACCATACCCAATGAAAAGGTCTCGTGTTGTTATCAATTTCGACGATTATATGGCAGGGTTATCGCTTAATTAGTTCGTTACGTTTCAACACGTTTTATTTCTATTATAGCGGACGATAACATTTAATTTTAATAATTGATTTTAGCGATATGGAAGCAATTCCATTCACCTACTTACAGAATCGATATAAAAATACGACTACCAATAGATTACTCTGTTTTAACATACAAATAATAATTCTTTAATCTTATATTTTTAAGCTATTGCATAGCTTCTATCGCGGGCCTTGAGCGCGGGGACCGAATCCAGAAATTCCGTAACGAAAAAACCTCACGCTCCCCACTCCGACGGGCACGGAGGCGTGGCTTGTTTATTGGGCATAATCCAAAGCCAAGTTATGATAGTAGATGGACGGACGGACGGACGGACGGACCGACCGACCGACAGACCGACGGACAGACGGACGGATGGACGGACCGACCGACCGACCGACCGACCGACCGACCGACCGACCGACCGACCGACCGTCCGTCCGTCCGTCCGGACGTCCGTCCGTCCGTCCGGACGTCCGTCCGTCCGTCGGTCGGTCGGTCGGTCGGTCGGTCGGTCGGTCGGTCCGCCCGTCCGTCGGTCGGTCGGTCGGTCGGTCGGACGGACGGACGGACGGACGGACGGATGGATGGATGGAAATTGCATAGCTTCTATCGAGGGCGTGCATTGTCTAACGTCGTTTGTTTTCGGCAGTCTTGTTGATAAAAAATGATATGCAATAGCTTTACCGCGGCAGTCCCCGAGTGCCACACGTCTTTTTTTATTATATTTTTTGTATCACTATGTCACTTGCTGCATATATTTTTTTATTGGTGTACAATAAAGAGTTGTTACTTAAGTACTTACTTATATTGTAAATATCATAAAATCCATTTATTTCAGATTTCACAGATTTTATATTTTGTTTGACCCTGCACCAGAAAGATGATAATGTTTTCGGGCGTATGTATGTAAGCATAGCGTAGTTTAAGGGTATGACGGATTTTGAAGTGCGAGGTTTCCATTTCCGGAGTGATTTGGGCTACATTTTTACCCGACTTTACCAGCAGGAGAGTAATTTAGGTGTTTTCAGCTTTGGTAGTCGGTTTCTGTATTCGGTAATAATACGGTAAAACAGAAAACTAAAGTGGCTTGAGAAAATATGTTATGCATTTTTCAACGTAATTTAATTTTCACTGCATACTTTCACGGACTTTTGAAACTTATTACACTTGCGTTTGCCTGCGACTTTAAAAGTAGCCTGTCTGTTATTCTTACTACTTACTAGTATACTAAGCTATTACTGTAAAGTTTGATCAAAATACGGTTAGTAGTTTTTTGCGTAAAAAAGCAACAAATACCAGTTTATCCTCATAAACTTTCGCATCTATAATAAGTAGTATTATATATGATTCGAAATCCAAAATTGTACAGCCATAATTCCCATTCAAATTCCCGCCAAAAGGCCTGATTTTCAGCTATTGTGCCGGTGTTGGCAGCTTTTGTCCAAAATGTACCGTGTAAACCTTGATTTACAAATACTATAGGTACTGTGAAGTGTTACTAAATAGCATGACATACAGAAAAGCGGAGCGTACAAATTTATTGAATGTTTTGTATGCTGTTTAAACTTTGTATAGAATCAGATTAGGTACATTGTATCATAAATGGGTAATATGTTTAACCAGAATGAATAGTCCTAGTCCTTTTGAGATCACCATGGCAATCTTCATGGTCTTTGGAGTTGAGTTGAATAATAACACACAGACAGATTTACGTACATATAACTTTCGCATTAAAAACTTAGAATGGTGCATTTATGTACATTATGATTAAAGGTATTTATAACTATTAGGCCTTCTCGCCTGAATTAAAGAAATCATTATTAATATTACTATCCCACTTCTATACATAAATATAATAAAATTGTAACTAGCCAATGTTTGTACGAGAATCACGCAAAAAACTATTGCATCAAATTGGATGTGGTTTTCACAGCTGTATCAAAGCTGGCCTAATTTAAAATCTGATACATGTTTCATGGCTCAATTTTTTTTTTCGCTACAGTTCATATAAATAATGATATTATGTAATAGGTATATCTAAAAAGATTTTCTTACTTCAATGAAATCACCGAATAATGACGTCATTAAAAGGCTACTCTTACAAATGGGCGAACACTCAACATGTGCGCCCGCGCACGTCACCTGCCGGCCTTGCTTCCACATTTTGTACTAAACAGAGCGTGGCCTGATTACCATTTTTCTCGTTTCAGGAGAATAGTTTTAAATATTATTAATGTATTTGGTAAATGAACATGCTCTCTTTGGGCACTTGCACTTTTAGTACAATTAGACAGGAGTTGCCGACTGGTTTCGCCCGAAAAAATAAAAATAAAAACCGGCCAAATGCGAGTCCGACTCGCACACTAACAGTTATTTTATTGTTGTGCGGTGGTTCTTCCCTCAAATTTAAAAATTTGTTTTCAGAACTGAACATTCTGTAAAAAATTCAACTATCTACTCATGAGATAAAGCCTACTGACAGACCGACGGACAGCGGGGGCTTAGTAATATGGTTCCGTTGACACCCTTTGTCACGGATACCTAAAAATGATTCATACTTTTTGATATAAATATAAGTTTTGCCAAAGGTAAAACAATTTTATTGGTAACCAGCGACCCGCCCCGGCTTCGCACGGGTGAAACCTGCCTCTTGAATCACACTATCTATAAAAAAAAACGCATCAAAATATGTTGCGTAGTTTTAAAGATCTAAGCATACATAGAGACACACAGACGGAAAGCGACTTTGTTTTGTACTTTGATTCAGCATTTTAAAAACACTACGTAGTCTTAACAAAACAAAAGCTTAGACACTTTTAAAACTCAGTTTTTTCGTTGTGACAAAAATACAGACAGAAGAGACAGATGCCGCATCTTTATAGTAGTTCGGTCACGTCTTGAATAGTACGGCTGCGGCTGTAGAGCGTAGCGGCGAACCTTGTCAAGGTCAAGGCTTGTAAGTAAGACCACATTTCTAGTATTTTTAATTAGAAACGCAAACAAGATGTTTTGATACTATAAAAGTAAATGAATTTGTACTATAATATTAGAAAGAGGAAAGATTTGTATGTTCGTGTGTTTGTATGTTTGAGCTCACCCATGGAAAGCTAGAATATCCCTGAGTAACATAGGCTATATCTTATTTCCGTATTCTTATATCAAGGGAACAGGAACTACGAGGGTGAAACCCTGCAGAACCTTTAGTATTACCCATATTTATTTTGATAAACCGAAGCAAAGCGAGGGAAGCTAACTCCGCGTATAAGTCCATATTGTTATTATACGTAAAGTTGAGTCATTCAGTGGCGAATTTCAACGTACCGAATCGATGTCACATTTATTATATCACACGCTAATGTTATTACACTCGTAGTATTGTGCCGATCGATTGTTCGATCCTCAATCGATTCTGTCAACAATAATTATTATGCGGCATAATGGTATTTAAAGCATAATAATATGCTGCTATCTATTGTTTTTTTTTCTAATATAGCTACAGAAACCTTTGAGTATTAAACCAACAGGAGACGTCACGCTCACTAGTTTCTTTACAAAAAAGTCTGCCAATTTCTGCGGGGGGGACGAGCACACACAAATAATGTTAAAACAAACGCATTTTTTGACAAAACAATTAAACACTAGCTTGAACTAGATGCACACAAATACGAGCACTCCGTGAACTCAAACAAACTAGTTGTATATTACAGGTATGATCGTTGACCGACACTTATTTTGGCAGCGGGGAACGCCTGTCAGTGGCGTCTCCGGTTGGTTTAATACTCAAAGCTGCCGAGCCCTGTGGCCTGAACTGCCTTTGCGTGTTGCACTTAAAAAAACGGATTTGTCTTATTTGGTAGGTTATATATAAATTCATGACCCCCACATGCAATCAAGCTAGTATTGAATTAACATAATTCATTCAATTAACAAGCTATCTCGATTATTTAAGTCTGATTGAAAGCGCGCCTTTGCCTCCATAAACATACCGTCATGAATCTGGTATTGCCATAAAAGTGGCCGTCAAGATGTCGTGTCGAGTTCGCATATGGTAACTTGAGTTACAACTTGACAGCTGTGCATATCAGAGTGCCAGTTCTGAGTTCCAAAACAGCTCTCAAACACGGTTTGCAACAAAGACAACTTAGTTGTATTCAACCTTAATTAAAAATTAGGGGTTGCTACAGAGGCTAAGACTGGCTATATAATTATACTAGCTTTTGCCCGCAACTTTGCACGCATACTGGCATTAAAAGTAGCGGAGTTGTTATTCAGATGTATAAGCCAGCATATTTCGTTTTTTTTTTATCAAAATCACTTTTGTAGTTTTTGTGTGGAATAGCAACATATCTATCCATATATCTATCCTCATAATGTTTGGTACATTATGTAGGAAAGACTGGTAGATGAGTTGACTTTGAGTCATCTGTAGAGCTTGCATCAGTTGTAGTATGGTGATGAAATAAGATTCTTGATCAAGGTCTACACAGAGAAGCACTATATGATGATGTGGTGATAACTTTTCTCCTACACAAAATATGATGTCAAAGTTACCATGTAATTTATGTAAAGAAGATTTAAGTAAAGAAGATCTATGGGTTACACGCACAGTTACACGTCTAAAACTAAAATACCTATTACTAACAAAAACTGTAATAAATATTAAGTAGAATTATTGTTGTTAAGTAGAATTATTATTATATTGAGCAGTGATAGCCCGGACGGTTAAAGAGCCGGTCGAAAATCAGTGAGGCTTGGGTTCGAATCCTGGCATGTACCAATGAGTTTTTAAAAAACTTACGTACATATTTATCACTAGCTCGACGGTGAAGGAAAACATCGTGAGGAAACCCGCAGGTCCCAGAATTAATTCTGAGACATGTGTAAATAGACCCGGTCCGGCGATGGGCTCACCACCTATCACGTTAAGGGTCCAATGTATCTCGTGAAATGTGGGTATATCCAGTAATGGAATACCTCTGCCTACCCCCTCGGGGATGAAAGGCGTGAGATTATTTATTTTTTATTTATTTATAGAATTATTGTGGTACAACGTTGCTTTTTTAAGCTGAATTCATTTATTATGAACTAGCTGCGCCCAGCGGTTTCACCTTCGTCTGTAAAAGCTGTCAGCCTATGTGACTCGGGATTGAAATCTTGAGCTTGAAATCAGTAAAATAATTTCTTAAATCGGATCAATAGTTCCAGAGATTACCTGCTACAAACAAACATATAAACAACTTTTATCTTTTTATATTATTACTATTCGTGTTAGATGAGTTGTCTTATTATTTTATATTTATAGTAACGGCGATCGTGTTGTAATTAATACAACGTTCCGGTTGTAGGTGTAAAGACCAAAAGTATTTTCACTTTCGTTTACCAAAACTTACGATATTACGATAAAATGTGGACCGGTGGTCCCGAGAGGGAAAGTAGCCCAAGATGTTTTATTGTGATAATTGGTTTATGCAATACTAGCGACCCGCTGCAGCTTGGTGAACTATGTTTATTATACAATATGTAACAGGATAAGCGCAATTCCTGAAATTAGTTTGTTCAGTATCAACTACTTAATCTTTTTCAGCGAAATTAATGTGTTTAATGTTTCCGAAAAAAATGAATTAGCATAGCTGAATTTTTTGCTATCTATGAAAATCGTACTATTATTTATCTTTATTTTAGAAAATTGGTTAGACACATCTAAAGTACGAAAGCATCATATATTTTTTATATTGATATACTAATTGTATGAGGAATTGCTCTTATTCTGTCATTATGTGACGCGTTGTATACGTTGTATATTATAAACCTTCCGGAAAAAATGTCTAATTTATTATATATTTGCTCTATTGCAGATCGACACAAGTGGGAATGGCTTCATCGACCTCAAAGAGCTGAAGGACGCTCTCGACAGCGTCGGCTACAAAATCCCACAATGGAAGGTCAGTTTCTTCATCAAAACTTCATTTTATTCATATCTTCGTCAGCAGTCAACGTGCAGTAGATCCTGGTACTACCAATTGCGTTCTTAGGATTACGTACCAAAAGAGTGAAAGGGTATCACTAAGTCTCCGCTGTGTTGGCACAGTTAATAGTACTAGCGTACAGTATGGCCACTCCCTGCCTCCCGATAAATGTGCCGCCACTCCGCGCTTGGTAACCTCACAGTCACCGGCTGGCTAGGACGAGACGACGCGACGACGGACGCGGTGCGCAGAGCATGGTACGCGTTCTCACACAAGCTTAGACTGTGTGCGTAGCAACGCGTTTGTTTCATACATTTTATCGCTTGTGTCCAAGGTGTGGTGTTGGGCCGAAGAGGTTTCGACCAATTTAAATGTATAAAGAAAAATATGTGTGTGTTTCTATGTCTTCGTGACAGTCAAATAAATGTCCTTGCGTATATACAAAGAGATTAAACTATAATATTATATTTTATTCTCTCTTCGTATGTATCTTCGACAATATTGGGTCCTTACGGCCTATTTAATTTTAGTAGGAATTTTGGGCAAAGCTAGTTTCATTTGATATTAATAACAGGTGTTACTTCATTTACGGAAACGACATATGCGTATTCCAAAAGTGTATGGTTACCAATAACATGTAGCCACCTGTCATATGAATGAGGTCACGCGGCAACTTATATATAGCTGAGTTGTATACAGAGACCTCATTTACGGATATACATACACATGGGTATGTAGAACAGTGTAGTATGTTAATAAATATACACTCATGCCATGTCCCCGAGGGTTGGTAAGGTAGGTATTCCATTTCTGGAAATACATTGTCCCCAGTGTATTCGGATCCCTAACGGGGTGAGCCCATAGCTAAAGTATACTTACACATGCCGCACTCAAAACCAGTTCTTACGACTGCGGGCTTTCTTAGGATGATATCCTTAACCCACGCGAGGCCATCGCGGATTGAGACAGTGGGTATTAGGCCAGTGGCCACCTAGTTGTCAGAATTTTTCATGGCACCCAAGGATATCTGACATGGCTTAACGACTTCCATTGCGGCCAAACACCAGCAGGGACCAACTGCAACGGTGTAATGTACCTACCATCCGAAACCCGATCGAGGATGTGCTATCGTCCATTGTGTTGTCATTTCAGCTAACTGCTGTCCACTGCTGAACCAAAGCCCCCAAGGAGCGCCAACCATTCCGGTCTTGGGCAGCGCGCATCCATCCACTGCCAGCCACTTTCTTTAGGTCGTCTATCCATCGTCCTACACGGCGCCTTACACTTCGTTTGCCTAAGCGCTCACCAGTCCAAAACGTGTTGGCTCCAGCGGCCATCAGTCCGCCCGGAGCATGACCGGCCCACTTCCACTTCAGCGTACTGATTCTCCGCGCGATGTCGGTGACGTTCTTTGTGTTGTGTATTAATCAAACTAATCGTCAACTTCCAGGTCCGTTGCATGATAGAGGAGTACTACGACAACGGCTCCAAACATGGCCGAGGCGTCAACGGCAATGTTAACGGAGACGCGAGAAAGAACGGAATCTCGCTGACGGAGTTTGAGGAGCTCTGCGCCAACCTTAAGGCTCAGCAGGTGTGTGCCATCAGCAACCCGTAACAAATAACAACCTGGAACAAAATCTCTTCACGCGAGCCTATCGTGTATTGGGAGATGGTGTTAGGCTAGTGGCCACCAAATAAAAGGCCGTTAAAAATTAATCAAAGTCGCTCTAGGAGCAATGATGCTGTAATAATATACGGTGTTGTTGATTAGATATTTCTTAACTTTTACGCTCACAAAAAAAGGTAAATTTATAAATTTACAATATATTTATTAATAACTAGCGACCCGCCCCGGCTTCGCACGGGTGCAATGCTTATAAGATTTTCCAGAATTTTCTTTGCTATAAACCTCACGGAGCCCGAGACCTTTCCAACGAATGCAAAACCGTGGAAATCGGTTCGTGCGTTCTGGAGTTATAGCGTCAGGAAGGAAAACCCGACTTATTTTTATATAGTAGATAATCATTAGCAATTCTACAAAAAAAATGTCTAATTAATAAAAAAAACACATGGCAAAGGGTAACACGTTCGTATCGTCCCCTCGAAAGCGATTGAGCCAATAGCTAATTAACGCCTTTTGTAAGCAAATTTTCAATGGGTTTATGAAAGTCGCGAGTCTTAAATCAAGCTATACTTTTCCTATAATAACGGAATCACATTGAGAAGGCATATTTGACATTCTGAAGTCGAGAACCTTAATATGTAAATGTTATCACGACGTACACACATGTACCAAGGATCATAATAGTCTCGAAGCCACGCAAATTACCTTTAACGACCAATAACAGTATCTGACTCACTCGTCCACGTCACTATAAGGAACAATTGATCTATTAACTGACTTCAACTATGCACAAATAAATCATCAATAAACATCGAAGTGTCAAGTTATTTGAACCTAATAGAAATGTTTAACAGACTCACCAATCCAATTAGCTGTGTTTATCGGAAGATTAAACTTGTCATGTCATTTCAAGCTTATCGTAAGGTCAAATGCGCGATGAAATAGTTATCATCAATTTAACATTTCTATTAAATTTATCTTTGGTTTATTAAAAGTCTTTGCAACTCAACCGCTTCGGCAGGTGTTGAGGCAAAAAAAAATCGCAAAGCGGTACCTATTCTTTTAAACAACACAATATAAACTTACGTGGTTAAGTTTTCTACGCTGTGCTGTGCTGGAATAAAAATACACTAAACTTTATTGTCAATCAGATACTCTTGTATCTCTAATAAACTTTTTCTAGCAAATTTACACTATAAAGGAATTATAATTTTTCCGTGAGAATTTTCAAATAATATTTTTTTAATACTTCCCTTTCCTCTTAGTAAGTCGCCAATAACGAACAAACAAACACACAGAAATTCAGTTTTATATATTAGATTTAAACTAAAGTAACCAACAATATAAAAAGGCCGTATGGATCGTCAAGACATAAATCAATATCGGCAAAAAAAACTGAACCTGACCGTTATGTACAAAATGACGATGGATAAGAAAAGGGCAATGACCAAAGAATTAGGTCGTATATTTACAATACATGTGCATACTTTTTTATCCGTCTCGCCGACAAGACAACCTCTTATATGCAAAACAAGATGAATTTATTAGTATTTTAGTACTCGTTGACTCATACTCATATCGAGTGCGCAATTATACGGTTGAACTAGGTCATCGCTCTTTTATATCTCGCTAACGATATATGTAGTTAAGTTAATGTAGCTCCTATATGTTGATTGAAAAACATAATAATTAACATACCACTTTTTATCGTTGTATTTTTAAATGTTTCGGTTTGAATACCTTTTCTGAGAACAAATGATTGTGTAGCCCAGTGGCATTATTTAATTCTTTTTATTCCCGTGGGAATTCCTAAAAATACCTTCTTAGTGCTCAATTACGTCATTTAAGGAACCTTTGTGCAAAATTTCATGATTCTAGTCCCAACAGTTTAGGCTTTTGCGTTGATTGATTAGTCAGTTTCTTATTTTCTTTTATATGTATAGATAGACAATCGATCTGGGTGTCAACATGTGTATATTAGTATATTTTTTCGTTGTTTTAACCATATTTTGTGTAATTTCCAGGTATCCAGCACATTCAAACAGGCCGTCAGTAAAAAAGAGAACCTGGAACACTTAGGAGGCATGAGCGAAGCTTCCAGTGATGGTAATGAATAATGATTTATGTTTCAATAACTTTACATACATAATCTGACGCCTATTTCCCATATTTCTTTCAATAACTTTAAACAATTACAAAAAAAAAATCATCAAGATTAGTTTAAGATTACTAGCTTTGGAATGGAATAAGTCGTGAGTGCATTTATTTTTATGTATGAACGTGGTTTTAAAAAGTATGAATTATCTGTTTATCCACCTAAAAAAAAAACATCTTACCAGCCGTTTTCGAGTTTTAGCGAAACTAACAAACAATTGATTTTATACTCGTATATATAAGAAGAAGGCTAGCTGACCGGGCAGTTGACCTATTCAAATCCTATAGAAAAAAAGCTCTTCAAATTTTTTCTCCTATTTCGAAATTTGACGTGCGTTTTTTCCACTGTTTCTTTCGCTGAAAAATAATAATATCAATAATAATAATAATACCAAAGAATATCTCGTGAAAAGTAGGTATATCCAGAAATGGAATACCTCTGCTTACCCCCTTCGGGGATATAAAGCGTGACTTTTTTTTCTCTGAAAACCTTATTCGGACTATTATCAAGATTTAAAAAAAGCAAATCGGTTCATCTGGTTTCAAGTGATGTCCTCACAGAATTTCATTTTTACTTATAAAGACACCTTAATTCCAGGCACAACGCACTCAGTCCGCCAGGAGGAGCAGATGGCGTTCTCCGGCTGGATCAACAGCAACCTGGAGCATGATCCTGACCTCAAACACCTGCTGCCCATTGACCCTGAGGGCAGGCAGCTCTACGAGAAGCTCAAGGACGGGCTCATATTGTGGTAAGAATGGTCACTTCATTATTTATTAGTGGATATCTACTTGAAAATTATGAAAACTAGATATCAAGACTGAGTACTACAACTTAATTGCTTCTTCTAAGTTATTATCACTGACCTCAATGTAAGACCTAATAAGAATATAATAAAACTGAAATTATATACCAACAATGTCTATCATCCGCATGTAGATTTATATTTACCTAATCATGGAAAATGTAGTACATTGACGACACATTTTTATAATAATATTTTAAAATAAGTACTTACTGTAGAACTTTTTTCCTTCTATAAAGTGTATGTGTGAAACAACCATGAAAGTATAGTTACAGTTTTAAAAAATAACTGAATCCGGAAAAAAATGCGGTCCCATAAAAACGCTCTGAGTTTGTGCGAACTTGTGCGTTTTGTGTATATCTACTGCGAATTCACAAACAAGGGAACTATTAAGGTTTAGTCATCATCACTAACTTGTAACACCCAACTGCTGAGCGCTGTTTGCTCTGTGTTTTTTTCACCGTCGAGTTAGTGATGTAAATACGCACGTAATTTTTTTTTAACAACTTATTGGTGCTTTCACATGCCCACTTCTAATAGAGCTATCATTACAATCTGGTTTGGTGGTAGTCTATGGTTAGGCAGAAAAAATAAGTTTAAGTGTGAAGCTAAAACGAACCTTATCGCCTTGCAGCAAGGTTATAAACCACTCGTGCCCGGACACGATAGACGAGCGCGCGATCAACAAGAAGAACCTCACGCTGTACACGAAGCACGAGAACCTGACGCTGGCCCTGGTCTCCTCGCAGGCCATCGGATGCAACATCGTCAACATCGACGCGCACGACCTCGCCAAAGGTAAGTAAAGCCATCATTTAAAATTTTGATCGTATTTATAACCGACTTCAAAAAGGAAGAGGTTATCAATTTGTCTATTTTTTTTTATGTTTGTTACCTCAGAACTTTCGACGGGGTGAACCGATTTGGATGATACTTTTTTTTATTTGAAAGCCGATGCTTCCAGGTCCCATTGTAATTTCGTCCAGTTCTGACAATGGCATCCATGACAAAACCATATAAGTTGAAGTCTGCTTTTTTACTCATTAGAGTTCTATGTTATCTTTCTAGTCTGGTCAAAGACAAGCAAGGTTACCAAAATTTGACTGAAAATCTCAACAAACCCGTACTTATTTGAGAACTTTGAAGTTGATTTTTTTTTTGCAAATGTTGTATCGATTGAGCCTTTTTTACATTTTATATAAAATGGTGTTTCGAATTTCGAACATTAGTGCAAATTTTTCAGCTCTATGCGTAATTTTGTAACCTTACCACAATTTTTTGATGTACTAGTTTATGACGTACTAAATCTAAAAAAACACTTTTTCCCAAAGTCATTTGACGAAAATACAATTTGAAGTGTTGGATTGTATGGATTTTGAAGTAGGGTACCCCATCAGTTATTTAAAATTAACACAGTGGTTTTATCTGATTATTCTAAATATAATTGTGTATCGGAATTTCGTTAATTTTTAATAAATTAGTTGGGGTGTCAACTAATTGGTACGGTGAACTACAATGTCAAACCCTAATAAGTAAGCATAGCCCCATAGCCCAGTGGCCTGATCCAATATTTTGCTTCTTGACAGGAAAGCCCCACCTGGTGTTAGGCCTGCTGTGGCAGATCATCCGCATCGGTCTCTTCAACCAGATCACACTGGAGCACTGCCCCGGCCTCACCGAGCTGCTCAACGACGAGGTACCATATAGAACAGTTTAATTTTAAAATGATACTAAAGTTTGATAATCATTTTGTAGATTTTGTTTTTAACATGTAACATTTTTGTCAATATTTACAAGTTATATTTAAAAATCTGAAAATGCCTATCAAAAATAAATGTGTATGAAAATAATGTCTTTGTCATATATATTTTTTTAAGATTATTTGACACCCTTGTACATTGTCACGAGGGAAGAAAAAGTTGCTGTCCTTTAATATAACCTTTACTTTTTAAATGTATAATATCATTAAATATTGTCTTTAGATTTCTATATAACAGGATGCATCCATAGGAAAAAAGAAAAAACATTATTAACTAAATTACAAATAATCGAACTGTTTACTGTCGCTCCACGTTTGTTCTAGATTTTATTATTAGGCAACTTGGCCCTTCGAAAATTACCCTTACAAAGTACAATAAAACACAGCAATCACAAAAAAATCTTTCGAGCTGGACCTGTTATGAACGGAACACGACTGATTCCCACATATTTTCCCGCAGGAACGCATCGAAGACCTGCTCGCGCTGTCCCCGGAGGCGATCCTGCTGCGCTGGGTGAACCACCAGCTGCAGGTGGCCGGCGTCACTCGCCGCTGCACCAACTTCCAGCAGGACGTGGCCGACTCAGAGATATACTCGTACCTGCTGAAGCAGATCGCGCCCAACGACGCAGGGGTCACGCTGGACGCGCTGAGGGTCAGTGACCTTTTTGGACACTAATATATTGTGTTAGGGAAGTAAAATAGGAAAATTCTCAGATCAATGTAATGTGATCTGAGGCCTTCTTATTTACTTCCAGAGGTGTGTATACTTTTTTCTGCTCGACCGAGGCGGAAAGCGGCAAGTTCGTTTAAGGCAGCGAACCGAAAGTTGACGTTTTCCGCCCGGAGAGATGAACAGTGTGTTTTGTGCACTCGCTAGGTGGACCATAATGCATTGGCGTAAACTGAGGAGTCTTAGAATGATTAAATTATTCTGGACAGTTTGAATGTATCAAATCATCAATGAAATAATATTACGATTTTAATTTCTTTATTTGAATAGAGTTTTGCAGTTTAATATAATTTATAGTAATCGGGTACATTTATTCAGGTCTTTTTTTACAAAAATAACTCAAATCATGTTCAGCATGAACACTTTTTGCTCGGATTCTATGAAAAAAGCTCAATTGTGCATCTGGGCCATGGGATTATTTTATTAAGCAATTTATGTAAAGAAAAGAGCCTAGTCCGTAAAATAAAACCTCGATCCAAGTTTCGATGTCGTAAGGACCGTATTAATAAGCAAATTAATTAAAATAACAAACGACTCGAAAAACTAAAAAACCGACTTAACGAATAGCACTATAAATATCGATATATACTATTTTTAAACTTTTGTAGATTTTTTAAAAAACACTACTATACTAAATTTTACATGGGACCACCTCTAAAGTATGATCTACCAAAAAAAAAGTGCGGAGTAATCGCCTAACAAACATACCTCCTTGAACTCTGCTGAAAGTTAATAACGTCATAATCGGAGTTCCAAACACTACATAGAAGCCGGTATACTGACTTCTGCCCTTTCTAGGAGCAAGACCTTCTCCGGCGCGCCGAGGTGATGCTGCAGCAGGCGGCCAAGCTGAGGTGCAGAGCGTTCGTGGCTCCAGCGGACGTGGTCGGTGGCGTGTACAAGCTCAACCTGGCCTTCGTGGCCAACCTCTTCAACCAGCACCCGGGGCTGCAAAGAGCCCCCGACGCGGAACCCTTCCACCAGCTCGACGAGACTCGCGAGGAAAAGAGTCAGTATCCACACTAATACTATAAAGAGGAAAGATTTAAAATCCTACTAATATTATAAACGCGAAAGTTTGTTTGGATGGATGTCTGGATGGATGTTTGTTCCTCTTTCACGCAAAAACTACCGAACGGGTTTTGATGAAACTTTACAGTTATATAGCTTATACATCAGAATAACACATAGGCTATATTTTATCCCTGTATTCCCACGGGAACGGGAACTACGCTGGTGAAACCACGGGGCGCTGCTACTAATAAATAAAATAAATAATCTCACGTCATATATCCCCGAAGGGGTAGGCAGAAGGAGTCCTTTTCTGGATATACCCACTTTTAAAGAGAGGACCCCTAAACGTGATAGGTGGTGAGCCATCGCCGGACCGGGTCTGTTTAGACATGTCTTAGAATTAATCCTGGGACCTGCGGGTTTCCTCACAATGTTTTCCTTCACCGTCGAGCTAGTGATACATATGTTGAAAAACTCATTGGTACATGCCAGGATTCGAACCCGAGCCTCACTGATTGCTATCATTTGAAGCAGGCTCTAAGGCAGGCCGTAAGGCTATCACTGCGCTTAGAAAGCGTTAGGAAAGATTTGTATGTTTGTAACGAATAAACTCAAAAACTACAGGACTAAAAATTATTTGACCAAAGAAAAGCTACATTATCACTGAGGAACATAGTCATATTTTATTCCCGTATTCGCACGGGTTAAACCGCACGGAACAGCTAGTATTTAATAAATAAAAAAACTGTGGGACACAATTCACACACGGTTATTTAGTCCTGAACTACGCAGGGCCTTTACTATGGGTAATAAACAACTGATACTGTAATGTAATGACTGATGCACGAAGTCACGAAATAAACTAAACATTATGTTGCAGCGTACCGAAACTGGATGAACTCTATGGGCGTGGCGCCGCACGTGAACTGGCTGTACTCCGACCTGACTGATGGGCTGGTCATCTTCCAGCTGTACGACATCATCAAGCCCGGCATCGTCAACTGGAAGAAGGTATATTGCCCACCGCAGTAACGCCACTAAAGTCCTGATTTTTTGTTCCGTGGAATTATGAGAGCAGTGATAGCCCGGACGGTTAAAGAGCCGGCCGAAAGTCAGTGAGGCTCGGGTTCGAATCCTGGCATGTACCAATGAGTTTTTCAAAAACTTACGTACATATTTATCACTAGCTCGACGGTGAAGGAAAACATCGTGAGGAAACCCGCAGGTCTCAGAATTAATTCTGAGACACGTGAAATGTGGCTATATCCAGTAATGTAATACCTCTGCCTACCCCCACGGGGATAAAAAAGGCGTGAGATTATATTTTATATAATTAATTATGAATGCTGCTTTTTAGGTTTTAAGATACTTTATTCTCATTTAAGACACATAAGCGACTTACATGAGAAAAGGTACATAATAAAAAATATTTATATATCAATTGTTCACACTGGAATCACAAAACCTTTTCTAAACCTCCTTTCTAGAACAACACCGTCTAGGTACTCTTTGAAACTGATAGAATGTGCTCAGGTAATTTACGTTTAAATTCGACAAATGACTAATTTTTTTTATAAATGATGGTAAACTTTTATACATTTTTGCACCATCATATGTAAACATTCGTTTGCCGCTTTTTAGAAGTAACAACCCTTTTTGGTAGCTTTCTTTCTCTTTCCCGTAACTGTTTTACTCAACATTTTGAAAGGCCTGAATTTCGCGAAATGAAAAATCTGACTGTACACTATTCATATTGGATTACACGTTTCGGATTACAAATTCAGTTTCCGAGTCGACAGATCGAAATGTCAATTTGTAAAATAACTTTGCCGATGCAAATTAGTTACTGGTTTGGTAAAACAATCATGAATTATTCAAGGTTACTTTAAAAACTACCATTTGTAATTCTCAATCCGTCCACTTACATACCAACTTCCCAACTCTCGAAATCTACAAATCATCAATTTTTTCCACAACAATAAATGTAATGATCTTTCCTAATTGAAATTTCTTCTCTCAGGTGCACAGGCAGTTCTCCAAACTGCGCAAGTTCATGGAGCGACTGGAGAACTGCAACTATGCAGTTGAACTGGGCCGGCAGCTCGGCTTCTCCCTAGTGGGCATTGCCGGAGCAGACATCAACGAGGGCAACGCGACACTCACGCTGGGTAATTACGTCACCAGCCCAGCAAGATTCACATTAAACACTCTAATAGTTTATAGTATAAACAGTAGCATCAATCACACCCAGAAAGTGCCGTGAACTAGCGCCTCTAAATGGTAGTCTAAGATCATAAAAAATAGGCATTCTATTTCTAGAAATACCCACTTTTCATCTGTATATTTTTTCATAATGCCAAACGTGACAGGTTATGAGCCCATCGCCGAATTTATGTTATGAAACTCGTGGCATGAAAGTAGTGTCACGACATTAATTTCATCAACTATTTCACGTGTAAACATCAAGTTTCACAATGCATGCATTAAATGCATTGTGAAATTGTTTTTTTTTTATGATAAAAAAGGGGGCAAACGAGCAGACGGGTCCCCTGATGGTAAGTGACGTCCGTCGCCCATGGACACCTGCAACTCAAGAGTCAGAACTGCGTTGCCGACCTTTGAGGTGGGAGTAGGGGGAGGGGAGGGGAAGGGGGGATTGGTTTGGGAAGTTTCGTGCCATGCGCAATTTTTGATGAAAAATTACATGCCAGTAATTTCTCGTTTAGACGTCACGTGAAACTGGAGTCGCTATAGCATCAGTGCAACAACATTATGCGCGGCAAAACAAAGTTAGATGTCATGATCATTGCGATACTGTTGATGCGGCCGGCAGGGTCGCCATGTGAAATGTTTGTCCCAGCTCAGGTTATAATTAAATGAGACACCGAGTGTTCAAGCCAAAGGTGCATTTATTACTAAAAACTTAACTATCCCTACAACACATCACGACACTATTAATGTCACGAAAGTACTTCCTTTACTGAATGGGTACTGAAACTAGTTGCAGAAACAATTTTTTTAATACAGTTGCTAAAAAGTGGCGTATTGCAGGGACGTATAGCGTTCGGGAAGTGGGCTATTACACACTCGAGCTCTTTCTTTACCTTTTCCGAACTCGTGCGTTTTTTTTCCCAACTGTCAAAATAATGTCTATTAAAAAGAAAAAACCAACCACGAAGTTTTTACTAAAAAAAGTTTTTATGATTCATGCATAATTTTTCTAAAAAGAGGCTACTAATTTGTTTCAATATCAGATTTAATGATTTGATATTAATTTTATAATTTTTACATACAGCCAATACAGCCAAGTCTTCACTTGACTGTACGGGCATAGTTCCCTTTGCATGACCAGAATGGGTCAAGAAAACAAAAAAAATCTCTGCTTATATTCTTTTACGTTTGCGCCATTTTCCAAAAATGGTAGTTGAGTTTATTGTGTTTTAATTATTTTATTAATTTGCTTCATTTTTTCGCAACTGTATTAAAAATAGTTGTTCAGTACACGTGCGGAACCGTCATTGCAACTTGTTCCGACTGTCAACCCTCGCCTTCGGCTGCGCCTCGGCTCGGGTAGACATTTGTCGAAACTCTTTGCAATGACAGGCTTTCCGCACTTGTAATGAAATATACTATCATCATAATGCATACCACTAGATTCGTAATCCAAATTCGAGCGTATCGTGTTTCCAGCTCTGATCTGGCAGCTGATGCGCGCGTACACGCTGTACGTGCTGACGCGGCTGGCCAACACGGGGAACCCGATCATCGAGCGAGAGATCGTGCAGTGGGTCAACAGCAAGCTGCAGGCCGCCGGGAAGACATCATCCATCAGGAGCTTCCAGGTACACTGACGGAGTTATCTACAATTAATCTTTCGACTTTTCGGAAGTCGTAAAGCCATGTCAGATACCCTTGGGTGGCTTGAAAAATTCTGACTGTTAAGTGGCCAATAGCTTAACACCATCTCCCGATCCTCGGTGGGATCGCGTGGGAGATTAAAGCCTATACTTCCTCATGAAAGACCCTTAGCTCAGCAGTGGGCTGTTACGGGTTGATGATGATGATGAATCTTTCGACGGGACTCTACGTTAATACGCTATGTTTAGTTGCTGACTCTTGACACTCGATTATTGGTCAAAAAGTGACCTTGTGCCTGCCGTCATTAAGCTCACACTCGGCGGCTGACCGTACGTTTGGTGCGAATGCAGAATAAACTATCAATCTAAATGGGCCAAGAGACGGGCCTGTTTACTCAGTTGGTAGTGACCTGTGAAAACTACATCTACACTAATATTATAAAGAGGAAAGATTTGTATTTTTGTATGTTTGTAACGAAATAAACTCAAAAACTACTGGACCGATTTTAAAAGTTCTTTCACCAATGGAAAGGTTGCTTTTCTAGGATTACCATGGGCTATAAATTTCCTATTTTAACGGGACCTACGCTGGTGAAATCACGCGGAACAGTTATTTAATAATAATTTTGCGTTTTGACAAACAGTAAAAACCACACCCACCACCTATCACGTTTAGGGGTCCAAAGAATATCTTGTGAAAAGTTTTTTAAAATTTTTTTTAAAACAGTTAAAAGTGGCAGTGACCGCAATGCTTCCCATGCGTGGTTTAAATCCTGGAGAAGGCATGATCAATGCAAATTAGTTTTTCATGTCTCCGGGCGGAAAGCGGCAAACTTCGGCCCACTGCGCCAACCGAAGTTGCCGCTTTCCGTCTCCGTCGATAATAAAAAAAGTATACACACCTTGGGAAGTAAATAAGAAAGCCTCAGACCACATGTTGGTATACCTCGGCTTCGCCTCGGTCGACAATTACATGTGATCTAAGACATTTATTATTTTACTTCCCTAGATGTGTAAGCGGTATTAGCCCGGACGGTTAAAGAGCCTGCCTAAAATCAGTAAGGCTCGGGTTCGAATCCTGGCATGTACCAATGAGTTTTTCAAAAACTTACGTACATATTTATCACTAGCTTGACGGTGAAGGAAAACATCGTGATGAAACCCGCAGGTCTCAGAATGAATTCTGAGACATGTGTAAATAGACCCGGTCCGGCGATAGGCTCACCACCTATCACGTTTAGGGGTCCAATATATCTCGTGAAATGTGGGTATTTCCAGTAATGGAATACCTCTGCCTTCCCCCTCGGGGATAAAAAAGGCGTGAGCTTATACTTATTATACTATTACATATTTATCACTAGCTCGGCAAAGAAAACAGTGAATATCCGTTTCGACAGATAATAAGAAGTAACTGATTAGATTCAAATACTCCTACGAGCCATTGTAGAGATTCTTACACTGTACTTTTACTATGTCAAGACGTTTTTACATACCAATGGACTTGCGTGTGCGCAGGACGAGGTTCTGGCGGACGGCAAAGTGGTTCTGGACGTGATCGACGCCATCAAGCCTGGCGCTATCAACTACGACCTGGTACTGCCCGGCGGGAACGAGGAGGTGAGTTGCTATTTGTGGGCAATTTCAACAATATACTATACTATGTGGACTTTTTTTTATTTTCGATGCCTCTTTTGCTTTGTGGTTTCCTGCAATACACACGTAAATTTACCTGGTTGCCGTTTTATGGAATCTTCCTTTAACTTTTCATTTAACCATGACCCTTTTCCCAACCCTGTATGATAAAGATATAAAAAAATACTCATGTATAATAATAATAATTTGCATAATATGTATTGAAGCGTTCTTAGAAGTTTGCTTTTCATATTTCAAATCGTAGAGTCGCCAGATCTGCCTTAGTTTACAATAGAAATCTTAGTTGCATAAATAAAAAAACACTTTCAATACTAATTTAAATTCGCAGGAGAACCTAGCAAACGCGAAATACGCGGTATCAATGGCGCGGCGATGCGGCGCTCGCGTCTACGCGCTCCCCGAAGACATCACCGAGAGGAAACCCAAGATGATCATGACTGTGTTCGCCTGCCTCATGGCTCTGGACTACGTCCCAACCATGGACGCGCCCCTCAACAAGGCGTAAGTCGGACATTTTGCGCCTACGCAAGGCCACGCCCACAGAAACGATAAATGCTACTAGGATTGGCGGATTACAGGTCTCCCGCTTAACTGAGACGGTTCCTTATAGAGGTGGGTGATTACTTGAGTAGAATGTGAGGAATAATTTGAAATGACTTGACCATGACCATACAATTAAGTCCTTCAGTCAATTTACGACAGAAAAACTTGTATCCATGGTCATGGTCAAGTCATTTCATATGATTTTTGAAATAATAATTGCCCATCTCTAGTTCTTGAAGTAGATGATGGCGGGAGGAGTAATCTGTCACCGCTCCCGCACCGCGCAGCTCCTTCAGGAACCGTCTCAGTTTTCTACGTGACATTGATAAAATCTCTAAGGGGGGGGGGGAGGGGGTAGATCTGTAGTTGACCTTGAAAAACCGTAAAATTATCGAAACTTGCATTCAATAGCCAATATCAGTACACATGGAGCTATATAGCTACATAAGCTGACATGGAGAATTTACATTGATACAGGACACTGGACTGTAAACATTTTATACGAATCCAGGGATTCCAGCAATTAAACTGGATCCAGCTACTGTATCAATGTGGACTTGCCATTACCTGGTTCGCTGGATCCAATCATCTTGATCGCCAATTCAGTAATCTACTGCATCCAGTATACTAACGATAGAGAGTGAACGTTCGTAGAAAGTGAATAGAATAGGTACGCGTCTTGTCATTATCAAATGTCTAGGTCAAGCGATAAGTATTCAGTAAAATATCAACAGATGGCGTTGATGGGGAAGTACAGTATAGGGGTAAAATTACTCAAGTACGATGTATTTTGGGACAATTCTTTACACCTATTCGTTTACTGGGTGGTTGGACAAAGAAAGAAATATATGTTTGTTTGTCTCACGTATGTCAGTAAAAGTATAATGTGGACGAACCTTAATCATTCCAGATTTTTTTATTATAATAAAGCCAGGAATCGTGAAAACACGTTGTTCTGGCCCCAGTGGACGGTATTTTATTTTACGAGATGATTCGTACGAGCTCTCGTTCGTACTGTCAAAACTCGGCTTTACGTAACTGAAAATTTTAATAAGTAGTAAACTACTAATGATGGATTCGACAAACGAATTAAGTCTTATTTTTTGTCGGATGAATCCACTTATTGTAACTTTCATGTTTCGTTCTAGAACCATCGATTCAAATTGCCAATGTTGTTGAAAGTTTGTAGGTTAAGTCAAAAGTAACGACAGAATGGCCTAAATATGTTTTCTTACTTAAAATGAACCCACCTACTTGGTACAAGAGAAAATATTTATAAGATATATTGGATTTTTTTTAAATTGGCACGCATTTCATTACATAACAATACATTGTTATTCGTGGACGGGGAATCAGTCTTGTATTTGAGGTTTTTTTACTATTTAACTTATTAAACTCGCCATTATACGAAATTGTGTTTGATAACTCGCCAAAACCAATATTAGAAACAGAATTGTAGCAAATGAAAAGTTTATATTATGTACATGACTATTTCACGCCTATAAATCTTTAATTTGACGGTGTTAACCATGAAAAATTAATATGCCACTTTTATTGAAAACTAATGTAATGAGACACTTTGAGGCAATATTTCTTCCAATGTGAGGACAGACACAGTCACATGTTACATGTTGATGATGACACCCTTGAGTATCCCTTAATAAGTCCCAAATACGAAGGTTATGGCGAGATTTTAATATATTGATACAGATAATAATGATTTTTGGATAAATACAAGCGTCATTCAGTCATTTATCATCATTACCGTCATTAGGTGGAGGAATTGTGAAGTTTTGTGATTTCTGTGTGTGGGAAGGGAAGCGTGACGCTAGGTATGTTATAATATAAGTGTATGTAACGGTTTGTATCTAATTAAGTGTAATTTATTTATTTAAGGCTTTCATAGACCGCTGGGCGATGGTCTGCTATTGTTTGCCTATTTTATTATATAACTTGTAAAATGAGCCCAACATTCGTTATTTTATAAATTGAAGTCGAAAGGAAAGTGACATAGACGACTTAACACTAAATAAACCTAGCATTAATTAAATTTGGTTTAAAAATAAAATCGTCAAAGGTCTTTCGAGTGTTGGGCGCATAGTGCGTTACAACGCTATATTTAAGAAGTACTTAGTCTTGGAATGGTTATTTTAAAATGTCAAAGGAGTAAAACTACTAATATGTGGGGTCTCAATACAGTCTGTGCTAATAGCATATTATTAGTGTATTAATATTATTCTTGGCTCGTTTTACATAGTTATACAAGGCGACGTTTAACTCATTCACTATTCTGTAATCCTTCATCGTATATTTAACAAACAGATACGCGGAGTGTGGATGTGTGAGACGCTTGAAATATTGAAATCAATAACGTAATTTAGTATAATAGTTTGGAACACCAATTAGTATGAGATTGAAGGGCGACGCACACTGCACGGAGTTGGCTCATGGATAACTGTAATTTTTTGTCTCGTTTGAAATGATGATAATTCAACTCATTCAATTGGTCTGAAAGAAGATGTAGTGACAAAAATTGAGAAAGGTATGCTGAGATGGTTTGGCCATGTCGAGAGAATGAATGACGAACGATTGACGAAAAAAGTGTATAAGGCGAGTGTGAATGAAAGTGTGGGAAGGGGTAGACCTAGGCGGACGTTTCGAGACCAAATTGGGGACGTCTTGAAAAAAGGCCAGGTCAAGAGTACCCTAAACCGAAGAGCATGTATGAAAGGAATAATGAAAGTGGACGAAGCGAAAGAAGTATGTAAGGATCGTAGCAAGTGGAAAGAAGTGGTCTCTGCCTACCCCTACGGGAAAGAGGCGTGATTATATGTATGTATGTATGTATAATTCAAATAGAATATCCTATATATTCCTTATGTACCAGGATTAGACGAGGCTAAATACATCTTCGTGCTAGTTTTTGTTGTGTTCACACACATTGGAAGTCGTTAAGCCATGTCATATACTCTTGAGTGGTTTGAAAAATTCTGACAAGTAAAATATGGTCACCTTTTTAGAAAGGTTAAAGGATCACAGATAGATGTTTTCCCCACAATTGCTTTTACGCCCACAGCTGGGCTAGAGAGTGTGCTAGTGTAGTGTGCGCGGCAACAAACATTCGTACTTATCAACGTTAGTATTACGAAAGTGTCAATGTTTTTATACAATTTTACAACGAAAAGCATCGGTTTTCATATCTAATTAAGGTTTCATGGTACTGAAATACAACCTTACCACAAAATGGTGTTTAAATTTAATAGCTTGTTTAAAATATTCTGTCTCTAGACCCCGTCAGCTAGAAATAATGTAAAGAAACATTCAGAGGGTTTGTAATATTAAGACTAAAAAAAATACTATTTCCGTAATATTGTTTATTTGAGCATGACCAGTGTACTTCAAAATGCCAGACCGGATGTTTACATCCCGGGTCCCTGTACCACAAGACATTGAATGACAGCATTTTATATGTCTAAAATATAATCCTAATAATTAAAATTTCTTTCTAGTTTCGTATTGCCCGTATATTAATTTGATTAAATTTGGTTACGATAACTGTCGCTACGTAACTCAGTTGAAGTTTAATGTATTTAATTGATAGCTTCTCGTGACGTCTGAATTTTATTACTTTTGTGGTAAGGCTGTAAAAAATATTGTAATTTTATAAGCTGTACAAGATCAGGAATCTTGAAATAAAATGAAATTAGGTGTTAAGGGGTCTGTCACACTATGATGATTTTGAAATAACAAGTTTGATTATAAATTGAATTGCAGTGTGGCGTGTATTTTTTTTTATTATTAAAAAGTATTATTGGCTTGGCTTCCATGATAAAAGATCATCGTTTTGTCATTCTTATAAAGGATGCGTTTAATTGTTTAAAATTGATATACACATTTGTATGTTTGGGAATTGGCAATAATGTATGTTTGAAAACTGTGTATGTAGTTTTACCCTAAATATCTGTATGTTTTGTATAAGCTTTACATTCCCCTTACGTTTCGGCATTCCCTATTGGCATTTTTACTTTGAAATACTTCCAGAGCCTCTCTTTGGGCATACAATATGTATACTAGTTTGTTAAGTTAATGTGAGATATTTTTTAGAACATTTTATTAATTGTGACATTCCCAAGGGATACAACGATTTATTTTAAAACCATATATTTAATTGTAAATTTTTATTTTGTTAGATTTTTTATAGAATAGTTTTAGATATATTATTTTCTTATGGAAATCAATTTTATTACGAAAATACTAATCAGAAGTTTAGTTTTTAACAACGTAACTGCAGATACATGATTATGATATGATTAATGACTATGTTATATGCTACACAACACACTGTATTTAGTAATTTACGCTAGCTGTCATTAATGTTTAAAGAGGAATATGTAAGCATATAAATAATAAAAAGGAATTGGTAAAATATGTATTTATTTTATTTCACATATCGGTCCCTTGTCTCGAAGAAGTATATTTTACTGTATGCAATGAATACTATTTATTTTTGAAAAACTATATATACGTATAGTATATAGGTAAACGCATATTATGTATTTATTATTGTGGCTATGGGAGCTTTATGTGGTGTTTTTTTTTATATGTCTAACTAAACGCACATCACTTCATTCTTTTTTTTATTTCTTGTAAAATAAAATTAAAAGAGACTGTCTGGCTCGTAGATACTGAGTATTTCTTTCAAAATGTGTGTTATTTTGGGCTTTTTAGGCCGCACCTGTCGCCAGATATATATTAGTCACAAACTTTCATGACTGGTACATTGTAAAATCTATTAGAAACTACTAGACGCTCAGCTGCCATTCATTTAAATAGCTAAATATATAAAAATAAATTATTAAAAATACCGTTGCGTCGATCAAAAAACTTTTCAAGAATTTGAATGAATACTTCATTGATAGTTCAAGAAACTCTTGCTACTTGTATCACAGATACGTGAAAATATTTTGAAAATGATTATGAGAAAAATATCTAGGTTTGCGTATATAAGTATGTTAAATTTTTCATTCTTTGTTTTCTCACTATAAACATAGGTATTCGATAGTCTACGATTCAACGTAAATGATGAAACAACAACCATTAAATCGCTGTAGATGTAAATAATTTTACCCCCTAGATTGGAGGTAGAGCAGACTGATTTCGTCAACTCGGTGGAGACCGCAAATGAAAACGAAGACCTGGAAACGCCAGAGGGTGATGAACACCTGGACGACAGCGCCCATGTGGAGAAACCCTCGTTACCGCCAAAACCTGACAATCTCGTTGCTAGATCGATTTCAGTTTCTTCCGCAAACTGACAACAATACGTATAGTAAATATAGGTCTACCACTTAACTGAGACTTACCGAAGTAGCTGTGCGGTGTGGGAGGTATGACGTAACCACACTCAAAAGCTTAATGAAATGTATCGAAATTGAATTAGGAGCTTAATCAATAATTAAAAAGCTTATCCCAAAACCCCTCTAAAAATGCATTTGCGATTTTCATTTTACAATTTATATTACTTTTTTAAATTTGATTAAAAATATATATACTTTTTTAATATTATAACAAACAAAAAAGTGATGCAATTGTCCTAAAAATCAAAGTCAGTACTCGGTACATGTTCAATACAAAATTTTCGTTTTGAGAGCTCATCAAAAGTAACTCATTTGACTAGGTCAGTGAAACTGTTGTGACCACAGAGATTAATGGTCTGTGGTTGTGACGTCATGCACCGCGCATCTACCTTAGAAACTGTCTCAGGTAAACGGTACAGCTGTAGTAAGTATAACTTTCCTGTTAGCTCAGTAGGTACCTACAGAATCGGAGGTTTAGGGTTCCATTGCTCGCTCGGGACCAACTGGGATGTAAGTTTATGTTTTGTATCTCTCCATAGTTAAGCTTCTGCTGTGTTTGGGACTAAATTATTGTATGATGAAATGATCTAGAATTTGATTTATTTTGTATTTTATATGACTAATGGAGACTCGTCAGCGGTTTTGGATATCGAGAAAAGTCATTCTATTACGAACGACGTTGTATTTTAGAAATGGTTTTAGTTTATTTTTTCATGCATTCTAAACTTCGCTAAGTGTGCTACGAAATCGAGACGCTGTGTTGAGGAACCGCAAACTTTCCTACTTTTAATATACTCTCGTTCTTTTTTTGAAAATGAGAGAAAAGTAAGTCCTATTTTTACTATCTACCAATAAGTTTGTTTAATATTTTAGAAATTCTATTTATGTATTTTTTTTAACTTTATTTCTTGAATAAATTAAAAATATGGTTGGTGTTGTAACAAATTATTTTTCACTTTATTATGAAAACTTCGCTCTAGCCTAGCAGTTCAATACAAACAAATAAATTTGCATCTATCTTCTCAAATGTCGGTATTACTGGTTCCATTGTGCATGTTATTTGTCTACGAAGGACGTCAGCTATACGTGTATGCACACTGCACAGGACTCCCTGGGAATATCTAAGTTTCGGTAATGTTCCTAACCTTTGTTTTAAGACTATCCTGCCTCATTTTTATTTAATGCTAGCTGTTTACCCGCGTTTCTGCAGCTCATATTATTATTATGTCAGGTTAGTGGTCGAGCAATCGGTCAAACACATTCTGAACGAAAGTTTACATTATTATTTATATACAAAGGTACTTTCCATACCTCTATATAAATATATCTAAGCCTATACGAAAGCGAAATACATAATTAATCCCGAAATTATAACTTGGGTAAATTGGAAATTATAGGTGATGAAGGCATTCGGGAAGAAAGGTTTTCGTGAATTGCCTCCGAAACTAAAAAAAAAGTTTCGGAAATAAATAAATATTACCCTGTCCAACACAAGTTGGGCAAAAAAAAGAAAATATTATACTGTGTCAGCTACCCCTTGGTCATTATATTTTTTATTTGTCGTTGATTATAAATAAAACAAAACAGTAAAATTGTGATGATTTAATTTCATTCCATAGCCGGCAACCGAATTGAAAAAATACATTTTGCAACTATAACATTACATACAGTAGTTGAGTATCCATACAAAATATATGCAAACTATGAACTCTGAATATAAGCGTTCTTATAGTAAACTTATGAGATAATCAGGCAAGGATGATATCATGTAATGAAGAACTGACTGTGTAGGTGAAACATGAAACAACAACCAATAAGCATTTTTATATAGAACAAATCTTATAATATTTAATTATTGCTGAAAATTATCTATCATTATATTACCCCAGCTCATTCACTAAGCTTCAACTCCACAGTGAGTCCAACATAAACAATGTAACTCCATAACAACTCAAATGTCATGTTGGTGAAAAATTAACATTTTTACAGCATTATAAAAAATATTTACACAATATTATACAAGTAACAAGAACTTCTGAAAAAGCGCCCAAATTAATTTGTACATCGTAATAATGTGGATGGTAAGTAGGTCTAGAACTAGTCTTAAGTTGCAAGGTCCTAATAATTAACTAACAGGAATCTATTTTAATATTTTCACTGAAATAGTAACGATAAAATTTTCCGGTTCTTCTTACGCTTCTTTTTTATAAAAAAAGGGTTATACATATTTTGCATTTACGGTCCTATTAGCTAATAAAATGTTAAAGCTGTCAACTCTACTTAAAAATCTATTTACCTAAAAACAACTCATAGTACAGAACATTAATTGCCTAAGACTTTACTTGTACTTGGTTGTTTTTTCACCATGTTATAAAATATCAAACGCATTTAGTAATTACTAAGACCCCGCATAACTTCACGAGTTACCAAGCTATTCTCGTCTACATTCAGTAAGAAATTTTGGAATGTATTTTTTTTACATTAATTAATATCATGTATAGTTAATATATTTAGAAAAGATTGTCCTAGATACTCTACACAATTTACAGCAGGTGGTTTTGATCACAAGCTGCATTTTCGGATGCTGTAATTTTTTAAACATAAACAAATACCCATTAATAATGAACTAGTTACACCAAATGTTATTAATAACAAAATTAGGGTACTGTCTATAACTTGATTTAGTGGTGTTTGATCTCGTTTCCATTTTTAATCAAATTATTAAATAAGTTTTAAACCAATTTATTGATTAAATGTTTTAAATAAAAAGACAAGTCCTTGGAAATAGATTTTTAAATTAGAAATAATAATAATAAATTCGGGGTAATATGGGAACAGGATCAAATGTTATAAACAAATAATTTTGCGCTACGAATATTCCTTATTCGTCGATTTTGCGTTTGCGATCAAAACCTGCTTCCAATTTCGCTAATAATAATAATCTCGTTACATTTCGCTCGACTCGTAAACATTAAAATTGCCAACACTAATTAGAATGTTTGTTCAAATCAACGAGTTAAAATTAAGATAATAATAAATATGATGCTAAATCTTACTTCAAACGCGTCGCTAGTAGACTTTAGGTGAAAATATATATCGATTGAAAACCAAATGCTTTATGCAATGATGTGAATTGAATCTGTGCAACCTATTGCAATTACGACTGGAAATCATAATAGTACACCCATCTTGTTTTTTTTGTTATCATTTGTAACACAACCTAACTGCATGTATTCTCTTGAGGACTGTTTCTGTTGAATATTTCTATTAAAAAGATCTCTTTCACTAAATATTTTTATATAAAAAAATTGTCGCAAATAAGGGTATGGAGAGTATTATATTACTAGATGTTTTTCCCCGCGATTTCATCCGCGGAAGTCCCGTTTCCGTTGGAAAATTAATTTATAGTATTGTTTTAAATCGGACCACAATAATTAAAAAGCCTTTCCTCTTTAAAATAATAAGTGCAGAGATATAGAAAACCAATCATATTTGTGATTTTTTCATGATTTATATTAGCTTAACTATAGATTGCAGTTTTCGTGAACCCAGTCGTCAGTACACAAGATTTGTAAATAAACCATTATTCCAAATTAATTTTACCACCACCTAACAATCGTCTCCTCATACGTTTCGCTAACTGATTCGACTTTCGATTCATTCGAGATTTTTTTCTTAACTCAATTCAGCCTTCACTGAGATACATTATAAAATAAAATAACTAAATACGCGCTGAAATGTAACATCCGTGCTGTATCTCTAGCAAATTGGGACCATATCAGTATAAAAGAATAAAGTGTATGACATGGTACTAATATGCTTCAATAAATAATTGAACCTAACTATAAATAGTATATAATAATATGTAATAATTATCACTGACATTAAACAAACATTAAATACCAAAGATATACAGACTAATTAATTTTCCCCTAAATACTTTTGGAACTCAATTTGATAACATAACGTAAATTATCGATTATAATAAAAGTTATGGCATAATATGAGAGGTCATCTATGCTTAATTAATATTTAAAATATTTCTATTTTATTATTTTAATGTTACTTTAAAAGAAAAATAAATTAGTCTGTAAATTTTATAATTTTATAAATTTTATTTTATTTTTAAATGAGCAGTGATAGCCCGGACGGTTAAAGAGCCGGCCGAAAATCAGTGAGGCTCGGGTTCGAATCCTGGCATGTACCAATGAGTTTTTCAAAACTTACGTACATATTTATCACTAGCTCGACGGTGAAGGAAAAACATCGTGAGGAAACCCGCAGGTCTCAGAATTATTTCTGAGACATGTGTAAATAGACCCGGTCCGGCGATGGGCTCACCACCTATCACGTTTAGGGGTCCAATATATCTCGTGAATTGTGGGTATATCCAGTAATGGAATGCCTCTGCCTACCCCCTCGGGGATAAAAAAGGCGTGAGATTATATTATTATTATTATATTAAATTTTATACAATGACAGACCCAGCCCGTAAAATTAAGATCAAAAAATAACATCTCATCTGACATTAATTTCATTTTATACAAATAATATATCGGCAAATTACAAATTTAATTTAATAAGAATAAATATAACTTGGCTTGATAGAAGCTATTCATGAATTTATACCGTCGAAAATAATATCAACCGATTTTAGGTGTTTTCAATATTGTCAAATTTACGGCCATGTTTAGTGGACATTTCGGGTTTTGTCTCATAATACTGTATTTATTGACATATTTTCGAGTAGCTATAATCATCAGTGTAATAATATAATTATTGTTGGAGTTTACTCTTTAAGAATCGATCAGTTCAGTAAAGTCCTAGGTGAAATCGAGCGTTTACGAGTATGTTTTATTAGCGCTTAGAAAAACGAACTATATGCATTGCGTTTCGTTGAGTGAGTGAGGTAACCGGAGGTCCCAATCCCCTCTCTCCCTCCCCTCCTCTCCCCCTACTCCCACCTCAAAGGTCGGCAACGCAGTTGTGACTCTTGAGTTGCAGGTGTCCATGGGCGACGGACGTCACTTACCATCAGGGGGCCAATTCTACTAAATGACAGCGGTGATAGTTGTATGACAATTACATGATTGTGGTCACTCAATGGTGATATTATGTCAAAATTTGACACTCAATGGTGATATTATGTCAAAATTTGACATAATATCACCATTGAGTGACCACAATCATGTAATTGTCATACAACTATCACCGCTGTCATTTAGTGGAATTGGCCCCCAGGTGACCCGTCTGCTCGTTTGCCCCCTTTTTTAACATAAAAAAAAATCGGTCGGTAATAAAGTAGAAAATCTAGTTCATTCAACCGAGCGCATTTAATAAATCAATACCTACGGCAACCGCGTACGCGTTACGCATAAAGCACAATAGATGGAATTAACTTCCTACAGAAAGAAGAGTCATTAAAGAGTAAACTCCAATCGCGCTTCGGATATGACTCGCATTTAAAAAAAAGAATGTGTAGATTGGTACATGAATGATTTTCGAATGATGTGGAACAAAGTATTGAATGGAAAATAATACTCGCGGACTGTCGATGTTGCCAGCCATGCATCGACTCCCAATGTTGGCCCAAGTTATATTTGTTCTAGTCCTCGACATCGCGTCCGGACAGAATTGCAATATCACACTAACACCATTACCGATGGTTAAAATCAACCACACAACGACTTGCATTCATACCTGCAGTGAAAGAAAAAGAAAATTAATAAACAAAAAATAAGGATAAAAATAAGAAAAAATAAACTTGTGTAAATAAATAAATAACATAAGTACTAAATAAATATTGCAATTACGTCCAGTATAGGTAAAGGATTAGAATACTATATTTGTTACAAAATATATATTATGTGATCTAGGGTGTTTTAACAATTCTATACATATATTTGAATATTAGGGCTATAATTCACTGGCATGACTGAAGTGATCCAATGAATTGTGACCTTAATACATGGTTTCGCATTTGTCTAATTAAAATATAATTTTCATATATATGATATGGTTAATCCCCTACTATACATAGATACTTAACAATACTATACAAAACTAAACGCGCTAAGAACAAATACAATATACAATTAAATATCTAATTTCTAATTAACATTTAAGATTGCGATTTTAAAGTAATACAAAATATTACAAAATTTAAAAAACTATACTTCCCTAATAGTTTCCATTCCACTGTTATATTTATTTTATGAATATTATTACTACTTTTTAAATAAAGTTATATACTTTTTGACTTTCTATATTTCCAGTAAGTTATACTTTTGACTATGGAGACGTGTGAACTTTTTATAAGCACTATTCGGAATATGCATTTAAAAACGAAATCCACCATATTGCGTAGATTTAGACTACTAGGTATACAAACACATATTTTACTTATTGGTGTTTAGATTCAATTTTAAACCGACGGACTAATACGTATATTTAGTTCAGCGAAACATCGGGCGATGTTACAACACCGCCGCCATCTTGGTATATCGGTACCGAGTGCAAAAAAGTAACAAATAAATTGCTATTGCGTAACACACGTCCCCACAAGCGAACAGCGAGAAACATTACCTGTCGTGGTGTTTGTCTAGGAGATACTCCTTCAGCCGCCTCACGAGGTGTTCTGAGAGCTGTGTCACCTCAGGCCACTGCTTTAGTACCATCACGCCTACCATTACCGCTAGGCTCGTTGTTAGCACTCGTACTCTGAGGAGGCATATTTTTATGGTATTTTTTATCTTTTATCCCCGAGGCAGAAAGAGGTATTCCATTTCTGGAAATACCCGCTTTTCAAGAAAGTATAGGCCCACCTAAACGTGATAGGTGGTGAGCCCATCGCCGGACCGGATCTGTTTTACACATGCCTCAGAATACTTCTGAAACCTGCAGGTTACCTCACGATGTTTTGTGATGTCTCCATCGAGCTAGTGATTAATATGTACGTAAGTTTTTGAAAAACTCATTGATACATGCCAGGATTCGAACCCGTGCCTCACTGATTATCATCATGAGAAGCGGGCTCTTTAACCGTAAGGCTATCACTGCTCTGCAAACATATTTACTGGCTAACATGAGCCTTGTGACATTTTGTCTACTACTTTGTCACGATTTTTCTTGTGAGAGAATACGAGACAAATGTACGAGATAAGTGCTGACAAAATTTTGTTACAGCACTCATGTTAGATACGGTACTATGTTCTGCCATGATTTGTCTCTTTTCACCAGCTAATTACAGGTCTACTAGTTAACTGAGACGGTTCCTGTGGTAGTGGAGCGGTGGGGGGGGGGACCTGTCACCCGACAGAACTGACGGATGTCGTGACAACACTGTCAATTTTACTCAATCAGTATGCAGCGTGACACTGCTGTGTCGTCATCGGTGACCCCTTGGGCCCAGCGCATTTATTGCAAACTACCGGTTCTGCGCGATTAAAGTCGCGTAGTTCCCGTTCCCGTGGGAATACGGGAATAAAATATAGTCTATGTTACTTAGGGATCTTCTAGCTTTTTTTGGTGAATTTTTAAATTTTGAATTTTTAAAATCGGTCCAGTAGTTTTTAAGTTTATTCGTAACAAACATACAAAAATACAAATCTTTCCTCTTTATAATATTAGATCAAATTTATCCAGGAACTGTCTCAGTAGGGGCAGGGTGTTAGCTTTTACAAAATTTTCAAATGTGACAATTTACGATTGTGCAATCAGAAAATGTGTCAATTTACGAATGTGTCTGCAGATGTGATATTATACGTCAAAATGACATTGACACTACGCAACGTGGCCTCGGATCAAACCTAGTCTACAGATTTTTTTTAAATTGTTTAATGGCCTTTAGATTCTAGTCCTTACAGCTACAGATTTTCAGGCAAGAAGGTATTACCTGGTCCGCAGGAATGGCATAGCAATGCCGGCCACGGTGGCGACGAGTAGCAAAGCGAGCTGGAGCAGCGTGAGGGCCACGTTGAGCAGTTTCACGAGCAGAAGACGAGGGGGTAATGCGGCCGCTCCCCCCGCCTCCCCACCACCGGAACCCCCCCCACCCGCGCCACCCCCACCCGCCATCCACTGCTCTAGTTTGCTGATCTGGAGACGTTTTATTTATTAATTTATTGCACTTTCAACACACAATATTTTAGAAGTTAATACTACTAGTACAGTCAAGAGCACGTGGAGCTTGACACATTGGACATTGTAACAAATACAAATTCATTTATTTTCTGTAGGTATATAAAATACACTTAGAAAAGTCAATAGTCTAATAATAAGGCTGGCAGGCTCTCTAGTAAATCTCTACTATATAAAAATAAGTCGGGTTTTCCTTCCTGACGCTATAACTCCAGAACGCACGAACCGATTTCCACGGTTTTGCATGCGTTGGAAAGGTTTCTGGCTCCGTGAGGTTTATAGCAAAGAAAATTCAGGAAAAATTTCAACAGAAAAGCGGGAAAATCTTATAAGCATTGCACCCGTGCGAAGCCGGGGCGGGTCGCTATTATGGTTTATAATAATAATTATAATTAATAGCCTTACATAGAGTCGGCTAATCCCATACATGTTGTCTACTAAGTAGTCTGTAATTTTATAGTAGCCTTTTTTAATGTATTTAGCCGCGCTCGTGTTCTTTTTCATATCAAAAGTCAAATTATGTAAAGGACTCACTTTAGTCTGACAGAGGTCTAGCGCCTCATGGATGTCTCGTATCCTTTCCTCGCTCTGGTACTGCACTTTCTCTTCCACGTCCGTGAGCGCTTGCTTAAGATTTTCTACCTAAAATAAAAACATATCGATTTTTTTATGTCAATAACAAAACTCGCTGTTTGGTCGCAGTAATTAAATCCGCCATTGCTACCAAACAGCATTCCTAAGAAATTCGTTTCGTAAAAATATGCCAACACTTTTTTGTGGTATCGGCAAACTATAAATTGGAAAAGGTAGAAAAGTCGGAAAATAAAAAGAGAGCGGACAAGAGCAAGTTGGGCAATATCATTTAAATTCATTTGAGTCCGACTCAAACATGACTGATTTGTTATATTTGTTATTTTACAAAACCTTAAAAATTTACTACAATATATACAAGACAGGCTAGTCTAACCTCGTTCTGGTGCAGTTCAGTGAGGTCGTTGATCTGTTCCTCCAGCCTCTCTGTCTTGAAGCGTTCCTCCTGAAGAGCTGCTGACAGAAACGACACCTCCTGGGACAGGTTCTGCAAATAGGATCATAATATAAAAATATGAAGCGCTCGTAGCCCTGCGGTGCCAGTGTGTTTGTAACGATGACACTGGTTAAGTAAAATTGGGTGCGCTCAGTGAGTGGATGAGTGACCGCCTAGTGGCATTTATATTACCAGCGCTTCCGTGTTTCAGAAGGCACGTTAAATTGTTGGTCTCGGTTTTCGTTGTGTTTACGCACAATGGAAGTCGTTAAGCCATGTCAGATACCCTTGGGTTGCTTGAAAAATTCTGACTGTTTTTGCGGTGGGCTCACGTGGGAGATTAAAGCCCATACTTCCTCATGTGTGAGGAAAGACCCTTAGCTCAGCAGTGGGCTATTACAGGTTGATCATGATGAAAATATGCTCACGTTTTTATCCGCGAGGGTGATGGCAGAGGTAATATCCACTATACATTAGTATATTTTTGGAGATGGTGAGCCCATCGCCGGACCAGAGTGGTGTTACACATGACTCAGGATAAATTTTTGGACCTGCGAGTTTCCTCACGATGTTTTCCTTCATCGTCAAGCTAGTGATAAATATGTACGTAAGTTTTTGAAAAACACGCCCTAGGCTCACCAGCATTCGAACCCAAGCCCCACGCATAAAACGGGCTCTACCCACTGGGCTATCACTGCTTTTTTTACCTTCAAATATATTTTTATACCCCTCACAATCATTGTTATAGTTTTATGTTACTATGGAAGAATTCTTAAAAATCACCTTGAGCGCGTCGATCTTCTCTGCTAGCCGCTCGTAGTCTTCGCGGCGCTCGCGCAGCTCATTCAAGATTGGTTTGATCGTGAATGTCGCCTCCGAAATGTTGTTTGAGCCCGGTTGCGTTGGATACCTAGTTACAACAATCATTATTATGGCAAATGAACTGGTGCAAGGATTTATATTTCTGTATGATACGTCGCAAAGCAAATCTTTAAGCAAATTTCACAATTACTAAACTTTGTTAAGACCGTGTGGCGTAATTTATAAAACATACGTAAATTTTACATAAATATCGAATGAAAAACTATACTATAACAGCAATCATACAAAATCAACCAGCACACGTTATACCAAGTCCACATAATCTCGAGGAGTCTACAAAAAGGGTCCTACAAAATCTTGATAGAAATTTAGTAGTAGATTTGTCTGCCTGCCTTCTGAGTCGGTGGTCGCGGGTTCGATCCCCGCTCGGGGTCAACATTTGTGTGCATATGAACATGTCTGTTGGCTTCGTGTCTGGTTGTTTAATATTTATTTAATTATGTTTATCAGTTGTTTAGTACTCATAGTACAGGCCCTGCGTTTGGGACTAAATGACCGTGTGAATTGTGACCAACAAAAAAAAAATCTTCAATATCTTCTTCGACACCTTCCTGACCTTCGGGTCAGGACCCAATTTTAGGTCTTGCATTTATATTCCAAGTCGTATACATTTAGGATACTTACGGCGCACCCTCGCTGGTGATGGATGAGCTGGGCGATGCGTCCGGCGAGTACTTGGGCGCGGGAGACGTGGCAGCCCGAGGCAATGTGCTCCCTCGAGGCGCCGCCACCTCGCCGGCCTCCGACGCGCGGCTCCCTTCCGACGACGCGTTCGCTGCCACGTTGTAGCAACACTCAATACGCATTTTAATGGCCAGGGCCTACCACCACCTCTTAAAAAACTATCATAGTTCGAGAACGTTTTGTTTCAAGCTTAAAACAACATTACTCAGATTCGTACCACGACCTCTTATAACAATCTTGTTTCATTCCTACAAAGTGATGTAAAATAACGAATGATTGTCGCATAAATGTCTATTCCATAACCAGATGTAGCCTCATTTTCAAATACCGTGATCACTTTTGCACAGTGTTCCTAAGCAAGCTTAAAGAATAAAAGATGCGGCCCCAGGTGGCTTTTTTGGCGGGAATCCGAAGAGGGACGTCATGTTTTTTGTGAAATTTTCATTTTGCTGTACTTATATTTCGGGTTTTGACCGTTATTAGTGATAGTATATTATGTGGCAAGTGCCCGTGAAAGTGTGCAATGGGAAATTCAGATTTTTGGATTGAATCAAGAAGTCTCAATGAAGTCTTCAGTAAAAGTGTGCTATCATTTTACTGATGATAACCAAGGGAGGGATGTAGGAGGTGTTGAAGACACAGATTTTTTGTTCATGGACTCTGATGTAGAGCCATTTAACTAAGATTTAAGTGTAAAAGTCTTGGTAAGGCCTAGTAGCCAAACCATAAACTCCAAATAACTTAAAAGGTCAAAATGTTTTTATTCAATGTAGGGGCTTGTAAGTCCACTTATTGAAAGTTATTTCGACTTCACCGCTTCGGTATGTATAGTTGAGAAGAAGTGGGGCAAGAAACTCTTCAACGATCGAGCCTTATTGTCTATCGACAACCCTGATCGCCATCGGTTTCATTTTGACGTTCATTGCTTTTGATGTACATCTGTCTTTACTATCAGTGTACAGACACTGATAGTGTACAGACACTGATAGTAAAGACAGATGTACATCAGTGCTTGCTCTACAGAGAGCAAACACTGGTGCAATAAATGTCAAATAAAGACGATTCCAATCATAAATAGACAATAAGGCCTCTGCTTCCATATTATCGTCCAGTTATAACACAATAACCGTAGTTCCATTTCGCTTTTCTACATATACGAGACAGGTATATAGTTCGCAGCTGAGAAATCGAATCAAATCAACGACAGTAGGGGGTTGTATCGTTTTCATTAGACACTTGATTTTTATATCTGAGACTTCACATATTGCGATTTGGATATATTGAGACTATCACAGAGCAAAATACAAATTACATTTTACTTCTCAAAATGCAACGTTACTAAGAATAAGGGCAGATTTTTCAATCGTCAGATAAATCTTAGGTAAAAAATTTTTTGATGCTGTCACTGTCTGACAGAATAGAAAGGAAAAGTGACAGGTGATGTTTATTCTTCAGATAACTTTTAATTGACTATTGAAAAATCAGCCCTCAAATAATATTTACCTAATTTCCTTTCATATTCATTAAAAATCAAACCCTTTGCCCCAAGTTGCACAATTCAAACCAGTGATCACAAAAACAATGCGCAGCGTTTATTTACCTCTCAGTTCCGCGTGTTGTGGGGCTGGCGTGCAAGAAGGAGACAGCATGATAAGCAACACATCGTTGGCTTAGGTTAAAGCTAGTGTAAAGCGTTTGTTTTCATCAAGTGTATGTGAAATGCGTGATAAAAACCTTGTATTAAATAGTGGCCCACAATAAAAAAAAATGCTGTAAGGGTTTTGTAATATTGCAAAGGATTTTTATAAATGAACTTATAAGATATACGTCACGATGATCTATAAGTTTACATACAATGAAGTTTTTGAAATGTTGTATAACAACTTATATGTATAAACAAATATATAACATAACAATCCATATATAAAAAAGCGCAATTACACTGAATCATAACGAAATCCCCGAAACTGTGCCATCTAGAGAGACAATTTAAATTTGGAATCTAGGTACTCGTAACTTTAAGACGGCAGGCATTCACTCGGAAAGGATAATCGAAATTCCCAAGGGAATGGGGAAAAACTATTTTGCAGCAAACGCTGCTAGTATATAAATCTAACTACAGGACGCCCCTGACATTGTTCACTTGTCAAGAGCACGTGAAGCTTCACACATGGAGTACGAGTCTGACCTCTAAGGCGATTGTAATAAGAACGTTACAAAATCCAATGTTTCAAGCTCCACATGCTCTTGACTATGCCTAAAATTATAAATAATGTAACACTGTATGTACAGGTCAGCTGATATTTACTTAAATTATTATGTTCTATTCCGTGCTAATGATAAAATATTTTCTTCAAATCGTATTTCTGGGGACAACTCAGTACTAATGTACTTAAGATGAACTAACTAAACGGTTACGTGGTATTGTGTTATGGAGAACCAAAGTGCAGAAATACGTACTTGTATAGACAGCTAACTTAAATGCTCGAAGCGGGGTAATGCAATCAGTATTAACGAAACAAACTTACAGCATTGCTACCGGTAAATTTTCAATGACATAGAAAAGGGGTATTTTTGTAGGATTTATTTTTGGTGGGGAGAGTCCAAAAAATACTGATGAAAATGAGATTCCTGAAATTATAGATACCCCTGCCAACCCCTTCGGGGATAAGGTGAGTGTATATTTTAGAAAAATGCACTTTCCGTTTTTCCAGAATAGTCCAGGGGGGCAATTCTACTAAATGACAGCGGTGATAGTTGTATGACAATTACATGATTGTGGTCACTCAATGGTGATATTATGTCAAAGTTTGACACTCAATGGTGATATTATGTCAAAATTTGACATAATATCACCATTGAGTAACCACAATCATGTAATTGTCATACAACTATCACCGCTGTCATTTAGTAGAATTGGCCCCCAGACCACTTATCATATTTTGTTTCATACAAACCTTGTCATAACATTAACGGGCATAGGCAGTTAAAATTTTTATAGGTTTTGAATCTTATTTCAATTACATACAGCTCAATATTTGGTGGTAACTATTTTCTCTCTGCCCGTTAAAGTGTTCAATCGGTTGAGCCGTTCTCAAGGGGATGATCTTTCATACGAAGAAAATATAGATAGATGTAACAAAGGTATTTTAGTTAAAATTCTATGATGCTAGCTAACTACGTACCTAGATATCTCATTAAAAATAAACTTGAATATATAACTCAACAATACACTTACCTAGAAAGGAAAAACATAATAATATCTTACTTAGCATCATATACAAGAAATAATAATAAAATGGTTTATTTACATTTCCTGCGACATTTTTTACACTTGCCAAACAACATCTCACGTGCACATTGTCACTACGAGTGATCTCCGTGTGATCTAACCGGTGAGTCACGTTTTGTTTTTGCTTACGAAGTCGAATGCATTAGATTTAAATACAGACATTTGTGCCACTGGCTTGTTAACAATATATCATTTACTACTCGCAACCGCACATCACTACGCCCGCTTTAAGATTAATCTAAATCTACAGTAATCTACGCTAATATTATAAAACATCAAGAGGAAATATTAGTTTTTGTATGTTTGTTTGCAATATGAACCTCTACAGGACCGATTTTAAAAATTCCTTCACGAATGGTAAGCTTACGTTTCTGGGAGTTACAGTTGAAAAATGTACTTTGCGCACAAAATCTGTTATCTTGCTCTCGTACTTATCTAACAAGTCTTGTCTATTTGGGTGTTAATCAAAATCAACTCTACAACAGTTGTTTAGATAACCTTCACTATTTCCATACACATTTTTCTAGTCGGAGAAGGAAATATGTGGCGACTTTTAATATTAACATGGATAAGTTTTTGTTATCATTGGCTTAGAGATCACACAGGAGATCACTGATAAGGATAGTGTGGTTTTATTACAAGATGTTTAACTCATTGTCACATAGGTTAATCTTAAATACTTTAGTAGTATAAATTTATCGAACCCTAAATGTAGTCTAAGTACCCTAAGAGCAGTGATAGCCCGGACGGTTAAAGAGCCGGCCGAAAATCAGTGAGGCTCGGGTTCAAATCCTGGCATGTACCAATGAGTTTTTCAAAAACTTACGTACATATTTATCACTAGCTCGACGGTGAAGGAAAACATCGTGAGGAAACCCGCAGGTCTCAGAATTAATTCTGAGACATGTGTAAACAGACCCGGTCCGGCGATAGGCTCACCACCTATCACGTTTAGGGGTCCAATATATCTCGTGAAATGTGGGTATATCCAGTAATGGAATACCTCTGCCTACCCCCTCGGGGATAAAAAGGCGTGAGATTATATTATTATTATTATTATTATTATAAATGTAGTCTTTATGTAGAAAGAACATTTTTATGGATTTACAAAATAGAAGAGAAATACTTTTAGTAGCTTGTAAAAAGTAACTTGCAGGGTATCTCAAGTTTTTTTTGTCGATTGGAATAGAATATTTTTATTTTACTTAGTCGCTAGTAAAATAAAACCCGCTGCAGTCTAGTTTTAACCTTCAAGAAGAAATTATTTAAATACTGGTAAAAACCGTATCAATATCAGCTGTGTAATTTAGAAGAACTAATCGCAAAATTAAACAAATATTTAAAGATTTAGAGATCATTTTCTAATATTTAAACCAAGCGTGTACATACTTCGTATAATCAATGATTAAGATGTTGAAGGAAAGGGTGCATATCCACTCGTCTACATCATTAATAGGTCCAGTAAGAGCGGTTATAATATAAGGTGGTTTGCTTAAGTAAGGAATATTAGTCACTAAACCAAGGCGTCGCGGAAGGTAATATGATATGTAACAAGTTAAACCAAAGAATGACAACAATATGCTACTAGTAAAAAACAAATATAAATAAATAAAACGTTCAAATGTATTATTTTGCACGGCTATAGGGTAGCAGGTTTTAGTAATTGGTGTTTTCAACTGGATACCTTTAGCTGTTCATTAGAAAAAGGGCCTTGCCTAGAGAATCATGTAAGTTTTTTTTTCATTTCAAGGTACGGTCACTTTAAAATAGTAATTGATTGATTGGTTTATTTATCAACGAGCAAATAAGTTTAATAATAAGTTTTGTTTATTGTTACGAGAAAGAAGAAAAAAGGAATCAGGGGGTAGGGACGCAATATATTTACCATACAGCAAAAACTTTAATTATTTTTTAGGACGGCCATTAGGTACGCCGCCATCTCTCCTTGTTGCAATATTGTTGTTAGTTAATCTGCTACCATTGATGACCAGGAGTTGAGAAAAAAGGATGTTATTCAAAGAGTGTTATTCTCGACGACAAACTTCTCTGTAGTTCGTCGAATGTAATTTATTATTATATCATTTAATTAAGAAAAAATAACGGCATAATAAAACTTCCGAAACGCCTTGTAATTATATGAAAATTAGTATAATGAATAGAGATTAAAACCACAGGGTGTTCTATGTTAGACGAGATACTTACAGGGACCCGTGTTCTCTGTGAGACAAAATACATATTTTGTTATAAAATATGTAAAATATATATTCATACATAAATATTTCTATCACAATATACTTATTAAATGTCATAAATATCACAATAAACGTGTAGAAAGATGCGAGTGATGGGTACAGATACTGCTATGCAGTGTTCACAAACTTTTTTAATAAAGCAACACTGATGTATCGTTTTGATAGCACCGTTATGTCGCCAAGAGTTTGGCAAACAACATCTACCCTAAAGCGGATACATTTATTGCAATGGGGTCTATAGTCAACTACACAAACCCCAAAGGAATGTTATTAATTGGTTCTTTTGACCAACACACCCCTAGTTATTTTAAGCATATGGAAAAAGAAAGGTTTAATTTTAATAGTAGGTTAACAAAATGTGTTTTTGTCAAGATTACGTGAGCCAATACGTTTTGTGTTTTATAGTATTCTAACAGAACGATTGCATTAAGCCCTATAATTGCTTCATTTCGTGACACACTCAACTTCTCTCAATAGAGAGAGAGAGAGCCAAAAACATAAAACATATTTCTTTAACGCAGCATTGCTATAATTGAGCCGCGTTTTCACGGTCTTCTTCGACTCTACACAGATGGCACTTGCAACCGAATGATCAGAGTGAACTTGGACACCGGCACACAACCATAAAGCTGCGCTAAAATTCTCGGACGCGGCTGACGGACGCGGCAAGACAGCCGCGACTGATACGTGTACACAGTCTTTTGAATTCAGCACGCCAGATTTCTGTCGGACGTCCGAACGCTCAAGGTTACGTCCACGACTTACGTCTGATAGTTTGCACAGCTCTGTGTACATTTATTATCTAGATCGCGGCTATCAGCCGCGTCCGTAAGCCGCGTACTATAATTTGTTTCCAGCTTTATCCGACGGTATCTCATTACTCATATGTACCGTGAAAACAGGGCTAAAGAAAAAAAAAACTTTCAATTCACCCATTTCAAATATCGAACGATGCAAGCGGCCAGCAACAAATAACAAAGAAACCGACGAAAAGAGTTCGGATACAGACCGGCGAGCTGAGCGATGTTGTCGGCTGACCCGAAGCGGTTGGACCTTGAGAAGAGATGCGCGAATTCCCGCGGCGCCGCCATTACGCTGCCGCCGAGTCCAGTGATGCCATCGCGAATGTTCCCGCCCACATTCCTGAATAATAATAATTAATTAATAAAAATGATTGTATGAGAGCAGTGATAGCCCAGCTGTTAGAGCCCACCTCTCATGCGTGAGGTCTCGGGTTCGAAACCTGGCATGTTAAAATGAGTTTTTCAAAACTAAAATACATACTTATCACTGGCTCATGAGGAAACAAGTCTCAGAATTAATTCTCAGCAGCAGCAATTATAGCAAATTCCACATTAGGAACCATTGACTGGCTTCTAAAAATGATAACGACATAGTTAAATATTTATTCAAATACATCTACATATTATGTACTAATATTATGAAGATTAAAAAAAAAAAAAAAAAAGGATTATTTTTAGATGTTTGTAACGAGTACTCAAAAACTACTGGACCTATTTTAAAAATTCTTTCACCAGTAGAAAGCTACATTATCACTGAGTAACATAGGTAAGATTTTATTCCCGTATTCCAACAGGAACGCGAAATACGGGGGTGGAACCGCGCAGAACAGCTAGTGGGGGCGATTCTGCTTTACACCGACTAAACTTATTTTGGTTTAGTCCTGTCTTTGTCTTACCTCAAAACGAGAAAAGCCATAGATAATAATCTACCGAATTTAGTCCTGTAAGAGGCTGTATTTTAGTGGTGACTTCTTTACCTATGCACTAAGCACGTTATGAAATGCCTTAGTTGACAGGACTAATTTTAATTTGACAGGACTAAATATCTCTCGTCTCTTTTCTTTTCTAGGAGAAAGAAAATGACAGGAGTAAACTAAAATAAGTTTAGTCGCTATATAGCAGAATCAGCACCAGTGGTATATATAAGTAAATTTATGGAAAGTCATGCAACTTCATTGATTCAACTCAACTAAATATTTATCCGCCATTTTTGTGTGGGTCGGTTTTATGGTGATCTGAGTGATTAATACACTAATGCCCATTTTCACCGACGGTTCCCTAAGCTTTCCCTAAGTAAGTGACACTTATTGTAGGTGAGCCCCTAAGTCATCCCCTTACCTAAATTGGTTTTCACCAAATTAGGGACCACGTTTTTAGAGAGCACTTAGTTAAGTGACGGGCTAGTGCTTACAAAAACCGTATATTAAATCGAAAAACATGTTTATGTGAAATATCTTTGTAAATGTACAGAAAATAAATAAATAAAAATAAAGAATATCTAATTAAGTCATAAAGATTTTCTAGAATACACGTTTTCTGGATTTATTCTAATAAAATGCATAAAGTTTGGCTGTATATATTTTCTTTCAATGGTTTATAAGTAAAAAGTTATGATCTGACATTTGACTTCGACACTTTTGACACAAGCAATGTTCTGTGCAAGCAACTCGGAAAGTGGATTACGGCGTACATGTGCATTTTGAAATTGGATAAGTTTTGATTGAAGTGGAATTAATAAAAATATGGCTGACAAAAAAAAAACGCGGACAAAATTTCACCCTAGAAGAAAAGGACAAGCTAATAAAGATACTAATTACTGTTTGGAGTTCCGCAGACAAAGGAATAGTGTTAAAATATTTTTTTTAGTTGATTATTGTAATTAATATTACCTAATTAAAATGTATGTAAGTTAATAGTAGTTTTGTTTTACTAAAATCGGTCTGTGGGCAATAAAGAAAACAGTCACCTAATGGTTAGGGAGTCAATATTCGAGCCCCCAAATCTTAGGAGCTCCCTTAGGCGTTAGGTGTCACCTTAGCGTTGGTGAAACGAACAATTCTGCTAGGTGTTCCCTAAAATTATTTAAGTGTCCCTTAAAACTTAGGGGTTGTTATTGAAAACGGGCATAATTGTAGCAAATCCTCACTTGAGTCCTTGGCCCATATCTCGTAATACTTCCCGCGGTTGCCTGTGCGCCTGCCCACTCGTGCCATGTTGCTGAAATGTGACACAAAATTTTAAAAAATCGCCGTGGATTTGTCACAAACTTTCTAAAATGTCCCATAGCGCAGCAGTTGGCTTTCAAGGGATATTATAAAGAGACAAGATGTTTTTGTAAATGTGTTAGTTTGTAATGATATATATATAAATAATAGGCTCCGAAACTACTGGACCAATTTTAAAAATTCTTTCCCTAATGGAAAGCTTTTATTTCTGGGAGTGACATGGGCTATAATTTTCCCACGGGAACGGGACTTACGCGAGTGGAATCACGTGTAACAGCTAGTAAGCAATATAGAATTTGACATAAATATAGTCTGTACTTTTGTTGTGATCTTATATATTACTAGCGGGTGCCTAGCGGCTTTGCCCGCGCAGATCATATTTATTCCCGCTCCCGTGGGAATTTCAAAAATTCATTGTTAGTGCTCGTCATTCAAGGAGCGTAACGCAAAATCTGATCCTTTTAGACCCAGCGGTTTCGGCTGTGCATTGATCGATCAAGCCAGTCAGTTAGTTGTATTAAATAGAAGATTTTATTATCTTTACAGTAACTGACCTCCCAGCTCTTGATCTTCTTGTTGTACCCCTCCAGCTTCTTCTGCAGCTGTGCGATGCAGAGCGCGCTCTTTTGATTTTTCTTCTCAAACACCGCCTTTATGCGCTGAAGTTGTTGTTTGTCCGCATTTGCTGCTAACTTCAGGTACTCGTTTACGTTGTCTGCAATAGTGTTAAGTTTTTCTACAATCGTCAATGTGTGATAACCTGATTTTTGTCATTAATTCATTCTTTTATTATGTATTTGTTAGAGTCTAAGTTTTCTGGTCAATCATTATAAAATAGAAAAATCTGACTATAAATTTCCGGAACTATACTTCTGTGAGTTATTATAATAAATAGACCTAGAAACTTGCAATTTGAGGTAGGTTCCTTATACGATGTGTGTTAAGAAATGGTTTTCGAAATTCGTACCGGATGAAGTGAACAGATTTATATTATAAGGTACCGTCTCTTATGGTCTGCTCTAGCCGTATCAGCTCCTTGGTCCGTTCGATCTTGCTGTTCAAGTGGGTAATGGCCGCCTGCGCCTTTGTTGACGTCGCGTTTGCATTTCCGTCGCTATCATCTGCAAAGACCATTAAAATGTGACACGTCTATTACGCTGAGAAGTTAATGTTATTTAAAATTACGTCATAACAAATATAAGAGTTAAGCTTAACGCTGAATACTCCAAATTCTGTTAAAAGTGAAATGTTAAGTATTGTTCCAAAGATTGACATGATAGGTGAAAACTTGTGACGGGTTGTCACGAGACTTGGCTTGATATTTACATTTACTATTTTTGACTATCATTTCTGGAAATGGCTAAGAAAAATCGTGAAATGTTTCTTTTTCCTTATCATCTGAAAATTTCTTTTGCTTGCAGCCCGACAAATCACATTAATTTCTACCGACGATCATTTATGTCAGTACATTCTGTGTTCGTAAACAATGACATATACACATATCATTTACACATTTACTGCACAGATAGCGTCGAGGTCAAAGTCGCGCTCTAGCATCTACACGGGTGCATTCCTAAACCGATCGTTGAATCGTGAAGACATGTCGAAGAAAGTCGCCGTCGTGACCGGTTCTAACAAGGGCATCGGATTCGCCATCGTCAAGGGCCTGTTGAAGAGGTTTGATGGGATAGTGTACCTGACGGCGCGGGATGACTCTCGTGGGAAAGAGGCCGTCGCCAAGCTTCAGAAACTCGGCCTCAAGCCTGAGTACCACCAGCTCGATGTAGCCAACAGGAGCAGCGTCGAGCGCTTCCGAGACCACATCAGAAACACCCACGGCGGCTTAGACATCCTCGTAAACAACGCAGCCGTCGCCAACAGCGTCAATCTGTACAACTCGTACGAAGAAAGCAAGCAGATCGTCGACATCAACTACAAGAGCATCCTCACGATCCAGGAGCTGCTGTTCCCGCTGGTGAGGAACAACGGGCGGATCCTGAACATATCCAGCGACTGCGGGCACCTTTCAAACGTAAGGAATGAGTACTGGATCGAGAGACTGTCCAAGAAGGACTTGACTGTGGAAGATATAAACGGATTCGTGGAGTGGTATCTCGAGTCGACGAAGAATGGGACGTTTAGGAATGAGGATATAGCTGATAATGGAACGGTAGCAGCGTACAGGGTAGCTAAGGTGGCGCTGAGCGCGCTGACGATTCTCCAGCAGAAGGAATTGGCAAAAAGGGACATTTCGGTAAACTCTATGCACCCGGGGCTGGTGAGAACGGACATGACTTTAGGGGTGGGTTTTTACAACGCAGACAAGGCGGCCGAGACACCTTTGTACCTCGTGCTGGAGGCACCAGCAAAACTGCGCGGCGCGTACGTCTGGTTCGACCGCCGCGTGCTCGACTGGTACGACTACAAGGCCGATTACTACTTCAAATGCAGCACTCTAGATCCGAAGGCCTACTTGAGGTGAATAGCATCTTGATTGACGCAATTTTATGTACGGGCTAGTAAATTGGTAAAAATAAAAGATAAAAAATTTACATTTGTTATTGGTAAATCAAGCCGTAAGAAATTACTTCTGAGGTCTCATATAACAATTAGTATCATAGTTATGTTAGAGAGATTAGAATAGTACAAAATAAATAGATATAACATATTTCATGTAAAAATAAAGCAAAGTCTCGTGACGTAAAAAATGTGGATTTTAATCACCATAAACAGATTTTTATTTATAGAACCAAAGCTAACAAATAACAATAAGAAAATGCCCATTTAAATCACATCGGGGTCACCAATAATGCAGCTAAAAGCGCATTTTTCTACTATAGAGTTCAATTCGACAATAAGTAAATTAAAATACTATTAAAAATTCAAATGCCTGTCAGTGATTTCACAATAAATTCCAAAATTTAAGTGAAAACTGCTATTTATAAGACGCCTCATTATGAACAAAAATTGTCTATCGGTCGGTCTGTTTGTCTGAGCGTTCGTCATGAATACGCTCTGAAACGGCTCAACGATTTTTATGAAAATGGTATGGATTAAAACAGATTTTTAACTGTTATTTTAATAAACCGAAGCGAAGTGAGGAGAGCTAGTTGGAAAATCTAATTTCGCTTCGAAATTCAAAATAAGGTATATACATGCATATTACATAAACACATTTAAAAGAACATAACATTCTAGCCATATGCAAGTAACCACACTATCCAATATAACATTTCTAGAAAACTATAGAATACGTACATGACATATTGTAAACAAAACTATACAAATGCAATAACTCCTATATAAATCATATATTAATACTAAGACAAGCGCCACTATAAAACAAACCATCTATAATAAATATTGCAGCATAACTAACGAGTGATTCGTGATAACTTATCAATTGTTTTGAACCATGACACGCCAGTGATTAATGATTAATTAGTTTAGTAGTAAAATTTAGTTACCTAGCGAGTAGTCGCCGTCTTGACCTGTGGGTGATAAAAGTCGGGTTATTCAAATTCAAATACAAAAGTAAAATTACACTTCGAAACGTCAATAGCATGTCAATAGTCAACAAGGGACTCGAAACTCGTCCATGGAGGTTGGCTGAATGTAAACCGCAGTCTCGCGCTCGTAGCCCTGCGGTGCCAGTGTGTTTGTAACGATCACACTGGTTAAGCAAAGTTGGGTGCGGTCAGTCAGTGGATGGGTGACCGCCTAGTGGCATTTATATTAGGAGCACTTCCGTGTTTCGGAAGGAACGTTAAATTGTTGGTCCCGGTTTTCGTTGTGTTTACGCACAATGGAAGTCGTTAAGCCATGTCAGATACCCTTGGGTGGCTTGAAAAGTTCTGACTTGGGTCACTTAACGTGTGGCCACGTTCAGCTTAACACCATCCACCATGGCCCATACTTCCTCATGTGTGAGGAAAGACCCTTACCTCAGCAGTGGGATGTTACGGGTTGATGAAACCGCAGTCTATCTCCACTGACGAGATGCTGGTTCCAAATTCAGTACCCCAAGGAACAGGTGTAGCGGAGAACTTAAGAGCAGCTGTTTTTAACGTCGTGTCTTACTAATAATTATTTATGAATTATCATTAATAGCTTGACCTAGCGTCAAGTAATTTAATGCTATACATGTAGCTCTACTAAGTATTATGTACATATTTCTAATGTTATTGTATCCTTATTTATGCAATTTTGTTTTAAATTTGTCAAGAAGCAAATTTTGAATTTCAATTGGAATCTTATTGTAAAAGCGTATACATTGACCATTCTACGATTTTGAAACTTTAGTAATTAGTTAATAGATTACTGTGATGACGATACAACAAACTTAAGAAGTTTCTCTGTTTAAAGCCAGGTTATGATGGTAGGAGCGCGCACGGACCGAGTCCTCCGACTCATAAGTATAGACGGATGCCAGCATATTCTTAAAGAATAGTAGATTGTTGTACAAGGGTCGGAAGGAATCAATTCCCATACGAGGTATTTAGACGCCCGAGGGCAGCGAGGGCGGATATAGTCCGAGTAGGAAGTAATAACTTCCACCCGCGTTAAACACTCTTCTTTTCATTTCGAATTCAAGGAAATTAAACAAAAAAAATTCAATTTTACAAAAATTCAAACATGCAAAAACGCAATAATACCTACAAAAAAAAATGTCAACAATACAGCCAAAGAGGTTGGCAGAATGAGAAACTTTTTCTTTTAAACGTCTTTGAATACTACATCATCGAGTACCTAACCTAAATAACATTACAAAAATAATATACAAATCCTTTCTCTTTATAATAATATGAACTTTTAGCAGAGCAATAGTGTGCTGTGCTTATTAGTGTCGATGAAAAACAAGATTTTGAATTTCGGAACAGCTTACCAAATTATTACTCTTTTTTTAATTTTACATATTTACATATTTTTAAAATTAAAAAAAGATTTTTATGCCTACACTCATTTTTTTTTTTTTTTATCTTATTTTAAGGCATTGGCATTGTAGCCATCAGCACTAAACACGTCACGAAATCCAAGATTTTCAGCCCTGCTTCAGAGCCATGCACAAAAATATATAAGTTTCTTCAAAACTTATCGAAATGTCACTTGGTTATCAACAGTAAAGCAATAGTGCACTTTACTGAAGATTTTAGAGAGGCTTCTTGAGGTAATTCGAAAAAGTCCATCGCACGCATTTTATCGAATTTCCAATTGACTGCACACTATCACGGATATTTACCACATAATATACTATAATTATTATATGCTAAACTCCAAAATATACGGCAAAATGAAAATTTTACAAAAAACATGACGTCCCTCTTCGGATTATGCCTACACTCACAAGGCCCTTTGATTAATACTCAAAGACAATTAATTTTTTTCTTATTCCAATTGATGTAAAAAGTTTCGTATCCCCACTAAGTACCCAAAGAGGTTGGAAGAAAGTCATTCTCTTTCCTAGAAAAACTTTTTTTTTAGACATCTTTGCCAAATGTAGTAGTATTTTTTTTTAATTCATTCCCGCCCTAAGGCCGGAAGCAATTACTATGAGTCTTTCCCGACCGAGGGCGGGAATCACAGCCCTGAATCTCTCTGTGGTGGGAATCATCGCTTCCGACCCGGTACTCAGATCAAACATACACTACTTTCCGAGTATGACATATGAAAAAGCTTTTTGTCTACTGTTAATTGTTCAACTGATTTTACTTTTCAATAGTTTCGAAATATATGCACCAGGAAAATTACATGTGGTTTGCAATATTATTTTGGGAAGATAACCTTCATTTTATTAACCAACTTTGAGGAAGTTGTCATTTCGCGATATCTACCTATATCCTTTACCTTTTTGTTAATATACTAAATACTAGCGGATCTATGCGGTTTCACCCACGTAGTTCCCGTGGGAATACGGGAATAAAATATAGCCTATGTTACTCAGGGTCATTGTAGCTTTCTATTGGTGAAAGAATTTTTAAAATCGGTTTAGTAGTTTTAGAGTTAATTCGTGACAAGCATACAAAAATACAAATATTTCCTCTTTAAAATAGTAGTGTAGATAGCCCTCTCTAAATTTCTTTGCCCTGACAGGGCGTCATATAGTGTTAGATATAAACAGTGTATATAAATTTAACCTATGTGTAATGCAATAATTTAAATAAATAAACCTTATTTGACGGGCCTGTTGGCTCAGTTGGTAGTGACCCTGCCTTCAGAGTCGTAGGTCGCGGGTTCGATCCCCTCTCGGGGCCAACATTTGTGTGCATGAACATGTCTGTTGGCTTTGTGTCTGGTCGTTTAATATTTATTTAAGTATGTTTATCAGTTGTTTAGTACCCATAGTACAGGCCCTGCCTAGTTTGGGACTAAATAACCGTGTGTGAATGTGAATTGTGTCCCACAATTTATTTATTTATTTGATTTTTCGAGCGAGCGTTACCTCTGTAAGCCGGCGACCCGTATTCGTCGGCTGACGACAGCGCATACGACACGTTGGGGCTGAACACTGGTCCTGTGTAGTCGGCTGTAGATATCAGGCCGGTCAGCATAGGCTTTTTCTGCGGTGAGTCTTCTAAGCTGAAATTATAGTATTATCTGTCATGGTTTGATATAATCATATACATCTACCTACCTCGGGAACCGTCTCAGTTAAACGGAAGACCTGTGGTCATTTTGTTGTCTATGAGAGCTATGTAAGACCAGGTGCACATACGACTAGTTCGTAAAAGCTTGCAATGTATGTTTGTGCGGCGGGAACTTGCAACTCAATTTTGAAGCAGATACCTTCAACCGATTGAGCTGAAATTTTGAACCTTTAGTTTGGATGACAATGCACGCATAGCTATGTGACGTCATTCTAAATCCAACATGGCGGAATACCCAAGATAATGAAGTTATATATGAGTATTGTTACGTAGAAAATCGGCGTTTACTCGATTTTCTGTCTTTTTAATTTTTATGACAACATGTCGTGATTTTACGTCGAATTTTATGGTGTAACATTTTGTGCATGCCTGTTTTAGGCTGAATGCGCAGGAGTCGTTGCCTTCATGTGAAAAAGTCGATGTGACACAATGACCTAGTTCTTTTTCTTTTGAGATCTTGGCCGTTTTGGTCGATTAATTTTTGAAATCGTTTTTGGATACTCCTGTTGTTTTGTGCTGAATGAGTTGACGATTTTGTTCCGGCCGGCTTCTTGCGATTAAGTAACCAGATCGTGGAGTCGATATTGATCATCCATCGCTTGTCCTGTGGTCTAGGAAGCCCTAGGCAGGATCATTTTCCTCCGAAAGGAGGTGTTTAGTACCGGTACCAATCTGGTTCGGTTACCTACTTAAAGCAGACCTCTAGCATCAACATTTAGTGGTGGAGCTGGTGCTGAGGTTCATTGTACTCATGGTTGATTGCTCACTACTGGTTGATTGTACTCAAGTAACCCTTTTATTTTAATTTTTCATCGGTCCGGTGCCGTTTCCTACACCGGTGGCACCCCTTATATTTTGTTTAGATGCATAAAACCAAATGCTCACCTCAAGCAAAAAACCTACTCCTGTATAAGAGCTAGTCCGTGGCATAAGTTTAATGGAAAAAGTAAAAACTATCAAACTTATTCTTTCTTTTATTTTTTTTCTTACATCTGCAGCGTCCCGCTCAAATTGGTAACAGTATCAAATAAAATTGCTTGCCGAGAATAAGGGTGAGGCCAAACGAGCGTAATTTCGGTTGCAGAAATTCTGCCCGACCGAAATTCTGTTGGGCTGCCAGACGGAGCGTAATTTTGTGAGTCGTGAGTAGCAGAATATATCTCATTTCTCACTCCCTCTTGAGTGATCCGTCACATTCCACTCTAGTATCTCTTTCACACATTGTCTATGTCTACCCCCTCGCCCCGCGAACTGAAATTCGGTCCGCATAATGCATGTGAGTCGGCAGACAACTATTTTGCGTCGCCGTGTAAATCAAATAGGACTTTTGTATGAAATCGAATTCAGCAGAATTTCAGCGACCGAAATTCTGCTACTCACGACTCACAAAATTACGCTCGTTTGGCCTCACCCTAACTCGAAAAAAAGCTTGTTTATAAAAAGTTTTTTACTTTAAATTTATTGTTTCTTAAACACACGGTCGGAGTGATTTTTAAATATACATTTTAAATTTAGTGATTTTTAAATATACATTTTAAAGAAGAACGGTCATCTGTGACCCAGACCCGACAGAAACGAGACATATCTCAGTTTTTTTGTTATTTTTTATATAGTTGAAATATATATTTTTTTAATTCAAAATCAGTGGCTAACACCAAAATATTGTCTTATGTTTTTTTCAGGCGACACAATAAAAAAAAATTGAATATGCCTATTTATCTACAAAAATAATAAATGTATGTAACCAAATCACGATACAATAACTATAGGAGATTAGATAGATTTTAATTTTTGGTACTTATTTGTAATTAGTCTTTCGCAATACAAAAGCGTGTCGAACTGTAAAATATTTATAGTAAGATACCTATTACGGTGGCGTAAATAGACAACATCATGTGTCTTAAGTATTATGATTTACTTTGTTGCTGCTGCCTCATTTTTTATACTTTATAGAAATAAAATAAGGTAACCCCGTAAGTGATTAGGGTCGTGAGTTTATGTATGTATGTAAAAAATATAGGTAAATGAGGTTCAGTGCTAGTAATTGCGTGTACGCCTTCTTGTCTTGACTGTGACGCGCGACGCCGCGACCTTTCCCTTTTGTGACTTTTTCTCACCTTTCTCCTGCTCATCTTCTGACAACATGTTATATTCTTAGTTAGGCGCAGTTGTAGACTTGAATTAATAAAGACTTTCTTCAGACATTTATTTTATTTTCATAATGAGAAGTAGACGACATACATTGTGAGCGTGTTGAGAGCGGTGACAGGAAGGGACAGTATTGCTATATGTAATAATAATAAGTCTTAGTTGGATTTCATAATAATATAATGGTAGCATTAGGTAAGCCATATTTTTAGTTTGTTTAAAATTTATTTATGTTTTGTTACAGATAGCTTTTGATGGAACTCGGTCGGTTTGCCACTCATGTCGGCATAGAATCGATGCTTCAATTAATCAAGAGCGACAAGCGTCACCTGCTCCTACCCCACCAGCTGCAGCTGTAAATGTGCAAGGAGTTAGACGCGCTTCTAATACGGCCCGGAGATGTTTAATTGACAACTGCAACAACGGTTCCCTGCGTCAAATGCCTAATTCGGTGAAGGTACAACTCCTTAGCTATCACAACTTTTATGTACCAAATCTTGCCCGCATTTGCCAATGGCATTTACTACACATGGCGATAGAAGAGATTCCTGAAAATGTAACAAATCAAATGACCGACTTGAATGCGGAGAGTGTTGGCGACATCATTAACATGTATAGACAAGCCTTAGAACAAAGGTCACACTTCAATGTCGATGACGTTTCTGACGAGGAGTTAAGCTTTTGGACTGGAAGAAACAGAGCCACATTCAACGATTTGCTGAGTCAAATACCAAGCCTTAATCAGTCCTCAAATACTCCACAAAATGACTTGGCTATGTACTTGTGTAAAATTCGATCAGGCGAGCCGCATAATAGAATCGCTTCACTTTTTAATATATCCGAGCGAACTGTTGGGAGAAAAATAAATACAGTAAGGCAGTGTCTCACTACTGACTTTGTTCCGATGCACCTTGGCTTAGACCATATAACCAGGGACGAAGTGATAGCCCGCAACCGGGTCATACCAAATGTCTTGTTTGGTAACGAAGAGTCACCAAAAGCAATAATTACATTCGATGGAACTTACGTCTATATAGAAAAAAGTTCTAACTTTTTATTTCAACGCCGCACTTATAGCCTTCATAAGTATAAAAATCTAATAAAACCATTCATGATCGTGTGTGCGGATGGATATATTTTGGACGTAACAGGTCCATACTCTGCACGGACCAGCGATGCTGATATAATGAAGATGATATTAGAAAACCATGATGCACCGATTGAAGACGGACCGTTCAATTTTTTATTTCATCAAGGAGACGTATTTATTTTGGACCGAGGCTTTCGGGATTCAATTCCCTTAATTGAAACATATGGCTATGATGCTCATATGCCGCCAAGCAAACGAAGACAAGACACGCAATTAAGCACCGACCAAGCTAATAAATCGAGACTTATTACGATGGTGCGGTGGGTCGTCGAAACTATAAACGGCAGATTCAAGCGCGACTTCAAGATCTTCAGAAACAGAGTTTTGAACAAACATGTGCCGCATATATTTGAAGATTTTCGAATTGCTGCAGCTTTGATTAATTATTTTCAAGATTCGTACGAAGACAGTCCTTACACAGAAGATTTCATTGAAATAATTAATCGAAATATACAACGCCCTAATCGACTGGCCGAGTATGTGGAAGAGAATAATCTAAACAGACAAAGAGTGACGTTTCACAGGATGACTGGAAATGATCCGGAAGTTGATTTTCCACAACTAACAATTGAAGACTTAATTAAATTCTCAATTGGCACCTATCACGTGAGGTTAGCCCGGTCTTACTGTAGTGAACATTTAAAAAGCACGGGAGTATATGATATGGAAATATATAGACATCCAGCAGCAGTAGAGGGCAGAATCAATAATACATTAATCAGGTGCAGAATTCATTCGCGACACATTACAACAAAAATATATTATACTTATATTATGTTTGATTAGAATATAAATGAAATAAACGCAATAACCGAATATTACTGCTCGTGTTACCATGGAAAAAGGACATTAGGAAGTTGCGCACACGTCATTAGTGTTGTCTATTATTTAGGGTGGGCTAGGCATCAAGATCACTTTGACCACCCCGCACTGGGTATGGATTATGTTTTAAGGGACATAGAAATGTAATAAAACTTTATTTGAACATATTAGTTTTTTTTTTTGTTATAGATCATAGAACTCCAATGATAGGTACCTAAATCACTGATCTGCAATAAATCATCGAATACCACGATTTTAATGAATCCTAAGTTGAACTAGGACATCAAAAATAATATAATCCAGCTACATCTCACGATAGGCGCTACTCGACTCTCCCGCGCATGTTATCCCGCTCCGATATTTGCTAAGTGAAAGGGACCGAACGCTTTGTCGCGCTACTCTCCGCGACATAACGTGATTGTGCTAGCCCTGCAGGTCACCTAGAACATCCTATAGTTATTGTATCGTCATTTAGTTACATACATTTATGATTTTTGAGATAAATAAGCATATTCTATTTTTTTTATTGTATCGCCTGAACAAAAACATAAGGCAATATTTTGGTGTTAGCCACTGATTTTGAATAAAAAAATATACAATTTAACTATATAAAAAATAACAAAAAAACTGAGATATGTCTCACTTCTGTCGGGTCTGGGTTTTTTTTCTATGGGGCGTGACCGTTCTTCTTTAGTGATTTTTAAATATACATTTTAAATTTAGTGATTTTTAAATATACATTTTAAACTCCTGATTTTTTTTTATTAAAGGCTATGCGACTTAAGCATTCCAGTTGACTATGAACTCACTCTCTACTGTTGCCGGTGGTGTTGGCAGACAGAGGACTGCTACCAAGGTCTCTGGAGTGGGACTTGACATGGTGGGAGCGGTCCCCGTGCCGTGATGACGCACTCGATGACGGTTCCTGAAATAACATGAAGTATTTATTAAACAATATCACAACCATAGCTAAATTGTATCAACACAATTAAGTTTATCACTAGCTCGACGGTGAAGGAAAACATCGTGAGGAAACCCGCAGGTCCCAGAATGAATTCTGAGACATGTGTAAACAGACCCGGTCCGGCGATGGGCTAACCACCTATAACGTTTAGGGGTCCAAAGAATTTCTCGTGACAAGTGGGTATATCTAGAAATGGAATTCCTCTGCCTACCACCTCGGGGATAAAAAGCGTAAGATATGTAAGAATCATTGCATTGTCTATACTCAGTTGTTATCTAGACAGTATATTTACTACTAAGGAAAAAGGTAAGTATATTTTTTTACTATATTTTACGAATCCTACTAATCCCACTAATATTATAAACGCAAAAGTTTGTTTGGATGGATGTCTGGATGTATGGATGGATGTTTGTTCCTCTTTCACGCAAAAACTACTAAACGGATTTTGATGAAATTTTACAGTTATATAGCTTATAAATCAGAATAACACATAGGCTATATTTTTTCCCCGTATTTCCACGGGAACGGGAACTACGCGGGTGAAACCGCGGGGCGCTGCTAGTACAAAATATATTTCAAAGAGGAACCTTATAATATGCACAGACTGATATTCTGGATAGCAAGGCTGATCTTTTGTCAGAGATCGCTTATTATGTTATATAATATTTTTTTATTTATATATTTAAAGCAATAAATAAAAAAAACGCCTTAAAAAATTTACCTAAGCAGTAAAATTATAGCTTTTAAATAATTTGACATGAAAAACAGGAAAATATAGAACGATTTTAAAACTGATACTACTGCTAATAAAGTATATTCATGATTCCACACTGGTATGTGGTTTGTTTCGCATTTTACACGCCAATGTCAACTCATATGTACAATACCGGAAACACTTTAATCATGTGGTCACAGATATTGTGGCTATGATTTTTGCAAACATTGTCGTATATTGATAATTACCTATTTATTTACAGTTGTATATGTATAAATATATTTGTATGTATGTAATAATTTAATATTTGTAGTTTTAGTTTAGCATCAACACACACACGGTGATTTAGTCCCTAACTACGCAAAGCTTGTACTGTGAGTACCAAAAAATAGTTAAACATACTTAAATAAATATTAAACACCAACAGACATGCTCATGCACACAAATGTTGGCCCCTAACGGGAATTGAACCCGGGACCTCCGACTCAGAAGGCAGGGTCACTACCAACTGAGCTAACAGGCCCGTCAAATGAGTATTTCAAGTGTGAGGCCCAGGTTCGATAGCGGACCATAGAATCTACGCATCATCACTAGCTCCACGGTGAAGGAGAACGCCGTGAGAAAACCGTTAGGCTTCCGACACATGTGTAACAGAACCTCGCCTTGGTGACGGGCTCACTGGGGAATAGTAGCATTTCTTATATAATATATAATATAAGAAATGCTACTATTATATATATATTTTCCCCAGTGAGCCCGTCACCAAGGCGAGGTTCTGTTACACATGTGTCGGAAGCCTAACGGTTTTCTCACGGCGTTCTCCTTCACCGTGGAGCTAGTGATGATGCGTAGATTCTACTATAGCTGAGTTTATTTATTTTAAGTTATTTACAAATTTTTGATCACAAATTTCGTTTTTTATCGTTTCTGGCAGTTTATTATAAATTTTAATTGACATATTATAGGGACTAGATGAGTGCAGTGTTAATCGGGATATTGGCAATATTAATCGACTTTGTGGTCATATGAGCCCACAGACCACTTAGCCCGGGCTAAGTTGCCCACTTAGTTTTTCGATTATCACGACGGAAGGGAATACTTCTGCCAAGAGGCGTGAGTGTATTCATTGATTATATGTAATTGTATAAGACAATATATTAAATAACACTGAAAAAAACAAACCAGCGGGCGATCTACCACTCCACATTAATATCTATTAAAGTCTAGGTCAATCTAATGACACAATAAGTACTGAAGTATTGATTTTGCTTCAATAGAATCGCACTGTCTGGGTGAACATAATAAAATAACGAAAATCCGCTCTAATCAAATTAAATAGTTTGAAAGAACATTAAATTATGAAAATTTGGTTTCAAATATTAACACAAAAGTAAAAGTAAGATTTATTAAGACTCTTAAGACCAAGCATCCGAGACACAATAGATTTTTAATTGTGTCTCCGTTCCAATCGGAACCCGCGGTTCTTTAAAGATTAAAATAACCCAAGACAAAGGCCTAAGTAGACCTACCTTCATCATCATAATATAGGTATAAAAAGGTGGCGTCGGGAAATTTCTTTTCTTTTTACCCTAACTTTTATCGTCTAAAGGAAATTATTAGTCCACTTCCATCCCTACTATACCTATATATAATATCTTAAATGTGAAAGTTACACTACCTGTGTTACCTTTTTATGGTAAAACCACGGAAACTGAAATCTCCAGGAAGGATATAAGCTAATTTTAAAAGCAATCTTTTTTTACATTCCACATTTAGTCCCAAACTAGACAGAGCCTGTACTATGCGTATGGAACAACTGATAAACATACTTAAATAAATACTAAACATCTAGAAACGAAGGCAACAGCCATGTCCATGTACCCGAATGTTGTGCCCCAAGCAGGAATCGTGCCCGCTGCCTCCAAATCAGGAGCCTCATTGTCTATTTATAATTGGAATCGCAATTGTCATCATTTTGACATACGTTGCTTCTTCCGTACATCTGTCAATACAGTCAGTGAAAGAAGAGCCAGCGCTGATCGCGTAACAAATGTCAAATAAGGACGATTACAATTATAAATAGAGAATAAGGTCCCTGAATGCAGGGTCACTACCAATTGAACTAACTGGCCTGTCATCTAAAAATATCATGGGGAAAAGCAAGTTTTTAGTAAAACAGTGGATTCATTGTCTGTTGCATAAATTATCGCGGATCTAAATGACAATGGTTACCGAATGGTCCTATTGTGACCCCATTTAGACTGGTCCACTGCACTTTCTAATCCTAGTAAGGCAGTTCAATAGCTGGTATCACAATTGATTTGTTTCTTTGTAAGAACATTACCTATTAATTATCATAAGTTTGTAGTTTAATAATTATTGTAGTTGTTGCCTCCGCTTTTGCTTATTATTGGTAAATAAATAATCTCACGCCTTTTATCCCCGAGGGGGTAGGCAGAGGTACACCATTTCTGAAAATACTCACGTTTCACCAGTATATTCTTTCGACCCCTCAAACGTTATAGGGGAGTCCATCGTCATATAATTATTATTATTATTTCATTTTGTACTTACTGTGCTGTCTTAGTAAAATAACTTTTAGAGTCCTCTTCCAACCAAAGTATAATTTCAAACTTTGCTATAGTCTTTTTCAATAACAGTTACATTTTAGTTCACCATATCCAGAAATCACGATAGTCTAACGATCCCAATAACATATGAAAACATACTCACACTAACACCATGGTGCACTGTCGACGGGGACTGAACCCGGGACCTTATGATAGCATCGTCGATAACCACCCCCGGGTCCCTCGAAAGCTCCGTAGTGGAAGGCGATTGGCTTCTGCTCGACCCCTTACTGTGCATTGTCACGTGTAGCGTATCCATTGCTTGCTCCTTATACTACTAGTATTTTCTTCCCCAACAAAAGCTTACATGTATCACAAAGTTATCACTAAAACCAATCACAGATTTGCAGGAACTTGACCGACTATTGCTTGTTATTCTCGATTCATAAGCTTGGTAAGCTGTCGGTGTCCGATTCCTCCATTCCTTTGGGATTTTTCTGGAAACAAAAAGATTTACAAATCAATGTTTATAGTCACAACTTTAATCCAAGACGAATCTAATCTCAAAGAAGTTGCCTGCCAACGCAATTAAATTTTCCCGCTAACAAAGATAGACTGCTAAAAGCGTTATCCTTATTTTTGGTTACGCCATAGTCGGGTACAAGTACTACATTCATAGGATAAATAGTATAACGAAGGTGTCTAGAGGGGGCACGCTTTCGGGGAGAGCGGGAGAGGGACAAGTCCAAATTGCCATACTGTCTGCTGTTTGATGGTCGTTTGGGATGGCAACGTTCGGATATTCCACAAGTTTCAAAGGCGTTTAACCTTTGTGAAAATTCTTACACCGTAATATGACGTCGACCGGTCTGTTATCTCCCACGCGAGTGTGCAGTTTGTGCAGATTGCAGATGGTGTTCAATAAAGTGTATAAAAAAATAAACATCACACTATCAAAAGCACTACACTGTAATCTAGATATAGACACAGCGTAACCTAAATGAACATTGCTCTTTCAAAATAGCAGTTCCAATTCGATTCGCTAATGAAATCCTAGATTGGAAAACAGTCTTAACCGGGTTCAAACAGAATTCTCGTATTTTACACAATTTGTGTGCTGTTAAATTTAAAATATATATCACTGGTCTATTTAAATTATTATTTTTGTATGCAGGTACTTTTTATTTCCTTGTTAACGCATTGGCACACAATCATGTGTTATGATGCTCGTAGCGATGCCGATGTAACAGACACAAGTTAAGCAGATTTACAAAGCAATTAAAAAAAAATCTTATAAGTATTGCTGGCTACCCTTGGCTACCTTATGTATTCTCAAATAAGTAGTTACTGTATTAACGTAACTGTGGGAGACTAGTTACCTATTTAAGATAGGAATCAATTAACCTTGGTCTCAGACAGTCTGATCACCAGTTTACTTTACGGCATGTACCATTTAGATACTTTTTGTAACTGCTTGATGCTACTCAAACCAGTTTCTCTGGGTCTTATTATTAGTCAGACTCTAGATCCATATTCTTGGAAGGGTTTAAAGAAACAGACAGGTTTAAATGAGGACTAGGCGGTAGCAAAGATGAAACATCTCCGCTAGGAGTAAAAGTGTTCTGTGTGAAACATGCTCACAAAATACAGTAGATAACAATATTGACAAATTCCATTGTACTATACAATGACGTTATATCACAGAACACTTTTACTCGTCATATTGACACGAAGAAGTTTCTACGGTTTTATTGAGGTTTATTCATTGAAAAGCATGCGTATTGAATTCTTAATCTATGCTGAAAAGCTTCATGCTGTCTAGCCCAACCGATGAGATTTATGATATTGATGTTTTTTTTTCTTTAATAAATATAATATATATATATTATGTAAGTATGGGAATTTAGCAAAATATCTTATAAGCTACCTAGAAGAATAATAATAGAACTGAATAGTTCAGCTTTTTAGGTCTAGCAGATCGCACACATTGTCACGCGGAATTGTTACCAGACCGGTACCAGAAACAGTTCGACTCCATCACAACGTTTCTTCACTGACTTTTAAGCTTTGATAATCTCCATTGTAATTCAAGTTTTATCAATACATTCTCCGCGTCTATCATAGCCTGACCCACTTTGCTTGGCCTTTAACATCTGACGAGTTACATTACACCGATATTAGGCATAACTCGGCCGTGAGAGACGGCTCGAAATCTCATAATGTTTCACTGATTTAATATACATCGGTATTTTGTAGTGATATACTATATTGGCATTTAACGATAGTAGTGAGATGAGTCAACGTTCAAAGCTGTCGTTTCCCGAGTCGATAATAATTTATAAGTAGGTACTATTTCCTCGGCGTGTGGTGATGACTATAGCTGTAATTAATTATTATTTATTTGTTTACACTGCGAATGGTATGTGTCTGTGTATAGGCGTGAAAATACACAATATATAATACCGCCATTTGGTGCAAAACCAAGATAATATTTATACATACGATTATGCACGCTTTTGGAGTAAACAATATATTATTGGCTTCGTGCTCAAATGAGCCCACAGACCACTTAGCCCGCGGGCTAAGTTGACACTCTTATCATTCCTTACCGAAATTAGCAGATAATTTCTGCTTACCTCAGCAAGGTCTGAGTTTATTTACATCTATATTTAAACCGTTCAGCTTTGATAGGAGATGATCTGATCGATTACAATAAACAAAAGCTGGTTGCAGACATAGCATGAGTCCATTTACTGAGCTCTGGCGTATAATGCCCTTGAAAAATGTACGACTGGCAAATACATTCATAATTATATACAAAAAACATATTTATGTCAACGGAAACTGGCGATAGCTTTATGAATATGTAAGTAGTTCATGAAAAACTAAATTATTTCGTAGAATTTATGGATTGTGAGGTCAGCATTGGATTACAGACTACCTAGGAAGTACCGTTTATTTAAATTTCTATTTTAATGGTCATAAATATAATCACCCTGCATACCTAGGCCTCCCAAGTATGTTATGACCAGGATGTAATTGATGAATATTCATAAATTTAAACTTATTTTCTCTTTCTGCCACACTAAGATTTCACATGCAATTAATGTAATAAAATTAAGTAGATGCAATTTGCTTTTATGAGCAACCAAAATATTGTACTTTCACAAATTTAGTTGAGTATTTTACTTTGCCAATGATGACAATATTTTAAGTTCTATAAACCGGCTCAATACGGAGAAATTTTTGTTTCTTATTGCCACATTTTTTTGGTACGAAGCTGTGTAATTTACGACAAATTGCAATAGCAAAGTAGCTTGGTGCGTGTCCTAGTAATTTATGTAGGTTGTTAAGGTAGCCAGAGTACTAGAAAATGGCTTGAACAAATCGCGGATAAGCTTCTCTAAGCCAAACTCACCACTAGTACAGTACAGCACAACAGTTTCACATCAGACCACGGCCTTTGGCGTACAATGAACACCGAACGTAAAACTTTGTATTAGCAGCGATACAGTCATGGGTTTAATCACATCAGGCATTGCTCAACCAAACACCTGGTCATGACTGTTCATACTATACACTGCTATAGTTGAATTACTGCATTTTATCAAAGAATAACATGCAGAATTGTTACTTGTCGACGAGGCAATAAAAATGGGATTACAATTTTGAGCCTTTGAGGTCAATGAAGCGGTTCTACAATATGTAACAGAATAAGCGCAATTCCTGAAATTAGTTTGTTCAGTATCGACAACTTAATCGATTTCTGCTATTTTTAATATGTGTTAAATTTTTCGGAAAAATGAATTTAGTGCTAAATATGGAAATTGTGCTATTATTGCTATTTATTTAAGAAAATTGGTTAGACACAACTTATGTTCGAATGCATCATATTTTTTTTATATTAGTACCCTAATTGGGGTGTATGAGGAATTGCACTTATTCTGTTACGCGTTGTATAAGCCTTTTGCTAATCCATCCAGGTACCTGATCAACAAACGCGCCCTTAGTTTTGTTAGGATAAAGATGTGACGTCAATTTCTTTAGCCATTAACAACGTCTCTTTCACTGTATCTATTTCGTACCTACTGCAGTCAAGATTACCAATATAGCAGCCTGATTAGGAATTCATTTAGTGAGAATGGTCGCTGAGTTGAGATTATGATTATGAAAAGAGCTTGGTGTATTGAGAATTCTTTGAACAGCTCATAGAGGGTTACACACTATTGAATCATCAAAAAATAGATGACTAACGCACTATACAGTGGGAAAAGCACTACGAAACTCCCATAACGATCTAGTTAGCATCAATCAGCAATACATATATAATTCACACATTTCCTTCACCTTACAAAATATCTCACGACATTTACATAAAAGTGACGACGATGGCGTCACCTGCATGTTTTCTCGGCACAGTAAAAGCTTATTTCCCGCCCAAATGAGATGAGCTACTCAATAGGATTATGAATCATTAATTTGGCTTTGGGAAGTTGTTTTTTTATACAAACAGATCAATTTATGAAAAGGAACTTTGTGGAACTTTCTCAAAGTTTTCGTTAAGCAATCGAAAAGAAAATAAACCCTACTGTATCTTGAATTCGTCAAGGGATTAATATTGTTTTCTCGCTATGTAGGTTTAGTTTTGGTCAAAGTCAATGGCATGTATATTGTGCAGTAGACTCGAATCGCATAACTCGCATTTCGCAGAACGCTGCATCGAGCGTACCCTTCTGCAATGTTTACGCTTTGCCTCGGCTCAGCTAATTGTACTTTTCCTGCTAACGTATCGAGTTCCTGGATCAGCTTTATTATTATGTCAACTGTACGCAGCTGCGGTCATTTACTTCCAATCCATCTCGTTTGTAATATCGCAGAGGTTTATGATCATAAAATCATTTACCTCACCGTCCCTGACCCATTTGGTTGTAGGTATCGTAGCTGTAACAATTTGAGTTTAATTGATACCTCCACGATTTAAATTGCTTTTGTTTGACTGCCCTTTAACCGGACTGAACAAAGTTGTGGACTATTAACTGTGGTTAGGATTATATTTTCTTGATACTTTTGTATTAAATATGTATTTTCAGTTTACTTAATAAAAGTGTCAAAAATTAAATTGTCTAACGAATATTTAATATGCCCAGTGTAAAATTTAGAAATACAAATTTCTAAGGTAAATCCTATTACAGAAAGGCTCCAAAAGATACATAGTGAATTTTATAAATTACCTAATATCTCATCCCATATGGAATGTATTTTTGGGTCGTGTAATAAAAATGTCATAAAAATTAACTCAATTTAATGAGGTCTGGAGTGTGGGAAGCCGTCTGGCTATGATACAAATCTACAGCGTTTCATAATTCGCATCTAGAGACCGGTAGCAAACGAAAATAATTAGAGAATGCAAACCCGCAATAAAATATCAACTCCGGTATTGGTCTAAGTATAAGTATTTAGTCCCGCGGGAACCCGGGGTATTTACGTAAAAATAAAAATCATTATTTATATTAAACCATAAAGCTTAGATACAGTGTCGATAGTTTTAATCACTAAAGGTATACTATCATAATAATGTAGGCGAGAAGAGATCGCTCTGCTTCTCCACTGGTAGGAACAATTATAATTATAGAAGAATAAAGCAGTTTCACACTTTAGAAAATACAGAATTCTGGCCCGAGTGCATAAACAATTTCAACAAGGTTTATAAAAGACCGGATAAAAACCCTGCAGACAATAGTGTGTGGAATGATTTTTGTGTATACAAATACAAAAATACAAAATAATTTATTTCAGTAAATTAGAGGTTATAATGTATATTTATACAAACTTGATGCTTGAGGAATGAGGATCATTCTAATATATCAGCCATAGTCTGTGAATATTTTTAGCGAAAATATACAGGTACAAGCTCACAATCGTGTAATCGATATCATAGCTTGGCAAATAACAAGGACAAACCTGTTTTCCCAGATATCTGTTTACAAAGGACCATTGCAAGAATCTTTCGAAGAAAAAAGTAATAGTTCTGTCAAAAAATCTTTAAGGATTATACTTAAGAGACTTGTAATTGTTGTGTTTGTTATTTTAAGACCTTTTAATTATATTAAATAATTCTAAAACTCCTATAGTTTATGGGGATGGATAGATAGCTTTTGTTACTCTTTCAGGCAACACAAAAACTTCAGAAAGGATTTTGATGAAACTTTACAGTAATATAGCTTACACATCAGTGTAACATAGAATGCTTCTTATCCTGGAACGCGGACGAAGTTCCGCGACTTAACAAAAGCGTATTGTTATTAATTACTTAAGAATTCAGTAACCAAAGAAAAATAAAAAGAAGTAAAAGAGAGGCTATTATTTATGTTTTAATTTAAATTTAAGTCTCAAAGTCCCTTTCCTCAGAAATGTATGGCTCCAAAGGGGAAAACTTAAAGAGGATTTAGACAGAAACCGGTGTAGTCTCTTCGTGCTTATAACCTTGTCTCTCTCTGGCCACTTACTATGTAGACTAGACAACAGTAATTATATTTATTATTATTTTTGTTTACAGTGTGACTAAGCTGCATTACAGCTATCATACATTATTATCGCAACCCGATAACGCACTCTTATCTTTCCCAATCGTAATCGACCACAGTCCTTTATCCGAGATTCTGAGAAGGTAAGAATAAAGTGGATACGCTAATCAGCTGTTAGTCATGGTCATATTTTATCGTTAAATATTAGGTTGGTTCCTATGGGTTTTTTCACTGACCGAATAATAGGGGCAAGGATGTTCAATCTTCGACCTTGTTGACCTCTTTAGGTTGAAAGTTAGGTCACTCATACACACAGATGTAAAGTTAGAAAAAACATTCTAAAGAATAACGTGGATATGTACAGTGCGACTGTTTTAACTTGGCTTCTCTAAACATAGTCTTCGCCTGGGAAAACCCCGTCGCACCGCCAAATGGTCGCTAAAAAATGTTGCAGCCATTTGCGCTACCTAGAGGGGCAAAAAACAAATGATAGCTAAAGGGTGACCTAGAGGGGCAAAAAACAAATCCAAGGACTCGTACCTAATAAATTTTATGCTATTTCGTCTGTATTCTGAGTTCCGACATTAAAACTAGCTTGTTTAAAAAACTTCAAGTAATATCTCTGGTGGATTTCATCAAGATCGATACATCGCAATGATTAGTAGGGATGATGATGGTGAAACAATGAAAAGTACAGTAATATTTACAAAAATATTCAACAAGGAAGTGGACAATATGGTACAGAAAGTATGGAAAATGCAATGAAATGAAATATTTAATTTGCTTGATTTTGGGAAGTAAGATAAGTTAAATGATGATTCTAAGTCTTATAAGTATACCTTTTCAATTTAAATCTGAACTTTATTAAGTTACAACATCAATCTAATGTCAACTAACCTAAAGTAATATCGATAACAACAATGTATTAATTATTGAAGTCTGTAAGTATTCTGTTTTACTACTTAGATTATAAATTTTAATGTGAATCAATTTATGATTTTACTGATGAAAGTATTATTTTATTCTTAAATAAAGTTAATAACTAAACATTTAAGTACTTTTATAATATACTAGCAGCGCCCCGCGGTTTCACCCGCGTAGTTCCCGTTCCCGTGGGAATACGGGGATAAAATATAGCCTATGTGTTATTCTGATGTATAAGCTACATAACTGTAAAGTTTCATCAAAATCCGTTCGGTAGTTTTTGCGTGAAAGAGGAACAAACATCCAGACATCCAGACATCCAGACATCCAGACATCCATACAAACTTTCGCGTTTATAATATTAGTAGGATAGGATAAATAAAGTTAATAACTAAACATTTAAGTACTTTTATAATATACTAGCAGCGCCCCGCGGTTTCACCCGCGTAGTTCCCGTTCCCGTGGGAATACGGGGATAAAATATAGCCTATGTGTTATTCTGATGTATAAGCTACATAACTGTAAAGTTTCATCAAAATCCGTTCGGTAGTTTTTGCGTGAAAGAGGAACAAACATCCAGACATCCAGACATCCAGACATCCAGACATCCATACAAACTTTCGCGTTTATAATATTAGTAGGATTTAAAAACATAATTCAACAACAAAGTAAATGTTCCCATTTTTTCCTTTTCCCCCCCTCGAGGTGACGAGGTGACGTCGAGTGTGAGCACAAGTGTCTCCGAAGTTCCCCTGTGTTTTAATATTTGCTGTTGACTTGCGCTACTGATTTGTGTTGGTGTTGGTATATATCTGTTGTGCCGTGAGTGTAAATATATTGTGTTTGTCCTATTAGGTAAGTAACATGGCTGACCCGCACGATCCCGGGGGAGGTTATAAAGAACTATTACCAATCCTACACAAGCTTCGCCGTCGATTCAGTCTACGTACACACATCCCGATTTTGAAGAACGTAAGACCCGTTACTCTGAAGATGATATTGCCCCTTTTCTAGTCCACGTTAGTAAGATGGTAACAGATGTGTCTGCTGGCCCCACCTTGAAACCCATCAAATTCGGTCACTTTCTATTTAGAAACAACATAAAAAATGTAATCCAGGATGGTGTGAAACGCATTGGCCGCAACAGGGTTTCAGTGGAATTTAAATCTGCTGCTGCGGCTAACGCTTTTCTAGAACACCCAGCACTTCAGCCGGCTAAATTTGAAGCAAACATCCCTTCTTATAATGTTACACGAATGGGAATTGTGCGTGATGTTCCAGTAGAATGGACTTTAGAGGAGCTGGTCCAATCGGTAGAAGTCCCTGATGGCTGCGGTGCAGTCATTAAAGCACGCCGCTTGAATAGGAAGAAAATAGAAAACAATACCCCTACCTGGATACCTACCCAATCTGTAGTTTTAACCTTCTCTGGTCAAAAGCTTCCAAATCGTATTTTCTGCTTTTTTACTTCTCTCCCTGTTGAAGTATATGTCCTCCCCATTATCCAGTGCAACAAGTGCTGCCGATTTGGCCATATTTCAACGCAGTGCCGATCCGCCCCCCGCTGCTTCATTTGCTCCCAACCCCACGAAGGAATTACCTGCTCGAAATCATCCCCACTATGTTCGTTCTGTTCCGGCCCCCACTCTGCCACTGACACATCCTGCCCAGAGCACAGTCGACAAAAATCAATCAAATTAGTAATGTCACAGGAAAGCATCTCATATTTAGAAGCATCGGCTAGATTCTCACAGGTGAGAAGATCATTTGCAGATACTGCCCGAATGACTCCATCATTTTCGTCCACGTATCCTCCAACAATTCACACTGACCCCTCTCAGCCACCCCTTCCCAATTCTCAACCCTCTTCTTATAAGAAGACGGTTACTATAGCCCGACGCCCTTATCCTGTTGCCCTAAGCCCAGCCTATGATAGAGAAGCCCACCGTCGTATTGTAGATACTCCAGCCTCTACCACCCCCAACGGGTGCGCTCTGTACCCTCCCAACCCCCCTCAACAAGAAAATCTACTAGAACTCCTCCTGTCCACCCTCATCAACATCATTTCGAAAATGAATGATGTGGCCCTACCGAACAACGTCTATCAAAAACTGACTCAGCTGATTTCAATTTGCAACAATGTTCCCAACGATCCTACAGTGGAATTGCCGCAGCATTAGATTAAAAAAAGCTGAACTGATTTTTCTCATAAATAAGCATAATCCCTTGATTTTTGCTGTCCAGGAGTCACGCCTACTCCCGGGCTCCTGCTTCAGGATTCCTGGTTTTGCGTGCCTCCGGGATGATAAGAACAACGGAAAATGCGGTAGCTGCATTTTAGTTTCGAAATCCATCTCATATTCCCAGATCACCCTCCCTCCACATGACAGTGACTGCTTCAATGTAGTGGCTGTTAGAGCCTTAGGTATATCCTTTCTATCCGTTTATATTCCTGACCCTAGCATGTCCATCCTAGCAAATCTATTCTCAATCATTGGTGCCCTCCCCCCTCCTGTTGCTATATTGGGTGACTTTAACATCCACCACACTTCATGGGGTTGTTATCATAATGATTCCCTATCCGCCGCCTTCCTTGACTTAGTTGATGACTACAACCTCTGCATCCTCAATGACGGCTCCCCCACACGCAGAGTTCTTCCTGGCCAGAACCCAAAATCCGCTGTAGACCTCTCTCTATGCACTCCAGCCACCTCCTCGCGCCTCACATGGTTTACGCTGTGCAATACGCATGGTAGTGACCATTTCCCCATCGTTATGTCCTTTCCTGACTCCTCTAATTATATACTCCCCCCTCGCAATCCTCGACTTAAATATAATTTGTCTAAGGCTGACTGGACACAGTTCTCTCAGTCTGTTGACGCTCTTTTGGCTAATCTTCCCCCAGTCTCCCATGAGAACACCCATTCTGCTTACTCCACCTTTAGGAATGCTTTACTTTCAGCAGCAGAGACAGCGATTCCTACTAAAAACGCTCCTAGGGGTAAAATCCCATCACTTCCCTGGTGGGACTCTGATTGTTCTGATTTATGTAAACAACGTAAAGAAGCCGAGAAGGAGTATGCGTTAAACATGACTTCAGCTAATTACATAAGATATAAAGAAGTAGCTGCAAGGACAGCCAGAACACTATCCGAACGAAAGAGACTGGGCTGGAACATGTTTTGTGAGTCTCTCTCTCCCAGTTCCCGCCCTTCGTTGGTTTGGAAGAATGTCAGGAGATTTCGCGGATCCGTATCTGTAGACCACAATTCTTCTTCAAACGACCCATCGATTTGGATCGATTCCTTCTCATGTCGACTTGCTCCCCCTTACGTTCCCACCTTAGCTGAGTCCCTTTCCCTTCTCCCCCCGCTCTCACCTACTTCTGATACTCTTGAGGCCCCTTTTTCTCTGGACGAACTCACTGCAGTTTTAGAGTCTCTTAAGGACTCGTCCCCGGGAGTTGATGGAATACCTTACTCATTCATTGTCAAATGTAGTTCTACGTCCAAAATAATATTTTTAAGCATATTAAATAATATTTATTCCTTAGGAATCCCTCCAGATGAATGGAAAACTCAAATAATCATCCCTATCCTCAAGCCAGCAAAACCTAGTAACGAGTCAAGTAGCTATCGTCCCATCGCCCTATCATGTACCATGAGCAAAATTTTAGAACACCTTGTTAAAAATAGATTGGAGTGGTTTGTGGAGAGTAGAGGCATCCTCCCTGCAAGTCAATTTGGCTTTAGGAAGGGATTGAGCACCATGGATAGCGTAGGTTGCCTTGCAACGGATATACGCATTGCTCTCTCTAAAGGAGAGTCCTTGGTTGGGGTGTTTCTTGACATTGCATCCGCATACGATAATGTCCTACTTCCTGTACTCAGGCAAAAAATGCTCCAGCTGAGTATCCCAGAGAAGATGGTTAACTTCATATCTAATCTATTTTCTTCTAGAGCCATTTTAATTTCTTCCCAAAATTCTTTACTTCCACCTAGACTTCTATGGAAAGGCCTCCCTCAGGGATCAGTTTTAAGCCCACTACTATACAACCTGTATACCTATGACCTAGAACTTTCGGTAAATTCATTCTGCAGCGTACTACAATATGCGGATGATTTGGCACTATGCGTCTCTGCCAAGGACTTAGGGGATGCCTCTACTCGCCTCAACTCCGCTATTAACTATCTCCATGACTGGTTAGGTAATCATGGTCTATCCCTTTCAGTTGAGAAGAGCAGTGTAGTGACATTCTCTCGCATGCGATCTATTCCCGACGTCATTGTCTCGTTTGATGGCAAAATATTCCCAGTGCGAGACTCAGTAAAATTTCTTGGGGTCGTTCTTGACTCGCGTATGACTGGTGTCCAACACATTAACCACACCATCAAAAAGTGCGAAAAGAACATACATATCCTTCGCTCCCTGTCAGGCGTTTGGTGGGGATCACACCCCTACACACAAAAGCTGATATATAACGCCTTGATTCGCAGCCATTTTGATTACGGCACCCACATTCTAGAACCTTGCAATAAGTCTGCCTTATCCTCCTTGGACAGGATCCAATCAAAGTGTCTACGTATCATAATCGGAGCAATGAAGTCTTCCCCCATCAACGCCCTTCAGGTCGAATGTGCAGAGCCCCCCTTGCACTTGAGGAGACAGTACTTATCGGACAGATTCATTTACAAAATTTTTCAGCTTTCCAATCACCCCCTTATTTCAAAGTTGCATATCCTTTCGGAACACATCTCTTACAACAGTTACTGGAGACATAAGTCCCGCCCATGCCTCTTCACCAGTTTTGTTAGGTTTATCAGCCTCCCCTGTCCCGTCTATCAATGCAGGTTAAATCCTTTATTCCTTACACCTTTTAATGCAATTCTATACCGCCCGGACATTGTTCTAAATATCGGAATAAACAAAGACGACCCTGGTGCAAACACCAAATTTAACTCTTACGTCAATAGTAAGTGGAATGGTTGGCATACTATGTTCACTGACGCATCAAAAATAAGTTCTGACGGCTGTGTAGGCTTCGCGGTCTGGATACCGGAGTACAACATCATTTTAAACTTTAAGTGTCCCCCTCAAGCCTCGGTTTTTACAGGGGAGGCGCTTGCTATCCTTGAAGCCTTGATGTATATAGAATCACATAAGCTACACAACACGGTAATATTCACTGACTCTAGAAGCTGCCTGCAGGCTATCCTTGCAAACCAACTCAAATCCAAGTCAAAATTCCCTTTTGTTCTGAAAATCAAAGAAATTCTTTTTCGGTGTCACGTGTCTGGCATAAAAGTCATCCTAGCTTGGATCCCGGGACATAGCGGTATAGTGGGTAATGAGTGTGCTGATCAGTGTGCTAAGGATGCCTCGACAATAGGTATTGATACTCATTACACAACCTATGCACAAGATTTAACGTCTGTAGCTAAGGCCGATCTCGTATCGTGCTGGAATGAAGCGTGGAATCTTTCGAAACGCATTAAAGGCAAACATTACGCGGATGTTCAAGACTCGTTGCTCGTTCGACCTTGGTTTTTTAAGTATAGGAAAGCCAACAAGAGGGTCACGTCCACAATATGTAGATTAAGATTAGGTCATGCCTGTACCCCGGTTCACCTTGCTAAAATAAGGGTAAAGGATAGCTCCCTCTGTGAATGTGGGTTCGACGAGGGATCAGCAGAACACATCTTCTTTAACTGCCCTAGGAGACCGTCTCTTTATGAAGTGTTACCGGACACGATCCCCAGACCGACGAATCTAAAATCTTTGCTGGGTCTTGTACATACACCTTTTGTAAATATTTTATGTGAATATGTTAACCAGAATAACATTAGACTATAAGCTGTTTGTCCTTACTAACTTCCTAACAATCTGTTTTGTTATATATATTGTTTGTCTTATTTTAGGTTAGTAATTCAACAGTTGATTACCTTGTTCAATAATATTAATTAAAATTGATGTGACCTTGTGCAATCACGAAGCCCACCCAACAAACAAGAGTCCAAACCACACCTAAAGACATCTGGGCACAACCAAAGCCACTGAACAAGCTCTATAAACTGGATTCTGGCGAAATCAAAAAGGATCGCCATTATAAAAGAAATTGAATTTCCCCCCCTCTTTTTCTCTATTATTGTTTAGTCTTATCACTACATGTTCTAATTGTTATTGTAATAATCATGATATTATGTACACAAGCAATCTATCAAAATCTTATTTTTGTCTGATTACATTCCGTTTTCTGCACTTAAATAAATAAATAAACTATTATTATATATTTTTCCTACAGGATAAGCACAATTTTTGTCTAGAAAAAAAGGCTAGAAATAAATACAGATTTTGCACATTAACTAGCATGTTACTCAGACAATGAATCGAGTTTTTCAAGTTCTTGACTAGTATAATTGCTGGCAATCTCATTCAAAGTGTGAGAAAAGGTTAAATACAACACTTAACAAAAACCTGCTTTCGCAGCATATACGAGTATATTTTAAATCTAAATTGTAATTTCTAGTACTATTAAATATTGTATGGAAAATAAATAATAGGTAGGTAGGTATATATACATATATATTTTTAATGATTTTACTATTTCAATTTTGCAGTGTAATCGGATTTAGGTATATTATGTGTACAAAATTTTAGCTACAAGTGAGTAATTTTACAGCGGGGTATAATGGTGAGAAAATAGTAATAAACTATTTCAATGTAAAATGAGATTTAAGTTTATTGTTTCTTTACAGTAGTGCAAATTAATAGTAGGGAGGTGATTTTAAGTCTAAAACACATTATATTAATAGTAATTAACAAGATCTTTTGGATTACCATAAAACGGACCCATATGATGTATATAATGTACCGAAGTAGGTTTTAAGTTATATTAATGTATGATGACAATACCCATGGTGATAAAAGTATCTAAAATTAGTTTATTTTTTTAAAGTTTTCCCCCTCTTTGTAATTATTTATTTAGATTTTTTCAACTAGTGATGCGATCAAAAGTTGTTTCATGAAAAATTAAGGGGATAAAATGTCAACGAATATAATATTTTTGTTTACAGTGTGACTAAGCTGCATTACAGCCATCATACAGTATTATTATTGCAATCCGTATCATATAAAAAATAACACTTATAGAAATATTTTCAAGAAGTGCCCGTTAACAAGTAGGTAACTGATTGATATAAGAACTTTGAAAGAAATAGTATTTCCATCCCTGGCAAAATTCCAGGATTCAACTACTCTAATTTGCTGTAATCACTTTCAACTTCTAAATAAACAAGGTTGAGTAGGAAATTTATAATAAATTTTGTTTCTTAACATTTCTGCATTCACTGATGTGAATATTATGTTGTACGTGTAATAAGTTGATTTACAACACAAAGGTTTGGTCCTGTTATGACTCACACCAGCGAGATCTCAGCACTAAGGATACAGCTTATAAGCCCGTGACTCACTTTTATAATAAAAAACAAACAGCAAAAAGCATGTTTTTTATTTTGCACTACAACTGCACATTATTATATCTCTGCACACTGATAAAATAACGCACTATTGGCTACCATCCAAATCACGCAAACTAAATCATACATGTATTACAGGCCTTGTATTATAAATAAGGAAGTACATATCCATTATATTGAAGAGTCCATAATATTGCCCTAACATCACCTTGAAAGGTTCATGTACTTGTGACGTGTTCTATTCTATTGTAACGCATACAATCACGTATCTATGATAATGAAATTAATAAAGTTACATGCGGGCTCCTAATCGAAACAGAATATTCTTTGACCGATAATTTTCGATTTAAATTCGGAACTTTGCCAGTGGCATTCATTACAATACTGAAGGCGGCTGGTAACAAAACACTAGAAATACAGAAAAAAACTACGTCCGAAGTACGAATCCTACCGGCTGCCAATAATTAGTATATAAATAATTGCAATTGCACATAATGAAAGGACAAAAACTAAATCGCCAGAAATGATTGTATGTACTTTATTAGAAATTCTTGACTTACGTTTTCTTAACGCGGCAATCGGATCTTTCCTTATTTTTTATTTACATCTTCTTGCTACACAATAGTCTTTGTACATTTTTGCCATGAAAATATAAAAAATAATCACCAGAAAATTACGATTGAAATGACAGAAAACAACGGAGAAAAAAAAACGAGTGGATTGGATGGTCACACCACTGGCTGGATGCGCTACTTTTTCATCAACCAACAGCAGATGGCGCTGTCACATCAGACCATAGACAAATAATGAGAACTAAGTATGACCTAAATAGGGTTCTTCAACCAGAATTGCATGCAGAAAGGTTGTTTAAAACAACCTTTCTGCATGCAGGTGGTTTTCAACTTATTTTTTATATTGTTTTCAATTCTACAGGAGCTAATAGAATTACTTCAAAATTAGTTTTCAGTGGCCCAAAAATTGCTATAATACCTACTCTGTTCACTTTACCTTTAGTATAATTATAACAGCATTATCTACTAGTAAAACTTAACAAGGATATCCTTTTACTTTCTAAATTCAAGTTTTAATTGTTTCTAACAGTTATTTTCAGTAATTGAACTAAAGCTGCCAACTTATTATTAGTGATATTCAAGTAGATTGAGTTGATAAATTACCGTTTGTGGCAAGATTAACAACATAAGGAAGGACATACAAGTTTTAATATTACGTTTTTCACCATTTTACATTACTTAAATAATAAAAAATAGTTGTGCACGGGTGTTTGATTATGATTTTCGAAAACAATGCTCACATTTTTGTAAAATAGCACTAGGGATTAGGCGCAAAATGCCATATTCTCAAAATGCCACATTCGCAAAATGCCACATTTGCAAAATGCCACATTAGCAAAATGCCACAAAGCAAAATGCCATAGTAGCAAAATGCCACACTAACAAAGAGCCATACTTGTTCAACTCTCTTTCTTGCAATATGTTCGAGAGTGTGGTATTATACGAAAATGGCATTTTGAAAATATGTCATTTTGCAAATATGGCATTTTGTGATGTGGCGTCTTGAGAATGTGGCATTTTGCGCTTAGGCGCAAAATGCCACATTACAGGAAAACACAACATGTAGGTAAAACGACTTTCTCTTAGACCTAGTGCTGGACTAATCCAGTTTTACCTACATGTTGTGTTTGCCTGTAATTGGGTTTTTACTCAGTCTTTTCCGCTATATGTATAATAATAGCTTATAGTGAAAAACCTGTTGGCACACCTAATAAATAAAAAAAATGATAGACAAAGTTTAGTTGAAAATATTAATTTTTCACTTTAGGTCTATCATCGTACTCCAGTCGGTCATTTGGCACTTCTAGTGACATCTAGCGATTAATCCGAAAAGCATCGCAAAAGTAGTTTTGTCTCACTCGCACTCGTCATCTTTGCGCGGAGGAACGGTTCAATGACTCTGGCGGCCAGTTTCTATTTTCTCTCTGGTTCTGTCGTTGGGTCGGCTCGCAACTCGACGGAAGGGTGTCTTTGTTTGCGTTTCACGTTCGCGACGCACGGTAATCAACGCGGCCGCGGCACAAAATATCGCTACCGAGACGGAATGTGCCCCGAGTGGAAACGTGGGTCTCGCTCCTTTCGGTCGATGTGAGATGTGCAGTGTGGCAGAGTGGCGCCGTCAAGTGCAAGTGCAGTGAGGTGCAGTGGAGTGCGCGAGGGTGAGGGCGCGTGGGTCGGGACGGCCACGGCGAGCGAGCGTGGAGGTGGCGGCGGCCGCGCGGCCATGACCGGCGACATGCCTTTGGGGAGCGCGCACGCTTTCGGGCGCGCGTTGCTCCGGGACGGGGCGCTCCCGCCGCTGGAGCCCGGGCCGCCCGCGCCGCCGCCCGCGGCCACCCAGCCGCCGGACAAGCGCCCGCCGGCCGCGGCCGCCAGCCCCGAGCAGGTCATGAAACTCTACATGAACAAGCTCACCCCGTACGAGCACCGCGAGATCTTCGACTACCCTCAAGTGTACTTTATAGGCGCGAACGCTAAGAAGCGGCCCGGCCTGGTCGGGTTCCCGAACAATTGCGAGTACGACAACGAGCAGGGCTCTTACATACACATCCCGCACGACCACATAGCGTACCGGTACGAGGTGCTCAAGGTGATCGGCAAGGGGAGCTTCGGGCAGGTGGTGAAGGCGTACGACCACAAGAAGCGGGAGAACGTGGCGCTCAAGATGGTCAGGAACGAGAAGAGATTCCACCGGCAGGCGCAGGAGGAGATCCGCATACTGGAGCACCTCCGCGAGCAAGACAAGGACAACACGATGAACGTGATCCACATGTTCGACTCGTTTACGTTCAGGAACCACACGTGCATAACGTTCGAGCTGCTCTCGATCAACCTGTACGAGCTTATCAAAAAGAACAAGTTCCAAGGGTTCTCGCTGCAGCTGGTGCGCAAGTTCTCGCATAGCCTTCTGCAGTGCCTGCACGCGCTCAACAAGAACCGGATTATTCACTGCGACATGAAGCCGGAGAACGTGCTACTCAAGCAGCAGGGCCGCTCCGGAATCAAGGTGAGACATCTACGATTTCTATAAACACCAGTAAAACACTGGCATACCTTTCAAATATAAAAACATGTGACAATCGAAATTCCAACGTGCTTAGATAGATAATTTCATTAAATCATTCTCATACCTACCGAGTTTTTGTATAACAAAGATAGCAGTTTACGATTTCAACTACGATAAATGCGGTCGATAAGTTGAACCGCAGCCCCCGGCTGATATCAGGAGCACGTACATGGCTCGTTGAGGAATTTCAATAAATTATAGAAATCCGGCTGTTGTTTCTGTCATAAAATTATCGAAAACCAATCGTGGGCGTGACTATCTGTCGGTTATGAGATCGTCTAGATAGGCGTCGAACGGTTTACCGAAACACCTGTTCGCTCTCTATGCCAGAGGCGTAGGATAAAATCAATAAGGGGTCATTTTGGTAAACAAGACGAGTGCGTTCGGTCGGAGAGATCAGCTGGCCACACCCGGGGCGGCGGCGGATGTTGCCCGGATTCTCGGATCGAGAATTCCGGATTTTCATCCAAATTCACTAATGGATTCGTACAGTGACGGTTAAAAAAACAACATATCTGTTAATCTGTGAAACTGGTGCCGTAAAATTCCTCTGAAATTGACCATTTCTAGCAAAGACTTAGTAAGTACGAATCATTATTTTTAATCAATTGATTGGGAGTTTTTTTAAAGACGCAACCGTCATTCGTAGAGAATCATGACACTCGCAATATCTACGCCGAATACACATTACAACGATCCGATTTTTTTAAGAATTCAATTACTAACTCGATCCGACACCAATAAAACATTATCATCATACGAATTGTAACACGAGATTTCTCAGAAACGTGCCACGATATAATATGACGCCTGCTTGTTACTGCACTGACGATTTGATAAGGTATCTAAGGTCTTGCATACACCGAGTGCATATGTCCAAGGAGGATAGTCAAGCGGATGTATTTTAATTGCCAGTTTTCATATCCCTGGCCGTAAGGCCCTGTAATGATTAAACGAGCCCTGTCGAGTTGATCAGAAAAGTGTGTCTTTTCTGATCAACTCGACAGGGCTCGTCTGGGTTAAAAAACGAGACAACAACACAACAAATGCAAGTTTCAAGTCCGATGTGCTGTAGTAGTGGTTATCAAATAATATATTTTGCGCGTCCATTTGTGTGATGCTGATGTGGGTCAATCATAAATGTTATCAACTTATCACGTTGAGCCAGATCCGGTCCTTCTACAAGTACATAGGTGTTAGTAAGGCTTGGCGTAACCACTGACTTTCATATCACAGATAAATCTAGTTTGAGAGTCCGATCTTTAGTTTCTTAAACGCTATTGCTATTTTTAATAGTCAGGGGCCTTATTGTCTATTTATAATTGGAATCGCGATCGTCTTCATTTTGACGTGCGTTGCTTCTTCCGTACATCTGTCAGTACAGCCAGTGAACGAAGAGCAAGCACTAATCGCGTAACAAATGTCAAATAAAGACGATTACGATTACAAATTTAAATAGACAATGAGGCCCCAAGTCTGGTCATGGCACGTTGACAGGGCTGTGTCCGTATATTATATAGGTTAAAGGGCAATACGCACGCCAACATGTAGCATTTTTGTTTGTGTGTGCAGATCTTTACCGTGCGTTGAAGCTTGTGATCGTTTGCGATCTATTTTGAATCCTCCGACACTAACTGGGAGTCTCCCAGTCTCCGTGTGACATAAACGTGGTTATTTACGTCATTTGCCTCGGTGACATACTCGCCACAAAAGCTCGCTCTATAATCGTTAATATGTCTGTATATTGTGAGGACTTTTATGTAAGTACTAAAACAGATATTTTAAAACATCCGACGGCATGTTAAAAAAAACCGGCCAAGTGCGAGTCGGACTCGCGCACCGAGGGTTCCGTACAACCTTGCAAATTTATGGTTTTCGTAATTTTTCCTTTATCTATGCTATAAGACGTTGCTTCGTACCAAATTTCAAGATTCTGAGTTCACGGGAAGCACCCTGTAGGTTTTGATTGCCTTGCAAGTGTCGAAAATTTGCGGCATAAACGGCTGTATCTTTTGATTGCGTTGGCTTAGAAGTTTGATTTTTTCACAGCTTCAAGGGACAGTAGACCTGAGTAATTGATATAAATTTCAGCTTCATACCTCCACGCGTTCCTGAGAAAAAGGGTCTTGACAGACGGATGGACGGACGGACAGACGGACAACAAAGTGATCCTATAAGGGTTCCGTTTTTTCCTTTTGAGGTACGGAACCCTAAAAAAAAGGTCATATTATGCTCTCCGTTGCATTGCAACCTCAGAAAGATATTTCTTTATCCCAATCTTAACTAATACTCTTATCATAAATGCGTGAGTGAGTTTGTTTGTTAAGTTTTCACACCTACAACGGGAAATCGATCAAGATGAATTTTAGTATAGATATAGATTTTACTTTGGAGAAAGAGGTAGCCTAATGTTCATCCCGGAAAAGCTCATTATTCCTAGGAGATGCGATAAGCTTAAGTTCACGCAGACGGTCGCGAGCAACAGCTAATTTTCAATATTTTACGAATGCAGAAACATGTTTTGTCCTCCAATTACTAACAACAAACCACAAATTCACATACAGTTACCTATTCAAGTAACCAATGTCATTACTCATTACCACAAAAGTTCACAAAACTAACAAAAAGACAAGCAAAAACGTAATACCTTCGCCCGTTCACTTCGCAAAAGAGGTGACCTACAACCGATGCTGCGAAGCGCTGTCAAAATTAGCGAACGGTATATCTAGGCATGACACGATAGCCTAGATGCCTGCACGGTGATTGATGGAGTTGACCTTTAAGGTGAAGGTTTGTGATACCTGCACGGGCGTATATAGCTTTTGCATGGTAGGGTTCAGCTTCGCACAAAAGTAAATAGTTATCGCCATGACTATTAATTTCTTCATCTCAGCAAAGCACTAAAACCATGTATCTTGTACTTTGTATTATATTAATTGTTTAAAAGAATAATATGTTCAGTTTCTTGCCCCGCTTCTTCTCCTCAACTATACATACTGAAGCGGTGGAGTCGCAATGACTTTCAATAAGAGGACTTATAACTCCCTACATTGAATAAAAACTCTTGACTTGACTAGCCGTAGCCAAGAAAGAACTGTAAGCGCCGGAGCGTGTAAGCGTGGAGATAGGCTGCTGTGTACATTCAGCCAACCTCCATGGACGAGTTTAAAGCCCCCTGTTATCGGGGGCCTTATTTTCTATTTCAATTGTAATCGCAATCGACTTCATTTTGACGTACGTTGCTTCTACCGTACATCTGTCATTACTGCCAGTGTAAGTAAAGAAAGCACTGACCGCGTAACAAATGTCAAATACAGACGATTACGATTACAATTATAAATAGACAATGGACTCGATTCTGCAAACCACCTAAAATTCCTAATTTTAAGTTAGCCTATCCTTCTTTATAAAATACGGAAGAAAAAGGATAGAAACAAACCATAGATTATAGAGTAATGTCAAACGTGTAAAAACCAACTAATTTGATGTCTTATCTGTCACTTTTATCCAAGACCTCCTTACATCGTTGCTAAAATTGCTAAAAACGTGTATTTGAATGCGTCCTTTAGGTTCAATTTCGTTATTTTGACATTTTTGACGTTGTAAATAAATATGGCGCTTATTTCTGTCCCTTTAAAATTGAAGGGACAGAAATAAGCGCCATATCCGCCATAGCCGCCATAGCCGTTTCCACCGCTTTGGAAATCCAAAGCGGTGGAAAAGAATAGAGCTAACTTAAAATTAGGAATTTTAGGTGGTTTGCAGAATCGAGTCCAATAAGGCCCTAGGCTACAGAAATAAATGAATTTTGACTTCACTTGAATTCCAACAACAATAAATCATAAAGCACGGATGCAAAAACCACATTTTCTTGTAGACTAAGATTCGAGATTCTAAACCCCCCACCATCGCCCATGCCTGCAGGCTTTTTTACTTAGCTGAGTCCAAGACTCCTTCTGAACTTTGATGTCAATGAAACGAGCAATATAATTCTGTAGTCATATCATCATTCAGAGATCTCATAAATTGTTTTGATATCTTATATTTGCAATATCGCATGGCGTCATTATTATCGCTAGTCACCGATAACCATACGTAAATTAAACGATAACAAAGTAGATTTTATAAATACTAATGTTTTTTTTATTATTTGAGTGATTCTTTACTAGGTAGGTTCGTAATTGATTTGAAATAGCGCCTTTTTAATCTATCGAAATGAACACATGGCATGGCACAAGTACTAATGTTTCAGAGAATGCTTTTGGAGTAACTTTACGATTAATTATTACCATATTTGTTGTCACACCAAACCGAACCGTTTGTCACACAAAAAGTGTTGTGACACCAAATATAGTGATAATTATTTATTAAATAATTAACATTGTTGTTATTGTAAATTTAATGTATATTTTCTTTGTAAATAAACATCTATCTTCAACCAATAATTAACATAATTTTGACTTACTGATTCAATAGTACAGGATGGCTCATTGGTTGTATTTTCTGAGTAAATAACTCTACAGTACCTACTATAGTGTTAAATAATTAAAAAGTCACCAATCACTATAGAATACGTATAATTTATTTTTTATAACGCCCTTAATGTTTATTAGAAGAATATAAACTGTGCTATTAACTCATTTTACACAAACTAATTTATAACTTGACGACTTTGACGGCAAAATCAAGATTCAAATGATTCAAAGCAAACTTCCTTACATAAAATGTAATAAAATAGAAACGGACGGGAACAACTGTCCGAATCACACTGCCCCGACGATTGATGAAGTTAAGGTGCGTGCATGGTAAATAGATACGAAATCAGGACAGTACAATTTAATCAGTAGCCCACACTTTAACAGGTGAAAATAATGTCGTGCGGAAGTTGCAACGGGAATATAGACAATTAAAACAATTAAAATAAAAGGCCTAAAACTTGATACGGTGGCGTGAAATGTGCCGGTTTGAATTTAGAAATGACTTAGGGCCAAAAAGGAACTAATCTTAGTGTAAAAAGGTATCCAGGTGGGCGGCGTAGTCCAGTTGAGCGGCGTCTCTCAACTTAGAGCAGCAATCCGCCGCTGCACACGAAAACCGTGTCGACTCCCAGTTCTTCAAATCCCAGTGAAGTGGTGGAAGAAGTGGGAAACCACAGGGTCTGGTCCGTGACCCGTAAAAAAGACTACAACAAATATAATAGAATTTAATACCACGTCCACGATAATTGGACGAGAGAGATAAGCCTATCGGCCAAAAACTTACCCGCAAGGATATCCCGACGGCCTTTTTTGTTATATTAATACATCAGCTTCCAATTAGAAATATAGTACTTGGACTGAGCACAAAGATAAAAATATCAATTTTCAAATGCAAAAATCCGTAGCTTTTTATAGCAGAAGACACAGTTCCATCATCTCCACAGATATCTATCGCTTGAGATCTGGTCTTGTCATCCCAGGAAAAAAAGGAATCTATTTAAAATTTTGAAAAATAAAAAAAATAAACGATCAAACCGGCCTGAGAAAATTAGAATTTTAGAGTAAAGAGTAAGTATAATAAAGCAACGCTCAAATAGAAACTTTTTACGTAGCATTTTAATGATACACTACGCAATATAAATATGATATCCTACTAGTATAATTGACTGATGTTGACGGCAAGTGACGTTAACGGGATTGCATTGTGATGTAAATTGATATCGTTTTGCGTTGAATTATGTTACGCGTCCCCTTTGTGTGGAATTTAAATGTTTTTCTTTGTTTGCTCAGCTGAGACCTAGATCACGTGTAGTTAGGTTACCTGCATATCTGCTGTTCGATAAGATAAGCCTATTTTATTGGAAAATTATTGTTACCACGCACGCTTCACGGCTCCACGCGTTTTCATTTGCCTTTTCCTTTCTTAATTTCGAAACTATAAATAAGTACGTAAGTAGTACTGATCCTTGTATGACTTTACGAAGATTTTTTTATATTGTTTGTTTCCTTCTAGTTGAGGGCCTGGATTATTAATGTGGAAGCTGTTGGGTTATTTATTTGTCTGATGTTTCAATTTATTGCGTCTCATATAAAATATATGGTGTAAACATTAAGTTTTTGAAAACTTACGTACCCACCTACATATTTCACTAGCTCCACGGTGAAGGAAATGTCGTTAGGAAATCAGCAGGTCCCAGAAGTGATTCTGAGGCATGTCTAAACACCAGTCATGGGCTCACCACCTGTCACGTTTGGGGGTTCAAAAAATATTCTGGTGAAAGGTGAGTATTTCTTGAAATGGAGTACCATTGCCGACCGCTTCAGGGGTTAGGACGTGAGCTATTATTATTATTTTAATCCTCAGTAGTTATAGTTCAAAGATCAAAATCATATTACGCTCTAAAACGACTAGAAATTCTACGTAAAGTATCAAAAATTCTGCCTTTCTCGTATAAGTCTGACTGGTTCGAAAACTTGTAACACTCGAAAAGGTTATAAATTTAAAGATAGACGGTACAAGTACGGACTAACGTCATTAAGCGCTTTTTTGGTAATATGTAGCGGTAGTTTTGTAACCAGTTTGTTGCCCATACCCGTCTTAATTGCGTATTAATTCACATTATAAGTCGCGTTAGGTGCATTGCACTTCTTTTTTAATAATAAAAGAAAGAAACATGGTTACTTTTCAAATTCATATGTTTTTCATGTGTTCTAGTTTCAAAGCATGTTATTGGTGTTGGCACGAAAGCATTAATTTAATGCTTGCTGATTGCCCACTCAGCCTTAACTAATTGTGATTCTTGGTACATTAACAATGCTGTTCTTATTATTTTTAATAAAAAGTCAGATGGGCGAGAGGAACAATTATATCTGATGTACATCATAGATAATTTCCGTCGCGTGCCTACTCCTACTTATTTTTTTCCGCTAAATACCTAATTATTTTTTCAATGCCGTTTTGTTAATAGCCATAAACAAAATATTAAAACAAAAGAAGAAACATTAATTAAAATGAAAATAAATTTCGAATAAAAGTTTTTACCACAACGCGGCGATGGCTTAGCAAAACCAGCCAGTCTCGCAGTTTCGTATCTAGCCGACCGAAACCAATGCCAGCTATTTCCGACGGCGCTTTGTCGCTGCAACGGCGTCGTCAGTCACGCGACGGCGGAACATTGAAACTAATCCTTCAAGCCAATCGAGTAATATTGCGAACGGTTTTCGCGGAATTTGCGCTTCAGATCATGAGAAAAGCCAATGAACTATTTGGAACAGAAGCAGCCTTTGTTTTAAAATGTTCCAATCTTTTCATAACAACCATGTTTCGTTCGTAATCAGTAAATATTTATTCTACAATATTAAATAGTAATATATTCTTGAGTTCGGAAAAGAGCGACTCAGTAAATAAATACTCACCCAACCTTCGACAACGGAACCTGACACTGACAAAAAAAAACAAAATGGCGACTGAAAGGATATGCAGCGACCTCGAAAAGAACACCTGTAGCCGGGCCAGGTATAAATAAACGAATGCATATGGAGCAGGTTTAACCATAAAAAGCGCCTGCTCGCTCCCGACCGGTCCCATGGGCGACTCGTGACTTGTTTCCAAGTGGAATATATTCCAATTTCAAAATTTCAGCTTGTAGAGATCTGTCGCAGGCAAAACTAACGGCGTTCTCTTTTTAAATATTTTTTTAAAAGAGTAATATCTAAAGTGGATCCGAGAAGATGCTATGAAATAGATTTCTATAAACAGCAAATTTTTTTCTATGTATGTTAAAGAGACTAGTTGTACTTGCAGACCTTACAAATACTGTAATATGCAAAGAGGTTGGAAGAAAATCATTCGGAGAGAGAAACTTTTTCTTTAAACGTCTTTGGTAATATGTTATAGGGCAGGAGACTAGTCGCATTATTATTTATTTCTTGATAAACTTATCGAACCATCTTTGATTCATGGCACATTTATTAGTGTCCTCGCTCTTTAATGTTAAATTCCATAATTATTCATCATCATCCTAACAGCATTTGCTTGAGATTTAAGTTAACCTAGACATTTAAGCTGAACACAAAATACTTAACCGCATCAAATTATGGCTAAGTGTATGATTAAGTCTACTCTTGAACCTAATGACTTTTAAAATGACTCATTATTATTCAAAGGGCTTCGTCCTCGTGTGATTAAACTAAACGTAGCTTCAATATTTAATTTCTACAAGTAAATATTCTGAGATTCAAATAATTTGCTACCTGGAATAACATTGGACAGGTTTTTTAAAAAAAATAATTGCATGTTTCCGTGATAGTTGTTGTGTGATTTAATTACGCTGCTCTTCACAGATATTAAATTAGCCTGTAATATTAAATTTAAATTTACTGTTTATTTTATATTTTAGTACTAATTTTAGTTTATTATTTATTTATACCTCATCCCAGTCGCAATTAAACGCCTTCCGGTAGTTTTTTGTGGTGTTGTTGCCATGCAGTATTGTTAATTGCTACCTACCTCATAATCTTAGGGGGTACCTGAAACATTACTAAAAGAACTATCAAACCTTATAACTGTCACGTTATGGGATTCCGGGTCTTCTGACGACGAATATTTGAGTACAGTCAAGAGCACGTGGAGCTTGACACATTGGACTTGGTAACTTTCTTATTACAATCGCCTTAGAGGTCAGACTTGCACTACAAGTGTAAAGCTTTATGTGCTCTTGACTGTACATCATAATATTAATGTTAAATTCTACTAAAAACTGTGACAGGTAAAATTATTATAACACGGCTCGCGAGGACTGAATCGCATGACTTAAGAGTATACACATTTGATTTAATGCTTCGAGTTGGTATCGAGTGTAGCAAACATGTCTGCCATTCGTGAATTCCGTGATTTGTGGGACACGTGATGGTATTTTGTAACGTAATGTAACTTTGCTGGGTGAACTTGTGCGGTGTGATGATTGGCTGCTTTTTGCGTACTATAATGGGGTTGCTTTTCTCCAAATAATAATAAAAAATTGTGGGACACAATTCTCACACGGTTATTTAGCCCCAAACTAGGCAGGGCCTGTACTATGGGTACTAAACAACTGATAAACATACTTCAATAAATATTAAACGACCAGACACGAAGCCAACAGACATGTTCATGCACACAAATGTTGGCCCCAAGCGGGGATCGAACCCGCGACCTCCGACTCAGAACGCAGGGTCACTACCAACTGAGCCAATAGTCCGTCACTTTTTCTTAACAGTTTTCACTAATAAAAATAACAATAAACGATGGTTTGTGGCTTGTATGAATAACGCCTTATCTCTTCTTATGAGTGTTAAAGCAAAGATAATAAAAATGTGTGAGTGAGCAAAACATCCTTAAAACGATAACTGCCATCAACCCGACCCGCCTGTTATGCGTGGCTTGCTAATATTATCGGTACAAGTTTTTGATAACAATCCACTCGTAATAATGAATTCTTTAACAACATTTTTGGCAAATTCTTTCATGAAATAACATAGTTTTGTTAATCTTTTTTGTATTAGACGTACGCGACTTCCTTCGACAGCCTATATATATATATTATTATTCTGATGTAATAACTAGTTATATTAGTATAAAGTTTATTCAAATTCCATTTAGTAGTTTTATGCCTGAGAAAGTAACAAACATCAATCCATCTTCACATACTTTCGCGTTTATAATATTTTAGCAAGATTAGAAAAAATCTGTGTAATAAATAACATCATTTAGTAAGTATTTTTTATAAATAGTGATATAGAAATCTATCACGTTTAGGGGTCCAATGTATCTCGTGAAATGTGGGTATATCCAGTAATGGAATACCTCTGCCCACCCCCTCGGGGATAAAAAAGGCGTGAGATTATATTATATATTATAGAAATCGAAGATCTGAAAACATTAATTCATGCTAAATTTGTTAAGACTACCGTTGCTCCGTACGTGAATCTCCTTGATATGATTGTGTTGTGATATTATCATATTACACACATGGGCTACACGTATTATAAATACAATATGGAGATGTCATAACATTCTTATTTTATTATCGATCTAGACGTCGTGAAACGAAGTAGCAGGTGTATTAAGTAGCTCGTTATGCCATCAGCGTCATATTATATGGTAAGAAGTATCATAGCATCGGTACATAATATGCGCATAATATTCGTTTATGGAGCGTGTCGTACTCATTTATGCTATAAATTCTTCCTAGACTGCCTTATTTGCTAATATTATTAATTTGTACGTCAGAAAGTAAAAAAAGTGTAATGTTTAGTTAGTCATGTGATACTTAGATAGTGGGTAAGGTCATTCTCAAGGATGCTTGATGGAGTGGCCGTACATGGGTGATAAGATTAATTGAATCAGGGACCTTCCGGTATGTTAGTCACATAATATAATAAACTAGATTTTTAATAGTATTAATATTGTGCCTTTTAAGCGCAACACACACTGAGGTTTTATTTTGTATATATGTCACTTCCGTTCGCTAATTTCACCTAGCAGTAATTTCGTTTATCTAATTAATAAAATTATTTTAATTCAACTAAATATCGTTCTTGTGGAATAATATTCTATCTCATTTGGCGTACCTGTAACATTTTGTATATCATATCAAAGTTAGAGTGGGAGTAAGAGACGCATTTGTTTATTTACAATGGTTTGAGGTTTACAAATGATCTTTCGAATGAAGTCTGTCTTAATAATGGATTTCTCAAGAAGGGTAATTCAATGGTCAGTTGGCAATAGACATAAAAAGGCTGTCAGAAAAGTAGGTTTGATGATTTTTTTCAACGGTAATTCGCTTACAACTTGTGTGCAAAGTTATTTAGTAACGCAATAGGGATTTTTGTGTTTGCAAGTAATTGCCCTTGTGGAGTAACTGCAGTAGAATGTAGATAAAATACGAAAAACCGTTATAAAAACACTATAATTTATAGGTTAATACAAAGATTTAGAAGACGTAGTTAGTTTACATTTTTAACTGTTTTATTTCTGAGAATAATAATTACCTGCGTACCATCCACCGTTTTTTGTTAAAAACCCGTGAAAAGTTTCGTATTGTTCACAAAACGGTATTGCGAAATGTTAAAAGCAAGTCACTTGTTATTCTCGTTAAGCATAGCGTCACGTTGTAACAAAACGTTTGCGTAGATGCTGGGTAAAGTGAGTTGGTATGATTCGTGGAAGAGAGACGGATAGCGGAAGAGCTGGAAATGGTGAAAGATATCCACATTCAGACACGTACTTATTGACTTGATCTTCGACAAGATTAAAGTATCATCATCATTAGTTAGCTATTCTGTAAATAATCGTACAATCTTGATAAAACCAATTTACTTAAAAACGTGTTGTATTACATATTACGGCAGTTGATTAAGTAAGTGAATTGGTAATCTCCGATACGATGGAGATATCTCATGACATTCAGCCCCTGTCATGCATGAGTCAGAGATAAAATTGGGTCATACGGTCGCGACGTCTGTATCGATTTTGCCATCTTACGCAAATCATTGAACAACTCCCTGGGCTGGCATAAGGCATAAAAGTTGGCGGGTAAACTGTCTACACATGTAATAATATTATAACTGGCAATTTTTTTTGTACTAGGAGATATTTAAGTCAAATGAATATAAGGGGGGGAGGGAAATTTTTTTTTTTTTATTTTTGTCTGGCTTACGCGCGTCACGCAAAAACTACTGTACTAAATTGGATGCGGTTTTCACAGTTATATACAGAGTGATTTTTAACTGGGTCAGTTCGAGAAGTATAGAGAAGCAAGTGAAACCATCATTAGTATCAAAATATCCAGAATAGATCACTATCAATTTGACTCTACTAGCAGCACATTTGCCTGCGATGGTAGTCAATAGCAATCGTTTAGGTTTAAAGCTGAAGCGATTTTACATTTATATTTTTAACTAGCGGTTATGCGCTGTTTCACCCGCGTAGTTCCCGTTCTCGTGGGAATACGGGAATGAAATATAGCCTATGTTACTCAGGGATCTTCGAGCTTTCCATTGGTGAAAGATTTCTTAAAATCGTTCTAGTAGTTTTTGAGTTTATTCGTAACAAACATACAAAAATACAAATTTTTCCTCTTTATAATATTAGTATAGATATAATCGGATTCCTTTTCATTTATATGGCAACTACATTTCTCCTGCTACTTAAGACGATCATTTTTAAATGAAATCAAGCCCTCACACTTGTAAGGAAACGTCATCAAAAGAACGTAATATGGTGGGTGGCTTGGTCTTTGTTACTAGGAGATGCTTTGGCTAACGTTCAAAGTGTCTCATATATTTTAGAGATGAAGTATCCGCATTTTATGTACTATTGTGGATATTTAATGTTACAATAAGAATTAAACTTATGGTTTTCGACGACTAGTGTCGTGAAGTTTAATGTAGTGACTGTTTTTTTGAAATTTTCGAGCCTTTTTTTTATAAATAAATAAATTGTAGGATACAATTCACACACGGTAATTTATTCCCAAACTAGGCAGAGCCTGTGGGTACTAAACCACTGATAAACATACTTAAACAAATATTTTACACCCAGACATGAAGCCAACACACAAGTTCATGCACAAAAGAGGGAATCGAACCCGTGCCCTCCGGTCCGAAAGGTGAGCTCACTACCAACTGAGCCTGCCTGTCGTAATAAAGCACCCAATACACAATCGTAATTAAGGATTGCGTATTTCTGCACTACTCGACTGATACTAAAATATACCATAAAGTATACGTTCTTATTACATGAGTAATAAATACCATGACCTTTTAAGCCTCTTACTTGCACCACATGGATAGCGGACTACTTTCAAAACTTAGCCAATATTGCTTATAATAATGCTTTGTCTGAAGCTGATCAGTGGATCTCCTAACGTTTTACTTGGTTACGTTTTGTTTAGACAAAGGATTGGGCTGTAATGCTCTACAATCTTTGTTTCGCTTGATTGGTTTTACGTAGTAGCGGTTTTTCGTTTAGCCTTGCTTTTCTTTTGTGATCAGGTAAAGTTTTACGGTTGTTAACGTTAATTAGGTAGCGAAATTACACCTGAATCTGATTCTTGAGGTCTCCGTTCCTCCAAGTGTTGTCAATTTAAATCTATTACTTTGTGATTGTAAAGCCACTTATACACTGATATGATTCTTTAAATATTTTACTACAAATTCCAGAATGTATGCTACTAAATAAATCTCTAGAAAATATACTTACGGCTAAAGAGCCTGCTTCACATGATGAAAATCAGGGAGACTCGGGTTCGAATCCTTGCATGTACCAATGAGTTTATCAAAACTTACGTATATATTTATCAATAGCTCGAAGGTGAAGGAAAAGGAAACCCGCAGGTCCCAGAATTAGTTCTGAGACATGTGTAAACAGACCCGGTCCGGCGATGGGCTCACCACCTATCACGTTTGTCGAATATTCTCGTGAAAAGCGGGTATATCCAGAAATTGAATACCTCTGCCTACCACCTCGGGGATAAAGACGTGAGACTATTATTGATATTTATAAAATTAGACCAATTAATAATAATCCTTATAATAAGAGACCGTGGGCTAAGTATGCTTCATAACGGCTTTCTACATACGCACACGAGTATTCCCCAACGGAGCAAGCAGAGACGATACACCTCCACATGTGACCAACCTGCCTGATCTACATCCATTACACGAATCATGCATGTCAGATAGATAGAGTTCTAAATAGGATTTTGATCAAAGTCAGCCATCGTTCGCCTGAAGAAATTATCCGATACACGTGTATGAAGCTATAAAATATTCGCTATGTATGTACGTAGGAGATAGATTCTAAATACGTCGCACCCAAGGCGTCGCGTGGAGCCAGTAATTGGGTCAGTAGACCTGTAGAGGACAGTCCTGTCTCCAGCACTTTAATTGAACTGGCGCTATCAAACTAATTGGAGTACAGAAATGCAAATGTATCACAGCCTTATCTTGAATTAATGTCATATTCGGGCTTAATAGTCTTAGAAAAGATTCGCTTTGAAAGAAAGAAACAAATTACTTTGTTTCGAATAAGTTTAGTAATGGTAGGGAACACCATATTATGGGAACAGTGAGAAAATCGCATCGAAACTAGCAATAAATACTACAACTACTTATTTATATATCAAAAATTCCTTGTAAAAGGCATTTAAAATCTAACACTCCTGGTGCACTCGGGTATTTCTTTTGGTTTGTTCCTTGTTCGTCCCAATAAGTTCGTCCCAAAGTTGGAATTCTTGTTTCGTCCCAGTTTTTATTCCTCATTCGTCCCACATAAGGTGAGAAGAGGAAAGAGAATAACATATTTATTAATTAATTTTGATAAAGGTGTTTAAAATTTAAAAGCACTATAAAATATCTGACGCCATGGGGTTATGGGGGCACCGCGAAATGAGAAAAGCACCAATGTTCCTTAATAAAATTAAGATAAATGCATACTATTTCAATAACAGAGCCAGAGAACTACGAGTATATTGTAAAGAACATTGAGATTGCTAAAATCGACAATCGCTTAGCCATACATATCCTTATAAGCAGTGTATGACATCACGGATTATTTATAGGGCCCGTATTATATTTCATTTCATGTAAACCTTAAGTTTGGTAAACTGAATTTACTAGTATAAAACTGTCAAATGAAGAACACTCTTTAGATTCTTAAAAGGTGATAATTTTCTAACTTTATGATTTTTGTCTGGATAAATGTCACTTAACAGTAGGGTTCATGATTTCTCGAGCTTTTCAAATTCTCGGGTCTCGAGAATTCTCGAGGCTAATTTCTCGGGGCTTCTCGGGTTGTCGAGAAATTAACGTTTACTTAAGTTTTCTCACGTTATTTGGTTCCAATGACTTCAATAAATTCAGTGGTTTTCCTCTCAAATAAAAGTATCAAATTAATTATAAAACTTTTATTGATAATTAAAATTACAAATAAAAAATACATAATAAAGCAACAAAAGACTTAAAACTAAACTAAACTTAAACCTAAATCGGAAGTCTCCCCCCTGCTCTCCCCAATGCAAAGGTGCCCATCACACTCGCCGCGTTACCGCGTTGAATCGCGATGGACAACCTCTGCATCAGGAATGACCCAGAGCGAGAGTCGAGTCCTGCCTCTCGCAACCGCCGCCCAAGCTCCGATAAAAACGTCTTCGCTTCCGAGCGCCAACACCCAGACGTCTCCACCGCAAGGGGAACAAACAAATAATTATTTAAAAGTGCATATTTATATTTAAAAACATTAATTTTATGAATAAGCTAATTAAGTTTTTTTTAAATACAGAAATAATATTATTCAGACTCATAACAGTCATAACTATAATGACAGCACCATTTTTGGCTGGTTATTTAGAACTTATAAACAAAAGTAGTTTATATTAAAGTAAACAAAAAATCTACATGAAATAAAACGTTAATATCATAACTTAAAATTAAATTACAATCACAGCTCTATTTTTGCCTGGTTATTTAGAAAAAAATCAACTTAAAACTTGTAAACAAAAATTGCTTCTATAAAACAAAAAAAATATATGTATTGAAGTTTGACTAAAAATAGTAGAAAAGAACAGATAGACTCGTACCTACCTAGTAAAATTTAAGATGATATTATAAATTATATTATTGACAAAAATAATATGAATAATAAAGCTGTGATATATGTCAATAAAAGTGAAAAGACTTACCTGTTTGATTTCAATTTATCACGTAATCTGTGAAACACTAACTACGTAAACTATACTTGGCTAGAGTCGAAACACGTGTAAAAATGACACCAGAGCGCTTGCAGCGAGATCAAAGTTTGCCGCTGCGCTTTGGCCCGCGTCGCCACGCAACACAACAAACGACGATTTAATTTCTATATGGGTACATGATTTCTCGAGTTCTCGACTTTTCTCGAGCTTGATTTCCCGGGAACAATTCCCGGGAATGAACCCTACTTAACAGTCTCTTTTGATCGCTTGGCGACTTAAAGTCGTTGACCCAATTTATTTTTAATGACCAACACGTGTTGTTCCAAAAATGAGACGTTATAATTTTTTGTGAGCCACTTTGTCTGTTACTAATGCGGGTACTCCATTTGTTTTGTTTCAACCATCAGTTTGGACCTTAATGTGTTGGCTTGATTACTTTATTATGAATGTAAGTGTAATTTTAAGTTTCACATAAAATTGATTAGATAATATATCATCAGCGAGATTGTATTGTAAGTGTGCGTGGTTTTAATAAAAACATACTTATCTATTTCTTAAATATACTATTCTATAAGAATGACGTGACTAACCTGGTAAGATTTGTTGATATGCAATCATTTTACAACAATAGCATATACAGGATGACTTTTTTTACCGTCTGGAAAAAAATTTGGTGTGATAGGTAAGTGTAATAGATTCATTTGGCAATGTTACTTTAAAAAAAAATTTTTTCTCAAAAAATGTTTTCCTTGCTTAAACTAATATACATTACTCAATTGTAGTCAATAATACACACTGAAATATTTGAAATAGTATTTTAAAAAGAAACAGGCTCGTAGCTTCCATTTATGTGCAATTGACCTACAACCGCCAGCTGCGCGTAGTACTGTGCGTAGTTGTCTTGATTTCGTATATTGTATTAAACATGACTATATTTAACAATTAATCTCGTGTATAACTTCGGCTCTAGATACCTTATACGTCATATTTTTTTCCAGACAGTAAAAAAAGTCATCCAGTATTTTTACTTAGTAATAAAAACACTTTCCGCGTCTGTCTGGCGTTATATTCGCCAACTCCTCTTACCATGCAAGGGATTTTGATGCAGTCTTCACTAATAGAAAGATCTGTAAACGAAGATCATTTTTGTAAGTTATAAAAATCGAAGCGAAGCGAGGGCGGGTCGCTAGTTTATAATGAAACAATGAGTCAAAGCCAAAAGTCAAAAATCATTTATTTTCTGTAGGTACTAAAAGTACACTTAGAAACGCCAATGGTATGATAACAAGGCACTCTAAACTCGTCCATGAAGATTGGCTAAACGTAAACAGCAGCCCATCTCCACCGACGAGTTGCTGGTTCCAAATGCAGTACCCCGAGAAGAACCAGCAAGTCAAGACGTCACAGGTCACATTTTCGATTGTAGATTCCTTTCTGACAGATGATAAATTTTGTTGACTACACAGAAGCAACAGTCAAAGTGCAGCTACTTTTAAGCCTAAGGCGAACTTCGCTAAACCGCAACTGCTTCAAAGTTTCAAAGGCTGAAGAGGTCTCACTGGCGCTCTGCCCGGACTCAATTGCAACTGCACTCCTGCAGATTTCAGAACTGCACTCTTTTAAATTATTCCCTTTGACTGGTCTGGCTTTATTGCGTCTTAATTTTTATAGCTCTGAATTGTTTTGATTTTTTTTAATATTTACGCTTATTCAATCGTTCCTGAAATTTGAAACTAACGTCTGTTTCTGGAAGTACAATGTCCGGGAAGTAGATGTCCTTGTTACGTTAGACTTAAAAGCGAAAAATATATTTGAAACTGTTATTTATAATCAAATAAAGTCATAAATTACCATTTTTTGAATTTTTGGGTCTCATTGAACAGGCTCCGGAAAGGCTCAACGGATTTCAATGAACATTTTAGCAAAGTTCAGATTTTTTTTAATTTGACAAACTGAAGCGAGGGAGGGCCGCTATGTTGAATATGAATCGCGAAAGCGTGTTTCATATCAAGGACTGCTTATCCTGTTGTGAGAGCGTTGATTATCGCTTGTAAGTGTTTACGTATAGAGATTGAAACGGCAAGGACGTGTTTTCGTATAGATTCAATTACGATAACTGGTATTCGGGTGTTTGGTTGTTATGTAAATTGTAAACCCGTATTGCTAATGTAGTTACGTTAAAGCGAAACGTAATCGAGTAATAGTCTTCACGTGTTTCATGTAGGTGGGCTAACCTAACAGCCATTTTTTTTCTGATTCGGATTTTTTTTTTAAATACCATCTGGATGACATTTGGGTATACCGAAAAGAGGTCATAATGGAATCAAGTTGTTTATGCGGGATTTTAGATTTTAGAACCAAATGTCTTCTAGAGTGTGTTAGCGATTTCGTAACTCACAGATTTACTTTCGCATTTATGATATTAGTACATTAGGATTCTATTATTTATATTTATATCTGTAATAAACTCGAGGGGGGCATGAACTAGTATTGTATTATTTTAGACTCCCATAGGGTATTTGACTGACTTGTCAAGCGAGTTACTTTTTATGATAGGTCAAAACAAAAATTTGGTATGCAAAATATAATTACAAATTAATGTGACATAACTCACAGTACGCAATTTCATAACTTTTTTAATTGTGTTATTATTTTAAACTTTTACGAAAATCGAAATGAGTTTTAGAGGAGTTTTGGGATAGTTGACGACCGGGTTCGATTCTGCATTACAGCGACTAAACTTATTTTAGTTTATTCCTGTCTTTATTTTACCTCAAAAAAAGAAAAGGGATAGAAGATAACCTACCGAATTTAGTCCTGTCAGAGGCTGTATTTTAGTCGTGACTTATTTACTTATGCACTAAACACGTTATGAAATGCCTTAGTTGACAGGACTAATTTTAATTTGACAGGACTAAATATCACTCGTCTCTTTTCTTCTCTATAAGAAAGAAAATGACAGGACTAAACTAAAATAAGTTTAGGCGCTGTAATGCAGAATCGAACCCACCGACCGTCTAAACTATGTAAGGAGCTTAAAAGTCTGTTTGTAATCTTGACGGTAGCTATAGCGTAACTTAACTGATCCTCCAAAGTTTAGGGACGCCGGGATAAATTGAGACGCCTTCCGGGAACAATTGATTGATGGGTCGAGTGGGGGCCATCTTTGCCGGTACTTTCCGTCCATGTACTCACACTTCAGATAAGGGCGCAAATAAGTTTGTTACGTACTATGGACATACCTACGACAATTGGGCATTTTCTACTTACGACGCTCTTCCACGAAAGGTGCGATATTCGAAAGTCTCCTAATTCTGAAGAATCTAGCTATGTGAAATCGTTGTTTAAATAATATCTTCAATGACAACAGAGTTATATTGGTACAAAGGTGATTATTTTCACATGAATACTCACGTCACTATTAAATAAAAAGATTTTATTTTATAACATAAACACTAGATTAGATTGTACCTGACAACATTTACAAACCTGTATAACTTAAGAATTTATAAACTAATTTGGAAATTTTTTAACACAATTTAGACTGTACTTTTATGTTTTGTGAATAATATTCTTCATTTTAATAAGATGCAACTACTCAATTGCCTGATAATACATTACTTTAATAAAATCACCTACATCTTTATGATGACTAATTCAATATTGTGAGGAAACCAGTGAGCCTCAGAATTGGTTCTGGCATATGTGTAAGAGGCAATAAGTGCACCCCAATCGGCTTACTTGCTAAATGTGGGTATTTCTAGATATGGGGATACCTCTGCTGATCCCTTGGGGAATAAGGCGCAGTAGGATATGGCCTTTTCTGTTGTCTCCAAGAGGGTCTCGAAAGCGATCTGTGTCCACTGACTTCTTGCTACGTTTTTTATCGATTTTAGTAGTAGTAGTTGAAGTCTAAAATCGATAAAAAACACGACAAAATTTTATCGTGGCGCTCATGCTAGCGCTACAGATCATGATTATCTTCATAGGAATCGTAGATACACAAACTTCCCGTACTTAGTTTAATTTCCGTTTCCAAACATCAAATGAAACATAAAATTACACATGATTTTTATGACTACACCATCAAAGCTACGCAGCTATTGAAGTGGCACACCATAGACATGGCGGTAGCTTTGAAATGCCCTATAATCTAATTAAGAAGTTGTCGAAACGACCGGATATAAACTCTATGAAATCGGTTAGTACTTACACTAGGAGCTGAATAAACACCGATAAATTGCAAGCACTTGTCATTAAGTGCGTAAGTAGGTCACGGAGCCACAGGAGCCGGGACCGATCGATGGCGAGCCACGCAACGAGATACGAGATACCTACCGAGGTTGTTGCACCCGAGCACTGTTTGTTTTTGAAATTCTCAGATGCGTTCTAATTCAAATTGTTTTTGAATGCCAGTGTCGAAAATTTAACATTTGTTTTCTATTGTATCGAATTTGGCAAGCTTCCATTTTCAAATCTAAAATGTGGTTTTGATATGTTTTTACACCGGCATAAAATTGTTATGGCCAGTACGTGATTCTTGAATCGGTTTTGGAAGCTAAAGTATGGACCAACACAACTTATGTATTTTATAAACGTGAACTTTAATCGTAAACTATTTTTTAATCGGTCTAAATAATTGCAATGCATGTCATTGTCAATGATTTGACGTGGTAACGTTTTGTTTATTATTGACATCAATAATAACAAAACGTGTAAAAGGCACTGAACAGTTTTAAAACATTAGATACCCTGTTTCTGTTCCAATCATCCAATGAAGAATCTAACGACACTATATTTGTTAATATCGATAACTCTACTAAAAAAACAAAGAAGCGCCATAGAAGACAAGCACGTGACGTCTAAACCGCGCTACCAAAGTACTCACTAGAGTTGGTGTAGATGCAACTTACAACTGTCCAACATCAATCTATAGCAGGCACGATCACCTTGCCTGGCGGAAGATCTTCCCTTTTCTCGATGGAGGAGCATTGCACCTCTACTCTTCTATAATGTCAAATAATATACTACGTCCATGGTTTAAATTGACAATAAGGCATAGATCTGGGAATCACGTCTTCGGGCGACAGTTGCCAAGTTTAGGGGACTTTAAGGTGCTATTCCAGTCGACAAGTCTTGCTTGCAAATATGACGTGATTTTTTGCGAACAAATTCAAACAGAGCAGTGATAGCCTTTACGGTTAAAGAGCCGGCCGAAAATCAGTGAGGCTCGGGTTCGAATCCTGGCATGTACCTATGAGTTTTTCAAAAATTTACGTACATATTTATTACTAGCTCGACGGAGAAGGAAAACATCGTGAGGAAACCCGCAGGTCCCAGAATTAATTCTGAGACATGCGTAAATAGTCCCGGTCCGGCGATGAGCTCACCACCTATCACATTTAGGGGCCCCATATATCTCGTAAAAAGTGGGTATATCCAGTAATGGAATACCTCTGCCTACCCCCTCGGGGATAAAAGGCGTTAAGTTCAATCTGTCTTCATGTTAATTTGTAGCTTGTATGCACGTTTACTGTTCAATTGTTAATGCTGCATTCAACTTCAACTTACATACTAGTAACTTTCCCAATGGAATCGCGACTTTGCGTTGCGTTAAAGTCCCGCAATTTTCATCCCAACGTTACTGTTGCTGTCCGGAATTGACCCAGTGACCCGGGGGATTAAGGTGATCTTTATAAAGATGTGTACGTTGATAGGTCGGGGGAGGAGGTACTTGATAGTGGGCGTGTCTAACGTATTGCGTTGAAACGTCTGAGATAAAAATAAATTTTACAACCTGCTTTTCGAGTACTATAACGCTTTTGTTTATAAGTAGACTACAGAACACGAAAAACCTACTGCGAGTAGGTAAAGGTCTTGTTGAAGTCGAGTATAAATGTTGCGATAAAGACAACTTTTGGCACTCCGCACTTCAAAATCCGTCAAACCGTTTAGGCTGGAGGCTGCTCCACAGATTACTATACCGAGAGCACTAACGAAATATTCTCAACTGGGTTACATCCTTGTAGTGGAGTCGGGGAAAAAACAAACAAAAAAACATACTCATGCCTTATACCCGAGGAGGTTGGCATTCATGGTATTTCATTCGTGGAAATACCCACTTGTCAAAATGTTTGGGCTTCGTGAGCGAGATAGTTGACATTTTGATGAAGGACCATAGGCTACTGTTCATCCCGGTACGCAAACGAACTCGTAGGCAAAAGCTAGTAGTTAGCCTTAATCATAGCAGCATGCATAAAATTGTTGACATTAAAATAAGCTCGTCCACTTACTATTTACTCGTTATTTTGCAATAGTCTCCAATTGGTATGCAAATGCTGCCCAACTGGTTTATCAGAGCGACTCCTATTGAGAAATATAGCTTTATCTCTAGAGCACTATAGTACTTGAAGCTAGTATACTTGCTGTATGATTTACCAGTCATTACCTTGTCCTAAAGATAGTAAAGCTATTTAAATAAAAATGAATGGCCAAATGTATTGGTGCGACTTTTAAAAAAAAAAATCTTTTATGTACGTTGTACAGACCCACTATATTTTAGTGATGCTTATGTAGTTACAGTTATTGCTAGTAAGTCCTTAACAAAAGATTTTGTCTGTCTGTCTATTCTGTGTTATGTAGACCAATGGTCCTATCCACAATGTTATTATATGACAAAACCAATTCGGAGACGACCTCCACAGTGATCAGAAGATGAATGGTTTCCTTATACTCGTGGCACGATGCTCTTCACTTCCCAAATGACATCGTCATGAAGTTTATCTGCATTGGACCTTGTGGGATTAAGGTTTGTTACCAATTTATTTCAAGTTCATTCGAAATTCGAAGCAGTAACAATATTAATACATACTGTTTTCTTAATGCTTTTATTTGAAGTGGGGACAATACTTGTCTTGACAATTTACACGTTGTTCATATCCTCTCTATTTGTGACAGTAAACTAACAGTTCTAGTTAGAATCACAAAGCGAGTCGCGCCATAGTTAAAGTGACAACACGCGAGGTCGCTAGTTACGAAAATCGGAATACGATGTAATCTCCCTCCCCCCCGCCCCCCTATGTGACAGAAAATTTCAAAAAAATTCCACGAACATTACAAATTGTTCGTAACCGCTTTCCCGCTTTTACCGCCTCTGTGGGTGTTGGCCTTAAGACTGTGGTATGTGCGTGCATCTTGTGGGAGGCAAGTTAAGTCGCTTAGAAGCAACGTGGCGTTTTGGGAAATCCATACAGACTAACGATAGTGTCTAGACGGGGCAATCGTTCGGGGTGAGTGAACTAGTTTGCCACACTGCCGTTCACGGCGTTACAACCACGTGTATAATGATATTGATGATGGGTATAGTTTTGAAAAATACTGGCAGTTAGGTCGCCACTTCTCCCAATCTGCGGTGGGCTCGCGTTATAGCCCATACTTCCTCATGTATGAGGAAAGACCCTCAGCTCAGTAGTGGGCTGTTATGAGTTTATGATGACAATCCGTCCAGAAAATCCTACTATAATATTATAAACTTCAAAGTTTGTATGTATGGATGTATAGATGTATGGATGTTTATTTCTTTTTCACGCAAAAAGTACTGAATGGATTTTGATGAAACTTTACAGTTATATAGCTTATACATCAGAATAACACATAGGCTATATATTATCCCCGTATTCTTACGGGAACGGGAACGCCGGGCGCTGCTAGTTGTGTATAATTCTGCATCTCAATTTCGGCGCTTGCCTCTTGCACCGCGCCGCAGACTTGGAGTTCAGCCAACGGTCCCTGGTCGCACTCGTATGAAAGAATTATTGTTTTAAATTCGACAATAGAAAAGCTTTCGTAACAAATAAATCGTGTAGGTGTGGGCGTATGTTCGTTCGTACTGCTTAAACATGTGGTAATGACCATGAACTCCCATACATTGACCTGATTTATTCAAGAACTGTATATTTTTTAGCCGACGCTGATGTTTGGCTAGCTTTCCGTCAGTCAGTCAGTTTTTGTTTACTTGCGTTTCATCGCGGACAATGTAACCTGACCGTTTGAGACTCCTACCTTTGCTTCACTCCATCAATTGGTAATGAAAGTATAAGTTCAGTAGGTGTGTATCCTCGTGTGTGCTATAATTTACAGTCCAATATAGGTCATTGATCTTCTCATGTGAACACGCGTCTCTGGTTTCATAATCCAATTTGCCGCTTCTAGCCGTCATATGATTAAGTCTGCAAATCCGAATCTGCAAACGACCCACCCATGAGATGAGTAGAGAAGAGAGCTTCATAAATTACCTACTACAAAATATCGCATTATAAACGAATATGTAACTCTGTCTGTGTTACCTTTCACGGTAAATAGTTTAACTGATCCTAATAAAATTAGAACTGGTGTATCCTAGGGAGCAATATAGGTTACTTTTAGTTTTTATCTTAGATTGCGAACGAGGTCCCGGGAAAAATCTAATTTGCAATAATCTACGTTTTCGGGCAGACAAAAAGAACAGTCATATAATCCGGCGGCAGTTCACCTAGTTATCTTGCGGTGTCTCGTGCCAAGACCTGCCCGCCTCCACTTCAGCGGGTGGAGATTGCCAACTGCAAGTTTCGTCGCTTTGGATTATTCCGGTTAGCATACCTGGGTTTGTATCACTTCGTATAAAGAACACTTGGTGAGAGAGAGCAGTGAGCCTTACGGTTAAAGAGCTTGCTTCACATGATAAAAATCTGTGAGGCTCGGGGTTCCAATCCTGGTATGTACCAATGAGTTTTTTAAAACTTACGTACATATTTATCACTAGCTCGACGGTGAAGAAACCTGCAGGTCCCAGAATTAATTCTGAGACATGTGTAACAGACCCGGTCCGGCGATGGGCTCACCACCTGTCACGTTTAGGGGTCCAAAGAATATCTGGTGAAAAGTGGGTCTATCCAGAAATGGAATTCCTCTGCCTACCCCCTCGGGGATGAGATTATTTATTTTATTTTCTATTTATTTGTATTTGTCTGTGGACCGTTTTCCGCACTGATATTCTAAAGTTAGTAGAAATGTTTTTAGGCTGTAAGCTGAGACGTAATCTTTGACGACAGTTAATTTGGCTCTAGGTATATGAAATTGTAAATGGTAAGTTCTTCACGAACGTAGAAATTATCTCAATTGCCCTACTAGTTTATAAATGCCGGAGTAGGCAGCTAAACCATTCAAGTCATCTAATTTTGAATGTTTACAGCTCACATCTTGACCTAGGCTACTAATTATTCTGGAACGTGGACAAATGGTAGCCAAACCATAACACGAAAAAGTTCTAAACAAGATATCTGTTTCAGTCATAAAAGTTGTAGTTGCTACACCACTGAAAAATTCAAGGTTGTCGTTGGAAGTTTGCAAAGTGTTTTTCTTTTCGGAATGTTCTAGCAAGTATGTACTCTCGCTCTGTATTTACTGTTACCATCTGTATCTGTACCAATAATAAAACTGAAGTCTGTGATATCAAAATACATACCAAAATGTACGTCAAAACTGCTTTTTATGCGATGCCTAATCATCAAACAGAATTAACGTTTTAATAATATTTATCTTTCTGTCTAAAAGTTTGTCTTAAATAGGCTCAGAAGGGGCTCAACGGATTTTAATGAAATTTTAAGTTAACTATGTTTCACTTCAATATCTTGCTCTGGAGGAAAATAAATAAATGTATCTTCTATATATATAAAAGAAAGTCGTGTTTGTTACACTATTTATAACTCAAGAACGGCTGAACCGATTTGGCTGAAAGTTGGTGGGGAGGTAGCTTAGAACCAGGTGACGGACATAGGATACTTTTTATTCGGATATTCCCACGGGAACGGGAACGGGAACTACGCGGGAACGAGAACGGGAACGCGGGTGAATGCGCGGGGACAGCTAGTATTAAAATATAATAGAGGGGGGCATTGGGAGAATTTCATACAAAAACTTTGAAGCTCAAGCGTCATGTCAGTTAGTATTAACGCGAGCTGTCAGTCGGTCGAATGACACTAGACTTTTCCATCTTGTAATAACTTTTGGCTTCAAATTTTCCTCGCTTTGCCCCTCTATGCCCTATCATATTTTAATCTCTTTGATTGTGATAAACCAAGACAAAGCGAGGACTCGCTGGCATAAAATAAAAATATCATTGTCTCATTAACTCAAACTTTCTATTTCGCATCGCATCAGTCACCAACGCTCAGCCTAGACTTTCAATGCCGCACTTAGTGTTATTCTTGATTGTTGCGGTAACCGAGATTGCGTACGCGCAAACAAACGAACGCCGTTTTTTCTTTTTAATTTTAGAACGGCCTCCCACGGGCTTTTGTAAGTGGGTTAATGCCAAGCCCACGCGACCTGTGCCCCTCGGTTGAGTGACATGCGCCGGAGTCTAATACAACCCTATTGTAGACTACAGTTTGTTTAAGACCGCCGGGGATTTCGCAATTGAAGTACGGAAGGTCAGTAGGCACACTATGGCTAAGTGCCAAGTTTTCATGAGGATGGTCTTTTCGGTGTTTCAGCTTAACTACGTCTGAGATTTGGTTTATTTTTAACCAGTTGTATCCGCGTGTACACATATACACTAAAATCTGATAAGAAAACAATTATGTACTAAGGTATGACACTCCGTGGATAAATAAGACACTTCGTACCTCAAAATCAGTTAAACCTAAACTACATTTAAAAATGATTCGCATACACACACCTACTCATATACACCTAAAATTCTTACAACCCTTCTGGTGCTGGACAGACAGACAGAGAACGAATGTGTTTATAATAATATGCCTAACATATCATAGCAGGTAGGCAAGAAAAAAATATATTTTTAAAAATCTAATAAATATTGTTGAAAGAACCTTTTTCTAAATAGCCAGTCTCACTCCATTTGCCTTGTAGGTCAGTTTTTTATAGACACGTACCACACCGTACTCTATACCGATACGAAACTCTTGCGCAAGTGATTTATATCGTTTAAGCTCAACCTTTATTTATAACCGACAGGCGCAGAGCGTTGCTCGCGGCTAACTAGATTTTCCCGTTCCCGTGGGAATTTTGTGAAAAATTTTCCCAATTGCTGCCTATAGCCTAAAAGCTAGCTACATTCAAAAATTCTGCTTAGGTCCATCGGTGCGTTGGTACATTTATTGTGTCTAGAATTTACAAAGCGACGTGCACGCGCTTCTCTTCGGTTAGTCAAAATAAAATACTAATACATAATAAAGATTGTTTTAAATCTACCCAGTATAGTTCCAGAGATAGACTCCCAATATACAAACACATAATTTTACTCCTATAAAACATTAGTATAGAATATAGCTTACATAGGAACATCGTAAACTATGTATTACTAGTCATACAACCATCGGCGTTGTCCCCAAATTAGTTCAATAACATTAGCTATCAACTCTTTATATAAAACTACGACAGAATAATCGCCAGGTCATCGTTGTCATCAACTATAAATCAATCAACTGCTACAAATCATCAATTAAGTTTACCGTTATATATAAAAGTGGAGTCTGCGTGGGTGACGCATTAATGCAGAAATTCAGTCAAGAGCGAGTTGACTCGAATAAAAAGTATCCTTAATTATAACCGTATATTCTTCACTACATAGTATAAAACAAAGTCGCTTTATCTGTCCCTATATCCCTACGTATGCTTAAATCTTTAAAACTACGCAACGGATTTTGATGCGATTTTTAATAGATAGAGTGATTCAAGAGGAAGGTTTTAGTGTTAGCATTGCACCCGTGCAAAGGCGGGGCGGGTCGCTAGTAATATATTAAACAAAAAAGGGTTAGTTACACCATTTATAGTTCAAGAACGGCTGCACGGATTTAAATGAAATTTAGCATACAGATAGTTTATATAAATAACCTGGATTAACACATTAGGATACTTTTAGTCCAGGAACGCGGAGGAAATTTTTTAATATTCGATTGTTCAAAATATTACATTTTTGGTGGTTCTTCAACGATTGCTTATACATAATATAATAGTAGTAATATTTTCACTAGACTGAGCCATAGGTAGCTACGCATAACCGGGTTTAGCTAATTCTATTGATGAAGGTTTTTATCAAGTTTTGTATCTTGAAATATACAAAAGCAATCTCTCTGAGTATATATAAATTTACTAGCAGCGCCCCGTGGTTTCAACCGTCTAGTTCCCGTTCCCGTGGGAATACGGGGTTAAAATATAATAATATCCTATGTGTTATTCTGATGTATAAGCTATATAAATAAATAAATTGTGGGACACTCTAAAGTTTCATCAAAATCCGTTCGGTAGTTTTTGCGTGAAAGAGGAACAAACATCCATCCAGAAATCCATCCATACAAACTTTTGCGTTTATAATATTAGTAGGATATGGGGAATACAGGCGTCTTGACGAAAATTACAACTGAAGTTTTAAATAAATTGAACCCTAATAAAGCATTGCTTATAACTCACGCCCATACAATACTAGGTAATTATATGAGCACTTAAAGAAAACACATTAGACCAAAGCCGTTAATTGGCCTGCTCTCATTGGCCCGTGAATCATGCGGTTCATTAATAGTACCTACAAAACGGCCCAGAGGTATCGCTTTTGATCCATAAACGACCATAGTGTGATTACAACGATACCGTTTGATGGAACTTTCTAGAATTATAAATATCAATTGTCTAAAAATTATATTGTCTAAATATCTTATGTATGGTCGGTTAGTAGTCGTAAGATGAATTCTATAGCCCAGGGTTTTATTGTGTTCGTTTCAAGATATTTGATAAAGATAGTGCTTTAACTATCGCTTTATTAGTATTATAACAAATAAATGCAATTATACGCCATTGCACACATAACAAAAACTACTTAAATAGATAATCTAATGTCTACCCCATGTTTAAAACACCTTCACAAATAGACGTAACATAACGTTGTCACTATAAAAAGCAAGCCAATTTATGCCTTCACTGAACATCCTAGCCGAAACAATAGTAATATATTCCTTAGAATATCCGGAGAAACGGCCAAAACAATCGCCGGAAGAACAATCAGTGGAGAGTTACGTCTGTTTGCCGTTGGGCCGTGGAATCAATTTATAGCTTCTAAACAATCATTTGGTCATTGACAGGTGGACGTACTGGTCTTTACGTATGTGGCTACTGTGTCGTCAATTATTATAAACGAAAGCATATAACTCTTGTGCGTTATTTAGTTGTGGTATAACTTGACAATACTCAATGTGTTACGTAAATTGAGAATTTCGAGGTTACATCATTTTACACCACATACCCACCTGATATGGCGAGTGAAAGTTTTTTCTTTTTCGAAGTTAATGGTTTTTGAAATTACGATTTTATCTGGCTGACATCGTATTTGAAAAGAGATTTCATTCCTCGAATATAAATTTAATCATCGAATTTATTCGATTCGAACTATTCATAATAATCAGGGCTTCTTGTAATCGATTGGAAGCCCATCAGAGACTGAGGTCGTGACGAGTCCAATTGCGCCATATATACAATTCAAAGATAACGTCATAAACCTTAGTTCTTATTCCAAGGAAGTTAGGGTCGAATTTACCATTCACAAGACTTGATCGGTCAGTCAATTGAGATGTGAATAAAACTATTGTGATTTCGTTTTGACCGTTTGAGTTATGTAGTGGAGACAAGATTGTTACTAGACAAGAAGATTTGAATAATGTAGTCGAAGAGGAATACTCGTCCAGCGAGAAAATAGAAGATCTTCTACCAGCGAGGCCTTTTGACTCAGTTGGTAGTAAACCTGCCTTCTGAGTCAGAGGTCGCGGATTCGATTCCCGCTGGGGGCAAACATTTGTGTACATAAACATGTCTCCTAGCTTCGTGTCTGAGTGCTTAATAAAAATAATATTTAATCTAATCTTTAGCGTGCCATTTATATTTTTAATAGAAGTTTTATTTGCCTTTAATCTTCAAATTGAATCGAATGAATTTGATTCGGCCTCATTTCCAGTTGGCTACTACTAATGTCAGTTCCTCCATTCGATATCTGAAATAAAGTATATAGGTAATAGGAGATTGTAATCGAAAATGCCACGCGATCCCATGCCCAATTTAGGCTCAAGCGTTAATAATTGAAAACCTGCGAGTCAATAGCCGTCCGTCCGTTCAGTCACGACCCACCACCTCAAGGTCCAACTAAATAGGTAGACTCTATTATATTTAGGCAAAAAATAGACATCAGAATAGCCTAAGAATCCTTCATTGTGTTAGTAATTGTAGCTTAGCTTCGGTGATTTCGAACAGGATGTTCTACGATAGTGGTTATCTATTTATATATAGATAGGTACTAGCTTTTGCTCACGTTCCGAAATAACAGGTATCCTAAAATCTAAAGACTTCTTAAGGTAACGACGTCAGTGCCTGAAAGTAATCAAATTTGAAGCCGTGTAACTTTCCACCGAATTTCAAAAGGAATAGGCAACTTTCGATTGAGTAACTAAAAACTTTTGACAACAACCCTACTGAAGCTACTTAGTATAATTTATAGCCTCACTAGCTGGTGGCCAGCGGTGTTGCCCGCATCGAATCCGTTTTTCCCTGTTTCCGTAGGAATTTCGCAAAATCTTTTCTCAGCGGTTAGTGCGGTTACCTACATTCTTTGAAGAATCTTTCTGCAAAATTTCAAGATTGTAGCATTTACAATTAGTGGTATTTCGCTTTTATGTATACAGATAGATATACAAACGAACTGTTAAACGTTCTTTAGTTACAAAGTGCATAAAGCGCAATACGTCACCAGCTTAATAGTCCATATTTAGACCTGTTTTCATTGTGTCCATGAACAATGAAAGTCGTTAGGCTATGTCTGGCGCCCTCGGGTGATTTGGAAAACTCTATCAGTCTGCTGCCATTAGCCTCACGTTATGTTTCAATCTTCTGTGAACTCTGTGTTTAGAATGGCACAGAATAGGTAATACAGTATCTACAGCTAGACTTCGGTTCCGATAAAAACCACCTCCGTAACATCTCTAGTAGACAGTAAGAGTTGTATCACTACATAGTATAAAACAATGTCGCTTCCCGCTGTCTGTCTGTCCCTATGTATGCTTAGATCTCAAAAACTACGGATTTTGTTGCTTTTTTTTAATAGATAGAGTCATTCAAGAGGAAGGTTTTTGGATCAGCATTGCACCCGTGCGAAGCCGGGGCGGGTCGCTAGTAGCTAATATAGTACGAGTATCTACACGTGTTACAGTCGAACCCTGGTAAGTGCATGTTTATCAAGGATAACGTCTAAAATGTTAGTAAATAGTTATCACAAGGTCGTTGAAGGACGGTGACGGAAAACATCGCGAAGAAACGCGCCGGACCCAGAACTACTCTAATCTAACCAAAAATAACGAAATGATTCCTAGGGTTCCTTGGATCAAGAAGAACCAAATGACACCGAATTTGTTGGAAATTGAGATCGGTTTATTCGTTCGGCTGTACGAAGTAACATATTTTTCTAATAACATAGCCTGTGATAATCGAACAGCTCGTCTTCTTAAGACAAACCATGTAGAACAATCAGTCAGACGGAATTAATAGGTTCTCTAAATTGCTAAGCTAATCCTTTGAAGGAGATAACTGCCAGCTGATCAACTGGTCACCTGAAGCCTCGACCAGGCACACCGTTGATAAGTCCTCTTTATAGAACATTCTTTACCTACTTTATACACTACGCGGTTTCACCCGCGTAGTGTCCGTTTTCTTGAGAATACGGGAATAAAATATAGCCTATGTTACTCAGGGATAATCTAGCTTTCCATTGGAGAAATATTTTTTAAATCGGTGCAGTCGTTTTTGAGTTTATTAGTTACAAATATACAAAAATACAAATCTTTCCTGTTTATAATATTAAGTATAGATAACAAAAGTGTCGTGACGGTCTTTGTAAGACGCATTCGCCAAGTGTCTGGAGTGTAACGTGCTATAAGGAACTTCGTTAAAAAATAAACAGGAAATAGCAGCTTCCGCACTGCTATTTTATATTATTATAGTTACATTTTATAAATCCTTTTGTCTGTAAAAATGGCCTTAACCTTCACAACCGTACGTGAACTAAATACCATTGAACCTGACTAAAATCCTCAAGTAATTGAGAATCGTTTGACAGCGGAGGTTATTTGTACGCATGTGTCGATCTGCCGGAAGTTCAGTGTTCTTTCCAAACGTGTGTGTCGGACAGTGATCGATGGAATAGATCCTAATGTTACATACTTCCTCCAACTTGCCTCAAATTGTTTTGTTTCCAAGTCGGATATACTAATCTTGAGTAAAATTGTGTTTGTATGTTAGATGTAATCTCTGAAACTACTGTACCTATTTAAAACAACTTTTATTATTATTTATCTTCTTTTACTAATATACCCACGGGTTTATACGGAATCCTCGGTGCGCGAGTCCGAGTCGCACTTGGCCGGTTTTTTTTTTTACCGGACTGCCATATAAGGGGTTGTTTTCGAGAGTAGTATTGTAGTAGAGTAGTAGTTGTATTGTGTGTATGTGAGTCTATGGCACGCTCTGTTGTCTAAACGGCTTGATAGATTCGGACATTATGATCTCGTTAGATTCTTCTTAGTGCCATAGGGTTTACATTTTAAATATGGCGTTTGCAGATAAAATATGAATATTTTTTTTAAATCCCCGATTTAAAAACAAATATTTTTGTTTATATTATTTTGGCTATGAAATGAGTTCCACCGACTAGGCGCGGCAAGGCTAGACAGATTCATCTTTAAGTCTAGAAGTTTTTTTGGAATGTCAACGCACCGCTATTTTTGACAAAAACTGGAAATTGTGCATAATTTACACCATGTCATGTCATTACGTCCCGGTCACGGTATATCATTATTTGGGACGCGATTAAAAGGTTATCAAACGCGGAATTTGCATGTTCATTTTAGATGGTGGCAAAGTCACTGATTTGTGACCGTTGAAAATAATATAGAGAATGAGAACCGCAAGCACAAAATGTTAAATTACAGTTTATTTGTAAAAAATGGAGACAGTTTATATTCTTAAAAAAATTACTCAAAATTGTATCATTTTCATTTTACAATTACAGAAAATTTAAAACAATCCGAAGTTAGAATGATGATTGTCAGCCGTATTATTTCCATAGTTAATTTGCATTTTGACAGATGATAAAAAGTTACTGATTTGACCCGTCAGTGCGCTCACTTATTTAGTCCTATTAGATAATATATAAATAATATAATCTCACGCCTTTTATACCCGAGGGGGTAGGCAGAGGTATTCCATTACTGGATATACCCACATGTCTCGAGATATATTGGACCCCTAAATAAATAAATATTAAATCTAAATGATGTTTGTACGAATTGTAAAATCCTGAAAGTATCTTCACTCCCTACCCTACTAATATTATAAATACGCAAGCAACTCTGTTTCTTTGTTCCTTTTTACTGCTAAACCTAGTAGACGATACCGGTTAGACGATAGTTTTCATTTTGAAGAAAGAAAGACTATACATTTATTTTATCTCTGGCAAAAACTTATTGTCGCTAGTTAAGGCAATAACCTAAAGTTCACGCAAAACGGAGCGACGGGTAACGGCAATTACAGCATAATATAGGAACCAATAACCCGATAAAGACAAAAGGTTCAAGCCTGAACGCGACGCGAATCGCAAATCGAAATGCTTTTCGCATGAGTCGCTGACTTCGGGGTTACCATTGCTATTACTTAACTAGCCCTCGCCCACGGCGCGGCTCGATACGTCTCATAAATATCAAGGTTTTAGCTAACTGAAGTTTCCATTCGGTGATGTTGCTAGTTATAATAGTTAGGAAACATTTTCGCCTTTTTAATTCATAGTAATATTAATAACGACTTCAACGCTCTTGACAAAATGGCAGACCTAAGAATTTGATAGATAGACGGACGGATAACGAAGGGATTTGTTTCCTTTTGTGGTACGGAACTTTTAAAAGTAGGGAAGTTACAAATTTCATTGTATTACAAAATCTTGGTCTTTTCAATTAATGTGCCTCGCTTCGCACAGCACTTAATTATTGATTAACCATTGTAATTAGCACACACTGCTACTGAATATAACTGTGTCTATTTTGCTTGGCTCTTCTCTTAGTAACAATAATATTTAACATATCCGCTGTATCGTAATGGTTCTCGTATGGGCCGTCGCACATTCCCGTAGGCTTGAATGCGTAACAAACTCTATTTTAGGAGTTTCTACTTGCAACCGCTCACGCACGGTCTCGTAAACTCTAGACGTATGTTGCTACTTGTAGTGCAATATTGGTCACTGGGTTAGGTAAGGTTACTAACGCCTTTGCGCCAGACACGACTGCCGCGTCGGTCGAGAGGTTTTTACAAGCTTTATTTAACTTGCAATGTATGTTTGCTCTGGTGGAATCTTGCAACTAAATTTTGAAGCAGATATCTTCAACCGATTGATCTGAAATTTTGCATAATTGTGTAACTTCGGTGACAATGCAATATCATGGTACCACCGAGCTGATCTGATGATGGAGCCAGGAGGAGGATATCGCAACTCCTCAATGGCTACTCGTAAACCCCTCGAGTTAAGGCTCATTTGATTTTTTATGACGCGTGCCATAAATACAAAAGCTTGTTTTTTAAGCTATTGCATAGCTTCTATCGCGGGCCTTGAGCGCGGGGACCGAATCCAGAAATTCCGTAACGAAAAAACCTCACGCTCCCCACTCCGACGGGCACGGAGGCGTGGCTGGTTTATTGGGCATAATCCAAACCCAAGTTATGATAGTAGATGGATGGATGAATGGATGAACGGACGGACGGACGGACGGACGGACGGACGAACGGACGGACGGACGGACGGACGGACCGACCGACCGACCGACCGACCGACCGACCGACCGACCGAGGGACGGACGGACGGACGGACGGACAGACGGACGGACGGACTGACGGACGGACGGACGGACGGACGGACGGACGGACCGACCGACCGACCAACCGACCGACCGACCGACCGACTGACCGACCGACCAACCGACGGACGGACCGACCGACCGACCGACCGACCAACGGACGGACGGACCGACCAACCGACAGACCGACCGACTGACCGACCGACCGACCGACCCCACTCCGACGGGCACGGAGGTGTGGCTTGAAGGCCGTGCATTGTCTAACGTCGTTTGTTTTCGGCAGTCTTGTTGATACAAAATGCTATGCAATAGCTTTACCGCGGCAGTCCCCGAGTGCCACACGTCTTTTTTTTTTAGTTTCCACGAACTGTAATTACTTATTAAGAACTGGTTTAGTATAATTTGTTTTAGGTTTGACATAACATTTGACAAGCGGGTAACACCGCAGAATGAGTATAAATGCCAAATATCTCGGATACGGAAAATTAAACATAATATGAAGTGTTTGAAGAGCTGGACAATCTGTATCGCAATCGTTATTAAAAACGTTAATTGTGTGTAGCGTGTGTAAAGAACATTAGAAAATCATAACAATTTCTGCGAAGCTGTAGTTCGATATGACACTAAAATTTCCTGTTGAGTAGCATATTCGTTTACCTAACTTGACCAAAAGGTGGGTAACATCTTCTGGGTGTATACATATGCGAGCATATTTTCGATAGCGCAGCCTTCTAAACGGGTTGACAGATTTTTAAGTGGATTCGTCTTCGTCTCAGGAAACTCAGGCAACATTTTTACCCTCTATAAAGAGGGTAAGGTTTTTATATAGCGGGTTTTTGGTGATGTTAAATAAATATTCAATATCATCCAACGACTATGTTGGGATCTGGTGGCCGAATATTTGAACATCAAAACACGTTAACGGTGCCTGGGGGCTTTAAGAGTTTTAGCACAGTTAAAGCCTTGAAAGTGGGATTCACGAATTTGTAACACAAACATTGAATCGATGCTACGATTATCATCGTAGTTGCGATTGCCAAAAGGTATTTTGAAGTGTAAAACTTATATAGACTATATACTCGTAAACTCATTGCTCAGTTTTTTTTTAAATTCCGTAGTAAATATGTCCTATATATTTAACACTAGCTCGATGGCGGAGGAAAATCATCGTAAGGAAACCCGCAGTTCCCAGAATTCATTCTTATGTATTTATTTTTGACTTCTTTCTGACCTAATTTTCTATATGAGAGTAAGACTAGTTTGTAAATATATTTTTTTAACTTACACGTAATATCTAATGCAAATTATTAATTTTTTCTTAGCGTAGATCACACACGGTTATAACTAGACAACAACTGATAAACATACATAAATAAATATTAAACACCCAGATACGAAGCTAACAGACATGTGTAATTGTTCGTTCAAACAAATGTGGGCTCCGAGCTTTTTATATTTTATTTTATGTTTTATATTTACTTTACTTTCTATTATTACCTCTTTCATCTTTTGTGTAACTTCAGCTTTTGCTCTTTCTAAAAATGAATAAATATAAATGTTTAAATCTGCCTTTTTTTATAAATAAGTGACATAAAAATCAAAAAGAATATTTTGCTCTTCATGATTTCAATAACCAAGTCTTATTATTAGGGCTACCCTTTTTGACACATTCCTTGTAACGCTTTTATAACTACATTTCCATTCTCAAAATGTTAATTATAAATTGAATTACGTTTTACTTTGTTATCTTAATCCTTTTGTTAATTAGTGTCCTCTTTTGTTTCAGGTAAACAAGCAGTAGTTATCATATCATGCTGAACAATTATAATATGTAAGTTGATTATTGTATATAGCAGCTGTCCTGTCTGTTAATTGCCTTTCTCATTATTCGCTTCAATTGCTAAAGAACAGAATGAATAGGTAAGTTCTTTGTTGGATATTTTTGCCAATATTTTCTTTGTCTGGACTTAGAACTAATTTAAAAATAACATATTTTTTACTTTGGTAAATTCAGAGGGTGGCTGCGGGTTGACGAAGTGTATACTGTGTGACAAATAATTTGTTTAATTAAAGTGTAATAATAAATTAGATCTTAATCACATTTTTTAAAGGAGAAGTCATATTATCTCCAATGTGACACTAATCGTACCATTCGTACCCTACTGATATTATAAACGCGAAAGTTTGTGAGGATGGATGGATGTTTGTTACTCTTCTACGCAAAAACTACTGGATTTTAATTAAAGTTAACAGTAATGCAGCTGAAACATCAGAATTACACATACCTATACTATTTTTTATCCGGGAAAGAGGACGCAGCGGAAGCAGTCGCGAACAAAAGTTTGTTTTATATTTTAATACCTATGCAACTGTAGTTACTTTGTAACACCGGTAACAGCTCATTAGGTCACAGTTTATACCTAACGACCCATTTCCCGATATTATTTTGCACCATTCTCACGTTTTGTCTAGACTACTCGACGCGCTCCAGATTTTACTCCGGCTGCTCTCTCTCTCTCTCTTTCTATACCGCGACGCCTAGCCATCTTTCTCTTTTGCACTCGTGCAAGTATATCGGTATACGACGTTATCAGCTCCAGTTTGCTTTAGACAAGAATTGGATTGCGTTATTGCGAAAGCCGATTGTGATGTCCCATATTTCGGCCCTTTAGTTTTCTTAGGACGTTTCGTATGTAAGTTTTGTTTCAGTGTAAAATATATAGAACTAGCTTTTAACTGCGACTTCGTTTGCGTTTCGGAATAAAAAAAATCGCTTTGTATAAATAAGCTATCTAAGTATAAATATTACTAAAAGTTTTATCAGAATTTTCGTGCCATAGTTTTTGCATGAAAGAGTAACAAACATCTATCTATCCTCCGTTACAAAATTTCATGTTTATAATAATAGACAGCAAAGTAGTGTTTTGTCACTATGAATATAAAAATATTGAAAGCGCAAATTAAATATATTACTTTTTTTGAACCAATACGTAACTGACCCACTCTAGCTGTTATCTTAATCTAAACCTATGATTTAGTGCAGCATGACGTATTTTTAGCTCTAGATAACCGAATTGCGTTTGCGCAACCGCCTGACATTTTGACGAGCAGAAATAGTGCCCCAGCGCCCTATTTCTTGGGCACTTGGCTGATTTATTGCAAAATGAATTGTTGATACTATTTAAAAATTTGGGACATTTCTCTGTTACGCAATAGGTTTCAAAGCCAAGTTCAAATGTATTTTGCCAAAGCCATACCTACTAATATTATAAAGAGGTAAAGTAATAAGATGTTCTATGTTTTTCAAATACCTACCTACCTGTTTTTTTTAGTTTACTAAGTACTACTAACGTATAATGTTGCTTTGATTATATTACTGACAACATTTTTTGTATGGTTAGGTACCTAAAATTTGTTTTATATCCATTAAGCCTACATGCGAGATATTAGGTGTTGGCCCCGAGCTGGAATCGAAAACGCGCCCTCCGACTCAGAAGGCAGATAAAAACTGAGCCAAAGGCCGGTCAACCCACCTAATAACTTTGGTTTTGAAAGCATCCTAGTCGTTATTTTCAAGTTATTAGATACTAGCGGTTTCGCGCGGTTTCAATCGCGTAGTTCCCGTTCCCGTGGGAATACGGAAATAAAATATGCAGCCTATGTTACTGAGGGATCTTCTAGCTTTCCATAGGTGATTTTTTTTTTAAAACGGGCCAGTAGTTTTTGAGTATATTGGTAACAAACGTACAAAAATACAAATATTTCCTCTTTATAATATGTATTAGCATAGATCACAATAAATTTCCCTACTACTAATACAACAACAACTCTTCTACGATTTGCATCGGAGAATCTTTCTCCAAAGATAGATGCAAAAGTTGCAATTCCGCATAACTAATGAAGTGTATCTGAAGCTCAACACGCTTGACATTTGGCCGAAGACGTAGAGTGCAGACCTTTGGAGGGCCCTTCAAATGTCGCACTGAGAGCCCTACCACCGGCGCCGAGAGGAAGCTAAGAAATCTTCAAATGAATTGGAAAATTTATCACTCTGCTTTGGAGGTCACGGCCGAGTTGAAATGTGGACTGAGCGTCTTTCGCCGACCGGTAGATTTGTTTTGATTATTCAAGATGTTTACATTCGATGTTTGGATTTAAGTCTATATTTTCTCTCTTACACCGCCCATCACTAACTTGACGGTGAAGGAAAAAATCGTGAGGAAACCCGCAGGTCCCAGAATTAATTCTGAGCATGTGTAACAGACCCGGTCCGGCGATGGGCTCACCACCTCACGCTTAGGGGTCGAAATCGGTCGAATGTAGGTACTTGTGAAAAGTGGGTAGTTCCAGAAATGGAATACCTCTGCCTACCCTTTCGGGATAAAAGGCGTGAGATTATTTTTTATGCGCGTTATGTATATAGAGTGTTTTTTTTGGACAGTACGGAGAGGAAGTCTCAAAAATCGCTCGCCTTATAAACTCACTCTGTAGTCTGTACACTTTGGTACAAAGTCAATGTTAGTTTGATTTGATCACTCAGAAACTGATTTGATTAGACCCAAGGCCCTCTGCTTCCGGCTCTTAAAGTGAATAGGACCGTAGTAGGGAATCCGTACAATGCGTGATTTGTGCGAGATAGGCCAATCTGCTCATCTATTGTATTCGCTGTCACCAAAACAGTAAATACTAAGCTCACGACTTCTGCAAGCTGAAGATTCTAGAAACGGTGAGATTTTGTGATAACTGGCAGTCTTAAAATGCGTTTATATTAACATGAATATACTCTATCTCTTTTCTTGTAACAAGAGAGAGATGGGAACCAAGCGAGAAGTCCAAGTCACTTAACGAAAAGGACAGAGCCAGCCCTCGAGTAGAAAGTGGGTCACATAGGTAAATAACTAGATCCTATTTATTCCTGTTTCCGTGGGAATTTCGCAAACTCCTTTTTTAATGGATACCTATGACTAATATATACATACTTTCTGATTTCGTAATTTATTAATGAGCGAGTATTATTTCGCCTTTATATATAGAGATAGCACTAAATCAGTCGTGTCTCACGCACGAATCCGTGGGCGGTCGCTTTTACCGGTGACATAAAAATAGTGGTAACTCCGAATTGGTTTGTAAATTATTCTTAGCCGATAACGATGCAATCGCAGAGTAAGAACATTAATTCGGTAATAGAGATGTCTTATTGACAATTTAATGTATTATTTTTGGCACTATAAAATTAGTCTTTTGCATTTTATGTAGCCGTAAGAGCCCACTGCTGAGCTAAGGGTCTATCCTCACACACGAGGAAGTATGATGATGATTTTATGTAGCGGTAAAAAAAATATTCATATTTTTCTATTCTTAAGAGAGATAAATGGCTGTGCTGTGATGGCACTCTTTTATGATCAAAGCGAGCGATTTTTGTTATTGAATATTTATTTAACTATGTCTATCAGTTTTTTAGTACCCATAGTACAGGCCGTGCCTCCGTGTGTAAATTGTGTCCCACAATTTATTATATTATTATTAATAATGAAACAAAACTAACTTGACTTCGCAATATAAAATCCGTTAAACCGTTTAAGCTACACACACAGCTTAAGTATGTACTTAAGCTGTGTGTGTAGATCCTCCTTCTGGTGAAGTCGGGTGAATCCTAGCTGACAACATAAAGCTCGGACACACCGAATGCGCTCGAGTCGTCTCCGGTCCATAATGGGACATTCTATCGTGATAGAATAACAACGCGTTGTTACTTTGCATTGTCACGTTCTTTGATTGCAACATCACTCGCAGCAATTATGGTCCGGAGATGGAGTACATATGGGTTCGGTGTGCCCCTGCCTTAATTCTTGGTACAGTCAACCTTTACGCGAGGTGTACCTCATGTCAGACTCGCACTAAATGTGCTCTTGACTGTACAGTCTCGAATTCTCGATAATTCATACCACTGAAGTTTGAGAATGACGTTCGTTATAAATAGGGCTGTCACTGCACTATGTAGTTTTCAAGTAAGTAATAAATATTCTTCATAGTGGCATTATTCCGAACTTTCTAACAAAACCACAACGTTGCAAGTACGAGAATTGATGTCTCCTATTCTATGGCGCCGACTCTAGTATCAGTCACAAAGAGCTGAGGTCGTCTTTAAAGGCTAAATAATATCCGACTTGCTTACACGCAAGTTCGATTTGGACAGTAAAAAAACGATAAAGCTTCAAATCGATAAATTTATGTGTTGTGTTAAGAAAGCTAGTCAATATTCCACATTTAAATGTTCGGTTAAGACTCGATTATCAATCATTTTTTATCAGTTCTGAGACTGATAAATTGGTTAAAAAAAGATTATTCCTGTATCGATTGAAGCCAAAGGTCAATGGCAAGCGCATCGATGGCCTGTAACACGTTATCATGAATTCGCCAAGTACTTTTTATAGGTATTTTATAGATTTTCGATTTGAATATTGAATTCAAGTAATATAAATGTGCAGTTAATTTTGCAGTATTTTATTATTTGCACTGCAGTAATTAATTTTAATCTAGATTTAAAAAATGATTAAGTCATAATGTCTGATGATGATGGCAAGGAAAACAGTGCGAAAACCCGATTCGCATTTGGACGGTCTTATCGCAATGACTAAGTTCTGTTTGCCTCAAAGTTTCAGACTATATGCTACTATCTAGTAACTGCTACTTCTAGTGTATCAAGCACCTTCTAGTAATGAACATGCTTATTTCACCCGCGTAGTTCCCGTTCCCGTGGGAATACGGGAATAAAAAACAGCCTATGCGTTATTCTGATGTATAAGCTATAAAACTGTAAAGTTTCATCAAAATCCTTTCAGTAGTTTTTGCGTGAAAGAGGAACAAACATCCATACATACAACCTTTGCGTTTATAATATTAGTAGGATATGCTACTAAAGCTTTACAGCATTCTGGAGAAAGTAGAGGTTAGGGCGCTTCTACCCTCAGTTATATCGCTGGCTATAAGGCAGTGCCTACACTGCTTACCCGTGAGGACAATAGACCCCATTAGTAAACGCTAAACCACAAATTGTTCGCCATAAAGCAATGCATTACGTCTTTAAGGCCATTACAAAACACTTTCAAAACGGCCACGCGTGGTGGACGAGCGAAAGTGGCGGCCACGGCAAGTTTCGCTTTTTCGCTTTTCTGTAAAATGTTCGTCGCAAGGTCAAATGCTATGAATATGGACGACATAATAACTCGCTTTCTATACGAAGTGGATGACGGGAAATTCGTGACGTTTTATGCTGATGTATGGTATGGTAATACGCCCGTGAAATTTTATTTTAGGTAGGCCTTTATCTTTATCAATAACTAAATTTCCGAATTTAGTTCCGAGCATTTTGTTATCGACTTGTGAAATGAATCAAAAGAACGAGAATAGGGGTCTGTCAATCGTTCGTTCGTTCGTTCGTTCGTTCGTTCATATATTCTCAGTAACGTTATTATTTATCATCAAATCTGGTAAGGTGTGAAATCAGAGCAATCTAAATTAACACACAGTTGACACCGTTACTTGGTATGATTACAAAACAACGTAATTAAGTAATTGTGTGAGCATTAACATCGTAATTATGTGTTTAACGTCTTCAGGGCTTGTGACGTCACGACATGATTGGATTCAAAATTGTCTGCCTTATTCGGTTAATGTTAACAAATGATTGGTTTGAACTAAGTAGTTTAGAGCAGTGATAGCCTTTGGGCTCGGGTTTTAATCCTGGCAGGTCATGTACCAATGACTTAATAAAACTTACCTACGTACATATTTATAACTAGCGGTGCGGTGAAAGAATTTTTAAAATCGGTCCAGTAGTTTTTGTGTTTATTTGTAACAAACATACAAAAATACAAATCTTTCCTCTTATAATATTAGTATAGATTAGCCGGGGAAGGAAAGGATCGTGAGGCAGGCCCCAGAATTGATTCTGAGGCACGTGTATCCTGGTTCAGCGATACCTATACACACAATCTGTCACGTTTAGGGGTCCAAAAGTAGGTATTTCAATTAATAAAGTACCCTGTTCTACCCCCTCTGGGATGAAAGGAGTAAGGATTTTTTTTTTGTAGTTCATATATTTACAAGCCGAGTGCCCGATGGGATTTAGTAAAATGACGTACTTCCAATCAAACTTTCATCCCCTATTTGAGAGTCCCATAAGAAAAGAATTTTTAATAATCCTCACCTAAGTAATACAAAGAACTGTCATGCTTCTAGACCCATCAGCGTAGAATTAGCAGTAGAGTTGTAGTAAGTAGATACTTTAGCCTTAATTTAATACACAATCCCACTATAGTCTATTTCGCACCAAATGGGTTCGGTGACAGTTCACATTTTTCCTTTTTACATTTTTCCTTTATACAACTTTCTAGTAAGAAAAATAGATGGTTCCAAAAATAATGAATAATTTATTATTATGTCTTTGCTAAAATACAATAATTGTCGCCTCTAAAATTCTAAATTAAAATCTCAGACAATCTAAATCAAGCGTTTAACGGAACTTTTACTCATAGGGATTGACACAACTTAATCTACATTAAATCGATGAATCGAAGCTTTTTGGAGGGAATCCGAAAAAAGGTGCAATGTTTTTGTAAAATTAACATTTTGTTGTATCTTTTGGGTTTAAAATAGTAATAGTGTATTATGTGGCAGGGGTCTGTGAAAGTGTGCAGTGATTTCTAGATTCGATAATGTATGATTATTTTCGTATTGCATCAAAAAGTCGATGACATATTTTTTTTATTTTACCATGTTTTTCCCATATATAACCTGTGAAATTTAAACATATTCAATAAAAAGTAAACTTGAAAAATCATTCTATCAATAAAGTAGAAAATCGATTCCATTTCCTTTGCAAACTTACTCGAAATTTTAGAAAAATCGATTCGATTTCATTGGGACACATCACTTCAATTGTCAACAGTGAACTGTCACCGAACCCATTTGGTGCGAAATAGACTATAATATAAGCCTTTGTTGCGACTTCGTTCGGGTTCCATATAACTCTATAGGTTTATAACATAGCCGAGGATACAAGGTGGTAGCTGTTTAAAAGAAACCTAGACATTAGTTACATTCGCATATTTTATAATGACTTATAATTTCTCTTTTATAATCATATTAGTGCCGATATTTGGTTCTAAATCAGGCTTTAAGTGCTCAACGAAGTTGTATGAAACATGTTGGACAGATAACTTGAATTAGAACTACTTTAAATAAAATAAACTAGTTTTAATATCTTAACAGAAATACAGAATACCTTACCAGATCACCACTTTATAGAGCCTATATAAATCTCTCTAGAATTTTACGAGCAATTAAGTCTGCTAATTAATAATGAAAGTTTAATTTCTCCACTTCTCCGCTTCCATTAAGTTGTTAAGTGTCTATTGCGCAGTATTTGTAATTTAACATTAATGAATAATATTAACAAAATCAAACTTCAGCGTAAACAGAAACCAAGCGTATTTTGTACTGTATCATTAAAAGGAAAGGACATTAAATTATTTCTTACAAAATATTTAACATTTAATCTTATTTCGCAAGTTCTTGTAATAGCAGTTTTTCCTGCATATCAAACCATTTGCTCCTCTTGCGTTATACGGCTTGTAACATATTGAACGCAAGACCAGAAATTAGCTTTTTCTTAAGCAGGTGTGAAATCTATTCCAAGGGTTTTTTTAGTATAGATTATAATTTAAAAATAGAAGTAGTTTTATTTTAAAATGAACTCTATTCCATGCATTGCTATAAAGTTTATTTTTGCAGACTCTGGTAAACTGTGTGAGACTGACTTGTTAACATTGTCACATAATATTATATTGTACCACATTTTGAGCGAAATAAAAATATTCTATTATAAAAGCACTACAATTGAAAAACATGTTGGGGTGTTTATATGTTTGAAGGAATTAGGGTACACATCTAAAGTAAAAAAAGATTCGAAAATATTGTTCTAAACTCATGCCAGACGACCTTAATGAAGTAAATAATAGCCTGAATCGGTTCCGCATGACTTACTCGAACAAAGAGACTTACACATTTTATTTTATTTGCAACGCAATCACTATAAGTAAAGTTTATTGCGCACACCTGTGTTGGAGAGCGATTTTTAATTCATAAGGATCTTCCATGTATTACGGATTTACGGATGTATCGATTCAGGGGGCCTGCAGCCGTTGTAACTTAGGATTTCTCGGACCGATAGGTTTCAGAAATTATATCGTTGATGCGGGGAATATGACGTAACCCCCGTTTTCGAAAAAAGAGGAGTGTTATAAGTTTGACGCCACGTCACGACGACCACGACGATGCGTCTGTGCGTACGTATTTCTACAAATGTGCATTTTTGCGATGACCTTCTTACGTTCCTGAGTCGTAAAAAAGTGGATATTTCCAGCATTGGAATACCTCTGCCTTCTAGGGACAAAAAGACGAAATCATGTTTTTTTTTTGCTTACGGATTTGATGTCATTCCTTCCTAGAATAATGTTCACTGACTACATAGGTCGGAGATTGTCTTCGTACAGTTTGAAGGTTTTTGTTAAATTAACCCGTATCGAATTGTTCGTAATAAAGAAAAGTGTAGTCACTCATGCATAATTTAAATTTAAGAACATATAGACAGACAATAACCGGAAGCCTTGATTGAATTTGAAATGGTCGTTTTTATTGGCTATTAACATACAAAAACCGACGAAAAAGGTCGTCGGTAATTCTCAGCTACTGTATTACTTACCGTGTTTTATCGCGGACCCCTCAATTATGCGTACACGCAGCTGCGGACGCAAGAGTTTCGAGTACCTACAACACATACATAATAATTGTTTCCATAAAGAAGCGATGCGATGTTTTCAACACGGCATTAAATTAGTCTGCTGTTTTTAATGGACGTTCGAAAATTTATTTTGGTTTCAGATTTATCGGCAGAAAGTTGAATAAGTGTAAATCATTGTTGGTCGCCATGTTTTTTTTAATAAAAACACTTTCAATCCGCGGTGGGCTTACTCGGTTTAGTATAGCTTATTGTATTATTTATTATTATTTGTATAGCTTATTGGTGAAGAAAGAGGGGCTGATTGGTGTGCTGTTACGGATTCATTGCGTATAGTGTGATACATATACTTAACTGGCTTTTAAGCATGATGCGTTTATATTGTGTAAAATATCTTAACATCTAAGAATCAGCGTCCCATGTGCGATTAAGGACTAACGATAATCCTATTGTGTCTGCTTTCCGTTACGGGTACGGCTTAAACTTTCATCAAGCAACCGTTAACATGATCCGGCGCACGGCAGGACGTTCGTAATTGGTCGAGAGCCAGACGCCACTTGTTTTACGCAGTGTTACCAGATCATAGCTTCTTTATAATTTTAGGAATATTTATGTTCAGATGTTTCTATAATTCTCCTAAAATAAAGTTACTTACACAAATACAATGCAATATTAACAAATAAAAAATGATCTTTAAAGGAGCCATGGGGAACAGTATCCAGAACACTGGCTCTATTTCCTCTCTGGATATTTCCTCGATGGAGACTGATCACTTGACGAGATAACTGCCAGCCCTGACATTTTAAACTGAGGTACATTACATATACGAAATAAAAAATATATAATCTCGTAATATTAGGACTTAGTAAAATTACTATCTATATATATATTTTATATTAGAAATGCGAAGTGTGATTATGTTATGTTAGATCAACGTAATGCATAAAGATAGTTGGAGTACTAGGAAGAGATAAAGGGTACTTTTTTCCCGGAACGCAGGCGAAGTCGCAGGCTGAACCTATGTTTAAATGAATACAAAATTCCAAGCGACTGGCAACCCTTTCCTCGGGTATTATGGCCGCGGACACAGCAGGAAACACTAATTATTGCCGAAGTACAGTTAAAACCAGTTCTTTATGAGTGCACCCACCTTTGTTCGGAACTTGCAAGTTGAGAATCTTTTTGGAAAGGATATGGCTCAAGTTTTTTAAAAGGCTCCTTGAAATGTATTAAGCAAATTCTAAGAAAAAAGGTCTGCAGAGGTATTCCATTACTGGATATAACCACTTTTTACCAGAATATTTGCTCTTAAACATGACAGGTGGAGAGTCCATCGCCGGACCGGGATGCTGTCACACATGTCTTAATATCTAGCTGATTTCCTCAAACTCGCAAACTAGTGATAAATAATAATAAGCAAATTATAAAATCCACTCTAATATAAATTAAAGTTCAAAACATTCTTACAATAATATCGTCGAGCATGCATGAGTCGATGGATGTGGAGAAAGCACGAGAGATCTGTCAGGTTCGTAGCAAGTGGCTGTCTATTGTATCTGCCTACCCCAATGGGAAATAGGCGTAAGAACATAAAAGTAAATGTAAAGGTGTTACTAAACCCACATATAACAGTCGGTCGTACCGCACATCAAATGGATGTGTTAGGCTAATCGATCGACTTGCAATTGATATGACACCGAGAATTGATCAAGCATCATCACCGATTTAAATCAACCGATGCTCGACTGAAACACATGACTGATTTGATTAACGTATGGTGATTGGCTGACGTCTGTCAGTCGATGTACTTTACGATCCACAGCACACAGGGATCAATGCAAAGTGTATGTTAATGATAACTGATAATAACTTTTTTAGGAAGTTGGGATAAAATGGCATAAGATTTTTGAGTATATTTAAAACTGCCCTTGCTTCGGTGTAAGTTCCTATCGAATTTGTTATATTTTTAAAAAAACCTACTTCATTTAAGAAACCTTTGTGCAGCATCCTCTTAGACCAAGCGGTGTCGGATTTGAGGTGATAGATCAGTGAGGTCATGATGTTAGTTGCTAGTTTTATAACGCAATCGTACTGGTTTCCTTTACTAGCCCAGTGATTTAGTATCACTGCGTCTATTAGGATCAAAATAGAGTACCATTGATACTAATCATATAAAAGTAAAAAAAACGGATCCAAAAGTAGTTTCACTCAACACAATGCGTTACATTACAGTGCAATATGGTGACTTTCAAAAAATGACACAGTTTGACCAAATGTATCCGGTTTGCGCAACACATGCGCATGTCGCGAGATCATCTGCGCGCGCGCAGTAGAAAGTGGGCGGTTTGACGCCCGCTCGCGGTTGTTTTTATTTGCAGGGCTTTCCACGCAAGCTTAGTGTTTTTATCAGAGGATTTATTATGTTGTTTCAGATGGTTATGATTATGGTTCAAACACCTACCGTAGTAAATATGTAAATAGTAAGAATAGTCAACGTAAGTTAAACGAGCAAACAATGAAGGTGACGTGTGGTAACAAGCAGTCTGTCTTCTAAATATATAAAAGAAGAAATTGATTGGCTGCCTGATCTATCAACGCACATCCGAAACATCTGGGTTTAGAAGCATGAAAATTTGCACACACGATTCTTAAATGACCTAAGTGAATATTTTTGGAAATTCCCACGGGAACGGGAATAAACATTGTCCACGCGGGCAAATATTACCAAACTTACTCTACTCGTAAAATGCTGGAGCATAATGAAACAACTTAAATTAAACCCGGTTTTTTAGTAAATACACTGGCGATTTGAAGAATTCTTACAATGCAATAACCAATACCTAATGATACCCTATCTCCCTATGCAGTAGATTTGTATGGGGCGGTATGTAAGGTAAACGAAGAACCACCTAGCTAGGCTGTTAAGGGTTGATAATGTTGCTAGAAGGCTAATAGTATACATGACTGGTAATGACACTGAAAATACACGAGTGTAATTACATATGACTAAGTAAGCTACTATGTTTCTAACACATGAATTATTATAGAAAATATTCCTATATATGGTGTGATTTGCGTTGACTAAACTATCACCCTCTAACATAGCATAATAATATCTATTTATTACCTACCTTGCGTTGCGTGCAACGAGATGGAACTAGGTTTTTTGCGTCACCCTGTGTCACAGTAGACTATTTTCGACTGTATATCATGGTAAATAGGGGTGTATTTGGGCTGGCAGAGGATTGCAGATAGGTGTTGATTGCCTTTTCACGGTCCGGAATATGATTTCATTTGAGCGGGGAAAGCATAGTGCACAGTCGAAGCGTCGCTAACAATGAGTTTGTTTTAGATACATACTAGGCTTTGCTCTCGGTTTTACTTACTTGTTTAAAACAATTAATAAAAAACATAGATACTAAAAAGAATTTGCTAAAGGAAAAACAATTGAAGCAACAGTACAGGATTTTAGATGCAGGCAGGTACCCAGTTTTCATACACGACTTATATTTTACGGGCCCCTATGATGAACCCAAGAATAAAAAAAATCTAAAAAATCTCACGCCTTTCATCCCCAAGGGGGTAGGTAGAGGTATTCCATTACTGGATATACCCACATTTCACGAGATACATTGGACCCCTAAACGTGATAGGTGGTGAGCCGTTCGCCGGACCGGGTCTATTTACACATGTCTCAGAATTAATTCTGAGACCTGCGGGTTTCCTCACAATGTTTTCCTTCACCGTCGAGCTAGTGATAAATATTATGTACGTAAGTTTTTGAAAAACTCATTCTTACATGCCAGGATTCGAACCCGAGCCTCACTGATTTTCGACCGGCTCTTTAACCGTCCGGGCTATCACTGCTCAATGATGAACCCATGTTACGATATTTTCCTTCACCGTCAAACTAGTGATAAACATGTACAGTCAAGAGCATAATATGAAGCTTTACACTCGTAGTGCGAGTCGGCCCTCTAAGGCGATTGTAATAAGAACGTTACAAAGTCCAATGTGTCAAGCTCCACGTGCTCTTGACTGTACTTGCTAATAATAAATCATCGGTACATGGTTCCAGAATTCGAACTCGGACTTTACGCATGAGAACAAAGATTCTTCTGTCACCGCTGGAAAGTAAAGATCTATGGTATTAAAAGGCTAACTGAAAATTATTTCATATATATAATAATATATATAATATAATATAATCTCACGCCTTTTTATCCCCGAGGGGGTAGGCAGAGGTATTCCATTACTGGATATACCCACATTTCACGAGATATATTGGACCCCTAAACGTGATAGGTGGTGAGCCTATCGCCGGACCGGGTCTGTTTACACATGTCTCAGAATTAATTCTGAGACCTGCGGGTTTCCTCACGATGTTTTCCTTCACCGTCGAGCTAGTGATAAATATGTACGTAAGTTTTGAAAAACTCATTGGTACATGCCAGGATTTGAACCCGAGCCTCACTGATTTTCGGCCGGCTCTTTAACCGTCCGGGCTATCACTGCTTTTATTAATTATTTCATATAGGTATATAATATATATAATCTCACGCCTTTTTTATCCCCGAGGGGGTAGGCAGAGGTATTCCATTACTGGATATACCCACATTTCACGAGATATATTGGACCCCTAAACGTGATAGGTGGTGAGCCCATCGCCGGACCGGGTCTGTTTACACGTGTCTCAGAATTAATTCTGAGACCTGCGGGTTTCCTCACGATGTTTTCCTTCACCGTCGAGCTAGTGATAAATATAGGTACATCCGACATAAACACTGCAATTTACTGCATCGTCCGTCCGAACTCAAGTTATTTATAAGCAAGCAGACATAGGAGAGATTTTAATATTTTGTAGAGAAACGAAAACACTGAAGACAAAATGAGAAATGGTGACTCAAGTGTGTCTACTAAACTACACCACAGTATTGGATAGTGACTCTTATAGCATGCATGTTAAGATTGAGTTTCGTAGTGAACTCACGGTCCACTGCGCTGTAGGTATTGTCAGGAAGTATGACCTGGAAACCTGTATTCACGAGGAAAAGTGATTTTGGAAACAATTATTTTAAATTTTTCACGTTGAAAACAGTAACAGAGCACAAAATGTTCAAAAATTTGTATATATTAAGTACATAGCTGGAATTGTTCAGCCATTGAGTGTTAAGGCTAGTCCCACACTATGTCGCAGGTCGTAGAGATAGACGTAGTAGTCGTAGTGTGACGCGTCAAATGATCGAGTTACTGTAAAGTGTAAACCATATTTACTAGTAAGACATGAGATTAAAAAGTTGCCCTTGAGTTTCTTGCTGGCTCTTCTCGGGGTACCTACTGCATTTGGAACCAGCAACTCGTCGGTCGGTGGAGATGGGCTGCTGTTTACATTTAGCCAATCTTCATGGACGAGTTTAGTGTGCCTTGTTATTGACGTTCTAAAGTGTATTTTGTATACCTAGTGAAATAAATGATTTTGCGAATTTGAATTTGTGTATGATCTGTCCAAACGATAATTTGTTATTGAAAATATGCCTGAGTTCATAATTTTTTTTAGTACCAAACTGCTTCACTATTTTGATTGTTTTGTTATTTTCAAATTGACTATAATTGTGATATAAAAGTTGTTTTAAGTTGTTTTTGGATTCTATTTTTGATGAATGATTCTCGCAATTAAATTTGGCTACATTACACTACCCTATTAGATGTAACAAAGTCATGTATCAAAATATGTACGGCGCAGACAATGTGAATCACATTTCTGTTTGCAGTAATTGCGTATTGTACCTTGTTAATTATCCACTGAGTATTTTAAACCAAACTTATCCTTAATTAAAACAAATGTATCTAATTGTATTTACCTTGACAATGCGAGGAAACGATGTCAAACTTCCAAACACGATCGGCATTTGAATTCTATTTGCAGAGGAGCTCGAATAAAATCAGTTGGAAACCGTATAACCATGAATATGTATGCGGTACAGCAAAAATGTAAATGGCGCCACGCTACGCTTGCCGCCGCGGCGCTGGGAAATGATGAAATCCCATCTAGGACCATCCAAGTGTGGTAATTTTGTTTGGATGAAAGCATAGTCGGTGCTGATGACATAATTGATGAACCGGAAAAAATCCTGCGAAAAATGCATCGAGTGAAAAACTGCATTTATTTTATTCGATTTACAACAGTAAACAACTGTATAAGAGACTAGCAGTTCGTTTCCATGGGAATTTTGCAACATCCTTTCTTCTCTTTTACTTCCTTAGAAATTTACCTTGTAGCGTTTATTCTTTCTGAAATTTTGTTATTAATCAGTGAGTGGTTTTTCATTAGGTACCTATGACCAGATGCATTCTCTCCAAATACATTCAACATTATCAGTGATATCACCAAAATAAAGCGTAATAGATAAATGTCACACAGAAATCCTCATTATTGTTATCAGCTGCTTGACGTATTAGCTCTTTCAAATAGGAAAATATTACCACAAGGATACAATAGAAAAATAGTTTAGTGACAGCTACATAATATTATTTTTATTGAGATTGGATTCTTAAATTTAGCTTATCTGAATAATCATCGCAGTAGGTACGGCAGGTGGTGAGTACGGACCTTATTGCCGACTTTCCCATTTGACGATTTTTTTGTAAAGTTATACGTGTTACTGATATGCCGACTTTTTATATTTTATTAAGTTTCGTGCCTTTCCCTTACTTCGGTTCGGGATGCTTGCTCGGTCCAAGTCTCGGAACTGCTAACAGAACAAACCTGTAACTAGGATGGCACCAACAGTTATTTAATCGCTTCTCTAGCTTTGCGCTTTATCACTAGACGCAGTGCCCCAGATTATGAGTGTGTTAAGTCAATAAATAGATAAGATTACTGACATACACATGTTTGTATAGCCCAATTACACTACGTGCAGGTAAATGATTTACAAAAACTATTTTGTTCTCTTCCAAAATGTCCACCATTTAGGCTAGCAAAGACCACTCACATCCAACACATGTAAGTAAATGGGTGAAATTGAAACCCGGCTACGAAAAAATGTATGTATGTATGGTGGAACACCGGTGCGAGTGCACGAGCAAAAAGTATGTAGTTCTAAATGTTTCTCTTTGGACCCCTAAACGTGATAGGTGGTGAGCTCATCGCAGGACCGCGTTCTGTTACACATCGCACATGTCTCAGAATTAATTCTGGGACCTGCGGGTTTCCTCACGATGTTTTCCTTCACCGTCGAGTTAGTAATAATAAATATGTACGTAAGTTTTTAAAAACTTATTGGTACATGTCAAGATTCCAACCCGAGCCCCTCATCACGTGAAGCAGGTTCTTTAACCGTAAGGTTATCACTGTTGTGAGAGCTATGGTGTGGTAACATAAATGTACACAATACAAGTAGCCTACTAAAAACGTAATCCTTCCTTTTAGATACGCCGTAGTCGGGTAAAGATATATAAAGGTCTTCACGATACCGCCTCCAAAATGTCTACTGTTTCGGGTTTCAAAGACCGCCCGCATCCAAATAACAAAGTAGTAGCATATATAATCTCACGCCTTTTATCCCCGAGGGGGTAGGCAGAGGTATTCCATTACTGGATATACCCACATTTCACGAGATATATTGGACCCCTAAACGTGATAGGGGGTGAGCCCATCGCCGGACCGGGTCTGTTTACACATGTCTCAGAATTAATTCTGAGACCTGCGGGTTTCCTCACGATGTTTTCCTTCACCGTCGAGCTAGTGATAAATATGTACGTAAGTTTTTGAAAAACTCATTGGTACATGCCAGGATTCGAACCCGAGCCTCACTGATTTTCGGCCGGCTCTTTAACCGTTCGGGCTATCACTGCTCTTAGTAGTAAAGTAGTAGCATAAGGGCGCTTATTCTTGCAAAATAAGAACAAGTATTTCCCATTATGCCAGAGGGCCTTTCAAAGCTAGCTGCGAGGTCGCATCCAACACGACACAGATTTTGCACGACTCATCTTAACAATATATAACGGGACTAGTGGATGTCTGCGACTTCGTCTTCGTTTTGGCCGGGTTAAGAAGAAGCACCATGTTTACGTAGATAACTTGGCTTCCAGGCGGCGTATCAAAATAAAACATGTAAGTACCAGATTTGAAGGTAGACAGGCAACAATAAAAATGGGAAAAAAGCAACCAATTTGCTTCATTTTTTGCGTGATGCGCGTACAAATATACCAATTACCAACAGACACACAGACAAAAATTCAAGAAATAATTGTTTTGGATTTATTGATGTTGTAAAGACCCCTTATAAATTAGTTTTCTTAAATATCTACTATGTACACACAGTACACACACATTGGCCAGTTACAATTTTATTATATGTATGTATAGATTCCGACTGGGAAATGAATGTTATTCATCTAACATAGAATACAATAGTAAAAGTTCAGAATAACAGGAAAAAGAGTCAATACAAAGAGTTAGCGAAACGAAAACATCGAAAAAAGAAATCGGTAGGATTTTTGGCGGCAGCTTTACGAGTAAACTAAATAACAGGATCACGAAGAATTACAAGAAGAAGCGGAATAGTAAATAAGTTTAGATATCGCCATGAATAAATTATCTTATTCTAATAAAATAAACTAGATAGAGTTTACCTACACAAGAAACATGTTGAACAAAAAATTGACAAAGGATGGATCAATACAAATGCAATACAGAAAATTATATTTGTGCTGTAACAGTAAAGAATATCTTAATTTTTCTGTCTTTATAGAAGTTTCTAAGATATACTGTGTCTACTCTAAATAATGGGAAAAGGACAAGAAAATTGTGATACATAAGGTTGAACAATTTTTGTACTATTTATCGGATTCTAATGGGAGTTTTCACTGTTAACCGATAGGGGCCGGTCCTACTTGGAAAATATACCTTGTATCGTGATAGTAAAAACTAAATAACTACTAGTTGAACGGAAACACGTTTTTAGGAACTATTCCAATGTATTCCAAACCAAGTTTTCGACCAATTAGGTAGCATACTTGAGTTCCGTCTTAGATCATCTTGCTAACAATACTTTTGTAGAAGCCCAAGCCGTCACGTTTGATAACGGATTGTTTGGAAACAACGATAAGCATTTCCTAATTGATAAGTCCGCTTATAGATATGTCAGGTAGTCATACTGCACGTGCATAAGAGCATGCGACCCAGGAAACGGTTGCTCCATACCTGATGTTTAGTGATTCATTAGAAATTCTTCAGTGAGCAATCTGGAGATATTAGTGAAGGTGATTTCCGGTAAAGATTAACCGGTTTCCGGCAATGATTGTGGTGTATTGGTTGGGTTTTCCATTTACTAATACAATGTCTTGTCTTCTTAGTCACGAATTTTTCTGCCTATGGCGACGCAGTGGCGTGACCTAGCTTCCTCTAAAATTTACTAAGAGGGATCTTCTCTTCCTAGTCACGAACGTACTTGGGTCAATCACGTGACCTAGCTTCTTCGGGATGACACTTAGCGGAATAATATTGCCATGACCATGGTTTTTCGAACTACTTTAGATACCTTAAAGCAATTCTGTGTGTCTTTTCGAATATTTATTGGATTTTCGAATGACTTTGCTTTTAGTGCTAGTTTCATTGCTTTTTTCATAGTATAGATGGCAAAGGGGCAGACAGTTCACTTGATGGTAAGTGACTACCGTCTCCTTTGAGTATTAAACCAGCCGGAGACGCCACTGACAGGCGTTCCCCTTTGCCCAAAAATTTATAGTTGTCTTGAGTTCACGGAGTGCTCGGATTGGTTGTTTCTGTGTGTGAAAGTATTTGTGTGCATCTAGTTCAAGCTAGTGTTTAATTGTTTTGTCAAAAACTGCGTTTGTGTTAACATTATTTGCGTTTCCTCATCCCCGCGCAGAAATTGGCCGACTTTTTTGCAAAGAAACTAGTGCGCGTGACGTCTCCTGTTGGTTTAATACTCAAAGACCGTCGCCCATGCACACCTGCAACTCAAGAGTCACAAGTGCGTTGCCGGCCTTTGAGGTCAGAGTACGCTCTTTTCTAAAAGGTTTGAAGGTCGTATGGGACCGGAAATACCGCAGGCGACAATTTGTTCTACAGATCGGTTGTGCTTCTTACTTGGACAATAATGCTTTTTCCGCGGTTTCGTTCGCGCCGGTCTATTTACGTATTGCAATGAGGTGTCATTTGATTAGTTATTATAGTCCGGGTAACAAAATAATAGTTTTTCCGTAGTCGAGTTTTTGTGTTACCTGTTTACTTCCACTTATATATATTGCTCTTTTTATAAATTTACTTAAATTTTGTTTCAAATACCAATTATCGGCATCGTCTTACCTCATTTTCTAATTGAGAATATCCTATAGAAAACGGTGTATGACTCATGCGTCATACGGAAGCACAATTTGTTTTAAAATCGTTTACTATATTTGCTGAGAAAATATCGTGTCGTGAGTCAGCCGCCTAATGATTATATGCCAATGATGCATAAACACTTCACAATTTCCGAGGGGCTTTTTAAAGAAATAAATGACGTAAGTGGTAATAATTTAGGTTGCATTTTCGTTATTTTGCTTCATTATAGTAATTTTTAATATCTACCAATAACCTAATGTTCACTTGGCCAATGACGCGGGAAACGACTTGTTTCTAAAAAAATGATTTCATTTCATTCAGATTTCATTAGAAGTCCACTTATTGAATGTAATGACATTCAATAAGTGGACTTTTAAGTCCCTACATGAAATAAAATCATTTATCGCTTAGGCAATGCTGGATATTTACTAAGTGTCGTTTACTTTTAAATTAAAAGGACCTAACAGTGATAGCCTTACGGATAAAGAGCCAGCTTCACATGATGCTAATCAGAGAGGCTCGGGTTCGAATCTTGGCATGTACCAACGAGTTTTTCTAAAATCTTACGTACATATTTATCACTAGCTCGACGGTGAAGGAAAACATCGTGAGGAAACCCGCAGGTCCCAGAATTAATTCTGAGACATGTGTAACAGAACTCGGTCCTGCGATGAGCTCACCACCTATCACGTTTAGGGGTCCAAAGAGAATATATGGTGAAAATTGGATATATCCAAAAATGGAATACCTCTGTCTACCCGTCGGGGATGTCTTAAGGGCATTGACAATAGACCACCACCATCTTTGAAACCGGCAAATCTTTTTTATCAGCGTCCATGAAATCGCTAATACATGTTTATCATACATAACACACTATAAACAAAATACTGCCTAAGAACCTAAATCAAGTTTCAAACTTGGAGAGCCAAAAGACAATATTCAAAAAAATCTGTGTAACTGAAACCCGATTTGAGGTTTAATTTTCACCAAACTAAGAACTTAAATCAAGTTTCAAACTTGGAGAACCAAAGGACAACATTTAAATAAAACTGTGTAATATACAAGTTTGACTGAAACCCGATTTGAGGTTTAATTTTCACAAAAAGACAATGTTCTTTTGCCGATAAATCGCAACAAGAATTTCTGTCCGAACAACAAAGCACAAAACCAGATAACCGATACCGATAAAATTTTACAGCGCCCCGTGACACGAATCCTTAGCAATCAATAACCTGTCTGCCGATACAGTTGACGGAAACAGCTGAACACGGTTATAACCCGCTATCTTGTATACCTATATTATGATATCTGAAGAAAATATGGCAGGGAGCCAATACAGGTCATTTTTAAATTAAGAGCAAATATTTTAAGGTTAGATAAAAAAAAGAAACAACTTTTGGCATTGATTTTTATTTTTCATACACTACTTTACTAGATAACATCGATTATTAAAAAAATTTAAAAAAGAACAGCGTAGGTATTCAGGGAGCTTCGATATTCGATATCGGAAAATCTGTCGAATCCTTATGTCAAATATGACATCTGTGTATCTTCTATACACAGATTTCATATTTGACATAAGGATTCGACAGATTTTCTGATATCGAGTATCGAATCTCTGTGAATACGCCCGCTGGAGGCTGTACTTAAACAATGTCACGCACACCAGCCAACAAAAATATCAAAATAAATAAGTAAATGAAAAATGACGTCACAAGTGGCGTTTTAGTGAGGTAGTGCGGGCTTATGCAAAGCATATTTACAAAGTAATATTATTTTGTTTAAAAAAAAACAAGAAAAAAAAAATTAACGCCTTGTTTATATGTTTATTCATCGCTCAACGTTCAACCGAAACCACTAGGTTTAGAAAGCATGAAATTTTCTGAAATAAAGGATTTCTGGAAATTCTCACGTGAACAGAAACAAACAATACTAGCGGGCACCCTCTAGTTTTATATAAATACTATATACTATAAACACTGTTTTCAGGAAATGGTCATAACAGGAAAAAATATAACAAAAGAAAGTTTGCAAGGGTTGACAAAATGGCGTTCCTTTAGGGATTCTTTCTGAGAAATACTTTAGCCTCGGGGTCAAAGGAAGGGAAGGTAATAATCGAGTTTTTACCTTGTATTGTACCTAATGCAATGATTTTTGGTTGCCATGTTGATTTTATTTAATTTTTTGCCTCAAAACCAAGCTCTCGGTTTAATCATCATCATCCCGTAAAACGCCCACTGCTGAGCTAAGGGTCTTTCCTGACACATGTGGAAGTATGGGCCATAATCTTCCACGCCCATCCATAATAGCCCACTGCTCCGCTGCGGTTGTAGTGTTTACTACGATTGATTTAATTTTGACGATTCTTTTGTAATTTTCGTATGTTTTTAACGCAGCTAAGTTTTTAGAGCAGTGATAGCCCGAACGGTTCAAGAGCCGGCCGAAAATCAGTGAGGCTCGGGTTCGAATCCTGGCATGTACCAATGAGTTTTTCAAAAACTTACGCACATATTTATCACTAGCTCGACGGTGAAGGAAAACATCATGAGGAAACCCGCAGGTCTCAGAATTAATTCTGAGACATGTGTAAATAGACCCGGTCCGGCGATGGACTCACCACCTATCACGTTTAGGTGTCCAATATATCTCGTGGAATGTGGGTATATCCAGTAATGGAATACCCCTCTGCCTACCCTTTCCGGGATAAAAAAAAAAGGCATGAGATTATATTATTATTATATATATTTTTAACGCACTCAATTGACTCTCATAATTGTTCAATATAAATCGGCCAATTGTGAGTCGGACTAGCACACAAATGGTTCCGTACCACAATAAAAAAGCACGCTTCTTTTATAGCGACAATCGAAATGCACATTAGCAAGTGTGTATCTTGCACGGTTTATGAAATACAGCCTACTGACAGACAGATGGACAGCAGTAGGTATCCTATCTTTGGGTACGGAATAGAAGTCTGCTAGCTTACGAGTACATTCAGTGGCGGTGTAGAACAAACACCATTGCTTCAAGGGACTGTGTTTTTACTTTTTGACGCCAGCGGCCACTTTCTAACAGGTTTGCCGTCTGCCTTTTTATCTTTCTCGAGAAAAGTGTAAGATTTTTATGTTCAAATGAGGAAAAGTATCATTTTACGTTATCTTGAAGTGGAAACACAACCTCTTTTGTTTATGCTTTTGCTTTTGTCTCGGTAGCGCGATAGGTACTATCAGATGTTAACATTGTATGGAATTATACTTACATAATGTGATAAATATAGCCAGTGTTAAAAGCTACCTCAGTAGCGCTTGGGTGGGATGATGGATAGACAGGTAGTACCCTTTTATCATTATATGTGGTACAAAAGGGTTTGGCAATATTTTCACCAGCGCATTGAGGTGGCACTGATAAAAGAATGTGTCACGTGACACAGTTAAGCAAAAAGGGCTTACCGCCGTTCTAGTAGCAGCAGATTATTTGGTACGCCGCATTTATCAGCTTTAGTTCACCTAATAATTGTAATCTCACTCTAATCGTGTGTCGAACTCTATTCCGCGTCAATAGAGCGTAATTGAGGTTTGTGTGTGTTAAAACGGTGCTATGACGCGAGTTTCTTGACTTATAATTTGTGTAAAGCATCTTACAGTCGACTGCTGGACAGAAGACTCTAATGGCTGAGAATACTGGAAGACGATAGTGATTGTCAGTATAGTCAGCCTCCAAGAGGATATATTATATTAGTCGCATAATAAAATAATTGAATGAGTAATCACACGATACACCAATTTAATACGAAAGATATATAAATCAGTAATGGCGAATTACATTTCAGGAATCACCTAATTTTCTATTCGTGCTTTTTTGGGACTTAACTTAGGTCCTGACGATGGTGGTAAATTAATACAATTCTGGGTTACCGTTGAGGTATTGACAAATATGTTCGTAAGTTCTTTAAACTCAAAATTGAACCCCGGCCTCGTGTTTTAGAGTCAGGAATTCCAACGAGGCTACTACTGCGCTTACGCTTATCGTGTAGAAGTAACGCTGATTAATCTTGAACAAAATAAACGGTCAACAGTCACCGACGCCACAACATTGTTAATTTATGCGCGATGACACGACCGTGAGAGCCGGCTTGTTTTGAACCAAAGATCTGGGCCAAAACAACGGTCCTTTTCATCCTCATTTCAGCGTCTGAATCATTAGCCTGCACACCCACATGCAAACAAATGACTGTCCTCATTTTAGAACGACAGTCCAATCAATTCGTCATTAAAATCGCGAAGTGCGACCGAAAAATGACGCCTACGCAGCGACGAATTTGGTGCGAAAAAAAACAATACATGTTGTAACGGCTTGCGCTGTCAAATTGGTTCGAAATTATGGTGCTGGGATGTACCTACTCTATGGAGGGAGCTTTTTGTAGTGAATCCACGTGGGTAGACATCCAAAAGTGATGGATGATTTTCACTTTCATTTTTTTGAATGTTGCAAAGCATATTTGAAGTAGGAAAGGAAGAGACAATGGATAGCCTACCACTTACGACGAACTTGGCATATCGCCCTCACATAAAGTTACTCATGCGTTCTTGTGTTGTCTTTGTTACTTTTTAAGCCCCTTAAACAAAGGGGCAAAAGTATAAGTTTAACGCGTGTATCTGTGTGTATGTCTAGCGTCGTAGCTCCCAAACAGCTGATCTCATTATGATTTAGTAGGTTTTTGTTCGAAAGGCGACCTAATATCGAAAGTGTTCTTAGCTATAATACAAGAAAATCTGCTCAGCACTTTGAAGATCATCAGCTCTTTTGTAGTTGATTCATTAATGACATTGCAAGAATATAGTAACCTTGGGTTGATGCTGCAGTATCACATGGGATCAGTTTTTTTTCTAACTAGGAATCATTCTAGTAATAGGTAATTCAAACCTTTGTTATCAGAATTTGTCCTTCTCGCCAAGAAAGCTCATTCCCCCGTTGAAAATGGTGTCAAATTCATTACCGTCGTTCAAGAATCCTCGATCAAGATTAGATTTAATAACTCAATGATCATTGCCAACGGGAAGCTGTAAATGTGTCAATCTGTCTGTCACGCGAGGCTTTGTTAACTGTCATTTGGATCACTCTCGATTTGGGTTGTCCGTTGACCTGTGACTGCGCAATTAGAGTTTAGTGCAAGACATTAAGTCCAAGACAATCGGGTTTCTCAGAATGTCTTTGTAAGTTTAATCCCGCTGAGCTCTGATTTGCCTTGAGATGGAAGATTATGCAGCTGTAGGGAAGCAGTGCTGGTGTCATGCTTCGGTGACTATATGCGACTTTTACAATTTATTTATTTGATGTGTTGATAACTGTAGCCCTTATTAAGGAATGATCTTCAAGAATATAACTGCTGAAAACAGTTTAATGTCTATACATTTAATTATTGACAATGAGTGAAATATTGTGAGGAAACCCGCAGGCCCACTATTGGTTCTGAAGTAGGTAGGTGTGTAACAGTCGGGGTCCGAAGAACACAAAGACACTGTCTTCGAATGTAATACATCTGCCAACCCCTTTTCGGTCTGTATATTTTATTAACGAGTCGCGTAGGAGATTTGGCGCATTCACTGCCTCTTCTGGCTTTTATGGTTGCGTCTAAGTAAATCCAATCAGCCGAGAGCAGTCGGCACGCAGACAGATCTCGCCGAAACGAGTTTTTGACAGGAAACTGACGGGGATTCATTTAATTACGACGTAATCGGAGCTGTTCCGATATGGCCAGGCTCGAATTCAGGATGTGACCCCCTTGAAAAAGATACTATCCTTAATGAACTCCTCAATGAAATTTTATTTATTGCTACCAGCGCCCTGCAGTTTTATCCCCTTCGTCCCACTTCGTAGCTAGATTTGGTAGCCAGCTTCGAGATGGGACTGTTCTTTTCCCATTTCGAAGCCGGCTACGAGTTGGGATTGTTTTAGTATCATTTCGTAGCTGGCTTCGAAATGGGAAGAAAATAGTCCCATCTTAAAGCTGGCTTCGAAATGGGAAGAAAATAGTCCCATCTCGAAGCTGGCTCAGAAATGGGAAGAGAACTAATATTTTTTCTGTAGTTTACACACCATTTCCGACTACTCGTACGTACTTTCCGTTCCCTTGGGAATACGGAGACAAAATATAGCCTTTGTGACTCGCTGATAATGTAGCTTTCAATTGATCAAATAATTTTAAAATAGACTTAGTGTTTTAGGCGTGAATTCGTAACAAACAAACTCAATTCCACATTCATAATATTGCTTAGGATTTTTAGCTACTGGCAATGAATTAGTAGCGCACTAGGACCGAGTCTGCTCAGGTGACCACTCGGACGCTACTCGTGTCGTGTAAACAGATGATCCGAGTGTATTCGTACGCCGGTATTCAATTAGTTCAACAGACAGTGTTCTATTGATTCTTATGAACGCATACGTTATGTCAGTGTTATCATTAATATGATAGGCAGTTTAAAATAATTGTAAAAAAAGAGTACTATTACTGCCAACAAACTGTTTAATACAGTTTACTGTACAAATTATGGTGAATAAATGACTTATTATTATTCCACTTTGGCGCGCACGTCCCGTAAAAACGCGGCAATACGAGTACCTAGACTTCTTTTTATACCAGAACGGGTATATATATGCGTTTAATATCTCAACATGATATGACCCCCAAATGTGAGTCCGTCCCACATCCGAAAGCCGTAAACAGGATGTCTCGATGTCGGAGGCGAAGTTAGAAAGTGAGAAAAAGCCAGATTTATCATCAAAGGAAATGTGATTGCGCTTTTGGTGATTAATTATTGAAGATTCGAAAGTTTATGTTGTTTTTATAGCTATTTTATTACAGCGTTTTTGACCTGTACAATGATGACGCGTGTTTGATTCGACATTTTTCGCAAAAAAAACTGTCAAGTGTGAGTGGGACTGGCGCTCTGAGAGAGTTCCGTTCCATTACATATTATATCTCTTAGTAATTCCATTGGGTATTTTAACTGTGTACAGCAGTATAAATCTTACTAATAATACTAATATAATATAATCTCACGCCTTTTTATCCCCGAGGGGGTAGGCAGAGGTACCTGGGCGTTTTTCAAATAGTTTGACCATCACAAAATCGGGTTGTCCCACGACTTTAACCTACTTTTTAGGATTAATACTAGCTATTTCCACATTAAGGCCGTATGTTTTCTAATGAATTAACAATTAAACTATACGAAATTTACTTCAAAATGTGATATAAATGAATAACACTAATTATTTTTGCCATTTAAACGCTGAAATTCGGGAAAAATATCGATGTCCCATGCAGATTTTGAAAATTCAACCTCCATTATCTTGTAAAAGTTGTTTTAATGTCAGTTGTTTTTTACGTTTTATAGGTGTCTGGATACTTGAAAAATACGAATTTAAACTCTAATTTACTCTAAACAGGGCTTAAAATGGTTAAAACTCTAATTGTATGTTGTCCCAAGAAAATGAGAAAACCGGAATTTTCGGGATAGTCACGGCGATTTGGCGATGTTCCTGATAAATTATTACCAAATTGATTGACGTTCTTTAATCCTGGCAACATTATTATTCTGTATGGTATCCGCTATTGTGTGTCCAGTTTTCAGTCTACGTAATAACGGTGACGAAAGTTGTAAAAAAAAGTGGCCCCAGAAATTTTTTTCCTGTTTATTGCGAGAATTTCGAAAGTAAGAAGCTCTTTTTATACTATTCAATCAAGAGAAGGCATGAAGTAACTAATAGATATCCATAAAATGAAATTAAAACATCTTCACAATGTATACGTTAGCGACAATTTATTATTTAAATCTCGTTGGCAGCAATTCGTCACATCCAATTCGTCATGTGATGTACTACCGGAATAAATTTGTCACGCACCGGAAGTATTAAGGTTGGATTACATGACAATTTCTAAGCAAGAAAATATATGATGTAAATTTTCTACGCAGACAGTAATTCTTAATCTATACATATAATAAAACTCTAACGGAGCCGTGCCTGTACATGAAATATTTTGAGAAATTCTTTGCGGTAGTGTAGAGGTATGAAGCTGGAATTTATATCAAATACTCAGGTCTACTGTCCCTTGGAGCTGTGAAAAAATCTTTATAAGCACTGAAAACTGACGTTAGTGATTCATAATTTACCTAATATTCAGCTTTACTAGTTTGTAAATGATATTTTACGCCTGTCCACAATATTTTGCAGAAGTGGTAGTGGTGTAAGCCTTACTTAACATTTTCCAGATAGTCACCTCCGGTTCCAGATCGTCACTGTCCCACATTTTTAGTTCAAATAAATCTAGCTTTATTTAATAAATATGTATATTTAAATGGTATAGCTTATCTCTATTTAAACTACACAAAATACTTCAACATCTTTAAAATAAATCATAACTTGCTATACCTCAATAGTATATGAAAAGTAATACTTAAGTGGTGAAAATTCTCCAATTGTGACGATCTCGATATACTTTATATCATAAAAAGTTGTTTCGTTTCCTAAGGATGAGTAGAAGTATTTTTTAGAAGAGATTTTTTTGATAATTAAACTTTGGTAAAGACTGGATAGCTAATTAACTCATGGCTTTCACTCTATTTAGTATTAATTTTCGTAACGCACCGGAACATCTCACCTCGTGCCACTACAAAAAAATGTGTATTCTCTTATGGTTTTTGGTAGTATTTGGATATATTTTTGATTTTCATGGTAATCAAAGTATGGTCGATCAATTGCAATCAAGAAAAGGGACAAACTTTGACATCTAAAAAAAAGTTCGTGTTCGTCACATGGTCAAACTATTTGAAAAACGCCCACCTATTCCATTCCTGGATATACCCACTTTTCATCAGATATTCTTTGGACATCGGGGGCGAGCCCATCGCCGGACCGGGTCTGTTATACATGTCTCAGAATTAATTCTATAATAATAATACTAATAGTATTCAAATTTCAAATTGATACCTAACGCCTTCTCTAAGAAAAATTGCTTCGAGACACGGACACGAATTTGAAGAATTTCGTTGGAACCCTAAAAGTATATTGTGTTAGTTTGCTTGGCAGCCACCATCGCTATTGCAAATTAATGTTTAAGAAACAGCAATGAATAGTTATATTTTGGAAACTACACACCACGGAATGAATCGAACTAGTGAGAACAAAGGATTCTGAAACCATACATTAACATGCTATAAATTCTAATTAAAATATTTCAAGACAACTAAGTATGAGGAAAATCGTTCATGTAAGGACACGTTATGGGGGAAACAAAACCATTTCCTCATTGACTCACAGCTGTACTGTAACCTAATTAAATTTCAAATGGTTATCCGTCATAAGAAACATAACTCCGCACTTAATGCATTTTTTATATACAAACGGTTGGCAGACGAAAAGGTTTTTTATGTAACTCGTAAAAGGAATCGTTATTTTATGCAGTTTTTATTCATCGCAGAAAAGGTACAGAGAGCCGTTATTGAAACGAAACTCGCAGAGTGCAGCGTAACGGTATGCGCAGGCGCATACGGGGGTGATGCATGCGAAATGAACGGCCACTAGACTGGTTAGCATTTTATTTGTTGAACATCCAAATTTTTTATAATAATTTAAATGGAAAACTATAATTATATCACTCAAAAACAGGAAGTGACGGCGTGAAATCACATACATACATAAGTATAATAAAACTAACGAGACTATGTATAGACCAGACGTCCTTTATAAGTAATTTTAATTTATTTTTGTACTATAATAATTTACAATAAAATTTGCGAAGACCTTGAGTGTGAGCCATAACGTGTAATAGCAAAATTCGTGCTTACAATTTATATTTTAAATTTAAGGTATTTTTTATTTTACCACTCATTAAGTCTACTAGCAGAGTCTAGCAATTAAACTAGCAAAACCACTACCAAATAACATCTTTATTAATTTTGCCGGCGTCCAAGCATTATAGAACTACTTTAATATTCGCCACGGACAATTTTATCGATTTTATTGGCGCTGATTGGCGAGTTGGCGAAAAAGTGCGCAAGAGTTGCGCAACAGTGCGAATATCCGCAGCGGGGTCATCGCACCGGGCGCATAAAATGGTGCTGCGATACATATCGTTATTGTGCCCGGTTGGCCGCGGTCCGAGCGGCACTTGAGATAATTTACTATGCAATCAATCATGGATATCATCGTGCTATATTTTAAGCTACATGTCGGTTACTGAATTGATAACGGTGTCGTAGAAAAACCGGGGACTAGTAGACGGCTAACTATAGTGTTTCGTTTTTTTATTTTTTTAGGTTTTTATTCGACTACACTTGGTAGCGTTATTAGGTTTTTACTAGACTACACTTGAAGGATATCTTTTGTCGGATGTAATAATGATAACAATAAATTGTGGGACACTATTCACACACGGTTATTTAGTCCCAAACTAGGCAGGGCCTGTACTATCGGTAGTAAACATATTTAAATAAATATATTCAACGACCAGACACGAAGCCAACACATATGTTGATGCACACAAAGGTTGGTCCCGAGCGGGGATCGAACCCGCGACCTCCGACTCAGAAGGCAAGGCCCGTCATGTACGTATTTATGTACGTTTATTTGTCTGTAGGCTAAAATGCCAGGTGTTTCTAGATTCTGATTCATCTCCGGAGTGTCTGTGATAAAAATTTCTGCGCGACGGCGACAGAAAAAACAGGTTACTAAAGTTTTTTTCTAAAACTTTAGTGCCCTGTTTTGTTGAATTTTTCAGAAATACCGGAATGATATTTCAGCTGCTGAAACTTCAACTCCGCTCCACCACTCAAACGTACAGTTTTCATTTCACTCTGTTGAGTGTTCAATCAGTTTGTGCGTGTCATGGTGCACAAACTCCGCACGAAACATTTTATCGCCCCCACTTTGCTTGTTTCACGGCCGTTCGTTAGCACAAAACTGCTAAATTCGTCCGGCTGAGGTCAAGATACGGGAAACATGCGACAATGTTCCGTTTGCAATTGTGATGTGTGAAAGGGAAATTGGACAGCCATCACACTAACGGTGTCCTGGACAATAGATCTTTTTGTAAGGTCTCGTGTGTGTGGTGACTACTAGGCTTTACCCATTATTGTGTTGGATGGCTCAAATGTAAACATCACATGATTTATTGCTTACAACTTTGGACTTTCTTACTTAGAAGACTTTTTTACTCGGCTGTACCAGGAGTGCACAAGTATGTGATCATTTGGTCTATATGGCTTAATGTATTTTGAACTTTGAAGTGTGTAATGTTGTTAGATTCGTCTTCATCTTCGGATTGTCATAGGCATTTTGAACCAGACTATACCAAAAAAAATGTGTGTAAATTTTGCAGTGTATTTTACAAGCTGTCGTGTTTTTTGGTTTATGTTACAATTAATCATAAAAAAAATGGCGAGTGTCTCAAAAACTAAATATTAAGACGTCATTAGAAAATACAAATGTTGAATACTTGAAAAAGTTCAATCACTTAGAATCCTAAACTATTGAAAGAACAATATTTGTAATCGTTATCGAAAACGGCTCTATTTCAATATTTGTTCACGAGTATATCTCCGTGCCAAGATACTAAACAATAATACCTGTTTCAAAATTATAATCAATCTTAAAAGTACCTACAGAGAATCTGACAATATTGTTGTCATGTCATTTAACAAATAAAACTTTGTTTACTTATCTTAAGATAAACAAACAGAGAATCATTTGCATTTATAAAATAACAAAGTTGATCCTAATTGCCAATCTATGTTATGGCTAGGAGACAATGTTGTAAGGTACAAGTTACAAGTGTTGCAATGTACACTATGAGCCGCAACTGCAAGTTTAACTTGTTCAGCCGCAATTATTAACATGAATAAACACTGACTTGTTTGTCTGTTAGCATTAACGAAGTTAGAAACAGGTAGTTTGTAACTGATTATAACTTTAATATGCAATGTGTTACGTGTAAGATTATTGTGACTACTATTGCATAGTGGTGGTCAAGTGGAGGCAGCTTTGTGTCTCCATCTATATATACACAGAAGAACAAATTGTTTGACTGATTTACTGCCAGATCAAGGCATAGCCGAAGCAGCTGAGTCTAGAAGCATGAAATTTTCCCGGTTTCTTGGTGGTCATACTGGCATGTTTTGCACAGATTCCTTAAATAACATTTATAACTAATCACTAAAAAGGATTTTTGGAAAAACTTGATCCGCACTGCTAGTATGTAAATAAGTTTATTAAAAAAAACATTGTTACCTTACCTTAACCGTGAACTTGCCTTAGAAGAACCTAGGCCCTGATAGCCCTAAAAGCACATCACTATGAAATATCCATTCTGAATTACCTACGTGCGTAAAATATACTCGTAATAGACTACGATGATCTGAATTCCACAATTGAAACATCGATAGCATATAATATCCAGAGACGTCATCTAGTAAATTATCCACTCTAGTATCCAAAATATCTGCCATTTATATTATCGTAAAGCCAAATTGACGTCTCAGTCTTGCGAAATTGAATTTGGTGGGCGCAAAGCATAATGCGTTTCAGCCAAATTGCTTCTATTTATCTCACTCTAGGTAAGTTATGTCGAAGCTGTATATCTGTATTAGCTGCGCTAAGGCGTCGCCTGCGTTGATACCGGCTTTCGCGTTCCTGTAGGGATTCACAAAATTTTTTCTTAGTGAATGTTGAACATCCACTTAAATTTTAAAAACCGGCCAAGAGCGAGTTGAACTCACAAACGAGGGAAAAGAAAAAAAAACACGTTTCTTGTGGGGGCTTTAATTTACTCGCACTGACAGACGGACGGACGGACAGCGGAGGCGCAATAGGATCCCGTTGTCACTTTTAGTTACGGTACCCTAAAAACACAGGATCTTTTTTTTCCTAAATAGTAATTGTTATATTTATATATATAATACACCAATAATACCAATTTCTTTAATCTTTAATCTCAAGATTATTCCCATTCCCAAAGGTCTAGACCACAATCTAGAATCCCTATGCCACTAGCTCATAATAATCCACAGCTCAATTGATACACGATTGAGTAACAAACATGCGACTAGCATTTATTTATAATATTAGCAAACTATTCTTTATTTTAATTTTATAGCTAGTACAGTCAAGAGCACGCTAAGCTTGACACTTTGGACTTTGACCCGGCCCTGTATTCTATAGCGAGCAGTATAAATCAGAGCTCAGCTTAAACTGGTAGTGTCAAGCTTGACTTGCTCTTGACTGTACAAACTCATCACTACATAGTATAAAACAAAGACGCTTTCTCTGTCCCCATATCCGTATGTCCCTATGTATGCTTAAACAGATTTTTATGCGTTTTTTTTTAATAGATAGAGTGATTCAAGAGGAAGGTTTTAGTACAAGCATTACACCCGTGCGAAGTCGGGGCGGGACGCTAGTCCTTTATAATTTAAAGATTACTTTAAACGAGCAATTCTTGTATGTATTTATAGTATATTCCGAGTAATCTCGGAAATGGCTCTTACGATTTTGATAAAATTTTGTATACGGATACAGTTTTACTTTTTAAGTTCAACTGCATAGTTGTATTTCCTGTAAAAACGTTACACACACAAAACATTTTTTTTATTAATACGCCAACGCACCGTCGGATGGCGTTAGCGACATTAATGTTAGAACGTGCAAAGCTCAGTCTCGCAGGTACTTTGATTAACCAACATAGCAAGGAAACAAGCAACCAGCTAAACAGATCCTATCGCCAATAATACTAGCTTATCACTGCGAGTCTTACAAAACTGGCCACTAATCATGCATAAGTTGTTGTAACTTCCGCTATACTTCTGCAAGAACACAGTATCTACAAAAGTTTTTGTTTCGAGGATAATACAATTCGTATCTTGATAGACTACTGCTTGTCTATTAGGTCTTTCTGGTAGATCAAGATGAAGGCGTTATAGAAATACTTAAAACTACATCACCAGCACATAGATGTTCGTCGCGATGCATAAAAAAATATACAAATATATTCATTATAAACAATCGCAAAAATATATATCTAGCTTACATACCGACTGGCTGATTGCCTGACTGATCGATCATCGCACAGCTGAAACTTCTTCATGCGTGAGGAAAGACTAAGCTGAGTAGTGGGCTGTTACGGGTTGATGATGAATGTATTATAAGACCTCGCATTATACTTTTTTTATAAAAACTTTGTGTCACTTATTTGATACTTACAGCGTCCCGCGGTTTCACGCTCATAGTTTCCGTTCCGGTGGGAATACGGGAATAAAATATAGCCTACGTGTTATTCTGATATATAAGCTATATATCTGTAAAGTTTCATCAAAATGCACCAAAGAGCACCAAAAATACTCATTACTCACAAACTTTCGGTGGTCTTTATGTAGAGGTACCTAAAGGATATATATCAGTAGCATTTTTATATTTTTTCAATAACTAGGTACTTGTTACTTACTTACTAATTTACATATCAAATCTAATTAGTAAACTGATCGTGATTCTACTATTAAACATGACTTACTGCGTTCTCCCTCAAAGTCTTGCATAGTCATGCAAAGCGACTGCCAGTAATTGCATTGCTGCATATATCCGCGTTGTACCATGCAGAGTGCGTTAATTATATTACATGTGAGGTCGGTTAAGTGCGGCGGAGGTCAAGTATAATGCTTTCGCGTGGGTTTGCTTGTACGAATACTGCAGTATCAAAAGCAGATGTATAATGAATATTCGACTGAGATGAAGCTAGTGAAAAATGATATTCGCAGCCAGTAGTTATCATTGCAAGTTGTTTCTTGTTTACAATATGTCTTTGTGTGATTAAATACTTGAATATTCTACTTAAATTCCAACAATTAAACTGTCATTTTTTTTTCAGGTAAGCATACTACTTCATATGTGAAACAGAAAAAAATCTACTTAAATCGTAAGTAACTCAGTACATAACTAAAAAAACCTGACAGCGTGTAAAATACATTCAAGATTTTGAAACATTACCCTCCTTTTGGTACGATTGCGTTTCGGGTAAATATGTAGCCTACACTCAGAAAATAAATACGAATTTAACAACACCTGGCTCTTCAAAATCCGTCAACCGTATAGTATAGGTCAAAACACTACGAAATATACTAACATTAAATACACACATAAACCCGAAAATCGTACATATTTTCACGCCTATTTCCCGACCGGAGGTTGAGGCAAGAGACCGCCGCCTGCTACGATCCTGGCACACCTCAAGCTTCATCCTCATCCATCAATCGGTTCATACATGCTCGTCAGTTTTGGGTACTCTTAATCATCCCTTATAAAAAATTGTAATCAACTGGACATCGGAACTGTAAGACATACATACATACATACATAATCTCACGCCTATTTCCCATTGGGGTAGGCAGAGACAACAGACCGCCACTTGCTACGAACCTGGCAGATCTCTCGCGCTTCCTCCACATCCATCAAACGACTCTGTAAGACATAAGATTAAAAGCATTGAAAGCCAGTTAATGTTACAGCGGGAGGTCAATTAATTGTTACTCCGTTGAGGTCAAGTTTGATAGAGGTGATTGGATACAAAACTGATTGCGAAGTGAGCTTTAATAAAAAACTTGCTTTATTGGCTAAATCATTGGGTTGTAAATAATTTTATTGTTGCTAATGATGTTAGAGTGAGAAGAGGTTTGGAGCTCCTTCAGTCGAGGTTTCGTCTTACTAAATAGTATTATAATATGCTCACGCCTTCACCCCAATAGAACTAGCAGATGTATTCCATTTCTAGAAGTAAACAAATTTACACCAGTGTTTTATTTTGACCTATATAAACGTGAGAGATGGTGAACCCATCGCTAGATCAGGTTGCTGTTAAACATGCTTCAGAATCAATTCTAGGACCTGCTGGTTTCTTCGCCGTCAAGCTAGTGATAAATATTTTTAAATAATACCCATTAATATATTCACCAGGATTTGAACTACTCTAACCCTAGCCCTGCTATCACTGTATAGTAGTCAACCATCATGCAGCAAAACTACCATGCTCCACACCCTGGTCGTAATTGGAGAGGCCTGTGCCCTGCTGTGAAACGCTAATAAACTGTTAGGTACTTCATGTAGCTTAGAAAGTCTGTAATTGAAATCATTGCCTGTATTAAAGGAGAAAATTACAGCAGCACTGCACAATCGACTTATGAAATCGTCAGTCAGTTCCTTATGAGTGACAATGTTTCCTCGTGAGTTAATGCACTTCCTATGTCACTCACCAGTGGAATAGAAAGTGTCTGTCTGTCATCGCTGGCCGATCTGTTCTGTCTTCTGGAGACCGCTATTATTGGCGGGTAGGAAGACTAGGAAGTGGACTCTGTATTTTTACTCCACTGCCCTGGAAGGAGGGTTGTTTCGTACGTTTCGGTTTGACAGAATTGAACGGAAGGTAATGTCTTCATCTCCGGAGCGTCGTAGGCTAAATTTAAAAATGAATTGTTGTAAATACTCACTTTTATCCAATTTTTGGGGGTGAACCCAATGCCAGACGGTGGGGCTGTTACACCCACCACCTACCTCAGAACCAATTCTGGGGCTTGCGGGTTTGTTCACATAAACCTAGTGATAAATATCGTACCTACTCAAGTATCAGAAAATCTTACTGGTATAGGTATGCCTTGCCTGACTGTAGATGGAAGTGTTATCACGACTGTTTATTTTCATAAATTAGCTTAGCTCTGGTGGTTTACAAAATTGTGGTCTGTGTATGGAGGGATGTGAGCTAAGAATGGGAACTAAGAGTGAGGGTGCCATGTCCAGAGTAGAGTAGTCAACGCCGCGCTATACTATACTAGCGATGCATCGCGAATCTTTCTGGCACAGCTCTTCTAAGCACATCTTACTGCTCCGCTAAACCACTTAGCTAGTATATGGTCACATACTTTCATACCTTAGCTGTAGAAAAGTGGTCTAGTGGAACGGCAGCCGTACTCTTCTGTAGACAAATTCTAAGTAGATTAAGTAAATCTGTGACGTCACAAGCGTCACGACAAGCCCAGTAGCTGGAATGCCACAGCTCCCGCCTGCCGCGTTTGTTTGGACGCACTGTGATGTCACTTACGTAACAGCTGTATCGGTCAGTGACCCATAAGCGACGATGTTGCAACTCCCGTCTGTGAGAACGATATGGTATAGATAAAGTACTCATTTAAACATACTTCTTACTGGAGATGACTTAAAGTAAATTGTGAATTATGTATACTTTTAGAGCAGTTATAGCTAGGATACATAGGTTAAAGATTCCGCTTCTTATGAGTGGTGTGAGGCTCGGGGGGAAGTCTTGGCGAGGGCACTAATCAGTTTTATTTCGCGAATTTTGTATATATGTCATTGTGTATATTTAAAAAAAAAATGTAAGTTAACTACGAGTAGTTTAGAAATCGGTTACAAGAAGTACTTAGGTATTATTTTGAGCATTTACATAATTAATTCCTTAATATGGTAATCGGTGTTCGAATGGCCGCCGCGCCGGTGTCGTCGGTCCTCCCTCGTGAGATTGTTTACATTAATAAGAACTCAATGAAAATCTAATTTGTGTAAATAGAACTATAGAGAATTTCGGAATCGGCAAGATTTTTCCCCTTATAGTAGTTACTACCTATCGCTTTGGTAACTTAGTGTTTTCACACCGCAATTAATAATAGAGATTGTCATACCAGTGTACACAGTTCTACTTATAAATTGCCCCTATGATGTATAGGGTCATTGTATTCTATATCGGTGTTTAGCCAGTGGGTGATCGGATTAACCATTGTTATTTAAATGTTCTATAACGGCACTCGTGCGGTGACATGGGTTTATGGCAGCTCAGAATTATGCGCTTGCGCTGGTCTGCTATATCGACGTAGAACAAAAGCGCTTTGGACACTCAGATAGACTTGGAGACTCATATGGAGACTCGCCCCAGAATTCGTTCTGAGGCATGTTTAACAGCACCCGGTCCGGTGTTGGGTTGATCTCCGAAGATGTAAGTAAAAGTGGGTACTTCCACAATTTGACTTACGTATCTGATTGGCTGCATTCCCTCTTTACATAGCTAGGCTAATCCTTAGACAGAAATAACTGTGCCAGCCCTCTGGTCACCTGAAGTCTCGCTTTTTATGTGGTGTTTTATGATAATACACTATTCTACAAGTATAAAATTTACAATATTATTCATATAATCCATTTGCGCGGTTCTATATTGTATACCCAAATTAATACGCAACGCCTACCGCTCAATTAGTTGAGTTGATAATGTGAGTGTTTGCACTCTCGGGTTATACGGTCAGTAGTTGTTCCAGTTGACTATCTAAACGAGCTTTTGGTAATTAGTGTTGATTACGAAATGTAGTGATAATTTATTGGAATGTTTTTGGCTAAGGGCCAAAAAATCTATTGCGCCTTTATAGACCTGGAAAAGGCTTACGATAGAGTGAGGAGGAACGAATTGTGGTCAACACTGGCCATGCATGGGTTGGACCCTATTCTGGTGCGGGCTCTGAAATCCTTATATAAGGATTCCAGAGCCTGTGTTAGAATAAATGGAGCCTACACAGACTGGTTTAACATCTCCATGGGTGTTAGACAGGGATGTGTAGCATCACCATGGCTGTTCAACCTTTTCATGGATAGTTGTCTGACAGATTTGAAAGAGCGTGATTGTGGAGTACGAATGGGAGAGGTACCGGTCAAATGCCTACTGTACGCTGATGATCAAGTTATAATTGAACCATCAGCGCATGAGTTGCAGGACACGGTAACTATCGTGAATGAGGCATTCAAGAGGAAAGGTATGAAAGTAAATGTAAGCAAGACGAAGGTTATGGTTGTGGAGAAGAATATGGACATTTCTGCGTGCGATATTATGATTGAAGGTGAGAAAGTAGAACAAGTGTCAGAATTTGTGTATTTAGGAAGTAAGTTTAGTAGAGACGGTAAGTGTGATAGTGATATTGAAAGGAGGGTGAATGCAGGTAATATGGTAAACGGTGCATTGCACGCCTTCATGAGGAGCCAGAAAGTGACTAAAAAAGCACGCCTGGCTGTTCATGATGGGGTGTTGGTTCCTACCTTAATGTATGGTAGCGAGAGTTGGGTATGGCAGAAGAAGCACGAGAGTCGAATAAATGCAGTAGAAATGCGATCGCTAAGAAGCATGAGTGGAGTACGATTGATTGATAGAATGAGGAATAGTGTAATCCGAGAGCGTTGTGGCTTGAAAGAGGATGTAGTGACTAAAATTGAGAAAGGAATGCTTAGGTGGTTTGGACATGTCGAGCGGATGGATGAAAGGCGTCTAACGAGACAAATATATAAGGGGATTGTGAGTGGCCGAGTCGGCAGAGGGCGACCTAGGCGTACTTACATCGATCAGATCGGCGATGTATTGAAAAAAAGCCAGATAAATATATAAGATAAGTACCCGAAACCGACGAGCTTGTATGAACCGATTGATGGATGTGGATGAGGCACGTGAGGTATGCCAGGATCGTAGCAGGTGGCGGGCTGTTGTCTCTGCCTACCCCTTCGGGAAAAAGGCGTGAGCATATGTATGTATGTATGTATGTTGTGCGGTGTATGTTATAGACTGTGGAGGAGGTGTATGTATACTCTTGTGAGAATTTCGATAGCGCGGCTTAGAACTTGTGACGTCACGTCCTTGCCGTCTTTAGTAATACTTTGTTCTATGTAGGATCGATAGATGTCGCTACAAACCTTTTTTTTATTGTATATTAGGCAAAAGAGCAGACGGGTCACCTGATGGTAAGTGATTAGCGTCGCCCATGGACACCTGCAACTCAAGAGTCACAAGTGCGTTGCCGGCCTTTGAGGTGGGAGTACGCTCTTTTCTTGAAGGTTTAAAGGTCGTATCAGTGCGCCATCAGAAATACCGATTTGTCAAATCCTTTCCTTCGCAGGTGACATAATGTGACTTTTATTTTTCTTGAACTGTTTGCCATTGGTAGTGTAGAGTCTATGCTAAATTTCAGTACAATTTACAGGCAGTTAGGATTTTTGTTGTTTATTAAAAAACCCGCTAAGTAGGAACTCGCCCACGTAGGGTTCCGTACCACTGTTCTACAAAAAACACGTTTTTTTATAGGGGCCCTCTTTAATTTGATTGTACTTTTTGTTATAGCGGGCATTACAAAAACATTTTCTGTTAAATGTCAACTGTCTGCCTACTACGATTCATAACATACAGCCCACTGACAGACAGACGGACGGACGGACAGCGGAGGCTTAGTAATATGGGTCCCGTTGGCATCATTGTCATTAAACTCATATTTTTTAAATATGCTATCATTACAATGGACATAATGATGTGCACAATTTAACACACCCAATTAAAAGTACCGTAAATCACGATAAAAACTCGCGTTGGAGTACGTACACCGTTAGTGTAACGCGGATGCGTATGAAAAACTAACAATACAATTTCCATAAGGATGGTGGGCGATGGGATGACGTCACACGACCCACATCAACGGTCGATGTCCGACCATAGTTCACGGCTCCGTGGGACCGTGTTCCCGCCGGGACCGCCATGCACGAGACAGATTCGTATCATCAGATTGTACAAAATGTTATACCATTATTTTAAAACTATACATAACTACGTACTTACATATGGGAAAAGGGCAAGTAAACGATGACATAACTACTTACATATTTATCACAATTCATAGCGGTTATAAAAGACATTCGTTATCGTTTCGGAGTAGTACGTATTTCTTTTTTTTTACCAATTTTTTAATTTTCCCGTGGAAATGAGACATTTTCCCGCCGTAAAAAGTAACCTAGATGTTGACCTAGCTACTCAGCTATCACCACACCAAATTTCATCAAAATCCGTGCAGTAGTTTTGCTTAATGCGTGTACAATCAGACAGACAGATAAAAAAATTCAATAATTGGTCTCCTGATATCGTCAGATATCAGGAGACCAATTATCGGTAACTATCTACATAACCGCAAACAATTTAAATAAAATATATTTTATGTACACGGCCTCGTTACAGTTTTATTATACGTATAGACTATACACAAAGAGCTTAAAATATAATAGGGCATAGAGGGGACAAAGCGAGGAAAATTTGAAGCCAAAAGTTATTACAAGTGGGAAAAAGTCTAGTGTGATTCGACCGGGATTCGACCGAATGACATCTCGCGTTCATACTTACTGACATGACGCTTGAGCTACAAAGTTTTTTTATGAAAATATTACCGATGCCCCCTCTATTATATTGTATTTTAATCTCTTTGACATAACTAAGTACAGATTTCGCAAAAGCTCGACGGTGAAGGAAAACATCGTGAAACCCGCAGGCCCCAGGATAGATTATGAATGAGACATGTGTAGCAGAACCCGAACCGGTAATAGGCTTACCACCTGTCACGTTTTATGGGTCCAAAATCATACTGGTGAAAATATTAGGATTACACGCGGACAATGTCGCAGTTATGGCGAGGATGGTGAATGACGTCACGCGACCTACATCTGCGGTCGTTGTCCGAGCATAGTTCACGGCGGTTCAGCGGGAGACCGTGTGGGACTAATTGTGCGTGCGTCTTGCTGGCAGGGCTACCAGGGGAATTAAGGCTGCCAGGGTGATGCATGCTTGGAAAACGCTCTTCAGATATAACTGGTAAAAGATACTGTTCTAATCCATTTTTGTCGTTAAAATTATTAATTTAAACTAGTTCATTGCAATAAAATTGGGCATGCATTATCTAAAACTATTCCAAATTTAAATTCTTTTTTAGTTCTTTGCTTAAATAAGCAGCTTTAATAAACAGACAGAGCGGTACCAAAAGGGTTATTTTATACCACTTGATAAATATTTTAAAACAAAAAGAAAATACCTCGATCAAATATGATGAAATAGTCTTGTTATTGGAAAGTCTAGACATAAAGAAAACAAAAGTTGTATAATTTAACAAGTTATCGTGAGTTTATGCTGATTTGAAACTCAAATGAAACCAAATAAATTAAAATTAATGTGTTCGTTCTTTGAACAGCTAAAACAAACATACAGGCAGATAGGCGGAGTATCTGGAAGTTATTGACTCCTGTGTGTGGATTATAATAAAATTTGTCTATCCGTATAAGAACTGGTTATCTGATGGGTACCCAACTGTTATTGCAAATAAAAAAAAGCTTCACTCCTTCAATGAAACATCATCTGATTTCACCATGGAGATATGGATTTCTACGAAAGAATTTGCACTAAACATATTTTGGTGTAGAATAAAGAGTTGTTACTTACTTACTTACTTATTTAAAACCTTTGTTTGGGGCAGTATGCAGTGCTCCAAAGTGTGGAGAATAAGAAAGGCGTTAGTCCAGTCGTATATTATCAATAGACGTGTTTACATGATGAAAAGCAAATTTGAAGTCAATACTCTTCTTTTTAAATACAAATATCTATAGAACGTCAATATATCTATTTTGTCAAGCACGTTCTATATGCCAGTCTTACATTATGCTATGCATATTATAAACCTAGCCAGTGCTACTGAATCGAAACCCTGGATTAGTAAACCAGCCATAATTAAGAACATAGACGCGTAGCCTTTTTCAACTGGAGCGATGTCAGGTCACGTTCCGGTCGATGGATTGCACGGTGTCAACTCAGAATTTACCTGTTGCGTGAATCATTGCCGATTCCGAATATTGGTGACGAAATCGGATCATTGTCCTGCGTAGAGTGGAAGGACCTACGGTCAATGGTCTATAAAAACTGAGGTAGATGCGTTACCTGTGCCCAAAATAAGGTAATTACGGGAAATTGCTTCAATCATCCAAGGACAAGTCGCTGACGCGTCACTTTTTATCGCCGCATGTCTCGCGTATTCGCACAAGATACATAAAACAGTCGACAAAGTTTTGTCTTTGCTCACATGTTAGCCATACTGGTTTTGTCGCCATTTATTTTATGCAATATTTAAAAGTATAAAGTTTACCTATAAAATGTCATTGCATACGGTGATAAAAATCATCAGTTCACTGACCGAATGCTACTTTTTTGTATTTGAAATTCGAACCGGATTTTTAGGATTGTTAACATTGTGATTGTTATGCTGAAAATCATATTTCATTTGACCTATTATTCTTTTAGCCAATTCTGCCAAATTATTAGCCTGATATTTCATGTCTTTAGTCCGCAATGTGGAAAAATGCATGGTAGGTACGTAAACTTAAATAAATAAATGTATGTTTGTAATTATTCTAAGGGCAGAAGTAACGTTATTGCAGACGCTAGATAATAGTATATTATTGAATATGTATAAGAAGTAGTAGTAGTAATAGTTTTTGTAAATATCGACCATGTACAGACATTGGCTAGTTAAAATTTTATAATAATATATATTAGTATAATCTGTATATAAGCTGTGTGGTGCCGGCGGCGAATAGTACCAACCCATTTCATCCCGTGGGTGTCGTAAAAGGCGACTAAGGGAATAAAGGAACACAGAAGACGGGCAGCAGCGTCTCTGAACCGTTTGACATCTTACTGCGATCGCCAACCCGCCTGCCAAGCGTGGCGATTATGGCAATTCCTCCCAAATGTTTGGGAGAGGCCCTTGCCCAGCAGTGGAATCCCTACGGGCTACTAAAAAAAAATATATATATATATATTAGTAGCAATATAAATTTCAATTCTGCACATCTAAAACTACAGACAGACATCTAGGTTAATTAGTCATTGTATAAAGTAAACTCGCGGCGTGTTATTAGATAGCAAATAACAGCAATTAGTGGATTAGAAAGCGAGATGCCAGATGTGCTACAACTTATGATTGTAGACAACCTCGATGTCTAGAAACAATGCAATCACAACAATCATAGCAATAATCGAGCGAAACAAATACACTAGTGCAACAAAAAAACATTACACTCCTTATAGAGCAGTCGGGTAAAAAACTTTGTTTGCACTCCAGAGATGAAGGCGAAAATATATCGACATGTCATTTTTATAAATTTATCTGTATAGATAGGCTTACAGATAGAACACTACCAGTCTGAGTCTCCATAAAGTGCACATATTAAAATGGGTGAAACTATACCCATTTTTATCGAGGGAAAATATGTCAAAAATATCTGAGATTTTATTTTTTATAGATTTTTTTATTACCTAATGACTTTATGTAAAGAAAACGTTATAACTTTTGAACTATATAAAATTAAATCAGTAATAATGACAACTTATAAAAAAATACCCGAAAAACTACACCAAGGAATAACAAAATAGTACTTTTTCAATAATATCTGTACTTTATTTCTCACTAGCTCGACGGTGAAGGAAAACATCGTGAGGAAACCCAGAATTAATTCTGAGACATGTGGAAACAGACCCGGTCCGGCGATGGGCTCACCACGTTTAGGGGTCCAAAGAATATCTCGTGAAAAGTGGGTATATCCAGAAATGGAATACCTTTGCCTACCCCCTCGGGGATATAAGGCGTGAGTTTTTTTTCAAAAATTATATACGAGTCAGTACCTATAAATAATCTATAGATTGTTATAACAATAATACTCATGTCTCGTTTGCATTACGTATTTTGATAAACCGCAGAAAATCAATAGCTGCGGTCAGCAACGGTGCAGGTTCAGTGCCCGGACGAGACATTGCAGTCAATGGCTTTCATGTGCAAATTGGGAATAACTCCGGAATAACTTTCCTCTGATCTTGGGACTTAGTATATTTTATGGTTGTAGTTTGTTATGCTTTTGAAATACGAGTATATAACTTTAAGTCATCATAAATCAAATACAATAGTTACAATAATACCCAGCCCTCCACTTTTCCACATGGTTCATTTGGTGCGTTCCAAAGAATATCTCGTGAAAAGTGGGTATATCCAGAAATGGGATATCTCTGCCTGCCTCGGGGATAAAAGGCGGGAGATTTATTTTTTCATTTGCTATGGTTCTGTGGCACTGGGGTTACTACGAACTGAACCAACGGACCCGCTTGTGTTTTTTTTTTGAAGCTTTTCCTGTGTAGGCCATCTTTTGCAAATTAACGACTTACCGTTATTTTTAAATTGCATGTAGTAATTAAACTATACAATGTCTGCACCTAAAAGTTACTTTTACAGACGCTCGGCATTATTATCAAATTTAAATGAGATAGGATCTTGTGATCCGTGGTCCAAGGTTCGGGCAGGTCAGTGCCCAGTGCAAGTCATCTTGTCTAGAGCTGAGTACTCATCTATAAAGCGACTTTTTAAACCTTGAATGTTCTCGAAGTGCTACTACAAAGCGGCAGTGTAATCATTGCTGAGGATTATGTAGAGTGTAACATCACGGTCACTCTTTTACTTACTTGTTTATTTTCTGTATGTATTGCAATTGGAAGTGCAGTGGCAGTGGTAGAAAAGTCAATGTATTTTTTTTAAAACTTACGTAGGGATCGATCGGTGAAAGGAAAATCGTGTGCAATACCAGCCTGGCCGACCCGATCCGCATCGGTCGTCTTTAGGTGTTTGAAAAATGCACTGGTGAAAAATGTGTTATTCCATGAAATTAAAAACTTTATTCACCCCCGCGGGGTAAGGGGACAGATTATATTTATATATTTAAGTATGTTCACTAGTAATTTAGTAAATGTTCTACCTAATTTAGGTCATCCTATTATTATGCACTTCGTCTCCCTACTGACCCAGTTAAACCAAAAACATAATGTATGTAACATAACTCGGCCTATAGGCGGGCGTATCAAGTTGAAACATGTACCAGTTTTTAAATAAGACCGGCAACAATACAACTTTGAAACCGCATCAAATTTCATGAAGCAGTTTTAGCTTGATGGGCGGTGAAATTTGCGTACACACAGACAAAAATTCTAAAACTGTTTTGGCTTCTAGTCCGGTTGTACAACGCTCACATAAAGCTTTGTCAAATATTATCTTCTATGTACAGACATCGGCTAGTTACAATTTTAAACCGACTTCGAAAAAAGGAGTAGGCTTTTCAATTCGACCGTTTTTTTGTGTGTTCACGAATAACTTCGTCGTTTATGAACCGATTTTGATGATTCTTCTGTTGGAAAGGTGATATCCCAACGGTGGTACCATGATAAGGAAACCAGGATGTGATAGGCATCTACAAGAAATTGAGGGTAACCTTCGAAAATCGTAGTGGCGACTAGTGCTCTTTAACTTTTTTAGTTTTCTGTTTGAAGTCTGTTTTTTGTTTAAAATTACATATTTGAATGAATAGATATAGCGAATAGTCCTACATAATGAACACTCTTCTTTATTCTTCCGAGCAGAGCGCCCAGTGCGTACCGCGCCGAATCTCGTCTAGACCGTAAACAATTCCGGCCGATTTACCGCCGTGAACGCTTTATGAACTTTTTGCTGGTTTCGTTCCATGTTTTAACGTTTTCCTTTATACGGGACGATATTTTTAACGTTTACGTAATTTTCTACGCTCGTTACTGTCTATTGTGTGGATAGTTGAGAAATCTGCGATAATGGTTTGGTTTGTAACATTTGAGGTGTTGAGAAAGTAAAAGAGAAAATAAATTTTATTCAAGGTTAATATTTTTTACTAGGTAACTGGCAACTTTTTAACACTTTGTTTTCATTGATCACTTACAAGAACTCATTATTCCCTTTTCTTTCAGCTCATGTCTGAACGCTTATGTGTAAACAAATTATTTAATTAATATTATTAAAAACACCTGGTTTTACCTTAAAAATAACGTTTTTTGGAAACAGTTGAAAACTCACAGAATCAATTTTTTCCCAGAGATGTTCAGAGATGATTGTTCGCCCCCGATTACAGCTACGCTGTAAATTTTACCCAAATTGTTAAAGCTCTTTTCGAGAAGAGATCTATTATAAATGTACATAGAAGCACAGTTTAACAATAAACTGTGATAGAAGTACAAACATTTATGTGCCCTAATATTTACTTTTAAATTTTAATTTATTGATATTTAATTTTATTTTCACGTAATTTGTTCGGTGCCTACTAAGATTACAAAGTGTTTGCTCAATGTGTACCTTATACCTACTTAAAATTGAATAACTTAATTTCAGATTTAAAGACACACTGTATTATTGATTGAGCTACAAAAAACTATTCTCCATTATATCCCCAAACACGTTGATACATTTTTGACCATGTTCTTTTTTTTGTTGCAGGTAATTGAACCTATTTTTTTACCATCGGGAGCCGAGTAGACCATGTAGTACCTTACCTTAACTGAGGTATGATTAACTACGCTAAATATACGAAAGTAATTTATTGGTGTCGTTTATTGTATATGTAATTATATGTTTTGATAAATTGGTATATATTGTTAGAGATTTAATCATCTTTTTGGTTGTAATTTATTTTACAACTTTTTGCTGGAGCGAGGGTGAATAGACTGCGTGTACATTCAAGGGCAAGCGGGCTCTTTAAAACAATTTGCGTTTCGTATTAAAACATCTTATAACGAGACTATGTCGACATTTCCTCTTTGGAACTCTTTTTTTTTTGTTAAATAGTGTTATGGTTACCGCGCGATGTACTTTAATTTATTTTTGAATAGTTTCTAGAGTTCACTAAACAGTTATTGCGTTTTTATTGTCTACTACTACTAGTTCTCGAACAATACAATAACTCTTTATTGTACACCAAAAACAACACAATATGGATACTAACATTAACTAAAGTACAATGGGCGGTCTTATCGCTTTTGTTGTTAATATAAATTACATTAATTCAGTTTAACAAGATACTCGTATGTTGATAAAACCACGCGTCTTTGATAAATTCGAGCACAATTCGAGGTAAAGCGGCGTTTTCACGGTGCGACCCCGCTCTGACCGAGTCTCGTCGAACGCTACTCGTATCATATAAACACGTGATCCAAGTGCACTCGGATGCAGGCAGACAATCAGTGAATTCGACGTTGTTCTATTGACTCAACCTTAATGCGGCTTAAATGTAATGCATTCATCTCGAATCACTCTCCTTTTCTTTTCGCAGTTGGGTAAATATCTAAAAACATTACCAAACCTGAGGCTTAGCTCTGTAAAAACCACATAGTGTGAAGTTTTGCGCAACTAGAAAGTCGCCACGGTGCCCGAACACTATTGTAATGCCAAATCGCCACGGCAGATCTTCTTATTTTGAGAACCTCATTGGGACACTGTAGAGAATGCTATAATACCCGTAATTTCAGTGTAATCTAGCCTTTTGTGCAGCCACTGATCTTTTTTATCTTCATAATCTGTGCGACTTTCACTGATAATGACTTTGACTGCTTGTGCTAAAAAGCCAACGGGACCGAAAAAACGCGAATGCAATGTTTTTATCTACCAAGCAAACTTCGTAACAAGAATGTTCCAAACTAATTTAAGTAATCGGACAGTCGATTATTTGAGACTAATGACCCTCTAGGAGATTTAAATTAAGCATCTTGTATAAAAAAATAAATGGTTGCTACGGAGACGCTGTTTTTCGAAAACATAATCCTGTATTCAAATGGAAGACGCTGGCCATTTAAAATTTAAAAGTAAGAGCGTTCTATTTCCAAACGATGTTTTTCTAATCGAACACTTGAAACGGCTTGCAATAGTACGCGATCGATATCAATAGATACAACCAGCGCTGTGATATCTGATTCTGATAGAAATAGCTTCTAAATGCGTACCTTTTATTATTTTATAGATTCCTGCTACTAACCGCGTGTTCCTAACCTTATTGTGAGTTATGAGTTCTTTGAACTTTTTCGTTACTATGTAGCTGAAGGTAAAAACTTTTGTAGGTATACGGTGGGTGAGGAAATAAGGTGGGCCAAAGTAAGTACCTTGATAACATTGAATTACTAGACTTAGGAATAATAAAAGAAGTAAAGTTTTTGTCCAAGGTCTGTGACACATTGCGCAAAAAAGTCTCCTTGAATATAAATGGTATCAGGTTGGCGCGCTTAGCCGGCTTGAAAATGTATGGTTCACGAATAGCGTCATACTCATATAGTTAAATAAATTACCTTTGCCAACCGTTTGGGCTAATTTATCGAATTGTAATTAACTACCTTTGCCAGTTACTTCGTGCGTGCTCCGGGGGTAAAAAGTAACCTTTGTCACTTTTCGGTCCTTTAAATTTCTCTATGCAAAAAACAAATGTTTTCCACCGTTGATACGTGAAATAAGGACGAAGGAATCCGTATAAAAAGAACATGTTTCTTGTAGCGGCCATATAAATATGCACTGTGTGAAAATTTCAAGTAGTAGTAGAACTATTACGGTTCAAAAGATACAGACCAGTAACAGATCGATGGACGGTCTGACAGCAAAACCTTAGTAATAGGGTTTTATTAGCACGTATCCTAAAAATTTTAAACTTTTTAACCTTTAAAACCTATATACACACACCGGCACAATTAGCGGAACAGAAAAAAAAGGGAGTATTTACGCATTTTTGCGTGTTACTGGCCGGCTAAACAAGCTTTTTTTAAATTTGGGTTTTAATTTAAAAATGGAATACTAAGCGACTGCCCTTTTTTTCATTCTTTTGTTTTAATTTTCATTGATTCATTTTTTCCACCGCTTGTCCATTTTTAGAAGGTTCGTGAATTCCATTTGAAAAGCTTTGAATTGCAGTTTTTGAGGCTTTTGAGTTTTTTTGCATATTGATAATTTACGAGCATCTAATTATGCCTGATTTAACGCCATCAGAAATCATTAGGGCAGATCAAATGAGGAGAAATGGTCAAACCTACAGATCGATTGCCAGAAGCCTTCGTCGATCGTTATCAACGATTTATCGTAGCATCCAACGATACAGATTGACGAATGCTCTAGTGAGAAGGAGAGGACAAGGCCGGAAAAGGTGTACTTCAAGGAGGGATGACCGTTTTCTCCAACTTCAAGTCCGACGGAACACGAGACTAACGGCGGTGCAGGCTCGAAATTTACTGGAAGAGGTACGAGCAGTAAGGATGAGTGAGCGGACAGTTCGTAGAAGATTCGAAGAAGTGGGTATAGGCTCGTATGTGCCCGCCAAAGCCCCAAAACTTGAGAGACATCATCGCACAAACCGTCTACACTTTGGTCGTGAACATCGTGATTGGGACTTCGACGACTGGGGACAGGTTCTTTTTACTGATGAATGCAGAGTTATGTTAAATCAAATTGATGGAAGGCAGCGAGTATGGAGACGCAAAGGAGAACGGTATATCCAGTCTAATTTTGAAAATACAGTTGCATATGGCGGCGGTTCAATTATGGTCTGGGGAGGAATATGTTTAGGAGCTCGTACGGAGTTAGTAGTGGTCGATGGCGGGAATCTGAATGCTGATCGGTATATCAGGGAGATTTTAGAAGAACATGTTGTGCCATTTGCCCCCTTTATTGGTAACAACTTCATTCTAATGCAGGATAATGCTCGGGCTCACAGTGCTCGCACAGTACAGACATACCTAAACCATGTTGGTATAACGGTGATGGAGTGGCCAGCACGGTCCCCCGATATGAATCCTATAGAACACGTCTGGGACTTGCTAAAGAGGAGTGTAAAGTCAAGAATGCCCCCTCCCAATAATCTCAACGAGTTGCGAAACGCATTACTTGAAGAATGGCAGAGGTTGCCCCAAGAAACCATTGATAACATCATCCGCAGCATGCCCAGACGGATGGAAACCCTCATCAGAGCACGAGGAGGAAACACTCGATATTGAACAGTCATTGAAATTGTTGTTAAACTTTGGAAAATCTTGAATTTTCTGCTGTTTCTCTATAATTAAAAATCGAAGAAAAATGCATTTTGTTTAATTTAATTTTTATTTTTATAAAATTTTAAGTATGGTGTTACAAATGAATGTCAAAACATGTTAATTTAATTGTTGTTTCATTTTAAATAATATATTGTTTAAAAATTACATTCATTGTTCTAAATTCCCTCTTTTTTCTCCTTTTTTTTTCTGTTCCGCTAATTGTGCCGGTGTGTGTATATAGGTTTAATAGCTATTAATATATATATATATATAGATATATAGTATCTCAGCCTGATCAACAATTGCCGATTGGAGGACAATATATACTATATATATATATAATGTGGTTCCCAGATAATAGAATGGAACATTTCATGAAATAGTCGACGATTTCATGAAATTTTTGTATACTATTTCATAAAATACTAACCTAACCAAATCATAAAGTGATCAATTCTATGATCTGGGCACGACATATACATACCAAAGCGGTGGAGTCGCAATGACTTCAAATATGAGTACTTGTAAGCCCCTGCATTGAATAAAAACTTTTGACTTCGACCCTCAAGGTATAACTTTCAAAAATCCTTTCTTAGTGCTTACTTATAAGGAACTCATTTGCAAAATTATGCTTCTAGTGCTAGACCCACTGCTAGACTGTGTGATATGTATCAGTGTATTCAGGCAGTGTATGACGGATTATGAGCCATTGACAACAAAAACATATGTCTTAAATTACGCAGATTGGGCGCAGACCATTATCCAGTGCAGAACTGTCAGAACAAATGTACGCTGCCTTCCTCCGATTGCATACGATTTATGTCAAAGCGAGTTTGAAAATACGTCATCGATTGTGAGTAGGTACCTAACCCTGTTTTTACCCGACTATGGCGAAGCGAAAGGGGGTTGTTTTAGCATTTTCTTTCTACCTCGCCGGCCAGATTAGTTTGGAACCCACAGTCCCATGTAAACGCCTTAGAAGAGAGAAAATTACACCATCGTTAGATAATAGGTGTGCTCTCGGCAAGATCTGCTGTTCGACTGACGGAAATTTAAGATTTAGTGATGTCGTAGCGTTTGAATGAATGTCGATAATCTTGAATGCGATGGACTATTCGACTCTAGCTATGTACAACATAGCGTACTTTTGAGATTTGTTCCCGATAGAACTAAATATGAGTGATTTTAAGATGGCATGGGAAAAAATAAAATGAGTTGAATTTTCATACGTCGCATCAGCTACTCTCGTTCACCTAGCCTGCTACTTATGAAATGGCAAATATTGTCAATTCATCGCATTTCAAATTTGATTTCCAGTAGCACATGTGATTTTTCATCGTAATTAAAAAAAAAATCTTGTACAATTTTACAGGTGAAATCATAAAAAAAAAAAATTGTTATTATATCAAATGAAAATGATTAAAATTAGATAAAGTACCCATCCTTATATGTAAGTAATTCCCAACATCAAAGTATATGCGAGTTTTATCTTGGGAATAGGCTGGCTTAGATTGTAAAAAGTTATTGAGTATGAGCCTTTAAATACAATTGATGTTTCCTAAAACTTCCTATAATTGTTTACACAATTAGAATCTTGGCAATTATTAATGCTATAATACTACTATTCACGTATGTTAGATGCATTTGCAAAACTTATAAGTAATAAAAAAAAGATCGACAAAAGCTATCGACATCGTCCCGACTAAAAACGATCTATTTTCACAGATCACAAGCCCCGCTGCGCGCGCGCACCCGCTATAAATAGAGCGCGTAAAAATCACGTGTGATGATCGAGACACTACCCTAGTCCGCTACGAGACGATAACACCATCGGACATATTTTTAGACACCATAAATCTTTGCATTAACCATTTCCTGATTTTTAACATACCTACGTAATGACAAGGTATTTTGGGACACTGTTGGTATTATGCGTGGACAACTATTATTTGCCATTGAGTTAAATATGAAGTACCTACCAATAGTAAAAGGGGTTTTGTTGGCTAATAGAGGTTGACCTAGGCGTACGTAATTCTAGCAGATACAAGATACACTAAAGAAAAGTTAGATCAAAAGTACCCGAAACCGAAGGAATGTATGAGTTCATGAATGTGGATGAAGCGGTTCAGGTGTGCCAGGATTGTTTTACTATCCCTATCGCAAAACTTGAGCGTGCAAATATATTCATGTAAATGGAATTCAGTGAAGTGGGTTTGCTAGTTCGTTTGTCCTTTCTTTACTTAGGAAATAAATCAATGTGATTTTTTGGCAGAAGTGGGTTGAGGGGCCGGAAATGAATAGACTACTCTTAACTAAACTAAATAAAAATAAAGTCGGGAAAATTTCCCTCTTGTAGAGAATATTTGTTTGCTGAAAGGGTAAAAACTAGTATATGACGTATATGAATAAAAGATGGTCTTATAAAAACAATTACAGTCCCGAGCTCAAACGAAATTCACATTCTCACTATGCTTGGCGAGTTAGTGATCGCAGTACACTATTATATTATGATACCTACACCATTCGCCGGTCTCCATGACATCTATGAGAAGGTACAGGTTGGTCCCAGTACGAATCTAAAAGGATATTTCGCAACAGTCATGATTCATTTCGGTATCAATTTATTTTTTGTTCCCCACAGATAAATCTTTATTACGAAGTGCAATCTCCAAATGGTGGTTGCTAATGGTGTGAATTTAAAATCGATATCGATCTGCGGACCCTAGCTCCTAGCCCCATCACTAAAGCAGGGTTTCCAATTTGAAGCAGGGCGGGGCCCGAAAAGAATACACTATGTGGTAATGAAAGGGAAACCCCAATGTAGACATATTCGCAACTTTGTGGGCCTCTTTTTAAAACAATAATAATAACACCATTACTCTTTAAGTAAGTAAGAACTCTTTATTGTACACCAATAACATGTAAATAGTGCTAAATGACACACTGACATAAAGAGCAATCGGACAATTGGCAATGTTATTATTATTTCTGTTATTCTCACTGTTTGTTTTTCTATAGTTTTGTATAGTTTTTGTTAAGTTATTATTTTCATGTTTAAAATTGTGATGCGGAAACTCAGTATGTGTTTAACTTGACTGATACGTTTGTATAATAAATAGTGCATGCTTTGTCGGTTATCAAAATAATAAAAATATTTCGTTTATTTTTCTTGCTTACAAAATTCATTTCAAATCAAGACACCATTTTTGTTATTAAATTACAGACACTTGTTATGTTTTGTTTAAAATTGTTTACTAACATTTACGAATGTATAATATACTACTTTGTGATAATAACATAACTTGTCATCGAAAATAGAGTTAACGCTGATAGATGTTTATAGTCAAGTCACAGACACCAGACTCACAAAACAGATTACAATTATAATGACATAGTATTACAGTAATTGTGGCGTCTATTTAATTGCAACCCTTAATCTTGTGTGTACTATATTAATCAGCTATTTTCCTGAAACTTCGTCCTCTTTTCAGGATGAAAAGTAGCCTATGTGTTATTCTAATGTATAAGCTATATTACTGTAAATTTCCATCATAATCCGTTCAGTACTTTTGCATGAAAGAGGAACAAATCTATGCATCTATCGTCGCAAACTTTCTTGCTAACCCGGTCAAGCCGCGTAATCGGAAAATAATAGGATTATCTATTGTAACAGATCGCCCGAAGTAAACTGCTGCTTGATAAGAACATTAAATTAAAGACAATTAATAATGTAAAATGTCTTTAACTAAAAAATATATCACAACACATGCTCCTGCTCAAGCACCAAAGCATCTACTCGAGGATATATTAATTAAGTGTAATTGTAATTACCTACAGAATAAAATACATTTTCATTGCAAAATTTAAAAACATATCTCACCGCGGTCTATGCTTGAGCAGCTCTGGTCTAGGGTGTCCTAACCCCATTAGGGTTGCAGTTCATAAAACGAGGGTGTGACTGTCACATACAATATGAATATGATACTTACATTACGTGGTCCGATTGCAGACATAAATAACACTGGATATATACAAATCGCAGACAATGTAATAGATGAGATTGTGGGGTAAAGTGACGTAATTTATGGGCGCAAATATGACCTCAATGAGGGCTTGTTTGCATTGGGGAGACCTGTGTTCACCAGATTTCCTGTGGTGGTAACGATGTGAGCATAGATTGATATCTATATCTATAGAGACTACCACTAGAGGCTGTACTTCAGGTGACCAGGTTGACATTTCTATCTGGTAGATAGTTATAGTGCAGAGAAGAAATGTGTTTTCTTGTCACCTTTAGATGTGATTCCAAATTGGAAGACTTTTTTTGGTCTCTACCCAAAGGGTACCAACGGGAACGTATTGCCTCCGCTGTCCGTATGTCTGTCCTGTCTGCTTGTCTTTCAGTGGTTTGTATCCCATGGACCGTAATCAGTTAACAGTTGAAATAAAAAATTAATAAAACGATTTGTATATTGGCGAATTTTTTAATTTTAAGATAGTACGGAACTCTACGTGTGCGGGTCCGACTAGCACTTGGCCGGTTTTTTAATATATGCGAACGGAGAAGATATTAATAATCCACAAGTATGTAAATGTACGTATATGTTTAGCTAATCTTATTTGTGTAAATTAATATTTTATTTAAACAACGTCATAAACGATATCTGCATTGTGCATGCTTTAGACCGGGGAATACTGGATAGTTGCAATCTTGGTTGGTTGTTCACTTAGAAACTCGATTTACGTAATGTAAAGGTACACTTTGCTTGGTAATATTTTAAGAATTTCGTATCATGCTATATCGGTAACTGTGGAAACCACTTTATACTGTTTCATTTATTAGAATTCATTTATTCACGGTCATACTTAGTACTTATTATGCTTAGACCCGATGACCACACCGAAATGTCACGGCAATTAAATTTTTCTGATTTTCAATCTTGTCTTGCTCGACGGTGAAGGAAAACATCGTGAGGAAACCCGCAGGTCAAAGAATAAATTCTGAGGCATGTGTAACAGACCCGGTCCGGCGATGGGCTCACCACCTATCACGTTTAGGGGACCAAAAAATAACTAGTGAAAAGTGGGTATATCAAAAATGGAATACCTCTACCTACATCCTTGGGGATAAAAGGCGTAAGATTATTTATTTATATATTTTTTCAATCTTGTTAATGTTGTGCTCGTAAGAAAGTAACAACTCTTTATTGCACACCAATAAAAATATATCATATCATAAGACTAAGTGACACTTCAATAAAATAAATTATCAAAATAGAACAAAGAGTCAACTGCCATTACAATAATCAACTGTAAAGATAAAAACAAACAGTTATAATAAAATATAAATAATTGAAATAAAATATAATTTTTACTTACAGACCACCACTAAAATAAGAGTATTATACAATTTAGGCTTAAAGTAATAGAGCATAAGTTGCAGTGCCCTTTTAATTGCTGCAGCACTATTGAAAATTTTTAATTATCTATCAGGCAATAAATGAATATTCTAATCAATATGTGTCTATATAGACGGGTACCATGTATGTATACCGTGTGAGGTAAAGAGACTAGCCGTGGCTAGCTTGAGAATATGACTGTTTAATTTAACATCTTGACAGACTTTAACAATAACATTTAGATAACAACGTGACCATTTTCCAAAACAAACTATCAAGTACAGCTGTTCACGAATACGACCGCTTCAACAGCGACGCATACAAAAAACTACTTCTTATTTTCGGTAGTTAATATCTTACAAAAGATCTTTTAAGGGTTCAGTACCCACAGAACAGGACCGTACCTTTAAAGAGCTTGTATGTCTTGAACCTTTAGAGGTAGGTTGAAATTTTAACAGAATATATTGTGGTAGATATGCTAAAATGTATTTTCCAAGAATGGAATAAGTACCTGTGCGCATCTCTTCGGGAATAAAGCGTGAGCGTATATATTTTTTTAAAGCTGAAACAAGTAACAAATTAAAGATTATAAAAGAAAGACACGTGTTTTTGTTTCTTTATTTAGTATCGTAAAAAGCGTAATACGTTTAAGCGCCAATATTTTTATGGCAATAAAGATGTCAATCTGAAACAATGTTTATTATGTGCCGGTACAGAACCCCTCGGTGCGTGATTCCGACTAACGCTTGGCCGCTTTTTTTTCTGTTTACATGGCAACGACCTCTACTCCAGACTTAACTACATCCTGTTTTCACCCAAACAATTCAGATGACGCCATCTCTCTTCAATCCAATTTCATGACTTAACGAGGTGCGTTGAAATGGATTTGTCTCGCCTGCACTCGTTGAGATTCCATAAGCTCGCTGTCCCTATCTCTCTTTTGAAACCTGTCCTGGATTTAATTTGCCTTTTTTGCGGTCGGGAGAAGTGTGGCGTCGTTGATATAAAGCGACTGGTTTTAAGAGAGACACGAGGGCAGCGAAGATAAAGTGGATTGGTGTCGACTTTTTTGTCAGGTTTGTATCTTGAATGCACAATGCACGTGCATTCAAAATTAGGGGTAACCAGACTGTTCATTTCTTTTCGAGTACTCAGTTAATTTCGGGGAAATATTTAAATAAAAAAAGTAGGTATAGAGTGGAGTTAAATGTGACCTATTACCGGACCGCGTTGCTGTAACATATGCTTCAGAATCAATTCTGAACCCTGTGGGTGTCCTCACAATGTTTTCCTTCACCGTCGAGGTACTGATAAATATTCTCTCCAGCTCCCGAAACAAACTCGAATAGCTCAACTGCTAAGCTTTTTATTTCGAATTTTAATCTTCTAAACTTCCGGTACAGTAAAACTGGCTTATGCACCAATACCACAGACCTACATTGAAGTAGATGAAGCAAGTACCTCGGTCTATATGAAAACTGAGCGTGCAACGTGTCTACTGACTATAAAGTTCACAAGTGGTATCTAAGAGGTGGAGTAAGGAGCGCCATAGTATAGGTTCTCCTAGAGATCTCTTGTCTCCCGCCTATCTTTTTTGAGTTCAAAATATTGTGGGAGAAGTAATAAATTATAAAATATAATTTTAATATTCATCATCATCATCAACCCGTAACAGCCCACTGCTGAGCTAAGGGTCTTTCCTCACACATGAGGAAGTATGGGCTATAATCTCCCACGCGAGCCCACCGCGGATTGGGAGATGGTGTTAAGCTAGTGGCCACACTTAACAGTCAGAATTTCTCAAGCCACCCAAGGGTATCTGACATGGCTTAACGACTTTCATTGTGCGTAAACACAACGAAAAAATTTAATATTACACAGGCATTTTTACAGCAACTATAACAGTGCATTTTTAGCGTTTTCTACTGACGTCTATGCTAGCGGCCGATAAGTTTTTCTAACTTAGATAGGCACGCGAAGTTACACTTGAGTCATCTAGTTTGATGTACTTCTGTGCCTATAGCCAATGTATTTTATTTGGAACCATTTAATTTCCCGTTTTACGACTCGACTGCTTCGCCCTCAGTTCCCTCAGACACTGTGTTGGTCGAATACTACCACTACATTTATGGCTTTCCAAATGTTAAGGCACCGAATGACAGTTGATGTTTATAGAGGAATGTAGAGGGGCCAAAGTGAATCATATCACAGGAAGTAAGTATTATATGAGGCACACGTAGCCCTGCGATATCGCTGTTTCTTTGTGATGAAGCAATATGTCCTCATATGTGAGAAAAGACCCATAGCTCAGCAGTCGAAGATATTGGATTGCAAACAGTCTGTTACACGCTCCATTTTCTAATCTAAAACCTTGAATGGTTTTCGGCCACAACCCTCAGAGCGTTGCTCTTAGAAATAGTTCCATATTTCCAACTGTTCAACCGCTACAGACCTTTTGACTCAGTAATTATTAGCTTCAGGCCTTATTCCATTGAAAATGTTGCCTGTATAATCAGAAGACGTCTAACTTATTCGAAAATTTGCGGTTGTTTCTCCGTCGTTCCGACAGTGTCACAGTCAGGCGCATCTAATTCGTTCTTGTCAGCACGACCGCCTGTCTGTTACAGGTTAAATCCCAAAGTCAAAGGCTAGTACAACCAACTTTAGCTTTTTGCAAACCTTCGCCGATCTGTCAGCTCGCTTGGATTCGCGCGCCGTGTGGTCACTGTTCTAACCTAACCTAACCAAATTCTTGGCTGGAGTACCATGCTTTCGTTAACAAAAAGTTGAAACACAATTGTTTTGGACATTGAGTAACTTTTTAGATACTTCCAATGAAGAAACATATGAAACAGTACCCAGAAGGCCAAGTGAATTTTAGCTCTGGACAGCTGGGCTGATCCTTTGATGACAGAGATCTGCCAGCCATCGGGTCACCTGAAGCCTTGATTAATACATATAGTTAATCACATCCCTTGGCGATTTTTTGCCCTTAGCCGATAAATATCGATTCGAGTATATCGATTTCGAGTGAACTCTATTGGAACTACGTCTCTACGCGTGACGTCACGAGGAACTGTCAACAATCCCGGCAGTATGGCTGACGAGCTATACATGACGAGATATAAATGTTTGCCAGAGGCTCTGAAAGTCTGTAACTTAATCAAGAATTAAATTATCCATAATATAGGCTATCGCATCATCAATTAATCCTCTTAATAGTAGGTATGTATATTGATTTTCCTAAAAAACTGAGGGTTACTGACCCTTCTCTTTACTTGCACTTGGCCATTGTTTTATTACTCATTAACTTGGGTCGTTGACATTTAATTCAGAATTTTAATAGCGACGAATGAAAAAAACATGTTCATTTCTCCTTTAGAAAACTTTTACGTAACAAAAGAAAGTATTTTTTGTGATATTTGAACACTTGTCTTACTGTATCTCTGATATTCACTTTAATTACGTGACAGTTTGTGAATTTACAAATTAATTAATGGTTGCTCCGCGCAAAATGCATTTTGTTCATGAAATATCCTTCCTTATAATTATTCCAATTAATGAGTGATAATGAATTTCTGAAAATTACGCATGAACAAATCCACTGTAGTATTGTATTCTACCTACAAATATTATAATATTATATATTACATTGTTAAATCATTTATTATGTAAGTATATTAAATATTACATTAAAATAATTGTGAGCAAATGTTGGTCGTGCGGTAAAATGTTCATACATGACTGTTGATTTTGTGTCTGGGTTTTTATACCTATTTATCAAAGTATGTTTATAAGGTGTTTGGGACAGTATCTAGTCTATTCCGGGATCTGCTTTGTGACTTAACTTCAAGTAATTTCTTGTCCGAGTAACAATAAAAATCACCGTTTTTAACGTTTCACTGAGAAGCAACGGCCGACTTCGAATATTTATAGTGGTGTGCACAACTACGTAGTACTATCCCGGTATTATTTCTTAGACTTGGGCTTATATATTTCCCTTATTGCCATGACGATAGTCAAATACCTATAATGTTTTAACAAGGGAAACTAAAACCCGACTACGAAAAAAACCTTTGTTACTCGGACCTTGATCAAATCTTATTGACGACTCATTCATCTAAATCGGTTGAGCACCTTGTTCAGACTCTACGGTGGAACTAAAGTTGTTTAAAGAAAAAGTTTCTCTCTCCTTGGAAAGGGATTTTTTGTTCCAACCTCTTTGAGTGGAACTAGCGCATACGTAAATACAATGACGCGAGCGAAATCGCAGGCTAAAGCTAGTTTTAGGACCCGGACCGAATTAATTGACATCTCAATCATCAGTCATTTCAGTATTTAAGGAGTAAATATTATATAATCGGTGAGGGGTTTCCTATTCCGCGATGCTCGCCCCACTGTTGGTCGACATCTTGGCCACTCGTGCGCAACGTCCCGTGATGTTTTGTCTTCCGGTGCCCTAGCAGTGGTCCAACTATAAGTAGGAAGTGAATGCGTCACACATCAAGTATGTTCGATTCTGAACTTGGCATTTTTAATTATTTTCCGGAACTACGATTGAGACGGTAAAATAAACAACATTAGACTTGCAAAAAGCAATGAAATTCTACACTGCGTAAGTTAATCAAACTTTTCAATCAAACCTCAATGCCCCATTGTCGATCAAGGATCATAGATAATCCTATCAATATGCCTGGATTCCCTTACTATAGACGGGAATAAAAAATACATTTATATACAACATTTACAGATAAAATATAACCTCTAAGGAGGCACCATGCGTGTGATGTGGGACAGTGCCCAGAAGACTGGCTGCATTGCCTCTCTGCATGGTTTGAAAGAGATAATCGGGTGACCCTCTGGTCACCTAAACGCGTTGAATCACGGGAATGGAATCAGATTCTTCAAGATTTTGATTCCTTTTATATCCTTGTGTCTTGTAACATCCAGTAGATCCCAAATACTAAATAGATAGTCAGTTAATTGTTAAGAAAAGTTCAGTAAAGTGACCTGATTTTCAAACAGGCTTCCCTATTTACGTTATCATAGTAATTACTGCCTTATTAACTTACCCGCCTAGCGGGCCCGGTTCCACTAAATCTCAGGCACCGGTTAAATTTAACAGAATCATTACTTTTTTTAAAGGGTAAATATGACGGTGGTTGAATATTCTTCAATTGTGTGGATGTTATCGTTATAATTATTAATATAAAACCGAAGAAAACCCAGTAATATTAAATGTTCTACTTCATAATTAAAATATCTTCCCAATTAATTAATTTTCATGTTTAATAAATCGAAAATCAAAAATATGTAAATCTCCAGGTTTATTTGCGTTCTCCCAGTAATTAGATACTAAATAAATAAATATGTAATATATTTTTAAAATACTTACTAATATAACTTTAAAAGTGATCAATGACTATAGTTCTTTGGGGGTTTGTATCAATTATACTCGGTCGCACTTTAATAGTATCATAGCAACGATCGACAAACAGCTCGTGACTTTTCTACAACTTATGTCAATCCCGAACATATGTATATCGTTCTAGTCCTTTAGACCACTGAATGCCATATCCTGTTCTGCCCTGACTGGACAGTTGAACATCTGTTGTGGTCTAAGCTGTTCGTGCGTTACACCACTTACAACTTTCAATCTTCATCATACAGCACCACACACTTAGTACAGCGCTCACGACACGCTAGGAAGAACATGTCAACCGATTAATTAACCAATGGTTAACCTTTGTGTGCTGTTAGCCTTTAATTAAACGGCTCCCGATATAGTGGATTATCACGCAAATGAAATGATGAGTACTGATCACGATATCGGGTGGGCACTTGGTAACTTACAGACGTAATGTCTCGTACGCAGCACCGCTGGAGTTCAACCGCATCTGTTGTTAGAATTAAAAATACACCTTCTCCACGCGGTGGTGGGCAGGTGGATGTTTGGTTCTTGGATCCTTAAATGTGGCAGGTGCTGTTACACATGCCTTAAAAACCATTCTGGGAGTTTTCTCAGAATGTTTTTCTTCACAGTCGCGTTAGTCTACAACTACACTCAAAAACTACTGGGCTGATTTTAAAAATTCTTTCACCAATGGAAAGCTACAATATTCCTGAGTAACATAGACTATATTTTATTCCCGTATACCAACGGGAACGGGAACTATGGGGGTGAAACCGCGCATAAATAAGTAGGTACATAAGTTTTTGAAAAACTCATTGGTACATGCCCGATTCGAACCCCCACGTATTAGAGGCAGCCTCACTTCGAACAGGGTTATCACTGTAGTTTGTTCTGGATTGAACCAACTTCGATGGACGGGTGTACTCGCACGCAAGCAACATGGGTCGCCGTGTAAACGCTTTCCTGTTACCTTCCAAAACAACATACAAACAAACATTTCTATCTTTACCAATATTATAAAGAGCAAAGATTTGTATTTTTGTTACGAATAATCTCAAAAACTACTGCACCGATTTTATAAATTCATTTAAAAATAAGGCTATATTTTAGTCCCGTATTCCCACGGGAACGGGAACTACGTGGGTTAAGCCGCGCAGAAGCGCTAGTCTACTATAATTAGTGTAATGTTATCGACTAGAGAGGTAACCGAAATTTTAAAAAGTTCCACAATATAGATGGTGACCTACTGTTGTGTAAACTTACATCATACGATTCAATCTTCTATGAAAACACAAAACCGACGTTTCTTTGTAATTGCTATTATGTGATGTACTCCATTTTAATTAAATAGTTCGTAAATTTTGAGTTATGAGTCAAGGATTACGTACCTTCTTATAAGTGAAAGACACAAAGACGTTGAAAGAAAAAGTTAGGAGAATAATTTTCTTCCACCCTCTTTGGAAAGACATTTAGCATCGGATCTAAGAGAACAACATACTAACAAACACACAATTTTATCTCTTTATATTCTTAGAGTATACAGGTAGATACATACACTCACTCATCTCAAAATACCTGATCTATAACAAAAAGCAACATGAAATTTGGCAGCATTTCCTTATACGATGTATAAGAATAGTATTTTTCTAAATTCCCACGGGTAAAGGAACACTCGTGTTCGCCGGACTCCTACTAGTATCACGTGTACAGTCAACAAAGTTGTTAGGGTTACATGGCGAGTAACTAAGAATTCATTTTTCTGGGGAAGTCATAAATAAATCTTATTGATTAATGTTTATTTCGAAAGGTATCTTTGATCCCTATAATTTACCAAAAAATACCATAAATACATTTAAGGCATCTCATCAGTGAATCTTAATTTTTGGCCATGTAACACTAACAACTTTGTTGACTGTACAAAGGTTTCTGCACTGTTTTATTATACGTCATATATTTTTATGGACGACGTCAGCTGACGAGGTCAAATGCCTCTGGTGTCATTGACATCTACGATTGAGTAGGTATTCAAAATAGGGTATCGAACTGTATCGAAATCAAATTGCGAGTAAAAACAGTAAAAAAATATGCGACTGTTCATTTTACGTTTTATAGTGGTTGTACACGGTGTATTCCATTAATTCCACAAATGAAAGAGCTCCTAGCTTTGCACAATTAATAATACAGGTTTCACTTTATCGTGGAAATTGCATTTTGCATTTGGAATTGCAAAAATGCAAAAGGCTCGCTGGTCGACGGCGAAAAGGCATTTCAGTTCAAAAAGAAGCTGAACAATTGCCCCCAATTAGACCTCACCTGCCCAACCTGTGCTGTATTGCTACTACTCGGGGGTCATCAATGAATTACGTCACACACTAAGAGGGAGAGGGTCAACAAAGTGTGACAACGTGTGACAAGGGCGAGAGTCAAGTTTCGTGGTGTTATATGTATTAACCTAAAGCAATACAATTCTAGCATAAAAGCAGTGATGGTCCTGTGGTTAGTGAGCCCTGCATCTTATTCGTAAGACTCCGATTCAAATCCTGGTGCGGGATGTACCAATAACTTTTAAAAAACTTACGTACACACTTATCACTAGATCGACGGTGAAAGAAAACATCATGAGGCATGTCCGGTCCGGCGATTGGTTTACCGTCTGGCACGTTCTTGGCATATATGTTATTTTTACAACTCTAGCGAAAAACTTTAGAATATTACCAACTCGATCAATATTACTATAAGATTTCTTTATATCCCTTTGCACTTACATACTGGCCGCGATTTTGCGGTCGCTATACCTAGGGTGCCGTTCGTTCGTGGTGCTCTAAGAATAATTAAATTCGTGTGACATAATTTATGGATGGCCCCTTAGCAGGATGGCTATTCTGCTCAGGCGCTTTGTCTCTTAATTGCGGAAATCCAGGATCTTAAAGCTGTCAACTAAATACGAATACTGTTTTGTATCTTCAATGCTTTATTTACAGGTTCATTCGTTTGAGAAAATAGTTTGTGTTTTTGTCTACTTAACCTTTGTATTGAGACAAGTCAAATCAATTCAAATTTAATAATGACAAAGTTTATTTCCATAGCCTATCTCTACAGTTAGGTTAAGTTAATTAACATGAAAAAAACAAAAAATAAAAAAAGACGTGTGGCACTCGGGGACTGCCGCGGTAAAGCTATTGCATAGCATAAAGTTGACTGTCTTGGTTGGTCTGACTATTTCATTTCATTTCATTTGATTCGATTCGATTCGATTCGACTCGACTCGACTCCGACTCCGACTCCGACTCGACTTTCGTCTTTCGACTTTCGACTTTCGACTTTCGACTTCGACTTCGACTTACTTTTTTCACTCACTTCACTTCACTTCACTTCACTTCGCTTCGCTTCACTTCACTTTACTTTACTTCACTTTATTTTATTTTATACAATGCACGGCCTTTAAGCCACACCTCCGTGCCCGTCGGAGTGGGGAGAGTGTGAGGTTTTTTCGTTACGGAATTTCTGGATTCGGTCCCCGCGCTCAAGGCCCGCGATAGAAGCTATGCAATAGCTTAAAATTAAAAAATCACAAATAATTTTAAACATTACTTACCCTCCTTTTGGTGTAGTCGGGTGTCTATGACTCTCCAGAGATAAAGATGAAATAACCGGGTAATGCCCTTTTTGCCGACTTTCCCATTTTGCCGACTTTTTGTAAAGTCATACATATTTTACCGATATGCCGACTTTTCATGTTTCATTGATTTCCACACCTCGCATTTCGCAATCCGCTATGTTTAGTTGCAACCTAAAACCTGGTATAGCCGCCGCCTATAGAAGCATAGTGGTCACATAGAGTATTTTTTTACTGGGTCACTACGGGATGAAGTCGCGGGAAAAAGCTAGTATGTAATAACAACGTCGGGAGCTGTGTAAATCCAGTCCAGCTAAATTGCATTGTGCTGCAATATGGACCAATTGCTGGGTGACGGGTCACTGCCCTCCTGCGGTCTGCGGTCTGGCCAGTACGTGCACTTACAAGCGTTTTAGCTAAACCCAGTTTTAGGTTAGTGCAGATTTTAGCTAAATATCTGGGGGTTGGGTAGAGGTGTGAAAAACTTGACTCCGTAACAGGCACTGAAAAGTTTAAACAATATGGCAAGTAAGAAAATATAATAACAGCTTATAAAATCTATAAGTTTACACATAAAATTTCCTGAAAAATAATATTTTATCTATGTCAGCGTGCTCTGTGTAGGATTGCAACTTGCAAGTGATTAAAATACTTTTGTATACAACTACAGTATAATGATAGCAAGCCATTAACTGAAGACAATACAATACTGCGACAACAACTCTTTATTGTAAACCAAAAACATAATATGGATACCAGCCTACCAACATTAACTAAAGTACAATGGACGGTCTTATCGCTATATGAAGACTGAAATAGCTTCTTGAGGCATTACGAAAAATTCCACCTTATGTATTTTATCGATTTTTCTTTTAACTGCATAGTCTGCATACTTTCATGGCCACTAACTACATAATACACTATCACTGTTAAGAACCAAAGCCCGAAATAAGAAACAACAAAATCAGCTCGTCTTCTGGTTTCCCGCCATAACCCAAAACAATTCAGACTTTTTTATGAGCAAACCATACTGTAAATCACTATTACGGATAATCATAACACAAAAGTGAACAAAATATAATATCAAGAGAAAGATAAAATACAATACGTCGTAAACGTCTGGATCGGCGGTTTGTATTGGTGTACCGCAGGGCTCCATTTTAGGCCCCTTTCTATTTCTGGTCTATATAAATGACCTACCCAACCGAGTGCAACATGATATTGTACTGTTCGCAGATGATACATCTCTACTTTTTAAAATTAAACGACCTATTAAGTCTTATGACGAAGTGAACAGTGCAATTAATGATGTTGTCAGTTGGTTTAACGTTAATAATTTACTTCTCAATGAGAAAAAAACTAAATGTGTACATTTTTCTTTATCAAATATTAAACGAACTTTAAACTCAGTTACAGTTAAAAACGAAAAATTAGAATGTGTAAACACTACAGTATTTCTAGGAATAACTCTAGACTCTAAGTTACAGTGGGGACCGCACATTGATACGTTGGCGAAAAGGCTCAGTTCTGCTGCATATGCCGTAAAAAAAATACGTAATATGTCAAGCGTAGAAACAGCTAGACTTGTCTATTTCAGCTACTTCCACAGCTTGATGTCATATGGCATTCTACTGTGGGGGAATGCTGCTGATGTCCAGAGAATATTTATTTTGCAGAAACGAGCCATTCGTGCAATTTATAAAATGGGGTCTAGGATGTCTCTAAAGGAAAAATTCAAGGAAATTAATATACTGACACTGGCGTCACAGTATATTTACGAAAACGTATTGTATGTTAAAAAGAATATATCACTTTACAAAAAAATAGTGACAGACATTGTATAAACACTAGAAATAAGAATGAACTGGCTGCTTGTGTTAGTCGATTATCTAAAGTTACCAAATCCTTTAAGGGTCAATGTATACGTTTTTACAATAAGATTCCCATTGAATTACAAAATTTGCCTCTTGACAAATTTAAAATAATAGTTAAGCAAAAATTACATAAAAAAGGCTACTATAAAATTACCGACTACTTAGTAGACCAAAATGCATGGGTTTAACCGACTCGGCGCTATGTAAGGCTATTCATTATAATTATTATTGTGAACCATATTTACTAGTAAGACATGAGACTAAAAAGAGCTGCCTTTGAGTTTCTTGCTGGCTCTTCTCGGGGTACTGCATTTGGAACCAGCAACTCGTCGGTGGAGATGGGCTGCTGTTTACATTTAGCCAATCCTCATGGACGAGTTTAGTGTGCCTTGTTTATATTGACATTTCAAAGTGTATTTTTTATACCTACTGAAATAAAAGAATTTTTGACTTTGACTTTTTGACTTTGAATACACTTACACAATCGCAAGCTCTGATAATATTCTCTTTGAACCTCACAAGTCAAAAGATTTTTAATTCGAATAAATTCTCGGAATATTGTTCAGCTCATTCCTACCCCGTATCCTTTCGAGACAACAAAGGGATATGAAGAAAGCGAATTAATATGTCTCGTATTGACCTCTATTCTTTGTCCAGCAGACGCTTTTTCACGTAGATGGGTTGGAATAACAAAGAGAAGGATGTCCTTATTAATGCAAAGAGAATCCAATGAGATCAAATTAAGACCGTTTAAAGAGTAGAAATTTCATATTTACGTATCTAAGATTCTATTCTCTTCGTCAACCCGTAACAGCCCACTGCTGAGCTAAGGGTCTTTCCTCACACATGAGAAAGTATGGGCTTTAATCTCCCACGCAAGATTTTTATAGTGCGCCGTCAACCATAGTTCTAATATCTTAGTTTCATCCATCCCAAAATGTCTAAAAGATATCCCTAAGACCACCCATTGTCTATACTAATAATATAAAGAGGAAAGATTTGTATGTTTGTATCTTTTTTACAAATAAACTCAAAAACTACTGGATCGATTTTAAAAATTCTTTTACCAATAAAAAGCTAGAAGATCCCTGAGTAACATAGGCTATATTTTATTCCCGTATTCCCACGGGAACGGAAACCACGCGGGTTAAACTGCGCAGAACCGCTAGTAATAATATAAACAGGAAATATTTGTTTTTTGTACGTTTTCTTTGTTACGAATAAACTCAAAAACTAAAGGACCGATTTTAAAAATTCTTTCACAAATGAAAAGTTAGAATATCCCTGAGTAACATAGGCTATATTTTATTCCCGTATTCCCACGAGAACGGGAACTACGTGGGTAAAACCGCGCAGAACCGCTAGTGCTTTATAAACGGTTTTAATTTTTTTTGTATCTCTTTTGTATTGTTTTTGATTACAATAAAGAGTATTCTATTGTATATTTTTTTTTTTTTTTTTTTTACTAAAAAATGGGCTTGCTCTTGACCCCAGACTAGCCCGAGAGCAAAGACAATATTTAGGAAGATTGGCTGACGAATGAAAATAAACATGAAGATAGAACTTTACTCATTAGTAGGGTATTTCAGAGAAGCTTATCTATAACCATAACACAGTGTTGTGACTAACTGACTGATAGACAATGCACAGCTAAACTTGTGGCCCTAGAGATTTGAATTGTGAAGGAAATATTCCTTTGGTAACCTTGGCCTCCGCAAATGTTACAGGAATTACTGATTTAACAGGAAAAGTACATACTACATTATAATTATTATAGACAATTAATTTATGCCGCGGTGTATTCTCCTGATATATAAATAAATTAACGTGTAGTTATAAAATTTACTGTTGTATTTTATTCATATGGTTGTTTCCTCTTGAACACTAGGAGGTTCCATCCTAGTCCTTATTTTAAGGACAACAATGTAAATACATAAGCCTGTTCAAAATGCGAGCAGATTGACAATCATCTCGCTTGTCTTGTCTGGTGGTACCTGGGACTTACTCGTACAGCCACGTTCGGCCGGTACTTCAACGTTAAAAAAGTTACACGCACCTTAGTAAAAGTGACAGTGTCATAGTGTTATTGAGACACGAAAATCGTATAGGAAAATCTCCCAACTTCACTCAGCTTACTTCTCCCAACCTCACTCAGCACAGCCTCTCAACACTCACAGTCAGTGAACCTTCTTAGTAAAATTATATTGTAACTAAAATTGTCCCGTGAAATTTATGATTGATTTAAGTTCGTGCAATAATAATAGCGCTAGTGAAATGATAATATCACGGCTTTTCAATAACACTTCGACATGTGTACCGAAGTGCAGCGCTCGTAGCCCTGCGGTGCCAGTGTGTTTGTAACGATCACACTGGTTAAGCAAAGTTGGGTGCGGTCAGTCAGTGGATGGGTGACCGCCTAGTGGCATTTATATTACGAGCGCTTCCGTGTTTCGGAAGGCACGTTAAATTGTTGGTCCCGGTTTTCGTTGTGTTACGCACAATGGAAGTCGTTAAGCCATGTCAGATACCCTTGGGTGGCTTGAAAAATTCTGACTGTTAAGTGGCCACTAGCTTAACACCATCTCCCAATCCGCAGTGGGCTCGCGTGGGAGATTATAGCCCATACTTCCTCATGTGTGAGGAAAGACCCTTAGCTCAGCAGTGGGCTGTTACGGGTTGATGATATGATGATATATGTGTACCGAATGGATCAGTCAGCCAGGAGTCACGAATTAATATTATGTTGGTCAAGGCGGCGAGGGTTGTTGTGTTGTGTCAGTTGTGTGCTGTTGTGGTTGCTTAGTGCTGTGCGGTCTGGGAAATCGTAAACGCAGTTTCGAATAACTTATAGCCTAATTTAGTCAGTAAATTCGTAAACGCCTAGTATTAATACATAAAGAGTTCCTCCGCGTTTTGTAACGTGTTACAGTTTAACTGTTGGACCCTGTTTTTCAACCGACGAAACGGAGGAAGTTCTCAATTCGACATAAGTTTAATATAGTAGTCGATTTTGATTATTCTTTTTTTATTGGAAATACCCCAAAGTTGGTCCCATATAAATGATAAACAAAATTCCTACCGTAAGGGTGGAAAAATAGCGGTGATTTATTGTTCACTCACAAACAGTGTATCACAAAAAACTATAAAATAAAAACTTACTACCAAAAAATTAAACCGCCGCGCCTTAAAAACTGAAAAGCAAAAAAAAAACTTTTTATTTAACCTACACAACTAAGTTCTTAAACTGATTTATACTTAAAAGTATATCTATGAAAAAAAAACTAATTTATTGAATATATCAGACTCGCGTGGAATTTTGACTATACTTCCGCAAATGAGATCGATGGCCCAGCTACCAAAGCTGGGCCATCGATCTGTGATCTGTATTTGGTATGTTACCTAATTAAGCCAGTTAAATGCCTTTTTTAAAGTATTCTCATAACTCTACACCTACCTATATTTCAGGGTATTTAGGGTCCATAGTCAAATTTACTTTAAAAATACTTTAAAAATCTAATCATACGACTGAAAAAGTTTGACTCATGTGTTTAAATATTCGCATTTAACAACCACTATAAAAATAAATATGTAACTCTATGTACAAGATGAGTAAATAAGAACTCGCAGCTCAGAATGCGTAAGCGCACCAATTCATCACAGTGAGACAACAAACAATGCATCGTGGAGTGATTTACACCGCCCTCGCATTATCTCCCGCTGTAAATCAAATCTCTAAACAATATATTATTTGCTTGTGATTGAGGTATAAATATGGTCGAATTCCATTTGGTAGCATCGAGAGAGCAGGAGACCACAATCTTTTAAGAAAAAAACGTTTTGTTTCAAGTTAAAACAACATTACTCGGATTCGAACCATGACTTCTTAGAACAATATTTTATAGTGATGAGAAAAAACTGTTCAATTTACTTTCGTAAGTGGAATAGAACACTTAATTTAGACGTGATGGAGGAATGAGGCTGGAAACAGCCGATGCGCATGCGCAGCCGACCGTCCTTCGTGGAATCCTGCGCATTGCTTTGTATATGGAAACGTGGGTCCAACTTTTTTTTTAGTCTTTGTTTTTGTTACTGTTTGGACGAATCGGCTTAAGTAATATTCATGATACGATTATAATCCCGTACAAACTCGTGAGTTTAGAAATCCTATTCAATGGTGTTAACAATACTATTTATTAAAACATTATCCTTCATCTGATAGTCTGGAAAAATGGCACTCCGTAGCTGAAGACGAATCTAACGAAGTTGTGTTATTTAAATCTATAATGCATTAAGAGACAGAGGATAAGTAGAAGAAGTGAGGACAGGCCTATGCTCAGCCGTGGGACAAAAACTAAGCTAAGAAAAAATAACTAAAAAAATAATCACGGGGGCTTACGTCCTACTATGTACAAAGTAGCATTTCTACAACCAAGACAAATCTAAGGATATCATTTATTAAAATCTATAAACCTAGTTAAGCTAAAGAAATTGACCCACATACTTAGACACACACCCTCCTTCTGACACAGTCGGATATTAAAAGTATCCGCGCGGGCGACGCCGCTGGACAAGGCCAGTTAATTAGGTACGAGTATGTTCTCATGGCACACGTGATCGACACTGCGAGAACAAAGCTGTTTAATATCACATTCACGTGTAAGCTTACTGTTATTTCGTCGCCATTGAAATTGGATTTTGAAATCGTTATTTTAATAATAATGTTTTATGTCAATATTAAGCAACATCTGACGTGGAATATGACTCAAGATTTTATCAAACACAAGTGTGTAATATTTTATGGATTTTAACAAATGAAGTGGCGTTAGATTACCAAAAAGATCGTAATGTTTCACATTAAAAACAAATATGTCGTAAAAGTGTAGATATTATAGTAGTAACAAAAATCCAATTTCACCACAGTAATGTAATAATAAAGGAAGGGCTGTTTCTTTGTCAAAGGATCAGGCTAGCTATCCAGAGAGGCAATGCGGCCAGTCTTCTGGGCACTGTCCCACATGGTTCCTCTTTGGAGGACATTTTTTATCTGTAACTAATTATTGTAAATGGATGTATATTTTATTTGTAAATAAATTTTGTTATACCCCATAATAATGTTACTCCTAGTAAAGCAAGCTTTCCATTAGTGCATTTTCAAAATCGGTACAGTAGTATCAGAGCCTATTCGTTACAAGCAAACATAAATCTTTCATATTCGGAAAACAGCCTATTTAAATACTAGTGTCCCGCGTATGCATGTGTCTCTAAATTATGATGCTTTTATCGATATTAAAACACTTTGAATAAACTTCCATGCTTGTATCTCCCCCTGCTAGGCCCTCATAAAAATAATTGGAAAGGGCCATGTCTATAAAAAAATACGGGTATATTTTTGACCGAGTTTCAAGAATATTCATTTATTGAGTATGACCATTGGTAGGGGAACATTATGCAACAGATAATTATTAGATTTGTTTATCTTTTCCCATTCCTAGTCAAAAAGTCTCAGAAAATCTGTCAAATGCTGCGGGTGCTATGTCCACCACTTTTTACCTGACTGCACAAGGAGGGTAATTTTTAATGAACACATTTTCAATACATATTACCTACGCGCAGTTAGGTTATTTGGTAAGTGAACAATTAATATACTTGTCGATTATTTTATTATTAATCAATCAATCACACTGTCACTGTGTGTCGACACAACAATGTAAAATAAAAATCAATTGTGTATCATTTTCTTGGCTTAAGAAATTGGCTTGGGTTAATAGAAACTTCAAACTTTCAAGGCGATGTTCCAACCAATTATCTTTCTACAAAAACTTTTTATGAAACTAACACGCCGAATCACTGCTAAATAGCGAAACTAAAATAGTGCCTAAATCATTTAGTAATGTAAAGAAAACCGACAAAAGTCCACTGTTAAAAATAAAATCACATAAAACAAGCATAAAATAGTTATTGGTCGTTTAAAAAGCAACCCCAAAAATTAAAGCCAGACTTTCCCACGGGAGAAACTACGTGGGAATCGACAATTCGTTGTGAAATCGATTAGTGATTGTGGGAGTTTAAGACTGGGGGCGAGATGTTAGTAGTTCAGTGAGGTCAGTGACCGTCCAGTGGCATTGCATCTCGATCTAATTCTTGCTATGTGCAAAATAAAGCTCTTTCACATGATACCTGCTCTGCTGACCTCATTTTAATATTGCCTATTGCTGGTACAATATTTTTAACATAGTTGAGCAAGCATTAAGTAAGTAGTATTCTCTGAAGGATGAAACTTCGCACAAAGGTTCCATAAGAGACGTAAGTTAGAACTAAAAAGCGATTTTTAAGAATCCAAACCGGAACAGGAATAAACTGGATCGGCGACTTTAACGCCGCTGGGCACTCGGAATCCATTTTAAATTTGTGTTTTGTAAGGTGATAAAAAGTTAGTGATCTAACTAGGCAGTTAACAGCTCAATTAATTACTAAAAGCCAATATATTTTGGAACAAACCCAAAAATTTTATAAAATTTATATAGTTTAAATTACATATATTGCTATGCCCTTACGGGGTGTCATAATTACTTATAGAAGACCTGTATTTACTCGTAAGAATGTACTTACTAATTATGATTTGCAATAAATGTATCTTATGTTATCTTATAAATATTAAAATGTCAGATACGCAAAATGACGGATTCGCAAAATGTCAGATTCGCAAAATGACGGAATTTTAAAGATACTTCCCACGACACTAGGATAGACGAATTTAAAGTCTTGTCGATGAAATGATGATAATCCAGTAGATATTTTGAAGAGTTCAACAAAAAAGTCAGTTAATCTATATATATATATATATATATATATATAAAATATGATAAACAGACTGACTGATTGGTGATATATCAACGTGTCAAAGTACATGTCCACCCGTGCGAAGCCGGGGCGGGCCGCTAGTTAGCTCATTTTACTTGAAGGAAACATTCCTTTATTTTTTAAAGAAACTAATATCATTGCGATAATGGACCGTCCCTCAAGACTAGTGCCATTTATCGACCAAAATGCCACCGCATGACGCACACCCGACTCACACTTGGCTCTCGTCCAGCTGTAAGCAGCCTTTATGTCTGTCCGTCCCTTTGTCTGGCAGGACTATAGAGCGGCTTTGTTTAAGGACTTGCCACCCACGTGATAATCATAATGAACGGTTATTGTGGTGCTTTCGATCGAAAAAGTTATCGTTGCTTCCTGTGTGGTTATGACGACTTTTTCGCTGTATATTGAAAGTACAGAGCAGTCATGTCCTGGTTTTCGTTGTGTTAACGCACAATGATTGAGTTGATAAGATATGGGTCGCATAAGAGCATTTTTTTAAATGTCGTCATAAGAGGAATCATGTGGGATAGAGCCCAGAAAATTGACCGCATTCTAGGTTGATCCTTTGAGATTGTATGGAAGATTGTCTCATAATTCCTAATCTATGAGGACCCAGTGACGTGTGTGATGGGCCTTGCATTGGAAGTGAGCTCGCCTCTCAGACGTAAGGCCAAAGTTTTTTCACTGGTAAGGGGATCTATGAAATAGTTTTTCATTAGCTCTACATAGAAGGAAAATATCAATGGAAACCCTCATAGACCACTCTAATTTTAGAGGCATAATAATAATAAATAATAATCTCACGCCTTTCATCCCCGAGGGGGTAGGCAGAGGTATTCCATTACTGGATATACCCACATTTCACGAGATACATTGGACCCCTAAACGTGATAGGTGGTGAGCCCATCGCCGGACCGGGTCTGTTTACACATGTTTCAGAATTAATTCTGAGACCTGCGGGTTTCCTCACGATGTTTTCCTTCACCGTCGAGCTAGTGATAAATATGTACGTAAGTTTTGAAAAACTTATTGGTACATGCCAGGATTCGAACCCGAGCCTCACTGATTTTCGGCCGGCTCTTTAACCGTCCGGGCTATCACTGCTTTAGAGGCATGTGTAACATCATTCTAGTCCGGGGAGGTCACGCTACGTTACGTGTTCAAAAAATACACTGACCAAAATTAGGTATAGTAGGTATTTCCATTTAATGCAATACCTCTATCAATCCCCTCGAGGATAAAGCGTAATAGTATGTAATTTCCCCAAAACGTCACTATCATGTTCATGTCCCGATCACACCGCTATAAAGGGTGGTTAAACAGAAAGTCTTTGTCATGTTAATCAAGATCAGATCCGAACACCCTGACTCGACCTGTTGATCTTCACGCTTCAGATATTTCATTAATACGTGTAGTCGTGCGGGCTGGTAAGCTTTGGATAAAACTTTGTCGCTCCGACTTTGTCTTCTAAAATCTAATAAAAAGTTTTACCATTTCCAAAATTGTATTGAATAAAAGGATAGAAGTATACACCTGAAAGTAGTTAGAGTATTATCGGGTAAAAATAATTATAAATCTCTCAGTTTCATCCATACTAAGTTTGTCTGGAAGAGATCGCTAAAAGTGATAAGACCGCCTATTGTACTTTAGTTAATTGGTACCCCTATTGTGTTGTTTTCGGCGTACAATAAAGAGTTGTTGTATTGTATTGTATGGTATAAAATAAATATGCTCTCAAAGTTTTCCCCAAGGAGGTCGGTAGAGATATTCCATTTAAGAATATACTACACCAATAAATTTTTTGGACCCCTAAATGTAATTATGTAAGCATATATCTTGCAAAATTAGGGAAAGCGTTAACATATCCTAAAATAACTGCCCCATATCGATCGGGAGATGCCTTTAGAACTTATAATGTTCGTTTGAAAATACGTAATGACATGAACAACTATATATATATATATATATATATATATATATTTTTCCGTCTGACTACGGAAAAATATAACCTTGCACCCGCATCATAATACGACATTCATCAAAATCGAATCAGTTCGTTTAGGCGTTACGTTTTTTTTAATGCACCCGTTATCACAGGGCGTTGTGCTTGTACCCCTAACATGGAGGTCAGAGACTTAGGCGTTATGTTGGAACATACACACATAGCCTGCTTAAAACATAATCCTTCCTTTAAAAAATATATATACTTACGGAAGTCACAAAAAAGACAGTTTAAGCTAGGCTTTTGCCTGGTGTAAAAATTGTGTCCTATAACTTATTATAATATACTCGTAGTTATTGTAAAAGTAGTCATGTTTTCATAAGTATCTAACTTGGTTTGCTGCTGGACATAATATATGTCTCTCATATATGGGAAGACCTATCAATAATTCTGGCCAATGATTACTCAGCCGGCCCCAGACTGGCGAGTCATTTGGGATTCTAGGATTACCAGACACGGTCTAGACTTGGACAATACGCGATTATATATAATCCCTTGCGGATTTCTTAATACTTAAGTTAAAGAAAAGTTAAATATTTTCTGCCTGCATTTTTCTTCTGCCAGCAAAGAAATTAAAAAACAAATGCTCTCGCTTTATCCCTGAGGGGGGCGGCAGAAGTATTCCATTTTTAGATATACCAGCCACTTTTCACCATTTCTCCCCCTAAACGTGACAAGTGCCCATCAATTTATTAAAACATCTAAAAACTGGTTTTCGTGTAAAAGGCTCTGAAAAGGCGGAGCAGTGGGGTAAATACTGCGGTGTAGTCCAATCTTACGACAACTCTCATTTCAAAGTCCATCAAATCGTTTAAGCTACAATACTATAACTTAATTGTACATCAAAAACAAAAACAAAAGTACAACGGTCTTATCGCTTTAAGTGATCTCTTCCAGACAACCTTGACTACGGGCCGCGCCAACGAAATAGCTCACATACTTAAATACCGTTGGCTGAAAACAATGGCGCATTGCAAGCATATTACGTCCACGAAATGATTACATCTTTTTCCCCAGTTCCTGATTTTCCACTGTCCGAGCAGAAAATCCCGGGCATTACTCCCGTTCTCCAGACTCTATTACAAAAACTGGTCTGGCGTAAGGCTGACTGATATTTATTAGTCTAGCGGATTCTACTTACATCTGCACCTGGAGGAATGTTTCAGATTTTTCTCCTTGAAATTCAGGCATAGGTACGTTGCGGTTCTTTTATTGCCGCCTTTGTTCCCGTCCAGAATTTACATTATTACTTTATTTATACTTGGAAGATTGACTTACAAACATTCTGACAACTAACTCTAAAAAAGAAATTTAGAAAATAATTTGCAATAATACTACTGGGTGTACAGTTTACTAATTTAACCATATCATCAATGCACTTAACGTGTGATAAGAAAATAAAGAATTAAATTGAATATATTCTATCACCATACCCGCTGCGAGCTGGTAAGAAGCGAGCGCAACGAGCATTAACAGTACTCGCTACACTCGCTGACAAAAATTGAAACGTTAAGCTATCATTCACGTGAGCATCTCTGTAATGTTAACGAACATCACAAAAGACCTATGCAATTAAGCAATTTGAATGTGCATACAACAATAAACTGCGACCCTGACCTCAAGAATCCCAATGTCGTGACTACTAGACCTTGGTTGGCACCAACACTGAATTGCAGTTCTGAATCAGGCTGTATTATAATGTCTTGTGCGTTTATATACATAAGGAACTAAATCGATGTCTTATGATCTTTTATATAAATGTTAGTAAGGTTTCATTATAATAAATAATGATATGTAGTTGTAAATGTAATACTTTTGTAGGCCTAGTATAAATAAATATATTATAATACCAGATTTGTTTTAATTTTATAAACATGGCGGTTTCTATATTACTTAAAATTTTAAATTCACTTTACATACATACATTTTGAAAAATATTGATTGCGTCACATACGACTATATATTATTATATATATTATTATGACATACAGTAAAAAGTAAATGAAGTATTTAGACCCATTGTATTCTTTTTGTCATTGTGTCACTTATCAAGTTATCACATAGTTTTTTATTGGTGTATAGAAATCAGTTACTTACTTACTTCCATTTGAAGAATTAAGGCATTATGGTATTACAGCATCACAGATTTTTATCAATTTACGGACTATTAAGAACGTTCCCACCACTTTGTTTACTTTGTTATCGTATGTCTTAACTTAACCTCTGTATAAGACCGTTTCTAAGGCTTTCAAACACTGTTGTAGATACCTCGTGACTAATGTTGTACATTGTGTATGTACTAAATACTGTAAATTAACATGAACATAATTAACATGAGCAGTGATAGCCCGGACGGTTAAAGAGCCTTCTGAAAATCAGTGAGGCTCGGGTTCTAATCCTGGCATGTACCAATGAGTTTTTCAAAAACTTACGTACATATTTATCACTCGCTCGACGGTGAAGGAAAACATCGTGAGGAAACCCGCAGGTCTTTAATTTCTGAGACATGTGTAAACAGACCCGGTCCGGCGATGGGCTCACCACCTATCACGTTTAGGGGTCCAATATATCTCGTGAAATGTGGGTATATCCAGTAATGGAACACCTCTGCCTACCCCCTTGGGGATAAAAAAAAGGCGTGAGATTATATTTATTATTAACATGAAGTAAAAAAAAATTTAGAAGAATCTCTTTATTTTCTCCACACAGTCCTTACAGCTAGCTCAAATTAATATAGATACATTTATTAAAGAATATCTGGTGGAAAGCGGGTATAACCAGAAATGGAATACCTCTGCCTCGGGGATATAAGGCGTGAGATTATTTATTTATTTTACATTTATTATGATGTCAGGAAGAACATTAAAGGTATAAAACTCAAAAACAAACAAAAAAAAGCGTTATAATGATATTGGGTAAGTCGCGGTTTATTTGCCCTCCGAAATTTAATGCTTCGTAAAATAATTAACTTGCACCACAACTTGTATTTGGTCAAAGAGAAAATGTTGCAGATAATCAGGTGTATCAGGTTTTTCCATCCATGGCCGTCGCCTTGACTTTGTTTCACTTCAAGTAGCATTCGAAATCAATTTAAGTAAAACGGCTTGCCGATAATAATCTTGATGCCGACCAAATATGGGAGAAAGGATAATATAAAATAAAATTTATGCAAACTCTTGTGTGTGGTTTTTTTTAATTAATCCCTTTTCATTGGTTATTTTAAGACTCACATAAATTTGTGACTGTCGTATTAAATTTTATCTTTTTTGTTGACAGGTAAATGTTCCTGGTTTTCGCCAGGATCTTGATAATGGTATCCCGTTTTTTTAAACTGGTAAGAAAGACGTGGCATGTTAATATTTTATTTTTGAAGGAATAAAAATATTGTGATTTTGTGAGAGAAAGTATAATCAAAATATGTAAAGATTACATATAGCCATGGGTATAATTTCCGTACTAGAAATATTAGTTAGAATATCGACAAAATTACATACATCTTTTGAAACGTAAGTAAATGTTGTAAGTATTTTTTAAATCCCTACTAACTTAACCTGACCTTAGGTAGGTATATTATTATGTATTCGCATGTAAGTATTATTTTGTTAACTAACAGATACTCGTTAGTAAATGAGTCACTTGTCAATAATGTATTTCATTACATATCTTTTTAAAGGGATATATTATAGGATATTAAGTAGATGATCTAATCTATTTATAATACAAGTAAATCTATCTATTTGAACAAGTTAAAGCTATTTACAAAGTGTAATCTTATAAATACATTATATTTATAGATAAAATGTTTCTTTCTTTATCAGATTCAGGAAATTATACAGTAAAAATATATTTTGAAATGTTAATATGTTGAATATCTTTCTTTATGTTAATTAATTTATCACCACGTTTAAATTATAGTAACTTAATTTAAATTCCTCTGCATATAATGAAAAGCAGACTGATTTATTTCACATCCTTTCCTGTATCTATAATCCCACCAAAAACATACAGTTAATACACATATTTGCATTTAGAGAGGATAGAAAATTAATTGGATGGTTTCTAAATAAAAAAATACTTGGGAATCAGCGCGTGCTAAAGTTTTTTCAATATTTCACACCTATACGTGATATTTATCATATCCTAACGGTCTTATTAATAAATTCCGACTAGAGAAAGATTAACTTTACTCCAAGTATTAACTCATTACTAACCAATTTCAGTATTAATAAACACAGAGTAAGCAAGGAGTAACCTAATCCATGCCTACTCCCGGAGTAAAAGTTACGCCTTGGTGTCACCTAGTTTAAGCAGGGATTAGCCATGGTTTAGGTTTTATGCTAACCTAAAAGTTACTTTGACATTCATCGATGACGGAAGGATGACGGTAAGGCGATGGGATCAAAGAGATTTAAATATTATTATATTTCAATCTCTTTGCTACTCACTAACCACAAATACGGATGTCAGATAGTCAGCTGTCACTTGTAAAACACATTTTTTTAGGGTTCCATACCCAAAGGGTAAAATTGGGACCCTATTACTAAGACTTCGCTGTCTGTCCGTCACCAGTCTGTATCTCAAGAACCGCGATAGCTAGACAGTTGACATTTTCACAGATTATGTATTTCTGTTGCCGTTATAACAACAAATACTAAAAAACAGAATAAATTAAGGAGGGATCCCATACAACCAACGTTATTTTTTTGCCGTTTTTATAGGTAATGGTACGAAACCCTTCGTACCATTACCGACTCGCACTTGGCCGGATTTCTTCCATTTTGGAAAAGTTCTTATCTTTCTTTTTACTTTTAAATTCATCAGTATTGCCACATTTCAGACGTAATCTAAGTGTAAGCTAGGTGTAAGGAATGTATAGTTAGTCCGAGGATACTCCGTGTTTATTAATGACATAAAAAAAACTGAGGTAATACTTGGTTACTCAGGGATTAACTACTTCTAGCGTAACCTCTGATCATCCTAGGAATAGGCCATTTTTATTAATAAGACCGTAAGAGTTTATGATACAACTTCATATAAATAAATTATGTTTAGTACAATTTTTCGTGATATACGTCGTCTGATTCTCAAACTATAGAAAAAAGAGCAGTGATACTGTGGACATTGAACCAAACTCTCATAGAAGTGGCTTGGATTCGAATCCTGGTCTCGGCATGTACCAATGTGTCTTTAAAAAACTTACGTGCATAATTTCATTAGCTTGACGGTGAAGGCAAATAACCTGAGGAAACCCGCAGGTCTCAGAATTGATTCAGACTATTGAGATGATAACTATTTAATGACTAACTTTGAGATGTTTCGAAAACAAATTGTCGATATTTGACAAGTTTGTAAAGAATAGATATACGTAGGAATACGTTAGGTATACTTATAATATATAATATACCGTTACAATATCACACTTCCTTTATAGTATTATGGGTACCGCCAACGTGTGAAATTTACGTCCACTAATCATAACAAAAACTCATAATTAATGAATATTCATAACTCCGAACCAATATATTTAATAGCCAGATATTTTTTAATTAAATTTCTCCAAAACAGCACTGTGCTAGTTCCTCTTTTGGTGAGAATAGCTATAAAATTACACTTAATTTTATACGCGTCATAAATGTAACCATCAAACATTAAAATATTTATTTGGAGTTTATGTATTATGTCCTTTTTAAGAATCAGCTCAAAAGGAGATGTAATTATCCTGTAGGAAATCCATTTGGTTATTATGTTCTAAGTACTTCTCTTTTACTATCAAATAGAATGGTGTTGTAGAGAGTACGCCGCGAGCAGTGGTCCAAAAAATTTAGGTTACTATGCCACAATTTGTATGGGATGACGTCATTCACTGCATGACAGCCGTGTTGACGGTAGAACAATCCGCTGCTTCGCGGTTACATTGAAGTAAATCTATATTTATAATTAAACAAGTATCGTTGCGTATTCCACCGACCTCGTTTAAAATGCATTGAAAGAAATTTTAAAAATTTACCCTCATTATGGGGAAAATGGGTAAAAATAAAGCCTATCACACTTAGGCAGATAAAGACGTTATTTAAGATCTATTAATGTAAATATTGCTTGAAATAAATATTTATTATTATTATTATTATAGACTAATCTAGCACATGAAAATTTGTTAAACCGTTGAGGCTGCAGCTCCATAGGATTATACGTAGCTAACGCAAAAAAATGTCTCTCAAGTAGCTATAGGCTAACTTTTTGATGGTTATATGTAACTGCCAGCCAGTAATTTTCGGCCGGTGTACTATATCTAGCATAGACAACATGTTTTCTATAACCATTATGATAGGAGAATGGAATGGTAATATGGTTTTATGGGATTGACATTGAGTGTTGCTAGTGCGACCACGTAAAATCAACCGACCAAAAAAAATGTTGTCAGTTATACGCAGTTTTGTTAGTTTTATAATTAAGCGCTTGTATACACGGCGCTCGGCGTAAAGGATTTCGTTATTAGTGGTTTACCTAAGGAGCTTAAGGGGATGGTTTCGTTGTCTATATCCCAAATAGGACAAGGTACTTAATCACTACATAGTTTAAAATAAAATCGCTTCCCGCTGTCTATGTATGCTTAGATCTTTAAAACTAAGCAAAGGATTTTGATGCGGTTTTTTTCATAGATAGTGATTCAAGAGGAAGGTTTTAGTATCAGCATTGCATCCGTGCGGATCCGGGGGAGTCGCTAGTTCTGTATACTCCAGAGACTTGTCTTGCAAATATACTGACCTGGAATTGGCTATATTGAGGGCAGGCTGACCTTAGCGTTAATTACACAGAAAATTAGCTGCGGGTTCCTTTGGCCTCAATAACTGTCTTTTGTTCGAGATACGATCATGCATATTGTTTTTTTAATTGATATTATTAGGCAACCTAAATTGGTGATATTATCTTGGATCTCATTTATTATATGTTAGTGTCGAATATAAGGCTAATCGAGTCCTTGGCCTTTCGTAAGGGCCTGTTGGCTCAGTTGGTAGTGACCCTGCCTTTGACTCGGAGGTCGCGGGTTCGATCCCCCTCAGGGCCAACATTTGTGTTTATGAACAGGTCTGTTGGCTTTGTGTCTGGTCGTTTAATATTTATTAAAGTACCCATGTTTATCAGTTGTTTAGTACCCATAGTCAGGCTATGCCTAGTTTGGGACTAAATAACCGTGTGTGAATACGGCGTGACGTCGCGCCGTGGTCTAATAAAATGTCGTGTCGTGGAAGTTTTCGATGTCGTATATACAACTACCACTCTTCCAATAGTTGAATACCATCTCCCAAACCACAGATTACAAAGCCTTTATATTATAGATATATCTACTAAACTATGGGGTAGGATGGTATCTGCATAGCCACCACTTCGTCATATGTGATACTAGCGACCCGCCCCGACTTCGCACGGGTGCAATGCTTACACTAAAACCTTCCTCTTGAATCACTCTATCTATTAAAACAACCGCATCAAAATCCGTTGCGTAGTTTTAAAGATTTAAGCATACAAAGGGACATAGGGACATAAGGACATAGGGATATAGGGGTATAGGGACAGAGAAAGCGACTTTGTTTTATACTATGTAGTGATGAAGAGCCATAATTATGTATAGTTGCACACGCAAGTGCAGCAAGAGGAGGTTAATATGTTTCGGTAGAATGTATGCAGTAGGCAGTAAGTTTGAAGGTAGCGCGCAAAGAGGTTGGAAGAAAATCATTCTCTTTCCTATAGAGTGCCAATGTAGGAAATCTCGCCCTAGTGAATCCTCGCCAACATTCGGTTGATAGACCGTATTTATACGTGACCGCTGGTTTGACAACACAATGCCATATTGGAAGTCAGATCAAAACAAGCTCTCGGTGGTAACAAAAATATGCCCGCTTGCGTGGTTGTGTGGTGCGGAAACTCCACAGTAAATTTGCGGAAAACTAATACAGGCGTTACCTATCACCAGTTAGTATTTTTCTGTTTAAACTACACCACAAAAAATAAATTTAAATATTTGTATTTTTATCCATTAAAATTTCCTTAGTGCTTGACAAAAAATATACAATATCGATAGATCAATAATTTTGTGTCGATAAAATTTGCAATATTTTTTCGAAATGATTTTTAGATTTCCAAGAGATCCCAACCTCAAAAAAGTTTTCTAATGAGTTTGTATAAATACAACTGTCGAACGTCAACCGTCGCACCGCGGTCCCCAGGCAAGATCACCTCGCCTGGCGGAAGATCCTACCTTTTCATGATGGAGGAGCATCCGCTCCTCCATACGTATTATTATAGTTTAACGTTACACAACGTTAGAGTTGGGTGTGTAAATAAATGACAAAATATAAAAAATTAAAAATGTTTTTTTTTTGTAATTTAGTGTTCTAAAGATCGAATTACTATAGAACTATTCATTCATCGAATTACTATAGAATTTAGAAATAGAATAACATTTACCTGCAGTCTAAAAAGCTTCTTGAGATACTAGCTTTTGCTCACAACTTCATCCGCTTTGCAGAATGAAAATTAGCTTATATCCTTCCTCTAGGTGCAGCCTATATCCCTGCCTTTCATGGATATCGGTTCATCGGCTTAACCGTAAAAATGTAACAGACAGACAGACAGAGCTACTTTTGCATTTATATTATAGTAAAGAAGGAAGTAAAATAATGAGATAATTTATATTTATAATTCAAATTTGTAAATTTTTCAAATCAAATGAAATAATTATAGTACAGGTTGCAGCATTTATCGATATCGATTGTGTGGTATATGATTACTTCACTAGTCCGTCACTATTGGAGCAAATTCAAAAGTAGAATAATACGTGAGCTTTCTGATTGGCCAAGCGCAAAATGTCCTTTAAATACTATTGGTAAATTGATTGACATTTAGTACGTCGTCTCATACTTCGCCCCCCGCGCCCCGATTTTTGGTTGAAGTGGTTTCCATAGTGTTTTTAGAACATTAGCAGTCTATAGGAGAGATAAACTTTTTCTTTAAACGTCTTTGGTAGCGCGTCTACATTTCAGTCAGATCAGTGGGTTCTTTTGTTTGTGTGCGCTGTTTCTAAATAACGTACTGATTTCATCAATTGCTGTTCGTTAGTCTCGATAAAACTCGAAAATGACTGCCTAAAAAATTTTTTGTGTGGTTTCTGGTCCCTGGATGGATTATACGGTGGCAGAACGTCTGCCCGGGCCACTAATTAAAGATAAAAATACTTACCTACTTAATTATGTAAATAAGCTTTGGCTAAGTAGGTACGTAATTTTGTTTATGCCGCCGCCACATGTCGCCCTTGACTAACTGAGTTACACTTTTCACTAATACATATTACTATTTATTAGAGCGTTAAAAAGCTATTGATAAAGTTTTGAAGTTTCGAATCACTCCATCTCACTGCCCCACTTGGCACCCGCAACACAAACAGAACTAGCTCGCAGGCGCAACCCGTTTGAGTAGTTCTTCTCATTCCCGAACCAGATAATTCGCGGATTTTTCGCGAGATGGCGCCAGGTTGGAGTTTCAGGAACTACATACAATTAGAAATCGATATCGGATTATTCGCTTTTTAATTATTAACTAGCGCAGTGTTGCCTATGACATGTCTATGCTGCGACTCGCGAGTAACCCGTTTATTAATGTTCCCTTGGGAATTTTCCTAAATCCTTACCTAGTGGATACGTACTCTCTATGAGGAATCTACTTGCCAAATTTCAAGTTTGTAGCATCGTTTATTCTCTAAGATTTCGAGATTAATCAGTATGAGTAGATGCAAACATATTTTCTGACATAACATTCATTCTTTTGAGATTCATTCTTATTTCCTGGGCTGTTGCCTCTAAGCTCACAGTTGTTTTTAGAAATTAGACTCGACGACGACACTTAAATTTTATCTAAGTACCTACCTGTAATTTTCATCAAAATCCCTAGAGCGAAAAAATCCCTAGGGAAGCGACTACGGATATTCATGAAAAATGTATTAGTTCTTAAAGCGTTGTTCTGAATATTGTCTCAAAATATGTAGATACCTAACACACTCAAAATTATCGTCAACCCTCAAAAGCCCTCTAAAACATGTGTTCCTCTAACCCTAAGCCGTGCCTGGCTCGACCTGGGCACACAGCGTTCCGCACCGCTCGTTTCGGAGGGCAAAAATTTAAATAAACAACTCCGCAACAAGCACTATAATAGGGCACTTCGGGATTACACGGTCGCTCCCTCCGTAGGAACCTTTAATAATAGAGTCTGGTAGTCCTCATAATTTGCCGGCGGATAACAACAGGCTGGGATTGTTGCCGTGAGTCAAACACAATTTGCGAGTTGGCGTTAGGTAGGTAGGCACTAGGCAGGTATTTGATAGATTTCGCTCGTGAGTCAAAGGAAAGGTTTTTGTTTGGTTTTTGTTCTCGTTCCCACGGGAATACGGAATAAAATATATCCTACGTTACTCAGGGATATTTTAGCTTTCCATTGGTGAAAGAATTTTTAAAATCGGTCGAGTAGTTTTTGAGTTTATTCGTAACAAAGATACAAAAATACAAATCTTTCCTCTTTATAATATTAAATAGCGACCCGCCCCGACTTTGCACGGGTGCAATGCTAATACTAAAACCTTCCTCTTGAATCACTCTATCTATTAGAAAAAACCACATCAAAATCCGTAGCGTAGTTTTAAAGATTTAAGCATACAAAGGGACATAGGGATATAAGGACAGAGAAAGCGACTTTGTTTTATACTATGTAGTGATAGTGATGTAGAAGTGTAGATACATACACCCTATCTATTTACTTATACATAACAATACATACTTGCGTTCTTATATTGATTAAAACCTCTTATAAAAATGTGTCATCTGTCACTTTTTTGCCAAACTGCACCATAAGGAGGGCAATGGGAGGAAATTTCAGTGCCCTCAAGTTCCTTGGTCTTTATAATATTTCTCACGCAAATCCACCCGAAACTATTCGCCTCTATTGCGTTTAATTAAAACTATTATAGTCCCTTTGAGTATAAAGTCGTCAAATAAATTTATTCATTATGACTGCCCCGCATAGAACTGTAACAATGGCTTCCCAGGTCCACAGATAATGAAATAACAAAGCTTTATGCGGGTTGTCAGTGTTTCTAGAGGCTTGTAGTTTTAGGGTTTTCTTTAGTGTACTTACCTGTGTGAGATAAAAGAAGGTATATAGGTGTCTTCCTAAAAAAAATTTAAAAATGGTCACGCCGTTTTTCCCTTAGGGGCAGGAAAATGACATTTCTAGAAATGCCTACTGTTCTGTACTAAGTTTTGAGGTAAGATCCTTAGCTCAGCAGTAGGTTGATGATGTAGATGTCTATACAGTCTACGCAGTAAGTGCTTTACCACAACAGCTCCCACGAAATAAAAATTCCTGAGTCCTTTTAATATTGTGCATATGAAATTCAATCTTGTGGTGGTAAATGATTTTTTTGTCGACTGTACTAATGATTGAGGTGTTGGTTTATCGCTGGATCTAGATTGCCTTATTGATAAAGGGTGTTAGGAACATTATGCTTCTATTTAAGGGACATTAGGTAAAATTGGTTTAGATTACAGACTTTTACTACTAGATTTGAGTATATCCATTTTGTTAATAACGAGGTTTTATTTATTCATTAAATAATTTTGATATTTATACACCTAGCTGTGTATAAATATCAATGTCGATAAAACATGTCCTATATTATATATGAGTCACAGTCGGGCATGTAGCTTTCTATCAGAAATCAGGATTAGTTTTAAAGATCACCACCTCCTACAAACATACAAACAACTTTACTTTATTATAATGTTAGTGTAGGATTCCATGAGTAAAGTTAATTTAGATGCCAGAATAAACAGTCAATAAAATCGGTAAATGGCTTGATTGAAACAAATTTACATATAAAAAGTTTATTGAGTATAGTATTAGCTATCTTACATTTAGGTATTATAATAATACAAATAAAATTAAACTAATTATCTAAACATACTAATCCCGTATATAATTATGCAGGATAAATATTTAATAACCTTATGTTTACTAAAAGGAATGAAATAATTTGTTAAAATTATTATAAAAAGTGCAATTAAGATTATATTTATAAAAAATATAAAATAATTTTAAGTATGTATTGTCATACGTGAGTTGTCGACAATCGTATGAGATTTATACAATCTTGAAACTGAGTATGACTTACTTAAGTATACATAATATGTGATAGTATTATTATTTATCACAAAAGTAAGAACACATTACACACCTAATTATCACAAAAGTAAGAACTATTCTTAAAAATTATTGAATACATTTGGTACGAATAGAAAACTATTTTAATAAAGCTTAATCTTGACTATGCCCTGCGTAAGAATATAATATTGACTAAACATATAAGGAAGTTGTTCTACAGCTGTTCAAACATAGTACATTGTTGTATGACTTAAGCAAATGCTAAGCTTGCTGTGCAGTAAACATACGTTTGACTTAGATGATGTTCACAGGTGTTTTCTTTGGTAAGTAATTTTTGACTAGAATTTTGACAACACTAGTAATTTAGATACTAAATTGCAATATTTCTATCCTCATTCTTTATTTGGGTCACTATCTTAAGCAGATATTTATTGTATCACTTATAAACTTATAATACAATACATTCGACCCAATACTAAGTACATGCCAATAGCACCTCTCAAATAGAAAATGCATAGATTTGAGCAACGAATCCTACGACTACCATATATCGATTAAACTAACTCTTTGACGCGAATATATTCAAGAACTTGGTTTTGATATTCAAAAGAGTAGTGAAGGACCTCTTAACTTTTTTCTTGGGGGTCCTCTCTGGCCTCAAAAACGGCTCAGAGTAAGATCTTTGCATTTGGTTTGGCGCCTCTGTTTCCTTCGGGAGCTGATACTTGTATTCCTTGACCACCTTCTCTTCATTTGGGTCGTATCTGTACAACACGGAGTAGGTACGTTTAACTTTTTTAGGGGTACGGGGAACGTTGGCAGTTCTTTCGCTCTTGCAGCGTTTCACCTTGTTCCTGCCGTAGTAATCTTCATAAGTATCGGCGTCGACATAGATGATCCTCTTGCCTAACGCCTGCTCACGCTCCTTCTTCAGACTCTTCCAGGATGCGATGACAGATTCCCTCCTAAAAGTCTTATTGGGGTTGTGTCTGCTGATGCAGTACTGGTCCTCTGGGATGTTGGAGGTGTCCTTGAGAGGGGACCCTCTAGGACTTGGACTGTAGTCGATGTCGTAGTCATCGCGTGAGATCTGGAAAGAAAGAGATGAATCATGAGTAAAATGTAATTTCTTTATTCGTTCTAGGTATGTCTTCAAATTATAATGAAGATGAGAGAGAATTTCAATCCCTACTAATATTATAAATACTAAAGTAACTTGGCCTGTCTATTACATGATTAACCGACCTTGAAGAAATTTGGCTGAGAAATAGCTTGCATCTTATGCTACTTCAGGCCACTCTTTTTTATAGAATACATAATCAGAAGAGTCCAGATTCGGTAGCTTAATGATGATTTAAAAGTTATCATTTTAAAAGTAACGTTGCAGTTCAGTTTAGCAGTTTAGTTACGTAATGTAAATTTAATTTACTGTTTGCCAGCTTACGAGACACTTTTGGAAGCGTAAATAAAGTTCCTAACCGATTGCCTCTGTTCCAACGGAGTGTACTAGCTGTCAAATAAACTGCGGCCTTTCGTTGTCATGGATTATTTAAAGTATCAATAACATAAATCTGTACGTGAGTCTACGGGCGGGGTAGGGCTGTCCCTAGTGAGTTTATTTTTGGAGCCCCGGCCCTTTCGGTGCCCAGATGTCTGAAGCCACCTGTCGTTGCCATATGGCTTCTACTGGAGTGTCAGCCAACTTCAGACAAGTGTCTTGATACAATTATATGACTACTTTTAGTTAGATGTCTTCTTCTTCGTTCAGTTATTTTATGGAGAGTCTTACGTTTTATAAAAAAATGAAAGTACAGGTTCGTGATTTTTGAAAATCTGCACAAAAAAAGAAGTTTCTTTTCGTGATATCGACTTCTGCCAGTAGGTTATAGAAAAACTCTCAGTCTCTATGTTGATTAAATTTTTGCACCGCAATAAACTTGATGTATTAGTAGCTATTAATATAAACATTGCGGTGGACGTAAGTTTAACCGTGATCTGTCTAGGAAGTTTACGAGATACTCGTACGTACCATTAACAATAAGATTAATGTTACCAAGGTCGATCGTAGTATAGAAACACGAAAATTAACGACGACCACCTTTGTTTGCTTACATCATCTCTCTCATTGTTTTAGAAAGGAAAGAGATATATGAAAAAAGGCAGTGTAGATAGATACAACGTATTGCAAACATGGTGAATCAATGTGGTTAATAGATTGTTATTGGATTTAATTTATATTTATAGAAGGATTTATTAGAGCAAATATTTATTATTCGACGAAAGGCTTCAATAAAGAATTCGATAAAAGGTTGGGAAAAAGAAAAAATCAAATTTGTTTACAAATCAACGTTTGATGTACGAAAGCTTTCATGTTAATGTCTTGGTTGGAGCTGTTTTGCAACGTCCAGAGTGGTTATATCGTTTTAATTTTAAGAGTTTTGATATTGTGTAATGTTTTTTATGTTATTTCGTGGGATTCCAGAATGCTGTTGGCCTCAGAGATAATAGGTCACCCAAAAATAGACAGGTTATAACTGAAGCTTAGGGCTTGAGGTGCGACAGTCGCTTTGTGTGGATCTCGATTTATTGACAAAACATCGAATTGTACATTAATTTATGTATCGTTTATTCCCGTTCCTTAGGGGATTTCGAACAATCCTTTCTTAGCTGATGCTTCAGGTTTCTAAGAAAACTCAATGCAACATTTCAAGTTAATATATACCTACAATTTCTATTTTATAATTACATATATTAAAAAAATGAATTGAACTACAAGTAACATGTTACCAGATAGAGCATCAGTAGTTTTGTCGTACAGTATTCTGATAAAAGTTACATGAAATTAAAATATGTGGTTATTATAATGGTTTCGTGTCTATTTAAATTTTTTATCATTAATATAAAGCAATTCAGTATAGTAACACCTTGAAGACAATGTTTCAACGTCTCCAATGACACATCAAATCTGCTCGGCTTTTGTTTTGACGGCCAGTATGTTGAGTAACGTTATTTTAATGGGTTACTGTAAAAAAATCTTCAGCAACGCGAATTGGGGTCACTCGCGAAAATGGGTCACTTTTAAATAGTGTTTAGCAGTTAGTTAACACGGTCTAATTAAAAAGATAAATTAGTAATGTCTGTTATTCCTCGGTGATGTAATAAATAACCTTGTCTTATTTATTTTTTCAGGTAATATCCCGTTCGAAAGTCTGTGAGTCGCGTCCATGTTATGCTTTCACCCGCCCGGCGCCGTGTCCTATTTCACTTTGCCGTTTTGTAATACTACGTTAAAACGTGTATGCTGTTTCTGACGTGCATAGCCCGTGTTATTTTCGTCACGTTATTATAGCAGTGAAGGTGATAACACTAAATGTGTACGGTTATATTTGTCACGGGCTATTCTGGACAACACTTGAGCGTTTTCAATGCAATGAGTGTAATTGTCTTGGGTAATGGCTGTGTATATTTACATTCGGTAGCCGTTTTATAGTTCTTCGTGACCTAACGGATGTTTTATTAGGATAGATGAGGCCAGCAGTTATGACATTACATTCCTTATTGTTTTCGTACGTTGTTTGTCCGAATCACGAGACTCATCGTGCATATGCGCCGAACTTTTATTCGCCTAATTGAATATTTGTTGGACCATTACTGTGGGAAGCGAAAAATATCTGAACCTTAAGTTTAGATACAAGATTAGGCTAGATTTTCTGTAAAATGCTTAATGCAGCATTGAAGAGTGAACAACCGTTACTATAGTGGTACAAAAGCATTATCATGTAGCGGTGTTTTCTCCAATTTACAGCTATAGCTCCGAAACCTCTCCAGCTCACACCGAGTAATGTTTGGTCTAGAATTTTTATGTCCTCTCACTTTTACTGGCCAGTTGTAAAGCTTGTATGGCGGTAAAGTTAATACCTCACATCAAAAAAGAAGTCAAGACTAGTGTTGAATGACCTTTACTAATATGTACTGCGATCTTTCTCTTATACTAAAAGGAGGGTTTGTCTTATTCCAAAACAGTAAATTGTAAAATAAAAACCAAATAAATTCGTCATCGCCTGAGTTCGAAGAGGTATTCCAATCCTTGCAATACCAACTTGTAATTTTTAGACCCCTAAACGTGATTGGGACAAGTTTTGGAGTCAGCAGGTTTTCTCAAGATGTTTTCTTTCACGGTCATGAACGTAAGCTTTTGGAAAACACACTGGTACAAGCCCCTTACTATGATCCGAACCAATATTCTTGCATAAGTGTGGGCTAGCTTCCAAAGGACTATCAGTACTTATAATTATTGTTTACACAATTAAACGTATTCAGTTCAAGTCTAGTAACGTCTTAAAGTTTAACGAGAGACATAACGTTTAACGAAGGTTAATAACCCAAATAATGTTACGCGACAATTAAAAATAGATATGACGTGACTATGAGAACTTTCTGACTAACTGTTGGGGTGCCCACGCGCATTTCTTTACACGTCTTTTGCATGTGTTTTTTCTTGCTTCAGTTTTTTTGCTCTTATGTTGCACCATGTAATATTTGTCATCGAGATTATTGATCTTAAGTTTAATGACATCTAGGATCAATTTGCTTTTTGTACATAAGCGTCGAGTTTGACCGTTTTAACAGACTTCGAAAAAAGGAGGTTCAGAAATGGGTTGTATTTTTTATTTTTGTTACCTCAGAACTCTGTTATTTATGTATAAATCGATTTAGAAAATTCAGGATATGCTTTCACATTGGTCTCGTTTTTATCAAAATCTAGTTCTGATGGAGTGTTCCATGAGGAATTGACGGAACTACTCAAGTTTTATAGGCATATTGTTACTTCGATATTTTTTGCTACATTCCAAGCATTTGCATTCAAAATATATCATTTGGTTAAGTGGAACTGATGAAGAAGACCACAAATTCGGTTTCTAATATTTCGATGCAGTTTTTTTTATATTATTTATAATTTGACCTCTCGTCACCGACTTTGATAAATGGAATTGATTTGATTTCTCTACGAAACGTTTAGAAAGCCCCACATTATATATGAGTTTTGATTGAACTCGAATCTCTATTTTAGAAACGAAATATTAAAGATAGATTTAAGAGTACCAGTCTCGATTCGCTTAATTCGCTAATTCGGTGTATCGTCATTTGTCAGGTCAGCTTTCGAAATCGGCGACCGGCATGATGTATATAAATTTACAATATTCCCTTTCTCCAGAAATACCTAACTTTGTTTTTTGTTATACAAATAATACTTATACAAAAAAAAAACTGAAGATTGTCCGAAAATATCGCTCATTGTACTATTTTATGCCCGAATAATCAAAGAATTTTGTTTGATATGATTATTATTGGTGCAATAAAGATTTTTGTATTTTCTACATATTTTTAGACTACATCGCGTAATTTTTTTACTCTCATTATAAAGATAATAAACTTCGCTTTATCTAATTATCAGATCTTTACTCTGTTAACATAATGATAACAGAGTTCTCTTTCGTTATAGGCACTTGGCATTAGATGTGAAAGTTGTCGAAATTCGCCAAAAAACCGGTTGGCGAATTATGAATGACGACCGGCCGTCGATTTTGATGATTATGACAGCTCTTTGTTTGACAGACAATCACTTTCTATTTTTTTTTTATAACATTCGATGACAGTCGGAATTAGGCAATCCTACTGGATGCTTGATTATCTAACAAACAGGATAGAAAGTTGATTTGAAATGTTAACCACTTACTATTCGTTACTATGCTTTTTATAAGCAAGAGAATTTGAAGTCATACAGCCATATTAAACCGATTCAACATATTTCCAGAATGGCGCATTCCGCAGTTTTCCATAGACAAAGCGTTTAGTTATTTTTCCCAGCAGAGCTTTAATTCCGTTTTTACGACAGAAGTAGGCCATTAGCATTATGAGAAAACAAATTAATTTTTAAATTACAATTTTACTTTTTTTTGACAAAGTTGTTTTTAATTCTATTGGAATTTTAATTAGAAAACTTTAGGCATAGATGTCGCCAGATAAAGAATTTAGTCTTGTCTTCAAACTAACAAACTCGTATAACACAAGTTTATTTATTTATCAATCTTGGATTCGTCCAAGTTATCAGTATAAATCAAGACTCGAATAACTTTTCAAATCAGATAGATATCGGGACTGATTAATCGTAAATCACTCCGAGTCAGTAGCCGTGAAACTGGCAGGCAATGTCAAGAGCTTTGCCACAGAAAGAACTAACTTTCCATATTCGATACGCTGCGTGGTCATTGACAGGGCCCATAGACAAGTCAGTTGCCTTTTAAGAGCATTAAACTGGCCATGCACTTTGCGCAATAGCCTCGACCGCTCGTTCCGTAATCCAAAGCGGGCGGTACGTTCTTTTTAGAAGACACTTTTCACGCGTGTTTTGTGATTAAGTTGTTTTTGATACGCGTTCGATTTTCAAAGTGTTTTCTTTTTTAATTTAATGTTTATGATGAGGTTAGATTCTTATTTTATATTAATAGTAGACTACTCAAATCAAATGGTTTTCATTCTCGGGGCTTATAATTTCCACTTATTAAATGTCATTGCAGCTACTATAGCTTTGAAATGAGAAAAAGCGGCACAAGAAACTTCACTATGAAGTTTGACATTTTGACCATAACTCATTTAGTTCTAAGTAACATGCTGACTTATTCACATTTTGTCAAGGCCATTTTGTACATTATGACAATCGTGCCTGCTTTAAACATTATGACATGTGAACAGATAGTGTGACAAATCGAAAACTACCCTTAACGGTACGAGGTACTCACCACGCTCTCCCAACTACCGCCAAAGATGCTCTTGTCCAACATGTTTGGTCACAATCCACAAAATCCACAAACAATTCCTCTTGGTGTCCGGCCAAATTACGAAACGGGCAATGTTATGGTGCATGCGAGGACTCACGTTGCCGCCGTGTAGTGGGCAAAATTGGCACTGCGTTCAGTTCAAGCTTTCCACAACGACTGAAGCGAAAATGTTTCAGCGTCATATTTATAGTCGGGACCGGGGGGCGGGTTGCAGGAAGATGCTGCTTCCACTTAAACGTAGTCACGCCTCCGTATTTCGGGTGTGTTCGGGGAAGCCTGTCTAAATCAGTGCTTAAGTAGGACTTTTTGTTTCTATGTCACAGTGCAGCTTCTGGGAATGTTGAGCGTCGTGTGTGGCGCTTTGGGATTCAGATTTGCGATTTTCGACTTTATGGAACAACCATTAGGGGTTGTAAGATAATATCGTCAAAGTGATATAGCTGATTCAGCTCTGATCCTCTACTAGATTCTCTACCTATCCTGTAGTCAGCTTTGCTAATACCACCGAATACTTTAAGTATCTGCTTTTCACCAAATAAATACATGATGGTTATAGAATTGTTTCTTTCTACTAGGCAGTCTTTCGATGACCCTCGTCCGCGTGTATAATATTATCTCCTATTCCGTAGAAAACACATGCCCAATCAGGTTCAAGTATGACCTTGTTCCGAAATATAACCTAAATCTATACATATGCAAGTAAAGTTCCTGTTTATCTTCGCTACGAGTATAGGTATATTACAACGCGATTAACACAAACACTTCTCATTTATAACTAGTTTTTGCCCGTTATTCCTTGATCGCGGTCGGGAAAAAATGTGGCCAATGTTGTTGCTAAAGATACCATGTATACCGTATACATACTATTTCCTAGCCAAATCTTTAAGATCGCGTTAGCCGTGAAAGCAAGCAAACAGGCTTACTTTTATATGTATGATATAGCTATAGATTTTGCCTACTTGTTACCTATATGTCCTTCATGTAGCCCTGCCCTGCCTGCCAAATTTCATGAAGTTAGGCTCTTTTGTAACATACAGACAGAGCTACTTTCGGGTTTATAATATTAGTATAGGTAGTAAAGATATTAAAGTGAATAAGTTATGATCCCGTATGCAGAACCCAACGAGCAGACCATAGAAATAAACTCAAAACTGCAGCACTCTCTTGCATCAATTTCGACTGGAATACATTTTCCGCGGTCATAATCCCTCGAGTTTTACAGCTCTTGAGTGTAAAGCCAGCTGTTCGATTGCAGTGCTGACGTCATCGCCAAGAACTCACTCACAATGTTGGTTTAATCCTCTATTCATATTAAATACTAGCTGATCCGCGCGGTTTCACTCGAGTAGTTCCCCTAGGAATAGGTTCCCGTAAGTTACTCAGTAGAAAGAATTTTTAAAATCGGTCCAGTAGTTTTTGAGTTTATTCGTTAAGAACATACAAAAATACCTTATACGTTTTTGAACCCCTAATCGTGACAAGCGGTGAGCTTATTGCCGGACGGGGGTGCTACTACATGCTTCAGAATTAATACTGGGACCTGATGTTTCCTCACAGTGTTTTGAAGTGAAGGAAAACGTGACAGTAAGATCTAGTTGGAAGTATTTTTTTTTATATTGTATATTTATTATTAGTAAGTCGTTACTTACTTACTTCTTCTTTTATCGGCGACTTCGTCCGCGTTCTGTAATTTTCATCAAAATCCTTTCAGTAGTTTTTGCCTGAAAGACTACTGAACACGCATCCGTCCGCCCTCACACTTTCGTACGATTTTTCCCATGCTACTCATGAATAACCCATCTCTAACACGTAGTATGCATCGGATGCAGTGCTGACGTCACACCACTGCTGGCAGTCGGTTAAAATTAACGCGCCGCAATTAGCCCATCCGTAAACTCCGCGAGCTCAACTTGTAAACAATACATAGTTGCATGTGTTGATTTTGTTTAGCTGCGCTGTTTATTTCGACAATTTAGGTTCTCTTTCTGTAGAATGGGGTTTCGAGTTTATAGTAACAATTCTTTAATGCAGACTAATCTATGCCAATACATATAATAAAATTATAGTGGATGTCTGTAATCTACACTAATCTGCATTCATCTATACTAATTCCTTCACCATTAGAATGCTACAATGTCCCTAAGTAACATAGGCTATATATTTGATTCCCGTATTCCCACGGGAACAAGAACAACGCGGGGAAACTGCCCAGAACTGCAAAAAAATTTTGAAAACTGCAATAATTTATACGAGTACCTAATCCATAATGACTATTTTTCGAATAGGCTTCACTTTAAAAACAGTTAAACCGTTACATGTTTAAAACTTAGCCCTCCTCTATTGCAGTTGGTTAAAAAAGTATTATAAACATAATAATAATATAATCTTTCTTTTATCCCCGAGGGGGTAGGCAGAGGTATTCCATTACTGGATATACCCACATTTCACGAGATATGTTGGACCCCTAAACGTGATAGGTGGTGAGCCCATCGCCAGACCGGGTCTGTTTTCACATGTCTCAGAATTAATTCTGAGACCTCCGGGTTTCCTCACGATGTTTTCCTTCACCGTCGAGCTAGTGATAAATATGTACGTAAGTTTTTTAAAAACCGAAAATCAGTGAGGCTCAGCGATTTTCGGCCGGCTCTTTAACCGTTCGGGCTATCACTGCTGTTTTTATAAACATGTGGAGCAGAAGTTGGCAGAGGCAGTTTCGAAAAGGTTTCATCTCTAGTGTCTGGATGAATGATGAATAGCTCTATGGATCTTGCGTTTCCAGACGTTTGTTATAAAATGTGTGTGGTGTCTAGATTATTTACGAGGTCCGTCTTGATTTCTTGTACTTTATTTAGTAGATACTAGCGGTTCTTCGCGGTTTCACCCGCATAGTTCCCGTTCCCGTGGGAATACGGGAATAAAATATAGTCTATGTTACTCAGGGATATTGTAGGTTTCCATTGGTGAATTAAAGAATTTTTTAAATCGGTCCTGTTTATTCGTTACAAACACACAAAAATACAAATCTTTCCTCTTTATAAGTGCAGACATATTAAACTACATAGGTAAATACAAATAATAATAATAAATTGTGGGACAAAATACACACTCGGTTATTTAGTCCCAAACTAGGCAGAAACTGTGTTTTGGGTACTAAACAACACATTAAACACAACAGTGCTCAAAAATGCGAAAATGTAATGCGCGACCTAAGACTCAAGAAAAGACAGAGTCACTACCAACCTAGCCTTAGCCATAGCCTAAACCTTCAAAGGACAATATGCTTTATCTAAAACAAAATCCGTGCATAAATTAGGTCTTTGTCCTAGTGGTTTGGAGTGGATCCAATTCAGTGTCTGTTACGTTACGCAACTTGCGTTTTTACGTAATAATTGAGACAATGACCTTTGTTTGGACACTATAAAGACCCGATTTACCCTACTGCACCTGAAGGCGGGTAATGTAGATTTAAATGTATGAATATATGGGATCATATTGCGTTGACGCAGATTGCCTAGCCTAAACGGTTTTCGAAGAGCGACGTGTTATTTGATTAGTCTTTATAGGAGGTCTTCTGGAGAGTCATAGGCAAAATTTTTACCCGACTGCAGTAAAGAACACACATTACCCATGTTTACATTATCGTCAGGTTTTTGTTTGTTCCGTAGCTTATCTACTCTTACGAGTATATTACAAAGAGGAAAGATTTGTTTGTAATGAATCGACGGGCCTGTTGGCTCAGTTGGTAGTGACCCTGCCTTCTGAGTCGGCGGTCGCGGGTTCGATCCCCGCTCTAGGCTAACATTTGTGTGCATGAACATGTCTGTTGGCTTCGTGTCTGGTCGTTTAATATTTATTTAAGTATGTTTATCAGTTGTTTAGTACCCATAGTACAGGCCCTGCCTAATTTGGGACTAAATAACTGTGTGTGAATTGTGTCCCATAATTTATTATTTAGGTTCCGAAACTACTTGGCCGATTTTATGAATTCTTTCACCAATGGAAAGCTTACTTTTCTAGGAGTAGCATGGGTTATAGATTTCCCACGGAAACGGGACTTACGCGGGTGAAATCGCGGGGAACAGCTAGTTTATATACGCTGAAAATTCATTTTTTCAGTCTTCCATCTTCCAAACAAGCCTGCATGTTCGTCTGTCCGCTCGCTTACCTACAGAAGCGTTCAATAACTTGCACATTACGTGTATGCTGACGTGAGCACTATAAATAATGTATTGACCCACTTGCAGCGGCGATGAGGCGAGCCCTGGCAGAATTTTGTCAGTCCTCAAAACTGTTTCCGCGCGACGATGGATGACTGTCTATTGCAGCCATACTCAACCTTTTTTTTATAGGGGCCACAAACACGTTTCACTCATGGTGTCGAGGGCCGCAAGCAAAAATTATTTAGGTCTTATTTAAAGAAACGTGATTCCAAGTTAACGATGTAGTTAAAAAAGAAGTTTTAACAAAGATGTTTATATGTTTTAATGCGATTTTTGATACTGTGAACACTTTTTCAGTACTTTATCAAGGTCTGGCTGGCGATTAGATATTTTTCTTTTATATTTAGAAGACACTCCTGACATTATATTGACACTAAAACCACAATTAAGTGCAATTACTGGGCGAGATTAGCTATAGCTGATAGCGCTCGGCTCACATTCCCGTTCTGATACACCCATTCTTTGATGGGCGCGAAATTTAAAATGTTTTACAATAAATTTGTAACTTCAGATGGGCCAATAACAAAGGTCCGGCGGGCCGCAGATTGAGTATAGCTGGTCTATTGTCTTGGTTTTTGTTTTAGTATCAAGAAATATTAGTTTGATTTGTTTATGTTTTTTTTATCCAGATAGACAATTTTTATCGTTCCCGTGGGTATTTCCAAAAAACATTTCTTATTGGGTGTCTATAAAAGCTATATTTTTTTAGGTTCCGAGACTTCGGCTGTTGTGACTGTGCTTATAGGTTAATCTGTCAGAACTTTTTTATATATTACTTACTGCCTCCTTTATTCAGAGTTAAGACGAGATAACTGAGATATAAGGGCGTTTTCGGCAAGTTAAAAAAAATATGTCGCTTGTCGAAAAAGTTACTCATTTGACTAAGGCAGTAAAATACCCTATTGGCAGACTATACAAATGCAATCGCCAGGGAGTTTGTAGAAGCGCCAGCAACTAGCCCTGCTTATACACAAAGGGTGGGCCAACGGACGCTCTTCATTAATAAACATTCTGAGAACACGCGAGTAGATTCACGTATTCACACGTTCTATTTTTGTGGGGGGAAATCAGGTTCGGTGAAGTGAAGCTGGATTAGTCAATTTACTTTAAATTTTGCCCGGCGCACAGGTGTAAAAGTTTTTTGAATATAGAATTAATAATAATAATAATATAATCTCACGCCTTTTTATCCCCGAGGGGGTAGGCAGAGGTATTCCATTACTGGAAATACCCACATTTCACGAGATATATTGGACCCCTAAACGTGATAGGTGGTGAGCCCATCGCCGGACCGGGTCTGTTTACACATGTCTCAGAATTAATTCTGAGACCTGCGGGTTTCCTCACGATGTTTTCCTTCACCGTCGAGCTAGTGATAAATATGTACGTAAGTTTTTGAAAAACTCATTGGTACATGCCAGGATTTGAACCCTATATAGCCTCACTGATTTTCAGCCGGCTCTTTAACCGTCCGGGCTATCACTGCTCTTATTAATATAGAATTACTAATCCGTTATTCTTATTAAACGTTTCATTTATGATGTCGATTGTACCTACACCTTTTAAATTTTTAGAATTGATGTATGAAATCACCGAATTAGATTTGTAAGTTGCGGAAATCTGTTGTTCTGTAATTTTGGAGTTGATTAGATTATGAAGTCGAATAATTTTTATTTACCATTGAATGACTGACTGAGACTGAGACTTACATCACGAAATCTTCAAAACTGTTTCACCTAAAAACTTGTTGTTGTACGATGTAGAAAGTAGTAAAGGTATTTCTTAATTCCCGTGGGAACGGGATAAAAAGCGATTCTCCGCTGTGAGATCACTTGTAATATTAGGTAAGCGATATACAATATGGAAAGTCTTCCAAGAATCTTTTTTGCCTGTCAGAATATTTAATAATTTTCCAAAACCCCCAAGACGAATGGAAATGTTCTCGACTTTCGATGCCATCGACGAGACGAACTGTCACGCTCTCTTCACATCACTGGCCAATTAACTTGGTTAATAGTGGCCCGGTAGCAACAGGCTTTCTATCCTAACATTAAATTTGATTTACTTTTAAAATTACAGCCATAGGGCTGTAAACAAGTCCGATTTTATTGCCTCAATCATGTACAGGCTGCAATTTAACAAAAGAAATTATTTTTTTGTTTCTCTTTGCGACGCGGTCGACAAAATGGCCAGTAATAAAGCAAGCCAATGAATTTTTGAATTTAAAAATCGAACTCGAAGTCTCAACTCAATACGTTGAAACTTTTAATCCTTTTTTTGATTTAATGGCTTTGAGAAAGGCTTTTTAATAAAATTATATACAGCACAGGTTTGTCATTGTTCTAAGAAAGTTACGACCATCTCTCAGCTTGTCTGGCACACGCTTTGATGCATTACCCTCTTCCTATGAACCGGACAGGAAAATGGTTTTTACTCGACTAAATCAAAGCACACACTCATCTTACCAATTATGAAAGATCCTCCCTTCTACATAATTTGTTTGGATATGAAAGTCGACTTTAGAGAAATCTTTTTTATTTTTAAATTCTGCGTAACGACGAGTGACTCTTGTCCCGTGTGTAATGGGTTAGCTAACTTTTTTGTAAGTTCATTGTAGAGTTCAGTGTTATGTGCGTAATAAGGGATTTAATAAGTTATGACTGTACATACCTTATTAAACTTAAGAAAAATTAAAAATTGCTTTTGCCATTACACGACTACGGCGAAACTGAAAAGAAGGGATAGATACATTTTCAGCAGGCTAAATATGTGTTTTCTACCGTAGCGCCTAAACTACTCAATCGATTTTATTGAATGAGGTTTTAATAGATGCTTTATTACGGTTCGGGTGATATAGCCTAAATTTAGGTCTATCTTTTGCACGCAGCTTTGCTCGTGACGGTGTATTTTCGTATGTCCCACTACAGCACCTAAAATACTTTTCCGATTCAGATTTATGAGGTGTCAATAAATTCCTTATTATGGTTAGAGATATACAATATTATGTAACAGAACAAGCGCAATTCCTGAAATTAGTTAAGTATCAACTACTTAATCGATTTCAGCAATTTTTAATATGTGTTAAATTATTCCGAAAAATTTATTAGCGTAGCTGAATTTAGCGTAGCGTTGCTGCTATGTATGGAAATCGTGCTATTATTGATGGATATTTAAGAAAATTGGTTAGACACAACTAAAGTTCGATTGCATCATATTTTTTTATATTAATATACTAATTGGGATCTATGAGGAATTGCACTTTTTGTGTTACGCGTTCTAGATATTTTTCCCGTAGTCGGGTTTTGGATTCACCCATTTTTCTTATGTGTAAAAGTGACTTTGCTGCAAAGCGTTGACACTAAATCATTTCGTAAAATACTTAAGGGTTTTTAGGAGACAGATATATTATTATAAAATATTTTCATAACGAATGAACAAATTCTGTTCCCGAGGAAACCACTTCTTCTAAACGGTTAGTTGCACTTTGACAAATTGCTATAGCTCGTTTCACTCGCGAGAATTTCTCGAATATTCTCCCGTTAGATATATTTCTTGCGTTCTTTGATTAAATTCTCCAGTTGCGACTTTTGATTTCCCACGAGCGCTCGCTCGCGGCTTTTGAACGACTCGCATTGTTAAGAATCTATTGTTTTAGTAACTGTTACTCAAAAATATTTAACTGCGACGTATGTTACACATGAAACTAAAAAAAGTACCATAAGCACAATACCTATTATACGATATCTTCTGTTTTACGGTAAGAAAAAAATGTTGAGATGTATAGTGCCCAGAGACTGGATTAATTACGATATCTTCGAAAGTATAGTCAACTCCTTATAGAAGGTAGGTTTTAGCTAAAAAAAATATTTCCAAAAAACCGGGACAAAATGGGATCCTCGCGATCAACACCGCTGGGCGCCAGCTAGTTTTCAACCGATTTCAAAAAAGAAGGAAGTTATCAATTCGACTGTATGTTTTTTTTCTTGTTTGTTGCCTCAGAACTTTCGACTGGGTAAACCGATTTTGATGATTCTTTTTTTATTTGAAAGCTGGTGTGGTCCAGTTCTGACAATGCCATCCATGAGAAAACCATATCAGTTAAAGTCGTTTTTTTTACTCTTTTGAGTTCTATGTTATCTATAAGCGTTAACACTATGAGTTTTATTGCATTGCATATAATTAATGTTCACTTTTATGCCGTAATAGTCTTATAGGAATTATTTTATCTTGGTATGGTGCCGTAAATCAGACTCTTAGGCCGGAAGGCGCTAGCGCCATGCGCATACTAATGCGTCTTTGCGCATGCGTATACTATCCTTTACCTGCTATAATAGCCTATTGTAGTGTCTTGCCTCTTCCACGGCATGAGGCACATGTGAAGCAGCTGTCTAAATTTAGAACTTGCCCCTTGTTAGAAACAGTCTGATGAATGATGACAGGGTGATGAATTTATGATACCAGTTAGCATCAATTTGGTAACAATTTGTCATCATCATCAATTTTTTTTCACTTTGTAGACGGTGGAGAAAAGCTCTATATAGGACCGCCCATTATAGGTACGTGGTTTTTGTTTTGCATATCTTTTGTATTGTTGTAGAGTAAAATAAAGAGTTATTGTATTTGTAACCAAACCAGTAAGCCATCATCACAATGTAACATCACTCCGGTACGGTTCGTGGAGCTAATAATACACACTGATGAAAATGGGACATTTCATCCGACCCAATAATTAATTAAAATAATAAATTTACATTCAAATAATAATATATTATGTTATAATATTTTAACGCCATTTAGTTTTCATACTAAAATAGAAATTCCCCGCGGCTGTTTTGCCATCAGCGGTTTCCACTTTTATAGTTTTAATGTTTTCACGGAAGGGTTCCCGCGCCAATTAACGTTTCTCGCGGCTTGTCCGGTGCTCTAACTATGTGTAACGACTATGTGCTAACTACACCATACTTTTGTTCATTATTACATTACATTTATATACGGCCTGTCTTATACGGAGCTGTAGTTTCTTTCGTTAGAGCTACCACCAGCACTTGCCAACGAGCGCTAACGCTAATGTCAATCACATACATTTCAATCTAAAAGAACATTCGTTTGGCTAGGAGCTGGTGTTGCAGATGTCCATCGAACATAAGTAAATGTAAATAAATAAGCATTTACTATCATATGGCTGGTCTGCTCGAAAAAACATACTTTTCAATCAGCATAACCCGCATTAAATCCTTTAAAAATCCTCTTTACATATTCCCGAGACGTTAACGAGACGCGCATTCACAACATCGTATTTCTCGTGGCCATCTTTCGTGATTCACACGTTCCGTGGAGTTCCACGCAGTCGACGAAGCGTGCTGCCCCCATTCAATCACATTACAGCGACAACACCACATTAAAACCTCTCTTCCCACATTCTTTCTGGCAACAAAATTAAGACAGGCACAATAAAGAACTTTTTTTTTATTTGACGAATTTTGAACGGCTTTCGATTGCGCGGCAAAACTGTTAATACGTGGGACACTCAGAAAGTTTTGCGAAACTAAAAAAAATTGTTCTATAGGTACATATATATTTTTTAAATCTTTTCAAAGTACTCTCCACCGGCCTCTATACAAAGTTTCATGCGTCTAAACCAGTTTTCAAAACACTTTTTCCAGTCCGCCGCAGACACCTCGTTTACAGCCTGCTCGAACGCAGCCAGCGCATCTTCCGGCAACTAAAATTGTATTCCTTTGAGCAGATTTTTTATTTTTGGAAACAAAAAGAAGTCACATGGTGCTAGATCAGGGCTGTAAGGAGGGTGACCCAGGAGTTTGACTGGTGTGCTGTCCAGGAAGTCCCTCGTTTTGAGTGCGGTGTGCGCAGGTCAGCATTGTCGTGGTGGAGCAGTAGCCCGCGGAGCCCTGTGTTTGGTCGCTTGTTGCTAACAACAGAGAAAACTTCTGGCAAACATTTGGTAGTATACCATTCGGCATTGATGCTTCTTTGATCCCGTAAGGGAATTGATACCAAGTGGCCAGTCAAATTAAAAAAGCTAGCGATCAAAATCTTCCCAGCGCTTCTAGATCGCTTCACTTTGGTAGGCGTTGGTTCATTTTGAAACACCCAAACAGTCGACTGGCGCTTGGTTTCTGGGTCGTATTGATAAATCCAGGACTCATCACCTGTAACGATGTCGTAAACACGCCGAGACGAACCTGCTTCAAATTTGTTTAGCATATCACGGCACCATTCCACCCGGGCATGCTTCTGAGCATCGGTGAGGTTGTGTGGCACCCAGCGTGATACTATCCTCCTCACGCGAAGATGGCTGTGTAGAATCTCGTGAACGCTTCCCGATCCAATCTTCAATATGTGTTGAATCTCCTGATATGTAATTCGCCTATTGTCTTGGATTAAATTTTTCACTGCTACCACGTTTTCCTCGGTAACAGCCGTCAAAGGGCGACCGCTTCTTTCTTCATCCCCCAAAGTTGGTCGACCACGCTTGAATTCGTTATACCAACGATACACGGTTGCCTTGGAAGGGCCTTCATCCATGAATGCCATTTGAAGTCTATCGTACGATTCATCAGGTTTCAGGTGACACTTGAAATCGTAAAAAATCATAGCTCTAAAATGTTCCCGGCGCAGATCCATAATTCAGCGAGACACAATACTTTGAATTAGCTCGCAAAAAATGTGGAGGGAAATTTTGAAATTGGAACATACCTATTTTTACTTATAAAGAGTCATATTTTCGAAAATCATTATAACTGGCCAGTCTCCCATATATAAAAACTTTTTTTCGCAATACTTTCTGAGGGGCCTGGTATTTCCATTTTCCACTTATATAATATGTACTTTCAATTTTCTTTTCTTACAAATTCAAAATATTATAAAAATACCGCAAATTTCTACTTCTGGATGTTTTTATAACATCATTGAACCTTACAATAAAACGGAGTAATAAAAATATAATACATAGACAATATTTCAGCACCGAAGTGTCCTTACTGAGCGTTTTTGATGCAAATGGACGAAATTTTTTATATTTTATTGCGACTTGGAATCCTTGAATCCAAAAATAGCTCTTAATAACATTTTAAAAAAGCAAACTAAATTTCAAAACGTTATTTTACGATCGAATTAAAGTTTAAAAAAACAAAAATGGTAAAAGTAATGCTCGAGCAAACAAATTTGGGCTGTTTTATGTTTCATGTCGTAATATCCGGCTCCCCTCTGCGTCGGACATGTTGAAATCGGATATTTCGCGGGTAAGTGCTCTGTGTTTGTTCAACTTAGGCCAGGATCCCTTTGGATATGCTTATTTTAATCGTTTTCCAGGAGCCGTTTAATTTCGGAACAGCCGAATGCGTTGAAGCCACAATATAACAGGAAATTCTGTTATAACAGGCAGGTGATGTGTTTTAATGTAATTTTGGAACCGTCAAGTCGTATTGTTTCATATTTGCGGTAAAACAAGACATTTAAATTTAATTGTTCGTCGCCGTCGCCTCATATTTGTGTTATTAAATGTAATATTTTCTTCTTTTTATTAAAAGTGCGAAAAGGGCACAAACTTGTTGACACAAGACACAGATCAACTTGAGATTAGTTCTAGAAGTTTCTCGTGCCTCAAATTCTGAACTCAATTCGAAATAAGCGCAGAGAGAATATCAACGAAATGTGAAAATATACGCATGTTCTGGTGAAATCAAGAGCATATTTTTAAATGTTTCAAATATGTTAAAATTATGATGGTTTAAATAAGCACTACGACATTGATATTTTGCCTATTTTTTTTATGAAAAAAATATGTTAGGAATTACAAGAAGCCAAAAGCAGACGTTAATTAGAAATATTAATTAAAAAATGAGCGCGTTTGATCATAAAATCTATAAACCCAGACGAAACATGGGAACATAAATATATTAAATAAAGTTTTTTATGATTTTTTCGACAGCTCTCAGAATGGTTCTCGGAAAGAGTTTATTAGTAAAAATAAACCTATATTTGAGTTAGTCTCCAGACTTCGCCGGCCGCACTTAAACATAACCGCATGAAACGTTACATATTTAACGATTTCGTATATGTTTATTATTTACATAACAAAATGGGCATTTGATAGGATTCGTAAGAAGCGGTCATATACGCTTATATTTCCGGTACACGAGGAGATTGCAGATATTTACAATTAGTCATATTCGGTGCACTTGCACTCATTTAATTTTTTTTTTGCCTGTACTGTCCATATTTTCTAATCAAATCTAGCTGATTCTTCATCAGCTTTACCTCCCATGGAATGTTTTTCCCGTTCCCATGGCAATTTCCAAAAAGGTTTCCTCTCTCTTCGAGTATGAATGTTCTGAAGAAATCTCCGATGTCTCGTAATCAGATGAATGGTATGGTATGGGAACGAATAGGTAGCAAACGTAACATACGAACACTTGTTTTTAAATATTACACATTATTTAAATCTTTGTATAAAAAAAATAAACTGACTGACTGATTGGCTGAATGACTGATGACCGATCACCGCAAAGCCGTTAGAATCATGAATTTTTTTATCTAAGCAGGAATTTTTAGGAATTCCCACGGGAACAAAACCAATTTAACGAGGGCAAAGCCGCTGGTTACCCTCCAATTTATTATAAGGGTATTAAAATCTTGTATTACGAGCAGTATAGGTATATAAAGATTTCCAAGGCTCTGCAGTCACCTATGAGTCTATGACATAATAATATGCAGGTCTGGTATGCAGTTAATGACAATCTATAAAACGTCATGCCAGCAAGGACGCCTCTAGACAGCAGTTGGAACTGTTAAATGTACCTATACAAATTTTATAAAGAGATGAAAATATGTGTTTGTATGTTGGGGGTAATTATTCGTTGTTATTATACTTAAATACATACATACATATAATCATGCCTCTTTCTCGCAGGGGTAGGCAGAGACCACTTCTTTCCACTTGCTACGATCTTTAAATACTTGTTTCGCTTCGTCCACTTTCATTATTCCTTTCATACATTGTAATTATAGGTAGGTACATATATACTTTCTCATGTGTGAGGAAATACCCTTGGCTCAGCAGTGGGGTGTTACGGGTTGATGATGAATGAATGAAGCAATGACGTATTTTTACGTATAATATTTCTGTCCTTTTCCGAACACATCACTATACGTAGTATAAAACAAAGTCGCTTTCTCTGTCCCTATATCCCTATGTCCCTATATGTATGCTTAAATCTTTAAAACTACGCAACGGATTTTGATGCGTTTTTTTAAATAGATAAAGTGATTCAAGAGAAAGGTTTTAGTATTAGCATTGCACCCGTGCGAAGCTGGGGCGGGTCGCTAGTTTTCTAATAAAGTCATTCCAAAGCTTTACTGAAATATATTTTCATTTGCTCTCCTCACGTCTCTCGATTCACCTTCTTTGTATGTTTAGGACTGTTGCCTCATTTAGTCCCTCTGGAGAAAATTCTTATTTCAATTTTGTATTCCCACGTTCTCAAAGGATAAGTAATAGAAATACAACCTCTACAATTTGTCAAACGAATATATTTCTCCCAGCGGAGTTATAAACGCCAAGTCTAAAAGAGGTTTAAAAAATCTAGATGTCTTAGCTCTATTGACGCTTGGGTTCAAATCCTAGCATGTTTTCAAAAAACTTACGTATATTATCATCATTGGCTCGACTTAAGAACGTTTCAGAATTAATTCTGAGGCATGTGTAACCGACCAGGTCCGGCAATGGGATCACCACCTATCACGTTTAGGGGTCGAATATTCTTTTGAAAAGTGGGTATTTCAAGAAATTGAGTACCTCTGCCACCTCTGCCTACCCCCTCAGGAATAAGAGATTATTATTATTATTACGAATTATAGAAAAATGAAACATTATTAAAAAGCCACAGAAATATGCACGGGTACAACATCGAGTTCGTTAAATAAGTTCGATCATTAACATTAAATTAATAATAGATCATGTTAGAAGTTAAAATAAAACAAACCAAGACTTAAAATAAAACAAACAATTAGAAAATTCCCAAAAAAAGTTATAGGTAGATATGTTTTGAACTCGTTTTGAATTGCATCAATACTATTTATTTTATTTCAATATTGACAAACGTGTTGGCAAGCCGAGCTGATGATGAATAAATGCATAATAAATATGACAGTTTTTCCTACTATTTGTAAGAGTGTAATAGTCGTGTAAGATGTTTTGATTTACTTATATTTGTAACAATAGGGTGACATTGTCTCTTGTACAAAACCCTTTCAAATAGAGATTATAAATAAATTAAAGAAGCTCACGTCAACAGATATCATTGATCATACTTATTGGTAACACTTAATAATAATATAATAAATAATATAATATAATCTCACGCCTTTTTTATCCCCGAGGGGGTAGGCAGAGGTATTCCATTACTGGATATACCCACATTTCACGAGATATATTGGACCCCTAAACGTGATAGGTGGTGAGCCCATCGCCGGACCGGGTCTCACTTAGTATTTTTACATAACCTTAATAACTAATGTAAATAGTTTTAATAAATATACAATATTCTCAATTTACGTATATCTACATACAAACAACTTAAATATAAAAAAAATATCATTGAGTGCGTCTCCTCGAGGCGGCATAGTACCCAGCAATCAGGAGGCATTACCAAACTAGATAGCGAGACTTCAAGTTATAGATTCCAAAAATCTTTTTTTCTGTGCGTTATTTCCTAGCTACACCGTTAGATGTCCTTATTCTAACTTCCTTCTGACGTGAACTATAACACAAACAAAGAATCGCGTAGATCGTGACGTAATGACGAACCGGTGACACTTGTTGCGCAAACGCACGTGCGCGGTTATCGCCTGTGTAAACACACGTTTATTGCTCGTTATAATTACATTGCAAGGTTAAACGTTAACAAGTGATTGATTAGTTTTTTAATAAAACATTTATTTGGTCTTTATTATTTTTCTTAGAAATTGATATTTAACATGTAAGGTCATGACTGCAACCTTTTATCTTTGAAGGCTTTTTTATATCTGCTTTCCGTTCTAAGCTACCTGAGTTTCCTAGTTTGTATTGCAACGTATTTAATATTAACTTTAAAGCACTTTTTCGTCTGGCGTCTTTCTTTTTGGAATACCCAGGTTTTTACAGTTTTATAACAGACAGAAATATAGTTTAGCGTCACCTATAATTTGAGTCCTGACAAAATGGTCTCAAAAAATCCGTGGAATATCTTGTACATGGAAAACGACAAGAAAAATCAACCTTTCAGCGGCTAGCCCCAATTGCACGGGCAGTCATCCAAAATACGGTGCCGCCGTCTAGTTTTACACATTTTTCGAAATCGTGCCTCGCCGCCATTTTGCCCGCCGTTCGTGGAATACGTGAGGAATTAATTATTCAAAATCCGAACGCTTGAAATGTTACTTTTAATATATTTTTCTGTGACACAGATCCGTCCGGGCCCATCTTAATTACGCGGCGTATCGTTAACGTTACACGCTCGTATCGGGGCCGCAGCCCACATCTGTCTGGCGATTGCTGACACAACATTACGTCTTTACGTTTCACAATAGCCCGCACGGGATTTTAAGCTTTATTGTTTGTGCTCCACCTTAATGTTGTTACATTATTCGAGTGTATTTTCCACCTCTGTCCGTGCTCAGGCTTTTTTGCATGTCTTCTCGGTGAAGGTTATGCTAGACTTGTTTTTCGGTTGCGGTTTTGATTTTCTTGACCTGGTTTTTTCGCAAAATAAACTAACTGTTGCAATAGATTAATTAGCCGCGCATTTCGTAATTTATGACCACGAAAACGGTTTGTTTTGCGATAAAAAATTGCGTTCGCTGTCATTATGCTGAGTGCTAAAACTTGTGCTTATTGTGTTTTCCTTGAAATTTCTATGTTCAACTCGATACTTTGTTCCGGTTATATTATTATAGCAATGCCATAAATTCAATTCCCGAAATTCTAATTGCATCGCTCCAAACAAGCATGCGAGTGGTTTTAGCTGTTCATATATATTACCAATCCAATGCCATATTGTCGTTTGATCTTGAATCTAACATTTGATATTAGCTTTTCTCTGAGACTTTTCTTTGGCATCCCATCATAAGAATTATATAGACTCTTTCAAGAAAAAGATAATTTGTTATTCAATTCAATTCAATTCGTTTACTCATAATAAAAATTACATGTCATGTTTATAATTCTATCGGAAATGTCAGACTGTATTCCAGTTAAATACCTATTGTGGAAGAAATTACGTACCTACTGTCATTAAATTTAAGTTTCAAACTAGATAGGCCGAAACCATCTAAGTGATAGTAGATGCTTTTTAAATGATTTTTGATTAATGATACTTATTATAACATATTAATATAATAATAACAGATACCTATTTAAAATATAATTTTATTTTATTTATTTATTAACAGTAGGGTTTCTGCTCGAGAAGTCTCGAACTCGAGACTACTCGAGAAATTTGGCTTCATTCGAGACGAGATATTTTTTCAAAGTACTCGAGAAGTCTCGAGTACCGCAACCGGTATATGCACTTAAATTTTTTGCCGTGTTATAGCACCCGCATTTCGTATTTCGGCGCTTAAAACGAAGACGACGCGAAATGCGTGGCAGCGCGGGTGACGGGGTGAAGTTAATTCCCAGCAAGTCACGGAAAATTTAATAAGACGAGAATTTAATATGTACGAATCGACTAAAAAACGAACACCCAACCTTGAGAGATTGTTCCAAGCCCTAATGACTGTCAAGCCTACTTCAACTGAAAATGAACCTGTTTTCAGCTTGGCAGCCAATATAGTGACCAAAGTACGGAACAGGCTTTCGGACAATTCTATAAAAACCTTAATATTTTTGAAAGCCTATTTCCAAAGAATAAATTAAGATTTATTATTTACAATCAGGACGATTCGTTATATTTTTACATTCATAATTTTATAGTTATAATTAAGTATATTTAGTAAATAGATCTCAAGTCAAGGTAGGTGATTGATTAATAGTTTAATAGACACTGATTATCAGCTGATTAAAATACTGTTAATTAATATAAGACTGTTACTTGAAGAAGTTTTTTTGATTTGTTTTAAGAATATTTTATTTTATGTTTTTCATCATTTTATGATGATTTGAATGATGATAACCGGCTGATTAAAATACTGTTAATTAATATAGTTAAGATTGTTACTCGAAGAAGTTCTTTTGATTTGATTTAAGAAGATTTTATTTTACGTTTTTCATCATTTAATGATGATAACCGGCTGATTAAAATACGGTTAATTAATAAAGTTTAGATTGTTATTCGAAGAAGTTCTTTTGATTTGTTTTAGGAAGATTTTATTTTATGTTTTTCATCATTTAATGATGACTTATATGACTGATATGAATACAATTAATGATGGTGCAATCAAACTTACTTTTTGATATTTAGTTTATTTTGATGATTGTATGTGTGTGTATTGTGTTGCAAATAAAATGGTTATCTATCTATCTATCTATTTTATTTGGTTACATTTTGACAATTTTTACGATTTTTTTTAAAAAGCCTCGAGACTCGAGAGTACTCGAGAAATTACCCTCGAGATTTCTCGAATCTCGAGAAAAATAAAAAGTCGAGAAACCAGAAACCCTAATTAACAGTCAACTTATACAATGACAAAAAAATACATAATTGAGTTCCATCTTCGCGTAGTGTCTACTTACTGGTAAATATCGAATGAACAAAAAGACAAGAGTCACTTTCGGATTTAGAGTATTAGTAAAAAAGAGTAGAGGGGGAATTAAAACTATTTTCTGAAACCACTAATAAAGTTAAAGCGTGTAGCATACACGAGTGTATTATATATCACATACGTTAATGATACGTTAACCGTAACCGCGGGCACAGAATACGTTCCGTTACCGGCGCGCTGGTAACCTAGATGCGCGGACGCATGGTCTATTGTCTCGTTCGTTTCATTGCACGCGACGCGGTGAAGGTCGCGACTCTCGCGCTGCTAATTACCATGCGTGCAGACTTCAGGGTGATAGCTTGAAACACTTCAACACGCCATTGGTTCTACATATTTTTCACTAGCTGATCCAGCGATAGGTTCACCTACTATCACTTATTATTAACAAGCCATGTACCCTATGATGTTTGAAAAATATTTCCCTCCTTCTCAGGCAGTCCGGTAAAGATGACCAAGTTCTATACAAATTTTCATACCCATTCTAATTTCTTAGCAGGTCTGGTGTGCTTCTTGAATGGGGGGACGGTATTAATTTATTAGCTTATGATAATAATAATAATAAATTGTGGGTCACAATTCACACACGGTTATTTAGTCCCAAACTAGGCAGGGCCTGTACTACACAACTCATAAACATACTTAAAAAAAATATTAAAACGACCAGACAAGCCAACAGACATGTTCACGCACACAAATGTTGGCCCCGAGCGAAGATCGAACCCGCGACCTCCGACTCAGAAGGCGGGGTCACTACCAACTAAACCAACAGGCCCGTCAATGATACGCAATGTTTTGAATATTGCCGCAAGAAACTTATCTCCGTGTCTCACGTGTCTTAAACAGGAGTTTATGAGCGCCCCTGATCTCGTATTACACATCTAAAGATAAATTCTGAATACAACCAAATTCATTTCTAACTAAACCACTAAAGTGGAATGAAAATAGTTCATAAAACAAGCTTCCGGACCATTTAGGAAGCACTCAACATCGATTCGAAAAAACACCAATAGATACGTCTTACTAAATCACGCAGGCTAGCTATTTAACTCTACTACGGCAAAACTAAAAGTAAGGATTTTGTTTTGTAGACTATATCCACTACAAAACGGTAAAATGAAAGGAAGACGGTCTTATTACTTCAGTTGGTTTGGTAGTGACCCTGCCCGGTACCATTTGTGTGCATGAATAGCTGGGAAGCCAGTCTAAGTAACATTTTAGCCAAGATTGAGTTCTGCATTTGGTCTTTTAAGAAACTATAATCTAATGTAACAAAAAAACAACATTGTAACTGCATTGTATCTTGTCAAAACTATACATATATTACTAGGTAGTTGTGCATAAAAGATTTGTCACAATACGCCAACGCGTTTTGTGTAATATCTTGCAACTTATAAAATTTTAGTTGGATAACTCCCAGGCCCAGTTATCACTTTGTTAGTTTCGTGTCTGAGTGTTTCTATGTATGTATTGAAGTAAGTTTATGCCTGCCTAGCTTTGGACCAATTTACGTCCGGCCGTTTTAGAATATGCAAAGCCCTAAAACATAGCTTGAGAACAATATATCGATGGACTAAATCGGGCCGAGTTCGCACATGTTTCCGTTCACAGCTCGTGTCAATCAACAATAATATATTATGTTCCGGGCCGCGAACTCACCTATTTATCAGAAAAACCGGGGCAGCTTTCTCGGATATCTTATATCTTGTAACTCGATTTCATTCAAGGACGTTAGGGGAATATGGCACTGAATTTTCATTTAAAACATGACCAAATTGCAATCAAGCTGATTTTTTAATGGTTGTGCGGAGTTAAAAACAAATGTAACGGAACCTCGCAATTCAAAATCCGTTTAACTGTTTTCGCTATAAGCTGTGCCAACAAAACATTATAGCTCATTTACGTAACGTAAGTACATACACCCGAAAACGGGTAACGTTTTCGGGTGTACGTACTTACGGTCACGTCGGGTAAAAATGTAATGCAAGACAAAAGTCTTCGCAATTATTTTAATGTTGTAGTCTTACTATCTGTAGAATACTTCGTCTACTGTCTGCCGACCCCCTGGTGATAAAGCTACGGCATCACTTTTAAAGCATTTTTAAATTTGTCTATCAAAATATTTTGAACACGTCAGAATGACACACTTCGAAAAAACTACTATAAAACATTAACTCTTACCACAGTAGTGTATACTATCCTTTAGTAGTACCAAATAAAACCGAGTGTAAAACAGTACATAAACCGATTGTAAAGTGTAACATTCGCGGTTATTTATAAAGAGAACTGTTTTAGTAGTTTTAAATAGACGAGTAATTTTAGAGAGCTAATTATTTTCTGTTTTTCTAAACGAATTGGGGTTTTGATAAAACAGAGTTCATGTAAACATGCTTTGGAAATATTTAGAACTAGCTTTAGCCCACAATAAAGCCCCACGATCATTATCATGAGCAGTCAAATTTAGATCAAAAAAAAAAGTCCGAGTAGGTACTATCAGTAAAAGTTCTGCCTGATACACCTAAGTATCATTTTAGCGAGCAACTATCTTTTCCCACCGCGTGGCGACAAAGGCCTATGATATAGTAACAATGACAATTACAAAGAAGTGTTTATTTCATGTTTATGACCATTTAGTGTCGATGAATGGATTGGAATGGAAAAAGACGGTATTACTGAATTCTGATTGTTTAACTCTAATTAGGGTCGGGGTAATAAAAACTTGAGCTTTCAAGCGACAATTCTTCCAAATTTATCAGGCTTAGCGTTTGTCGATAGTACATAATCTGTACCGAAGAAATAAAAAATAACTTAAAAAAAATATCTTATCTCATAGCAATAGAAACCAGTGACAGCCCTGTTGGTGGAGAGCTCGTTCCTCATTTGTGAGGCTCGGGTATGAATCCTGGATGTACCAATTAGTTCTTTAAAAAATTACGTACCCACATGTTTATCACTAGCTATATGTGTATAGTGAAAGAAAACATCGTGATTAAACCCGCAGGTCCCAGAATTAATTCAGAGCACCCCGGTCGGAGTATGGGCTCAAAGTCCGTCACAAGTACTGGACTGGTCTGTGGTAGTGGTGTAGACTGGGTATTTATGCCTTTGCTGACCCCCTGAGAGATAAATCGACCGGAGTGATACCACGGCCTCACAGAAACCCAGCGTAAAGCAACGCTTGCATTGCATTTCGCTGAGTGAGTGAGGTAACCGGAGGCCCCAACCCCCCTCCCCCTCCCCCCAATCCCACCCCAAATGCTGGCAACGCAGTTGTGACTCTTGAGTTGCAGGTGTCCGTGGGCGACGGTAGTCACTTACCAGCAGGTGACCCGTCTGCTCGTTTGCCCCCTTTTTTCCTATAAAAAAAATGCGTAGTCATATGTATTTATTTTAATTTAAATATATAAGTTGCCTTCGTTTGCACATAGTCCATTTATATTAGATACTCTTTATAGTCATCCTTCTACGATGAAGGAACTATTTCTAGATAAAGGAAAATATTTGCAACATACTAAAGTCATTACAAGAAAATACATAAAAGCTAAACAATTCATGGAAGTTGTTGTATTTGCTACTCATAGAAGTGTACAACATAGTAGTAACAAAGGCCGTGAATTGACGTCGAGATTGCTTCGTCGAAAGGTAAACATCGTGAAGATTTGCGTCCCGGCCTCGTAAAACGACCATGATTGAGTTGCAGTCAGATAACGGCCGGTCTGAGGTCTTACCAGCCGGTATTGGTATCGCCTGGAGATGTTTTTATGGTTCCACACCCAGAGAGTGCGAACGAGACCCTATTACTTAGCCTAAGCTCTCAGTCCGTCTGTCTGTAACAGGTAGACAGTTAAAATAAGAAAAAAATTAAGGGGGCCTTCAAGAAAAAATCGGTACAGTCCGGTCCCGATGCGAGGTCGTTACGATGGTGATTTAGCACAGGGCACAGGCACCTTTTTGTCTATTTATAATTGAAATAGTAACCGTCTTTAAATGTGACATATCTTACGCGATCAGTGCTTGCTCTTCTTTGACTGTCAATACAGACAGATGTACGGAAGAAGCAACGTATGTCAAAATGAAGACACAGAATAGAAAAAACAGAATAGACAATAAGGCCCTAGACCAGTTTAAGTGATGATTAGTGTGTGTTGTATCGAATTTCATACAATGCCTACTGAACGACTCAAATTGAGGCGGTGTGCCGATCCGTTTCCGAGTTGATGTTTGTGCGATGACTACTGTTGAACCCCTCTCATATAATATGTCAACCTGGGAGTCCGAGCTTCGCTCGTTCTAACACCAGTGTCGCCAACGCGATCTGCCGGTGAGTGGCCGTATTATTAAAAAAAAAATTTTTTTTTCGTAAAATTGCGTTTTTACAGAAAATACAACTACATCTAACTTAAAATGCAAAATTGGGTCTGTAAACAAAATTTCATCAAAATCGTTAGAGCCGTTTTCGAGAATAAATATCTACATACATACATAAATAAATACACACATATAAGAATTGCTCGTTTCACGTATGTGATAGGATTTTTGTTCTGGTTACCTAACATTTCGCTGTATTATATTTATTTTTTTGGCACGAGTTAATGTATTCTCGATTGAGGAAAACTGATAAAGAATGCGCTTTTTCTTTTTCACAGAATTTCGTTTCGGTTCACGTATCGTAGGATTACATATTGTTATGCTTTATATTGGAATTCTGGAATTCCCTTTTACTGATATCACAAAAAGTTCTAAGAAACAGCAACTTCAAATTTTATAAGAATTTTATTGTATTATAAATAAAAGAGAAGTAAGATGTTACTATTTAGATTTTTTTCTGGAAACTCGGCGTGTTTATAGACACGTAGGCCTTTTTTTTATTTACCAGGTGAAGTGTGTTTTATTGCAGCAGGATAATTTATATACTTTTTAGTACGGCATAAATTGTGTTTAAGTAGTCGTATTATCGCTTTATTATTTATCGTTCACAATACTACTTTTTAAGTGTGATTCTTAAAATGAGTAGTGATAACATTGATAAGATCAGTAATTGTTTTGTGAGTGAGCCCGCCTCTCATGCGTGATGCTCGGGTTCGAATCCTAGTACCAATGATTTTTTTTAAACTTACGTAGGTACGTATTTATTACTAGCTTGACGGTGAAGAAAAAAATATTGAGGAAAACAGGTCCCAGAATCGACTATAAAGCATGTGTATCTGCACCGCCATACGGTGATGGTCTCACCACCTGTCACGTTTAGGGGTCTACCAAATACTAGTGAAAAGTGGGTATTTGATGAATTGAATAGCTCGACCAGCCGCCTCTACTCTTAGAGAAAAAAAATGCTATTAAAGTTGAAAAGATTTTTAAGTATGAACTCACTCCTCTCCGTTTTTGGATATAAAACAGCCTCTATGCACCAAAACTTTTCAGGTGGGATCCTTTGTAGTATACGAGCTGACAGTTCTCTGATGCAGTCAGATGCAACACTGGTATGACTGTCCCTACTAGGGACATTATTGCTATTTTTAAATCAGTTTCAGTTGATGAAATCACTTATTTTTAGGGTTCCGTACCTCAAAAGGAAAAAACGGAACCCTTATAGGATCACTTTGTTGTCCGTCTGTCCGTCCGTCTGTCAAGACCCTTTTTCTCAGGAACGCGTGGAGGTATGAAGCTGAAATTTATATCAATTACTCAGGTCTACTGTCCCTTGAAGCTGTGAAAAAATCAAACTTCTAAGCCAACGCAATCAAAAGATACAGCCGTTTATGCCGCAAATTTTCGACACTTGCAAGGGAATCAAAACCTACAGGGTGCTTCCCGTGAACTCAGAATCTTGAAATTTGGTACGAAGCAACGTCTTATAGCATAGATAAAGGAAAAATTACGAAAACCATAAATTTGCAAGGTTGTACGGAACCCTCGGTGCGCGAGTCCGACTCGCACTTGGCCGGTTTTTTTTCAACCTCACTCACTTGCTAATGGAAAAAAATGTAAAATCAGACGATTTACGATTCCATAAGTAACGGACTATATAAAGAAGAGTAGCAGCTGTGACGTATAAAAATCATTTCAAAAATCCATCCATCTCATTGGCCACCATAGTAAGTAAAGTGTTGGACAGTATGCTTGACAAGGCGTTGCAGAAGATCGTGCCGCTCCACGACGCCCAGTTTGGGTTTAGGTCAGGTCTATCAACCGAGGCTGCGGTCCTGTGTCTCAAGCATACTGTCCGATATTACACAGATCGTAGAACACCAGTTTACGCATGCTTCTTGGACTTATCCAAGGCTTTCGACCTGGTGTCCTACGATCCCCTATGGAAAAAGCTAAGCCAGGCTGCGGTACCTGGAGAGCTGGTTGAGCTGTTTAAATATTGGTACAGCAATCAGAGTAACAGGATAAGATGGGCGGGTTCACTGTCGGTCTCCTACAAATTGCAGTGCGGGGTGAGACAGGGAGGCCTAACTTCGCCAAGGCTGTTCTGTCTGTATATGGATCATCTGATAGAGGAGCTTAGCGGCACTCGAGCGGGTTGTTCAGTCGGAGGGCAGTGCTTCAATAGCATCAGCTACGCTGATGATATGGTGGTGCTTAGTCCTTCGATTTGCGCACTAAATAAGCTACTGGCCATATGTGAAAGATACGCAGTGGCACACGGCCTCAGATACAATTCTAGTAAGACTGAGTTACTGATATTCAAAGCCGGCACAAAAACATACAGCATAGTACCACCAGTCATGTTAGGGGGCGTTCAGTTGAAATTAGTAAAACAGTTTATGTACCTGGGGCATTGGGTCACTGCGTCTCAAAATGATGACGTGGACGTGGAGAGGGAGCGCAGGGCACTGTCAGTGAGATGCAACATGTTGATCCGCAGGTTTGCAAAATGCACAACAAGTGTTAAGTTAACCTTGTTCAGATCATATTGCCAAACTTTTTATACTTGCAGCCTGTGGATCAACTGCACGAAGAAAGCTTATAGTGCGCTGCGCGTCCTCTACAATAACGCGTTCAGGATGCTGATGGGGCAGCCGCGGTACTGCAGTGCGTCGGGGATGTTCGCGGAGGCACACACGGACGATTTCCATGCCATTATGCGGAAACGCGTCGCGTCCCTGATGCGCCGTGCGCGCGGCAGCACCAACGGGCTCCTCAGCGCGGTCGCAGGGGCCTATGACAGCCCGATATTCGGCCACTGGGCGAAATTGCACGCACCACATTGTCATGCATGTTATGAAAAGTAATTTTTTAAATATGTTAAGTTTAAGTTAATATTAATTTATTTTATTTTTTAATCTTAATAATGTGTAATTATGGATGTAATCTGAAATAAAATGCAATTTATTTATTTATTTATTTATAAAAAAATTTCACATGCTACTCATGAAATGACCTAAAACACGCGTAGAATTAATTACGTGACTTGTCCTCCCTCACCCTTGAACACGAGAAATGACGTCACCACCCCATAAATCTCGTTTTCCATGCTGTGCTGTGACACGCCACGATTTGTGGCCTCATGTGGCTGACGCATCGGCATTTATAGGGTTAATTTCGGCGACTGAGACCGGTGTAACAACGTGATACTTAAGCGTGGTCGACGTGGCGTGACACGTGATCTGACAAGATATAGGAACACTAAGAGAAACATGGCTTATACGAATTACTTTATTAACAACACATGCCTCAGGTCATGACCAATTCTGGGACCTAGAGGTTTTCTAATAATGTTTTCCTTCACCGTCGAGCTAGTAAATGTCGTATGTCGGGCAACTTCAGACCACTTTTACAGTTTCATCTAGCTCTGTTGTCCCCGGCTCCCAGTCGGGGAGTTCTCCCAGGGCTCGCGATTACACGGCTGGCTGCCAGCCTCCCAAAATGAATAAATTAGTACCTATTCCGAACATTAGTTTCGGGCGGCTCCCAAGCCAGACATATTTAGCCTTTGAATGTAAAATTTTAGGACTGCTCTCGAAGTTAGTTTATCTCGAATTTCGTGTTTTGAAATTGTATAAAAAAATCCAGTTGAGGTTACAGTCTGTCTGCACTTAGGGGACCTAATAATATAAAGAGGTAAAAAGCTTGTTTGTAAAATAATAGAAAATGCGGACGGAATGCTCTGGATAGACCCTGTGTGGGAATTCTGTAAAACCCTTTCTTAATCATCAAATAAAAAACTTACCTACCTGAATCTTACAGTTTCGGAGATTTCGTGCCGAGTCATCATCATCGTCAACATCTTGATTAACAGCTGTACGTAGTTCGCTCCTCTGAACCAGGTCCTCGGATCTTCATTGTGGCGAGTCAGTCACTACTATTTCACTTCTCTCTATTTTTATATTCATTGGTAAACTCTGGAACTACTGGTCCGATCTTCAAAATTCTTCCACTGATATGAAGTTACACTATTCCCAAATAACTGCTATGTTTAATTTATGCTGTTGAAAATGCGCAGCGCACCCAGGTGCGCTATTTTTTGTTATGTTAATCTGCGTGTTTGTAAATATATCTCGCAAAACACAGATTTTGATGGCGTTTTCACTGTTAGAAAACCTGGATGTAAGGTCATAAAGTCATTTTAGTTTTCTGTGATTATATTCCTTCTTTGCTATCTCATTATTTTCGTCATTTTAATTCCTCCTTGCACATAATTATCATCATACACAATATACATCCGTCTTTATTTGCTGTCTATGATACAAAAAATATACATAGTACCTAAAAGCTGCACATACTGATTGTAAGGTTATTGTTGGACGAGTAGAACATTGAATATTTAGTCTACGGCAGTACGTTACGACCTAATGATTGATTATGGTACAGAACAGCCAACGCAACAATTGTTCCGAGAACCTTTTCAACGCAAAAGAACAAAGGTAAAAAACTAGTTTTCGTAATTAAATCTAGAGCTATAAAAAACCGGGAAATAGTTTCTTGGAAACGTTTCTCGGCGGCGCCTGCTAATTAGATTGACAGTTCTGCCAAGCTGCCAGGTGGGGCGTACCTTGCATATATACACTAGAAACCTAGCTTTTCCAGGCGATTTCGTTCGCGTTCTGGAATATAAAGCAGTCTATATCCTAACCCAGATAATGAACTATCGCAACACCAAGTTTTACCCAATTTGTTTCTTCCGTGAAGGCGTGATTAACAAACTTTTAAAGTATGAGGTTTTATTATTTAACTTCTCCTAATTGTCATATCGTAGGTGATGCCTAATCGATTGATTAGACCTGTCCCCGTATATTTGAACATTTCTTAGGCAATGAGCCTATTAGTTACTGTTACATAATACGCGTCTGCGGGTATCCTCACGATGTTTTCCTTCACCGTAAAGCTAGTGATAAATATGCGTTAAAAACCTCATTGGTACAGTACAAGAACACATGAAGCTTTACACTTGTAGTGCGAATCTGACCTCTAAGGCGATTGTAATAAGAACGTTACAAGGTCAAATGTGTCAAGTCCGTATCCTGCTACATGCCCTTACCAGGATACGAACCCTCGATTCACACATGAAAGGCGGGCTCACTAACTGCATTAAAAATGCTAAATAAACGTGATATATTTTGACTTTTATCTTAAGATTGAATAATCGGCAACAAAGCTTTTAAATTTCAAATCTCAAAGGTCCGAGTAATAGCAGTTTAAACGCATTACACTTTCTCACGGTGTCGAGTGATAATCGTCACTTTTGTGCGCGTGCGATCATCATTGGGCCCGAGCCAACCAGGTTCTTAGAAACCGAATACTGGGGTAATCTTTTTGTCCTAACCCTAATTAATTTGGAGACAAGCTTCTTCGAACTTTATGCTGGTCTGCGCATGACACAACGGACTCGTGGGGGAAATGTTCTAAAACGGTTTCTAAAGTACTTTGACACTAGACCTATCCAGTAAGTTATACTTACGCTTCTGGCAAATAAACAATTTTAAAAAAGTTCTTATCCTTTTTGTCCATGTATATTTTAGTGATAGTAAAGTTTTAAATCAATTAATAATGTTGGGATTAATTGCAAAATTACTTACGGATTTTTTTGGTAAGTTTTACTAATTACCTAATATTAGATCTAAACTTCATGAGCGGGGCCGTTGACATCATGTTAAATTAAGTCAGTGGCCTTGTATAAATTAATTGGATCGAATGCGGCGGACATTGGCCCCGATCGATGACTATTTTCAGAAATAATTGGTAAAAAACATATAATTTACAAACAATTAACTTGAGTGGTAACTCTTATGTAGTCCACGCCGGGGGCGGTCACTTGTATGTTTATTCAATAACAAGTTTACGACTAATTATTCAGGTATTGAAACATTGTTGTTTTTTACTTAATGTCTAATGCGTACCACAGGAAGTAGACAATTTGGCAGATATTCAAAAATATTGGCTGATTCTTTTTTCATTCGTAAGATTTTTCTGTTGATTCCGTGAATCAGCGCTATATAGATAGTGTTTCAGTGTTATAATGAATGTAACAAAATGACAGTTCCTAAATTTTTTAAACATTACACCATCCTTCTGGTGCTGTCGGTTAGGAATGCCGAGTTAGCTAAACTCATCGGTAATACAAGTCTTGAAACAAATGTAAACCGAAGTTCAAAGTGCACTAGTATACTACATTATATTTACGTATACTATTCGGCGGGTCTGTTGGCAGTCCGTTGGTAGTCCCTACTGTCTGAGTCGTAGCACGCGGGTACGATTTATGAGCAAGTCTGTTTCGAGACTGGCTAGATGTTTCTATGTATTCTATCTATCCAGTAACTACTGTACAGGCTCTGCCTGGTTTGGGACTACAAACCTTCTGTAAATTTTGTCTTACAATTTATTTAAATTTATAATAACGGCACACTTTAATTAAAGTAGATAACGAAGATATTGGGTTTTATCTTTGTACTGTATTGCTATGGAAGAGTGGGCCATCCTGGCAAGTATCTAAATTCTAAATACTTAATAGGTTGCCTTTACAATGTTATGTTAAGCATCCCTTAAAGTTAATAAATTTTTTTTATTTTTTTTTATTTATTTTCGATCTCGATCCAATCAGTGTCAAAAAGTGACACGGGCCATAGTAAAAGTGGCACCGCCGCAGTCCTTGGTTACAAACATCGTAAATCGTAGCGCCAATGACTTACGTATATTTTACGTCGTGACATAATAAGACGTTAAGACGTTGGTCTGTCAGTGTCGTTGATTACTCGACGCGGTACTGACAATAGGCTATTGAGTCCAATCGGGATTGCGCATGCGTCAGTTCAATACTGACATGGAACTATATAAGTGGAATATACAAGAGTGTGTAAATTTTTTTGTATTTTTAACTGACTTCAAAAAGGAGGTTATCAATTTGTTACCTCTGAACTTTCGACTAGGTGAACCGATTTGGATGATTTCATTTTAATTTCAGTTCTGACAATGGCATCCATGAGAAAACCATATAGGTTGAATTGGGTTTTTTTACTATTTTTATGGTATTGTTATTTGTACGAGTATGTATAAAAAGTAACTATACGTACTCGTTTTAACCGGAAATATTGCAGAAAGGAGACTCTCATTTCACGTTGACTGTTGCAAACCAGCATGTGTGGTTGTCAAATCGGGCCAAATCTTCTTTCTTTGTTGAGTAAATAACTCGGTCATATGCTCCATTTTGGCCGTAGTACTGCACCGGAAAGAGGGTAGTATTTACAATATACACTCCGCTTTACAGGTGTTTTGATAAAACTGGTCAATAAAATAATCATGTCATGCATGACACATGTAAAAATTAACAATTCACATCTAGATGGATATAGGTCTGTGGTTAGTGTCACTAGTATATCGGCGCTCACTACGTGCGCTTACGCTTTCAATTTGATGCCAAACGGAAATGGTTATTTGGCAACACGGCGCCGACGCCCAGCCATTGTAGTTACGTCTTAATTAATGGCGTTTTGAATGACTACTAAAATATACAGACGTTAAATTTAGTTACTAAATGATTCTCGACTGTCTTTGACGCACCGCTCGCGATTTAACATGGTAATAGTTACATCCAGTTATATTCTATACCAGCTAGCCGGATACATGTTGCCCTGTCCAAATCCCAAAGAAAAATCACATTTTTTCCCCCGAATTTTAAATTTTCTATGCAACTTGCATTTGGGACTGCATAGCTTATCTATATGTTTGGTAGCAATTAATTTTTGCTCATTCCTAAAAAAACATTAGTTTATCCTGAATACCTATAGATCTAGTGTTTTTGTTTTAAAACAACAATTGCAAAAATAAGATAAATTTGCTCACGCCTTTTATCCCAGAAGTTAGGCAGAGGTGGAACTGTAAACGTGACCCTTTCGTCGGATCAGGGTGCTGCAATTTACAGTCTAAAGTTATTTTCATATTTTGATTAATGCCCATCATAAACAAATTTGATATCGATAAAATAAACCGAATGGCGATGAAAAGCTTACCGTCCAGACAAATGTGTGGCATGGTGTTCGCACCTCATCCATATCCGCTGTTTGATTTTACAGTATTACTTGTTGTTACAATAAGTGTAACACTTCTGTCTTTTTGTTTTTTTTTTAAATGAGAGCAGTTTGAGGCATTGGCAGTCCTAATGATTATAAATATGTAGTAACGGGTTTCATAATGTTTTCTCAAATGAGCTAATACCAGAACAAGTAAAAGATTTGCAATAAAAACTGGTAAAGGAAGAGTCGGACTCGCACACGAATGGTTCCGTACCAAAAAAAATAGTAGATTGTTATACAAGGGTCGGAAGGAATCAATTCCAATACGAGGTATTTAGACGCCCGAGCGCAGCGAGGGCGGATATTAGTCCGAGTAGGAATTGATAACTTCTACCCGCGTTGAACACTCTACTTTTCATTTAGAATTCAAGGAAAGTAAACAAAAAAAAAATCAATTTTACAAAAATTCAAACATGCAGAAACGCAATAATACCTACAAAAAAAATTGTCAACAATACAACCAAAGAGGTTGGAAGAATGCGAAACTTTTTCTTTTAAACGTCTTTGAATACTACATCATAGAGTACCTAACCTAAATAACATTACAAAAATAATATACAAATCCTTCCTCTTTATAATAATACGTACTTTTAGTTAGCCGAGTAATAGTGTTCTGTGCTTATAAGTGTCGATGAAAAACAAGATTTTAAATTTCGGAACAGCTTACCAAATTATTACTCTTTTTTAAATTTTAAATATGGAACGCGTACCGCCCCCCGCGCGCAGGCTATTTTCTGTTGTTTATACCTACACTCACAAGGCCCTTTGATTAATACAAAAAGACAAGGCCGCACCTTTTTTTCTTATTCTAATTGATGTAAAAAGTTTCGTATCCCTACTAAGTACCCAAAGAGGTTGGAAGAAAGTCATTCTCTTTCCTAGAGAAACTTTTTCTTTAAACGTCTTTGCCAAATGTAGTAGTTTTTTTTTTTAATTTATTCCCGCCCTAAGGCCGGAAGCAATTACTATGAGTCTTTCCCGACCGAGGGCGGGAATCACAGCCCTGAATCTCTCTGTGGTGGGAATCATCGCTTCCGACCCGGTACTCAGATCAAACTTACACTAGTTTCCGAGTATGAGATATGAAAAATACGTTTCTTGTATGGAGACCCTTTAATTTTTTACTTATACTTATTATTATTTGTAGCCACTGTGAAAATTGTCTACCTTTTACGATTAAAAAAATGACACATCCCTGTGACACGGACGAACAAACCAGAACCTAAAAATTCTGGTGACTGATTTTCCCAAATAAAGCGTTTTGGCGTAAACTCGGCACATTGATTTTTTTGTACAGATTCAAATACAAGTTTTATTTTAAATACTTAATTAAGTGTAATTAAATCACTGTTAATTTTTTCACAACATTTCTAAAACAAAATTATCCCAATCGGGAGAAATGCTAAAAATCAAAATAGAGCACTAACATTTTTGTTAAGAATTACACCATCTATCAACAGATATACGATAATAATGAAAACCAGCTCTACTGAGCCAATTGTTATGTCTTTGTAGGCTAATCTGTTTATTCCCCCTTTGCAACAATGATATTATATGTTACTATGCTTTGCAAAGTTTTTTTTAAATTAATTTGTGGCAATGAATATGTTTTCTTTCTTTCCGTTGATATCACATTATGTAAGTCTGTTTTTTTCCACACAAGTCTCGTTTTTAACACGTATACGTTTGTTCGGCAGGTGATAGACTTCGGCAGCTCCTGCTACGAGCACCAGCGCGTTTACACGTACATCCAGTCGCGGTTCTACCGAGCTCCCGAGGTGATGATGGGCGCGCGGTACGGCATGCCCATCGACATGTGGTCGCTGGGCTGCATCCTCGCTGAGCTACTCACAGGTGAGTTCACACAAATTTATTTTTCATCTCTCCGGGCGGAAAGTGTCAACTTTCGGCCCGCTGCGCTAAACGAAGTTGCCGCTTTCCATCTCCGTCGAGCAGAAAAAAGTATACACACCTCGAGAAGTACATAAGAAAGCCTCAGATCACATGTCTGTAGACCTCGGCTTCGCATCGGTCGACAATTACATGTGATCTGAGACATTTCTTATTTTACTTCCTTAGGTGTGTAATGTCCCTACTATTTATTTATACACTTTAACGGGCAGAGGGCAAATAGTTACCACCAAATATTGAACTCTATGTAATTGAAATAAGATTCAAAACCAATGAAAAATTTAAACTGCCTATGCCCGTTAAAGGGTTAACAACTAGCAGCGCCTCGCGGTTTGACCCGCGTAGTTCCCGTTCTCGTGGGAATACGGGGATAAAATAGTATATATTCATCAGGGATAACGTAGGATTCTAATGGTGAAAGAATTTTTCAAATCGGTCCACTAGCTTCGGAGCCTATTCAATTCAAACAATCATTTTTTTTCGTCTTAGTAAGTCTGTCTTGGATTACGTGTCTGTAAAGTTCGATTATTCTGTCACGTATAGGGGTCCGAAACATACCACATGAAATAAAATGCCTGTTTATCCTGAAATGGAATACCTCTGCTGACCCCTTTGAGAAATAAAATAAACTTCAAAATGTTTGTGTAATCTACCATTTTTTTTATGTGTATTTGCTTTAACTTCTCGCCATCCCCATTCAAGGTTTCCCGCTGTTGCCTGGCGAGGACGAGGCGGACCAGATGGCGTGCATCGTCGAGCTGCTTGGCATGCCGCCTCAGAAGCTCATCGAGCAGGGCAAGCGGTCCAAGAACTTCATCAGCAGCAAAGGCCTCCCGCGGTATTGCACCGCCACCACCCTCGCAGATGGCACGACGGTGCTAAGCGGAGGTGAGGAGGCTTCAAACATCGCAGACACTGTCGGTATAGAAGATTATCCCAGCAACTCGTCGACCGACTTAACATGACTCAGACTCTGAGACGTAAACTGTCATCACGTCTGGTTACAACCCGATTATTAATACCCGGAGTATCATCCAAATAGTTCAATCTTTCACCAAGCTGCAGAATGCAAACAGGTTGACTCACGAATTCCAGAGTTACTACACATTTTTTAATAGTTATTAATTGTCACCCGCTTTGCTTGTTTTTACATTGAGTAACATCTGGTGATTATTACTGTTGATGTGTCTGATTCATATGTAGGTACTTTCTTAAATGTAAAATGTCATCAAGGCATCTAATTAATTTATGGGTCAATATTAAATATCATCATCTAATATTTTTGTTAGAATCCTTCGAATCGTTTCGAAGCAGAGACAAACTTTCTGACAGTCAGATAAGAATTCCAACATGGGTCATTCATGATGAGGTAACAAGCGTCGTTTAAATAGCAGTTTTCACATAAGTATTAGCATTCATTTTTAAAACACAAACACTTTAACTTTGTAATATTCTTATAGACCGTGTATATGTCGTGCCCAGATCATATAATTGAACATTTCATGAAATAGTCAAACCCAGCCAAATCACGAAGTGATCAAGTGTATATGTCGTGGCAATATCTTAGAGATATTGCCACGACATATACACTCGGGTATCGATGATGCAGACTTTACCAAGTGAGCCAATACGCCAGTTAAATACTGTGAAGCATCACAAGTCATCAGGTCACCCACGTCTGGTGACGTAGCGTGATTCACCGCGAATAAAGTCGTCTGCCTCTGTTGGTTGTCTGCCAACATAGTATGTGTAATCGTGGATAAACCAACTCTAAGGTGATGGATGGATTCCCGATTGCGTTTTTCGCGTAATCAGAATCTTATTACATACTAGCGGGTGCCCGTGGGAATTAAACAAAACACAAACTAAAAATCTTTTGCTAGTGAAATTTTTGTGCAAAATTTCATGCAGTGGTTTCGACTGTGCATTGATCGATCAGTCAGTCAGCCAATCAGTTTTTTTTATATAGCACATAATAACATGACATTTTTGCTATTGCAGGCATGTCGCGAAGAGGCAAACCGCGCGGCCCGCCCGGCTCAAAGAGCTTCGTCACAGCACTCAAAGGCTGCCAAGACAAATTCTTCATTGACTTCATCAGACGGTGAGTTCTTAATGCTTTACGTCTGTGTATTTGAACGTTTTTGACGAAGTGCATATGTTGCAGGATTATAGTAAAATGTGTATCTTGAGGCTAAGGTTCAAGCAAGCTAAGTTGCAGCCAACAGCTAAACTAGGAAAACCTTTACTGTATCTGCAGACTTATGCCCTTTCTGCCAGTCTGATTACGTCGTGCGGGCAGAGTGCGAGTCCCCAAGATTTTAAATATTTAAACCTGGACTACAAATTAGTCCCGGCCCGGACGCTCCCCGGATATCCTCTAAACTAGGACAAATCCAGATCTACATCACTATACATGAGATACCAAAAAATTGCAGGTGCCTAGAATGGGACCCGGAGAAGCGGCTGACGCCAGCTCAGGCTCTGCGGCACGCGTGGCTGCGCAGGCGCCTGCCCCGTCCCCCCCACGACGAGGACCCCGCCCCCCCCAACCACGTTAGTATAGCGCACCACGTCAAACGCCTCGCCCCGCCCAAGTGCACTGACAAATAGGTTTGTTTTGTTACGCTTCTTTTTTTTAGTTATATTTATTTTAGCCGGCTTGTGGACGGAATAAAAAAAATAAAGGGAAAAATATGAAATTTTGTCCCATCTCCTTTTCCTAAACCTTCCTGGGTTTAGGCAAAGGATTACAAAACGAGTTTTAGTTAAACTCTGTTTAGAACAGATGTTGTGGCTTTTTAACATTATTGTTAAGAAAGTTATAGCATCTATTTTTGACACAGTATTTGTGCAATTCCATTTACACAAGACCGACTGACATTATTTTTAATTTGCTTTTAATTCTGATTATTTCGCATTCATCTGTAGAGCACAAGCTTGCTTACAGCATTAATATGCAACATTAGTTTTTTTTCAAAGAAGAATTGTAAATAATTAAACAATCTGAGCGTCGATTCGGGCAACTCATGAGACATCTTTTCTAGCTTATTTTTCAAGCATTATAACAATATATATTTGGGCATGTATAATTTTACCAGTATAGCCAAGTTTTGAATGGGTATAACCAAAAAAACCCCTCCTAAACCGGGAGGGTATAAAATCCAAGATTATTTCGTATCTGGAATACGAAATGAGTATGTAATGTATATCTGGTGCAGATGCAAAATTAAAAGCCGTGGCGCTGCTAGGATGAATGTATCATCCTAGCAGCGCCACGGCTTCTGATGACAAATGCACGAGATAAACGTCGACAAAATGTTTGTATCGGCGCTCACGTTATTTAGCCAGCTCATCCAAAAACTCTCGCCTTCGCACCCCAAGCATTCGTAATTTCAATTACGAGTACTCGTACAAATAATTAATTTTGCCCTTTATAATTGCACTCGATCGTGTAGATATCTCGTTTTATATTAGTGATTGAAGATTATTTGTAACAAAGTAGTGTAATTAGAAGGGTTACCATACACCGAACAGTAAAAAAATCACGTTTCTTGTGTTTTATTTTTATTATTGGCTATAGAGAATCACATCCTTTGAAAATTTCAACTATGATAGGGTGTCGTTGGCACCCTTTGGCTACGAAACCCTAAAAGTACAATGCAAAAGATGTCTTGTGATATAGCTGTAAATATTTTTTTCACCTTAGCAGCTCGAACAAGAAGCTTATGCTGCGAGTAAACAGTGTGGAAAGTTGAATTTTGTTTACTGGGTGAGACAAAGCAGCTTTTTAATTTTGAAATCGCAAACAGCCAATGGGCATCGAGTTATAATTTAATGTTCTTTGGCTGCTTGCGATTTAGCTAATGCCACAGATACTGCTATCGATTTTTAACCCGATTGTTTTTTTAAATTCTCTATTGGTTTATGTTCTCATTGTTGAGTGTGAGAGTTGTCTGTGATTCAATTATAGAATCTTTCGCTTGCTCGAAACTCAAAAACAGTACTCGCAGCAAAAAACGACTTTGCTCTCTTGTGGCACAAATAACTATTCTTACCTTGTTAAAGCTATAATTTGGCATTTTTTTTATTGTTCTGTTTGTGTACTCCTCCACTTTACCTACTGCAATAGTAACTCGACTTTAAGGTCCAACTCTGAAGCTCGTCTTAAGTTACCCAGTGGTAGTCAACGAGGGACCAGTGTAAAAAGCAATCAAAGTCAAAGTCAGAATGTTTTATTCAAAGTAGGAACTTACAAGTCCACTTAATGAACGTCATTTCAACTCCACAGCTTCAGCATGTATGGTTGAGGAGAAGAAACGGGGCAAGAAACTCCTCCACACAATATACTTTTAATCAATTGTTACTTAATATCAGGATAGATACTATTTTTATGCCTGTACCTATTGATTATTATTTTAAGGTTGTGTAAACATATACTATTTTATTATTTATAATTATTATTACAAACATTATTGTTTTATGGTAACATTTAGTTTATTAATATATAGGTAGAAAATACAAAAATACAAAACTTTTCTCAATTATAAAAAATACGTCATCGAAAGCGTCCCCTCGAGGTGGCAATGTACCTAGCAGGCAGACACCATTCCCGTGGCTATACTCTAATAATAATGGCTAAACTCAGCCTTTGCGATAGGAAGCCGCCTGCTCTGCGGTCGCCAGATACCTCGATTGTTACTTAATACCAAATTGGGTTACAATAGCGTTGACAGCAGTGTCGTGTTGTCAGGCGGTCTCGGGCGCGGGCGGCGGCGCGGCGCCGGGCCGCGGGGGCTCCCTGCGCACGCCGCTGGCACGCACGCCCGTCACCTTCAACGCATCTCAAGTCGCCAGTGAGTACACATCATCATCATCATCAGCCTTTGAGTATTAAACCAACAGGAGTCGTTGCAAAAACGTCTGCCAATTTTTGCGCGGGGGACGAGGAAACGCACAAATAATGTTAACACAAACGCATTTTTTGACAATTAAACACTAGCTTGAACTAGATGCACACAAATACATTCACACACAGAAACAACCTATCCGAGCACTCCGTGAACTCAAGACAACTAGTTGTATGTAACAGGTATGAGTGTTGATCATCCCTTTTTTGGTAGAGAGGTGCGCCTGTCAGTGGCGTCTCCGGTTGGTTTAATACTCAAAGTCATGAACCCATAGCAGACCACTGCTGAGCTAAGGGTCTTTCCTCACACAAGAGGAAGTATGGGCTAGAACCGAGCCCACCGCGGATTGGGAGGTGGTGTTAAGCTGGTGGCCACATAATTGTCAGAATTTTCATGAGAAGTGTATCTAAATTAACTAGTTACATTGTACGTAAACACTAAAGAACACGCGCACCAACGAGGGTTTGACTGTATCGAAATTAAATAACGAGTAGTAATTCATTAAAAAAATATCCTAAAATACCTCTTAAACATTAGATTTTCAATAAAACAATCAAAAAGGTGAAGCAACTGAATACCTACTATAAATGATTAGAGATGCACCGAATGTGGGTTCTGCCGAATGTCGAATTCGGCCGAATGTTCGGTTCAAAAATCGGCCGAAGGCTACGCGTTCTTATGATGGACAGGTCACGACTCGTTACAAAGTGTTTTAATTACCGCTTCCCTTTTCTGTAGTAAACTACTAAGCCGATTTTGATAAGATTGGGCAAGTAAGACTACTATACTGCTCAATTGCTAATATCCTGAAAAAAAAACATCATTCCTGAGGCCTAGGAATCATCGGGTAAATCGTAAAATCCACGCGGACGGAGTCGCGGGCATCAGCTAGTATCTTAGTGCAGAAATTGTGTGTCAATTAGTATAATTTGGGTTTTATTTTAAACTTCCGAACATTCGGTATCTATTTCCGAAGTTCGGTATTTTTATCGAAAATCGGGATAAGCCGAAATTCGGTAAAAGCTGCCGAACTTCGGTTTTACCGAATGTGAAACGAATTTCGGTGCATCACTAAAAATGATGACGTCTTGCTATTTCAGTAAATTTTCGTTTTGACAGATGTTAAAAAGTAGCTCATTTGACTAGGCAGGACACTACCCTATTTCCAGAAGCGAAACTTCAAGCGGCCCTGTCGGAGGAGAGCGGGTCGTCCGCTGGCGCGAGCGGCGGCAGTTGCGCGGGAGCTCGCTACTGGCCTCCTGCTAAACTGCCGCACTTGCCCGCCGCCTCCTAGCGCCCGCCCGACGCGCGCCGCCTCGCCAAGGTCAGTTCCCACCAAAGGGATTAAAATATACTAGGACCAAAGAGATATAGATATATAGGCAAAGACGGGACAAAGCAAGGAAAATTTGAAACCAAAAGTTATTCCAAGTGGAATAAGTCTAGTACAATTTCGACCGAATGACAGCTCGCGTTCATACTAACTGACATGACGCTTGAGCTTCAAACATGCATCAAAGTTTTGTATGAAAATATTCACAATGCCCCCTCTATGTCCTAGTAAAAGAGATTAAAATATAATAGGACATAGAGGAGGCATTGGGAATATTTTCATACAAAACTTTGAAGCTGAAGCTTGAACCGTCATGTCAGTTGAACGCGAGCTGTCATTCGGTCGAAATCGTACTAGATTTTTTCCACTTGTAATCACTTTTGGCATCAAATTTTCCTCGCTTTGTCCCCTTTATGCCTTATTAGGTATATTTTAATCTCTTTGGTTCCCACAGAACTTCGCACTTCACTCATTTCTCACATCTACATACATCACTTCCAACACTGCACACATCACTCCTGACTTTTGCGACCTGCGTACATCACTTCTAACTCTGCACATATTAATCCTCATTTATAACATTGTACGCATTACTCCTAACACCTACGTACATCACTTCTAACACTGCACATATCAATCCTCATTCATAACATTGCACACATGACTCCTAACATCTACGTACATCACTTCTAACACAGCACATATCAATCCTCATTTATATCATTGCTTACATGACTCCTAAACTCCTAACATCTACGTACATCACTTCTAACACTGCACATATCAATCCTCATGTATAACATTGCACACATGACTCCTAACATCTACATACATCACTTCTAACACTGCACATATCAATCCTCATTCATAACATTGCACGCATTACTCCTAACACTTACGTTCATCACTTCTAACACTGCACCACAGAATAAGTAATAGTACTTCGTACAGAAGGTTCTCTGTTAACTAATTCCCTGTTTGTGACTGCACACATCACTCCTAACAAGCTTATAGCGTCATCTATGTTTATATCTATGTATTATATTAGTGGAAGCAGTAGCAACGATGAGAATACTATACGCCGGATAGTACCTAATAATAACATAGAATAAAAAACCGACTTCAACCTATATGGTTTTCTCATGGATGCCATTTTCAGAACTGGACTAAATTGAAACAGGAAGCACCAACTTTCAAATAAATAAAAACATCAAAATCGATTCACCTTTTACGACTACAACATTTTGGGATTCAACATTTTGCGAATTCAACTTAATAAGAATCCAACATTGTGCAAATTCAACATGGTGGTCCTGGCTTCTGAGGTAACAAACACAAAAAAAACATACAATCGAATTGAGAACCTCGTCCTTTTTTGAAGTTGAAAACGGAGAAATTTGCTCGGTTTGGTCATTTAGAACGAATGGATGAAATAAGAGTAACGAAAGAGATTTATGGTGCAAATGTTGAAGGATACAAGGCAAGAGGACGCCCCAGAAGGACGTTCACGGATCAAATTAGTGACGTCCTTCAAAAAGCCGGGGTCAAGAGTGCAAAGAATAAAAGATCGTGAATGAAAAGGCTCATGAATGTGAAGGAAGCGAGGGAAGTGTGCAAAGATCGGGCAAAGTGGCGATCCATCGTCTCTGCCTACCCCTGTGGGAAGAAGGCGTGAGCTGTATGTATGTATGTAAACGGAGAAATTGGATCAAAGTCAAAGTCAAAAGTTTTTATTCAATGTAGGGACTTATAAGTCCTCTTATCGAAAGTCATTGCGACTCCACCGCTTCGGTATGTATAGTTGGGGAGAAGCGGGGCAAGAAACTCCTCAACACATTATTCTTTTAAACAATCAATACAATTCAAAGTACAAGTTACATGGTTTTAGTGCTTTGCTGAGCCGGAGAAAATTTACACCAAACATCATTGTCATTCAGATATTCATCTAACTTATAATAAGCCATTTTACATAAAACCATTTTAACGTGAGTTTTGAACATTTTTTCTGGCAAATCTACAACAGCTTTAGGTATCTTGTTGTAAAAGCGTACACACAAACCCATAAAGGAATTATTAATTTACTTAATCTGTAATGTGGTTGCTCTATTTTATTTTTATTTCTAAGATTACAATTTCTAAAATTAGTATTAGGATTCATAAAAAATCGATATAGCCAACCATGGATGTTGCAGGTGTCGTCACTGGAAGCGCCTCGGCGCGCGCACGCGGCCGGCCCCGCTCGTCTCGAGCTGGAGCGGCGGAGTCTCGACTTGGAGCGCGAACTGCGCGCCGACAGGGACTCGGACGCCTCGCTCGACGACCGCGACCACCTCGTCTGATCCGCGGACCCGCCGCCCGACCGACCTCTGTGATCTCCGTGCCCGAGTCTTGCAATCGCATTTCCAGCCGTTCTTATCTGTGGTATTTTGTTGGCAATTTAAAGAAAATGTGATTGCAATTCTTGACTTTAGTTAATGCGCGGAGACTGCGGTGATTCTAATGTCCGTCGCTGCCTTACGTTGCTACCATGTTAGGAAGATAGTGCTTGTATGTGAAAAATGGTGTCTTACAACGCTTTTGTGTAATGCAAATATATGTTACAGCTGTTTAATTATTTGAGTGATATTTTTTTCTATACTGCACTGTACAGATATTTATATTTTTTTAAATACAGAACAAGTTACACCTGTTGAAAATGGTAGTCGAATATTTCTCCGATTCGGAACAAACTCTTCGGAAAAATTCCGCTTTATCAGACTAATATCTCTAAAGTATTTTATATTTTTTTCAAAATACTCACATGTTTCAGAGTCTACAATGCAATTCAGTTTATAGCTATCCTTATAAAACTTCCAAGTTGTATTGTAACTTTTATAAGGGTGGCCACAAACGTAAACGTGCCTCGTAAAGCACAGTCTTAAGCGTTCCTAAGCAGCAACAAAGAAGGTAGCAAGCGTAAGACAGCGACCCGGAGACCAAAAACTTTCGCTGGCGGCGCCCAGTCTAGTGCACAGCGGCAAAATTGATCTCAATAATAAAATAAAGACTACGAATGTAATTATATGGACATCTAGTGGAATTGTGCGAATAACCTAACGTGTTACTGTTTCCCATGTATAATACATGCAAGTGAGGACTGATGTGTCGGTGTTAGTGCCTACTATGTCTGGTTTAGTTTTAGGAACCTCGACCACTGTTTAAGGGAACTTGGATCATTTTACCGAAAACGACTTCTGATTTCGAGAGTTGAATTTTCCCGCTCCTCGGGACGTGCCCTCGACTAAATTCGTAGAATCTTGCATCGTACGCGCAAGATTTTGACGGAATTTTCTCCCCGCTCGGAGCACGCCGGAGTGAATTTTTTTTATATATTTATAAAAATTCACTCTCGAAACCGTAGATTAAGCGAACTATTAATGTGTGTGACTAAAATAACGTAACAATTTTCTACAGAATCAAATGTCATTCTAATTTTATAATTCGTTTTTTTTTTAGTTTACTTGGTGTAATTAGTTTATTTTTCTCAAGTGATATAATGACGCTGTATTCGTAACGAAATGGTGACCTTATAATCGGAATTCTTAAAGGATTTAAGGGTAGTTAGTTACAAGGCCTTTTAAGCTAGTTAAGGAGCTATGATATGCAATTTTTTTTGGTGGATATAGCATAGTGAATGTTGTGATGAGTTCATATGATTTACAGTGGAATAGAAGCGATGCGCTTATGTATTCATACAGTAGGTGAATATATTGTATCCTCTGCCATATGTATATGGAATGTTACAATGATTACATATTTTTAAGTACAGTTTTGGTAAACTCTGTATTTTTCGCTATTTAACTTTACCTTTTGTTCCTTTTGTATCTATTGATTTTGTCGCACTCCGTCAAACATATCATCGCATGAAATGCATACTTTCTTTGCAACCAACAGCATTCATATTGTAATAAGTTTTTAACGAGAAATGTCTAAAAACAGTCTTATACCTTACAACAATATAACTACCAAAAAATTGCAATGATAAAAAAAACTTATTAAAGCGAAGCTGTTTAAAAGCTAAATATGGTATACAAAACAAAGTATTTGTATATTATGTTTCGAAGTATTGATATACCTGACTTGTGTTCCAAATTGACGTATAATATTTCTGTAAAATATTCCGTAATTCTGTGCAATATGTTTGACATAATCCAGTTAGGTATCACATTATTTTGTCTTCCTGTTAAATTTGAGAAAGGCCTATGTTATGTGTGTATATTCAAATACAAAGTGCATTTTTTTATTCTCGATTTATTAGTTGTAGGGAATTATTATTTTCAATTCTTATCTATTTAGTTACATATTTACCTATTATTTACAGCGCATGATTTACAAATGAAATGTGGATGTCGATTGTAGCTTAACCTTCTCTAACCCAACCGAAAGTCCAAGTGTGTAAAGAGGCTAACGAAGTAAAGACTGTTTCACATTGCTGCGATACAGCAATCGATATTGCCGCACCAAGATTTACAGTACGTACAACAGTTTTAACACTGCCTAGAAGATAGCCTCGTTCGTAAGTACGACATTTTACCGCAGCAGTGTGGAATTGACTTGATGATATTACTGCATTTTTAAGCACATTTATGTAAATTGATGTTTTGTCTCTCTTTGTCTTACCGACATTTTTAGAGTAAGTAGGACAAAATTATAAAATTTTTCAACTAAAATCTGTGTGCGACTGCTCAAGAGATGTGCTATACTGAAATGTGACAGATAGATATCATAATAGCCCACTGATTGGACTGTATATCTTATATCCTCCAACACACAGGTTAATTAACTGAAAAAAAAACACGGGTTGCACTCCGGGAGTGCCGGCAGAAGTGAAAACTTGATTATCGATTTCGGTGTTACAACACTACTCTCCAACCGTCTTACGGTTTTTCGATCAGCACACGTGACCTGACGCGAGTTTCACAGTTTTTACCCATCCCAAAAAAGTGCTCAACGCCGCTAAATAAGTTTTCACTCCAAAAAAACAGCTCTGTCAATGTCAATGTGACATTCATGATGTATCTTTACCATAAATCAGTTGCGGTCTCTTGGAGCGTCCCTTGAGTGGTAGCCATATTTATTTAATCTAATTTCAGTGCATTGCTTGCTGCTAAAATTTTCGACATCAAATTTTGTGAGCGTCTTTACCCATAAAGTTTTAACTTTTGACTGCATCATTAATTACTCAAATCAGCATTTTTATTTCGGTTAATGTTAAGTTGACTGCCATTCGTTTATTATTATTATGCTCAATAGTTTAATTTAAATTAGTCTGGACTTCTCGTCAGGTTAACTGCGATGACATTAGAATTATTTTACCCCTAGCGGTATAAGGTATTTAGTCAATTATTGTATAGCTTTTTTATTTTACATTAAAAAGTGAGGGCTGGGAGTCAATTCAGCCTTTGAAGCGCGAATTGTGATAGCTTATGTTCATTGTAACATAACAAAACCACTGAAACGTCTTACAAACGGTTGTCAAATACTTGCGTCCTACTTTCAATTGTAATGGAAGCATTAAAATATGACCGTTTTGCATTAGAAGGGACTGATTTGGTATTGGTAATGAGCCGGTTTTTATTTATTACCATGTATCTCTAACAGTTGCTGAAGATATGGTTGACAATAAAAACGCACATAATTATATGTTTTCATAATATAGTCAGACTGTGTCCTTTTAAGTGCGAACGGTGGACGATCAAATAATTTTGTTTAAGCTTTCAGCCTTCCGCATAAGCTATCGACTTGGCATCGATCAGTATTACCATTCAGCTTCACCCTCAAACCCATACTGCCAAGTACATTGTAGTTAAGTCTCATTTGCTATATCACAGGTACATAGCAACACTAGTTACTATTATTATAGCTTACTTTTGACCGCTGCATTTCTCTATATACCTAGTTTTGTGAAACAATTTGTGTTCTCATTTTGTATGTAAAGCTAAAGTTTCGTCTTGAAACAAGTAGCAACGATGTGAATACTATACAATTTAAATAAATGAATTATATAAATAAGTTGTTTGTTTTCGTAGTCGCATTTGCCTCTTCTAGTCCAAGAAAAATATTTATGCACACGCTTTATCAATGAGGGGGTCAGCAGAAGTACTTATACGGTTTTTGGAAATACTCACCTTTCATTAGAATCAACATGGTTATATTCAAAGTAAGAAGGCATTTTCGCCAACTTTACTGTTTTATGAGAACGAGAAAGAGTTCAAAATTAGAAGTAAGAAGGGTCAAAGTGCATAAAGGATCATCTGAACATCAAAATTTGGACATAGAGGTCCACTTATTATGAGTAATTGCACCGTCGTAATATATTGTTGTAAGTAGCTTAAAGATGAGGAGAAGAAGCGGTACGAGAAACTGAACGACATGTCATGAATTTTAGAATATGCACATCGAGACGACGCCGATTTTGAGTACTAGGTAATACGTTGTTCGCTACATAAGTAAATACTTGTCGATAAGACAGGATAAGGCAATACGGCCGTAGGCAGGATCTTTATTGATATGATAAGCCTTCGATCAACGTTGATAAGCCGAGTAAATCAGCTTATATGCAATGTGTTTTTATAGATTTATGTACACTACATACACATCACTTTTACGTAAACAAAGTAGGGATTCCCCGACCAGGGTCGACTATCGATATGATTGATTATGAATCGATTGACTGCTATTCTAAAATCGATATTACAGCAAAAGTCAGAAGACCGAGATGGATCATTCGCTCGCTTAATATGTAAATTAAACCTAATTAATCCTGTTGTTAGAAAAAAAATATGAATTTGATTAATGCTAATTAAAAATATAAGTATATGTTCATATCTTGTAGCGTCTGCATCAAACTCATCAAATTACTCAAATCAGCATATTTTTTTGTTAGGCTACGTTGAGTTTTGTTAGATTTAAAAGATATGTTTTTATCGGTGTGCAAGGATCGATTTCTGGTGTCGATTCAACATCGACTAGCGATGCGAATGTTCTCTCGATCGTCTCGTCATTATGGTTCATTCCTTGCGCAGACGCCCACCGGGCGAGCAGTGCCTGCCATTTTCAGTGCACTATTTGCATTGTTAATCTCAGAAGGTAAGTATATTTACTTACTTGTATTATTATACAAAATATATTCTTTCACTCCTAATGTAGGTAAAATAGTGATGGTTCATAAGATTGCGAATTTAATACTGTAAGTGGGTAGGTAGGTACCTGTTTATAACAAATTAATGTTTAATTATTACATCGCATTTCAGTGAACCCAGTTGAGTCACACACATCATACCTACATACAATGTAGGTACAATGTCAGTACTAGGGGCTGAACTGTACAATATCTGACGTAGAATTTAGGGGTGGATGGGGTGGGGGGGGAAGGGGTTGGGGTGGGCGACCCACCCCTTACAACCCCCACCTGCCGGAAACACATAGTTTTTTTTTATGAATTTTCAAAGTTGACATGGAGCCTAGTGAAAAATCGCGTGACGTGGAATATCTGCTTCATATTTTTTTTGTAGATAGAGGTATATAAGAGGGTTTATTTACCAAAATTGCAGAGCTCGGAAATCAATAGTTTTCGAGATATAATTTTTTGAAATTGTAATAAATTAACCTCAAAACTACAAATAGACGCAAGGTCATAATATATCAAAGTAGTGGAATGTTTAGGTTCAGGTTATTTTTTTTATGACCACACAAATCAAACCCGCGCCAGAAACTAGTGGAATGTTTAGGTTCAGGTTATTTTTTTTTATGACCACACAAATCAAACCCGCCCCAGAAACTAGTGGAATGTTTAGGTTCAGGTTATTTTTTTTTATGACCACACAAATCAAACCCGCCCAAGAAACTAGTGGAATGTTTAGGTTCAGGTTATTTATTTTTATGACCACCCAAATCAAACCCGCCCCAGAAACTAGTGGAATGTTCAATTTTGAAAAATTCTTAAAAAAACCTGTGCGTTTCCGGCAGGCGGGGGTGGTGGGGGGTGGGTTCCCCACTCCCCCCCTACCCCCCATCCCCCTACCACCCCTAAATTCCACGTCAGATATTGTACAGTTCTTCCATGTCAAAGCTGTGGCAGGCAACAGTACCTAGATAGGTAATACACATAAACATACATATAGAAGTAAAGTAAGAAGCAAATTCTGCATATTATTATTTATTTTATTTACAACATAAATTACCTTTACAGGAGTACTCCGAGTATTTTGCCGTTACCATTATAAAATATTGTGATTTTATTTATCAAGATATAGGTATTTGTGTTTGGGTCAATTTAGCGCAGAAGAGGCAGGCGGGTGAGTAACCGATTAATTAAATTTTACAATTATACAATGATCACCTCAGATAATACTCATAAATACTAACGTTGACAGATCGTTAACTAGTACCTACCCATTCTATATTGTATATATATTTTACTAGCGGCCCGGTACGTGCTTCGCAACGTGATAAATGAAGAACCACTCGACAGATTTTAAGCAAACTTCACATAAACCATCTGCTAAATAGTCCGAATAAAGCCTAAAAATTTGGTTTGGATAGGTGAGCCCGTATAAATAACAACGAAAAATGGCATTGATTTTTATTTAGGTAGGTGTTACCGGCAATCTGTATAATGCAGGTATTATATAGTTACGGATGATTCTTTCACTTGAAGATCAGAGTTCCCTGGGACGATCGCTTACGATGTTGATCGAAATAAACTTACGTTGACCAGGCTCCGAACAGAAATCATCATAAGTATTTGAATTGTCCATTTTGAACGCTTTGCGTTGCGGCCATTTTAATAACGTGGCTACTACTGACTAGGTAATTTATAAACAAATTTCGATAAGGTCTTCCTCCGGCCGGCGCAGCGCAGGCGCACTTTGCCATACTGTTTACTTTAGAGCATTGAAGGTCGTGGGCAAGATAATTGTGTCTACACAAAGCCACACACGATGCAGGAACATGGGCTGGGCACTAATTCTCGCGATTCTAATAATACTTAGACTGAGCGGCAAATAGAATAGGTATCCCAAATTTTAATACTGGTTATATTTTAGTACCTATATATATATAATAAATAATAATATAATGCGAGGCGTGAGATTATATTTATATGTATATTAGTATAATCTCAAGCCTTTGATGCCCGAGGGGGTTGGCAGAGGTATTCCATTACTGGATATGCCCACATTTAACGAGATATATTGGACCCCTAAACGTGATAGGTGGTGAGCCCATCGCCGGACCGGGTCTGTTTACACATGTCTCAGAATTAATTCTGAGACCTGCTGGTTTCCTCACGATGTTTTCCTTCACCGTCGAGCTAGTGATAAATATGTACCTTTTTCGGCCGGCTCTTTAACCGTTCGGGCTATCACTGCTCTTTTATCACTGCTCTACTGAATTTACTACAAATCATAAATAGTAGATCGACTGGAAATTATCGCGAGAACTGTATTATGTCCACGGAACATAATGTCACATTAGTGTTCTCTACAGCAGCAAATGATCCTGCTTCGTCCGCCATTTGTTTTTTGGCAATTGAACGGTGCATTTTGCCAGTGTCTACTGCGAGGTTTATTTAAAAGTTAGAGCATAAGGCCCCGTAAGTTTACACTTCGATTAGTAATAAGCGGAGTTCATACATAGGTATTCTACGAGATTTCCCAGGGGGGGCGGGGGGGGGGGGAGCTGCCCCCCTGGCTGCGCCCATCAACAATAACAATGTAATACGGTACGACCGTTTTAACTTGGCAGCTCTGAAGTTGCGCAATAACATTTTTTTGCGACCATTTGGCGGTACGAGGGGGTTTGCGCAGGCGAAGCCTATGTTCAGAGAAGCCAAGTTAAAACGGCCGTACCGTACCTACTGTACTTATTGTAATCCTCATAATCCAGGGTGGAGAGCCCGACCCTGATCCATCGTGGCTAACGCCCTTAGGCGCTGCAGGCTAATATTGAAAAACGGCCGGCCGATGTCTTTATCTCTGCCAGTATCTTTCTGTTTAATTGAATGATTACATTGTCATACTTACCAAGAACTTAATCTTTATTGAAAATAACATAATATATAATGATTATTATGTATGTACTATGAACTCTGAAGATAAAACAGCTATTATCTACCTACTTACACATTGTAGGCATTTGTCATACCTACACCCCGGTTTCCCAAAGGCAAAATCCAGCTAAAATAAGCTGACAGACTGTTAATTAACTGTTTTAACCCTAACAACACATTTAACCGCTTTAAATTAGCTTTAGCCCCTTTTCACACGTTCCGGTTTCCACCGGGCCGGCGGGCGGCGAAGTATATGGCCATGTACGTTCGCTTTCATACGTTCCGGCGGGCAATCGGCCATACATTTCGCCGCCGGACCGGCGGAAACCGGTACGTGTGAAAAGGGGCTTTATATGACTGGCCGGTACACACATTGCCCCTTTTGCGAACGTACATGGTCATATACTTCGCCGCGCGCCGGCCCGGCCGAAACCGGAACGTGTGAAAAGGGGCCAAGTGTTTAGTGATTAAACACTTGACTTAATCAATGTGTGTACCATAAAGGCTCTACCCCACAGGCGCGTTATTACCGCTTGATAATATCGCGAGCGTTTTTGCGATTTTGCGTCCTGATCACAGATATCTTTAACTAGTCGGAGACAGATAGGACACTCTTCCGTTTAAGCAATAGTTCCTAAAAGTTCACCGAGCGCTAGTGTCGCTTAGTGTTGTGAAAGTACCCCTTTCAATTGTAATCGATATCGACATGGCTAGTGATGTGCTTTTAAAAAAGATCGATATAGGGCCACTATTAAGTTTTATTTTTCAAAAAGCAATAAAAAACAATTCGAAGTTATTTCTTTTTATTTCTTTATTTATGTATGTAATCATTATGGGAGGCCGATGATGATGATGAAATTGTTTATAATGTTATACCAATTATGATTGTGCATTCTTAATATCAATTTCATACAAAACTTATTAATTTCTTTTTTATGAATGGTGCAGCCCAACCAGTAAATAAGTTTATTAATTTGATAATATTATTTAAAGTATGGACCAAAAAAGTTACTACTCTGTACATCATTAAAAAGTTTTTGGTAAAGATAAGCTAAGTTGCTGTTCTTTAATCTCAAAGTTTTCTATTACATTTGTAATATTTGGATGTTCTTTTGCAATTATTGCACTTAAATTTTGGGGACATAGAAATTTACTAATGGGTCTTCATTTGGATTTCTTTGAAAAATGTACACAATATTATGCTCCTTGAACAGCAACTTTCCTATCCTTTCAAAGCTTTCTATTGTCGTGATCGATCCTTCTAACGAAGGAACACGCCCATAATGTGTTTTATTATTTTTTATAGTTTACTGGTTGAGTCTACAAATGAAACATTTTTCATAATATCCTTTGCTTCATGCCAAAAACTGAAATGCTCAGATTCGGGTTGAATAGAGCCGTGAAGCTTTCCTTGTTTTGTTGTTGTTTTTTAGCCATTGACACAGTTTATCTATAAATTCTACTGCTTCCCCTGTTGTTTCCATGGTTTCGTTGAGGGGCTCTCCTTCGAAAGTTTTTCTGTAAGCATACAACTTTATTATAGAAAATAAAAGATCACTACTTAGTAGACCAGCATGCATGGGATTAACCAACTCGACGGTAAGGCTATTAATCATAATTATTATTGTAAACCATATTTACTAGTAAGACATGAGATTAAAAAGAGTTTGAGTTTCTTGCTGGTTCTTCTCGGGGTACTGCATTTGGAACCAGCAATCCGTCGGTGGACATGGGCTGTTGTTTACATTTAGCCAATCTTCATGGACGAGCTTAGAGTGCCTTGTTATTAGACTATTGACCTTTCTTAGTGTACTTTTTGTATGTTTAGAAAATAAATTATATTTGATATAAAAAAAAATGATTTTAGAAGCAGAATATAAACAATGATACATACTTACCATCTTTTACTATTTTTACAGTGAATTCATTGACCTCCGTTTCAGATTTTAATTAAATAGGTGTGTTCACTTGAAAAAAATCCATCTGGAAATGGAAAATATACATATTTAAATAAAAAATAAACACTAATACAATTTGATCAGATTGGTCAGAAAATCTTAATATTCAAAAGCTTACCAGAAGTACTCAGTGGGATGCCATGCATTATTTCCGCTTCAGTGAGGGATTTTATTTGGTCTGGATACAAAACAGCCTGAATGCGATCACCCTTTCCGTCAAATTAGTATTTAGCAGTGTTTTTGACACACAGGTATTTTCTGTAATTGGTCTTTCGACAACCCACTTAACTCTTCATTGTGAGTATTTGTGAGGAATTAGAAAAGATAACCATAGTTCCCGTAAATCATCGTTTCTCGGAATATTATACAAGCGATGACGACACTCACACAACACTTTATAGTTTGTTTGTCAACTTTGCATGTTTACTGATTACTTTGTAACTCAAGCTTGAAAGCGAGGAATACACAAAGTAATCAAACTATAACGAAAATTAAGTAAAACAAATTCAAATCCAAGAAACGACAGAAAAACAGCCGGCCGGCACAATGACAGACAGTGTGACCAATATAACAAGTAAAATAAAAGTGTGACGTTTTGCAAGATGGTGGATACTTACTACCATACTAGAAATAAAAATTAAATCCGATTGCAGCGCTTGGTGAACCAATCGGTACTAACAAGTGTCAAGAGTGTCACAGGCCTGGTCCTGATTCCTTACACACAGGCGCGTTTTTATCGCCCGTTATTTTTATTTTTTTCGCCCAATTTGTTGGGCAGGCTAGGATTAAAACTCAAACTGCCTCGTCTTCAGTCTTTGTTTCCTTATAAAAGTCTTTATTTAAAATTAGTTTTCTTCGTTAAATAGCTCTGCTTTAGAGTCCTTGCACAAAAACATAGTGTCAACACTGTTTAAATATATGTATTTTTGGTTGCAGACAGTAAAATGATAGTGACTTGTACAGTCAAGAGCACGCTAAGCTAGACCATTTGGACAACTTTGACCCGGCCCTGTATTCTATGGCGTGCCGTATAAATCAGAGCTCAGCTGAAACTGGTAGTGTAAAGCTTGACTTGCTCTTGACTGTACCTACTTAAGACTTTATTGGGATCAAATGCAAACCAAAAATGACCATCCTACGCATTTAATTGAATTTCCCATTCACTGCACACTTTCACAGACACTTGCCGCATAATATACTATCACTATTATAGAGTGACGCTCTGTCCACACTTTTGAATTTGTAAGCCTTTTTGGCGGAAATCCAAAAAAATACGACACGTCATGATTTTTGTAAAATTTTCATTTTGCTGTATTTCGGGTTTTGACTCGTAATAGGTGATAGTATATTATGTGTCATGTGTCCGTGAAAGAATGCACTGAATGGGAAATGCGATAAAACACATACGATGGATAACTTTAGATTGCCTCAAAAAGTCACAATGTAGTCATTATCAATTACATTATCAATTCTCAGTTGTTTAATTAATATACCTTCATTTGTATAACTTCATTCTATGTACATTGTGTGATTTTGTGTGCCCGCAGCGGGTAGATTGTGTGATTCTCTTTTTTTAATATAAGATCCTTGCTATTATCACAATTGAACAATAAATATATTCTACTCTATTCATCAGTAAAAGTTCATTCGATCTATGGCCAAAATGGGGGATAAAACATTGCACTGTCTAAACTCTGAACTGCAGAGCCATTTATCGAAGAGAAACAAAGACTGAAGACGAAGCAAAATGATTTTAGATCCTAGCCTATCCAACAAAATTGTGTGGAATAAAATAAAATGCGGCGTTATTATAGCGGCAGTGTGTAACTTCGTGAGCGTCCTAATACAAAATGTACTGAAAACAGATATCGCAAAAACGCTCGCGATATTATCGAGCGGTGGTAACGCGCCTGTGGGCGGGAGCCTTAATGCTGCTAAACCATAAAAAAAACAAAACAGTCAACAACTGTCATTGTCAAAAACGTCAAAAAACAGCTGTGTGGTGTGGTGTAGGCTGGTGACGTTCAATGAAAATTGAAATTTTACGTAAAGAAAAAAAAATAGATTTAGTACCTAAATCTTGGTTTTATAGTACCTAATGAAATTACTCATGTGAATCATCATTTAAAAATAGCTGTAACCTGCCAGTCGTTTTGTGGCTCTACAATTTGCCTGTAGAAAATGAGTGTGGAGGTTAGTTTTCAAAGTATTTCAAATGTTATAACCAAAGAGATGCCTTATTATATTTTAATCTCTTTGGTTATAACATATTATGTTATGGAGCGGTGATAGCCCGGACGGTTAAAGAGCCTGCCTAAAATCAGTGAGGCTCGGGTTCGAATCCTGGCATGTACCAATGAGTTTTTCAAAAACTTACGTACATATTTATCACTCGCTCGACGGTGAAGGAAAACATCGTGAGGAAACCTGCAGGTCTCAGAATTAATTCTGAGACATGTGTAAATAGACCCGGTCCGGCGATAGGCTCACCACCTATCACGTTTAGGGGTCCAATATATCTCGTGATATGTGGGTATTTCCAGTAATGGAATACCTCTGCCTACCCTCGGGGATAAAAAAGGCGTGAGATTATACTTTATACTTATATTATGTTATCTACTATATAAAAATAAGTCGGGTTTTCCTTCCTGACGATTTAACTCCAGAACTGACGAACCGATTTCCACGGTTTTGCATTCGTTGGAAAGGTCTCGGGCTCCGCAAGGCTTATAGCAAAGAAAATTCAGCATTGCACCCGTGCGAAGCCGGGGCGGGTCGCTAGTCTTATCTATATATATAAAAATGAATCCCTTTTTCCCTTGGTCACGGCATCACGCGTTAATGGCTGAACCGATTTGGCTGAAAGTTGGTGGGGAGCTTAGAACCAGGAGACGGACATAGGATACTTTTTATTCCGATATTCCTACGGGAACGGGAACTACGCGGGTGAAACCGCGGGGCGCTGCTAGTGTTATATATATTTTAATGTTTTATTGCTATGTACATATTCTAAGTTGCGGGTCAGTGTCATCTTAGGACATTGGACATTTTAAAAAGATTGTAGTTTTTACTTTGTATGACAGAATAACTAGATTTCAAAGTCTGACAAAATACTACGACATCAACGGGTGCCCTCATTATTGGCTCAAATCACGTGTTTCCCGTTCCCATGGGAATATCGAAAACCCCTTTCTTATGGTATTTTTTTTTTATAATCAATAATTAGGTAACATTAATTAACCTAAAACTAAATACCTTGAGAAATCACTACATAGTATAAAACAAAGTCGCTTTCTCTGTCCCTATATCCCTAGTATGCTTAAATCTTTAAAACTACGCAACAGATTTTGATGCGGTTTTTTTTATTGATAGAGTGATTCAAGAGGAAGGTTTTTCGCTAGTATAATATCTAAAATATGTTATTAAAAGGAGCCAATTTAGGCAAGGTTCCAAAGTTCCAATGGTAATCACATTGTAAGTATAAGGAGTTCAAGTTTCTAGGTGTTATTGTGTACTAGCAGCTGCCTATGATACTGTCCACGTTAACATTAGGATATCGTGTACCCTGGGAAGTAGGTAAGTATTTTTCTGGGATAAAAATTGGCATAGATCTATGTGATGCTCTAAGGTCCAATCTGTCTAAATCAAAATTCATTAAAATTGGTTCACCGTCTTACGGTTGAAAGCGTAACAAACACTTTTTAGTGTTTATAATATTATTATTTTAAAATTTGTGTCTGTTGGCTTTGTATCTGGTTATCAGTAGTTTAGTACGCATAGTACAGGGGCTGCTTAGTTTGGGACTAAATTACCATGTGTGAATCATACCATGAGTTTTGTTACATATATGTATTTTAAAATGGTTTTCAATTAATTATATATTGATTCTACTTTCTAAATCTGAATCCACAGTTAATGCCTGCATTGGTGGCTGTAAAATTAGAAAACACAGCGTCACCTTTTCACAGTCAGCGGTATTGCTCAGTAAAACAACAAAATGTTATAGATGAAAATGGACAGAAAAAAATTCTCTATTACATACCTCATGCATTAGTTTGAAATACAACTTTTCTCTTTCACTTTTCGAGCTTAGCCATTTTCAATTTAACCTTTAACCACTTACCTCTATTCTCTATCATGTAACGACTCTTTAACAGGTTAATTGAATTTAAAATTATTGTTGTTATCATTTATTGCACATCAGTTTCCCTTTCTGGCCTGTCCTTTGACACAAAGTCCTCCAAGGCTTTCCAATTCTCAGTTTCTGTCATAATTTAACTTCACTTGTTACTTTATATGTTAGTGAATTCTTCGAAGCCAGAGCACTGAGCTGTGTCCTCTTGCTGTACAGAGTTTTTTACTCAATACATTTATATGTTAGACAATATACATGACCTAATGCTACCATAGGTTTATCTCCTTACGACTCCTCAACAGTTAATTTTAATACACATTTTAAGCCCTAAAACCTACCCACAAGCCCAATGTTAGACACATTCATTGGGCTTGTGGGTAGGTCCCTATTTAAATATTACGTAGATTTATAAGTAAGTACTATTAAAATTTCCAATAACACTGTTCATGTAGTATAAGCAGTTCCACTGACAAAAATGAATAAAAAAATGCTCTCGCCTTGTACCCAAGGGGGTTGGCAGAGGTATTAAATTCCTGGAAATACACACATTTTACCATCATATATTTTTAACCCTTTAATGTGACAGTTGGCGAGATCATTGTTAAACATGCCTTAGAATCATGATGCCTGCGGATTTCCTCACGATGTTTTCTGTCTAGTGATACATATGTAAGTTAGTTTTTTTTAAACTCACTTGTACAGTGAGCTGAAGAAGGTGTAGCTCGAGCTCATTTCCAACAGTGCTGTCAATATGATGTCTGCAATAAACTTATACTACTTTGTTCTCTTTACAGGCAATCGGCTCTGTCATGACGTGCAGTCAACACTTGAAAAGCATCATCAGGTACCTGACTGCCTTCGAAAGCAAGCCAAAGGAAATTGACGGTTTCAAGATCACAGAGTGGTTCAATCAAGCAGAATACACTTTCGAAGAATTTTACAATCTAGCCACAGCAGTTAAGTGGAACTTCGCCGAGGTAAAAGGGAAGGCAGAGGTGGCAGAAATTGTGAAAAAAATTACAAATAACCAGGATTGGTTGCAGACTTTCATAAGGATCTACCCAAGCCTTCGCCTCGACCTCGATGGTGGGTTTCCGGCCGCTTACATATGCAAAGTTCGATCGGGAATAGAGGTTTTGTTGAAACAGTTCGTCAATATCAACTCGCGTTTTGATACCGTGCTGAAAAACTTAGAACTGTCAGGGGATCTGGAAGATTTTGATAGACAACTGAAGGTGTGGAGTGAGAGAGGCTATCGCCCAGATTTCCAAACCGGCGATCTACATAGCAGCACACCCACGTCTCATTGGTGGTGGTATTGAAAGTGTTAATTAACCTGTGACCTATTTCTCTGTATCTGAAGAATAAATTAACAGCAAAATGGAAGTCAGTGCATCCGAATGGAAGAAAAAGGCCAAAGAAAATATCACCAAGTATCTGCACAGAGGTGGTCATTGTAAGGGAGATGAGCCACAATACCTCGGGGGGTCAGGCCTTATGAACACCATCGGTATAGCAATGGGCCTCCCGATGAGTGACCCGAAGACATGGAGCGCTGCAGACATGGCGAAAGCAGAAAAGAACGAGTTTGTTTACTTCGATGGCGACTCGAGGAAAGTAATTGACGTCATAGTAAACGAAATCATATCCTGCTGTGGTGGCGACAATTATAACTATATAACAGTATTGCCGATTGAGTTGTATTATCAGGGGAAGTTGTATGAGCTTCCACTGTTTAAAGTATACCGATACAAAGATAAGCCACCGCAGTATGTGGACAACATCGGTAGGAGCTACTCATCTTTTGACGACTGGGAGTTTTCGAACAAGCTACCACCTTGCGAAGTAGGGTACCCCTACAAACTTCAGTTGCAATTGGAGTACAAATGTGAAACGGCATTGGTCACTTTTGGGGACACGTCCGCTAATTGGGTTGGACCCCAAGTTGTTAAATGTGTTGATGTAACAGCCGCTGTCACTGGAATCGGCGCGAGTACGGCCTTGATATTTGTAACGGGCGGTCTAGCAACTCCTTTTGTGGCGGCCTCACTTGGCGCCGCGGTTTGGGGTACCGCGAGAACTGGGTACAATTTGATAGACAAAGCGGCTCACGGAGAAGCTCTTAACCCGTTCACAGATTCAGGAGCGCGCATGTTGTGGCTCGGCCTGGCCGCCAATCTAATCAGTTTTGGAGCGATGGGAGCTTCAATGCGGCTGGCAACCCTGGCTTCACGCGGTTCGGAAATATCGTCGGCTTTTAAATTGTTCGTGAACATTGCCAACGGAACAAGTGTCACCATGAGTGGCTTAGCTATACTGGATACGACCATTTACCTAACCAACCACCATGAGGACTTGTCTGCTTTTGATATTTTAATGCACACTGCTTCTGTTGCTTTCTGGACAAAGGGGTTGTTCACTTATAAAACAGCAGGAACTATAGTCGAGGAAGCACAGTCTTTTGCGTTTAATCAAATGTTTAGTGAACTGGATGCACAGCAAGCTTCTGATATGCAAGACATTCGAAACATGTGGCAGAATGATGCAGATTTACTGCGTAGGTTCCATGATGCTGCAAAAAAGGGAGTATCGCCTAAAAACTACTCTCTGCTGTTGATTGACGCAGAAAAGATAATGGCAAATCTTGACCAGAGTCAAACGGAGGTGTTTATGAATATTCGACAAGTGTTTAAGGACGATATTAACTTGATTACTGGTCTCCGCAACGTCGCTGCTCGCTTAGACATAACTCCGAGTGAGGCTGCCGAGAAATTAGTAGGGTTTGTGCAAAAAGCCCAGCAATTTAGACCGCCCAGTGAGCTGGATTTTAAGATAACAGATGGCCAGTTAGTAGTTGGGAGAGCACCGCCGGTCAATATCGCTGATCTGCCTCAACTGTCACGCCCAATGGTTGGCTTCATCAGTCAGCACTTGAGTCAAGTAGACCTAGCAATTAGCCACCAGTGGGCGTCTTCTATCCCTATTTTGGTGAAACTCGATAGCCGCGGCCTGTTCACTTGTTCTGTGACAAGTATAGTCTCCAGAGGTCGTGCCAACATGCTTTTGAATGGGCAGTTGGAAATCAGCATCCACAAATTGTACTCCTTGCCGACGCCTGAATGTGTTGCAATATTTCAAGAGATCAAAAACCTATCGCCATCTATGTCTTACAATGATCTGTCAAAAGCCGTCGTGAAGCTATGCATAACCAAGCACAGATTACGGCTAGAGTGCCAAAGGAAAGAAGGTTTACAGTGGATGAAAGACTCTGCCAAGCATTGCAGGTCGTTATGCGATCTTCTTAATGGCGACCTGAAGAACAATGAGAGAGACCGTCTAGTGACGTTCCGAGATACACTAACCTTGTCAAAATCAAAGTATACTGGGAAAATGATGACATTCATCGCCGAATTAAACCCTAAAAATGTTTCCGAGTTGGTGGCGTACGGAGAATTTGTGGTCAAGTTTGTTGAGAAAGAAAAGGTGAATATACAGAGCAGGTTAGCGGGGAATATGCCTCCCATGAAGCGCGGCGTCAGTCAAGCGGACTGGCTGAGTAAGTACCTACAGTCTGTTTTTTATACTTATCAATTATAAAGTGTTAAAAAAGGCAGAGGTATTCCATTTCAGGAAATACCCCCATTACACCAGTATAAACTTTGGACCCCTTAACGTAACGATAAGACGATAGGTGGTGGCCCATCGCCTATTTATAATTGTAATCGCAATCGTCTTCATTTTCACGTACGTTGCTTCTACCGTACATCTGTCAATACAGCCAGTGAAACAATAGCAACCACTGCTCGCGTAACAAATGTCAAATAAAGACGATTACGATTATAATAGACAATAAGGCCCCAGGTCTGCTACACATGCCACAGAATTAATTCTGGGACCTGCGGGTTTACTCTCGAATCACGTTTTCCTTCACCATCGAGCTAGTGATAAATATGTACGTAAGTTTTTGAAAAACTCGTTGGTACATGCCAGGATTTCAACCCGAGACCTTACGCATGGCAGGCGGGCTTTTTGTCCGCTGGGCATCATTGCTCTGATGTCGGGATCCTTGGAATAATACGGCTTTTGACACTCTCATTATCAAAGCAGTTTAGTAATAACATTCGAAAACTATTGGTGATTTTCATGGCATATTCTGTGTCTGTACTTTTACACGTTCTCTACTTATAGGTAGTTTATTCTTCCATATAGGGATAGTTCTAACTTCTAACCCGTCTATGTAAACTTGTTCAAGAGTTAAGTAAGTACAACCTTTCTACTAAAAACTTCATAGGACTACTGTCGAACACCTGTTTCTATTTTCAGGAGAACAAGCAGCCGAGTCGGTATTCAAAAACACTGCTGGGATGAAACTTAAGTTCGAGCAGATGAGAGCTTTAGCCATTGCCAACGACATGGTCGGCGTAGAGACAGTGGCCAGCGGCTTGAGCGACACCGGTCTTATAGAGGCTATTAAGCAGAAGAGAATCAAGTTTGGTAGTGAAACATCGGCAGCATACCACATTTTCAAACACGACAATATTAAAAACGTCGGTGATTACGTCAACTTGGCAAATGAAACCATCCGGGCACAGTCAGGGCAAGCCACAGTGGTTATTACTCAGGACGGGGACACGAGGCTCGTAAACTTTAGATGCGATACTGGCACGTGTACTGTTCTTGAAAGGGAAGGCCGCGTTTTACTATGTACTTTCCAACCCCTTAACCACAAATCAAAGTGAATTGAAAGTGAAGAAATGCACTGACGATTGGAAGTAGTTTTTGGCAAATCAGGAAAATATAGAGTATCTATCATAATAATATATCACATAAATAACGCAAGGGAATATGCAGTGAATAATTATTTTATTACAAAAACAAACAAAAAAATAATAATTACGTAAGGTTGTAGGTAAGTTTTGAAATGTGCCTCTATTGAGCCTTTGGCATAAATTGGCAAAGGTTCTATGTAGCTTATTTGTACATGTAGAATATTCTAGATATCTTAAAAAACTATGGGATGTAGAGGTACAGTATAGCCTTTACGCGAGGTGTACTAGTATTTGTCACCTAAATTTGCCGGTCTGGATTCGATTTTGCGCATACGTTAAAAACCTTTTAAACGTGACATTTAGGTAGCCTCTAGCCTAACATCTACCAACCCAAAAATATGACATTATGTCGTCTTATACGAGCTATGTCACTTGCATTGCAAAGTCTCATGATTTTGATTTTGGGTATTTTTGAATGGTGACTGACTGGTGTTGCCATTATAATTAGAAATGTGTACAAATTTTAACTGTTAATTACCACAATGAAAACTGTTTGCAAATGTATAAGGCTGTTTGAAAATATTGATGTTGAGTAAAATAAGAAGAGTAAAACTGATAGTGTCATTCAATATGTTTAACGTTTATTCTTGTACTCGCCTCCAGCGCTCGACTCGCGAAGAGTTGTTACAGTTACAGTCACTAGTCAAAAATACAGCTCCAGATTTTGCTTTCACTGTCCATAGGCCACTATCAAACGGCAACACTGGCAAGAAAAAACTTGAAAAAACTTACTGTGAGCGTACTTTCTTTATTATTTTGCAATATTGTAAACGTAGATTAAGTAATTATACCTATAGAGGGATGTTGTCGAATTTTCCATATTTTCATTTATAATATTTTAACAATAACAATATGTAACAGAATATGCGCAATACCTGAAATTAGTTTGTTCAGTACCTATCAACTACCTACTTAATCGATTTCAGCAATTTTTAATATATTGTGTTAGATATTTCCCAAAAATGAATTAGCATAGCTGAATTAATCAGTGCTACCTATGGAAATCGTCCTATTATTGCTCTTTATTTAAGAAAATTGGTTAGACACAACTAGAGTTCGAAGGCATCATATATTTTTTAACATCAATGTACTAAATGGGGTTTATGAGGAATTGCGCTAATTCTGTTGAGCGTTGTATACAGCCACTCCATATGAAACGGTTTTTCAACAAATAGATGTGAAAAAAATTCAATCCAAACTTCGATATAAGTACTTACCTATAGTTTAAGAAACATATTTTTGTAGCTTTTGTATTTTTTCAAATGTAAATCAATGTTGTTTGAGTAAATAAATAAAAATTATATACCTAGTTACCTATTTATTATGACTACATAGATACTTACTGTACTGTACCTACTCTACCTACTACCACTGATACCTTCCTTAGCATACTACTACTTTAGTACCTATAAGCAGAGACCAGTTTTATTTAAACTGGTCTCTGCTATAAGTATAATCTCACGCCTGTTTTATCCCCGAGGGGGTAGGCAGAGGTACTCCATTACTGGATATACCCACATTTCACGAGATATATTGGACCCCTAAACGTGATAGGTGGTGAGCCTATCGCCGGACCGGGTCTGTTTACACATGTCTTACAATTAATTCTGAGACCTGCGGGTTTCCTCACGATATTTTCCTTCACCGTCAAGCTAGTGCCGTAAGCAAATAATTTTTTTTTTTAGCAGTTAGCAGATGCGGTCTGAGCAAGTATTTGGCATGTGAGGTCTGTCTTCCAGTGAAGATTCTGCCTCTCTGTGTTTATTTATAAGTCCTCATTGGTGAGGTCCCAAATATATTGGCGTTTAAGTCGTCTAGTTTGTAATGTTTCGCCCAGAACCGTGGCCAGGCTGTTTGTATGTGAGTTAATACGATCTTTGTATCTACTTGTTCTGTGATCTATTTCAGCCTTTATTGTTTTTATATTCAGGTACTCATGCAGTTCCGATATCCTAGTGAACCACGGTGCGTTTGTTATAGTTTTGAGGACATTGTTTTGGAAACGTTGTAGAATCTCTATGTTCGAGTTTTTAGCTGTGCCCCACAGTTCAAAAACTCGAACATAGAGATTCTACAACGTTTCCAAAACAATGTCCTCAAAACTATAACAAACGCACCGTGGTTCACTAGGATATCGGAACTGCATGAGTACCTGAATATATAGTAAGCAAATAAATGAAATTGAAATTGAAAAGTGATAAATATGTACGTAAGTTTTTGAAAAACTCATTGGAACATGCCAGGATTCGAACCCGAGCCTCACTGATTTTAGGCCGGCTCTTTAACCGTCCGGGCTATCACTGCTCTAGTACCTATACCTGCGCATAATCACTACATAGTATAAAACAAAGTCGCTTTCTCTGTCCCTATATCCCTATGTATGCTTAAATCTATAAAACTACGCAACGGATTTTGATGCGTTTTTTGTGATTCAAGAGGAAGGTTTTAGTATTAGCATTGCACCCGTGCGAAGCCGGGGCGGACGCTAGTTATAAATATAATATACAATGCGATCTGTGGAACAAATTGTCGCCTGCGGACCGATACGACCTTCAAACTCGTTTATTGCAAGTCACAGTAATAAAAGATGTTAAACAAAAGAGATAGTACAATGTGACGCCCCGTTAGAGCACAGCAACTTTTACGAGAGAGCGCTAATATTATACATTTATGTTTATAAAAACAAAATTAAACCTATCCAGAGAGGGAATGCAGCCAGTCTTCTGGGCACTGTCCCACATGGTTTCTCTTTTATCTGTAATTATTGTAAATGAATGTAAAAAAAAAGTATAGATAAAACTAAAATTAAACCTTCAAGAAGCTAGAGAGTGTAAGTTTTTTTTTTTTTTATAAAAAAGGAGGCAAACGAGCAGACGGGTCACCTGATGGTAAGTGACGTCCGTCGGCCATGGACACCTGCAACTCAAGAGTAGTACTCCAAAGAGTATAGTAATTAAATAAATATAAATCCCACGTAAATGCCGGCAACGTAAGTACGTGTGATTCGAGTTGCAGGTGTCAATGCCGACGGTAGTCACTTATCAGCAGGTGACCTGTTTGCTTACACTATATATATCCACAAATAAAAAATATATAATAATCAAAGAAATATCTTATTATATCTACATTACATGCGAGAAGCTTTAGATTCCACGGACAATACAGGCGACTCTATCCGAGCTGCGGTCTCCTTACTAGCGGTTGCCACCCCCCCCCCCCCCCAATACAAGGCCTGTCTGCCTTGCCTGCAGCAATTGAGAATCCATACGTCACTGGGACGCTCAACAACAACTTGATGTGGTCAACAACTTGAGGCTGCAGGGGTCGCCTAACAGTGTCGTCTCGGAGAAAAATATGAGAAGTAGTCGCCAAATCTTTAAATATAAAGGTTCCTGGAACCAAGTGCGTCTGGAGGCCGGAACAGAGCAAAATTATTCGTAAGTCGACAAAACAGATCGGAATCAAATTGAGCACCTCGATTTGTTGATGTGACTGAAGGCACACCAAAACGAGGAATCCACTCTTGTGAAAGTGTCAGCAACTTCCTCAGCTGTGATGCTTCGCATAGGCCAGACTTCGTCACCCGATCGATAGCCGTTAGGTAGTAGCGGTACTCTCTACAGATTGGCAAAGGACCGATGATGTCCATATGGACGTGTAGGAAAATGGTGTGTCAAAGTGCCTAGAGGAGCGGAGACGTGCCTCGTAATCTTGCTACGCTGACAAGATTCACAAATGCGATACCACTCCTTACAGTCCTTGTTCAATGTTCATGGAAGGCCAAACGTACCGTTCGGACACGAGACGAGCGGCAGCCCGAGCGCCAGGGTGGCTTAAACTGTGCAGTTGAACACCGTGTCGTGTCACAAACGGACGGGACCTCCCAGTTTTGGTGTCACAGGTAAGGAAAAATCTGTTCTTGGAATAGGAAGTTTTGACAACTTGAGGCTCGAACCTTTTATAAGCAGGTTCCCCAATTCCGCGTCTGACTCTTGTGACTTCACAAGCACTTCATACTTTGTGAAAAGTTTAGTGTTACCGTCAATAAGACGTCTGTGTCGGCAGACCGGTAAAAGGTTATAATAACTTAGAAAATCGGAGCCTATTATGGGGTATAGTGTTTAAATAATTAAAAGGTCACCAAACACTATAGAATACGTATAATTTATTTTTTATAACGCCCTTAATGTTTATTAAAAGAATATAAACTGTGCTATTAACTCATTTTACACAAACTAATTTATAACTTGACGACTTTGACGGCAAAATCAAGATTCAAATGATTCAAAGCAAACTTCCTTACATAAAATGTAATAAAATAGAAACGGACGGGAACAACTGTCCGAATCACACTGCCCCGACGATTGATGAAGTTAATGTGCGTGCATGGTAAATGGATACGAAATCAGGACAGTACAATTTAATCAGCAGTCCACACTTTAACAGGTGAAAATAATGTCGTGCGGAAGTTGCAACGGGAATATCTAGATGGTTGTAAAACAATTAAAAGAAAAGGCCTAAAACTTGATACGGTGGCGTGAAATGTGCCGGTTTGAATTTAGAAATGACTTAGGGCCAAAAAGGAACTAATCTTAGTGTAAAAAGGTATCCAGGTGGGCGGCGTAGTCCAGTTGAGCGGCGTCATTCAACTTAGAGCAGCAATCCGGCGCTGCACACGAAAACCGTGTCGACTCCCAGTTCTTCAAATCCCAGTGAAGTGGTGGAAGAAGTGGGAAACCACAGGGTCTGGTCCGTGACCCGTAAAAAAGACCGCAAGGATATCCCGACGGCCTTTTTTTGTTATATTAATACATCAGCTTCCATTGTGAATTATAATACTTGGACTGAGCACAAAGATAAAAATATCAATTTTCAAATGCAAAAATCCGTAGCTTTTTATAGCAGAAGACACAGTTCCATCATCTCCGCTTGAGATCTTGTCTGGTCATCCCAGGAAAAAAAGGAATCTATTTAAAATTTTAAAAAATAAAAAAAATAAACGATTCAAACCGGCCTGAGAAAGAGAAAAGAAAAGAGAAATTAGAATTTTAGAGTAAAGAGTATAATAAAGCAACGCTCAAATAGAAACTATTTACGTAGCATTTTAATGCTACAGGGGGTACTGACGTCTGCGATGACGAAAGTTCAATGGAAATCCCGGTGTAACCGTAAATTGAGATGCAAAGAAGTGCTACAATACCTACGTCTTAATGGAGCTGCCGTTTGCAGCGTTGAGATCGTAATCAGTGCTATTGTAGCGACTTTTTAGTAGGCACCGAGGGAAAATACAAAGGTCTGAGCCAGTGTCGATGAGGTACTGGTATTTAGACGTCACACTATCACCGTGCAAAGCGGCTTGTTTCCATCACAAAGTGCAGCTTTTCGATAAAAAATCACCAACAAATGTCTGCGAATGTGGCATACTTACGCTTGATTTATTAGGGGAGCAAAAACGAAATTCGGAGAGAAAATATAAGAGCCAGAGAAACAACCGGTAAGTACATAAGTATAATATTAACTGTAAATATAAATTAGCGAAAGTTACGTACTGGCCGCCAACGTAGTTTACAGTTCCAAAGTAGGCTGTAAGTATTAAAGATGCACCGAATGTGGGTTCTGCCGAATGTCGAATTCGGCCGAATGTTCGGTTCAAAAATCTGCCGAAGACGAACTTCGGGCGAAATTCGGTTAGACTACGCGCTCTTATGACGGAAAGGTCACGACTCGTTACGACGTGTTTTAATTATCGCTTCCATTTTCTTTAGTAAACTACTGAACCGATTTTGATGAAATATGGCAAGTAGGACTACTACTGCTAAATTGCTAATATCCTGAAAAAAAAACATAATTAATAGGGGTTAGGAGTCATCGGGTAAAACATAAAATCCTCGCGGACCGAGTCGCGAGCATCAGCTAGTATCGATTTATTTTACTTATAAAACTTGACAAGTATCTTAGTGCAGAAATTGTGTATCAATTACTATAATTTGGGTTTTATTTTAAACTACCGAACATTCGGTATCTGTCACCGAAGTTCGGTATTTTTTACCGAAATTCGGCCGAAGCCGAAATTCGGGAAAAACTGCCAAACTTCGGTTTTACCGAATGTGAAACGAATTTCGGTGCATCTCTAGTACCTAAGTATCGCGCGTGAAGTAGGGCAGCTTTAGCCATTTTTGGTTCGGTACACTTACAACGAAGACATTAGTTGGTCGCTCAGATTTACGGAAGCTAACTCTCTATCGGCAAATATGTAGTAAGTATCAAGGGCGTAGCTACTAGCTGGATGGATGCCCTAACGAGTGTGCCCGTTTCTCAGTTGTACCCATCATACCTATAGACTATAGGTACCTACATAATAAATTTATTTTATTGCCAACTTTTATTTCTTCCTACGCATGATGCAGAAAGTGATTTAGGAAGATTATTGTTATAGGACGCAGAGCAGTATTGCCCGCCATAATGTGCGGGAGCCTTTAGAATATTTGGGTGGGTAGGTACTCTAAGTTATTTCTTGTTATGATCAGTAAACTTTTTGTTACGGCTGCCCTAGGTAGGCCGCCTTAGAGAGCAAATCCCCTGGTTTCCGAAAATTACCTGACAGACTGTTAACCTCTTGTTGACTGCTCTGATTGGCTGTTAAAAAGCTGAGTGCGTTCGTCAGTCGCTATGCGTTCATCACAGTACCGCGTCGTCCGGCATCACCTGTTGTCATTTTGCGCGCCAAATTCGTAAGAAACAAAAAGCGCGAATATTTTTTTATTGAAGTAGGTAATTCTAGGATGAATTTGTTTGTGCCTCGTTTTAATTTGTGGTAGTGAAACAGTGAAATAGATATCCATCGGAGCAACTTTATATTTCGTTAAAGGACAAGGTATTGACTTATTTTTATTTCACATTTATTTTTTAAGCCCGTTTTGTCCATCAAAAAGTAAAGAATAGAAAAAATCGCAAGCTTTCCAAAAGAAGTGTAAGTTTATTAACAAAAGGAAATAGGTATATAGCGAGACAAAGCTATTCGTGATCTAAAAAATTACCTGAAATTAGCCTTATTATGAAGTTAAATAACACTTGCCATTTTTATGTTTAAAAGTGGTTAAAACTTATGTGTACATACAATTATCTCTGTCATTACAATTAACAAGTACAATTAACAAGAGTAAGAATAAAACTCTTTTTTTTTATTTGCATAATCATGTTTGTTTGTACCTACAAACATTTCTGTTTTCGAAAAACATTATAGAGACATCGTTTTATTTTTCCTGTTACATTTACATAAACTTCTATTAACCATAATTATTTTACTTTGGGCAAATACAAACGATGCCCATAAAACATATTTACGATCCCATTTCGTTCCCTTTTGCCAAGATTGTGGGACACAATTTACACGGTTATTCAGTCCCAAACTAGGCAGAGCCTGTACCTACTATGTAACAACTAAATATAAAACTTTTATTTGCAATAAAGTTGGGCAAGTAGGTATCACATACTTATATCTATTCTTTTGGAGCCGATAGCATGTGTAGTTGTTCAGATAAGCAGCATTAGGCAAGAGGCAGATTGACAAGAGTTGCGCCAGTTGGGTTTTTATGAACGTAATTCCAATATCGTTTAATAATTTAGTGGCTAGGTAGGTACTCATAAAACTCGAATCCTGGTGTTACAATACAGGATGTGTTCAATATTCACGTCAACTGTTATGTCAACACGCGATAAAAATTTCAGCTCTGTTAATTGTTGATAAATTCTCCACATACAGTGATCGCTGCTAAAATATATTATGTACATACACTACCTAATTTTTATTAAATTATTTTATAAATCTGTTATTTATATACTCGTACTTACCTTAAAGTAATTTATTACATATATTTCTTAACTAGCGACCCGCCCCGGCTTCGCACGGGTGCAATGATAACACTAAAACCTTCCTCTTGAATAACTCTATCTATTAAAAAAAACCGCATCAAAATCCGTTGCGTAGTTTTAAATATTTAAGCATACAAAGGGACATACGGATGTGGGGACATAGGGATATAGGGACAGAGAAAGCGACTTTGTTTTATACTATGTAGTGAAATGGCACCTAAGTACCTACAATACTTAGCTGCCATTTTAAGACTGATATAGGTAGGTATAGATTTTTGAACGAAAATAATTAGAAAGCAAAGAGGCCAAGTGTAAGTCGGACACGCACAAAAGGGTTCTGTAACACCGTACAATAAAAAAAAGTTTCTTGTGTGGGGACAGCACTATGATTCGTGCGGAACCTCCTATCACGTTATGAGGTGTGTCAAAATAATGATCATGAAAAGTAGCTACTACAAAAGCTAAGTACAAAATTCTAGGAATTAAATACGGGATAAGGCGTAAGCGATTATTTATTTCATAAATTTACTTATTTAAACGGCGCTACATATTACTGCAAAATACTTATAGCGTGAAGGTATGCAAAATAAGAGTATGTTACTTAGTTTAATAGGATTGTGTTAATACCAAGGTTAGTAAATAAGTCGATAAAAAATAACTTTTTTAATACATCAGTAGGTAGGTACTTATCTAATTAAAACATGTAGTTAGGTGTTTTCTTGAAGTTATTTTATTACTTGCAAAAACAATATTACCTATAATATTTTAATAGCATTTGCAAGTTTTTCGTGATTCAACATAATTATTTAGCTAGCTATCTAGTAGTTAGGTAATAATTAAATGTAGAAATATAGTAATTACATCGGTACATAGAAATCGTTTTATATTTCCTGTAATATTTTGGAAATTGACCCTAACTATTTGTGTTTTTTTTTTGGGAATGGATCTACCTATAATATATAATTTTTTAGATAAAGATAAAAAAGATACTTAGATAAAATATTTATTTACGCTTCAGACAATTTTCATTACCGGTAAGTGGAAAAGTATGCGGCATACATAAAGAAAATAAAAATACTCCACACGTTGGAGCACTGCATACTGCCCCAACAGAGACAACCCCAACACAAGTATTTTATTAGTTTTATTACTTACTGGGAGTGTCTCATTCTTGTCAGTATTTTATTAGGGAGTAATAAAGTTTTTTTTTTATTTTGTTTTTTTTTAACTGACAGTTGTACAGGACAACGTCTGTCTGGTCAGCTAGTTTACAATAAAGTTGGTCAAATATTACCAATTTGTTACGAAACTCTTTTATATTAAGATTGTGTGTATAGACAGTAAAAAATTCTCGCGCGGAAGTCGTCCAGCGAATCAGTGTGTGCCCGAAGCGATTGTTTATGTAACACGTCCAAATATTTACTTGAAGGCCGAGTGCTAAAGAACTTTCACTCCAATGAGTCATGCGATTTAACTAATTTATAACCAATGTCGCTAATTGATACCTATCGTTAGAGGATTTATTATGTATAACCATATCGACAGTGGAAAAGCAAAATCGCTTAACCACCACTTTAGTAACTTTACAAAAACGAGGGTCAAACTTTTTTTTTTCGCAAAAAAAATCATATCTCATGTTATATGAGGAATAATGACATGAAATTTAAAATGTATTTATAAAAAAAAAATTTCTAAGTATCCATCTGCTATAAAGTTACTTATTGCCTTTATTTTACGAATAAGGTGTCGCTTAAGCCATAATTACTCCAACGGTTCAAAATTTCTAGTCATGCAAAAATCGCTTAACGACCAAGACATCATAAAACATAGGAAAGGGTAATGTGTAACAAACAATATTGCTGGCATACATAATATTCTAAAATTACTAATAAACTATAGTAAAAATAAAAACGGTTGATTCGTTTCGCTAATGAATAATACTAGTTGAAATCTAAATCAGGACAAAACTCATACAAAAGTGAAATGTTCGATAGTTGTTCAAGAAAAGTTACTTAAAAGACAAATTTATGTTTACTATTTACAATCAAATAGCTTTTAATACAAAACTGATGTGTTTATGTTTATGGAAAAAATACTAAATTGGTGATTCTTTTTTGTGAAATGTAAAAATTGATGCTGATAAATTTTATATTTTAATTGGTACTCCCAAGATTATCGCTGGTGGCAATTATTGAGGCATTTTGGTAATAAAACGAATAAATTACGACAGACAATCATAAGTAATTTAATAATTTCAGTCTCTTACCCTTGCATTTTGTACTATAACTTAAAGTGTAATTAAGAGTTTCAGGACACTAAATTTAAAATGCAACTTTAATTACTTTTTACTTACTTCTAAATAATCACAAATATCTCTTCCTTACCGTACTAGCAGCAAATTAACTTAGTAGCGTAAACTTTCTTTATAATCTAAGAACAACATACTAAAACGCCATGTTTAATAACAAAAACAAACATTATTAATTAAATTAACGTATTTTGAGTCGGGTTTCAAACTTTTCAACGCAACTTTATTACCTACTTCTAAAGAATCACAAATATATCTTCTTTACCGTACATACCTACTAGCAGCAAATTAACTTGTAGCGTAAACTTTCTTTATAAACTAAGAACAACAAACTAAAACGCCATTTTTAATAACAAAAACAAACATTAATAATTAAATTAACGTATTTTTAGTCGAGTTTTAAACATTTTAATGCAACTTTAATTACCTACTTCTAAAGAATCACAAATATCTCTTCCTTACCGTACTAGCAGCAAATTAACTTAGTAGCGTAAACTTTCTTTATAATCTCAGAACAACATGCTAAAACGCCATGTTTAAAAACAAAAACAAACATTATTAATTAAATTAACGTATTTTGAGTCGGGTTGAAACCCGACTCAAAATAACTTTTCAAACAATAACTATTTTAAATGAAAATAAAATAAGATTAAATAATAAAAAGTAAATCTTCCTAATCCAGTTCTTCGTCCTCAATATCACTTTCTGGCAGCACATCTTGTACATTGGCAGCATTTGGCAAGTCTATAAATTCGTTACGACATATCTCAGGGATAGTTTTATTTGTACACAACTTCAGCAAATCAGCATATTTCTTTTTTGAAATCGGCAACGGCGCCTTGTATATTTTTTTAGGAATTATTTCTTTTCTTACTAAAATTTCTATGATTTCGATCTCTGCATCAACTGCCATACTGTTTTTGATATACATTTTATCCAAATTAGATTTTTTAAAGGTAACCGATCGTACTTTACTAATCTTGCCTACCATATTCCCTTTAAAATATTTGTCTGTCATCGCATCCCAGCCTTCAAAGTCTTTATGAGTTAAAGTCTTTACTTCATAGGGCTTAGGTGATTTTCTCGCAAGGCTAAAAACTGTTGCCCATTGTGATGGAGCCCAAATTATTGTATTTGCAACACTTTTTTCTATGACAGCATGCATAGAATCTACTGGCATGTACGTATGGCCCGGCAAAAGGTAGTTAATTTGAATGCTAATGATGGAGGTGCATTTCTGTAAGCTCTGGTGAATACATGCCAATACAATTCGATTCTTATTTTGCCCAGGGCATGAGTCGCAATATAAAAGTAGATGTTTGACCGTGCCTCGGGAATCCACTTTTTCTATGTATTTTGAAAGAATGGTACATATTTCGTTTGTGCCTCGTTTTCCTTGCGACTCGTTCCACGTATAGCAAAAGCCTTCTCTTGTCTGAGATTCATAAAAGGTTAAATTATAAACAGCTAACTTTCTGCTATAATATAGCAACATACTTGGACCGTATGGCGTATTTAAAACTTTTTGAAGATCAAAAGTCACGCACAGTATTGATGGATCTTGTTCATTTGCTTGTTGGTGAATTTTAAAACGAGCATAAGTATCTTCTTTGTCCTTCAAATGAAGTTCTTTTTCAGTTTTGAATTCTTCAATTTTATCGTTTTCGTACTTTATGCATTTGGTGCATTTGTCCTTTCGTGGAACATGAAATGACATATTATATTCCGTATTAAAAACTTTTTTGAAAACTTTTTCTCCTACATAAGCATTTCCTTCACTTTTTTTTGTTTCTTTGTATATTTTGTACAAATTCGACAAGTTTTTGTACTCCTGGGGCAAATAACATTTTTTGGTGTTCTTCCTGCAATAATGGCTAGGAACTGCAGGTAAGTTTTGTAAATAGCTTCGAAATGACTGCATAAGAACTTCAGATGTCTTGTTAGCAGGTACATGTTTTCCTCTGCGATCGTCTTTAGAAGAGCCATAAAGAGAGTTTTCTATAGTAAAATGAACAAATTTTTGGCGTATGTCGAGAGTATTTAATAAAAATTTTAAGCATACTTTCTTTTGCCCTTCCCCGTCATTAATAAAATAACTATGACTCCATTGTCTTCGGCTTTCAACCTCGTTAGTCCTCTTGCGCTTAATTTTATCTCTTTTTGAGTGACTAACTATCCAGTCACTACGCCTTTCTTTATTGAGAGCCCAATAATAGTTAAAGATGCTGCAGCGTTTTTCATCTGATATATTATAGCATTCGTTGGGGCATTTTCCAGGCTGACACGGGTTTTCTTTCATATTTTTAGCTTCTATAGTATTTCCAGTTTTGGTTATGTACTCTTGTCCAGAATTTCTTAAACGTGATCTTTCTTTAGATATGTTAATCCTTTTCTTTTTCTTTCTTTTGTCTTCTTCGTGTGCGACTGAAGCAGTTTCTTCTTTTTCATTTCTTTGCTCGGTAAAAGTAGTACTCCCGTTCATTTTGTTTGTCATTTTCCTATTAGATTTCTTTTTCTTTTGTTGTTTCTTCTTACGTTTTCTTATGCCTGAAAGATCATTTGCCTCTGAATCTGTTTGAGATTCGTCCCAGGAACTAGAACTCCAAACAAAACACTCATCATCAGATAAAAAGTCTATGTATTGATATTTTAATTCTTTGTTTACCTCCCTTTTTGATCTTTTCCCTGTGTCTTTTTTATTAGTGATACTACTGTTTTCGTTATTCTCTTTATCTTGTTCAAGTTCTAATTCAATTAAAATTTGATTTACCTCACAACCTTTAGGATTTTCTATTTTAATATTATCATTGTCATCTCTTATTTCTTGCATACAAATTTCAATTTCTTCATCACGAGATAGTATTTTTTTTTCAACGCCTTTTTTATTTTTTAGATGAGATTTAGGTGGAGTACAATCAATTTGACACTGTAACTGAATTGGTGCCGAGTCCTCGAGATCTTTAAGTTCTGCAGAGCGAAGACTCTTATCAATTGATAAGTCTGGATCCAGTGCCGAAGTGTCCTCCAGGCCTACAATGATTAGGCTCTCATCAACAGGTGGGTCTAGATCCATTGCTGAAGTGACTTCAAGTTCTGCAGAGCGAAGACTCTCATCGACTGGTGGGTGTGAGTCTATAGGTGAAGTGTCTTTGAATTCTACAGGGCGAAGTTTCTCATATACAAGTGAATCTAGGTCTATCGAAGTATCCTGGAGGTCGTCAGGGCTGCGGTTCACATCAAGTGGTGCGCTCGAGTTCATTTCTGACGTGTCCTCAAGTTCTGCAGAGCGAAGACTCTCATCGACTGGTGGGTGTGAGTCTATAGGTGAAGTGTCTTTGAATTCTACAGGGCGAAGTTTCTCATATACAAGTGAATCTAGGTCTATCGAAGTATCCTGGAGGTCTTCAGGGCTGTGGTTCACATCAAGTGGTGTGCTCGAGTTCATTTCTGACGTGTCCTCAAGTTCTGCAGAACGAAGACTCTCATCGAAAATCGGGTCTGTGTCTATTCGTGACGTGTCTCTAAGGTTTTCGGGCAAGGGGTTTTCATCAACAGATAGGTTTAGGTCCATTACTGAAGTGTCCTTGAAGTCTGATGTGAGGGAGCTCTCATATACCTGTGGGTCCAAGTCTGCAGGTGACGTGTCTTTGAGTTGTGCATGGCGATGTTTCTCAGGTGGGTCTAAGTCCACCGACGTGTCCTGGTGGTCTACAGGGCTGAGGCTTACATTAACAGGTGCGTCTGAGTCTATTATCTCTAATCTATTGTTCCCAAGTACTCCACAGCGGAGCTCGTTTGTTGATTCCGTACCTATTATCAAAAGAGACCAAAGTAGTATAAATATTTATTTAAAAAAAATAACGAACAAGAATTAGTTATAGTTATACATACCTAAGTAAGCAGGAATGGGCAGTCCTGTAGATATATAGTCAGCAGTATTAGCTCGCTTTAGTTTTGATACGAATTTGGCATCATCTTGCACTGGACTTTTGTTTCCTTTGCGTTTTATATTTCTTTGGCGTGATGATCTTCGATTAGTTGTTGGATCATTCTCCAAATCCACAGTTGTGATTTTTTTATAATACTGTCGTCTTTGACTCTCCATGATAGTCTGAAAGTACAAGTCGGAGTTATTAATTAATTTCTGACACGCAACGAGTCGAGTTTTTGTAACAGATCCAAAATATCCTTATAAACTAAAAAAATAAGTTATTTACTTTTATCACTACCTAATAACTGATATTTTTATTTCACATTTTACCTCCGCTTACAGGTCAAATAATTATAATGAGGCAAGTCATACCTATACCTACTATTCCAACAAAATATTGCATTGGTACAAAAAGGTATTATATACATAATACACTTAAAATCCAGTAGCAACTAGGTACCCATCACGACAATGCCTAAACAACAAATAACATCAATGATCATCTTCGCCATATTTATATTTATTCGCGGAAATACCTAAATGCTAGGTACAAAACTAGTCAACTCACTAAATCCAAAATTATGTTCAATGTCCAGTTAAAAAGTAATAAATTAATAATTCCCTTTACTTACCTTATCATATCCTAGTAGAAATTGGTTCAAAATTTGGCACAATTATAACAAAACAATGTAATTATTACTGCACTATGACACACTGTGGCGCTTGCAAACCGCAAACTGAGCAATATTCAACTTGATATGACACGATCCCATGAGCTTACACACACATAAGTAATGAGACGCGGCCTCTCGCTCTTACTTTTCGCGCCATTTCTGTCAGTAATTCAATCCGAAATTAGACTAAACGGCATATTTAATCATAAGAATAAGCATATCGTTTTCGCTAAAACTTTAAAACGTCCCATTTTGCTTTTTTAGATTTCGCTTTCATCACAATGAACAACGGAAACACATATGCGTATATTGCTTATTATTCAAATAATAGCAAATAAGATGCGACTGTTTTCGCTTAAGCGCCATATTGTTTGGTGTTGCATTCAAGAAAAATGACTAATATCAGTTATGACTCCTTTTCAAAATAATTTAAAATCGCTTATTTATTTGCCCCATTAGAAAAAGAGCAAACACAAAACGCTAATGATTTTTTTACTTGACATTCTGTGTAAACATAAATCGCTAATAGTGGATTTGACTTCAAAAGTAGGGGCGTATGCGACGTTGCTACAAAAAACACCAAAACTAATGTCGCTTCAGCGTTATGGAATCATAATTTTTTGAAAAAATTGAGACGCTTAAGCGCCAAAAAAGTTCTCTGATTTGCATGAGACCTAGACAGATCGACGCAGAAAAAAACGCTGATTTTAATGATATATATAACTCATTTTCGACTAGGGTGGCGGTTAAGCGATTTTGCTTTTCCACTGTCGATCAACATAATCGCTGTTTTATAGCTGTTCAAATTCTACATGGATTACTTTAAGTTTTTCCTTGTTACATCTCAGCGAAAAATGTCCATCGGCATAGTGTTACTTAAGCAAGTGAAATAGATACTTATTCTATAAGAATTTTCATATACATACTATGTACTTAGGTACCTAGTGTTTTTTCTCCGAATAAATAAAACGAATTGTCTAAGACTTTTTTAATTGATGTTCTAAAAAAAAGTTCTGTGAATTGTTTGATACCTACTTATGACTTAAAATAAAAAATGCTCGTTAATAAAAAAGTTTTCTCTATAAATATTTCTTTTAACTGTGCATCTTCCACTGTATCTGCTGCTTACCCATAACTGCAACAGATATAAATTCAGAGTAGATACGTATATACGCTACACTATTTATATACTTACTAAAAAATAAAACGTTGAAACCGCTCAAACATCCGCTGGGGTCAGGACATTAGACCATCATAATTATATTGAATATGTATTACGCTACTTGACGTCACTCAATGAGTGTTGGAATGACACTAATGACCTACATTAGTGTCATTCCAACACTCATTACAACATTTCATGGGAAATAGCCGCTATTTCCCCATAAACACATAACTTGTCAAGTGTCAACGGTACTTAACTTTAAAAATGGGACATACGTAAATCGAAACAATATTACTTATTATTTTTATCAAAGAACCTCGTTATGTAGTAGAGTCGAAGTAATCGCTGGAAAATATATTAACAAATAATCGGCAATGGTTTCTGTGTCACACACGTGGAGTGGATACCATTAACAAATAGATAATACAGTGTACTTCAGTCGTATGAAGTACCAGCTGACCCCACTTTGGACGCGTTTTAGTTCGTGCAAACACGAACGAAAACTCATGAACTATTCCGATCCTCCGTGTAAGTGACATAGTACAGTCAAGAGTTCATGCAGCTTTACACTTGTAGTGCGAGTCTGACCTCTAGGGCGATTGTAATAAGAACTTGAAAAAGTCCAAAGTGTCACGCTCCTCGTGGTCTTGACTGTATTTATTTACAACTAGCGGGTGCCCAGCGGCGTTGCAGTTTATTCCCGTTAACGTGGGAATTTCTGAAAGTCCTTTATTAGCGGTTGCCTACTAAGTACATATAAGACACCTACATACCATATATACCAAGTTTCTAAGTGAAATCGTTTCGGAATAGTACGTATTTCTCTTTAACCAGTTTTTATATATTCCCGTGGGAATGAGATATTTTCCTGGCATAAAAAGTACTCTAAATGTTGACCCGCGTACTCAGTTATCTAAATCCGTCCAGTAGTTTTTGCGTCATGCGTGTACAGACAGATAGACAAAAATTACAAAAATTGGTGTTTTGGTATCTACATCAATAACTATATACACTACCGTTAAAATTTTCAAAAATCTTTCATGTAGGTACAGACACGGCCCCGCGGCCCCGTGAGAGTGTTGTTGTATTATTATATGTATAGATATAGCTCGCTCATTTGGTATAGTCATCGCACGACAAGACAAGTGCGGCCAGCCTTATCCTAAGAACTTAATCACCACGTTTGCACATACCAGTGTCCTTCTTATACTTAAGTATAGGCTAGGAAACACGGACCGTGGCCTATCATCCAGCATACGTATAGGTAGGTACTATAGTGCGCGCCTAGCGGTTTCAGACGAGTTAATCATAAATAACCTAGTATGACACTCGGGCGTAAGGTGGTTTCGACGAGTGAAAGAATTTTAAGAATCGGGTCAGTTCCAGAGATTCCTCCCAGAATTGATTCTGTTTGAGGCATGTGTAGGACACCCCGGTTCAGCGACAGGCTCACCACTTGAAAAGTGAATCACCCTGCATCTGGAGTTATCCGGCTCGAAGGACCAAGTAAAATTTTAAATACTTGTTGTGCAACAAATACACAGCTAAAACATATTTACGTTTTTTAAACAGAAAGAGGTAAATGTATCATTTTTTTGGAAGAAATTGAATAAGTAAACAGACCCGGTCCGGCGATAGGCTCACCACCTATCACGTCTAGGGGTCCAATATATCTCGTGAAATGTGGGTATATCCAGTAATGGAATACCTCTGCCTACCCCCTCGGGGATAAAAAAGGCGTGAGATTATATATATATATATATATATATATATATATATTATATATGTCACCGTAAAATTGTAAACACCGTTAGATTATAATCTATCTCGCGAGATTGTAGACTGTCGAAAGATTGTGAACCGAACATACTGCTTACAATATAACGCAATATTTTTCGGTAGATTATAATATATCGAAGTGAAACTGATAGATCACAATCTCTCCAGCGTTAAATTGTCAACTGTCCAAGGACTGTCCCTGATTGGTCAGTCTTGCCGTAGTTATTTATGTGCCCACAGAGCTAGGAATCAACCACAGATGTCGGTCAAACAAAATAAAAGCATTTAAAAAATTGTGACATTAATCAGTTAAGAACCGTATATTGTATTTATTATCTAGTAGGTATGTAGGTAATCAATAGTTCTGACATTATGTTAAGAAAAATATGAAACAAAAAAACAGAAATATTTTCTCTCAAACATAAATTAAATTAAAAAGTAACAAAATTTTCACTTAAAAAAAAACGATCACAAAATAAGGTCTAGATTAAAAAACTAATTGAAAACGTGAAAAGGTTTACTCTCCGAAACAAATCAAACATTAACTTGAATAAAAATCGAAAACGTAACAAAATTGACCCTTAGAAAAAAAAATACAAAACAAAAATCTTTACTTACAAAAAAACTCGCGCCTAGTATCCCCGAGGGGGTAGGCAGAGGTATTCCATTTCTGGAAATACCCACTTTTCACGAGAATATTCGACCCCTAAACGTGATAGGTGGTGAGCCCATCGCTGGACCGGGTCTGTTACACATGCCTCAGAATTAATTCTGAGACATGCGGGTTTCCTCACGATGTTTTCCTTCACCGTCGACCTAGTGATGAATAATGTACGTAAGTTTTGAAAAACTCATTGGTACATGCCAGGATTTGAACCCGAGCCTCACTTATTCTCAGAATTATTGATTACCTACCTACTAAAAAAATAAATATAATATACTTAATGTCACAATTTTTTTAATGCTTTTATTTTGTTTGACTGACATCTGTGGTTGATTCCTAACTCTATGGGCACAGAAATAACTACGGCAAGACTGACCAATCAGGGACAGTCCTTGGACAGTTGACAATTTAACGCTGGAGAGATTGTGATCTATCAGTTTCACTTCGATATATTATAATCTATCGAAAAATAATGCGTTAAATTGTAAGCAGTATGTTCGGTTCACAATCTTTCGACAGTCTACAATCTCGCGAGATAGATTAGAATCTAACGGTGTTTGCAATTTTACGGTGACATATATATAAATTTAATAAGCTGTCATTTTTAACATTTTTTGCACCTGGAAGTTTCCACGTGCGCATGCGCTCGTCACACGCAGACAGATTAATGGAGGGATGTCCCGGAGGGGACCTTGGGCCCCCTCCACCTTGACTGTTTCGGCGCGTTTGATATATTGCAGATTTATCATCTGTCCCGTTGCTATGACCGAGTTGAGGTGTTGTTTATTTTTAGCGTGACTATTATAACTGTCATTTTGGTGTGTTTTTCTGTGGGAACATAATCATTTTTCTCTTTTTTTCGCGATTTTAAGTAAGGACTATCCACCAAGTTTCGTACAAATCCATCTGGTTTTTATGTCTTGATTGAGTTGAGTAAGACTTTTGCATTAATTTCATGTAAGTATGTAGGATGTGAAAGTTGTTTGCTTATAAATTAGGTGTTAGCAAAGCTCATGGAGATCTAACAGATTGAAAATAATTATTCAAAGCTTTCCTATAGGTAAAGTAGGTAGGTAGGTACATACCTAATTATTAAGGTATTCATAGTATCATAGCTATGAAATAGTTTCAGTATGTCTTAATTATGTCTTTAGTGCCGTTTTCTTTTTCAAATCAATACAATGTTTTCCTATAACCTAATTCTTTATTTGACTGAGGTAAGGTAAGGTTGTAACCTAGGGTATACTGAGGGTCTAGCCAAGTGGGTTTGCAAACCGTAAAGAACTCGAATGGAATGTCGAGTAAAATTATAGCGCGGTTTTATAGTGCGACCAAGGAATGTTGACGAAACACTCTAGTCACTGACCACTGACAGGTAGTTGCAACCGCTAACTAAGCGAATGAAACCTTCGGTTTCCACTTGTCTTGGCTGGTTGCGTTTTTGTTATGGTTTTTATAACTGGGATTATATCGATCGCCAAGTTTCCAAATTTCTAGCCATTTACAAAAACCTATACATAATCATAATTATTTGTGTGACAGCGTAGTTTTAAAAAATTGAACTATCTTGAAGATCGTGGATAAGCAGATAAATTCATAGTTTTATCTGCGTAAGTAATTAAGTATAAGTACAAAACCTACAGATATACCTACTAACAGTTCATAGAATCAGCAAGATGACGGGCCTGTTGGCTTAGTTGACACCGTCTTCTAACTCGGAGGTCGCGGGTTCGATCCCCGCTCAGGGCCAACATTTGTGCACGAACATGTCTGTGGGCTTCGTATCTGGTCGTTTAATATTATTTACCTAAGTATGTTTATCAGCACAATTTAATATTTTTATACAGACGTCCAACGTATCAACACAATTTATCTATATCTATATTATATAAAGCTCGACTACCACTCACTGACTCACTGACTCACTGACTCATTGACTCACTGACTCATTGACATAATTGTTCTCCCAGAAGGAGTCGTTTTGGAGAAAAGTCTTGTAGGGGAAAAGTGTTCAAGATGGCGAAGTGACCTAGGGAAAATTCCGACTTTTCAAAAAAACAAAATGGCGGCCAAGTTTGCCTATCGTATCTCTTTTGTTTTCCGGCCGATTCGGTTCAAATTTTGGGAATCTGTAGTACTGCTTAGATGATTTACGAAAATTATTTAAAAAGTTGAAAAAACAAAATGGCGGCCGCGTAGTAATGTTTCAAAGTTGGAGTGGTTTTAGACCCCACTTGACCCGAATTGATCTCCCCGATGCTAATATGCTAAAGGGATGTGATTGGTGTCATCGCCCAAGGCATATCCTGTAGTTTACCAGAAAATCCCAAAAATCTAAAAAACCAAGATGGCCGCCCTGTAATTGGCTCCCAAAGAAAAAGATGAATTTTACCAGATTTTGAATGTCGATTTTCGGCAAGATGGCGACACCTGAGCGAGTTGGCTTGTAAAGCGGGGTTAGAGGTCTCACTACGTGATGTTGCCATGTTTAAGAATATTCCCGGAATTTGGCGTATTTTTTTACTTTTAATGCAAAATGTCAAAACTCTAAATTTTACCATTTTGCAAAAACAAGTGACAGTCAGTGAAACATTTTATCTCTCCTTATGACCTTATGTAGGATTTTTTATTTTTGCCTGGCAACACTGAAAGTTATGGTTGATTTAATTTTTAGGGTAGACCTTAAAAGACCCGAATTGATCTCCTAGATGCCGATATCCTACAGGGATGTGTTTGATGTCATCACATAGGTCATATCCTGTAGTTTACCAGAAAATCCCGAAAATCTGATAAAACAAGATGGCCGCCCTGTGATTGGCTCCCAAAGAAAAAGATGAATTTTACCAGATTTTGAATGTCAATTTTCGGCAAGATGGTGACACCTGAGCGAGTTGGCTTGTATGGCGGGGTTAGAGGTCTCATTACGGAGTGTTGCCATGTTTAACAATTTTCCAAAAATTTGGGATATTTTTTTACTTTTAACGCAAAATGTCAAAAGTTTAAATTTTACCATTTCGCTAAAAAAAGTTACAGTCGACGGAATATTTTATCTCTCCCTATGACCTTTTGTAGGTTTTTTGATTTTCGCCTGGCAACACTGAAAGTTATGGCCGATTGAATTTTTAGGGTAGACCTCAAAAGACCCGAATTGATCTCCCAGATGCCAATATGCTATAGAGACGTGATTGGTGTCACTGCATAGGGCATATCCTGTAGTTTACCAGAAAAATCCGAAAAACTGAAAAAACTAAATGGCCGCTCCGGTATTCTCTCTTTACTGAAAAAATTGGGTTTTTATAATTTTTATCGGTATTTTTAGGCAAGTTGGCAACACTTTGGAAAGTTGGGTTGTATGGAGCGATTGTGGGTCTCAGTAAGCAGTGTTGCCATGAAAAGAAATATTTTGCAAAATTTTATTATTTTTCGACTTTTACTAAAAAAAGACAAAATTCACATAGAAAATTATCAAAAATGGCTAAAACAAGATGGGCGCCCAAAATTAGACTTTATTTTTCTGTCAAAATACGACCCCACAGAGACACGCGTGGCCGCTTGCGGCCTCGCGCACCGCGCGACATCTAGTCTATAATATATAAAGCTCGATTACCACTGACTCACTGACTCACTGACTCACTGACTCATTGACATAATTGTTCTCCCAGAAGGAGGCGTTTTGCAGTCAAGTCATGTAGCGGAAAAGTATGCAAGATAGCGGAGTGACCCCAGGAAAATTCCGACTTTTCAAAAAAACAAAATGGCGGCCGGGCTTGCCTATCGTATCTCTTTTGTTTTCCGACCGATTCGGTTCAAATTTTCGGCATCTGTAGGATCGCTTGTATGATTTACGAAAATAATTAAAAAATTTGAAAAAACAAAATGGCGGCCGAGTAGTAGTGTTTCAAAGTTGGAGTGGTTTTAGACCCCACTTGACCCGAATTGATCTCCCAGATGCTAATATGCTAAAGGGATGTGTTTGGTGTCATCGCACAGGGCATATCCTGTAGTTTACTAGAAAATCCCGAAAATCTGAAAAACCAAGATGGCCGACCGGTGATTTGCTCCCAAAGAATAGTATTAATTTTAAAACATTTTGATTGTCGATTTTCGGCAAGATGGCAACACCTGAGCGAGTTGGCTTGTATAGCGGGATTGGGGGTCTTGCTACGTAGTGTTGCCGTGTTTAAGAATTTTCCCGGAATTTGGAGTATTTTTTTACTTTTAACGCAAAATGTCAAAAGTCTAAATTTTATCATTTTGCAAAAACAAGTGACAGTCAGTGAAATATTTTATCCCTCCCTATGACCTTTTGTAGGTTTTTTGATTTTCGCCTGGCAACACCGAAAGTAATGGTTGATTTAATGGCTTTTTGGCGGGAATCCGAAGAGGGACGTCATGTTTTTTGTTTAATTTTCATTTTGCTGTGTATTTCGGGTTTTGACTCATAATAGTGATAGTTTATTATGTGGCAAGTGTCCGTGAAAGTGTGCAGTGAATGGGAAATTCGATAAAATGCGAGATATGGACATTTTTGGATTGCCTCAAAAAGTCACAATAAAGTCGTCAGTAAAAGTGCTATCATTTTACTGATAACCAAGTTAGGGCACGTTAGGGTTGTAGAAAGTGTTAAAGACACTGTATTTTTGTGCATGGACTCTGAAGCAGAGCCATTTTTATGGATATCATTAACTAATGACGAGGCTGCATGGCGTAATGCCTTTGCCTACCCTGTAAGGGGTAAAACAACAAAAAAAAAATGGTTGATTTTTAGGGTAGACCTCAAAAGACCCGAATTGATCTCCCAGATACCGATATGCTACAGGGATGTGTTTGGTGTCATCGCATAGGATATATCCTGTAGTTTACTACAAAATCCCGAAAAATAGAAAAAACAGGATGGCGCCCCGTTATTTTTGTTTTACTGAAAAATTAAAATTTTCTTAATAATAATCGGCTTTTTTAGCCAGTTGGCAACACTTTGGAAAATTGACTTGTATGGAGCGATTGTGGGTCTCAGTAAACAGTGTTGCCATGAAAAAAAATATTTAACAAAATTTTATTATTTTTCGATTTAAAATGGCTAAAATAAGATGGGCGCCCAAAATTTGACTCTATTTTTCTGTCAAAATAAGACCCCACAGAGACACGCGTGGCCGCTTGCGGCCTCGCGCACCGCGCGACATCTAGTCTATAATATATAAAGCTCGATTACCACTGACTCACTGACTCACTGACTCACTCATTGACATAATTGTTCTCCCAGAAGGAGTCGTTTTGGAGAAAAGTCTTGTAGGGGAAAAGTGTTCAAGATAGCGGGGTGACCCAGGGAAAATTCCGACTTTTAAAAAAACAAAGTTGGCGGCCAATGTTGCCTATCGTATTTCTTTTGTTTTCCGGCCGATCCGGTTGAAATTTTTGGAATCGGTTAAAATTATAGAATGATTTACGAATATTATTTAAAAAGTTAAAAAAAAAAATGGCGGCCGCGTAGTAATGTTTCAAAGTTTAGGCTATTGTAGACCCCACTTGACCCTAATTGATCTCCCAGATGCCAATATGCTACAGGGATGTGTTTGGGGTCATCACATAGGGCATATCCTGTAGTTTATCAGAAAATCCCGAAAATCTGAAAAACCAAGATGGCCGACCGGTGAATTGCTCCCAAAGAAAAGTATTAATTTTACCACATTTTGATTGTCGATTTTCGGCAAGATGGCAACACCTGAGCGAATTGATCTGTATAGCGGGGTTGGAGGTCTTGCTACGTAGTGTTGCCGTGTTTAAGAATTTTCCCGGAATTTGGAGTATTTTTTTACTTTTAACGCAAAATGTCAAAAGTCTAAATTTTACCATTTTGCAAAAACAAGTGACAGTCAGTGAAACATTTTATCTCTCCCTATGACCTTTTGTAGGTTTTTTGATTTTCGCCTGGCAACACCGAAAGTTATGGTGGATTTAATTTTTTGGGTAGACCTCAAAAGACCCGAATTGATCTCCCAGATGCCGATATGCTACAGGGATGTGTTTGGTGTCATCGCATAGGGTATATCCTGTAGTTTACTACAAAATCCCGAAAAATAGAAAAAACAAGATGGCCGCCCCGTTATTTTTGTTTTACTGAAAAATTTAAATTTTCTTAATAATAATCGGCTTTTTTAGCCAGTTGGCAACACTTTGGAAAGTTGACTTGTATGGAGCGATTGTGGGTCTCAGTAAACAGTGTTGCCATGAAAAAAAATATTTAACAAAATTTTATTATTTTTCGATTTAAAATGGCTAAAACAAGATGGGCGCCCAAAATTTGACTCTATTTTTCTGTCAAAATAAGATCCCACAGAGACACGCGTGGCCGCTTGCGGCCTCGCGCACCGCGCGACATCTAGTTATTTTTATACAGACGTCAATCACGAACGATAGACGATGACGAAATGCACATCATATGGCATCTATGGTACTGAAGATTATGAGACATTGCTTCTTGACTAACTGACTAAGTAGGTAATTTAATTTGCCAAAAACGAGGATAATAATATAAAAAAAATACAATAAATTCATACATACATACATACATAATCTCACGCCTATTTCCCATTGGGGTAGGCAGAGACAACAGACCGCCACTTGCTACGAACCTGGCAGATCTCTCGCGCTTCCTCCACATCCATCAAACGACTCATGCATGCTCGTCGGTTTCGGGTACTCTTTATCTGGCTTTTCTTCAACACATCGCCGATCTGGTCGATGTAGGTACGCCTAGGTCGTCCTCTACCGACTCGCCCATTCACAACACCCTTGTATATTTGTCTCGTTAGACGACTTTCATTCATCCGCTCAATGTGACCAAACCACCTGAGCATTCCTCTTTCAATCCTAGTCACTATATCATCTTTCAAGCCGCAACGCTCTCGGATCACACTATTTTTCACTCTATCTATCAATCTTATTCCACTAATGCTTCTTAATGAACGCATTTCGACTGCATTTATTCTACTTTCATGCTTCTTCTGCCATACCCAACACTCACTGCCATACATCAACGAAGGTACTAACACACCATCATGTACAGCCAGACGTGCTTTATTTGTCACATTCTGGCTCCTCATAAAGTGCAGATGTTCCCTGCATTCACCCTCCTTTCAATATCACTGTCACACTTTCCGTCTCTTGTAAACTTCTCTCTTAAAACTCTTGTAAAATAAATTCAATAGCTACAAATCTAAAATGTACAGAACAATTTTGTTTATTTTTTTTTTGGAGTTGCTCTCATAAGGTTGAAAGTTGATCAGCTTAATTTATAAAGTCAGTACCTTGATATACCTACGACTCTGATATGTGCTCAATAAAATTTCATTTTGTACTACACACAGGTTACCTACTCGTACTCAGTCGTACTACTATTTTTTGTTTATTTTGTTTCGTGATTAAGGTAAATACTACTGTAGCGAGTAGGTACCTACCTACCAGTGGTTAACAAACCTGTTGGTTCAGTTTCGTCTGGAAGAGTTAAACGCTATCGATCCAAATAAAAAAAATACAAGTGACAAATAGGTGTACCTATAGAAATTTGAGTTGTACCTATAGACGAACGTTCGAGTATCGGGAAGTTAAATCTACAAAATACCACAATGGTAAAAAAGTCAATTCAGCGATTGGTTTTGTACCTATTTGATAGATATGATAGTTCTAATGTCTTTCTTTCCATTTCACCTTCCCAACAAGTACCTACCTATCTATTTACAATAAAACAATATACTTTATCAACATTGTCTATCGTTTATGGTATTGGCGTAAAATAACTTTAATGTCGCACATATCGCCAGTCGCAATCTGAATAGATAATATTGTTTCAAACCATTTGTTTTCTAACGGTTTAGGGTACCTACACGATTTGTAATCGGTCATAAATACTAGGTACGCATGGTGCGAATATTTGGAAGCGATAGGTACCTAATCAAGATTTGATTTGTGATAAGATCCACAAATGTAACGAAAATACTTTTTTATCAAATCTTTTTGGTGGTAAACGTAATACCTACCTACTTATAATAATAATGATACTGTCCAGCACCATTCTCTCATCCATCATCGACCACATATTTTTCAAAGACGGGCCTGTTGGCTCAGATGGTAGTGACCCTGCCTTCTGAGTCGGAGGTCGCGGGTTCGATCCCAGCTCGGGGCCAACATTTGTGTGCATGAACATGTCTGTTGGCTTTGTGTCTGGGTGTTTAATATTTATTTAAGTATGTCTATCAGTTGTTTAGTACCCATAGTACAGGCTCTGCCTAGTTTGGGACTGAATGACCGTGTGTAAATTGTGTCCCACAATTTATTATTATTATTAAAGAAAACGGACAGCCCTTTTTAGTAGCACACTTTGTCACTTTTTGTGACTTTGATCTTGTTTGGGTGTGAATCCATAGCGGACTCCTGACCGCAAGCGAAGTCGGCATACCGCAGCTCAGGCAACACTCTGTACCCTATAAAATTACGCAGTACCCTATTTGTACGCAGCAGTAAGCAGGCGCCACTGTCAACATCTACCGAAATAATTTCATAGAAATCAAAGAGATTTAAATATTATATTTTAATCATTTGATAGAAATACATCAGGGAGCTCCGTTACCGTAACTATCTAATATCCGGACTAAAAATCTATCTGAAACCGTACCCGAATCCGATTTACCTAATTCTATCGAATAATTTCGGATAGGTTGCAGTCTAAGGAGGCCTATACTTGTTATTATATCTACAGAAGTCTTTCGGCCGTTATTATAATGATGTACTTAGTATAAATGAGATACTTAGATCAGGGCGGCGCAAACCGTAATGCTCTATACTTAAGAAAAGTATAATAAATTTAATAACCGTAACCAGTGTAACATTATTTTTATTTAAAAGTAAATCCTGATCCGATTTTTTATATTCATAAATAATAATAATAATAATATAATCTCACGCCTTTTATCCCCGAGGGGGTAGGCAGAGGTATTCCATTACTGGATATACCCACATTTCACGAATATATTGGACGTGATAGGTGGTGACTGGTGAGCCCATCGCCGGACCGGGTCTGTTTACAAATGTCTCAGAATTAATTCTGAGACCTGCGGGTTTCCTCACGATGTTTTCTTTCATCGTCGAGCTAGTGATAAATATGTACGTAATTTTTTGAAAAACTTATTGGTACATGCCAGGATTCGAACCCGAGCCTCACTGATTTTCGGCCGGCTCTTTAACCGTTCGGGCTATCACTGCTCTAACATAATATTATTCATAACATCCCTGAAATACGAGTACATTGAATGTAGTAGTGCGGTAGGCTACGAAATCACACCTTTATCATATCACAGTATAATAAATAGTACGAGTTCAGAATAGTCACAGTTTTTGCAGTGTAACTGCCGTGCGATAGTACTTGATCTCCAGGCTTAGATAAAAGCCAAAACCAGGGCGTGGATATGTGACTCCGCTGGTCTCATTAGAATAGAAAAACATTTATTTGCTTGGATAACACACGTTTTATCCTTCAACCTCTATTCGTAGTTCTCAGTGGCGCGTGACGGCTGAACTCTGTATACCTACATTATCTTTACTTCACTAACAAATGATACCTAGGTAGGTACCTAGCTAATGTTTCAGGCGACACAAAAGCATTGTTGGATTGCTGTTTCATCAGGTGGTACTTGAACAATGATGATATACCTACTGTATTATTAATCTACCTACTAACTAGGTACCTCGGGGATAAAAAAAGGCGTGAGATTATATTATATTATTATTAATCTCAACATATTTGAATGTTTTTTTTTATATTTTTGACATACATTTTTTATCTAAAATGTTGTTTACGTCAATGGGGACAACGGGAATACACCTAATATTCTTGTTCGTTTCTAATCATCATCATCAACCCGTAACAGCTCACACATGAGGAAGTATGGGCTATAATCTCCCACGCGAGCCCACCGCGGATTGGGAGATGGTATTAAGCTATCGTTTCTATTAAGTATTATCTACTTAAAAAATAAAAATAAATCATCTCACGCCTTTTATTCCCGAGGGAGTAGGCAGAGGTATTAAATTACTGGATATACCCACATTTCACGAGATATTACTCAATTATTCCTAAAATGTTAATTTGTATGCCAAATAGGTAGTGGCGCATCATGTCTGTGCTAACTTATTTAAAATATCAACTTGTATTACCGTGTATGCATGCAATAAAAAACATTCATTCATGAATCAATGTATGACGTCTTGCTTAATGAAGTAGATTACTTAGGTATACCTACATAATTCATGTAAGTGCGAGTAAGTATTGTGAAAAGTCATACGGCCTTAGAACGGTGATCACTGCCACCTAAAATACTTATAACAATAGATACAACAATAGGTACTTACTACGATACGAGTAAGTTTAAGCTATACTCTTACTTTGGTTTTTCCTTTACGGTCGAGCTGGTAATGTATGATGTACCTATGTAATTAGCAGTGATCGGAATAGGTAGATTGATTTTACGTACTTGCATCATGTCATGATATCTTAACATGGACATGTATGCCATTTTTCCGTTAGCTACCGGGAATTAGGGTAAATTGGGGTGAATAGAATCAATTTCAAACTTCATTTAAAATTTCAATCATGTTGTGACATAATTTTGTGTTATCTATGGTACCATAAAGTTGTCCGAAACCTCAATGCGTCGATCTGTGATATTAATTTTTTTGCAATCAATTGATTTCTTACCTAAATTCTGTGTTTTAAGGTCTATTTCTATTCACCCCGCGTTTGGGGTCAATAGAATCGTAAAAGGGTTGAATAGAAAAAACTGTTAGGGCTGTCACGTAAGTTTTAAGATAATTAAGTACCTACCTATTTTGGCAACTGTATATGAGTCCGTTTCTATGCCCCCTCATAAGTACTCAACGGCTCAACCAATTTTGATAAATGATTCGTCATAATCTTGCGAGTGTCACAAAAGACATGAAAGTAATCAAAATTCAATATAGGGACCACCAGATGCCATATTTTGTAAAAGAAAAATATGAAAATCGACTAAATATGGTAAGTGGGATATTATTAAATAGGTATTTGAAAATCATGTTTAGGTTTCTCTTACCATTTTTTATTTCAAATTACCATTTAGGACATAGAGCGGTTTAATCATAGGTGTACAATTTTTTTGGTGTACAATAAAGAGTAGTTACCTACTTACTTACTTACTACATGTACATTATTAAGTAAAAACATGTTTTGGCAACCCTAGAAAAAAAAATCTATACACCCCACAAATAATTCTATAAAACCCATAAACGATTCTATTCACCTCTCTAGTGTTTCTATTCTCCCTATTTAACGTTTCTATAGTACCCACATTCTATTCCATTCACCCCGTTTTGAGAGAAAAATCTACCAGTCTACGTTTTTATCAAAATTTACTAGTTAAAAACTAAAGAAATCACTTTTTTTTACTAATATCAGGTAATTGAAGGAAAAAGGACCCAGGAATTACTTTAAAACAAACAAAAAAGTTTGGTTTTCTGGCCTAAATTACAAAGTTTAGACGGACAAATTTTGACTTTATTTGACTGGCTCACTTCAAAGATCAATTAAATTCAAATTTGTACATTTTTACACTTTGTAAGTATTGCCATATAGTTATGAAGTAAAGTCTTACTACTGTTGCTGAACACAAACAACGTAAGTGGTACCCTCGAAAACTTATTTGTTTTTTTTTCTATTCACCCCTTGAATTCTATTCACCCCAAATTAGGTAGGTACACCAAAATTTCGTGAAATGTAAAGAGTGTAATTAAATATAAAATGCACAAGTAAGCAAACAAAATCATTTATTGATATACGACATCTTTAGTTTCTCATATTTTGTATATTCATAAATAGAATTGATTTTATTATATTTTTAAATACTACAGTTACTCTCGAGTACGTGTTGAAATACGTTTTTAACTTGGCTCCATCTGATAATTTCGAAATTCAGGTAAAGATATCAAAATACATAATATACCTACGTTTGACGTCAATGACCTCAAATCAATCTACCTACTCCGATCACTGGTAATTAGGTACCTACGTTAGTTTTTGAAAACGTCACGTATGACACGTATGATACGTACCTACCTAAGCACATGTCCTTGACAAGATACGAACTCCTACCGCACGAGAAGTAGGATCATTCTAACAGGGTAGGTAGGTAGGTACACAGGTACCCCTGCTTTTAAAAACACAAGTGACAACATCGTTTTTAAAATCAAGTGATTTATGGTAATGAAATCATATAATTATTGTTAAGGATGCCACAAATATTCGGTTAGATAGGTACTAGGTATTCAGTGTTCGGCCTATTCGGGCACTTTGTTTGACATTCAGTATTCGGCCGATATATACCGAAAAAAGTCACACGTATATAATATAATATAAAACTATTTTAATGGTAAATATCGATACCTACCTATCTTTTAGGAATATGAATTTCTTTAATGAGTTTGTAGGTATAAATACCTACAACTGTACAGCATCAATCGTTGAACCGCGGTCCCCAGGCACGATCACCTCGCCTGAAGATCTTCCCTTTTCACGATGGAGGAGCATTCCATCTCCGCTCCTCCATACTGTCAATAGACTATTAGTAACACAATCTGAGGTAATAGTATGTAACAATACTAACAATAAAGAAATAGTGCGTGACACGACTTGCCAATGAAAAATTCGGTGGCAAGATTATTGGCCATTCTGCCAAGAGCCTGGCCGCAAAGAAGTAGGTACTACTACCTATGCCTGGCCGGATATTCGGTATTCTCGTGGCATGTCTAATTATTTTTCCAGAATAATTCGTGTCGTGTCGAGTCGCGTTGCTCTAATCTACTTGGGAAATGTTATCTAATTTATCTTCATTGTCAATACGAGATATTTCATATTTTCACTGTGATAAGAATCTATTGCTAAATGCGTAAATCTATTTGTTTGGTATCTCAGAGCATTCTTGGCATTTCTCTGAAGGATTGGATTCGTAACGAATACATCCGTCAGAGAACCAAAGTTATCGACATACTTAGCTCAAAGAATATGCAAGCTGAAGTGGCAGTGGGCCGGTCATATCTCGCGAAGAACTGACAACCGTTGGGGTAAAGTAAACGTGTTCTGGAGTGGAGACCGCGACTCGGCAACGTAGTGTAGGACGCCCTCAGGCCAGATGGGATGACGAACTACGAAAGGCTGCAGGCAGATGCTGGATGCGCCAAGCCGAAGATAGGGCGCTATGGCGCTCATTAGGGGAGGCCTATGTCCAGCCGTGGAATAAGATGATGAGCATAGATACATAAACATGTGTTTAACACACTAAAAAAAGAACTATGGTTATTGGGGTTCCTGACACAAAAGGGTGCCAACTCAGATCAAATAAAAAGTAAAGATGGAGCGCTGCAAAGGATAAATTGAAGCCAGAGAAACTACTCCACGCTCTGTGCATTTACGCTCACAGAAACATTTCCCGAATCCCGATGACATATATTTTTTGTACGTATTGCTTTAATTGATGAACTAGTTCTGATAGCCTGCGCAGACGACACACTTTTGTCCCCGTATTTTTTTGTCCGCCAAAATAGATCGCTTACAATTGCATCGAGTAACGCACACGAGGGATTAAAAGTATGGCGTACAAAAAGTCCCCCGAATAATCGCGGACATCGAGGGGCGGGACAGGACAAAAAGTACGCGGTAGTCCCCGAAAAAATAGAACTAACGTGACTAGGCGCTGCAATGCAATGCAACGCACACGGCACACTTTAGTTTTCGCTGCGCGCTCGATAGGGATGTGACATTGATCGAAAAAAATATCGATTACTTATTCTTTTTAATAGTAATGGATTTTTTTAAAATGATTAATTTTCTTAAAAATAATCGATATTTAAAACTCGATTATACGAAAAATAAATACCAATTTATATGAAAAATTATCATTTAGGGATTTAATGTCGAATTAGGAAAAAACTAAATATGGTATTTTTTGCTTATTTATTATTATTAACCAATTAATAACAACAATTCTTTCTTCTGGACCAATACACATCTTCATCATTGTCAGAATAACTTTTAGAGGGTTTCACAATTGACAACAACTCCTCAAAAGTTCCAACCGAGACGTTTTATAATATTTGAAGAATCTTTTTGGATATTGTTTCAACCATACAAAAAATTCTATATCTATGGTTTCAACTGAGCATGCTCCGCATGAAAATACCCATTCATTAATCGATCCGATAGAAAGGGCTTGCGGCTTCGCTCGCTCACGTTTATTTCACCCCATAGGGGGTTGAATTTTGCATTTTTTTCTTAGTGGATGCCTACACTGTACCTACCTATAAGCTACCTATGTGCAAAATTTCAAGTCTCTAGACATGCTCTAGACCCAGCGGTTTAGGCTCTGTGCGTTGATATATCACCAATCAGTCAGTCAGTGTATCATTTTATATTTACAATACTTACTAGTGACCCGCCCCGACTTCGCATGGTTGCAATGCTAACACTAAAACCTTCCTCTTGAATCACTCTATCTATTAAAAAAAACCGCATCAAAATCCGTTGCGTATTTTTAAAAATTTAAGCATACAAAGGGACATAGGGATATAGGGACATAGAAAGCGACTTTGTTTTATACTATGTAGTGATGATGTAACAGAATAAGCTCAATTCCTGAAACTAGTTTGTTCTGTATCGACTATATAGATCAATTTCAGCTATTTTTAATGTGTTAAATTTTTCCTAAAAATGAATTAGCATACCTACTTAGGTAACTGAATTCAGGGCTAACTGAATGTTCACTGAAAAAAATGGTTTGTTGCATTTACCAAATTAGCAAAGGTTGGCTGAATTACATGGAAACTATGATAAATATAACAAAACCTCGCTATTGAACTTACAAAACTAAAAAGGTTAAAGTCGGTACCAGAGTTCCGGTGTAAATCAACAAAGAGTATTGTAAAACCAAAACAAAAAATATTGTACACTAGCTTTTGCCCGCGGCTTCGCTCGCGTTTAAATCGGGGTAACGCCTAAAGGCTTCTGCTAGCGACTTTAATCGCGTTAAACCCAGATTACCGTCTTGCTACCCTGATGGAACTTATCAATTGAACTAAACATTATAAACCAAAATATCAATAAATTATTGAAAATAACAGAGAGATACCATCCCATTAAGTGGCGCAAAAAAAAATAACACTAACCTAACCTATCCGAGTCATTTCTGTCACTTTATTCTTTTGTAACCTCGCAGCGGTTAGTGGCACTAGGGATAATGTAAAATTTTCCGTGGTACTACCAGCAGTTCCACCGATAGTTCACGGGTAAGAAGCTAACACATCTCTGTAAGCAGATTTCTGGGTTTGCTAACACGCGAGCCCGTGTGAAAATATCATAGGTATCAATAGGTACTGCATCTCTTTTGGCTCCACCGTTGCTGATAGTGGCCTGCACAATGTGCCTTCTCAGCTCTATAATGCGTAACCTGCGGAATCATTACACAATCTAAGTGCATCGAGATTACGCATCAGTATTACCTAAGGGAGATGGTACCCCTGACAGCTCTAGTGAGTTATCTTCGTTATATATTGTCATCACTGTATCGATTGTCGTGTAAGAAGATGTACATGATGAAATTTTTCGGTATAAAAAGTAGCCTATGTGTTAAGTTAGGGTATCTCTGTTCCAAATTTTATGCAAATCCGTCTAGCCGTTTCGGTGTGAAGAAGTAACAAACATACACATAGACAGACAGACACACACTCAAACTTTCGCCCCCTATTTCAACTCCTTTAAGCCTCTTATCGTGACAGAAGCTAGATCCTTCTCCAAGGTAAAATCTATCGTAACAATTTTTTTCAAAGGAACGGATCCGTGCTCTTTTGACTTTTCGTCCGCGTATACTCCATAATCGCCGTAAGGATTTAATAAAATGCCTAAACAAAATTGAGTGGCAAACATTCAATTAGAAGTATTATTCTTACTATATACCTATACATTATTATACACAGGCGATGCATGAATTATCACTTTTTTATCCCACGGGTTCATTTTTCCGGGATAAAGTAGCCTATGTTCTATTCCGGACTATAATCTATCCCTGTGATGAATTTCATCCATATCTGTTCAGCCGTTCCAGCGTGATTGAGTAACAAACATCCACCTTCACATCCTCACATCTAAACTTTCACATTTATAATATTAGTAAGATTTTACCAAACAAATCTCAGCAATTTGGTTCTTTTAACATAAAAATATGATAAATATAACAAGACCTCCCTATCCCTCTCATAATGAGAGGAGGCCTGTGGCCACCAGTGGGACGTATATATCGATGATAATGATGATAACAAGACCTCGCAGTTGAACTTACTGAACTGAAACGGTCATGATGATATCACAAGGAAAAACAGAAAGAAAATTGTTATTCATGGTAAATACCATTATAATTCAATTACAATATCACAACAAAAAACACAAAGTTTTTTTTTTGCAACAGCTGGGGTTTGAGCCCAGGACCCTTGCCTTGCCTATTGCTACAGGTGAATCTTACTGTCAATTTAGTTTCTATTAAAATTAAATTAAACAAAAAATAGGAAAGCTATTTCAGAGATAGAGATAGGGTACGCTAACTAATCATAAAGGTAGGTAGGGTAAAAATATATGTAGATTGTGGAATCACTATATAAAAAATCTCGGGATTTTGTCTTTTTTCTGTTATTATGGACATAATTTTAAAATAGGTACCTAAAGCGCGTCACACACGGTGAAGATGCTATAAATTTTATGGTGTACCAATAATCGATTTATGTTTCTTTAAACCACCGTTTTTATTAGGCCCTATATTTAATAAGGATACTGATAATTAGACGTATTCTTTTTAACTGAAAAATAAAAAATAAGACAATTTGTGAATGTCTCTATTAACAGCTGATTTTCGGATAGCCTACATGAAGTTTTAACTGCAAATAAACTTCACAATATCTCCCTTAAAAAGAATATGTTGAGTTACCAATAAGCCTTTATGTTTTTGAAGTGTTAGTCAAACGAATTTCAAAAAAAAAATTTTAGGGTGTGGCCACGACAGATATTCTAACTCTACTCTCTCTCTCTCTACTACTCTCATACCATGGTTTTAATCTCATACCATGACAGCAATATTGCACATACGCTACTAAATTTCTAATTTTCAATGATACCACACCCTATTAATATTCTAGAAACAAAAAAAATGTGTTTGGTAACATTTACCTAAAAAGTTGTGTACATTTTACTAGTGTTAGTTTGATAAATTAACCAAACTAACACCAGTAAAATTTATGCTATTTATTTGGTATGTTTTACTAAACCAAGATCGGTACAATTAGCAAAACAAACCTTGATAAGATATTGTAGATATTACCAGTAAAAGGTTGGTAAAAATATAGTACTAATCTGTTAATTATTACCAAACAAATTTTAGGAAAAAATACGAAACAGATGATAGTGTAGTGACGCTACATAGAACGCGCCAATAGACGGCCGAGTTCTAAACCGCGCTATCGAAGTTTTCTAATGAGTTTGTATAAATACAACTGTCCAACATCAACCGTTGGACCGCGGCCCAAAGGCACGATCACCTCGCCTTAAGGAAGATCTTCCCTTTTCACTATGGAGGAGCATTACACCTTCGCTCCTCCATACTGGTGACCTTCGACACCTGGACATCAGCGCAACCTTCACCTGGACTTCAGCGAAACCTTCTGGAAGACCTGGACTTCAGAAGCAACATCGTATCGCCATCACTCGTCACTCCCACAACAACCTTCACTCAAGGTCATCAGCAGCAGTCGCACAGCAAGCCAGACTCTCGCCCAATCAGGTCTATACGCAGCCGACGCACCGTGCTACCTGGTCCTGAAGGCTCATCACTCACAGCGACAGCACTCGGTCCACACAAAGTTCACCCCAGTCCACGTCCGGATCTTCAGCGGCTGGTTACCGTCGCCAGCGTGGCAGTCTCTTCACACTGAACTACGGGCACTTCAATAGTCGCAGTCCCTAGGCACGATCACCTCGCCTGGCGGAAGATCTTCCCTTTTCACAATGGAGGAGCATTCCATCTCCGCTCCTCCATTATTATCCTCCTCTATTAAGATAATACTTAATTATATTTGATAAAATCTGCTATACACTTTTGGTAGATAATACAAAATTATTTTTGATAAAAAGCACGATCCACATCTGATAGATTATACGAGATATTAAGCTAACTTTGATGAGAACTACATTACACATCTGGTAGATGTATCAAACAACCTTTGGTAGTAACTAAAATATAAATATGGTAATTATTACAAATTAACACTGATAGAATACACCGAACGTGATTAGTAAATACTGCTAAACTTTGTTTGTCAGAGTTTACCAAATAAAACAGATTATACTTACAAGTTAAATTCAGTTTTTTCTATCAAACTGATTTAATACATTCTATCATATAATAAGTGCTATTTATCAAAATGTTGTTGTAGATTTTACTAAATAACTTATGCATTTGCCACTACATAACTTCGGTAATTTGCACCAAAAACAGTGACAGTACAACATGCAAAAGGTATTTGGTAAACAAGAGAAAAATGTTTGGTAAAATATAAAATATCTGTTTGGTAGATTTCCCCAAACTTTATTGTAAAAAAAATTACATAAGTACTTTGATCAAAAGGTTACTAAAGTACTTTGGTTAAAAAATTACTTAAGTTCTTTGGTGAGAAACGTTACTAAAGTACTTTGGTGAGAAATGTTACTAAATTATTTTGGTAAAAAAATATACTAAAGTACTTTGGTGAGAAATGTTACTAAATTACTTTGGTAAAAAATGTTACTAAGTACTAAAAAAGATTAGTGTAAACTATCAAATAAATTTGGTACAACGCCAACTTATTTAGTTTGGTAAAATCAACAAAAAATCGTGATAGGACCGAAATCAACCGCTAACTTTGGTAACATTTACACGGAATCTGGTAAATCCAACCTAACATTTTTTTCAGTGTTTAGGGGTCGAATATTTATTTATGAAAAGTGGGTATTTCCCGAAACGGAATACCTACTTCTGCCGCCTTCTTCTTCTATAAGCAGTAGTACTGCCTAGTTGGGGATAAAAGGCGTAAGATTTTTTTTATACTCAATGGCGACTCATTACCCCCTCTAGTTTGGGCTCCTTTGATTTGTTTCGACATACTTACCTACATATTTAATTACTTATTTTATTTTTTCTAACTTAATGTACCAAGAAAATGTAGGTAGGTACACATGGCGAACCTAATGCCTAAATACGTAGATATTATTTACCAGTCAACCATCAGGCTAAGCATAAATAATTTGGCGGAATTGGCCGAAAGTTATAAAAACAATGAGTTAAACATAAAAAAAAAGACGTGTGGCACTCGGGGACTGCCGAAAATAGCATAGCATTTTTTATCAACAAGACTGCCGAAAAGAAACGACGTTAGACAATGCACGGCCTTCAAGCCACACGGGTTACAATGGTTAGCAGAGTATTCGTATTTTTGTAAGCAGAAAAATATAATCTGTAAGCAGAAATAGCTAATTGGTCAGCAACTCATGGTCAGCAAACATTACAAAACCTATTAGCATTTTATGTCATTCTGGATGGCTGTAATTATTTTTGAGCTGCAATGAGCTGCTACTGCTTAATAAAATTTTGGTAAGCACTCAGAGGGGAAGTCAAAAAATATTTTTTGAGCTGCATATAAAAGTAGCAAAAATAATCTTAGCAAACTTGTCATGCGCAAAATGGGCGCATTCCTTAAAAAGATTAAGAAGGACTTTGGATTATGCAACTTTTATCATTATAATTGGACGGGCCTGTTGGCTCAGTTGGTAGTGACCCTGCCTTCTGAGTCGGAGGTCGCGGGTTCGATCCCCGCTCGGGGCCAACATTTGTGTGCATGAACATGTCTGTTGGCTTCGTGTCTGGTCGTTTAATATTTATTTAAGTATGTTTATCAGTTGTTTAGTACCCATAGTACAGGCCCTGCCTAGTTTGGGACTAAATAACCGTGTGTGAATTGTGTCCCACAAATTATTATTATTATTATTAATTATTATTACCATTACAAGTAGTGGTGGTGGTGGTTGGGTGGGTGTGTGAGTGGGAGTGGGGGTGGAAGTGGGGTTGGGGGTGGGGTGGGAGTGGGAGTGGGACTGAGACCGGGACCCGGACTCGGACTCGGACTCGGACTCTGGACTCTGGACTCTGGACTCTGGACTCTGGACTCTGGACTCTGGACACTGGACTCGGACTCGGACTCGGACCTCCGTGCCCGTCGGAGTGGGGAGCGTGAGGTTTTTTTCGTTACGGAATTTCTGGATTTGGTCCCCGCGCTCAAGGTCCGCGATAGAAGCTATGCAATAGCTTAATAAAATTAAAGCTTATTGTCTACCTCGGTACTCGGTACAGTGATTACTTCTAGTTACGATAGCAACATAGGTAGGTGCAAATTACAATATCATTAACATGTTACCTACCATAAGTTTAAGTTAGCCTTCAGGTGTCACGTTTTTTGTGTAAATTTATTATAATTAGTTTTTCATACTCGGTAGTTTACTACCTATTGAGGCTGGCTCTGGCTTGGTTGGTAGCATATTATATAACCTACTCTAGGAGGTCGTTTTCGCTTTTTGCTTGGGGCACAATTATATTCTAGTCAAGCATTGGGATCTCACGGGCGACCAAATAAATTAGGTCCTGTCCTGTATGTGTGGTATGGAAAGGAGGGTGAATGCATGGAACATGATTAACGGAGCTTTGCACTCCTTTATGAAGAGCCAGAATGTGACAAAAAAAGCACGTCTGGCTGTACATGATGGTGTGTTAGTACCTACGTTGATGTATTGCAGTGAGTGTTGGGTATGGCAGAAGAAGCGTGAAAGTAGAATAAATGCAGTCGAAACGTGGAGTAAGATTAATAGATAGAGTGAAGAATAGTGTGATCCGAGAGCGTTGCGGCTTGAAAGATGATATAGTGACTAGGATTGAAAGAGGAATGCTGAGGTGGTGTGGTCACATTGAGCGGATGAATGAAAGTGTGAAAGTGAAGTGAAGGAACGAGACAAATATACCTACAAGGGTGTTGTGAATGGGCGAGTCGGTAGAGGACGGACGATCTAGGCGTACCTACATCGACCAGATCGGCGATGTGTTGAAGAAAAACCAGATAAAGAGTAGGTACCCGAAACCGACGAGCATGCATGAGTCATGCATGCTTTTGATGGACGTGGAGGAAGCACGAGTGATCTGCCAGGTTCGTAGCAAGTGGCGGTCTGTTGTCTCTGCCTACCCCAATGGGAAATAGGCGTGAGATTATGTATGTATGGATACTCCAAAGGTATTTTTGAAATGGATTTCTCCCACGGGTAGCATTTATTTATAGTAGGTATACAGTAGGTAGGGACTTGCCTAGGTACCACACGCATGCTGCAATAGCCAAATTAATTTGAAGACCCTGTTTAACTATTTTTATTAGGTGCAACTATTTAGCAATCTGTGGTAGTAGTGTGGGTACCTATGTACCCTTCTACGAATAATTCTGCCATATTTATGTAATGTCCTGTAGTTGTTAACGGGTGTTATTTAAATGGTTAGCAGAGTATTCGAATTTTTGTAAGCAGAAAAATATAGTCTGTAAGCAGAAATAGCTAATTGGTCAGCAACTCATGGCCAGCAAACATTACAAAACCTTACAGCAATTTATGTCATTATGGATGGCTGTAATTATTTTTGAGCTGCAATGAGCTGCTACTGTTTAATAAAATTTTGGTAAGCACTCAGAGGGGAAGCCAAAAAATATTTTTTGAGCTTTATATAAAAGTAGCAAAAATAATCTCAGCAAACTTGTCATGCGCAAAATGGGCGCATTCCTTACATAGATTAGGAAGGACTTTGGATTATGCAACTTTTATGATTATGATTATTATTACGATTACAAGTGGTGGTGGTGTTAGTGGTAGTGGCAGTGGTGGTGGTTGTGGTAGCTGTGGTGGTTGTGGTGGTAGTGGTCGTGGGATTGAGCGTGGGAGTTGGGGGTAGGAATGGGGTGTAGGAGTTCGGTGTAGGAAGGTGTAGGAGGTAGTGGGAGGTAGTAGAAGGTAATAGGAGGTAGTGGGAGGTAGTAGAAGGTAGGAGGATGTAGTAGGAGGTAGTAGGATGTAGTAGAAGGTTGTAGCTCCTACCTCCTTCTACCACCTACTCCTACCTCCTCCTACCTCCTCCTACCCCCTCCTACCTCCTTCTTCCTCCTACTACCTCATCCTACCACCTCCTCCTACCTCCTCCTACCCCCTCCTACCCCCTCCTACCTCCTCCTACCCCCTCCTACCTCCTCCTACCCCCTCGTACCTCCTACCAGCTCCTACCCCCTCCTACCTCCTCCTACTACCTCCTACTACATCCTCCTACCTCCTCATACCATCTCCTACCACCTCCTACCACCTCTTCCTTCCTCCTCCTATCCCCTCCTACCCCCTCCTACCCCCTCCTTGCTCCCCTTACCTCCTCCTACAACCTCCTACCAACTCCTACCTCCTCCTAAATCCTCTTACCCCCGCCTACCTCCTCCTACCCCCTCCTAACTCCTCCTACCCCCTCCTACCTCCTCTTACCTCCTCCTACATCCTCCTACCTCCAACTACATTCTCCTACCTCTACCTCCTACTACCTCCTCCTAGCTCCTCCTACCTCCTCCAGGTGGTAGGAGGAAGTAGTAGGAGGTAGTAGGACGTAGTAGGAGGTAGCAGGAGGTAGTAGCTCCTACCTCCTACTACCTCCTCCTACCTCCTCCGACCTCCTCCTACCACCTCCTACTACCTCCTTCTACCGCCTCCTACCTCCTCCTACCTCCTACTACATCCTACTACCTCCTACTACATCCTCCTACCACCTCCTACCACCTGGAGGAGGTATGAGAGGGTAGGAGCGGGTAGGTAGGAATGAGAGTGGGAGTGGCTATAGTATAAAATTTTACGACATGTTTTCTCTGCTGTTCAATCATGAAGTCTTGCTGACCAAGTAACTATTTTGCGGACTGAATGTTTATTATGCAAACCCATGTTATTGTAAGCTGCCTATTTCTGATTTAATTTTTGACCATTATCAAAATTATTTGCCGAACAGGGATTGCTGCCTGATTTTTTTATTTGCGAACAAAATCTTTGTATGCCGACCAAATGATTTAAATGCTGATTTTTTGTGGCTAACCAAATTTTATTATTGCTGCCCATTTAATTACTTCTCGTTGTTAACCTACCAATCAGCCTTGCGTAGCCTCACTCACGCAAAAGCCACCGTTTAAAACTTAGCGAAGCGATAAGTATTTTTATTCTTAATTGATCATGATTTGCGAATGTTAAAATACCCTTAGGTTATAGTCATTTTATGAAAAAAGGTCACCTCACCAAGAGCATGCCCTATTAAGGTCTGATCACACCAATAGCAGCAGCCTACTATCTAAGTCAATCTTTGAATACCCGACATTGGTTACCATACCATTTAGCGCTCAATTTGACATTAGTGATTTCAATTGGAGCCCAAAGAGCAGCCCGCGCATAAAAAAACTAGTTATTTTTCTTTTATACTAATGTCGTTAGACTAGATATCCTAAAATAAAGTTTAGGTAGAATGCGGCAGAGATGTTTAAAAAAAACGATACCTAAGTAGTCAAAAATCAAGTTTCGGCGGAAGTATCGGTTTCGGCCAATATTGGCCGAAACTTTTGCCGAAACCGAAACTGATTTCGGAAGTTAGAATAGAAACACTTTATTTGCTTGACATATATATATTGCTTGACATAATACACAATATACACAAAAAAACAGTTAACAAATCAGTAAAGAAACAAGAAGGTGGTCGTGTAATAGCCTGCGCAGACGACGCACTTTGTCCCCGTATTATGGGACGTTTTGCGAATAGGACGTTTCGCGAATGGGACATTTTTTTTCGGTGGGACGTTTTGCGAATGGGACGTTCTGCGCCTAAACCATGTTTTTTTGTCCGCCAAAATAGAACGCTTACAACTGTATCGAGTAACGCACACGAGGGATTCGTACAAAAAGTCCCCCTAATAATTGCGGACACCGACGGGCGGTACAGGACAAAAAGAGACAGACATATTTTTTTACGATTCTTTGTCCTCCGGGGACAAAGTCCGTCGTCTGCGCTGGCTATAAAGCGTATCATGCAAGCACAAGGGCCATGGCTCAGCACTACGTCACAGCCGCGGGGCTGTGATTGGCTGTTCATTCTGCCACAACCCGGCGAAGAACGGGGACGCCGCGCCGCCGCTCAGAATACCTACAGAGACAGCTCTCATTTAGAGATATAATGAGATATTTAATTATAAAATAAATTATTTCTATAAAGCAAGTACCCACATACATTAGTAGGTACATTATGATACAAGTGTGCTAAGTTGACCATTACATACAAGGCGATATTGTGTGCGCACGAGCGAAAGCGAGTGCGCCATAAGAAAGCCGCGTATGTATATTATGGTCACAGGCACACGTGTTTCATACGACGTTTTTCAACACACTTGCTCAAGGCGACGTTTTTCTGAGAAAGAATGAGCGTTGTTGCCGGTTTTCCATTTAAAAAATTTTTCATAGGCCGGCCTCTAAATACTTACATTTCACTCGATTTTGATGGCTTGACGATTTTCGCTTCGTTACGTATGTCCGGCGGAGTTAATAACAGCGTTTTACCTTACAATAAAACGCTTATTAACTACTTACCTCATTCGAAGCCTATAAATGAGAATAGCAATCCTATTTTTCTAGAACTGTGGCGGAAATACGTCACTTTTACTCGATTTCCCCCTCTTTACTGCTGGTTCGTTGTTTCTCCACCAGGTGGCGATAGTTGACTTTTTAGCAACGGAAGCATTTTTGCCTCATTGCGATCGAATTTACCAGGCAGTATTAAAAAACTAGGCTTCGAATGAGGTAAGTAGTTAATAAGCGTTTTATTGTAAGGTAAAACGCTGTTATTAACTCACTGTACCGTCATTCGAAGCCTATAAATGAGAGGTGTTTGTTATCGTCTGGTGGAGAAAGTTATATGTAATATGCCAATGTGATGACTTGTTTTATTTTGTATAATGAATAAATAGGCAGGTAATAGGTATAGTTATTGCTAAGAGAAACCTGAGATAATCTATTAAAAGAAACAAATATAGTTAAATATTTCTATTTATTTTTAGCAATAGAAACCATATACTTATTTCAAAAACAAAATCCAGCACACATAATTCTAGTAAAAATAATAATAACATATGTATGTACATAATTATATTTTAAACATATTAATTGTACAGAACAACACAAAAAAAAGTCATTGTAATCTAGATATTATCTATATTAGATTTTGGTAATCAGTAGAAACTATTTTCCTTAAACAGTATTTGAATATCTTTATTCAGCTTCAAGTAATAATAATGTCGTTGTCGTAATTAATTTGCTATGGGTGAGAACATAGTAGATACCACATTAGTTTGGGCAGAAGATTGTTGTATTTCTCGACAATAATATTTCTTGAAGGTGTCTTGAGAGCGCCAGTTTCCTCGCGCTAAAATTTCCTCTATAGGGAAGTTGAGAGCCCAGTTCTTAGAGGCGACCGCAGGTCGAATACTCCCTGGGCTTGCTTTAATACCTGCTTCACTTAGGACTTTCCTCACCCAACCCGCTATTGCAGCTCGTGATGCTGCTTTAGGAGCGCCACATGCAGTAAGAAATAAACTATTACTTTGACAAATGGCTCGCCGTGGGGATGACAGTTCAATAACTCTTTTTACCCAATGGACGGGGTCGATTTTTTGTTGACTTGTATTAGCTATAAACGCCAACCAGACTGTCTAACGTCAGAGGTATCAGTCTTCGAGCCGAATTTAGGCCATAAAATTATATGATTATCCAGAATGGTGCAATGATTCTCGTCAATGTTTAATAATGTGAGATCGTGAACACGACGTCCTGAGCAAAGAAGTAATAGAGTTGCTGCTATTTTAGAACACTGGTAGAGGTTATTTTGTTCAGAATCGTTATTAAGGAGCCACGTAGTTAGCATATCTATATCCCAAATAGGAGGTTTACTTAAATCTTTAGGATTATGGGACGCAATGGATTTCAAAATTTTCTGTACTAGAATGTGAGAGCTCAGACGTTTCGATGAGTCCGGATTACAAATAGTTGATATAGCTGACTTATATACAAGTATCGTGCGATAAGACAATTTATGTTTCTGAAATAGGTCAGTTAAAAATCTAGCTAGCTGCGAGCCATTAGGATTTGAAGGCGAAGTAATGTGATTTTCATTGCACCAGTTTAACCATTTACGCCACGCATTTTGGTAAGTTTTTACTGAGGAGTCACGCCAACCTGATTTAAGAAGCTGTTTCTGCTCATGAGTCCAATCTGTCAAGCTTGAAGTCCACCCCCACATCTCCATACTTGTAGAGACATATCGTGAACCTTCGATGGAGGGTGCCCTGTTGACGTGTCTACCAACACTTTGTGGAGGCGATGAAGAGTGAAAGGAGGGGACAGGGCACGGTTCTTGATATCCGGTCTCCAAAATACCTTTTCCCACACAGGTACTACGATTAGATATACTCCTTTCGCTGTATTCAGATGCGTTAGGACTTTCGGAATTAAAAACGGAGGCGGAAATACCCACGCCAGTGTGAAATTCCATTTCCGGCTGAAAGTGTCGTGATAAGCCGCATTCTGGTCTGTCTGATCTAGGCTGACGTATCGTGGTACCACGTGCGCCTTTTTGGAGGCCATCAGGTCGATGAAAGGTATTCCCCACTTCCTGAATATTACATTGGTCACCTCGGGGAGTAGATGCCACTCTGGAGAAGTTTGATAACGCAATAGGCGATCTGCTTCGCTGTTGAACTTCCCTGGTATGTGATGAGGAATAAGATAGATCTGAAATTGATCCAAGAGCGAGAAAACTTCTCTCGTTACTTGTAGCAGGCTGAAAGATTTCGTGCCTCCTTCTTTTTTCAAATATGACACAACCGTTTTGTTGTCGCTTTGAAGTAATACTGAAGAGTTCATTAGGTACCGACATTGCTCTTCCAAGACGCGAAGAACAGCGAGCATCTCTTTTATATTGGAGTGAAAATGTACTTCTTGGGGTGACCATGTTCCAGACATTTCGATGTTGTTCAGGCGAGAGCCCCAAGCTATACCTGAGGCATCGGTCGTGAGGAAATGACTGACCGGTGGTTTGTGCAGGGGAGATGGTACACTGTGATTCTTTTTCCACCATTTAGATCTTGAAGTACAGGTTCTGGGACCAGAAAGCGGCGACAGGAATCTAAACGTAGGAGGCTTTTGCAAAATTGTAGGACCGAGCGATGGTTTAATCGTCCCCTTGTGACAGGGAAACTCGCAAAATTTATAAGGCTTACCAGACTTTGTATTTCCTTGAGATTTGCTGTCTTTCGTAATAAAATGGGGTCTATTTTCGTTTCTAAAGAGTGACATTTGTTCTCTGGCAACCACTTTAGACCGGCCCACGGGTCCCAATAAATTCCTAGGAATTCTAGACATTTCTGTGGTAGTAGGACAGACTTTTTGTAATTTATCTGCCATCCCAGGTCTCCTAGAAGTTTGACAGTCAATCGTACTTGTCGGATCAGCAAGTTTTTGTCCTGACTTGCAATTAAATACTCGTCTAAATAAGTGATGATCCTTATTCCTTTCTTTCGGAGAGTCTGCGCGACCCAATTTGTCAGCACAGCAAAAGTTTTGGGTGCTGTTGCTAGGCCAAATGGCAAACATGTCATTTGCAGGATTTCGTGGTTGGAAATAAGCCTCAGGAATCTCCTGTGAGCCGGAGCGACCGGCACATGAAAATATGCATTGGATAGGTCGATTTTCACTAACCAATCCATAGGTTGTAGAAAGTCCGGGATATTCTGCATATTTATTAGACGAAATTTCGTGATTATGAGATAGTCGTTTAGGTTCCGAAGATTGAATATAGGGCGCATGGTCCCATCGCTTTTTGGTGTTAGAAACATCGGAGAGATGAAGCTGGGTGAGAGCTGCGCGCTCTCTAGTACTCCTGATTTTATGAGGTCGTTGATGGCTATCCTCATTTGAGGTGAATCTGGAGTTCCGAAGGAATGATTCAACGTCTGCGGAACCCAAAGTGGTGGTTTTTTGAAGAATGGAATCTTGTAACCTTTTATTATCTTTATGATAGCTTCTGGAGCTTCCAGTTTTTCCCAGACAAGAGCAAAGTGCCTGAGCCGACCTGCTACAACCTTGTCCGAGTCAGAATTTTCGTTTGGGACGAAAATTTTTAGAATTTTGTTGTAAGTTTTTCGACTGACCTTTGCCGGACGGATCATCAAATTCAGATCTCTGCCGTGAGGTTCTATTATTATTAGGTCTATTGCCTTTGTCTTGGTTTTGCGCAAACCGTTTATTAGAATTATGCCCCTGTGGCGGATAATTGTATCCCTGCGCAGGATAGTACATGGGGAATGGACCCGCACCTTGCGGTGGGTAATACACAGGATATGCAGCTTGAGCTGGCTGATTAGATGGATATCTGCCAAATTGTCCCCTATTGGCAGGGTCATGGAAGCCTTGCGCAGGCAACTTTTTATGTGACGGCCCAGCTTGCGCAGCCGGCCAGCCAGAATTTGTATTACGTAATGGCCAAAACACCTTTCCTACTCCACCAGTTTTCTCGATGGCAGCAGAAAATGACTCTTTATTAAAAAGTGAATCGCAAGTTGGTGGAATCTTTCGTAAATTAGATCGATCATATTTATCTTTCACAAGTCGTAAAATGCTCTGCCGTCTTTGCTCTATCATATCAGCCCTGTGGCCACAAGAAAGCTGAAGGAGGTCACTCGAAATTTTATTATATTGACCTTCAATAAATATTTCATTAATTTTGTTCCTAATCGTAGATGAAGACAAATCATTTTGGTTCGATGCCCAAGATAACAGAGATTTAAAACCAGCCTGCGCAGCCTCTCTTTGTTTTATTAAAGCTTGTGTGATTGCCGCAAAGCTACGCTCAGTAACACTTATATTGGAATATTTATCATAAGGTTTTATCTCGTCATTGCATTCGAGATCCACAAACCCGGGGGTAGAACAATAATTCTTTTGCACCTCAGAATATAGAACGTCGCACCAATTGGGACTATCGAAATGTTGAATTGTTTTTAAAAGTTCAATATGATTTTCGGATGACTTTGCAAGAGATGGTTCCTTTAAAACTGTGTTAATCGGCAAATTAAATTAGGAATTGGATACACAAGTTTCAGATTGTTCATGGTCCGTAAATAATTCACCACTGACATTGAGGCTAATGTTATCATCGTCATTTCCGCACATATGCATCATAGGATAATTTTCAGAAGAATTTGGGTAGACAGTCCTACGTGATAAAAATTGTTGAATATTACTGACCTCCTTAGCAAGCTTACGCAAGTCGTTCGATTTCCGACGACGCTTACTGTCGTGTCCTTTTTGATCATGAAGTTTCCTCTTTCTGTTTTTCTCCAAAGATGGTCCCGGCTCATCAGGTCTCGTTACCGTAGCCGTGCGAGAGGGGTTCGAGTCAGACTCAGATTCTGATGTAGATGAACTACTAGGTAGTATCTGAATCACTCATGCTGAAATGTTGTACACCTTTTTAAAAAACTGTATAAACTGTATGTAAGTAAATTATTTAAGAACGAACGGTAGCACCGTTAAAATTTACAATTGATATTTTATAACAAAGAAAGTGTACTAATATATTTCAAAGTGACTAAATGTAATATTTAATAAAATTTAAGAAATTCTTACGTGAATTATGTATCTCCCGTTGTATTTAAATAACCGCACAGTTCGAAAAATAAACCGCCAATGAGGCAAAAATGCTTCCGTTGCTAAAAAGTCAACTATCGCCACCTGGTGGAGAAACAGCGAACCAGCAGTAAAGAGGGGGAAATCGAGTAAAAGTGACGTATTTCCGCCACAGTTCTAGAAACATAGGATTGCTATTCTCATTTATAGGCTTCGAATGACGGTACAGTGAGTTAATAATAGGTTTTCTTCATGTTCTTCACTTGAAGTAGACATTTTTGTTAATATTAAACTTCACAATTAATCCAAACTTCGTATTTACGAAAAATGGCGCGTTGTTTTTTTTTTCTTGCCGCGATACAGATGCGCGCGCAAGGCTAAGGTGCGAACTAGATCGGCCAACAGCCAAGATTAAAAAAATAATTAAATTTAAATGTAATGTTTAAAACAGAAATTACAGAATTGTTTTAATGAATTTAAGTTATTTTTTAATAATAAAGCTGGATTTACCATTTACTGTTATTTTTCGCATAAATACTGTTTGTTGCTAAAATAAAAAGTTATAACCCGACTAAATTATATCGCTTCTTCTTCTTCTTACTTACGACTTGGTACTAGGGTACAAATGTAAATTGGTCGGGTTAATAAACTAAAGGCACTCTTTCAATAATATACTGAAAAAGCACGCGTGTTTAATATCTAGGATTGTGAGCCAAAAATCGGTGGAATAAAAACGTCGTTTTGAGCAAGTGTGTTGAAAAATATATTTATAACTTAGTTGTCATGCACGCTCGACTAACTTCGTTTCTCGCGGCAACGCTTTGGCGGACGCTGGCGGCCCTGTTCGGGAATAAGTGTCGTGCGTTAATATATTTTTTTATTAAATTAAATAAATTATTACAACAAAAGTAATATAGTTACTGTTTTTCCATTTCATGTCCTAATTAATGCAGAATAATGGGTAAAATGCACCAAATTTCTGTATTTTAAGAAATTTTATACTTGACCAGTGAGTTTTGGTTTCGGCCGAAACTGAAGCCACGACCGAACATTCGGTTTCGGTTTCGGCCGAGTTTCGGCCAAAAATCAAGTTTTGGCGGAAGTTTCGGTTTCCTTGACTACGTGAGTTTCGGTTTCGGCCGAAACGAAGCCACGGCCGAATACTTGGTTTCGGCCGGAAAACCAGTTTCGGTCGGACACTAGTTATAACTATGTATCATGTTATTTTCTTCGAATGAATGCAAGGTGCAGAGCATTAGCCTAGAGTCAATAATTTTATATTTATTTAGTGCGATAAAATTTTAGGTCCCTACCTATGGATAGGGTGTTTCACAACAATGTAATGCAGGAGGCATTAAGTAGGTACAGTCAACAGCACGCTAAGCTTGACACTCTGAACTTTGCACCTCCCCCACCCCCCTGTATTCTATGACGCGCAGTATAAATCAGAGATCATCTTAAACTGGTAGTATAAAGCTTGACTTGCTCTTGACTGCACATCCACCTGTTTTGTAGTCGAGACGTAGACGGTGCGCTTTTAATAAGGGGTCGTCCATTAATCACGTGAGGTTTGAAAGGGGGGGGGGGGGGGGAGTGGTTCAGAAAAAATCACGAAATATCACAAGGAGGGGTGTAATGAGATATCACGTGTATTTATTTTTCATTGTGTTCAAGTATAGCACGTGACTTTTTATTGATACTTAATTTACCAAAATTTTATTCTTTTGTCATCGAAAATTTTAATAGGTATACTATCTACTAAAAAAATACACGTGATTTCGGTATGGGGGGGGGGGGGGTCGGTATTCTAAAACCTCACCACACATCACCAAGGGGGGGCGGGGGGTCAAATAGTTGCTAAAAAATCTCACGTGATTAATGGACTACCCCTAAGAAAGGTTATATCGCGATAAATAATGATAAATAATTAAAGAACGTAATACCTATTGTAATAGCCGCAAATCGTTAATACTTATTAGGTCTTTACTTATGAAATTGTCGTTTTTTATGAAAATTTTAAAATAAAAAAAAATAAAAAAAAATTTTAGCTTTAATCAAAGTAGGTACCTACTGGCCCAAATTATCTATACAATTTTGCCATTTTGATAGCAGTTTGTTTATCCCTTTACTGTAGAAGTCTGCCGGACGGGAGGCGATGAAGTCAGCGAAAGCTGTTTGAACTGTCTCTCGGGTGTTGAATTTTTTCCCACGTAAAGAATTGTCTATAAAAAAAAAGTAGTAATCTGTTGGAGCAAGGTCCGGTGAGTACGGTGAGGGACGGAGAACTTCTAGTTGTAGCTCTTGTAGCTTTGCGATGGTCTGTCGTGAAGTGTGAGCTTGCGCGTTGTCGTGGAGAAGCAATAGGGAAGAGCGATTGACCAGTCTTGGTTGTTGAATTGCGAGCTTCTCCATAGTTGTTGGCAATTCTTGGCAATAGACATCTGCCGTCACTGTTGCGCCATTCGGTAAAAAGCTGTGATGTACAAGTCCGGCACTGGTCCACCAGACAGTCACCATCATCTTTCTATGAGTAATATTTTTTTAACACACTGATTAGGTGCTGTACTCGGGTCCACCCACTGCGACGAACGCTTACGGTTGTCGTACTAAGTAGATCCACTTTTCATCGCTGGTAACAATTCGATTTAAAAATCCCTAGTTTCTATGCCGATTCAGTAATTCTATGCATGCTTCGACGCGTTAGTCTCGGTGTTGGTCGCTTAGTTCGTGTGACATCCACTTATCTAGCTTTTTTATCTTTCCGATTTGACGCAAGTGCTTCAATGTTATTTTGACACTAACTCCGATCCCCGCAGCAAGCTCAGCCGTAGATTGAGTTGGATGGAACCGCTTCCACTATCGCCTTCAATTCATCGTTGTCGACAATGGTCACTGGCCGACCGCGAGGCTCGTTCTTCGACTCAAAATTTCCAGATTTAAAACGATGAACCAATAATGGACCGTGTTTATGCAAGCAGTGTTAGGACCATACACGTCGTCGTCGTGTTGTTTACGCAAAGGCGCAAAGGTATTTCCACGTAGGAACTCATTTCGAAAATTGTACGAATTTTCAGTTTATCCATGGCGCCAAAAATCTACGAAAATTTCTCAAAAACAAAACACTATCTAAAAAGTAATGACTGAATTTTAAATCAGATTATCACAGCTTTCGAATAAAATTTGAATTTCGAATTGCGCGCCAATCCACAGATAGTTAAATCTGAAAATGCTGGTTATAAAATCTGCAATTTCATAGGGAAATACCTATTAGGTACCATGTATGTAGATACACATACAGGTATGTAGATAAGGTGAAACAATAAAATTTTCAGCCTATTGTAATTCACTGTCAAAAATGTCATGTCAAATTTTAAAGTTTTTTGGGTTATGCCATTAAAGTCAAAAATAATTTATTTTCTGTTTTTCCCCGCCAGCGAAAGAATAAGAAAAAAGTATAAAATAACAACTAGAAAGGTCAATAGTCTAGAATGCGTTTCATCAAATATGTAGTTCCTATTCCGATAAGCTTAGCGTGTTGAAGCTTTTGAGAGACAGGGGAGACAACATGACAGCATAAGAACTATATAATGAAACAATAACAAGGCACTCTAAACACGTCCATGAAGATTAGATGATTATATTTTATGAGTTTTATGACAGATGTATTTATTTAGGTTTTTCTTCAACGCTATCTATTGACACCTTTGATTGAATACTCAACTGACAGATTCCACCGAAAATGCCTCATTTAAATTGGTAGCGTTTGTTCTCAAAGATGTTAGAGATGTTATATACCTACGTCTTTATTATATTAAACATCATTGGTTTGTTCTATACAATATTTTTATAATGTTTTTTGTGATAGCCCGGACGGTTAAAGAGCCGGCCGAAAATCAGTGAGGCTCGGGTTCAAATCCTGGCATGTACCAATGAGTTTTTCAAAAACTTACGTACATATTTATCACTAGCTCGACGGTGAAGGAAAACATCGTGAGGAAACCCGCAGGTCTCAGAATTAATTCTGAGACATGTGTAAACAGACCCGGTCCGGCGATAGGCTCACCACCTATCACGTTTAGGGGTCCAATAGGAATATATCTCGTGAAATGTGGGTATATCCAGTAATGGAATACCTCTGCCTACTAAACTGCCTGCCTACCTATAAAAAGGCGTGAGATTATATTTATATATATTTTATATATACTATATATATATATATATATTTTATATATTTTTCAATGTCCCTATTAATTGCCCATGTACCTATACTAACTTATTGACTCCTAAACTCTTATCAGCAAAATAATTGTTAAGTTAATATGTAGGTAGGTACTTACGGTCCTTGCGAATAAGTGCACCTCAAGTAGGTACCTAGGTACTATTTATAAATAGCGTCAGTTAAAAATATTTGTCCTTTACAATAGGTCTTAAGTACCTAGTACTTACTCATATGTAGGTAAGCAGGTAAGCACTAGAACTATTGAGGTTACTTCGGTTCGATACTTTCCGTTTATAAATTTTCTGAACTCGAGGTCCTGTAGGTACTTTGCATTTGATTTTTAACATCTTTGTATGTACCTAGATTGGCCACAATACTTCATCTAAGTATGACATGTACCTATTGTAATACTACTATAACTAATTGGAATTAACGGCATTCAATAAAATGTGAACCCACTCCCAGTAAGGTCAACAGAAATAGGTAAATTGTCCTCTCTGATACAAGGCAAATCACAGTCTATCTCTACTAGTTTCTGAGTTCCGCGCAGGTTGCTTATTATCAAAGAGATTAAAATATAATAGGACATAGAGGGGGAATTGGGAATATTTACATACAAAAATTTTAAGCATGTTTGAAACTCAAGCGTCATGTCAGTTAGTATGAATGTGAGCTGTCATTCGGTCGAAATTGTACTAGACTTATTCCACTTGAAATAACTTTTGGCTTCAAATTTTCCTAGCTTTGTCCCCTCTATGCCCTATTATATTTTAATCTCTTTGCTTATTAATATTATACACCGTAAAAGAAGCCGGTTGAAAGTCAATAAACTGTAAACTTGTTTGTCAACTGCTTTAGAAATTTGTCAGTGAAGACAGGGTAATAACCGATTTGCAACTTTGTCTAAAAATCACCTCGGTAACTGTTAACCTTCTTTTAACTTAACAATTGTCACTTATTGTTACGTTAATATACATGTATAACAAAGCAAAATACTCACGGAACACGTACTCATTGAAATCTCCTTGACTTGTCTCAAGATAGGGTTATTGCCCCCCCCCCCCCCCGGAAATGGGAGAATCGTGTTACATGCGGAAAACGCCACCTGTCGTATTATGAAGACCTTAGTTTTACAAAAAAATCCTGCTGTCTTATACCTACTTACCTACGTATTCTTAACCTAACCCGGTTACGATAGAACTTTGGTTTTGTAGAGACGCCCAGTGGGTAAATGTCTAATAAACATAATCTGCAACGGCAAAGCCGCTAACGCATCCAAAAAATAAAATAATCACGACATCGATCTCAAAAGTAAGAGTACTGCTGATTCCGCTTCACAGCGACTAAACTTATTTTAATTTACTCCTGTCATTTTCTTTCTCCCAGAAAAGAAAAGAGATGAGAGACATCTAGTCCAATCAAATTAAAATTAGTCCTGTCAACTAAGGCATTTCATAACGTGTTTAGTGCTTATGTACTTAAAGAAGTCACTAAATTCGGTAGGTTCTCTTCTATCCCTTTTTTTTGAGGTAAGACAAAGACGGGTCGCGCCACATCTGCGGAACGTACAGCGCCGAAGGTTCGGTGAACAACATACATTGACCTTTCACTTTAAAGATAAATGGAACAGCCACCCGCGTCAACCGTAATGTATGTTGTTCACCGAACCTTCGGCGCTGTACGTTCCGCAGATGTGTCGCGACCCTAAATAAAATTGGTTTAGTCGGTGTAAAGCAGAATCGTCCTAGTGTAAAAATAAGGACAGATTTTAAAGCGGGGTTTCTTACATAGGTAATAATAATAAGTTTATTGGTAGGTATACCAAAACTTTACCTATTTACAGGTAAGCAGGTAGCTTTGATTGTAAATAATCAAAGGCAGGTAGGTATGTACATAAAAACACTGTCAGCAGGGGCCAAAATGTCAAAACCAGTCTTTAGTTAAACCAAAGAGATTAAAATATAATAGGACATGCCATATTATATTTTAATCTTTGAGTTAAACAAAGTCGAACGCAGATAAAATAATAGGTAGGTAGGTACCTAGTTTTCAGTAAAAAAGAGATGTTCGCATCACAATAAATATTACAACGGTAAGTGGAACAAGGGCGTGAGACGCGACACTGTGGAAATGCAAATAAAAGTTCTTTTACTGTCTGCCATAAAAAAATATTTAAGAAAAACCTTTTTTTTAATCCTCACGACTTTTGCGACTTTGTCTTGCTAATGAAGATTATTGTAAACAAACGGATAGCGATTAATGTTTATGAATCCATATTTTCAAATTCATGAAAGCGAATTGCCTTGTAACCTTTTGTGAATGAATCTAATATTGACAAAGTGATAGCACGTGATAGCTATACGTCTTTCTATATATAATATCTTTGATAAGGAGGCATATTTTCAGCTTTTACAATAAATTAAGTAGGTAGGTAGGTACCTACCTACTTAGTAGTTTTTCATTTTGCAGAATGACAATAATCTAGGTAGTACTCAATATAATGCTTCAAGATGAGCACTATTGTTCTCTTTATATTGCATTTCTATTATAGAGCTATATTTAGAGCTTGTTCAAGTTGATATACAATTGCAAGATTATCTTTCACAAAGGCGTGATGGCCTTGTTAATAGGTAGGTAAAATCTTTTTTATAACTTAATAGGTACCAGTCTGGAAAATTCAAAACATTCGTGCACCTCAAAGAGATTAAAATATAATAGCTAGGGGGCATCGGGAATATTTTCATACAAAACTTTGAAGCATGTTTGTAGCTCAAGAGCGTCATGTCAGTTAGTATGAACGCGAGCTGTCATTCGGTCGAAATTGTACTAGACTTATTCCACTTGGAATAACTTTTGGCTTCAAATTTTCCTGTGTGCATCTGGATTGAGGGCCCACTTTTTAAATTATTGCGAAACGAAATGATACTTACAGGGCATTTACTTAAAATTTTGTAAAACCTAAAGCAAAGATTCTTAAATTTCTTAAACGTGAATCAAAAGAGTTATGGTCAAATAGCTTGGGCCCTCAATCCTGACGCCTGCATAAAACGGCATAGTCGAATCTCAGAAAGTACTATCCCTAGGATAATAATTTTTATTCGAGTATTTAGTTAGGAATTTGTTAAATACATTAAGAAATTGTCAAGTCTTAAGAATGCGACAATACAGATTTATGGCGGTTTAGCTTGGGCCCTCAATTCAGCAATTTTGATATTGTAGAATCAGCAAAAAATATGAGTTTTTCTAAGGAAAGATATTAATACGACTTTAATATATTTGAGTACCATATCTCGGAAAATTTGTTAAAAAGAAATAACGACACAAAAGTTAATTGTTAAAAAGTTATTGAAATTCGTATTTTTTCAAAACGTCTGAACTGAGGGCCCAAGGTTTTTGTCAGTATTGACTAGACTAAGCTTTCTACACTACCGCACTTTAGGCTAAGTATTTTAACAAATTCTTAACTAAAAGGCTACAAAGCGTCCATTCTTCTAAATGCCGTACTTTAGGAGAAAATTGATTTACGATGTTTTATATAAGAAAATTCAGTAGGGTGACCATAATGTTTATCGTAAGTATAAACAAGTATTCGTTGTGATCATGTAAGTAGTATTTTTTAAGCGCAGATACAATATATATAATTATACAACGCGTAACAGAAAAAGCGCAATTCCTCATACACCCCGGTTAGTAAATTAATATAAAAAAAGATGCAATCGAACTTTAGTTGTGTCCAATTTTCTTAAATATCGTTCTATAATAGTACGATTTCAATAGATAGCATTAAATTCAGCTATGCTAATTCATTTTTCGGAAAAATTTAACACATATTAAAATTAGATGAAATCGAATATGTAGTCGATACTGAACAAACTAATTTCAGGAATTGCACTTATTCTGTTACATATTGTATATAATATATAAAGCTCGATATAATTACATATATACGATTAGCTGTGCTGTGCCTTCACCTACGTATGCGTGGAAAAATAAAATAAGAAAGTGCCAATAATCAATGAAATTATGTACCTATTGGACGTATTAAAATTATAACCCTGTATATTAACAACTAGCATTGCCTTGCGGTTTCATCCGCGTAGTTCCCGTTCCCGTGAAAATACGGGAATAAAATATAGCCTTTGTTACTCCCTGGTAATGTATCTTTCCATTTTTAAAAGAACTTTTTAAATCGGTAACGTGGTTTAGGCCTGTTCCCGTGGGAAAATTATAGCACATGTTACTCCCAGAAAAGTACGCTTTCCACTGGCAAAACATTTTTTTTAAATCGGTAAAACCGGTAGTATTGGAGCCTTTTCAATACAAAAAATCAAAAAATTCAAAGCAGAGCCATTTTACTAAGATTAATAATAATAGGAAAGTAATAAGGCTATTAGGACTAGAATCCAAAGGCCGCTAAACAATAAAAAAAAACCATACAAGTATGGAGCGATTGTGGGTCTTTTTTTTTTAACAAACTTTTTTCAACAGTAAAATAATAGCACTTTTACTGATGACTTCATTAAGACTTCTTGAGGCAATCCAAAAATGTTTATCCCTGGCATTTTATCGAATTTCCCATTCACTGCACACTGTCACGGACCCTTGCTACCACAGAGCTAGATTAATGATCTGTGTTTGCCACAGAGGTATAATATACTATCACTAATATGAGTCAAAACCCGAAATACACAGCAAAATGAAAATTAAACAAAAAACATGACGGGGACGCGCGTACGTCAGGCGTCAAAAATACGAATACTATGATAACCATTTAAATAACACCTTTTATTAATTTTGGATCACACAAAACGTAATCGCTTCCGACAACAACTTATGAAATATCTTCTAAGAGGGTACATGCTGATTTGTCTCAAAAAAGTAACAAAATCATATACACCCTACTGAATTTTCTCATATAAAACATCGAAAATCAATTTTCTCCTAAAGTACGGCATTTAGAAGAATGGACGCTTTGTAGCCTTTTAGTTAAGAATTTGTTAAAATACTTAGCCTAAAGTGCGGTAGTGTAGAAAGCTTAGTCTAGTCAATACTGACAAAAACCTTGGGCCCTCAGTTCAGACGTTTTGAAAAAATACGAATTTCAATAACTTTTTAACAATTAACTTTTGTGTCGTTATTTCTTTTTAACAAATTTTCCGAGATATGGAACTCAAATATATTAAAGTCGTATTAATATCTTTCCTTAGAAAAACTCATATTTTTTGCTGATTCTACAATATCAAAATTGCTGAATTGAGGGCCCAAGCTAAACCGCCATAAATCTGTATTGTCGCATTCTTAAGACTTGACAATTTCTTAATGTATTTAACAAATTCCTAACTAAATACTCGAATAAAAATTATTATCCCAGGGATAGTACTTTCTGAGATTCGACTATGCCGTTTTATGCAGGCGTCAGGATTGAGGGCCCATGCTATTTGACCATAACTCTTTTGATTTACGTTTAAGAAATTTAAGAATCTTTGCTTTAGGTTTTACAAAATTGTAAGTAAATGCCCTGTAAGTATCATTTCGTTTCGCAATAATTTAAAAAGTGGGCCCTCAATCCAGATGCACACAATTTTCCTCGCTTTGTCCCCTCTATGCCCTATTATATTTTAATCTCTTTGGTGCACCTACTTACAAGTACCTACGTAAGTTGAGTACGTACAGTCGCGCTCGTCTACATGACAACGAATGTGAACTTTTTTTTTAACTTTTTGGGAACAATACTTCGTGAGAACTCTCGAGGATGATAATTGTTGTGTCATTTCAACTCATTTGTCAACCTACACTTGCAAAGTTTCAAGTCTTTATGACTCATAGGAGGTAAAACGAATTAGTTTGTTACATACCTAAGTAACTAGTTTGTTAGTTACAAATTAAATCGTGTAACTGTCAGAATTTTTCAACCCACGCAAAGGTAACTGACATGGCTTAACGTCTTTAATTGTGCGTAGACACAACAAAATCCTCCTTTTCACACGTACCGGTTTCCGCTAGGAGTAAAAGTGTTCTGTGGTGAAAAGGCACATAATGCCACGAGGCGGTTACCCATTCACTAACTGACCGCGTCCAACATTGCTTTAACCAGTGTGATCGTTACAAACACACTGGTACCGCAGGGCTACCAAGCGCTTTAACTTATCATGTAAGTTAAAATAAAAACTCAAAACTATTGAAACACATAATTATTCACTGATATCATCCATATTATTTAGGGCCTTAATATTAATATTTACAAAGGTATGTAAGTTAAAAAGTGTTTTATTTCTCGAGCGGCGAGTAGTTAAGGAGTTTTTCAATTAGGTCCACGTGCCCCAGCAGCATTCTTCGGCAGCAGTACCTCTTCAGGCCAAGAGCATCAAGGGCATCGCTGTAACAATCATTGGTATAAATAAACCAGTGTTGTCTCAAGTTTTGTTAAGGTGTAGAGTGAAATGCATTGTCTGTTTTCGTAGGTATATAACTCAATGAAAAAATTAAAATGTATTTATTCTGTAGGTAATAAGAATTACACTTAGAACAGTCAATAGTCTAACAACAAAGCAAAAGTAAACTCGTCCATGAAGATTGGGTATAAATGTAAACAGCAGCCCATCTCCACCGAAGAGTTGCTGGTTCCAAATGCAGTATCTCGAGAAGAACCAGCAAGAAACTCAAGTGCAGCTCTTTTTAATCTCATGTCTTAGTAGTAAATAAGGATTCCACAATATAGATATTATCTACTTATATACAATAGACAGATTTCAAGGGCACATCCAGGGGTACCCAATTTACACTTCTACACTAATATTAGAGAGAGATGAAAGATTTGAATGTTTGTATCTTTGTAACGAATAAAATCAAAAACTACCTAATGGACCGATTTTAAAAATTCTTTCACCAATGGAAAGCTACAATATTCCCGAGTAACAAAGGCTATATATTATTCCGGTATTTCCCACGGGAACGAAAACTACGTGGGGAAACCGAATAGAACAGCTAGTAGAATATAAGAAAGAAATATTATGTTTCATCTATTTACAAGCTACTTTTAATCTCGGTGGAAAGGTAATCTTTCATATACTCGTATCTATTACTAAAAGTAGAGCTCGAGTAATTTTTCCTTTAACGAAATCTCAGACAAATAATAAAACATAATATTTAAATTCCCCAACCACAGAAACATTTTACCTTAACGAAATCTCAGACAAATAATAAAACATATTTAAATTCCCCAACCACAGAAACATTTTACCTCGTCCTCATTTTAATCACGAGGCTCGTGTTAACTTTATTGTTCATAACTATACATTTAGTTGTAGTTTCCAATGACAAGTAATTTGTACGTGACCGACGCAGATGTTTAGTATCGTAATTACTTCTTAACAAATATTTTTTCAGTTTTACTGCCTTTTACATTGTAAATACTGTTATGAGTAAGTATAACACAAAATTACAAAATTGTTCAGTTGGTCGTTGTTTTTCAAAATCATTTTATTACATAATACTAGTTGTTCGGCGTGGTTTCACCCGCGTAGTTCCCGTTCCCGTGAGTATACGGGAATAAAATATAGCCTATGTTACTTCCTAATAATATGGCTTTCCATTAGTAAAAGATTTTTTAAAATCGGTCTGTGAAATTTGCGTCAGTCGCCAGTGGCCGCAGTGGAGCTCTGAGCAAATAGCGGTGCACACCTCTTGACACCATTAGCTGCCCCCTTTCTGTCAAAGGCCCAACGCGCACCGCTGGAAAAACAGCGGAGCGCATTTGAAGACACAATTAATTAATATAAGCCTTTTTTCGTTCTTTTCATGCAATTATTGACCGTATGTTCGACAAAATTGTTGTCTTCAAAATTCGCTCCGCAGCGCTTCTAGCGGTGTGCTCAGGGGGCATTCTTGTTTCCCGGGACTCGGACTTAGGTCGAGAGGAGGAACAGCATGGGGGTTTTTAGTCAGTGCAAGCCTGACATAACCTGGTTGCCGTCCCCGCTACCACCAGGTATGCGTAAAGCATTTTCTCCACATGCAAAAGAAAAAAAAAAGGGGGGCAATTCTACTAAATGTCAACGGTTACAGTTGAATGACAATGACATGGTCAGTCGGTGGTGTTTTTTTCTCTGAAAGTGTCAAAATAACACCATTGAGTAACCATTGACATCTCATTGTCATCCAACTATGACCGTTGACACTTAGTAGAATCGGCCCCCTGGGCCTATAGCAGCGTGTCGGCTTTTTTAGGAGGTCCATCTAGTAGGTAGTAAGACCGTCCGTCAGATTCATAAATTACGAGGGTTGGTTCAGGCGTCTTTTATATCACACCAAAGTCGAGAAATCCATCCCACAGCATCTTACTCCCATAGCTCATATAATTTTACATCGTTCCAGCTATCAGGGACTGTCTTCGAGAAAATCCAATTGATATTCTGGGACACAGACCCTGGTAGCAGTACCATTCTCACATTTATAGTATTTTGGTACAAAATGCCTCGGTGCTGTTAGCTTCAGCTCTACGCGTGCCTATCAAGTGTCCTATATACGTACCTACCATAATAATAGCCTGTTTATCGGTCATAAATTTGATTATACTAGACATAAATGTTCTTTTATTTAACATCTTAAAGATTGTCTTGCTTTCCAGCATAGGCCTCCCCAAGAGTTTGCTATATTGTGCGGGTCTGTGCTTTTCTCCTCTAACTCGCTACTCTTCTAACGTTCGTCCATTAGACCATTTGTATTTTGTACTCCTACTCATATAGCCTGCCCACTTTCATTTTAGTTTTTTAATAAAGTAAGTTATAACAGTAAGTATTTCTAGTTTCGTTTTATAAAGTGACTTCTTTAAATTTAACTTTTAGTTTAAGTTTAGTTTAACCTAAATTGATTTTTAATTGTTACGGTGCCCATTGGAACCGCGCGGTGCTCGACGAATTAATATTGAGTATGCTTCGTTTCATACGGTGTTGGCAAATTTCTAGTTTGTATAATATATTATTTTTTGTTATGCTTGCTGTTTGGCAACCATACTTAGTCTTTATGACAGGTAAAATATGTATATACTTAAACCAAATAATATTTTCCTCTTAGGGCCACACATGAATGATGGGGGCACATCAGGGGTTTTTCATAATCTCCTTGAGAGACCAGTATCTTTTCCATGCCAAGCTGATGCTGTTTTTTATGTGTCTGTAAGGTCTTTTGGAGATATGATCTGCCCGAGGCTTAGGTAGTACCGAGGTATGTGTCTCTACCAATTCAATGTCAAGTTTTTATTGATATTTTCCTCATCGCGAAGTTAATGCGAGACCGTGACAAACATAATACAGACATAATGTATGTATAGTTCAGATGTCTTGTGACTCAATGAGATACATTCAAATAGGTACACACATAAATAAAAATGAATGATCAAGTCTGTAAGAGAATTTTAAGTTTTTTTCACAGACCATTAGATGGTCTGTGGTTTTTTTTCCTTTTCTCTATAAAAGCTAACCTACCCTAATACACGATTTTTTACAAGATCTTTAGCATCAGAAAGCTATTGAAATCATCCCATTGACAGCATCCTATATACATTCACTGGGAAGAATAACTTATGAATTAAATCCATGCGCTGGCGCGTTATCTATGGCATGAAAATGTATACTAATATTGTAAAGAAACTAATGTTTTAGTTTTTTTGTCTGCTTGTTTATAATTAATGGGCTTCTGAACTACGAAAGTAAATCATAAAAATATATTTAGCAATAGATAGGTACCTTACTTTTCTGGTACATGTTCATAATGGGGTATAATAACTACCCCACGGGATCAGGACTGACGTGATTGCAAGCAATCGCGGCGAAGAGCATTCCAAATATCGGTACATGTTGAACTCTAAAGATAGGTGAGGTGGAACAAAGGTTCCCAAACTAGGAGAACTTGTGCTAAGGTATTTGAGTATTAAACCAACCGGAGACCCAACTGACAGGCGTTCCCCTCTGCCAAAAAAAAAAGTGACGGTCAACGATTTTACCTGTAAAGCTTGGGTCCCACGGTCCGTAAAATCGCGGATGCACGCAGACCAGCTCGCACGACGCACCGTGGGACCGGCCTCGTCCGTGATAGCACAGAACGTCTGTGGCGGTGCGCCCGTATCCATCGTGAGTCGGTAACTTCAAAGGTGCGCTCTTCTCTCTCTTTCTTTCGCTTTGCATTATGACAACATAAAAACATCTACACACACCGACACGCACCGTTGGACCGGCCCTGCCTGTGGTGCGTCGCCGTCCGTGCTCGTCGGCTGAGTGTGGCTGATCCGTAGAATAGCGGACCGTGGGACCCCAGCTTTATATACAACTAGTTTTTTTGAGTTCACGGAGTGCTCGGATTGGTGAATGTATTTGTGTGCATCTAGTTCAAGCTAGTGTTTAATTGTTTTGTCAAAAAATGCGTTTGTGTTAACATTATTTGCAGACTTTTTTGCAAAGAAACTAGTGCGCGTGACGTCTCCTGTTGGTTTAATATTCAAAGGCTAAGGCACCCCTGACTCCACCTCTTAATTATATAATGGGTTCGATTCTGTTTAAGGTGACTAAGCTTATTTTAGTTTACTCCTGTCATTTTCTTTCTCAGCGAAAAGAAAAGAGACGAGAGATATTTAGTCCTGTCAAATTAAATTTAGTCCTGTTAACTAAGGCATTTCATAACGTGTTTAATGCATAAGTAAAGAAATCACGACTAAAATACAGCCTCTGACAGGACTAAATTCGGTAGGCTATCTTCTATCCCTTTTCTTATTTTGATGTAAGACAACGACAGGACTAAGCTAAGTTTTGTCGCTGTAAAGCAGAAACGAACCCAGTAACAATGGAATATAAAATGTTTTCCAAGAATTGGTTATTTACAAATAAAATTATACTCAAATGACATAATATAACAAAGTGACGAAATCAAAGAAAAAAATTACCAAAAACCTAATCATGTTATTGAAATCGCAAAATAACACTGACTGTATTGAATAAACTGGAGACCATTATTTGCAGAGGAAAATGAAAATTTGTTGTTCACGGAGCCATTTTGTTGCAGGTGGCACATAAAATGAAATACGTAATACGTTGGTATTTAAATTCATGTGTCACCTGCAAACAATGTACACATTTACGTACACGCGTTGTACATTGTGGATGATAAGTTATTAAGAAATATGAATGTTGTTACTTGTTGGTGATACCACGGTTCTCCGATTTACGATATTAAAGTTAATGACTTCAATTAATTCATTCCGAAAATATTTATCTTTTGAAAAATCTCAAATACAAAATTAAATAGCTATTACATAACATCAAAGTTTAAGAAAAGACCAAATCTTTTCAAAACAACTTTGGTTAGTAGTTAGGTGTAATTCTTAAAAACTACACACGGTGCTGCTCGCCGTTCTGCTACTAGAACTTGGCTTAGTATTTCTCAAGAATATTTCATATTGTAATGCTTTGTTTAAAGTTTACTCAACAGCCTACGAAACACAATGAGACCAATACTTTAAGTCCTTCCTTTGGATACACAAGAGCTCATCATGTCACTAGACAGTCACCCATTGACTGTGCCATACATAAAATAAAATAAAAATAAATAATCTCACGCCTTTTATCCCTGAGGGGGTATATACCTACATTTCACGAGATATATTGGACCCCTAAATGTGATAGGTGGTGAGCCCATCGCTGGGCCGGGTCTATTTACGCATGTCTCAGAATTAATTTTCTTCACGAAGTTTTCCTTCACCGTCGAGCTCGAGATAAATGTGTACGAAAGTTTTTGAAAAACTCATCGGTACATGCCAGGATTCAAAACCGATTGCCATACATGTAAAAACTAAAATTCTAAACTCCTACTACTCTATGTTGTGTACACTCAAGAGCACATGAAGTTTTACACTTGTAGTGCGAGTCTGACCTCTACGGCGATTGTAATAAGAATCTTACAAAGTCTTATTTTGCTATTTCCCATAGGAGTTTGTCAAAATATTATTAATATTTTCTTTCTTTCATAAACATCTGAAGGTTTTTTTTTTTTCTTTAAAGTTTACAACCTACCAGATGCCAATTCTTCCTTGGGAATGTTATTATAGTGGTGGTTATTGCACCATCATTTGCCTACAATACTAATTGTTTGTAGGAAGAAATTTACTTAAAATATATTAAGGCAGATAGTTATTTGGCAAATTTGTGTTATCTGGCAGGCTGATAATGATGATAAAAATTTTGTTACCAGCTGGCCTATTGTCTATTTAGAACCTCTTCATTTTGTCTTTCTTCGCTTCTACCGTACATCTGTCATTACCGCCAGTGTAAGAAGAGCAAGCACTGACAGCAACTTAAGTCAAACAACGATGATTGCGATAAAATTTACAAGCAGATAATAAGGCCACTGATCCATAATATTATTCAAAACAATATTATTACTTTTGGCACAGTATTGACGAAACTCGAAAGACCGAAAAGCATGCATGAGTTATTTGATGGATGTCAGAGGTCTGCCAGGTTCATAGCAAGATAGGTATCTGTATTATATTGACATGTTGGCTCAGTTGGTAGTGACCCTGCCTTCTAGGTCGGTAGCTGGTTTGATTTCCAAATGTGGTCAGCGAGGGTTACCCACTTTTACATTGAGAGGTCCAAAAATATGCTAGTGTAATGTGGGTATTTCCAGAAATGGTATATCTCTGCCTATCCCCTCCAGGATAAAATGCATTATGATTATTTTTTAAGATCGTTACCCCTCAGTGTACTCAGCTTGCAGGAGTCCTAGATAGGCTTCCCATTTGTTGCCTATTACTTTGCCACAAGTGAAACAGCGCACCGGAATAATCATCTTCACTCTGAAAATAAGTTACAAAATATTATAATCAAATACAATTTTTAGGTTATGTTTAGCAGGAGTTTGGATGGATAACATTGATATAATATTACTTATGATCACCTTATTTCCTTTATACTGGTAAACAGTAATTTATAATCTTTTTTGATGAAGAATCATAGAAAAATCAACAAACAAGTCAACTCTATCTGCGCGTTACGTCAAACCACAGAACACTATTACTTGCGTCAAACAAACCACAGACTAGTAACTAGCATCGAACGAATCACGAATGGAATGGAATGAACGAAACTCATCTCATATCAAACAAACCACAGACTAGTAACTAGCGTCGAACGAATCACGAATGGAATGGAATGAACGAAACTCATCTCATATATAATAATCTACTCTGTGGAATGAACAAACAACGACAGATTTAGATTTAGCATGGACCTCCTACCACAGCCTCCTACTTCCATGGGATTTAGTGATAAACATTTGGATACACATGTTATATTATATAACATATTTTTTTGTCTTGTTTCAGCTTTCATTTATTTTTCAAAATGACGCTGAGTATGGAACAGCACAGAAACACAGAAGATAGCCAAATGGTATGTATGTACATTGTAATTGGACTAAGTAGGTATCCGGTTAGACTTATTGATTAAAAATCACAAAGTATAGGTAAATATTTAGTTTTATCATGTGACTTTATTTTTGAGTTTGTGGCTGCGTGGTTCTGGCTACGTGATTATTTTTATGATATGCAAATGTAAGTATAAAACATATATTTAGGTCATATTGTATCCGATATTATTTTTTTAATTTCATGTCGTGTGTTTAGTGCTGCTGGCTAAATTGCCAATGCCTTATGATAATAATAAAAAAATATCAATCAGCAGGTCCTGTCAGCAGTGTTGCCAACGTAGCTACTTTATAGCTAGATCTAGCAATTTTTGGGTGTCAGGCAGCAACTTACAGAATCTTGTAGCTAAATTTAGGTACTTTTTCTAGTTACTTTCACAAGATGTGAGTACTTCCGAGACTTCGTAGTACGGTATCAGTCCTTAAGTTATACCTAAACGTGGTTATCTTATTTATTAATTAATTTAGTTTATTAGTAACACCTGGATAAATGAAGGTAATAAAAAAGATTTCTACTTTTAAAGCTTAGACTGCGTTCTACCTTGTCTTATTTTATCAATTTAAAATTTTTGCTCGTTGTTATAGTATTGTGAACATTGATTAACTTTTGATTTACCTATGAAAAAATAGACAGTACCTACCTACTTACGTACAGAAATAAAGACTATGTTGGGAAAATATAAAATGAGTTTAAAGGTTTTGTACGGACTTCTTTTTTGTGACAACAATACATACAAACATATTTGTAATTTAATTATGTATGGTCATTATATGTGACCTGCTGATTTAAAAATTGTGTTGAATTTAATCTCCAATGATTTTTAGAAGATAAAGTTATTGTAATTGCTTGCGATTTTATTGTTTACTTATTTTTAGGTTTTAGCTACTTCTAGCTACTTTTTTTTGTCAAGAAATCAGGCAATCTGGCCACTTTTCTCAAGATATCTAGCTACAGGGTGGCCACTAATACTGTACTGCGAGCAGGCAATGAAACACCGGAATAAAATTGTAGATCGGAATGTAATGTATAGCGCCGCCGGTTCCTCGATCGACGTGAAGAAAGAAGACTTGAAGAAGAATGAGTACAACCGCTCTTTTCAGAGCGACTCAAAAGTTTCAATATTATGGGTGCGGTACGCCGCCACAAGCAAGGGTAATGGTAGCAGTTGGCAACACTGCCTGTAAGTCTGTCTGCTGTAACCTACGGCTTTGTTAGTGTTATGTTAAGGTTATGGGTGTTATGGTATTCGAAATGTTGAAATAAATTGTAAGACTTGACTTCAAAATATCTCGTGAGGTTTTTTAGATTACTGAGTTGTTTAAAAAGCGGCAATGTGAAGGAATACAGAGTAACCTTAACACAAAATACAACGAAAACTTGATAACAAAAACCATATGTTTGTTTTTATCTATTTGCTTTCATAACAAAACTACGCAAATGAATGTTCGTAATCAGTACAAATTACTTCCGGTGCTCAAGTTTCAACTATAACATTTTACTTTAGTGAGAAACCAATCATTTGACACCCGTAAAGAAGTATTTAAGGGTTAGAACGTATTTTAAATGTCGTGATAAAGTTTAAATTTGAGTTGCTATGCTCATATAAGCATGACTAATCGTCCCGCTTATTGTTTGATATCATGTTCCTCAAATAAAGCACACTGTGTTATATCGTGAACATAAACATGACTAGAGTGAAGAAGAAACGGTCTAAACTTCAATATTCCTAGTAATTTTATTGAAATGACTGAAGATTTCGTTTAACTAAAGTCAGGTTTAAAGTAAAGAATCGTAGTTTAGTCTACGCGCGATATGGGCACTTAGGTTTCAAGTTGATTGTGCATAGTGAAGCAACTAAGTAATCATGGATTCGGACGAAGACATTCAGCCGCTCATATACCATGGGGCTGATACAGGGGAATCCCGTGATCTATACTTGCAGCTTACAGTGCAGATGCTTAATACGGATCCTGAGTTTGATCAGGTAAATGATAAAATGACTGCCTGATTGTTGATATATCAACGCACAGCCTAAACCGCTGGGTCTAAAGACTTGAAATTTTGCACTAAGATAGCTTATACAGTGTAGGCACCCACTATGAACATATTTTGCAAAATTCAATCCCTAAGGGGGTGAAATAAACGTGCGCGAGCGAAGCCACAGGTAAAAGCTGATATAATATAATACTAAGCCTTCCATTAGATGTTTTTTCAAGTACCTACTGTTGTCTTTTTGCTATTTTGTGTGTGTTACAAGGTAAACGATCTGTTACAATGTAGGTTACAATGTTGACTCAACAATTTTTCGTGACATCAGGCAAAAAGCCGACATGAAAAAAAATCATATACCCTTTGCAGTATAGATAATAAACTATGCCAACTCTAAGTATAACATATGACACTCTGAACAAAACTGGTTGCATTTTGTGTTATCTCTACACAGTATAAAATAAATTTACCAAGTTTTTCTGTAAATTATATTATTATTTTACCAAATCACCGAAAAATAAATTTTCATGGATTACGTTCATGGCGTAGGCTAAAACCTTAGAGATACATAAAAAATGTAAAGAAGTGAGTGGTTGCTAGTGGCATATAAATGTAGCATGTGCTGACACTGTCACTAAAGTTTTTTGTGCTTAGGTGGTGTATGGCTATCAGAAAAGCCGCTGGCGGACGGTGCTCACATACATCCTCTCTACTTTTGCCTGCGGGATCCCGTTCCTGCTATTTCATTGGTGCCCCACATGGTTCCTCTATGCCACCTCTGTCCGATGCTGTTTCCAGTTAGCAGACCAAGTTTTGATTACTGTAAGTATGTAAATATGAACGGTTTCTTTAACCTGTCAAGATGCAAACGTGATAGGATAGTGCATCTAAGTCATCCCTCAGTTAGATTACTAGAAAATATTGTATACAAACAAAGTATGAAGACTGCAGCGCTTTGAAATTATGCGTAACATCACGCCATGTTAAAAATGTTGTATAGAAGTGACGTCAAACCACCCCTGAACTTTGATGCGATATATCTTCTTAAATTTTTATTTATTTGATAAAGCAAATAATATGTGTACAATATTTTTTGATAATCTAACTGAGGGGTGAAATAGAATCAATTTCTTTTTACCCAGGAAAAATCCCTATTACATGTCAAGTGTATTCTGTTGCAAAAAAAAATATCTATGTATCTCTCATTGTCCTTTTCCATCCATGCATAAGCTTAATGCTTGACTGGTCATTTATAATCTTAAAATACTTTTTATTTACTGAAACTATTAAGGGAAATTAAGGATTAGTAGTAGAAGTTGTGCATATTAATATTTTGAAGCAATCTACATCTTCTATCTATATATGTATTTAAAATGATGAACTGACTGACTGATTGGTGATGTATCAACGCACAGCCTAAACCTCTGGGTCTAGACTTGAAATTTTGCACATAAATAGCTTATACAGTGTTGGCATCCACTAAGAAAGGTTTTTGCAAAATTCAACCCCTCTAAGGGGGTGAAATAAACGTGTGCGAGCGAAGCCGCTGGTAAAAGCTAGTTTCTTTATAAATAAATAAGTATTAATTAAGTTTAATAGCCCATACATCTTGTGCATAAATAACTGAAATAATAGGAAAATAAAATGGTAACTGCTAAGAAGAGTTTCATTAAACGACATCTAACAGAATAAGCGCAATTCCTGAAATTAGTTTGTTCAGTATCGACTACTTAATCGATTTCAGCTATTTTTAATATGTGTAAATTTTTTCCAAAATGCGAGTTAGCATAGCTGAATTTAGTGCTTAGTATGGAAATCGCACTATTATTGCTCTTTATTTAAGAAAATTGGTTGGACACAACTAAGTACGAACCCATCATATTTTATTTATATTAATATACTAATTGGGGTGTATGAGGAATTGCGCTTATTCTGTTACGCGATGTATTTATATGTACATAATAATTTTTATTTTATATTTCAGGAAACTTATCAAGAGAAATGGAAAAGTTTCTTTATACACAAAATATTAGACAAACACATAGCAGATGCAAGGTAAGCTACTAGAGGAATTGTTATTATTTTGAGTTTTAAATATATAAATATAACAATATAATCTCACGCCTTTTATCCCCGAGGGGGTAGGCAGAGGGATATTCCATTACTGGATATACCCACATTTCAAGAGATATATTGGACTCCTAAACGTGATAGGTGGTGAGCCCATCGCCGGACCGGGTCTGTTTACACATGTCTCAGAATTAATTCTGGGACCTGCGGGTTTCCTCACGATGTTTTAAATATAATAAAAATGTTTTATTAATAAAATACAATACAATACAATTTACAATGTTAATTTCATTAAGTATGTCCCTGTCAATTTTTACTCCCATGTAGATTGATTAAGTGTGTGAAATTATCAACATACTTACAAAGTATGCGTCTGGGGTCTATTCCCGCTCGTGTCCTACAATTGTGTTCATAAACATGCCTGTTGGTGTAGAGTCTGGGTTTAATATTTATTTAAGTATGTTTTATCAGTTATTAATTACCCATAGTAGACTGCCTAGTTGGGGCCTAAATAACCGTTGTCAATTGTGTAATAATAATAATTCTGGGATTTAGTAGCGGTTTTTCGCGATTTCACCCGCGTAGTTCCCATTTCCTTGTGAATACCGAATACGGGAATAAAATGTAGCCTATGCTACTCAGGGATATTCCAGCTATCCATTGGTGAAAGAATTTTTAAATCGGTCTAGTAGTTTTTGAGTTTATTCATAACAAAGATACAAATATACAAATCTTTCCTCTTTATGATATTAGTATAGATTTGTGGTTTACATATTGAATTAAGCATAACAAATATATTATGTTGTTTCAGTGGAATCTTAAATGAGGGATTTGAAGATGAGTTTGAGGGTGAAAAAGGACAAGTTGCCAGTGCAGATGACTTGTTCACGCCAATACATTTGGAGGACGGGTCTACACTCAGTAAGTTAAAACACAGTTCATTATGTTAAGAGGAAAGTCACCTTTAATATTGTTTTGTTTTCATCACTTTCATAGGGTTTCATACCCAATGAATGTCAATAGGACGGTACTACTAAGAGTCCGCAGTCTGTCAATCTGTCACCAGTCTGTATTTTTTGACCCGTAACAGACTGTTGAATTTTTGCTAAAATAAAAATGAGTTAAAACAATTTTTTGTACGTAGTCATAAATAAATGCGTGATACGAGAAGCGCTCATAGCCCTGCGATGCCAGTGTGTTTGTAACGATCACAATGGGTAACCGCCTAGTGGCATTTATACCACTAGCGTTTCCGTTCCGTGTTTCGGAAGGCACGTAAAAACCGTTGGTTTCGGTTTTGGTTGTGTTTACGCACAATGGAAGTCGTTCAGCCATGTCAGATAACCTTGTGTGGCTTGAAAAATTGTGACTGTTAGGTGGCCACTAGCTTAACACCATCTCCCAATCCACCGTGGGATCCTATAGTTCCTCGTGTGTGCGGAAAGACCCTTAGCTTAGCAGTGGACGTCTCTTATATTGTGAAATTATGTTTTTAATTAATTAATACAAAACACATTTATTTTGGGAAACTCGTTTTATTAGAAGAGACATCCACATACAGATGACAGCTATAAGCGCTCGAGGACTAGTGCTGTCCTACAGTTTATCGTAGATATAACACTCTCCCCCACTTAAAAAAAATAAACACATAGGCTTTTTTTATAAAAAAAATTGTTGTTTGTGTTGTTAGTTGTTATTGGTTGTTTATTAACAACCCAAATCAGAGATTTAAGTAAATAATAATCTTATTCTAAATCTTGACCACATTTAAAAAGTTGGTTGGCATGTCGGTGGAACCGTAGTCCATCCACTTCTACAATATAGTTACTCCTACTAAAATCTCAATAATTTCACCTAATGACCAATCCTTTTAATTTTTTCTTAAGACTTTCAACATCACTTGTATGTAACGTAACTTGTAATATAACTTGTTCACAATCAATTTCATCATTTACTGGATTCGGTCTCAGTAATGAAAAACGACATGTCAACTCTCTTCCCAACATCAACTTTTCTGGACTTTGACCTGTGGTTTTGTGATCGTTGTAGACGTGCAGCATTACCGGTACTTCCGGCACAAGAAGCAGTCACTGGTGTGGGACCCTGCGAGGGCGCAGTGGGTGGCCTTGGCCGGCGTGGAGCGGGGCGCGACTTGCGCCTCGCTGCACCGCCTCGCCAGGCCGCCCTGCGCTATGCGCCGGCGCAGGATGTGAGTATCGACTAGGATGTTAACACACACACGCACATACGCGAATACGCACATACACATACTTACTCACACATCGTTTCACTGCCAGCACAGAATAAGTAATAGTACTACGTACAGAAGGTTCACTGTTAACAAATTCCCTGTTTAGGTACGCCAAACGTGCCTAAATGTGGCAATCTCTTTCTATCGCATGCAACGCGCTCTTTCGGAGGCGGAGCCTTAGATCTAGGGTTGCCGGCAGCTCGACCCATTAAATTATACGTCAGTAGTAGTAGTTAGTATAATAGTGTATTTTACCTACGATATTAGGATTAGTCTTTATTTAGGTACTAAAGACCACCCAACTACACAAAGCTGTGTAATTTGCCCTTAAGTTATGTTATGACTTCAAAACTGCCTGTTTCTGCAAAATGTAAGACGAAGACATACAACTGGGTTATCTACATACATACATTATATAATGTAAAAAAAATAGTTTATAAAAATTTTAACGAGATTCAGAGCGCGAACGTGTGTCCCGTAGCAGTGCGCGGCAACCACTAATATACCGCCGGGTGGCGGCCGGCCGCATGTACTTGTAGCGGCGCGATGACGTCACGCAGTGTGCCACCCCTGCTGCCAGTCAAATCAGTTACTTTTTATGATCTGTCAAAACGAAAATTTACTATGAATATTGTACTAAGCTGTGACGTCATAAAAATGAATACGAAAATAAATAAAAAACATTGTTTTATTATTATATTAAAATTTGCTATAATTGTTTGATTATTGAATTTTTAGAGGTGTTTTGAGATAATCTTTTTAATTAGTGATTACTCGCAATTTTATTTCGAAACAGTCGAATACCCAATTGTAAACATACATACGTACACGCACTTCCGTAAGCACACATAATAGAAATTTAAAAGAAAACCGGCCAAGTGCGAGTCGGACTCGCGCACCGAGGGTTCCGTACAACCTTGCAAATTTATGGTTTTCGTAATTTTTCCTTTATCTATGCTATAAGACGTTGCTTCGTACCAAATTTCAAGATTCTGAGTTCACGGGAAGCACCCTGTAGGTTTTGATTCCCTTGCAAGTGTCGAAAATTTGCGGCATAAACGGCTGTATCTTTTGATTGCGTTGGCTTAGAAGTTTGATTTTTTCACAGCTTCAAGGGACAGTAGACCTGAGTAATTGATATAAATTTCAGCTTCATACCTCCACGCGTTCCTGAGAAAAAGGGTCTTGACAGACGGACGGACGGACGGACAACAAAGTGATCCTATAAGGGTTCCGTTTTTTCCTTTTGAGGTACGGAACCCTAAAAATGAAAAAAAAAAAAAACACTTTTAAGTTACGTTAAGATATTATGTCTTCAAAAATTGTTTACGTGTTTCTAAATGACTTTTTTATTTAGTTTAATAAATTAATTGATATAATATGAGCTTCTAAAGTCTTAAAAACTGTAACGTGTTTACATGATACATTTAGAGTCCGAGCAGACTCGGTCCGAGCGCGATCGTACCTTAAAAACCCGGCTCAAATTTCATTCAATCTCCGCAGGCTAAACATCTACGGTCTGAACGAGATCAAAGTTCCAGTGCAGACGGTACTTACACTGGTGCTGCTGGAGGTCTTCAACCCGTTCTACGTGTTCCAGTTGTTCACGATAGGAGTGTGGGTGTCAGAGAGATATTACTACTACTGCATCGCCGTCGTGCTTATGTCCACGTTCGGTGTCGCTACTTCCGTCATACAGACTAAGAAGGTGATAAGAAGTTTTTTTTTTCATTTTATGGATTGGCTACTCGGCCTTTTCACCAAGTTTTTTTTTTTTTTAGTTGAACAGCTTTTCAAATATTTTAGATTAACGACAGTTACAAGTGTTTCACTTTTATTGACGGCTTAGATCCAACTTTTTTTTGTCATTTTTAGGCATTGGCCATTTAGCCATCAGCAATAAACACGACACGAAATTTTTTTTTTTTTAGCTCTGCTTCAGAGATCAAAATGTTACTTGGCAATCGACGATGATAAACCGATAGTGCACTTTTACTGAAAATTGAAGCGACTTCTTGAGGCAATCCAAAAATGTCCATCCTACGCATTTTAATTTATGTAAACGCTATTTGGGGACAGAACCAGGAAAACCTGCGTGCGACGGTGGAAGCCCACGACTCGGCCCAGCTGTGGGGTGGGCGTTGCGTGGACACCCGCCTCATAGTTCCCGGCGACGTGGTGACACTCCCGGCGCAAGGATGCATATTGCACTTCGACGCGGCACTGCTAAGCGGCTCCGCCATCGTCAACGAGAGCATGCTAACCGGTAACTGAATCCATTCTCGTGACGAATAATAATATCCTTGACGGAGTCTGCAGAGGTGTTCTATTCCGGGATTTAACCACTTTTCACCAGTATATATTTTGTGAGTAACACCCCTGTAGTAAAAGGTGACACCCCCGTAGTAAATAAAGTAACACCCACGTAGTAAAAAGTGACACCCCTGTAGTTAAATTTGACACAACCCTAGTAAAAAGTGACACCGACGCAATGTCGTTAGTTATGTAAATAGAGTATTTGACTGCCTAATCAAATTCGTTATTTTTTATGACCTGTCAAAATGTAAAATTTACTATGGAAAATTTTATGAATTATGAGTTCCGTCACAACTCCACTCCATTGAATTAATTTTGTGATTGTTTTAAAATTTGTTATTTGTGTAAAATGAAAAACGAAATGCATTTTTAGAGGTGTCGTAGGATAATCTTTTTAATTAGTTATTACTCGCACTTTAATTTCGATACAGTCAAATATACCCGGAGAACCGCAATTTTCCCCTAATCACTACATAGTATAAAACAAAGTAGCTTTCAATGTCCCATATCCCTATGTATGCTTAAATCTTTAAATATTAAGATAGAGTAATTGAAGAGGAAGGTTTTAGTATCAGCATTGCACCCGTGCGAAGCCGGGGGGGATCGCTAGTTTCGTATAAAGACCACTTTTAAACTAAAATTGGTGCTTCGTCCAGGCGAGTCGGTGCCGGTGACGAAGACAGCTCTGCAGCGCGTGGAGCGGGCCTTCGACCTGAAGCAGCACTCGGCCAGCGTGCTCTTCTGCGGGACCAGGGTCATCCAGACGCGATACTACAACAACGAGCCCGTCAGGTGAGCGCTGGTACATTTCTAGTACTACAGGTGTACCACTTCATCACTATCACTATCACTACATAGTATAAAACAAAGTCGCTTTCTCTGTCCCTATGTCCCTTTGTATGCTTAAATCTTTAAAACTACGCAACGGATTTTGATGCGGTTTTTTTTAATGGATAGAGTGATTCAAGAGAAAGGTTTTAGTGTTAGAATTGCAGCCGTGCGAAGCCGGGGCGGGTCGCTAGTATAGTATATTTCACATAGGTGGGTTCGGTGATACTTCACATTTTTCAGTTTTACGATTACTATTTTCTACTAATATATTAGTACTAGATTATACCCGCGGCTTCGCTCGCGCACGTTTATTTCACTCCGTTAGGGGTTTAATTTTGCAAAATCCTTTCCTAGTGGATGCCTATAAGCTATCTATATGCAAAATTTCAAGTTTCTAGACCCAGCGGTTTAGGCTGTGCGTTGATATATCACCAATCAGTCAGTTTATCATTTTATATATATAGATATACTAGGTTTTACCCTTCGCTCGCGCACGTTTATTTCACTCCCTTAGGGGTTGAATTTTGCAAAATCCTTTCTTCGTGGATGCCTACACTGTATAGTATAAGCTATCTATGTTCAAAATTTCAAGACCAAGTGGTATAGGCTGTGCGTTGATATATCACCAATCAGTCAGTTTATAATTTTTTATATATATACTGGATGTTTTTTTACCGTCTGGAAAAAAATATGACGTATAAGGTATCTAGAGCCGAAGTTATACACGAGATTAATTGTTAAATATAGTCATGTTTAGTGCAATTTACAAAATCTAGAAAACTACGCACAGTACTACGCGCAGCTGGTGGTTGTAGGTAGATTGCGCATAAATGGAAGCTACGAGCCTATTTATTTTTAAAATACTATTTCAAATATCTCAGTGTGTATTATTGACTACAATTGAGTAATGTATATTAGTTTAAGCAAGAAAAAAAATTTTTGAGAATAAAAAAATTTTTTTAAGTAACATTGCCAAAAGAATCTATTACACTTACCTATCACACTACATTTTTTTCCAGACGGTAAAAAAAGTCACCCTGTATATATATATATATATATATATATATATATATATATATATATATTATAGATATATATAGATTACTAATCTGTTTGTTTGTGTACAGTTTTTACCGTGTCGAATGTTTTAGGGCGCTGGTACTTCGCACCGGGTACAAAACTAGCAAAGGTCAGCTGGTCCGCAGTATACTGTACCCCGTGCCCGCTGACTTCAAGTTCGACCGAGACTCATACAAGTTCATCATCATCCTGGCGGTCATCGCGATCGTCGGCGTCGGCTACACTATCGCTCTTAAGGCAAGATAAAAAAAAACTTCCAAATGTCAAAAAACATTGTTAAAGTAGCAACAGAAAAACACATTCTGTAAAAAAACCGGCCAAGTGCGAGTCGGACTCGCGCACCGAGGGTTCCGTACAACCTTGCAAATTTATGGTTTTCGTAATTTTTCCTTTATCTATGCTATAAGACGTTGCTTCGTACCAAATTTCAAGATTCTGAGTTCACGGGAAGCACCCTGTAGGTTTTGATTCCCTTGCAAGTGTCGAAAATTTGCGGCATAAACGGCTGTATCTTTTGATTGCGTTGGCTTAGAAGTTTGATTTTTTCACAGCTTCAAGGGACAGTAGACCTGAGTAATTGATATAAATTTCAGCTTCATACCTCCACGCGTTCCTGAGAAAAAGGGTCTTGACAGACGGACGGACGGACGGACAGACGGACAACAAAGTGATCCTATAAGGGTTCCGTTTTTTCCTTTTGAGGTACGGAACCCTAAAAATCAATTGTCTGTCTGTTAGACCCTCTTCACACGTACCGGTTTCAGAGGGGACGGCGCCGTACATAGCCATCCGCGCAAACGGCCATACGTTTCGCCGCCGGGTAGTCGGCGCCGGCCCGGCGGAAACCGGTACGTGTGAAAAGGGGCTTTGGGTTACAAACCCTAAAAGTTACGAGGGTTATGTTTTTTGTTTTTGCTCTATAATGAAAATGGCGATTACCGTCAAATTTTGTGTGATTAGATGATTACAGACCAAACTCTAAAGAAAAACTTCAAATAATATCAACTGGCAAAGTGTGAGTCGGTTTCGCGCTAAGGACCCCGAAGTTAATATTTTTATAGTAAATACAGAACCCTTATTTCTATATAGCGTGGTGGCAGCGTATAAAAGTTACTACCTTCATAAACAGCTACACTTTGAAGTGGATTTTTTTTTAATTCTTGGTTTACTCTCCTTTGAGCAAGACCCCTCGAAATCAGTTTCGACATGTTTTTATGACTATCATATCTATATGACGTCACTTTCAGGCGTACCGGTCGCTGACGGCAGGCGAGATCGTGATCAAGGCTCTAGACATAATCACGATCGTGATCCCGCCCGCTTTGCCCGCCGCCATGACGGTGGGCCGCCTGTACGCCGTCTCGAGGCTCAAGAAAGGCCGCGTCGCCACGCTGAACACACGCGCCGTCAACGTCAGCGGCAGCCTCGACTGCTTATGCTTCGACAAGGTGAGTGCGAAGTTAGAGGGCGTTGGCGAAGTTCGGTGACGTTAGTCGTTGGGGAAGTTAGTCGAATGTTGTCCAAGTTAGACGCAATTAGATGGAAATAGCTGAACGTTAGTGAACTTACGCCGTTGCGAGGCTCAAGAAAGGCTGCGTCGCCACGCTGAACACACACGCCGTTAACGTCAGCGGCAGCCTCGACTGCTTATGCTTCGACAAGGTGAGTGCGAAGTTAGAAGACGTTGGCGAAGTTCGGCGACGTTAGTCGTTGGAGAAGTTACACTTACACTTCTACACTATTACTATAAAAAAATATTATTTGTAATGCTGAACCAATTTAAAAAAGCCAATGGCAAGCTAGGTTTTCTGCTAACAACATGGGCTATGTTCTCACGGAATCGGGATTTACGTGGGAAACATCCTTAAATATTGTCTTGACGAGTGCACTGACAGTATTCCCTTGACTAAATAAAGAACTCGTAACAGACGGGCACCCTGACTGAAGATGGTCTCGACATGTGGGGCGTGGTGGCGTCGAGCGGCGCGACGAGCCCCGCGCTGCTCGGCCGAGCGGTTCGCGACCCTCGCCGCCTCAGCGAGTTACATCCTTTAAAGCTCGGCATGGCTTCCTGCCACAGCCTCACGCTGCTCGACGGACAGCTCGCTGGGGACCCATTGGACCTCAAGGTGAATTTTGTGTTTACGAAAAAAAAACTCACGCCTTTTATTCCCGAGAGCGTAGTCAGAGGTATTCCATTTCTGGATATACCCACTTTTCACAAGATATTCTTTGGACCCCTAAACGTGATAGGTAGTGACTAGTGAGCCAATTATACCTCCCTTCTCTTTTCTTCTTCTTTTTATTTATGACTTTACCGCTCGACTTGAAATGACACGTACTTCTTAATAACTAACAGTGAATTATTAAATCAAAGTTTTGAATGTTTAAATAAATGTTATAATATTATTGTGCGTCCGAAATGGATACACTGCTGGGTGGATCCTCCTTATTTTTAAGATCCTAATTAAGTACACAGTGAACAATAAATCCTTAGCTCACCTCATGTTATCTTAACTATTAAGAAGTACGTGTTAATGTTAATTACAACTAAGCAAACGAAACCTTCGCTTGCCACTTGATAGGAAGTAATGCTTTTTGGCGGAAATCCGGTGAGAGAGACTACAAGTTTATTGTTATAATTAACATTAACACGCACTTCTTAATAGTTTTAGTTATTGAGAAGTACGTACGATTTGTCATTGTATTCGACTAATCTTTAAGTTTTACAAAGCGATTTGACTAGGCCCTGTGAAGTGTAATAAGCTAAATATTTAGATAGCAGAAAGGGGATAATATTATTAATTTATTTTCAGTTTTTTTAAACTCCGTCTATGTTGTAATGGCAGATGTTCGAGTCGACCGGATGGACCCTAGAAGAACCTGATGTTCCTGAGGAGTCGAATTTCGAAATACTGACCCCTACGATCGTCAAGCCGAGCAAAAGCGCCAACATCAATGTCGATGATATCCACGTGAGTATTGTTACACTGGTTCATTGTTGAAGAGCGATTAAGGCGTCACTTTAAAGGGGCAATTAATAAAAATGTAATTGTAATGTCATGGTATAGTGATTGAAATTGTAGAAGACATTAACATCAAACAGCGTAGTCGCAATCCAAAAACGTTTGTATTAAATGTTTTTAAAAATAATACATATTTCTATAGTTCTTTGTATATTATATTGTATATTTATCACTAGCTCGACGGTGAAGGAAAACATCGTGAGGAAACCCGCAGGTCTCAGAATTAATTCTGAGACATGTGTAAACAGACCCGGTCCGGCGATGGGCTCACCACCTATCACGCTTAGGGGTCCAATGTATCTCGTGAAATGTGGGTATATCCAGTAATGGAATACCTCTGCCTACCCCCTCGGGGATGAAAGGCGTGAGATTATATTATTATTATTATATTATTTGTATATGCAGAATGTGAACGACTTGAGTGCCAAAAATAAAGAAATTGTCATTTTCACGTTTGCCCTCGTTTTGCGGGGCTATGTGATCGATGTTTTTAAAATTAGATTTAATTTCTTTGTTATTATTTCTTAAGGTTTATGTTTTTGAATCTCTTTTATTTATATAGTTTTTATCTTTCTTTATCTATAAGTGTTAAGTAGCTGTAAAGTGAAACCATCGCTGCATACTTGCTTTTTTGTGCTCGCACGTTTAGGTTAATGATTAGACGTGCAATTGGACAGGCCTATGTCCAGCAGTGATAGCCCGAACGGTTAAAGAGCCGGCCGAAAATCAGTGAGGCTCGGGTTCGGATCCTGGCATGTACCAATGAGTTTTTCAAAAACTTACGTACATATTTATCAGTAGCTCGACGGTGAAGGAAAACATCGTGAGGAAACCCGTAGGTCTCAGAATTAATTCTGAGACATGTGTAAACAGACCCGGTCCGGCGATAGGCTCACCACCGATCATGTTTAGGGGTCCAGTATATCTCGTGAAATGTGGGTATATCCAGTAATGGAATACCCTACCCCCTCGGGGATAAAAGGCGTGAGATTATATTATTTATTATTATTATTATGTCCAGTGGACTTTTATAGGCTGATGATGATGATGTTTTGTGTGCCAAATGAATAAGACGTAATAACGTGAAAAATGCAGATGCCCCTTGAGCTGGGCATAGTGGCCCAGCACCAGTTCGTGTCGGCGCTGCAGAGGGCGTCGGTGGTGACGCGGGTGCTCGGCGAGGACGTGCTAAGGGTCTTCTGCAAGGGAGCGCCAGAGATGCTCAGGACCCTGTGCCGGGCAGAGACAGGTACGGAACTCACAATCTACTCGTACAGTCAAGAGGACGTGGAGCTTGACACATTGGACGTTACGATCTTATTACAATCGCCTTAGAGGTCAGACTCGCACTTAACTTTACCGTACAATAAAGAGTTCTTACTTACTTACTTACTATTTGTATCACTAAAATTTACTATGGATAATGTACAGCCAAGAGCACGTAGTAAATTTTAGTGACAGCTCATAAGAACTAAAGCATGAGAGATCTGCCGGGTTCGTAGGAAGTGGCAGTCTATTGTCAAATTAATAATCTCATATTTCCCATTTGTATGTTTTGTATTTGTGAAGAAAAAAAAGTCATATCAGCGCCATAAAATATGTTCTCTTTTTTTTAATACGGTGAGCAGTTCCGGAGAATCTGAATGAAGTGCTGAGCTCGTACGCGGAGAAAGGCTACAGGGTGATAGCTATGGCCACCCGCATGATGGAGACGACCCTCAAGCAAATACAGCGGATGACCAGGGAGGAGGTAAGTCCTGCTGATGTCAGATAGCGAACAACGTTTACACGAGGATGCACAGAATTATTGGGACTAGATCTCCGAGGTGTGCGGCAGCAGGTATTCCTTTTATCATATACCCACTTTTCCTCAGGATTTTTGGTTCTCTAAACCTGTCAGGTGGTGAGTATATCATAGGGTATATCATTATATAGAAAAAATAATTCTGTGTGTCACAGACCTAGTCCGGCGATGGCCTCACCACCTACACTTTTAGGAGTCGAATATTCTCGTGAAAAGTGGATATTTCTAGAAATGGAATACATGGGAACCTGTGTTTGGTTCCTAATGAGGATCAGTAAAGTTATAGCAAATCCATTAGAAATAGTATCCACGTTATTCTTTATGATATAAGAGTGATATATCTTTTTGAATTATCCAAATCGGACCATTACTTACGGAGATATTAAATAATAAACATATGCCGCTCCTGTCGCAAAACTCAATGAGCGCGGGAGCATGGTGAGTAATGGTGACGTCACTGTGACGGAACCGAGCTCGGCCGGCCGGCCGGCACTCACGATTTGAGGTAATTTTTTTGATTGTTAGAGTGTAATTTTGTGATATTTAAGTATAAAACAAAAGTACTTACATAATATGAGTAAATACTAATAAAGTAGAAGCAGGTTTTGTGCAAACTCAATTCTATAACCTTCCAAAAGTGGATTCTTTCATGGTATTTGATTACCTAGGTAATCATTCTAAGTTGGTTGGTCGTTGGAAACTACAAAAGTAAGGGTGCTGCTTATTTATCTACGATTACGTACATACGTACTTATTAGTACTCTTAAATTTGGTAGTGGTTGGTAGTTGTAAGAAAGAATGAATATAAAGTGTAGGTACAGAGACGTATTTAGAACTTATAAATTTTGTTTACAGTATCTTGATAAACGAAAGTTGTTTTTTGTTTATTCATACGTAGGTACATCATTACGCGGATGGCTTTTTAACCTATGTACTTGCACTTTATTTAGTGATCTACACTTGTTGATCAAGGTATGACAGAAACCTGAATATTTGTTGACAACAGCTGGTTTTTTTGGCATCTCGCTTTTTGTTACAAGTCAGTCGCTCAGTATGTACTTAGGAAGGATGACTTGGTATAAAGCAATTTTTTAGCATTTCTTACCTCAAAAATAAAAACGGAACCCTTATAGGATCGTTTTCTTGTCCGTCTGTCTGTTAAGAAAACCTACTTCCCATTGGTCTAGCTAGAGCTATGAAATTTGGTAAGAAGCAGGGCCATATGACACAAGTAATGGAATAACATGAATGCACCCCTGTTGAGTAAAGGATGCTAGGTGCGGACTCACGCACGAAGGGTTCCGTACCATTTATCTATAAAAACGGTAAAAAAACATGTTTGTTTTGTGGAAGCAATTATTTAAGATCTGTGAAAAAGTACAAGGAATCGTATTTAAAAAAATATATGGGAGTACCCCCTTAAATATTTGTTTTATTTTAAATGAATTATTTATTTAAAGTGTATTATAACTAAATATTCTGTGAATATTTGAAGCAGGTAGATACCTGTTGCCGTTATCAATATCGAGCAAACATAAGCAAAAAATATTTGTTGTATGGGAGCCCCCTTAAATATTTATTTTATTCTGTCTTTTAGTATTTTTTGTTATAGCGGCCAGAGAAATACATCATCTGTGAAAAATTTAACTGTGTAACTATCAGGGTACATGAGCTACAGCTTTGTGACAGTCGGACGGACAGCGGAGTCTTAATAATAGGGTCGTGGTTTTTTACACTTTGGGTACGGAACCCTATAAATTCACTTCGCTTCGATTCAGCTATTCACATAATATGCTTTTAGAACTTTTCTAGCTGCTCCGGTAGACACCGCACATACATACATACATACATACACATACACACGTAAATTTCGTTGGCAACAGCCCTTTCGTAGAATACGAATTTGCGCTAAAAATATTATTCACTCTTGATTTTTACCCGAGTACGTCCCTGTGTCGTATCGTATTATCCTTTGAATATTACACAGAAATGGGAACGAGCAAATAGATAGGTACCCACGTAGGTTTATCCACAATACTCAGGAAAAGTAAGGTATGTTTCTATAAATACAGCAGGATTAAAAGAAGAGAAGGTACACTACACGTACCACCTTATTTAAATGAATATCAACTAAATAATAGGTATATTATAGTTAGGTAGGTACGTACTTCGAAATGATCTTCAAAGTAATGTCTTGTAGCCTGGGCAGAGGGTGGAGTTTTAACATATCTTTTTACAACGGAATACCATTTTTTACGAAGTTTTGGATCTTTCGGCACCTTAAAAATAGTTTTTCTGGCGTTTTTATAGAAGTGTTTGTACATTTCGGTACTATACAATATTTGCACATAGTTAAAAACTTGAATTAGATATAAATCAGACACTTAATTTCTTTTAAAAGTCCCAATTAAAGGAACAAAACACTTCGCGCCTTATCGCTGCCTACGGCTGACTCGCGGCTTCCGTCACAATGACGTCACCGCTACCGCGGCGGCTACTCGGTGAACTTCGCTAGGAATTCGGTCATAACTTTGTCAATTTTTGTCGTAGAACAAAAATTTTTGTACTGTATGTTAAGGATTTCTTAGCTCTATAAATCTGCATTCTCAACTAAAAACGTTACGGATCCTCATTCTATGGACACAGAACGAACTAACGCAAGACCGACCAATCAGGGACAGCCTTCGGACAGTTGACAATTTAACGCTGGACAGATTGTGATTTAACAGTTTCACCAAAAAATTATGCATTAAATTGTAAGACGGTTCACAATCTTCCGACATTTTACAATCTCGCTAGATAGATTATAATCTAACGGTATTTACAATTTTACGGTAACATAGGTATCACTTCCAACTTTTTCCCATTTAAATAAATATTTTTAAAATTGTTCCAGGTGGAGCAAGACTTGGAATTCCTGGGGCTGGTGATAATGGAGAATCGGCTTAAAGCCGCCACCACCGGCATCATTCAGGAGCTGAAGGAGGCCAACATGCACGTCGTCATGATCACAGGTAAGAAATGACATTAAAAAAAATCTTGCCTTATATCCCCGAGAGGGTAGGCATAGGTATTCCATTTCAGGAAATACCCACATTTCATCAGTATATCTTTTGGACTAAACGTGATCCATTACCCATGCCTGAGCCTACCTACTGCCTACCCTACCTGGGGGATAAAAGACGTGCGATTATTTATTTATTGTGTTTGGTTTGTAGGCGAAGCAGAGCAGCGACAGTCTTACAAATAAAGAGCCTGCCTCACATGATGAAAATCAGTGAGGCTCGGGCTCGGGCATGTACCAATGAGTTTTTTAAAACTTACGTACATATTTATCACTAGGTCGACGGTGAAGGAAAACATCGTGAAGAAACCCGCTGGTCCCAGAATTAATTCTGAGGCATGGGTAAGTTTAGGGGTCCAATGGTGAAAAGTGGGAATTTCCTGAAATGGAATACCTCTGCCTACCCTACCCTACCCTACCTCGGGGATAAAATACTTGAAATTATTTATTTATTGTTTTTTTATAGGAGACAACATCCACACAGCGGTGAGCGTGGCCAAGGAATGCGGTATTTTGGAAAGTGGCGAACGTGTGGTTCTTCTAGAGGCGGATGACCAGCCAGGAGAGAACCCCGTCATCTATTGCACGAGCTCTTTGCACGGGGTGAGCTTTGAATGGTCGGCCAGTATACTGGTCGCCTCGTCTTGCCGTCGAATGAAAGATACAGAAACAATTTTCCAAATTAAAAAATAAATAGATTTAAAAACGTAAATGGAACGATTTTTTTAATTACAGATATACGGAACCTAAAAAGATACTCGCCTCGTCCGGTTGTAACTACGTAGTAGAGAAGTTGGAAACATAGATTTAAATGTCAAGAAAACTTGGCAAATAGAATTGAATGTCCTTCGTCGTACAAATGGCAAAATATTCGAAATTTTTCATATTTTCGGAAAATTTTCGAATTCTGATAATCTGTCTAACTGTTTCAACCTCTTTAAATCTGGAGTAGTTTCGAGCCCCTTGTTATTTTACAATTTACGTTTCTAAGTGTAATATTTTTTTACACACAGAAATAAATGAATTTTGATTTTAGTGCCGGTTACAGGCGTAATTTTGTAAGTGCAGTTCGGCCGTTTTAACTTGGCAGCTCTGAAGTTGACAGTAAATTTTTAGCGACCATTTGGCGGTACGAGGGGGTTTGCGGCAGGCGACACCTATGTTCAGCGAAGCCAAATTAAAACCGCCGTACTGTACAGCATAACGATTGCAATAAATGATAAAAATTAAATAATCTCACGCCCTTAATCCCCTCGGACCCCCTCGGCAGAGTTATTCCATTTCAGGAAATACCCATATTTCACCAGTACAATCCTTACTTAATATTATAAATGCGAAAGTAACTCTGTCTGTCTATTTGTTACGCAATTACGCCTAGACTACTGAACCGATTTTAATTAAATTTGGTACAGAGATAGTCTAAAGCCTGAGAAAGGACATAAGCTACTTTGAAAAAAGGGCCGTAAGCCGTTGAAATGTATGTTGGTAGGTATGTTGATAGTTTGCATGAAAATTAAGTCATTTTTAAAGCTAGAAGCTTGAAACTCATTTTTTAGGATTTTGATTAGATAAAAATAAACACGTCATTAAAAGTTTGTAATTTTTTTTTATGTTGCCGATAGTCACTATTCCACGCGGAAGAAGTTTCGGGCACAGATAGTCTGCAATAAATAATTTGACGTGCTCCTTATAGATGCCAGTAGGCGGGCGAGTACCCTTGCAGCGCGAGTGGCGCAGCGAGGACAGCGGGCGGGGCTCCTGGCAGGGCTCGGGCTCCGGTGCGGGCTCTGGCTCGGGCTACAATGCGGGCTCTCTCGACGCCGAGGCGGGGTCGGCTGAGCCGCGCTACAAGATCGTCATGAACGGGGACACGTGGCGGGTGAGGCCTAAAGATCATAAAAAAGGGACTGCTAATTTAATCACACCTACCACCACCTTTTAAAAAACTATCATAGTTCATGTTTCGTCAGATATGTACCACGACCTCTTATAACAATCTTGTTTTCTTCTTACGTGATGTAAAAAAACTAAAGGTTGTCTCACAAATGTCTATTCCTTCAAGAGATGCAGCCTCATTTTCAATGCGTGATCACTTTTGCAGTGTAATCTACTATATAAAAATAAGTCGGGTTTTCCTTCCTGACGATTTAACTCGAGAACGGCCGGACCGATTTTGATGAAACTTTTTGTGTGGGTTCGAGTGGGTCCAGGGATGGTTTATAGCAAAGAAAATTCAGCATTGCACCCGTGCGAAGCCGGGGCGGGTCGCTAGTAGCAATATAAAAACAAGCTTACTTAAGCGAGATTTTGGTAAGGGGCCTGATAACTAACTGTATCACTAGCTCGACGGTGAAGGAAAAACATCGGTAGGAAACCCGCAGGTCCCAGACTTAATTATGTGCAACAGACCCGGTCCGGCGATGGGCTCACCACCACCTATCACGTTTAAGTATCCAAGAAAGGTACTGTTTTTGTTTTAAAAGGTGAGAGATTATTTTATTAACTTATTTTGATGACTAACATTGGTAGGCATAATTATTTATTACTGTGGCCATAGTAATATACATTCTGTAAAAAAGGACAGTGGATGATTTTGCAGCTTTTTCAAATCAATCAACCTTCAGATGTTACCTGTCAAGCAATATATTCCAGACACGGTTCGATTCTGCATTACAGCGACTAAACTTATTTTAGTTTATTCCTGTCTTTATTTTACCCCAAGAAAAGAAAAGGGATAGAAGATAACCTACCGAATTTTCATTTTAGTCGTGACTTATTTACTTATGCACTAAACACGTTATGAAATGCCTTAGTTTACAGGACTAATTTTAATTTGACAGGACTAAATATCACTCGTCTCTTTTCTTCTCTATGAGAAAGAAAATGACAGGACTAAACTAAAATAAGTTTAGGCGCTGTAATGCAGAATCGAACCCACAGTCTACACTATAAAAGAATGATTATTATAAAGAGGAAAGATATGTATTTTTGTTATGAATAAACTCGAAAACTACTGGAGCGATTTTAAAAATTCTTTCACCAATGGAAAACTAGAATATCCCTAACATAGGGTATATTTTAATCCCGTAATTCCCACGGGAACGGGAACTACGCGGTGAAACCGCGCAGAACCGCTAGTAGTGTAAAAAATTGTTGTTGTTTCAGGTGCTCCGCGACCAGTACCCCGCCATGGTGGGCCGAGTGGCGGCGAGGGGAGCGGTCTTCGCCAGGATGTCCTCAGATCAGAAGCAGCAGCTCATCACCGAGTACCAGGCACTGGGCTACTACGTCGGTGAGTGCTTTATAGTTAGGGTAAAACAAACAAACACACACCCCAACAGTTTTATTTAAAATTAATGAAACTCACGCCTTATATCCCCGAGGGGGTAGGCAGAGGTATTCCATTACTGGATATACCCACATTTCACGAGATATATTGGACCCCTAAACGTGATAGGTGGTGAGCGCATCGCCGGACCGGGTCTGTTTACACTTAATTTCTGAGACCTGCGGGTTTCCACAATTATGATTAGAATAATCAAATAAACAGGATGGTTAATAATATTATATTATTTACAGTAGATTACAGATTTTTTCTAAATCAAAATGTTAAAACTTACAAGTCCACTTATTGAGAGTCATTTCAATACCTTCGCCGCTTCACCGCTTTACAACAACCGCTTCAGCATGTATCGTTGAGGAAAAGCGTTGTAAGCAATCCTCAACACATATTCTTTTCATCGATTCTTACTGAATACTAAAGTGGGTTAAATAATATAGTTACTAAATTGGGTCATATAATTTAGTTACTAAATTGGGTCACATAATTTGGTAGGGAATAACAAGACAAAGAAAGTATTTCGCCCGCACACGCGTGTGGACCATAAAAGTGGTCTGTGGTGTGGACAGTCACACTCTCGAATGTCAAAGACAAATTTATATATAACATACCAAAAAGCCTTCACTACCAGTTAAAAGATTTATTCCTTCTGCTTTCGTGAAGTAAGCACCTTCTTTCTTCTTAAAAAGCAAAAACCAAATCGACCCTTGCTTCAAATCAAGGAGAATAGAACGTGTCACAAAGCTGACATATAAGTCAAAATTATTCGACTATTTTATTCATGACTATTCTAAGATAACAACAAAATTTTAAATTGAACGCAATGAAAGGTGTTCTTCCAGCCGTCGGCGAAGGCAGTGGCACAATTAGTATGTACCGTAATAATATATAGGATGTATTAACTATATTATTGTAAAGTTTAATCAAAATCCGTAGTCCTCTCACTTCAAAATCCGTCTAACCCAAAGAGATTAAAATATAGTAGGGCCTTGAGCAATTATATTTTAATCTCTTTGGTCTAACCGCTTAAGATGCCACGAACTTACATAGATACACCCCAAAATACATTAAAAACTGGCCACGTGCGAGTGGGACTTCACAAGAAGAGTCTCATAGCTTGACACTTTGGACTTTGAACCGGCCCTGTATTCTATGGCGCGCAGTATAAATCAGAGCTCAGCTTAAACTGGTAGTGTAAAGCTTGACTTGCTCTTGACTGTACCACCGTACAATAAAAAAACTTGATTTAGATCCTCATATTTTTTTTATATTTTTATTATTTGTATGTTGTATAGCCCAATAGAAATATTAATAACACATTCACTGCCTACCTATTATGGTTCATGAGATACAACCGTAGACCTATTAACGATACAACGCATTGACAGACAGACAGACGAACGGACAACGGAGGCTCAGTACTATTGTCCCGTTTGCACACTTTAAGTACGGTACCATAAAAAGTAGTTTCAATAGATACTTTTTATCTGAAACAGCATTGCTTTGTTCCAAAAGGTATAATTAAAGAATCTGTCTCGTCTGTGGATGTTTCTGGAAGGTTTAATCCCGACAATGAAGTAACGCACTTCGAATTAGACCCTGAAGACTTTCAGCCAGAAAATGAAAGCCCAGAGCCTACGCAAACCGAGACCACAGTCGACAGTCAAATCGTGGCCGTTTTCGACGTGAACAACAATATTTATAACCAAAACCGGACACTATTAGACGATCTTAGCGATATAGATGGATTCAATTTCGGCTTTGTGTTTTTTCACATACTACTTGGCTGCAATATAAGATGGATGCAGTTTGAGTTGCATTGGCATATGCAGATTGGGTAGAATTTTGTATACTGGTGTTTTGATTAGATTTTGTTATAATTATTGTATATGGTCAATTTGTATTAAAAGGTGATGTTGCTGTTTTGTTTGTTTTAATTTATTTTGCATTGGATTGTACGAAAAGGCGAACTACGATAGACAATAGCAGTAGTTCTAGTTTTGTGCAAAACACAAGGCACATATACGAGTGACATATATAAAAGGGAGAAAACGAGCGGGTTTCAATATGTAGGGCAGCGGTTGTTGAAAGTAAGCATCTCATGCTAAAGGCCCGGGTTCGATTCCTGGTTCAGGCATGCATGCAAAAAAAAGTGGTTATGTCCAGGAATGGCTAGCACCCTTTAATTCGAGGTGTTTAGGAGATGTTTATCCAAGCGTGAGCGTTTTTTCTAGGTGTTTTGTACCCATAACAGGTTTAGTTTAGTCTAAGTAATAGTAGAATGGAATATATTTATTTCAAGGTCTAAATAACAGTATATAAGATTATTTTTTAATTGAAACCATGGAATAGGTTAGTACACATAATTACATTTTAACGATAGCCACTTATTTACGATTTGGGGCAAGACGGACAGTCTATGTGCTTAACTATGGGACTATCCAGTATCCATCCTGTCCCTTATAACACATAAGAGGCTATTGGCAGTGGAATTGTGTCTAAATTGATTTATTATTTATTTGACTGGCCTGTTGGCTCAGTTGGTAGTGACCCTGCCTTCTGAGTTCGAAGTGGCGGGTTCGATCCCCGCTCGGGGCCAACATTTGTGTTCATGAACATATCTGTTGGCTTCGTGTCTGGGTGTTTTATTAATTTAAGTATGTTTATCAGTTGTGTAGTATCTATAGTACAGGCTCTGCCTAGTTTGGGACTGAATAACCGTGTGTAAATTGTATAAAAAAATTAGAATTGTTACAATTATCCAACAGGCATGTGCGGTGATGGAGCCAACGACTGCGGCGCGCTAAGGGCGGCGCACACTGGGATATCACTCTCTGAGCTCGAGAGCAGTGTGGCCGCGCCTTTCACCTCCACAGACCCCGACATCGTGTGCGTCTCCCGCGTTCTTCGCGAAGGCAGAGCCGCCCTAACCACCAGCTTCGGCGTCTTCAAGTTCATGGTCTCCTATTCCTTAGCAGAATTAATATCAGTCTGCTTCCTCTACTACTTCGACGCCAACTTGACTGACTTCCAATTCTTGTACATCGACATCGCTCTCATCATCAACTTTGCCTTCTTCTTCGGCATCACTGAGGCTTACACCGGGAAACTGTGTAAAGTGCCGCCTCTGACCTCTTTGCTGGGGTTCGTGCCGTTACTATCTTTGATAGGACAATTGTTTTTAATAGCATTAGCGCAGTTTTTGAGCTTCTACGCGCTGACGTTTTTCCCGTGGTACGAAAGGCATACCTACGAAGGCGACGAAGCCAACCAGTGCTGGGAGAACTACGCAATCTTCGCCGTTTCAATGTTCCAGTACATTATAATGGCTATAGTGTACAGCCACGGCGCGCCTTACAGGCGGTCTGTGATAACCAATAAGCAGCTTATGATCAGTGTAATAATTATGACGGGTATATGTATTTATATAGCTCTGTGGCCGGCGGAATGGTTGGCGAGGTTCTTGGAACTAGAAATGCCTTTGAATGCTCTAATGAATTACATAGTTTTGGCACTGGCTGCTTTCAATTTCGTATTAGCTCTATTCTTTGAGAGGGTGATCATTCAGTACATGATGGAGAGGAAGGAAATGATACCAAAATGTTTGAAGGAAAAGCGAGTGCGGAAAACTCCGCATCTTTCAATAAAGAGGGAACTGACAGACACAGATTACTTAGATAGCAGCAGCGCAGTGAAATTTCACAAAGAAACAAGTGGAACTATATCTGATTGCAGTTCATCAAAATTCAGTTGAGGTTTCACATAACTTCTGATTTTAACGATCTTATAACTTACAGTGGCGTTGCCGCGCGGATCCCGCTTATTCCCGTTCCAGCGGGAATTTCCAAATACCCTTACGACATTAAAGGAACCTTTTTTGCTAAATTTCATGCATCTTGACCTAATTATAGTACGGTTAGAATGAAGATATTTTACACATTTTATATTAGGGTCATCTTTAAGTTGATTTTAAATATGAACTAGCAAAAATATATGAAGGTTAAGTTTAACTGATCGGTATTGACCTGCATTTGTCTAAGGGTCAAATCACACCGGAGTGGCAGCGGTCATAGACACAGCGCCCAGCAGTTTCACTGTCACACCATTTTAAGCTTTATCTCCATTGAGAAAAGAATAGTATCGCTTAAAAGACAGTGCGCGAGTCAGCCTTGTGTCTAACTCGAGGCTTCCTAACGATATTATGCATTTTGTAATGGAAATAAAACTTAAAACGGTTTGACAGTGGAACTGTAAGCTTGCCACTCCCGTATGAATTTACCCATGGGACGTGACCTCAAATAATTTAATGAAGTATTCCAGCAGCAGTTATATTTTATATTTACTTAATCTCGAATAGAATTATGCATTGCATTGCAATTATATACTTTTAATATAATTATTTAATAGATTAATTAAGCCATGAGAGACTTTTCTTATGAATATGCAGGTTGCTAATGAAATTTGGTGCTTTTACCCACTTTTACAATGGCATATCCATAAGTCTGTGAATGCACCATGAAATGTCTTGGATAATCTCAAAGCAAATTGTTGCTCTTAATTTTGTTAGTCATTTAGATCGTGCAGGATTTCAATTTATGGGGCTACAATTTAGCCACGGCCCGTTAAAGGGTTAAAAATCCATAAAACCGACGTCATCACCATCCCTTAACAGCCCACTGCTGAGCTAAGGGTCTTTCTCGCACATTAGGGAGTATGGAAAGTAGTATCTTGCACGAAGGATTAATGCGGATTGAAATTAGGCTACATGCGCCAAAGAAAGAGACTCACATACTTACAAAAAAAAAATCCTTCTAAGGCAGTCTGGTAAAAATTTATTTCTATACTAATGTATCATTAATTAACTTTTTTGTTATTGTATTTTTACTAACGCTCCTTACAGCAGTTTTTTATAGTCTTAAAGTTTTTTTTTACTTATAATAAATTACTGTATTTTATTATTCAGATTAATATATTCATTGTTATTTTATAGATATAAGCTTTGTGATAATAAAACAATTACGTACACATTTCAGTGCCTTAACATAGACTAAGATGAAATGTACAGTACGGCTGTTTTAACTTGGCAGCTTTGAAGTTGCGCAAATGGCTGCGAAATAACATTTTTAGCGACCAGTTGGTACGAGGATTTGCACAGGCGAAGCCTATGTTCAGAGAAGCCAAGTTAAAACGGCCGTACTGTATAATTAATTAGTTAATTAAATGTGATGATAGTAATAATGTCATTCCGGTCAATATTTTAAAGGTGAAAATCACCGCTTTGATAACTTATAAATTATATTAACTTTTAAGGAGATTTCTTGTGATTGTGGAACTGACACAGTTATTAATCAAGTAATTTATATAGCTCATAGTAGACCAATTTCAAAGGCGCTCGTTATAAACGGGTGTTAGTTTATTCTAAGATAGATTTATTATTAGAATTAATTTGTCTTTTTTTAATTTAACATGTATTGTGCCGTAATTTCTTATTTTGGTTGAGATTTTAATATTTGATTACATAGTAGATAATATTAAAATCTCTTAACTATAAGCTTGACTAAACTTGTCAATTGTAGGTCAAATCCAAGTTTGTAGATAATAATAAATATACCTACCCGAGGAGGTTGGTAGAAGTATTGAGAAGAAATACTTAATGAAATATTTGACTGAGATTGAAAGAACTTATCGGTAGATTTTAGAGGTACCGTCTTGTTATTATGAATTTTATCTTTATATTATTAACCGTGCCGTGAACGTGCACTAACCAATGTCAATGACCATACGTTACCAATGAATGAATGTGATTATTAAATATTTACTTAATCTGCGCATATTATACGGACTATTATGTAAATTTATATTGCGTTATTAATCAAAAATGGCGACGCGTTGAATATAAGACCAGGGGGCCAATTCTACTAAATGACAGCGGTGATAGTTGTATGACAATTACATGATTGTGGCCACTCAATGGTGATATTATGTCAAATTTTGACACTTTTCGTATTCTGTTAACTGTCAGTTTTCACAATCATTCAACTATCATTGTTGACCACTTTTGGTATTCTACTATTCCTACCATGGAATGGTGCTGTCCAGTGATTGCTTTTTTTCCCTTATTTCAAGGCATTGGCAATATAGCCATCAGCCCTAAACACGACACGAAATTCAGATTTTAGCTCTGCTTCAGAGTCTATGCACAAAAATACACAACTTTCTTCAAAACTTATCGAAATGTCACATGTACCATAAATAAAACCAATCATCTAAAAATTTTAGTGCCGAAAACCCGAAATAAAACTAATGACACGCATGGTAGTAATAGTTATGTATGGTAGGCAACACCTAACGTAGTCCATAGTCATTCCATTGTAATGCCACTATGATTTTAGTGGAATACAAATTAGATGTCATAGTTGCCAGTTGCAGCATAATGGAATGATAGTTCGATGACAATGGCTGACATTTAGTGGAATTGGCCCCCAGCCCTCCCTATTCTCGTTCTTTCGATTGGATATCAAATTCGGTAACTAGATACCTGTCTCGCCAAATTATTATAGAAAAAAGTGAAATGGCACTACAGATATCGTATGGAAATGTCGTGTCGTTGGAACGTGAATCGGGGGCAGTCCCGCCACAAGATTTTTATATTTTTAGTTAGATAATTTTTATTTATAGGAATTTAATGTTTTGCGAAAATTTGTTCATGTAGTTTAGGACATATTAAGGTTCTTCCGTTTAGTAGAAATATAATTACTGATAATACTTTTTCAAATTAATAATTTGATGTTGACCGAAAAGACACTTTGTGTAACAAATAAACGCACATTTTTATTCAAATAAAAATATTTTAATTGTATTATTGCCTTTTCATTACTAATGTATGATGATTAAGCTAATCTGTACTCTTTCCTCGAAGACAGAACTGGAAATAAGATCTGCGTCCTCAATAATACTAACATGTAGGGGTTGACAAATAATTAAAGATATTTCGTATTAAATATTTATTACTAAAAAGCAATAAATAGAGTAAACATAGACTATCAATAAATTAACAAAACTTTTAACTTTACACAATCTTCATTATATTTTGGCATCACAGTAATTTCTGTACTTGAAATATGTACGAAGTAAGATTTTTAATTAAAAATTTATTAGTAAATCCTCTTATTTGTATGCCTTTAAGATATTGTTTTAATTTACCACTTCTGAGGCAGTTGGCCGAGTGTATTGTACCATTTTAGAGGAATAAGAGATATATTATAATTTATAATATTCAGACATTTAAACAAGTTATAATTTATTAAACAATTTTTGAAATGTTATAAGTATAAAATTCAATCATACAATACACCAAATATTAAAACCTATAATTTAGCTAAATTTTAAAATATTTCGTAACATGTAATCTGGATCTTGGCTGGATCCTTCTAATTACCTATTTTACACAAAATATTTAAAAAAAATTAAACGCAATAAAATTTTTATAGTGTTGCCATAAACAAAAATATATAAGGTACGATTTAGAATAATAAGAGGCCCCAGCTAAAATAATAGCAATATTACTAAGTATGTAATGATAGAAAAGGTAAACCTTACCTACAATTGGTGCATCTAGGATATTAGTGATTTGTGACAAGTACGAAGTAGCAAATACGCATCCTCACAGAAAACCAGCGTAAAGCAATGCATTGCGTTTCGTTGAGTGAGTGAGGTAACCGGACAAAACGAGAAGTAGAAACCACACTCGACGTGAAACGTTTACATGTCACGTTAATAGTCTACCGGCTTTGAGTATTATACCAACCGGAGACGCCACTGACAGGCGTTCCCCTGTGCCAAAAAAACGTGTCGGTCTTTGAGCACACCGGTTATATACAACTAGTTTCTTTGAGTTCACGGAGTGCTTGTATTGGTGAATGTATTTGTGTGCACCTAGTTCAAGCTAGTGTTTAATTGTTTTATCAAAAAATGCGTTTGTTTTAACATTATTTGTGATTGTTTCCTCGTCCCCCCCGCAGAAATTGGCAGACTTTTTTGTAAAGAAACTAGTGCGCGTGACGTCTCCTGTTGGTTTAATACTCAAAGTCTACCGGTCTTGTATTGGTTTAACCAACGCACCAAGGAGTCAAGTCTATACGGCGTAGCTATACATATGGTATTTATTTTATGATGTACTTTTTAATTCTATCGTTTCATATTTCTTGTGGCCACCATTACGAAAGCACCTCTAGTCTAGGAGTAATCTGCGCGAACACATTTTATTAGTATTATTTATTTTAAACAATACATAAAGAGAAATAACTTCTCAAGGCGGGAAAATCATTGGCGTCAAATATTAGTACAAATATTATTTTACAGTGAAAATCTTTTGAAAAGCTCTTAAACATTATTCCTAAAGTTTGATTAGTATCAAATGATATTACAAAACTAAAAATGATAAATAGTACAGACATAATTGACAAAAAAATATTAAAATACTGTACGAAGTTTTTGAAACTTACATAAGTCACCTATGGTAACCAATTTCTAGGTATCGTACTTTCGTAATTTCAACATTCTATGATTAAAGAGTCGACTTTACCACTAAAAACCCTTAACTTTCATGGAATCCTCAAAACTGGGTACTTATACCTAGGTAAGTTTATTTTAAACACTTGTAAAATTTTGAAGCGGTGTAATGCGTCGATCCAACTAAGTTTCTTTTCTCAAGGATTACGCCTTAACTTGGCGAAAAAACTGGAAAAGATGAATAAAACACATTAATTACTTTTTGTAGTTACAGAGGAAAAACAACAAAAGTGAAATAAATGAAGCAAACTTACCAGAGGTGAAAATGAATGTGTTCAAAATGCCGAAGTTTTATTTGTACATGATAATGTGAAATCAAAATAACTGCAATACATACAAGTATATATTTTTTGGTTATGATTATCCTATAAGACGTTTATTTTAGCTTTCTTGAGTTGCAGTTACTTTTGATTGATGACTTAAGATGTGAAGTGCTAATGGCGTGCATTATTGCAGCTACAGTTAAGGATTATACAGGAAGTGAAGTATATATTGCAAAATAAAGAGAGGAAACTGACTAGAAAAATATTTAATTGAAATGAACTTATTGAACTTGGGTTGTATTTTTTCTAGCCAGTATCTGTAATAAAAACACAAAAATGATCGAGAACATTTTCGTATAATATCTTACAAGTAACAACTTACAGAGAGACATCACAAGCAACGCGGGCGTTGGATCAAATTCAAATGCTAACACGCTTCATAAGTGCCTATTAGCATTTGTTTCAAGTTAAACATAATCAAGTTTAATCATTTTAAATTCTATTATAATCATATTTTTTGCGGATCGTTTTATTTATGTTATATTTATAAGACAGTTATATTATTCGACATTGCTTTGTGACAAATATCCAAACACATCACTGTGTTACGTGAAGTGAATGGAGTAACGAATACAATAAGAAAATAAATAAACTAGCAGATCTAAGTAGACGCGCTAAAAACTGAAAATCTGTAGAATAAAATCTACAAAGCGTGTTTGTTACATGCGGTCGGTCTAAAGTAAGACTATTTTATTTATATTCGTAAAATCTTCAAAAATATTTAACATAAAAACAATTTTGAAGATTTATACGTCGCAATTACTATAATAAAGTAAGTGTAGAAGATACAATAAATATAAAATAATACATTATTCAACGCAAAACACTGATAAACATCTATTTATTCCTAAATATATTATAAAATGCAAACTCTCTGATTTAGATACAAAATTATACAATTTATAATATGAAACTAATGTTTGTCTATAATATTATTTCGTGATTCGTAACAGTATTAAGTAATTAAAGCGTATGTAAAACAGTTTCAATTTATTAAATAATATTTAGGCAAGAGAATAAAGACATGATTACAATATAAATTCATTATTATTATCCAATCAATTTGTGGTTAAAATGTAATATTTAAATAATTACTCTCAAAAGTAGGTATGTATATACTAAGTCATTCGTAATAAAAGCGATTTCTTTGAAATCGAAAATCCTTAGTCAAAACATAAAATATATTAAAATTTGACACATTTAGTGATTGTACGTGTTTGCACATGTACTATTATGTTTATGTCACGACTGCGATCCTTATAGACATACAAATAATCTTTTATATATATAGATCGATAATCTCACTGGACCACCTCTCTGTGCCACCTGTACAGTGCTTTTACGTAACAACAATACGATTATTTCAATGATTTCAGTCACTTAATGATAAGAATTTAATTTTATGAACAATAAAATGTATAACTATTTATAAACAAGGAATATAGAAAATGATTCGTTGAGTTACAAAAGCGATGCATCATGAAACAATCGTCCTGTCAACAACAATAAATAGTAAAACTAAACAACTATATCATACATCGTCCAGCGGTCTCGTTCGTTCGCCTTATTTCTTGTTCTTCCTCTTTAACTTCGGTATTCTGTAATGGGTGCGGGTGACGTTAGAGGCAGGCAAGTAGACATCAAGACTGTGAAACTTGATTTTATATCTGATTTACACATGGTTTAGTTAAGTTGATTAGTAGATGGACTGTAGCTTTAAATGGATATGAATATCAAACTTAACTTTAGACCAACATGTGTAAACCAGCCATTAGGGTTAGCTCTCATTGTAACTGGCCGCAGAGGCAAATCCGCCACATTAAATAAAGGCCACCGCACACCTACAACGACTTCAACTTTTGGTTTGGAATCTTAAGTTTTTCGAGTGTGTATTTTGTGCAGACTATACAAAGGTTGGTAATATAATTGAACATAGCAGTTGGTAATATAATTTAATATTGGCCCGTCCGTTTCGAATATACAATATGAATGTACAGTACAGTATGTCTATTTTTAGAGTAAGACGATACTAACAATTCCATTTTTTTTAATAATAATAACATAAAGTTCAGTCGTCCATATAAATCAGTCTTCAACATAAATATGTTAAACATATTTATTTAGATGAAGCATTTGGACGAAAGCCATGTTTTTAAAGAGTTCTCAAACTGCTTAAATTCAAACGTTTACTTTGAGTCGAGTTGGTGTTGAGTCGTTAGGGTGTGAGGTGCTCTTTGTCGTAAGTGGGACAGAGACAATTTAAGTAGCTCTCTGTCTCTTATACCTATGCGGTGACGGCCCTACACAATCTGAGCTAAACATTAAATAATATCGTGTAGATAACACAACTGCAGTTTCACGGCCGATGTGTGGTATGATATTTTAGCTTTCAATGTGAGTAGATGAGTGGTCTGAACAGTCAATGTATAATATATGCAGGCGATCAACTCACGCAAAGATTTATTTGTGTTTATCTGTATGCGCTCGCCACGCTAACGTCATGCGTATTTTAACAGATAAACGCTTTCTGTCTGTCTTGCGCGAGCTATTGTATTCGATATTTGAACTGTTAGTCTAGGCAATAAAGGTAGTGGACCCCAACATTAATTCCTCAGTCGATGAAACTTTGCAGGATTGTAGTATAGTATGAGACAATACTTGCATAAAAAAATCCAAAAAAAAAACCTAACCGAAGTTAGGTTTTTATACTAAAAAAAAAATTTTTTTTTGGTTGATAATTTGATATTTTCTGAAAATAATGTAGCGAGACGGTTTTTATTTTGGATTTTCCTATTGTAAGTTCACAGCGACTATTAAATGACATTCCAGTTAAAAAAATGGACTGAGCAATTTTCCCGTGCAAGGTACATATACGTCTGATTTTTGTTGTTTCTACCAAGAGATTTTTTTGGATATTTCGCATATAGCTTTCTTAACACACATGAATATTGCTGGCGAAGAAAATGTTGACTGAGCATTTTTTCCAACAAAGATATCAAATAAATAACTATTTCAGTAAAAATACCTAACTTCGGTTAGGTTTTTTTTTTGGATTTTTTTATGCAAGTATTGTCTCATACTATACTACAATCCTGCAAAGTTTCATCGACTGAGGAATTAATGTTGGGGTCTTCATACAAAAATCCGCTTCATTGCCTGGACTATGTAGTATTGTCAAGGTTAGTGTTCAAAAATCTCTAATTTAATTTTTAATCTATAAAGGAACAACCCTAAATCCTGAGCAAAAAGTATATGTCATATATATCTGTGTGTGTGAGTAATGTCTTCGCTTCAGCTCTCACTGTAATCTACAAGTCTAAATTTAGCATAGGAATAATACAGAATAGCGACTGGCCATAATTCAGTTGTGGAGTAGGTAATAAAATAATATAAAGGTGTCATGTAGCAAGGATGTCATCGACATATAATAGTCGTGAATTAGTTAGGTGCGCGACTGCGTGCCATTATTTACATTTGTACACCAACTGACATTGTCCAATGTGGTCTATATGATCGAGGTAGTCAAATATAACTCACCCTGATCCTTTCTTGTGCGGTGACGACTGTGCCTTTTCAGAATCCAGTAATTTCTTGCTCGAATCCTTCATAAATCCTGTAACAAAATTTTAGAATATTCTATTTAAATTTCTATGAACAGTCTGTTGGAAGACTTGGAAGTGAGTAGTCCCATCATGAGACCCGTTAATTCCTGGGCCCTGTTTTATAAAGCTACAGGTTACAGGCTACAGGCTACAGGAAAAAAAAAGCCTGTAGTGCTCCTGTAGTTACAATCTACAGGTAACAGGTGTTTTATAAAGACCCCTGTAATATTACTATTGTAGCTTAGGCTCGAAAATCTCGACTACAGGCGCAGTTAACAAGTCGGAGTACAGCACTATGAATCAACCGTAAAAATAAAAAAAAATGACAGAATCGACATCAGTTTTTTGGCTTAAAGTCTAGTGTACCACTATAAAATATTAATATTTATTTATAATAAAAACAGATGTTTGTTTATTTACTTGTATTTCTATGGTTAAAGAGCCGGATGAAAATGAGCGAGGCTCGGGTTCAAATCCTGGCATGTCCCAATGAGTTTTTCAAAAACTTACGTACATAATTAATTAATTAAGCAATTAATTATTTAAGCAAAGCGAGGGCGGGTCGCTAGTTTATAATAAAAACAGATGTTTGTTTATTTACTTGTATTTCTATGGTTTATTTACGTACTAGTTATAGAAAAAAAACACATGATTTTCTCTAAAATTAACATTCAACCATGGCCAATAATTATATCTCCTCCAGTATGCTCCAAAACATATTGCATTTGAGTAGGAACGTATTTTAAATTTCTCATTAAAGGTGAAACTCGTTTGCGGGTTCATATTGGTTCTGACGGCGAAAGTTCTTGGCGTCGTCTTCTTGGATGTTGACCACTATCCTCAGAGTCCGAGTCTGAGTTCCAAACACGCAAAATTACTCAAAATATTCGAATTAACAAACAACAAAACGTAAGTAAATATAACAAACTTCCTCCTGTAACTAAATTACCTACGTATAAACACCTGTAGAAATGTTGACAAGTTTTTCCGTAAACACCTGTAAAAATTGGTCGAATCATGCTCGAAACACACTCGATTAAATTGTCTTTGGAAAGTTACAGGCACGGGTTCCTGTAGATTGTAAATAAAATGAACTGTAGCTTTATAAAACGCCTGTACCTGTAATTTTATCTAGTGTTGCTGTTTAATTTATCAGTATTGCTGCTTTTTTCCCTGTAAATTGTAACCTGTAGCTTTATAAAATAGGGGTGGTAGCGGGGACGACAACCCCCGCAAAAATTTAAAAAATGACAGAATCGAAATCTGTTTTTTGGATTAAGTCTAGTTTACTGCCATAAAATATTAATATTTATCACTACGTATACAACAAAGTCGCTTTCTCTGTCCCTATATCCCTATGTATGATTAAATCTTTAAAACTACGCAACGGATTTTGATGCGTTTTTTTTAATAAACAGAGTGATTCAAGAGGAAGGTTTTTATATACCACAATATAAACTGAAGCAAAGTGAGGGCGGGTTGCTAGTTTATAATAAAAACAGATGTTTGTTTATTTACTTACTTGTATTTCTATGGTTTATTTACGTAATAGAAAAAAAACACATGATTTTCTCTAAAATTAACATCATATAACTAGCCAATAATTATATCTCCTCCAATATGCTCCAAAACATATTGCATTTAAGTAGAACGCATTCTAAATTTCTCATTGAAGGTGAAAATCGTTTGCGGGTTCATATTGGTTCTGACGGCGAAAGATCTTGGAGTCGTCTTCTTGGATGTTGACCACCATCCTCAGAGTCCGAGTCTGAGCTCCAAACACGCAAAATCACTCAAAATATTCGAATTAACAAACAACAAAACGTAAGCATAATATTCGAATTAACAAACTTCCTCCTGTAACCAAATTACATACGTCTCTTCACCTGTAGAAATGTTTACAAGTTTTTATTTTTTTAATTTTTTTACAACTGTATTTTACAAGTTTTTCCGTAAACACCTGTAAATAATAGGTCGATTATGCTCGAATCACGCTCGATTAAGCATTAAATTGTCTATGGAAAGTTACAGGCACGGGTTCCTGTAGACTGTAAATAAAATTACCTGTAGCTTTATAAAACGCCTGTACCTGTAATTTTATCTAGTGTTGCTGTTTAATTAATCAGTGTTGCTGCGTTTTTCCCTGTAAATTGTAACCTGTAGCTTTATAAAATAGGGCCCTGGTGATATCCCAAGAGCCCAGGCTTGTCAGACCTTCGTCATTTTGCAAAACCTCAAAGTTTGTCTGTGTATGTCCCTACTATAGGTATAAACGATCCCCGAATATGAAGTTTGGATAACGGTTCCTTTGGAAGTTATCGAGCAGCAAAGGTCCATAAAATTGCACCTCAAATTCGTTAAAGTGTAAAGCCCAGTTTTTGTATATATTTTATTCGGATTAATATTAGAAATCACGTCGTCCATTGTCAGACACTTGGTGCGGTGGAAACCCCCTGTCAGACACCCTTGAAACCATGGTGAATTGATATACTTATTGATATATTTTTTTACATTTCTATACTTTGACGATGTTATTGAAATGATACTTTTTATATTGTGAAATAAAGGAGCTATAAGATAATATTTTTTATTTAGTCTTAATCGTTATAGTGTACTTTTGAGCGACGAAATTCTTAAAAAAATTTTTTCAACATTTTGGTTTTTTGTAAGTTACTCCGTTTTTTTCTATCGACTGATAAAAAGTTTATTCCAGAAATGAATTCCTCATCCTTGAATTATATGAAAATGATATCAAACTTGGCCTAGTAGCTATATATGGGCAGAAATCATGTCATGAAAGTATACCCTCAATTCACCATGATTCAAGGGTCTGACAGGGGGTTTCCACCGCACCAAGTGTCTGACAATGGACGACGTGATTTCTAATATTAATCCGAATAAAATATATAAAAACTGGGCTTTAAACTTTAACGATTTGAGGTGGAACTTTATGGACCTTTGCTGCTTGATAACTTCCAAAGGAACCGTTATCCAAACTTCATATTCGGGGAACGTTTACACCTGTAGTAGGGACATACACAGACAAACTTTGAGGTTTTACAAAATGACGAAGGTCTGACAAGCCTGGGCTCTCACTCTATGATATACCAAAGAGTTTTTCAAAAACTTACGTGCTTCACATATAATTGATTCCGAAGAATGTGTCAACAGCTCCCCCATACTGGGGATGGGCTTTCCACATGTCATGTTTTTGGGGTCCATAAAGAACCCCGGTGTGTAATTGTGTATCGCCAAAAAGTGTGTATTTTCACCTAACCCTCGACAATAAGGCTTAGCATATTTATTTATACGGTGTCGTCATTTACCTTTGCCTGAAGATCCGAAGACGGAATTTCCCAAATCGTTGAGACTGCTCGTAAATTTGTCGGCTTCACCCGCCACTGAGTCCAAAACAGACTGTTCTGCTCTCTGCGCCGCGTCTCCTGCCCCTCCTAACCTTGTCCCAGCTTCTTCCAGCCTCTCTGCAGCCGCCCCTTTTATATCCTCAAGCTTATTATCAGCAGACACTTGGAAGCCTTCGAAAGAATCGTTAACGTCTCCGAATAGTTCCTTAGAAGCTGACTTGGCATCGTGTGCGGTATTCTGAACGCCCCCCACGAATTCCCGCGCGGAGTCATCTAAACTGTCAAATGTGTTTCCAGCAGAACTCTGAAAACTGTGCAGCGTATCTTGAGCAGAATTCTCCCAGCTGTGTGTGTCATCCTTGAAATCTGCGAAAGTATCCCTTGTGGAACTCTGCAAGTCTTCCCAGGTATCCTTTGCGTCGCTCACTTTGTCCTTAGCCGAACTTTCGACTTTATCGAAAGCACTCAAGGCTGAATCTTGAGCGTGATCGAACGCCTGCTTAGATGATTTTTGTAAATCATTCACCTTCTCGCTTGCAGCTAGTTGGATTTCATCGATTCCTTCTTTACCAGATTTCTGTAAGTTATTCAGGTTGTTGCTAATGTTAGCTTGCACTTCAGCTTTCTTGTCTGCGGCAGCGTTCAGAGTATCTTCGGCGGTTTTCTTTATTTGTTCTGTAGTTTGTTCGGCTTCCAATCGTATCCTGTCGATTTCAGACACCGCTGCATTTTGAACTTCATCTTTTTTGTCATGAGCTGCTTTTCCTAATTCCTCCTTTTTATCACTTATAGCAGCTTCCCACTCTTGGGCTTTATGCTGAACTCCTTGTTCTAATTCTTGTTTTTTATCATGTGCTGCGTTAATGGCATCTTCAGTTTTATTATGGACAGCAGATGTGAATTCATCTTTCTTCGCTTGCGCACCTTGTACAAAGTTACCAAAACCTACTTTGAGTTCTTCGTGTTTCTGTGTAAGGTCATCGTGGAACTCATCTTTCTTGGCCGCCGCTTGATTTATTAAGTTTTTAGCACCTTCTGTCACCTCAGCCTTTTTCTCTTGCGCAGAATGTTTTGCTTCATCTACCCTGTCATTTAGAGCTATTTCTAGCTCACTAGCTTTAGTTTGTACTGCCTGCTGTAGCCCATCTTTTTTATCATGTATAGCTTGCTTAGCTTCGTTCGCCTTGTCGTGAATTACATGTCCAGTATCAATTAATCCTTCTTTAGTATCTTGTAAAGCCTTTTTCATCTCCTCAGATTTTTCTTGACCCAGTTTATCAAGTTCTTTTTTTTTACTATGAACGGCATTTTCAATTTCATCTTTCTTGTCTTGCACTGCTTTTTTGGCATCTGCTGCTGTGTCATGGATGGCCTTTTCTGTCTCATTTTTCTTGTCATCAAGAGCTTTCTTCGCTGCTTCTGCTTTCTCGTAAGCTGCCTTTTCAATTTCATCCTTTTTCTGGAGAGCACTCTGTGATAGCTGTTCAGCGCCTTCTTTCAATTCATCGTGTTTTTTCGCTATATTTTCTTGGACCTCATCTTTTTTAGATGTCGCTTTGTCCAACAACTCGTTAGCTGAATCTTTACCTTCCGAAATCTTTTCCTTTATTTCATTTTCAACTTTGTCTTTCTCACCAAAAATGTTATGTACAAGACCAGACAAAAAACCTTTTCCTTCCTTGCCTTTTTTCTTAGCTTTCGATTTCACCTCTTCTTTTGCTTCACTAGCTTTAGATTTAAGATCAGAGGCGGTATTCTGTGCTTTTTCTTTGGCAATATCAACTGACTCTTCTAGTTCGTGTAATTTCTCTTTTGTTGCATCTTTGATGTTTTCACTTGTGTTTTTGGCTCCTGCTTCTAAGTTATGAACTGTGTGGTTAACACCGTCTCCGATCTTTACTAGTTTGTCTTCTCCTCTGAGTTTAATTTCCTCTTCCATTTCTCTTGCTAGGAAGTCAAATGTATGTGTTTTATGATTGGCTGAGTCCTTTAGAAGATCAGCAGTATCTTTCGCGGATGATTTGACGCTTTCAATTTCATCAGAAACTTTAGAATGTGCGTCTGCTGCTTTAGCATTAACATCATCTTGAGCTTTCTGTGCCATGTCTTTTAAATCGTGCACTTTATTTTCAACGCTTGATTTGAGATCTTTTTCCCTATTCTTAATATCTTCCTTTGCCTCTTCTCTTTTTTTTAACAAATCGTCTACTACTTCACCAGTTTTTTGCTTAATATTATCAGTTTCTTTCACCAATTTTTCAAAATCAACTTTTAAATCATCGTGAACATCTTCCGACACTTCACCGAGCTTTTCATGAGCTGTGAATTTAACGTTTTCTATCCTATCGACGAGATTCGAAGTTTCATCGTGCGTGTGCTTTTGGCCTTTGAATTTTCCGTCACAACAATCGTAGTAAAATGCGAACGGATCTGAGGTCTTGCTGTATAAAGGCGTCTCAACGGGTTGCATGTTAGCGTACTGCTCATACAGATCTTCCTGTACTCCTGGTTTGTCTTCATCGACAACTAGTTTAGTGGAGTACACTTTACTTTCAATGTCATCCTCTTCGTTGTGTGGTTTGGTTTGAAGATCCTTGAACATATCTTCAACTTTGCCCAACAAATCTTCGTCAATGATTCTGGGAGCTGCTTTCGGTGGGCTTTTGTCTTTGGGCTCGCGGGGTTTCGGCTGAGGTTTGGGAGAGGATTCTTTGACTTCATCCTCTTTATCCTCGCTGTGACTGAATACGTTCTTAACTTTATCGGCTATGCCTCCAAAGAAGCCGGCTTCGGGTTTCTTCTTTCCTTTCTCGAGCGTGTTCATCGGGGTCTTGTCCTCGTCAGAGTCAAAGGTGGCCTTCGCCTTGTTGGAGTCGGTGTGAGCGGAGTCCCCGTTCATCTGCGGTTTGGCTGTCTTCTCGTCTGAGTCTGAATCTTTAGCGGGGTATTTCACGACACCGTTTGTAATGATTTTGTCCTGAAAACAGAAAAACAATATTTGTAAGTTTAGATGCAACAAAGCAACAGCAGTGCTAGCCCTGTTGAAAGAGAGCCTGTGTTCGATTTCTAGTCAGGGCATGTACCAATGAATTTGTCAAAATATATGTTCATACCTATTTCTCAATAGCTCAAGTGTGACGGAAAACATTTTCAGAATACTAGCAGCCTCCAAAATTGTAACCAAGGCATGTGTGACGGCACCCCATATCACCGATAACCTGCCACGTTTATAAGCCGAAAAATTCACTGATGGGTTCATATTTACTGGAATTGAATGCCTCTTCGACTATTAAAGCGACAGTTGCCTGTCATAGGCTGGTGATTAATAATAATATTGAAACTTTATTTCAGACTTGTGCCCATACTTCTGTTAGTAACAATAGAGCTTATGTATTTATGTTAGTATTGTTATTTTTATTTACTTATCTATTTATTTTCTTAGACCTATGACTGTCTCCATCCAGTGTCATCAGGCAATTATTTTCAGAATGCTGTTTGTAATATAAACAGTGGCTTACGTGTCCGTTGAGCTGCTTCTCGTTGGTATGCGGCAATGAACCAGGGCCCAGGCTGTTGTTGTGTTCTCCCCAGTGGAAGCTCAGCTCGTCCTTCAGCGCGTCGAAACCTGATCCGTAAATATACGTTAAATAAGGTTTACATTTGAACAAGCAAAATCAACTATTAGTCCTAATTAAAAGCGGATGCTTTCAGAAATGTAATAACTTTGCCAACCACCTCGCAGATAAGGGCAGATTGTATATTTAAACTACCTGTTACTCGCAACTTTGTCTGTGAACTTTAGGTACTCGGTAACTGAGTTTTTAAGGGATGAAAAACAGACTATGTCCTTCTTCAAATTGTCCTGCCAAATTTCATCAAAATCGATTTACTGGTTTAGCCGTAAAGAGGAAACAAACGAACTGAGTTCCATGATACTTTTTTTTAATCTCTCTTATAATATCTGTGAGTAGAATTTTAGTAACGGTAATCTGTTATCCGTTGAGTAAACTGGTTCTTACCGGACTGATCGAGATTGAGGTAGTCGACCTGGCTCTTCCCGGCACGAGGCGCGATCCTGTCTGGCAGTTCCACGTCCAGAACGCACGCTGGCGTCTGCGACTGCTCACCTTTGGGCACCTGAGGACACAACGTATTAACCCTTAGCCAGGCGTAGCTTTTTAAATTTTACATTGGTTTTGAATCTTATTTCATTACATAGAGTTCTATTTAAAGTGGTATGTATATTCGTCCAATGCCCGACTGAGGGTTAAACTAGGTTTTTCCTGCAGCTCCATCCGCGTTCCAGGATAAAAAGTAATAGTGTTAAACTAGGTTTTGTCGGAAGTTTAGGATAAAAACTACAATATCACTCTCAGTCCACAAATAAGCTATGCAGCAACGGAACGAAGTATCGATTATAATTTTTGCATAATCTAAACGATACTTTGTTCCTTTGCTGCATGAACTTTGGAATTTATTATACTAAATTTGGATTCTATTCATATGCACTTTTCAGGAGTTTCGACTGGGTGAATCGATTTTGATTAATCTTTTTTTATTTCAAAATGGTGCCGTGTGGTCCCATTTTAATTTGCTTCGGTTTTGACAATCACAATGGCATCCATGAGATACCAATATAAGTTGAAGTCGGTTTTTTACTCTTTCGAGTTTTATGTTAATCTATATATATAAAGAGAGAAGTCCTGACTCACTGACTCATCAACGTCCAGCCTAAACCCTTACACCTAGAAAGCTGATTTTTTTCACGGATATTGTTTTTATCTATATATATAAAGAGAGAAGTCCTGACTCACTGACTCATCAACGCCCAGCCTAAACCCTTACACCTAGAAAGCTGATTTTTTTCACGGATATTGTTTTTAAGACGTAAAGTAGGAATAAGAAAGGATTTTTAGAAATTCAACCCTTAAGGGGGTGAAAAAGGGGTTAAACGTTTGTATGGAAAACCTTCATTTTTGGGTCTATCAATTCGAAACTTTGTAAAAATACTCTTCAAAACAAACAACAAGACACGTGATCCTATATTTTCCAAAAAACCTCCCCTAAGGGGTTGACACAGGGGAATGGAGTTTGTATAGAGACGTGTTGTTTTTTACGTCTATCAAGTTGAAACTTGACACAAATACTCTTAGAAATAAATGATGAGATACATGTTTTTGGATTTTTCGAAAATCGTCCCATAAAGGTGTGAAAGTGGGGGTTGAGTTTGGTATGTATGGAAAACCTTCATATTTGGGTATATCAATTCGAAACTTTGTAAAAATACTGCTCAAAACAAAAAACACGACACGTATTTCTGGGTTTTAAAAAAAAAAACCCCTAAGGGGTTGAAAGCGGGGGGATGGAGTTTGTATGGAGACGTGTTGTTTTTTACGTCTATCAAGTTGAAACTTGACGCAAATACTCTTAGAAATAAATGATGAGATACGTATTTTTGTATTTTTCTAAAATCGACCCCTAAAGGTATAAAAGTAGGGGTTGAATTTGATATGTATGGAAACCCTTAATTTTTGGGTGTATCAATTCCAAACTTTGTAAAAATACTCCTCAAAACAAACACGTGTTTTAGAATTTTTCGAATATCGTCCTCTAAAAGGGTGAAAGTAGGGGTTGAGTTTGGTATGTATGGAAAACCTTCATTTTTGGGTATATCAATTCGAAACTTTGTAAAAATACTCCTCAAAAAAAAAACACGACACGTATTTCTGGGTTTTAAAAAAAAACCCCTAAGGGGTTGAAACAGGGGGATGGAGTTTTAATGGAGACGTGTTGTTTTTTACGTCTATCAAGTTGAAACTTGACGCAAATACTCTTAGAAATAAATGATGAGATACGTATTTTTGTATTTTTCTAAAATCGACCCCTAAAGGTATAAAAGTAGGGGTTGAATTTGATATGTATGGAAACCCTTAATTTTTGGGTGTATCAATTCCAAACTTTGTAAAAATACTCCTCAAAGCAAACAACAAGATACGTATTTCTGGATTTTTCAAAAACCCCCCTTAAAAGGTTGAAACAGGGGATTGGAGTTTGTATGGGGACGTGTTGTTTTTTACGTCTATCAGGTTGAAACTTGGCACAAATACTGTTAGAAATAAATGATGAGATACGTATTTTAGAATTTTTCGAATATCGTCCTCTAAAAGGGTGAAAGTAGGGGTTGAGTTTGGTATGTATGGAAAACCTTCATTTTTGGGTATATCAATTCGAAACTTTGTAAAAATACTCCTCAAAAAAAAACACGACACGTATTTCTGGGTTTTAAAAAAAAAACCCCTAAGGGGTTGAAACAGGGGGATGGAGTTTGTATGGAGACGTGTTGTTTTTTACGTCTATCAAGTTGAAACTTGACGCAAATACTCTTAGAAATAAATGATGAGATACGTATTTTTGTATTTTTCTAAAATCGACCCCTAAAGGTGTAAAAGTAGGGGTCGAATTTGATATGTATGGAAACCCTTAATTTTTGGGTGTATCAATTCCAAACTTTGTAAGAATACTCCTCAAAACAAACAACAAGACGCGTATTTCTGGATTTTTCAAAAAACACCCCCTAAGGGGGTGAAACAGGGGGTTGGAGTTTGTATGGAAACATGTTGTTTTTTACGTCTATCCAGTTGAAACTTTGCACAAATACTTTTAGAAATAAATAATGAGATACGTGTTTTTGAATTTTTCGAATATTTTCCCCTAAAAGGGTGAAAGTAGGGGTTGAGTTTGGTATGTACGGAAAACCTTCATTTTTGGGTGTATCAATTCGAAATATTGTAAAAATACTCCTCAAAACAAACAACAAGATTTCCTTAACTTCATCTTGAAACTTGGCACAAATATTCTTCAATAGTCTCCATACAAAGTCCACTTCTTTTTTTGAGAATGCACTATGGGTTCCTTATGGAAATTTATTTGTTATTATGACCACATGCGTAGCCATTCATATCAAGAACTAATTCAAAAATCATAATCCAGAGAGTGTCCTAGGCTTTACAACACGTAAGAAAATAAGCACAATTCCTGAAATTAGTATCGACTACTTAATTGATTTCAGCTATTTTCAATAAGTGTAAAGTTTTTCCGAAAAATTAATTAGCATAACTAAATTTAGGACTGCCTATTTACACCGTACTGTTATCGCTCTTTATTTAAGCAATTTGGTTAGACAAAACTAAAGTACGAATGCATCACCATCTTTTTATGTTAGTATACTAATCGGGGTACGTATCAGGAATTGCGCTTATTCTGTGACGCGTTGTAGGGTGTTTTTAATAACAAAAAGATAAATAGCAATGATAGCCCAGTCGCTAAAGAACCCGCTTCATTCGCGAGGCTCGGGTTCCAATCTCGGCATGTACTTACAGTCAAGTTTTAGTAAGGATCCTTAAATTTTTTTCGTCATAGATATAGCATATAAGCATATTACTCAGGGATAATGTAACATTCTAATGGTCTACAAAAATACAAATCCTTCCTCTTTATAATATTATTGTAGATAGATAGATAGTGTAGATTATCCTTCTTGATATATTTTCTAAACGCAAAGGAATAACAAATTCCACGCGGACGAAGTCGCGGGCATCAGCTAGTACAGTTATAAATATAATACAGTTACAGAATATATAACTTGTCACTAAATAGTATAAAACAAAGTCGCTTTCTCTGTCCCTATATCCCTATGTATGCTTAAATCTTTAAAATTACGCAACGGATTTTGATGCGGTTTTTTTTAATAAATAGAGTGATTCAAGAGGAAGGTTTTAGTGTTAGCATTGCACCCGTGCGAAGCCGGGGCGGGTCGCTAGTATACAATATAATGGTCATTTAAAATGTACAACATTGTTCGCAGGACAACTTTTTTAAAATTAATGATTACTCTCCATTCAATTTCGATACAGTCAACCTATCCGGATTTTTATATCAATGAAAGTTTTTGTCGCATTGTAACCGCAAAGGTCGCAAATAAAGCTTAGCTTACCTTCGGCTCGTTCATGAAGTAAATTCTGCCCGCAGGACTTTCTTCGTGGTGTTTCACGCGGACAGTAAACTCTACTCGGTTGTCTTTGAATGACTGAAAAAAAAGGTATACATATTAAATTTGCATTTTTCAAGGGACAATAAGGGTTTTTCCGATTAGATTTATTAAGAAAGATATATCGAAATGAATATAACTTGTTTTTTAATAAAATACAGTGATTTGAGTCAGTGATAATGTAGCTTCAGATTAAAAGGAGTAATAGTGTTGTGTTCAGATTGATGAAATATTTTTTTAAATCGGTTCAGACGTTCTATCTTTAACAAACATACAATTTTACCTCTGTCTACATTTTATTATATTTAATTATCATATTTTTTTTTGTATTGACATTGACACAGGCAGTGACTGTTGTTAACTTAAAAACGGCCCATTGCCAACCACAAAAACAAAATATACAATTTTATTTTTTTTAAATCCTTGTCATGGAAACCTGTATAGCCATAGGAAAATGTTGCTTGCATTTTTGTTACCTACCTCAAATGTGAAAGCAGGCTGACTACCAGACTTGGTGACTGGTACCAGGTTACCAGAGAACTCCAGGAAAACTTCTTTGCCGTCCAAGAACCTCACAGCTGTTGAGTGGGCCACCTCGGTGTAGTGTTCCTGTGAATAGGGGTCACTTTCAATACATGGAATCAAGTGAATATTATATTATCAAGTTTCTTATACAACACGTCACAGAATAAGCGCAATTCCTCATACACCCCAATTAGTATATTAATATAAAAAAATATGATGAATTCGTACTTTAGTTTTGTCGCTGTAGCTAAATTCAGTTATGCATTAATTTTTCGGAAAAAAATTACACATTAAAAATAGCTGAAATCGATTAAGTAATCGATACTGAACAAACTACTTTCATGAATTGCGCTTATTCTGTTACATATTGTATAAGATAGTTTACATTGAATTACGCCTTCCCCGGATATTGGCCGAGGTATTCCATTCATGAAATTTCGGACTCGCCGGACAAAGGTGATGTGATAAATGCTCGAGAGAATTCTCTCGAGCTTGTGACAAATGCTTACGTACGTTAACGAAAATGTCATTGGCACAAAATTCCTAGGAATCAAACTCAGGCTGGCTCACTTCCGACAGGGATATCACTTTATATGGAGTTTTTTTTTATAATAAAATATATATTCCGATCAGTTAAATTGTGACTATAAACTTTAAAAATAATACTGCTGTAAATAAAAGATACAATACCTACACCAATTGTAGCTTTTTCACTTATGTAAGTTACCTAAGTAAACTGACTTAGTGAACAGACCCATTTGTTCATCTGTTTGATTTATATATAATAAATTTTTCCGGCCTTTTTAGATCTATGTTTATCCCATATGTGTATAAACATTACATAATATATCGATAGGCAGTCCAGTCTGTACATGGTTTTCTGTATTTATTATGACTCACTTGTTATTGAGGCGTAAAAAGAGTCACAGATACTCTTATGTTAATTAAATTTATTAAAAGTTTAAAAGTTATTATACAAATTAATGTATAATTGTCAATCCTATTATTGATTAGAGGCTCTCCTAATAGATTTAAGAACCAACCTACATAACCTAAGCCATACACAACATGTAACAGAATAAGCGAAATTCCTGAAATTAGTTTGTTCAGTATCGACTACTTATTCGATTTCAGATATTTTAATTATGTGTTAAATTTTTCCCAAAAAGGAATTAGCATAGCTGAATCATATTTTTTTTTTATTAATGTACTAATTGGGGTGTATGAGGAATTGCGCTTTTTCTGTTACGCGTTGTATGTACATACATACATACATTCTGGGTAATGATCACAATGTAAATTAAGTTACCTGTTGCAGTAGCGTCTCGTACGCGTACCGATCTGTGATGTACAGCACCAGGAGTCTACCTTCGAGAGCGTCGAGCCGTTTGCCAAGCACCACGATACGGACCTCAAAAGGCACTAACAGCATCTCCCTGCGAAGTATTCTTCAGTCACTCACTGATATTATAAACGCAAAGTGTGTGGACATAGCTGGATGTTTTTATTATTTCACACAAAAACTTTGGACTTTGATACTTTACATTATAGCACACTATTACAGTAATATAGCTTATAGTTTTGTAATATATATTACCTGTACAATTCCGTCGCCAATTTGGTTGCATCGCTCACGTTTTGGCAGTTCATCAACCAGAATCTGAGAAAGATAATAAATAAATAAACATTTTCTGTAGTTATGAGAAATGTCAATGGTCTAATAACAAGGCACTCTAAACTCGTCCACAAAGTCCAACAACTAATATAAAAAATTGTTATCAAAATGACCGAGGGGGATGGCAGAGGTCATTTTATTTCTTGACACTCGTCCAGTATACGCCAGTAAATTTTTTGGACCCCTAAACGTGACGAGGTAATGAGGCAACCCGGGTGGTGTTACACATACCTCAGAACAGCTCAGAACCCATTATGTAATTAACATTTCAAGATAAACTATCTAGGTAATTTACCTGATATAAAATAGATTGCTACCCTGACAGAGTCTGTACATACTTTTGCTGTATTACAATGTGCAATAAATAAATAAATAAAAGTAATTCTAAATTTATAAAATATAAAATTTGAACGTTTAGAATACTTACATAAAAAAAATGATTTGTAATGGTAGGTAATTCTGAGAATTGGTAAGTATTTCTTTCTATTGATTATTGAGTTTAGAATTTATTTCCTTTAATAGACATAGAAATTGTTGATTCCTAACTTCACTATATTTATACTTTTATGTAACCATGAATGCAAAAGTTAAGTATACACATGTCGAGCTCAACACCTACTGAAGTTCTATTTACTCATAAGGAAAATACGAGATGATATTAGTCGTGATAAACATGAAAATAACCAATTTGTGTAATATTGAGTCAGTTTTACCCTGAATTTTAAAGCTATATAAAATTAGAATGAAAAACCGTGTACTAATTTCTCGTTTAATACAGAAATAAATTACTTATAGCTTATGTAGCTTTTTATACATAAAAGATTTTTTAAAATCGGTTCAGTGTATTAAAAACATACAAAAATACAAATATTTCCTTTTTATAATATTGTGGGACACAATTTACACACGGTTATTCAGTCCCGAACTAAGTAGGCAGAGCCTGTACTATGGGTACTATACAACTGATCAACATACTTAAATACATATTAAACACCCAGACACGAAGCCAAATCACATGTTCATGCACACAAATGTTGGCCCCGAGCGGGGATCGAAGCCGCGACCGCCGACTCAGAAGCCAAGGTCACTACCAACTGAGCCAACAGGCCCGTCAAGATGTAGACTATGATTAATCTGCCAGTAGACTCGATTCTGGCTGACCAGCTAAAATTCCTAATTTTATGTTAGCATATCCTTCTCAATAGAATACGGAAGAAAAAAGACAAGAACAAACCATAGATAAAAGAGTTAATGTCAAATATGTAAAAACCAACTAATTTGAACCTTAAGAACGTGCTTATCTGTCACTTTTATCCATGACCTTGTTGCATCGTTGCTAAAATAGCTAAACACGCCTTAGTTGACAGGACTAATTTTAATTTGAATATTTCGTCTCTTTTCTTTTCTAGGAGAAAAAAAAGAGAGGAGTAAACTAAAGATTCTTGAGTTGCAGGTGTCTATGGGCGACGGTAGTCACTTACCATCAGGTGACCCGTCTGCTCGTTTGCCTCCTTTTTTAACCGACTTCAAAAAGGAGGAGGTTATCAATTTGTCTGTATTTTTTAAATTTTTTTTTTATGTTTGTTACCTCAGAACTTTCGACTGGGTGAACCGATTTGTTTATGATACATTTTTTTATTTGAAAGCTCGTGCTTCCAGATTGGTCCCATTTTAATTTCGTCCAGTTCTGACAGCGGAATCCATGAGAAAACCATATAAGTTGAAAATTGAGGTCGGTTTTTTTTATTCTTTAGTGGTTATTTTAAAAAAAGTCGCTGTTAGGGTCGCGACACACCTGCGGAACTTACGGCGCCAAAGGTTCGGTGAACAAGATAAATGGATCTGCTTCCCGCGTCAACCGTAATATAGGTTGTTCACCGAAAGTTCCGCCCCGTAAGTTCCGCAGGTGTGTCGCGACCCTAAAGCCGAATCGAAGCCAATGTCGTGGTGTTACCTGGCAGAGACGGTGGTGGTGAAGGAGGCGCAGTCGTCGGTGACGGTGAGCGGCGTGGAGCCGGTCACGTCCTCCCACACGGCCCTCGCCTGCCCGCCCATTATGGAGCACAGCAGCCGCAGGTTGGCCGTCGACTTGTCCGCCTTGCCGTCCTGCTGGAGGATACATATCTTATCACTACATAGTATAACACAAAGTCGCTTTCTCTGTCCCTATATCCCTATGTATGCTTCAATCTTTAAACCCACGCAACGGATTTTGATGCGTTTTTAACGTGACAACGTCTTATAAATTGATGGAGCCGACGGCATTCCCGAAAAAGTGTGACGTATGCGTCGTTCCAGTGCAAGCGAGAGCGCGAGCGACAAAGAGGCACAATCCATTCCATCAGTATTTTCTTCAACTATCGTCAGTAAACCGACTTTACAGACAACCGATTTTTTTTTAATAGATAGAGTGATTCAAGAGGAAGGTTTTAGTATTAGCATTGCAACCGTGCGAAGCCGGGGCGGGTCGCTAGTTACTATTTATTTCACAGGTCTGCCAAGAGATTGAACACTATAAACAACAATTATGTGTTACCTCAGAACTTTCGACTGGGTGAACCGATTTGAATGAATATTTTTTTTATTTCAAAGCCGGTGCTTTCCACGTGGTCCCATTTAATTTGGTTCTGACAATGGCATCCATGAGAAAACCATATGTCTTGAATTTGCATTAAGCTCGACAAATGGACACTTAACTCAATATCACGTCAACCGATTCAGAGGATAATTTTTTTAACCGGCTTCAAAAGAGAAAGAAGTTCTCAATTCGACTGTATTTTTTTCGTGTCGGCTTTTTACTTTCTAGAGTTCTATGGTATTAGCGACCATTTGGCAGTATGATGCGATACCAGTGTGTTAGTACCGATTTCAAGAGTATTGCTCATTGCACGTCAAACCGTTGGCTCGGGTTTTCGTTGTGTTTACGCACAATAAAAGTCGTTAGATACCTTTGGGTGGCTTGAAAAATGCTGACTGTTAGGTGGTAACTAGCCTCACAACATCTTCCAATCCTCCTTCCTCATGTGTGATGAAAGACCCTTAGCTCAGGAATAGGCAGTTGCATCATTATCATCATCAACGCGTAACAATCCACTGCTGAGCTAAGGGTCTTTCCTCACACATGAGGAAGATGGGCTTTAATCTCCCACGTGAGCCCACCGGGAGATGGTGTTAAACTAGTGGCCACTTAAGTCAGATTTTTTCAAGCCACCCAAGGGTATCTGACATGGCTTAACGATTTCCATTGTGCGTAAACACAACGAAAACCGGGACCAACAATTTAACGTGCCTTCCGAAACACAGAAGCGCTCGTGCTATAAATGCCACTAGGCGGTCACCCATCTACTGACTGACCGCACCCAAATTTGCTTAACCAGGGTGATCGTTTCAAACACACTGGCACCATTCTCACAATGTTCAAATCTTAAATCGTCCAATTCGCAAATTGTCCAAACATTATGAGAATTGGACATTTTGAGCCCACTGGACATTTTGCGAATTGGACATTAATGGTGCTGATGATTTATATTACCTGCTTGGGCAGCGGGGCAGTGAGCGTGATGCTTCTATGGAACTTGCGGCGTCGAGGCTCGACGGTGATGACTGGCGAGACGGCGGCGAGGCGAGGCAGAACGCGACGGCACAGAGACGAGTCAGCGCCGTGAGCCTGAACGCCCACTCGGATGCGCTTCGTCAAGGCCTGCGCCGGGAACAGCGCTTGCACCTGCATATGCACCAACTGAGTTAGCATAAGGTTCAGCCATAAGGCTATTGGGCTTAGGGGCTATTCACAGTCACAAGGCTATTGGGGTTAGGGGGCTATTCACTATCATAAGGCTATTGGGCTTGGGGCTATTCAGTCATGAGGCTATTGGGCTTAGGGGGCTATTCAGTCATAAGGCTATTAGGCTTAGGGGGCTATTCACAGTCATAAGGCTATTGGGCTTAGGGGGTTATCACTGTCATAAGACCATTTGGCTTAGGCCACCTGAAGCGTTTAGGGAGGGGGTCGAGCCAAATCTCACAATATCCCACCAAGAGGGAGAGAGACAAAATAGCCTCACGTAATTATTTGAATACCTATTATGATGATGTGTTATGATTTTATTCAACGAATCAGAACAGTTGACATGAGATTTCACAGTATGTCTGGTATGTGTGAATCAGTGTTGTATCACTCTCACTTTACGTGTATTTGGTTGATTGTTCTGTATGTTCTCTCCCTATTTTTGTAAACGTGATATAATATATGTATACGAAGACGTTGTGTGCGAGGGTAAATATTATACTAATATTATAAAGAGGAAAGATTTGTATTTTTGTGGGTTTGTTACGAATAAACTCAAAAACTACTAAACTAGATTTTAAAAATTGTTATACCAAATGAAAGCTCGAATATCCCTGAGTAACATAGGCTATATTTTATTCCCGTTTACCCAAGGGAACGGGAACTGCTAGTCCTATGTATATGTGAGTTTGTTTTCTCTTTCTCCCCCTATCTCTATGTATGTGTGTATGTGGCAATTTGTGCTCACTCTATCTCTCTCTTTCTAACTCTGTCTGTGTTGACCGTCTCTTGTGTTTGACTGTGTATCTCTCTGTCTCTCTCTTAGGGAGGGTGAGTGTGTGTTAATGTGTGAGCTCTATTTCTCTCTCTCTTAGGGAGGGTGAGGGTGTGTTAATGTGTGAGCTCTATCTCTCTCTCTCTCTCTTAGGGAGGGTGAGGGTGTGTTAATGTGTGAGCTTTCTCTCTCTCTGCATGTGTGTGTGTACCTGTGGCGTGTGTGCGCTAGACACAGTCCCCCCGTCGGGCCCGATGATGTGCACCTCCTGGCGCACTCGCGACACGCACGCCAGGTAGTGGGGAAAGTCGCACGTCACTACGCGACATACACGCTCGCCGTTCTCGCCGAGAGACTCTCCGGTCGCTCCGTGCTCCTGCCGTTCGCGCTGCAGTGCTTCCTAGGAGGGAAAATTAAACTATTCTTAGCAAAGAGTTTAAAATATAATAGGACATAGACGACAAGGCGTGAAAAATTATTACTAGTGGGCAAAAGTCTAGTGTGATTCGAATATATAATATGTAACACAATAAGCGCAATTCCTGAAATTAGTTTTTTCAGTATCGACTACTTAGTCGAATTCAGCTATCCTACTAATATTATAAACGCGAAAGTTTGTATGGATGGATGTATGGATGTATAGATGTATGGATGGATGTTTGTTCCTCTTTCACGCAAAAACTACCGAACGGATTTTGATGAAACTACAGTTATATAGCTTATACATCAGAATAACACATAGGCTATATTTTATCCCCGTATTCCCAACCGTGAAACCGCGGGGCGCTGCTAGTTTTTAATATGTGTTAAATTTTTCCGAAAAATGAATTATTGTATCTGAATTTAGTGCTGCCTAAGGAAATCGTACTATTTTCTTTATTTAAGAAAATTGGTTAGACAAAACTGAAGTACGAAGGCATCATATTTTTTTTATACAAATTTACTAATTGGGGTGTATGAGGAATTGCGCTTATTCTGTTACGTGTTGTATAAGAAATAAAAATAAAGTCTACCAAAACATATACAGAGAATAGTTCTATAGAAAACAATTAGATAAAATAAAATTTGGCGCCCAGAGTGGATACACTGGACGATACCCAAATGTCTGTAAATATCAACAGATTTATTAAAATTTACAAATGGCGCCCAACATGGGGCCGGACTTAGCCCAAGAATTACTACGCAGAGCCTGCTTCACATGATGAAAATCAGTGAGGCTCGGGTTCGAATCCTGGCATGTACCAATGTGTTTTTCAAAAACTTGCGTACATATTTATCACTAACTCGACGGTGAAGGAAAACATCGTGAGGAAACCCGCAGGTCCCAGAATTAATTCTGAGACATGTGTAAGCAGACCCGGTCCGGCGATGGGCTTACCACCTATCACGTTTAGCGGTCGAAGCGAAAGAATATCACGTGAAGAGTGTATATCCAGAAATGGGATACCTTTGCCTACCCCCTCGGGGATATAAGGCGTGAGGTTTTTTTTTTGTCAAAAAAGTGACACCATCTATTACAAACATTTTAACATTACACCATGTTTATAATGTTTTGTAAAAGACCTTTAAGGTTTTGTAAAGTATCATTTGCGTTTTCACTGTTTAGTTTCACATACCTGTATCATGGGATTGTCGTTGTTGTGCAGGTAGTGGTCTTGCCAGGTCTCGCCGGTGTCAGAGCGTAAGATCACAATCTCACGCTCTCGGCACGACGCCGTGTAGATCGGCACCTCGATAATCACCGGGCTGGAATACATAAAACCTATTAGAATGGAATGAATAGGATAGCAAACTCTATATCAAATGACATTTAATTCTATAAATAAAAGAAATACACTAAGAAATATCAATAATCTATCGCCATCGCTTGCTTTATAAACACTGACGGTAATGACAGATGTACGTGAGAAGCAATGTACATCAAAATGAAGTTTATGAATGTTGCCAATTTACAATAGGCAGCAACCAGTGCTCGTCTTTTGGACCAACTTGACTAAACTGACTGCTGTGTAAGAATATAAAAAAAAATGTATTTATTTATGTAGGTAATTAAGAATTACACTTATAAAAGTCAATAGTCTTATAACAATTCACACTAAACTCGTCCATGAAGATTGGCTAAATGCAAACAGCTGCCCATATCCACCGACGAGTTGCTGGTTCCAAATGCCCCGAGAAGAACCAGCAAGAAACTTAGGGGCAGCTCTTGTAGATCAGCTGTTAGAGGTTTCGACTTACGCTAAGAACTTGGCGCCTTGAGGTTGCAGTTCCAGCAGACGCGAAGCTAGAGCTTCGCCCTCCATGAGTGGGGGAGGCGCCGCGGCAGGCGCACGGCGAGTCGCCGCACTGGAAAGTAAAATGAAAAAAATACTTTTATAATAGTACATAGTTATTATAGATCGAATAGATATTTAGATAAAAGAATAGTAGGGCACAGGTCACACATGGTTCTCTCTTTTCATCAATATTTTTTCAGACCCCTAGAAGTGACCAAATTCGGAAACCTACGGGTTTCACGATGCTTTTTTTAATCGACGAGCTAGTGATAAACATTATGTAAGTTAAGACTCATGAGCATGGTCACCAGCCTCGTGTGACCAATAGGACTATCTCTGTTCTATTGTAACATATATTTTTTTAAATAATTTTAATATAAATACACCTATTCCAATCTCCACTACCAACTTTCTGTATGAGGAAAGATGTAAAGCCTAGACTGATGTCATGTTATAATGGGAGTAATTACATGACGTGGCTTATAAACAACTAAAGGTTTATACAGATAGAAACAAAATTCACGTCTATCATAACAAAACTCACATTTTTATAATCGATTACATATTTTTATTGCACTTGATATTATTTAGGGGACCATTTTTAGTCCCCTAAAGTATTTTTATACTGTGAAACGTGGGTACATCCAGAAATGGAAAATCTCTGCCGACCCTCTCGGGGATAAGCATATTATTTATTTGTTATTTCCTGCTTCCAGTGCTCCTATCCTAGAGAGACATCCTAACTAAGTATTAGTACTTCATTTTATTTGTTTTGCGATAAGTGAATTCACCGCAACTATTTTTTTATTCAGCCAGTATTTCCATTATAATACTCGTATAACTAATACTTATTGAATCTATGGAGCGGCGAAACCATTTTTGAATTTTAGTAGTTTCTTGAGAATTATCTCAAGACCTTTGTTTTCGAGAATTATCTCGAAACACAAATCAACTCATCTTTATAAACGACTAGCGACCCGCCCCGGCTTCGCACGGGTGCAATGCAAATACTAAAACCTTCCTCTTGAATCTCACTCACTCTATCTATTAAAAAAAAAACCATCAAAATCCGTTGCGTAGTTTGAACGATTCAAGCATACATAGGGATTTAGGGACAGAGAAAGCGACTTTGTTTTTTACTATGTAGTGATAAACATATATCAGCTTTTCACCACAAAATCTTTATGTAAACTACGCTGTCGATGGCAGTTGCCCAAACAGCAAGCTGAAGACAACATGACTCGTCCTGTTATTGTCAGTTGAGCCAATTGCGACCCACGCGATAGAGTAAATGCATCAACAAGAGTTGCAAATGGTGTAATAGCCAATTTTATCAACCTGTGTATTGTTTACAAATTACTTGCAAAGCGAAATGACATCATTTAACATGTTGTCATTAACATTATTTTCATGTCCTTAACATAAGGTTGTCTGTTTCTACTCTTGAAAAATAGGAAAAGATGAGTTTTTCAAGTGATAAGACGTAGAAAGATGGATTTTTTTAAACCGAAAAAAAAAAATCTTCATTTATTTGGATAACTAACATGGCCAGGCGTATTTAAAAACAAACAGACAAACAATAATAATTTCAAATCAAATTTTTAAATAATAATTTAACATCCCAGTCCATAATATTTGTATTGTTTACTACGTACAAAATATATTTTTTTGTTAGTATGTACAATGTTTGTATTTTCACTCCAAAACTAATCGATCGATTTTACCAATAGAAATCTTACTTTTGTAATACCATGGCTATAATTTTCCCATGGGAACAGCTAGTTACTTATATTTTCTGTGTACCTGTAAGTTTTCCTAAAGGTAAAAAAAGTTAAAAACTGTAAGAGAGAGAGAATTTATTACCGGCACGTGACGCGGGTAGGAGCTGCGCAGGCGGCGGGCGGCACGATGATACGCACGCCGCCGCGCCGCTTGGCCTTCATTGCGCCACCTCGCGCATCCACAACGAACGACACCAAGAACCTGTAAATAAGACATAGGGTAAACACAATTGTTGACACCCTAGTTCACCCTACCAATTAATTGACACCTCGACAGTTGTTTATGTATATTTAGAATAATTAGTAAAAACCACCGTGTTTATTAGATTATTCTAAATATAATGGTGTATAGTCATTTCGTTAATTTTGAATAAAGCTGTTGGGGTCTGTATATATAAATGAAAAAACTAACTGGCTGATTGGCTGACTGATCGATCAACTCAGCCGAAACCGCTGGGTGTAGAAATATGATATTTTGCAAACAGATTCCTTAAATAAAAGCACTAAGTAGGGATTTTTGCAGACTCCCACGGGCAACGCGGCTAGGCGAATGTCAAAGTGACATTGGGTATTTATTTGTTTGTTACCTTTACACGGCTACACTCGATGAAATTTAGCATCACGATAGTTCACTCCTTGTGGAGGGACCTAGGCTACTTTTCATTCCGCTAAATCTCACCAAGCATACCCTCAAGTTCACGCGGACGGAGTCGCTTAAAAGAGCTTCGCCCTTAATTTTGTTGCTGGTTCTTCTCGGGGTACTGCACTTGGAACCAGCGACTCGTCGGTGGAGATAGGCTACTATTTACAATCTCCATGGACGAGTTTAGAGTCTCTTTGTTATTAGAATATTCACATTTCCTAGTGTATTTTTTTTACCTACACAAATAAATGAATTGATGATCTGGTGCAAGTCGGAGGGGACGCATAAGACCGGTCATTGTGGCGATGCTTCGGCGAGGAATATGTCCAGCAGTGGACGTCTTTCGGTTCAAATGAGGACTCACCCGATGTCGAGCGGTTGGCGTTCGATGGTGGCCACCTTGCGGTCATTGTTGCTGGGCCACAGGTGGCCGTCCGTGACGCTGTCCTCGAGCGGCCTGGCTCGGTGCAGCGTGCCCGCCTCGCTGTTCATGTAGCGGTATTGTTGCTGTTGCTGGATTGGACACTCCACTTCTCCTAGAATGTATATAATTTTTTTGTAATTGTCGATCACAATTCACCTGTATAGTTCCAAACTAAGCAGAGAATATGCTACGGGTACTAAAATGGCATTTTTATCATATTTTCTTGGGCCAAATTGTTTTATTTATTAATTTAATTTTCGGAAAACTTACAGCTAAAATAACATAATTTGAGAAAAAAACATTAGTGAAAAACATGAGCCAATTACAAGGTTTTGCAAATAAAAATCAATTTAGGGCACAAATTGTCGAAATTGTCGAAATCAACAATAGTACAGTGAATAGAGACCAAATAAGGGGGGTTACCTTACAAACGGTCCGGTAGTTCTAAATTTTTTACATGTTGTCTAGGATGGTTGTTAAGTGTTTAAAAAGCAAAATGCACAATTCCCCCCCCCCCTCCGCGCCCGCCGCCATCTTGAAAAAACCGAAAAAAATCGGCACTTTTTTTAGATTTTCACTTATATCTCTGTTTCGGTGCATTTTAGCTACAAAACAGTTTTATTCAATGTTGTAGAAAATGAAATTCCCTATAATATACGTGTTAAATTTTGTTTGTAGGGCAGATAGTTCACGAGATATGATATTTTAAAAAATATTAAAAAATACGCATTTTCCGGAAATTTTTCAAACTTATTAAATAAACAATATGCCGTTGTTTTCATTTTAATGCTTACTGCCCCCTCCGTAAGGTTGGTTAGAAAAAGTATACATCCATTTTGTAGGTAATTAAATTCCCTACAATTTTTATTCTTATACTTACTTGTTTTTCTCAAATAGGACAAAATTGAATTACAGCGTTCTAAAGTTAGAAGTTTGAAAAATTTCCGGAAAATGCGTAATTTTTATACTTTTTTAAAATATCATATCTCGTGAACTATCTGCCCTACAAACAAAATTTAACACGTATATTATAGGAAATTTTATTCTTTACAACATTGAATAGAACTGTTTTGTAGCTAAAATGCACCGAAACAAAGATATAAGTAAAAATTTAAAAAAGTGCCGATTTATTCAAGATGGCGGCGGGCGCGGAAGGGGGGGAATTGTGCATTTTGCATTTTAAACACTTAACAACCATCCTAGACAACATGTAAAAAATTTAGAACTACCGGACCGTTTGTAAGGTATCAGCTCTCTATTCACTGGGTTACAAGGTTTTGACAGGTTTACAGTAAAAATTTTTCAGTGTTTTTTTTATCTACTCAACTTTATACATAATATATTTATTCATGACAATATTTCGTGTGTATTAATGTCATAATTATTATTTAATAAAACATTTAGTAACATAAATAATACCTACTGGTATAATAAGTCTATGCTATGAGTCCGGAATAAATGTATATATTATCTTTTCTTTAAACGCAGATTTTGTTTTTACGCAAAATTCCGTGACATTAAATTGGACGGAGTCTTGGAGTCTTCTCTTGTGATATCATAGAGCTATTTTGTTGGATGAGTAAACCGTTTTAATAACACTGCTTATCATAATGATTTACATATTTGGCAATAAGTGTCAATTGTCATAACTACAATATGTCTATTGTTTCCCCTCGATTTTCGGTTGCAGGAAAGACAAAAGGCGGAACAAATTGACCTTTTGTCACTCTAAATTCCAGACATCTTTGATTTTCAATTGTTTGGAGAGTAGATATCTCAAGATATGTAGTAAGAAATACTACCAAGCGAATAACAACTTTTCGTATATTAACATGTGGTGTCCCGTTACGTATACCACCATAACTCCCTGTATGCTATCTGGACATCGTAAAGGGCGGGAAAGACTGCCAACCCACTGTAACGTTACATTACATCAGTGAGGGAGGAGAACCGAGCATTACAATGCGTACGAATGCTCAAATCTAATCTAAATGTAACATTACATCAGTGAGGGAGGAGAACCGAGCATTACAGCGCGCAAATGATTTAATCTCCCGAATTTTAGTCCAGTCAGGGAGCTGTATCGTAACGTAATACTCAAAATCGAATCTTGATGTTACATTACAAGCGAATGCTCACGGTGAGGGAGCACCTTTAGCGAAATCATATACACTGACGATGGCGTCACATACAAGAAAACTTTGCAAAACAACTGTATAAATATCATTACTTTTAATGCTATGCTACTCCCACACTAATTTCCAAGTAGCGAAGATCTAAATTGGTTTGGTCAGGATGACTACATACCTCCCTCGTCTTCCGAGTCGCTCATGAATGTATCCTGCATGAGCTCAGGCGCCGCCACGCGGTATTTGCCTTCCAGTCCGCCTGAAACAAGATATTATGGACATTAATACACTATATATTCAAACAGCTGACAGAGATAGATGTATATATGATGACACAATTTTCACGTAAAAGCGAGCGTCGAAAAAAAGGCAATATTAAAATAGCAATTCTGTTTAGAGCATATTTAATGTAACACAACGAAAACTAATCAAGTTCTTTTTTCATATTTTGAATTTTTATAAAAAATGTATGTTTGGAAAAATTTCATCCTTATTCCTTTCATCCTACTTAGGAAATACATTTTTAAAAATCCTTTTTTAATATATGGAACTCCTGTTCAAAAAGTTGGGTGTGTTATTGTGGAGTTTCTTGCAGGATTTATATAAATAAATATTAGGTGGTGGCTTTAAACAAGAATCTATAAGTTCCAACACTAAATTCCAGTCTTGAAGCTTGAATTATCTACAAGACTCACGGAGTTCACTCTCGGAATTGCTAAACTAATCCTTTGACAGAGATACAATAGAGCTAATCTCTGTGCTGTTAAGTCTATGAATATTCAAAGCAAGCCTAATTTATAATCACAGGCCCTTTACTACTTCCGCGACACGTTGCGGACAAAGAACTTTCTTAGAAAGTGTCCACGAATTCCGGGCCGAGCAAGGAAGTCACACATTACAATACGAACTTGGCCGTGCCTTCTGCGCTTACGCATACGAAATTGGGAGCTATAGAACTTGACGCAGTGTTGAAAAGTGGACCTTAAGACTAACGTAGCTCCTTTGAGAAGCGATTGGACAAAAAAATAAACAAACAGATTTAAGTTAAGATTCTATTTACAGATAATTATTACTAGCTCGACGGTGAAGGACAACATTTGTAGGAAACCCGCAGGTTCCAGAATTGATTCTGAGCCTTAAATTTCATAGCATCTTGGTAGGGCGACGGGCTTGCCACCTCTGCCACGTTTGAAGTAAAAAAAATACTTATAAACGTTGGAATTTCCAGAAATGGAATATCTCTGCTAACCCCCTCGGGGATAAAGACGTGAGTTCAAGTCAGTAATATTTTAATTCCAAAGTATAGGCTGATGTAAGTGTTTTTAACTAAATCATGCTGTATTTCACGATGAAATATACATGGAGTTGTGTGTCCTGATTCCACGAGCCTAGTATTTGTATAACAAAATTGTGACACGGAGGCAGCAATATTGTTAATTGGTAACTTTGTATTGCTGTCCCATCTTGGCGGCAGTAATAGCAGCATTGTTTGCATGCTACGGGTACATTTAAGTTCGATGACAGTTAAGTGACGAATTTGTTATATTAGCCACGCTGTGCCCACGCCATTAAAATTTTATTAGCTGTGGTGTCAAAGCTTTCGTCAATATCCTTTTATTAGGTGGCCAACAGCCAAGACTGTCTAGAGTTGAGCTCAAACAAAACGCCGATACGATTATGCTGTCGTCTGGTTTTGACAGCATTACAAACTTCAAAAGATATGTTAATAACAAGGCAAATAAAGTGAACAATATATTGTGACTTCCACGGTATTTTAGCTGAAATGGTGCAAACGTTAGGACTGATGATTTTTATGCGATCATTTTTACTTAAAGTAGTATCAATTACATTCTGGAAGGCCGAGCAAAGATTTGAAAATGCCTAGCATTCATCCAGGTACTAGTGAAGTGAGGCAAGAGTAATATCTGCAATGATCTATGGCTAAGGAACCATCAGGTAGTTGGATACTTTTTTTATTGAATTAAAGTGGCTTAAATAAAATTATAGTGTGGTTAATTTAAAATATGGGGGATAAAAATAGTCGTTAAACAATTAAAAATTTTAGGCGTCATCGTTTTCCATTGTCATTGGCTTAATTTATTAAAATACAAAAACTTGTCTGAGTGTAAAAGGCACTGAAATTATTTCTTCTTCCAGGAAAAAAATATGCCTTTGACTCAAAATTAAAAAATTAAAAAATAAAAACATTGCATTTCAAACTAACTATAATATGCTGCTTTAACATATTTAACTCGCATCTTACATACCTACATTTACAATCTAGATAGATTCCTAAAACTTTACCGTCCTGTTAAAGTCGAGTAAAAAGCAATTCCCCTAAAGGTCAGCACAGAAATTACTCAATAATAAACAAACAGACTTCACATTTAAATTGTAAAGATTTTGCATGGTATTCTGCGCTTCAAAGTCAGCACGTGTAAAAGCTATTGTGATTCAATTCACGGTCACAATTGTGACTCCGCTCAGTGCATAATGCTGGATGGCAGATCCGTCTGATTCCGATTTATTTCCGACCCATTGAGCCAGTAGGCCACTGCCTGCAGACACAAATAAGATTATCCAATGCGGTCATAAGGATTATTTTAGACCTGAATGATCGGACATTCAAATGAACTAAATAAATATAGGCTCGGAAGTAGCTGCTTTTCAACAGACTTCAAAACGGAGGAGGTTACAATTCGTCTGTATGTTTTTTTTTAATATTTGTTAACCTTCGACTGGGTGAACCGATTTAGACGATATTTTTTTATTTCAAAGCTGGTGCTTCCATATTGGGCTCATTTTAATTTCGTCCAGTTCTGCCAATGGAATCCATGAGAAAACCATATAAGTTGTCGGTTTTTTACTCTTTAGAGTTCTATGTTATTACCAGTCTACTTCTAGGGACCCCTAAATGTTACAGATGGTGAGGCCATCGCCAGATCAGGATGCTTGCTTCTCGGTCCTGCAGGTTTCCTAACGATGTTTTGTTTCACCGTCTAGTTCGTGATAAATAATATCATGTACGTAAGTTTTTGAAAAGTTTATTGCCACTTGCCGTCACCGTTCGAAATCATTACTAAGTAATTATGAAGAGCGTTTAAGTGGTCTAAAATTAAGTTGCAAGATTTGACTTTAGCACACAAAAATTGCAAGTTAAATAAAAGCTTGTACAAAAGGAAGGCATTCAAGGTCTGTTCAACGATTAAACTATCGCTCTACAGAGCACAACTGATAAGTGTAATAGCTTCCGAGTCTAAGCTGCATTGCTTTGACCTCAGCGAAGTTCCGGAAGCAATAAGAAATTACAAAAGATTACAAGTATTATAATTGTAATCACAGCGGCATCTGCTACGCTACAAAGGTCCCATTCTCAATTATGTACGAAGTTACACAACCACTTTATCGCATGCCTGATGTCACCGAGTGCGTGGGAGTCGACAATTGACTCCGTATCACCTGACATCTGACTTCTTTATTACAATTACTCGATACGAATTTTCTGTATTTCTACATCAATTGGTCTTATGCCGTCGCTGTATGATACACGATTTGGAAACCGAAGGCCTAAAATAACATTACCCATAATATTTATTATCTACTCAATGTTTTTAAGACATTACGTCTTGATAATGAAGTAATAAAGACACGCGGTTCTATAGAACTAATACTGAGGAGGACAAATAAACTTTAATACTGCCTGCCTGACGCATGCGCACTGAAAATTTTACTAGGAGTCCTTTATGAAGCACTGAGTAAGGATTTTGACAATTTTTCTAAATCCTGTTTATCATGGCCAGTACAAAACAATTTTCAAAAAATACTGTAGAACTTGTATATTTAGTGGGCATTAACAAAAGTTTATTTGTAAGTAATCAAATACTTATTTTATCTGTGAAACACATGCTTAACATAGTCAGTGAGCAGACTGTTGATGATATTTTATCGAACGGAATAGCGGAATGTTTGTGAACCTTTATCAGGCGATGATGGAATCGCCCTTCGGTTGAGTATCGATTCCTATCACAAATGTCAAGGTGTCAGGGCATGGGACAGGTTAATGCAATTGTCGGTGATTGACGTTTGATAAATTGCTGGTGACTTCTGTCTATTTATAGAACACAGTGGCGGATCCAGGATTTTGGTTTGATTGGGGCTTGACACAGCTGAGGTTATTTTTTTATAAATAATAATAATCTTACTCCTTTTATCCCCGAGGGGGTAGGCAGAGGTATTCTATTTCTTGATAAGCCCACTCTTCACGAGATATTCTTTGAACTCCTAAACGTGATAAGTGGTGAGACCATCGGCGGACCGGGTCTGTTTACACATGTCTCAGAATTAATTCCGAGACCTGCGGGTTTCCTCACGATGTTTTCCTTCACTGTCGAGCTAGTGATAAATATGTACGTAAGTTTTTGAAAAACTCATTGGTACATGCCAGGATTCGAACCCGAGCCTCACCGATTTTCGGCGTTTGATTTTTTCATTATAGCGGCATATTTCAACTGTCTACCTATTACGGTTCATGAGATACAGCCCGCTGACAGACGGACGAGCAGACAGCAGAGGTTTAGTTATAGATCTTGTAGGGACCCTTTGGATATGGAACTCTAAAAAGCACGGGCTATATTATAATACTAAAAAGCAAGATAATATCAAGTTTAATCTGAAATTTGTCAGGGATGAACTCAAATCTTTTGGGGGAGCTTGAGCCACTTAGGCACTCGCCTGGATCCGCTATTGGAACAGACCTTACCTACAGCGCGTGATAGAAGGAAGTTTTTGGTAGTTCTATGCAAAAGTAGGTACCTAGTAGGTAGGTAAGGTAGATGCAAACATATTCAAATATGTCTATAAATCAAAGCGATGAAGGCATCAATCATAAACATATTTTTACGTATCAAACGGCTAGTAAAACTCTGAGTGCAAAGCCACATTTACATTAAAAATAAAATAACATTTAATGTTTATGTTTAATGTATCAAACGTTATTTTTTTAACCTTCAACTGCACTATAGAATATATACAATATTGGAAATCGAGTAGGTCAAATAATAAACATTTTGTGTATATCATTATGACTTCCTCTCGTATTTACTGACGTAGCTGAAACCGTGAAACGTCGGCGTATATTTAAAGTTGCTTGTATGCATTTTTTAGACTCGTTAATAGCATTATAATCGATTATGTAACCAATGGTGCGCATTAGATTCCATAAGTTTGCCGTAATTTCTTCCCAGAATTCGATCCTCATTAGCGATACTATCGAATGGTGTAAATAAATAAATAATACAGATTGTGTGTTTTTTTCCAAAATCAACGTGTTCGATTCCTGGCTAGGAATATAGATTGTTCAAAAATCTAAAGATGCAGTTTTAGTTTTCAACAAAATCGGGCCCGAGGCTCCTTTGAGTACTTTTCGCTATTTCTTATAGTTTCTGATTTAGCCATCCACGCCTACTTGAAAAAAACCACCCTGTATACATAGTGTGAAAGAAATTGGAAGCGACGTATGCGCTAACCTATTCTTCCGCATGTATTTGTACTACGCTCAGACCATGGATGGCGTTGGTCGTTGAGTTAATGCTTTAAACTAAAGGATAGCGCTGCTACGATGAAATACCGCTAATTATCCAGAGATTACAATATGTCAGAGACTAAGAGTTATAGAGTTCTGCGGACAGAGGGGCCGAAAGTGGTTAGTTGCTCTTTGGTTGAAGGCGGTTGACTTTGTCAATTATTGTATTTTATTGAGGAATATAAAAATGGATATTGAAACATTTGTTGGTCTCATTCTAAACATCTTAACAAATATTAACAATAGATAATCTAGCTTTTGCCACCGATTTCCTTCGCGTTATTTTATTTTCGCTGTTATGGTATATTTTATTGTGGATAAACACATCTTGGTCTGAAGTTCCTGAATCCAAGCCAAAACACTACTTGACCATACCATAACCGAAGCGTAGATAAAATCTTCAATGCTTTTATGCCCACCACATACGAATTACGACGCAATTACACATAAGTGCTGTTTTATGAATCATATCCTATTTTAGGTCGCTCTAAAAATATTACGAAAAAACTTGTGCGACTCCATTGTGAGATTGCTAGATGATGCACTTTTTATTTTGGTCGAATTTGGCGTCGTTAGGTCAAGCACTAAAAAAATTATGACATCACCAGCGAACGCTTGTAGCTTTGTCTGTGTTCTAAATTTAAGACGCATCACCGTGACACGATGCCCCTATCTCACCTCATGGAAGAGGCGACGAAGTAAACATACGATGGGCTATCTCATATGAGATATGACTACCAACCACCAAACCACCCGCCAGCAGTAGTTAACTGGATCGTCTGATTTGATAGACGGAAAAAATACATATAGTGTATTACACGCCGAGGGAAGTAAAATAAGAAATTTCACAGATCGAGACATTTCTTACTTACTTTCCGAGGTGTGTGTACTTTTTTTCTCCTCGACGGAGGCAGAAAGCGGCAACTTCGTTTAGCGCAGAGGGTCGAAAGTTGCCGCTTTCCGCCCGAAGAGATGAAAACTACTTTTTCACTTCTCATGCTCTAAAAGTACGCCAATATAGCCCTACGAACCGGGACTGCAGTGACCACTTTAGTATCTAGGGAGTAAAAAGTAATCAGTTTAAAATTTCGTTAATGAGACATAGACAAACTCAAACAGCCAGTAAATATGTGAAGTGTGGGCCATCTTCATTGCGAAAATGTTGAGAGTTTTTGTTCCATGGTTTTTCCGCAAAGAAGGTGGCGCCATGTGTTTTAAATTGTTATCTGCAAAAGAGATTTAAATCTCTTTGTTAATCTGTGACAGGTTTAGAAGAAAAATCTGACCGCGAACATTTCAGAATTTTTCTCGAGTGTAAATTTGTTCGGTTTTAAATAAATTTGTACAAAATTGACTATTTTTCTCTCAATCAAAGTGAAAAGTACAATTTCCACCTCGAGACTAAACGCCAACCTTATATACCCTCGGTTTCATTGTCCCTCGCACTCCTCGCACTGGTATGTTAAATTATGGCTTCGTTTAGTCCCTCGATATAAAATATAGTATTTCATTGTGGCTATAGGTATAGTACATAATTTTAATGACTACAGTGGTACAAAAGTTTGAAGCCTATGCGGATGACGGATGGACACACGGTGTTTTATTTCATTCAGACCATATAGGTCTAAAAAACCGGCTAAAAATCACACGTGGGGCTCCACACCACCGTCCAATAAAAATTTATACCGGCAATTCGTATATCTGAAAATTTCGACTGTCTATCTTTACGGTAAGAGACAGACGGACAAACGGAGGCTTGCCGGCAGTTGGCACCCTTCGGGAATAGAACCTTAAAAGACTTTTACTTGTTAACAAAGGCGTTAACAGGCCCTCAGTGTCAGTTTTGACCTTAACCTTTTATACGATAAGATAAGATTAGACATGACAACATTATAAAAGTCCAGTGTTTTCGTTATTCATAAAGTCCCATTGATATTAAAAATCTGAGATGTTTTGGATGATTGTCAATATCACCGAAATAAATAAATATATTAATATATTATTATATGGAATAATCTCTTAATGTCAAATGTTTATAAAATGTCGAATTTGTTATTCATCCATATTCCAAGGATTCGCAAAATAACTTCAAAAAGAATAAATTAGTACGAGTAAAACCAACACAAACGTTACCCATAAATCTTGCAATTGTTTTTGGTTGTTTTACATAAAGTTACGTGACAGTCTATAATTTCAAGATTGTGCAAATGATTGACATAATGACTAATTCTACATTTCTAGTGCTCAACGGTGCGTTTGCGCGAGCAAAATCGCTATCGAAACTACCGATTCTATAAAAGTAAAATAAATACGCTCACGTCATAATACACGAGTGGGTCGGCAGAAGTCATTTCTTCCTGGAAATACCCACTTTTCATCAGTATATTTTTCGGACCCCTAAATCGGTTCCCTGAGAATTAATTCTGGGACCAACGGGTTTCCTTAAGATCTTATTACGATTCAATACATTTCAGCAATTTCAATTGGGCATTTAGCTTGAAAAGGTCTTGTCTTATCAGAATCACGGGTCCAATAAGGGTATTAAGCCAACTAATGTGGCTTCGCTTTATCTAACGGCTATGGCTAGTTTCACGTATTTACCGAAGGCGCGGGATGACATCACTTCGGAATTAAAAAGGTCTTGTGCATTGCTTTGCATGTTTCCAATAATGATGTTTTGCGTCTGACAATACTGCCTATGCGAGCATCTTTTGTGATTGCACTTACCCTCTGTTTTTTTCAGACATTAAGAAATTTAAAGTATGTGAGTCATTATGAGTAGACCTTGCCTGTAGCTTGAGGTGGAGTCGCAATGACTTTCATTATGAGGACTTTTAAGCCCTCATAATGCCCTCTATTAAATAAAAACATTTGAGTATTGAGAGATGATTGCGAACTATTGTAAGATTCGTCTTCATCTACGGAGCATCAAGCAACATTATAAAAGTCTATTTACAGCCTCTTTAAAAGCAGTTTAAGAATATTTTTTCTCTTAAAATTGTAATAAATGTTGAAATAAATATTTGTATAGGTACTATAAATATTTTAATTTACCTGAATTTTTTGTATGTTTATCAATTGCCTAAGCTAAGTTAGCGAATCAAAATCTCTTCTACAGTAGATACAAATCACAACATTACATTATTTAGTAGCAACCCACCCCGGCTTCGCACCGGGTGCAATATTAAACCTTCTTTCCATCTCTAAATTTAAGTTAAAATCGCATCAAAATCCTTTGTATAGCTTATACGCAATATTTTACACTATTTAGAGAAGAGACTAGTGATAAATAATATCCCCATTGATCGAAATAACTAATTCAGTTGACGTCAGTAAGACGACCATCGCTTGCTAAGTGTCCGAAACATATTTTTAACGCGCATTGAAGCGATGTTAAGTAATTAAATTCGTTCCAGACAGGTACCGGGTCTAAAACAGGCGCATGAGAGCCGTAATTAGAGTTATTTGGGTTAGGAAGCATCAATTAAGCCGGTACATGAATGGTATGGTCGGTCCAACGGCTTGCGCCGGTCACGATATGCAATATCAAATTAAATGCATATCTATATCGACCTACACTAAGAAGAAAGATTTGTATTTTTTGTATGGTTGTAACAAATAAACTCAAAAGCTACTGGACCGATCTTAAAAGTTCTTTCACTAATGGGAAACTTAATTTTTTGGGAGTTACATGGGCTATGAGTTACGTTACGTTTGAATGGGAACGGGACTTACGCGGGTGACATCGCGCTGAACAGCTAGTATAAGAGACGCGAAGAAAAAGGCACTTAAATTACTTCAAACATTACCCTCCTTCTAGTCGACTACACGTCGGCTAAAAATGTAGGCTAGGACACTCTGGAAGAGGAAGACGAATCTAACAACTTGCACTTCAAAATCAGTCAAACCGTTTAGGCTACATTCTGAGCTATCGAAAAAGGCTGACAAGAGAATACACCGACCCGAAGGAAAGAAAAAAAGGCAAGAGATTTGTGGAATAGAAAAAACATCTAAAATAAGTTTCTAATTCCCAAAAACTAAATAGCTGTCCGCACAATATGGTCCGATCGCTGATTCATTTTCCGCATATTACTCGTATTTTATGGTGAGATAAACTGTCACAAAACGGACTGTTACCTAACGAAATAATAATATAGACGAGTATGCCATTAAAATCGCTAATGTCACACACTACCTTACTTGTTTTAATGGTGTTCCAACCAACACAATACCCCATACATTACGTTTAATATATCGTACATTGTGATGATCATAAAACGCATCTGGTACATGACGTTCGCGTATTATTGTCTGATGATTCCATTGTAGCATCTGATTTGTATCTAAAATGTCCTTGAGAGACAATGCTCGAGTTTTCCGGCGGCTAATTTCGAGTGGGTTTTGGGTTCTGTCTCATAGGAGCTTAAGTTGACATAAAAAGATGATTGAACATATTCCGCGGTAGGGATAGAGTAAGAACATATCCATAAATCTACGAGTACCACTAATATACGAGTACATACCATAATCTCCCGCTTATTTCGCATTGGGTTAACCAATAACTCATTGATATAATTCATGAAACCGAAAATATAAATACTACAAACTTGAAATTTGGCAGGTAGATGTAATATCAACTTAGAAAACATTTTGTAAAATTCCTAAGGGAACGGGAAGGACGGGAGCTGCCCGCGATATTGTTGCCAGAGATATTCTTAATTTCCAATTTACTAGTTTTCTTGTATATGAAAGAAGAGACTGGTTCACTGACTGATATAGATCAACGCACAGCGGAAACCGCTGGGTCTAGAAGCATGAAATTTTGCCCCAAGGATCCTTATAACTTCAGTGAGCAATAAGAAGGGATATTTTTGAAATTCCCACGGGAACGGGAATAAACAGGATCCAAGCAGGCAACACCGCTGGGTACACCCTAGTGTATTCTAAATCAATTTTGTACATGTTAGTGAATGAGTATTTCCGACCTCACTTCCAACAAAGCTAACTGTTTCTTATTTAATTAACACTGTAAATCACTGTCCTTCTCATGTCCTTGAAAGTAATCCCCCCACCAAAGCCAGTACTATCCCTATAAAAAGTTCCATGGCCTCATTGGTGGAAACAAGCGATAATGGTTGGAAAACTATATACAATCAATCGGAAGAGGGCGTGTATACTAATAGACTGAAGTCCATTAGTTGATGTTATTTTTGAAGTAAAATTGATGGCTGAGACCGCCATCGGCGTGGCAACTTGATTATCTATAGAAGATATCTAATTTTTAGGTATAGACACATGCGCACGCATTTTGTTCCCAATGGGGGTAGGCTGTGGTATTCCATTTCTGGAAATACCCACGATTCATCTGATTTTTTTAGACTCTTAACGTGATAGGTGGTAAGCCCATCGCTGGACCAGGGGTGCCTCAAAATCAATCCTGAGACTTGTGGGTTTCCTCATGGTATTTTCCTTCCTCCATATGAAAATTCCCTAGATATCAGACAAGCGATAAGTGGGTCGTTCTTCTTTTTTAGCGACAATAGTTTGTCACTCACCTCATTTTGTGTCATATTAGAGTGTTGATTATTATGTATTCATTGTTTGAATTTATATCCTCATCGCTTTGTACCTTTTAATACTAAATAATCTTTAACTTTCTGTAGCCAATAATTTTTTTGCATGTGTTTATTTTTCACTAAATACCGTGACAGAGTGGTAATCCATAATGATGTCCTACCTAAAAAGGACCACTCTGTCACAGTGTTTTCTCGAAAATCGCCACAAAACAACCAACACTATGGACATGAAAACAAAGATTATAAATGATCCACATGAAAATTAAATGCATTTGCAAAAAAATATCTAACACTGAAATTAAAATATTGTTACTTGAAAAACTCCAAAAACTGGAAAACACCAATTCATTGTCACAAAAAAAGAAGAACGACCCAAGTATCATTTTGTATACTTACGTAAATTACTGAAATAAATTAGAATAGGTGCAGTAGATTTAAATACAGGAAAATTAAGTATTTACTTAAGAGCATATTGTTTTTGTTTTCTTATCACTAAATAGTATAAAACAAAGTAGCTTCCCGCTGTCTGTCCCTATCTATGCTTACTTACATCTTTTTAATAGATAGAGTGATTCAAGAGGATGCTTTTTATATAGGTAGGTACTACGTAGGTCGAAGGGAAGCGAGGGTGGGTCGCAATTATATTATTTTAAAAGATTATATATTTGTTACTCAATCACGCAAAAACGTATATTGTTATAGTTTAAAGCAAAAGTGAATGCACAATAATCGGATTACCTAGTAAAAACTCACTTAATCTCTTAAAATTGGATAGTCACTAGTCTTCGGGTCAAACGAATAATTTGACGAACCGCACCAATTATAATTAATGTCTGCTAAGCACAAAAATACAGATACGTTTTACTATTTATTCAAGTGTCTTATGCTGCGTACTTTATTCAACCAGTTTCTGTTGTTCCCATGGCCTCGATATTTTACATGCATATACTAAATAGTATAATCACAGCGGCTATCCTACATAAGCATACGCGAGTATGGTTACCAGATAAAAAATTAAAAATTCCTAAGAAACTCCCTTATTTTAAAAAAATTGCAACACCGCGCACTTAAAAACTTTTCAGGTTACAGGAGGTCACAAAGGTCTGTAATTAGTGACATTGATTACTTGATTATTCTTTTTTGTTTTGTAGATCATACTTCCGAGGGGAATGGGACCACCATTTAAATTTTATCAAAATCGGACGAGCGGTTTTCAAAACCAAAGAAAGTCAAAAAATTTATAAGTCGACTATGTGTGATATGTTTATGTGCTATTGTTAGAAGTCGGTTTTTTACTCTTTAGCGTTATTTTTTATTGACGTCATTAAACGAATCTACCGCTTACCCAGTTATTAAAATCCACCGATCCGTGCTGCATCAAATGAATAGAGTGCCATACTTAGGTACACTGGTACTCTTATCTACATACGAGTATATTCACATAAAAAATCTGAATCACGAGGCAAATTAAGTTAATTAATACGATCGCAATAACACCTAACATCTATGGTTGTTCTGTGTGAACATGACCTCATCATGTTTGGCAGAAGTATGCAAATTGACTATGAAGCTACTGTTGTTTGCCGCGTATTTTTTCTCGTGACATAATAGCTCTTGCGTGACCTATGGTATCATATTGGACAGGTATTCGTTTAGATGGCAAGGGAGTATGTTAATACTAGCTTTGCCTATGACTTCGTCCGGGTTTTGGGATGAAAAGTAGCCTATGTCCTTGCTCAAGATGCAAGCTATGTTTCTGAAAAATTTCATCACCAGATTTAGCCGTGAAATTGGCGCATTTATAATATTGGCGCAGCAGACAGAAGCAGTATGGGACGCACTCAGTCAGCCTAACGGACGATCTGAAGATGATGGTCAAAATGATTTTATTCAATGTTAGGGTCTTATAAGTAAACACGGAAAGTCACTGCGACTGGTGGAGTCGCATCTAACTTATAATATTATTATATATCGCATCTAACTTATATATTTTATAGAGATGCACCGAAATTCGTTTCACATTCGGTAAAACCGAAGTTCGGCAGCTTTTATCGAATTTCGGCTTCGGCCGAATTTCGGTAAAAAATCTCCTAATCCCTATGAATTATGTTTTTTTTTCAGGATTAGTAGTCCTACTTGCCCAATTTCATCAAAGGTTCAGTAGTTTACTAAAGAAAATGAAAGCGGTAATTAAAACACGTCGTAACGAGTCTTGACCTGTCCGTCATAAGAGCGCGTAGTCTAATGCCCGGTTCCTATATTCGAGAAACCAACCGTTTTGCTTACGGACGGCAGAATTATCTACGAGGCGTAACTCAAAAGTGTTCCTATAAAAAACTATTCGTAAGCGAACTTACTGACAGCTTGGTACATACGGATGAGAGGGCTACAACTTACGGATAGTAAGGGTAATGTATGGAGATGACAGGAAAGAGTGTTCCTATAATTTTTTTGACACGTCAACTAGCTGTCAAAGTTACTAGGTGTTTGATAATTAGTTACTGCCCGAATTCGATCGGTTGTGAACCACAAATTTGTTAGTTTCACTACATAAGATGTGAAAAATAACAATGTCTCATTCAGAATAGTGAAATGAGTGACCTACAAATGTTGTCCGACTGGAAGAGTTCAATGAAGAACTTGTTAATCGCCGAAATTACCAAAAGAGGGTTGACCATTTCAATAATTAAACATTTGCACTGTATCAAAATTATCAATTTTGTATCCAACATTTGGACCAGTTGCTATTTAGATATTAGTGTTATATTTAGCTGAAGAAACTTTCAAATACGCACTAGGCGAATACGATGTGTCATCGTTGTAGGTAATTCTAAAAAGTGATTGTGTTACAGAGTATTGCATTAATAAACAATTTTATTCCAAATTACCAATTATTTATTTTGTCATACCGGTGTAATACCTACCTATCCATTATTTATTATTTTGTTGTAAGCCTCTCAAGCCCCGTTAATATTATAACATATTTAGTACCTATTTTTTAGTCAGGTATGTACGAGGAAGTAGGGAATTTTGATTAAAATGTTCGTTTTATATCGAAACAAAATACCAAAAAAACATAACTTGTAAAAAAAACCAAGTCTCGCAACTCAGTTCTTTTACCGTAAAAAGTTGTAAGATCCATGTAATACCAAGTCGGTTAATTTATTCAGTCCCTACTTAAAAGACCTTCTGTCATAAGTTATTACCAGTGATCGAATATTCGGATGCATATTTACCTAAACTTCATTTTTGGTTAGGAAATTATGGAAGGGGCTTCTTAAAAAATATTTTTTAAATATAAATCCCGGGATTTCAGAAAATTTGGGAATGCGAAACTAGTCTGTAACATGGTGAAGAAACGTCGTCTTTAACATGTGGTATTTATTTTTAAAAAACAGGGGGATGTTATTTATTATTCCTTTGAGATGAATGTTTTGAAAATTTAAGAAAAATGAAGAGGAAGTTATTATTTCTAGTTTTTTAAAATATAACAGATAAAATAAGTGAATATACCTACACCCGATTTGATTCTATAATGAAAACAGTAAATTTGTTGAATCCGAAATCCCGGGATTTTTTCGATACAAAAGTGCATTCCATAATAATTTGCAACACTTTAAACTAAGTAAATATTCCTACACCCGATTTGATTATATTGTAAAAAAAAATTGTCGCTTCCGAATTCCCGGGATTTTTTCGATACAAAAGTGCATTCCATAATAACCAACACCTACACTTTAGGTAAATATGCATCCGAATATTCGATCACTGGTTATTACGTAATTAGCTAACCTAACAACATCTTATAGTGACCATATCAATATTAAAAATCTTTTGTGATTTAAGTAAATTATTGTTGGGACACAATGTCCCAACAATTGTTTTCTATGGCATCTCATTTCTTTTTGTAGATAGTCCTACTTATTTCCTTTCCGGTATTTTCGACTTCTTAAATAACTTTGTAATCCTATACATTTACATTTGATTACAGTTATTTAAGCACTTGGTGTATCTAGAAACCTGGACCGAAATTGCAAAATATTTGAGTTTTTCCTTTATTTTTACACCAAACACTAATTGAATTCTAAATTTGAAGCTTCTACGTCTGCTAGAAGTGCCTTAGAGTTTTGATGATCGATCAGTCAGTCAGTGAAAAAATTAGAAAACTTTGACTAGTTATAACTCTTAATAAACTATTGATTCAAATTAGATGAAATATACTGTGTTAATACAATGCCTGCTTGAATACTGAAAATTTAGGCTTATAGTTTTACTAGCCACCCGCCCCGACTTTGCAATGCTTATACTAAAACCTTCCTCTTGAATCACTCTATCTATTTAAAAAAACCGCATCAAAATCCGTTGCGTAGTTTTAAAGATTTAAGCATACATAGGGATATAGGGACAGAGAAAGCGACTTTGTTTTATACTATGTAGTGATCCACAACGAAGTTATAGGGGGTCAAAAATGGCTTGCTTCGAGAAAAGGATGGTACGGCCGTGCCGCTTCTTTGCTTGACTTGGCAAGGGGCACTGCCGTGCCCCCAGATTCAAGCAACTGTTGACGCAAATATGACAAGCAAAGAGATTGGAATAAAATTATTATCTTTAGGAGATAGAAACTTTTTCTTTAAACGTCTTTGATGACAAGATAGCTCAGCGGCGTGTGGACATTTCAGTTGCGTTTCGTTCATTACAGTATAATTTGTGTTTCAACGATTTATAATTACTTTTTCAGCAAATCAGATCAAATAGTGCAAAAAAGGACGTTTTACAAATAAAACTACCGTAAATATGTATAATAAAAATATTTTGCTTTATTTTTTATTAGAACGTAATTTTTCTGTTTTTGCTAAAACGAAACGCAGCGGAGGGCTTCGGTAAGCTGGTTACCTACAACCGTTCGTCGCAGGTAGATGACGTGAAAACATATAGGAACGTCTCTATCCGTTCGTTACTCGTAGTTGACAAACGGTCCGCTGCTGAAGTACAACCACGATTCGTTGAATATAGGAACCGGGCATTACCGAACTTCGGCCGAAGTTCGTCTTCGGCAGATTTTTTAACCGAACATTCGGCAGAACCCACATTGGGTGCATCTCTACTATTTTACATAAAATTTCAATGGATAACGGGAGCAGGTGAATCAGATATTGTGTCTTGGGGAACTGATAGGTATCTTGTAGTGATCTAAAATACGGATGGTAGAGCGTCAACACGTCGCGTTGTCTCAAACAAGAGTAGTGAGTAGTTTGTGTAAGGAATAGGTACCTACGTACTCCGAGTAAATGTTTGTTTAACCATGACTTTATCAGGCTCTGAAGTGACTCAATGATACCCTATGGCGTGGCAGTAGCGGCAGATTCTTATTCAGACGGAGTGCTAATATGCGGAAGTAAACAAAATGGTACTACAATGTATGTTCTGTTAAGCCAATATTGTGGTTGTAATGACATCACAATACGCTGGTTGGAGTAAGCAAGCTGTTTTACATCGAAGGCCATTTGGTAAAAAAACTAACGTTAGTATTGAATAAAGTGCTCTGATTGGACACATACTAATTTACATAATATGTACTTAGATAAAATGAAGTCGCAACGGATTTTGATGTGGTTTTCAGATATAAATATTATAAATATTGCCTATGTTACTCAGGGATATTGTAGCGTTCCATTGGTGAAAGAATGGGGAAGTGAAAACCTAAATACATGTTCAAAGGTGTTTTTGGATAATCTTTATAATGTATGACTACTCGCAATTTAATTTCGATGCTGTCAACTACCTAATTTTCAAAATCGGTCCAGAGTTTTAGTTTATTCTTTATATTATACAAATTTTTATTTTATACAAAAATACAAATCTTTCATCTTTATAATATTAGTGTAGATATGAACCGAAGCGAAGTGAGGGCGGGTCGGTAGTAATACATAATCAGTGTTCTTACTGACTTCTTGAGAAGAGGGTGGGTAAAGAAAACAGTCCCCACCAATATGACAAACGACCCTTCCACAAGTTTTGGTAGTTTCCCTTTGAAAAATCCTGCGTAAGTTATTACAATAACAATAAACCCTATGAAGTTTCTATAGTCGAAAAACTGTTATTAGAATAACGTAGTAAAATTGCTGTCAAATTCTGTCCTACTATACCTATCATATTCTAAATATAATAAATGCGAAAGTGACTTTGTTAGTTACTAAACCACTAATTGAAAGCTACATTATCAGGGAGTAACTTATGCAATATTTTATCTCTGTATACCCACGAGGACGGGAACTACGCGGGTGAAACCACGGGGCGCTGCTAGTAATTACAAGACGAAAGATTGTGAGGATAAATGGATGTTTGTAACTCTTTCACGTAAAATCTACTGTACGGATTTTGATGAAACTTTACAGTAATATAGCTTATATAATAATAATATAATCTCACGCCTTTCATCCCCGAGGGGGTAGGCAGAGGTATTCCATTACTGGATATACCCACATTTCACGAGATACATTGGACCCCTAAACGTGATAGGTGGTGACTTGAGCCCATCGCCGGACCGGGTCTATTTACACATTTCTGAGACCTGCGGGTTTCCTCACGATGTTTTCCTTCACCGTGGAGCTAGTGATAAATATGTACGTAAGTTTTGAAAAACTCATTGGTACATGCCAGGATTCGAACCCGAGCCTCACTGATTTTCGGCCGGCTCTTTAACCTTCCGGGCTATCACTGCTCTTATACATCAGAATAACACATAATCTACTTATAATATGACGGGCCTGTTGGCTCAGTTGGTAGTGACCCTGCCTTCTGAGTCGGAGGTCGCGGGTTCGATCCCCGCTCGGGGCCAACATTTGTGTGCATGAACATGTCTGTTGGCTTCGTGTCTGGGTGTTTAGTATTTATTTAAGTATGTTTATCAGTTGTTTAGTACCCATACTACAGGCTCTGCCTAGTTTGGGACTGAATAACCGTGTGTAAATTGTGTCCCACAATTTATTTATTTATTATTTATTTATTATTTTTTACCTGGAACGAGGGCGAATTCACGGGTAAAACAAACCTAGGGTGATATCATTCAAGAAAATCAGGGGCACATGGCTACTGCGTACGGCTATGGAGTAAGCGATGAAAACTCATACAACCTTGACTAGCGACAACCATAACGTTCGGAACCCTCGGCTCCAGAGCGGTCATTACGAAACCGAGCTATTCGGGACGTAAACACGGAAAGTAGGTTATGACGCTTATCCGACTGCTTCGTGGATCATAATCAAACGTAAATTAAGCGTCCAGATGGTTACGTCAAACAAATGAGGTATCCAATAAATTTTCACAGAGATGAAAAGCTGAAAAATGGCTTGGGCGAAACATAAAAAAAATTTGCGACATCCCAATGTATTTTCCCATCGTCGACTCCCGGACTACCTAACTAGGGACACTGCAATAATGAAAATCGTATACGTTCGAAAATGAAATCAAAGTCAGTGGGGTGTGGAGTGAGAGCTGTGAGAGTGCATGGCGCGTTAAAAGTGGCTACTTTATCAACCTGTAACAACCCACTGTTAGGGTGCATAGCGTGTTATGTGTGGCTGTACTTATCAACCCGCAACAGCTCACATTATGCTGAAGAATGGCAATGATCTCCCAAGCGAACTCACCAAGAGTTACTAAGAGATACAGTTAGTGAGGTAAATGGCTTTGAATATTGATATACATTGTGAGTACACAACGTAAACCAGGATCAACGGTTACGGCTTGTATGTCCTCCAAGAAAGCTCCAAAACACCGTCACTTAACTTTTGGAAGCGTTGTAAAAGTTAAATACACAGCACTCTGATTGACTATTTCAGAGAAAAACATAAGAATGGTTTAAAATTGGTTGACAGGCCTGTTGGCTGAGTTGGTAGTGACCCTGCTTTCTGAATCGGAGGTCGCGGGTTCGATCCCCGCTCGGGGCCAACATTTGTGTGCATGAACTAACTGTTGGCTTCGCGTCTGGTTGTTTAATATTTGTTCAAGTATTTTTATCAGATGTTTGGTACCCAACGTACAGGCCCTGCCTAGTTTGGGACTAAATAACCGTGTGTAAATTGTGAAAAAAACAATGACTGGGCGTGCATGAGGTTATTTTATGGATGTAGAACAGCTTGCTGAACGGGGGATATATGCGGTGTCTATAGCTTGGTTTGGTTTTCTGTGGTGGCAGTGTGTGATTTCTGAAAATATGATGGTTAATTTAATTCTGCGGTCTTGTTAAATTTGAACGAAAGTTTGGTTTCGATGGCTTGATGTAAGTTCTGTTTAATGAAGTGATGGGTTATTTAATATAGAAAGCACTACAACAAATATACATATTTTTATGTCTATGTAAATATTTTTCGTTGTGTTTACGCACAATGGAAGTCGTTAAGCCATGTCTTATACCCTTAGGTGGCTTGAAAAAAGCTGACTATTAAGTGGCCACTAGTTTAACACCATCTCCCAATCCGCGGTGGGCTCGCGTGGGAGATTATAGCCCATACTTCCTCATGTGTGAGGAAAGACCCTTAGCTCAGCAAATGGGCTGTTACAGGTTGATGATGATGAAGTATTAACAGTATACTTAGTAATTTGTAATTAGGTGACCAGAGGACATTCAATTATTTATTTCAATGGATCTCTATGTAAATAGAGATAGCACGCAGTCAGATGTATTCTAAGCTCTTACACGAGCGCATGTCTCTGAGAAGCATTTTGCCTAAGATGAAGGTTACTTATTTTCGTGGGTGTATCAATTCATAATAAATACGATATTGTTTAACCTTTACCATACTAATGATAAGTCTCGAGTGTTTTGTTTGGCAAACCTTTGTTTCTAGATAATGCTTTAACTGACGATTACGGGTCTGTAGACGCCCTAATGATAAAGGTCACGCTGAATAACGTCCACCCACTCGATCAACCCTCGTGAATTGTGAATTTGTACTCATATAGGTTGGTACATAAATGAATTCTCGGACTATATTAGACAGAAGGTACGTACATAATTATTGATTGAAGGAGTTCTATAACCTACTGTTTACTAGATATGGTCCTTCGTAGCAAGACTACAAAGCTTTTGATAGCTATTATAATACCTACTAGTTGACCCGACAGACGTTGCAATGTCAAAATCCCAAAATGCAGTTTTACAGCCTTTCCCGTATTCGGAGTATCAAGAATTAAAAATGTTTGCCAAATCGGTTCAGTAGTGGTCAAATAATAATAATAATAATTTATTTAGCAAGTTTCAACCAACAATAATGAATCACATTTCACAAGTCACATTAATGATGAACGATGAAAATGATGCACTCATAAACCAACAGCATTAAATTTTAATAATATCTATAGAATTTTCAGCAGTAGTTATGTACTTATACGTATTTAATGTTCTTAATAGAGCTGTTTTGAAAATACGTAATTTGGAAAACTATAATTTTACTTTAATGAAGACCGCAAATCTCACAAGAAAGTTAATAAGATGATTGACCAATCTACCTCTATCTCAAACCACTATTAATATATTTTTTTATAATATTGTACTTTAGTTCTCGAGTTTAATTTTTTAAGCTAAAAAGACGTTTAAAGAAAAAGTTTCTCTCGAATGATTTTCTTCCAACCTCATTGCTGAAACCATTTCTCATAAAGTAATTTTTTTCATAGATTTTTCCATTTCTATTGTTTTTTTTATCTAAATATCAATGAATAAGCATTTATTTATCACAAAAATGTGATCCGCAAAAATATCTGAAGTATTTTTCGTGTGCTGGATGTTTGTTAAAGAAAACAGGAAAAGGAAACAATTACGAACATTGCAAACGAATTACAACAGCGTCGCGGTGCAATTTGCCCGAGGACGTTTTTCATCAGTCAGTTATCGAATTTTCCCGCATGAAAATTGTGTGAATTCTTAGAAAAACGTTATTTACGAAATTATAAAGTAAATTCATGGTTCAAATCTAGCTGTTAAATTAAGCGATATACCATCATCCTTTGCAGACTTGATGCACTGTAAACACGACACTGTTTTCTTTTTTTTCACTTTCCCATCGTCGTTTTTCGTCTTTCCATTAGCAACATTTTTCTTAACCACATTTTCATTTTTCTTTCCACTGTCTTTTTTCTCGTTTTTCGGCTTATTTTTTTTCACTACACCCATTTTTGTGTCATGAAAAGCGCGCGCTTTTCAACTTTTTTATTTATGTTTTCTTTTTTATTTTGGCGCGCGCGTCGTGCAGATGCGCGTTCGGAAACTAGCGCCGGACTAGCAACGCTACTGCAGTCGCGTGCGGAGGCAACACTGGCCGCAGGCTGCTAATGGTCGGCACTCGCGGTCTGCTACCTACGTGGTCTAGTACTTTACGGCGACTAGGCGCGGCGCGTGAGCTCACCCGGCCGCCAAAACGGGATGCCTGATTGGGAATCAAGGCCAATCCATGGATTTATATTCCAAGTGTACCCAGTTCCTTAATATAATGTTAATTTTATCCTAATTAAAAATTCAGGCAGGCAGTCCGCAGTGAAAATATTTTTTTACGGCAGTTCAAACTATCCAACCAAACGATAGAGCTCATTTATTTTGTAAATTTTAATCAGTTCATCGTTTATCAATGTCTGTGTAGAGTTAATTGTGTATGTTTTGAGTATGAAATCCACAGACCATATTAATGGTCTGTGATGAAATCCTAATCGTTTAAAATCATGTTATCTAATTCCAGATTAAGATTCCTAAGTTTCAAACGTAAAATGTAACTTTATAGAATCTGTACCTATGTGGACTTGTGAAGGCGTGATCGATAGTTTTAGACGCTATAGAAGCGAGGTTTATTTATAGCACAACCATTAGCCCAAGGGCAGGGCAAGCTAGTCAATTACAGTGTGTAGGAAACAAAACATAGCAATGCGTGACTAGCCACGATATCCCCTGCTACTGATATTCATTTATTTGATAGTAAACAAAACCGATAAAAAACTTTTATGTATTCTTCATTTCCGTGACAGATTTTCCCATCACTACAAATTGAGTCATCGTGTCAGCATAAATCTTTTTTGCTTGAGAAGCCCTACGTAGTTGGCTATATTTACATTGTGTGTAAACAAACGTTTGAAACGAAGTACTTCAGCGCCTACAGTACTTGTATGAGTATTATCTATCACGCGCGTTGCTCTAGCTGTTGTAAGCAGAATATTTTACAAGGCGCTCTCTATTAATCTCACCAAAATAAAGATGAAATTTTAAATATACTGCATTTTTAAATATACTGCATTTCCTGGTCACAGTGACGTAGTCAGACAAAATTATGTTTGGCGCCCCCCACAAAACTTGGAAAATCTTATTTTAAGAGCGTAAAATTTATGATGAATCATTAAAATACCGAAGTTAATTGTATTGTTGACAGCTATGATTATTTTGAAAAATATATTATGGAGATCGATAGAAAAGGTTACAAACATTTATAATATTATTATAAATAATATTAATATCCGACGACCAACGTTTTTTTATTAATAAATTAGATGGCATCGTAAGACTTAAAAAATAAAACCGGATTTCAGTTTTATACAGGGTGACTTTTTTTACCGTCTGGAAAAAAATGTGGTGTGATAGGTAAGTGTAATAGATTCATTTGGCAATGTTACTTAAAAAAAATTTTTCTTGGTTAAACTAATATACATTTCTCAATTGTAGTCAATAATTTACACTGAGATATTTGAAATAGTATTTTAAAAAGAAACAGGCTCGTAGCTTCCATTTATGCGCAATCTACCTACAACCGCCAGCAGCGCGCAGTACTGTGCGTACTTTTCTAGATTTTGTAAATTGCATTAAACATGACTATATTTAACAATTAATCTCATGTATAACTTCGGCTCTAGATACCTTATACGTCATATTTTTTTCCAGACGATAAAAAAAATCATCCAGTATTGTAGCCCCATAGCGCCCCTGTCACTGTCATTCACAGCCGGCCCTTTCCCAACCAAACAACTAAATCTTCAAAATCTAATTTAGAAAGTTTACGCAACAAAAACAGAATTGTAACATAAACAAAATTAAACGGAATTAGTTCGACCAAACTGAAAATTCTTTGAACGTCGCAACAGTCGTACTAGTCGACACGTTTGAGTGGCTGCGTGTGTGACAATCAAGATTGTTTGTTTGTGAGATAGGTATCTCAGTTTCAATGGAACCTTTAGCAATCTGTGTCTTATAAAATTTAAATTTGGAATGTATGAGATACATTTTAGAAGGTACTGCCATATAAAAAGTAAAATTTATTCGTTAAAAACGTCTTTCACGCAAAAACTACTAAACGGATTTTGATGAAACTTTGCATAAAGATAGCTCATTTGTCAGTATAACACATAGGGTATTTTTTTTTATCTCGGAACACGGCCGAAATCACGGGTAAACAATAGTGACTATATTTTATCATATTCCATGTGTACAAAATCATAAAATAAAAATAATAAATTGTGGGATCCAATTCGCATACGGTTTTTAGTCAGAAACTAGGCAGGGTACTATGAGTACTAAACAACTGATTATACGATCGCTAGTATATTGTACATTTGTGTACACACACTGTTCAAGGATTCATAGCTTTTGTTCATTATGTTTGAGAATACCAATGAATATTTTATTTTGTTTACGGACATAGTTCCGTGTTTCTGAAACTTTTTAAATGACATTGAGAAAAACATCTCCCATACAGTACAGAGTAGCTAATATACCTATATGTTACCCAAAACTTACGAATAAGTACGATTTAGTAGAGTAAAAATGGTATGGTAGTGGTGGTGGCGGTGTTAGTGGTAGTGGCAGTGGTGGTGGTTGTGGTGGCTGTGGTGGTTGTGGTAGTGGTAGTAGGAGTGGGCGTGGGAGTTGAGGGTAGGAATGGGGTGTAGGAGTTCGGTGTAGGAAGGTGTAGGAGGTAGTGGGAGGTAGTAGAAGGTAGTAGGAGGTAGTGGGAGGTAGTAGGAGGTAGTGGGAGGTAGTAGGCGGTAGTAGGAGGTAGGAGGATGTAGGAGGAGGTAGGAGCTACTACCTCCTACTGCCTCCTACTACCTTCTACTACATCCTACTACCTCCTCCTACTTCCTCCTACCACCTGGAGGAGGTAGTAGGAAGTAGAGGTAGGAGGATGTTGGAGGAGGTAGGAGGGGGTAGGAGGTTGTAGGAGGAGGTAGGAGGTTGTGGGAGGAGATAGGAGTAGCTAGGAGGAGGTAGAGGTAGTACATGACTATATTTAACAATTAATATCGTGTTTAACTTGGGCTCGAGATACCATAAACGTCATATTTTTTCCCATAAAAAAACATCCAGTATATAACGTGCCCAAATCATAGAATTGAACATTACATGAAATAGTCGACCATTTCATGAAATGGTTGTATTCAATTTCATGAAATAACCTAACCTAACCAAATCATGAAGTGATCAATTCTAAGATATGGCCACGACATAATACATACCGAAGCTGTGGAGTCGCAATGACTTTCGATGACGTACATACATGGTGTTTTTTAACTAGGTCAGTACAAGGAACATGAATGGTACCTACATAATATATATAAAATTAAATCCTCGTCAATTTCTCAAGTGTCTCACGTACCCAATGTCACATACACTCACAAGTGTCACACCCTAATCGTCGCCTAGAGACTCTAGACAGCTTCTAAATGAGCTTCACAACGAAGCTGCTGGTACTGGACTAATTACGTCACCGGCCTTAACAGAACTGGGGGTCGATTTTTGAATCTCACTGGTGATATCAAAATCACCGGTGACTAAAATTATCACCGATGACTTTTATATCACCATTTTCTAAAAGCCGTATTTTTGAAAGTCACACGCTGTTTTCAATAAATCGTCGCAATCACAAAATATCACAATCGAGCCCCGCTGCTATTTCTTCCGAAAAACATACTTTGGCACTTTTGGCAGATTTCACATACGTCAACTGTCAAAAACAATCGCATGGTGATTTCAATTACGAGTGGGTGGGGGCACTCGTAAATTGATATCATGGTATGACAAATGTAAGTCACCGATGAGTTTCAAAAATACGAACTTTCGGAAATTACTCACATCGGTGAGAATTAGTCACTTGGTGAGATTCAAAAATCGACCCCCTGGTATCGTAGGCCACAGCGAGTATATGTAAATCTATACATGTAATAAAATTGTAAATCTCCGATGTTTGTAATAAATAATAATAACAATCACACGCCTTTTATCGCCGAGGGGGTTAGAGGTATTCAATTTCTGGAAATACCCACATTTCACGAGATCCCTAAACGTGATAGGTGGCGAGTCTGTAAATAAGAGATAATTAAGAAAACTTAATAGGAGAGGTCTTTATAACTTCTGTTTGTTTTTCATGTTTGAATGCGCTTTATGCAAAAACTAATGCACCAAATTGGATGTAGTTGTATTTCTTCCGGTCCTTAAAATCTGGTACATGTTTCACCGTAATACGCCCGCTTAGAAGCAGTGTTAACTATATACATCAGTGTTTTAAAATGGTCAGTACTAGGATGTCGCGGCCAAAAGCTAGTTTACAAATAATAGTCATAGTGAAGGATACCGTAACCGTAATCGCAATAAAATACACTCGAAAAATCGGCCCTTAGTGGGATATTCATATATTCGAGGTCGATTTGGAGCTTGGACGAGAAATAGTGGCTATCCACAGTATTGATGGAGGAGGTCTAAAGTGCTGTAGGTAGTAGGTACTGTAAGGTACCAGGAGTAGGGGCAGAGCCACTCTTATTTTGTTTTTCCTTTATATCTCAACACAAATTCATGTCTCGTCGACCAGTGACGTAGAGATATAAGATCTCCACAGTACCTACCTCTGATCAGACAAGCCGTCTAGAACAGAACTGTCCATTACTCCGATGTACTATGTAGAATAGTATACTCGGATGGCTATCAGCATTTTCTAAGCTAGCCTGATGCTTTGTCAAGGATAAATTATTGATTACGACTACCAGAGCTTATTTAACAAAGACATCCTACCAAATTTTAGCAAGATCGGTTCATTTTAGCCGTGAAAAGGTAGCAAACAGACAGAGAGACTTCATAATACTTAATTGAAGTCACTGTCACAGTTAAATATATTTTGTTACACGTACCATATACGATGATTGTGTGTTTGTATCGATCACATTAATAATAATAGTAATACTGGATGATTTTTTTTACCGTCTGGAAAAAAATATGACCTATAAGGTATCTAGAGCCGAAGTGATACACGAGATTAATTGTTAAATTTAGTCATGTTTAATGCAATTTACAAAATCTAGAAAACTACGCACAGTACTACGCGCAGCTGGCGGTTGTATGTAGATTGCGCATAAATGGAAGCTTCGAGCCTGTTTCTTTTTAAAATACTATTTCAAATATCTCAGTGTGTATTATTGACTACAATTGAGCAATGTATATTAATTTAGGCAAGAAAAAAAAAATTTGAGAAAAAAATATGTTTTTTAAGAAACATTTCCAAATGAATCTATTACACTTACCTATCACACCACATTTTTTTCCAGACGGTAAAAAAAGTCACCCTGTATATTTTTGGGCACAATTTACACACGGTTATTTAGTCCCAAACTAGGCAGGACATGTACTATGGGTACTAAACTACTGATAAACATACTTCAATAAATATTAAACACCCAAAACACGAAGCCAACAGACATGCACACAAATGTTGGCCCGAAGCGGGGATCGAACCCGCGACCTCCGACTCAGAAGGCAAGGTCACTACCAACTGAGCCAACAAGCCCGCCAATTATTTACATTGGTTAAGCAATGTTCGGTGCGGTCACTCAGTGAATGAGTAACCGCCTACCGCCATTATATCACGCCTCCGGCTGTCGGAAGCCATTGGCATTGAACAGTTGGCCCCGGTCACAATAGAGTTCGTTAACCCCTGACGACCGACACCCCTGTTTTTCTAATTCAGGTGGCCACTAACACCATCTCTCAACCGGCAGTGGGCTAGCATGGGAGATCAAGGCCCATACTTCTTCACTTATGAGGAAAGATCAGTTCAGCCGTGGGTTGTTACGGGTTGATGATGGTGATGATTTGTACCATATTAATTATCTTTTGTATTTTATAGAATGTCGGCTATACTTTATCTACACTTCTACTTACACTAATAGTTTAAAGATGAAAGATTTGTATTTTTGTATGTTTGTAACGAATAAACTTAAAAACTACAGGACCGTTTTTTAAAATTCTTTCACCAATGGTAAGCCACATTATCACCGAGGCTATATATAGGATAGCAACATAGGCTATGTTTTATCCTCGTATTCCCACAAGAACGGGAACTATACGCGTATGAAACCGCGCGGAACAGCTAGTTGAATATAAAACGCGGTACCCAAATTATTTTGGTTGGCCAAAGTGAACATTGGCTAGTTGGCTGTGGGCCAGCGTTAGGCCAAGAACAAGAAGATATGACGATCGTATCCTATTGTAAAACAACGTCGCCCATACGAATGAGCTTAAAGAATATCCTTTATATCCTTGACCTAATCTCGTGCTCATTTTAAGTGTTACCCGAGCGTGACTAAGTGAAGAGTGTTAAGTTTTGTCTATACATTCGTGGCGTTATGGAAGAATTGATCACATCATAAAGTTGGCGACCATTTCGTGAAATGGTGGTGAGCGTATCATGAGACGGCTTGACCAAATCAATGAATAGTGATAAAAATAGTTTGACAATATAAACAACGAATCATAAAGGCCTTTTTATGGTATGATAAAGCATTGTATACCTTATTTAAATGGATGATGGTAAACAATAAGACTATCTGTTATTTTACACAAACAAACATACGGAAAAACAAAGCTTTCCTCTTTATAATATTATAGTGTAGATGTGGATTGATAACCTCCGACACTGTTTGACCGTCAAACCGTTAGTTTGAAACTTTGACCCATCACCATAATGGTTATATTTCCCATGGAAACGGGAAACAAAAGCTTCCACGAGGATACGTAGCTGGTCGTCATAAACGTACCCTCGTCACAGATGCGCAACTCGTCATAGACACAACTCGGCATTTTGCAAGTTGTAATTTTCGCAACTCAGACGCGCAACTGAAAATTGTTTCAGTCTGGTTTCCTGAAAAGCTGCTTACGCAAAATGGGGTGGAGGCGAACAGGGCTGCTAGTGAGTATGTAAAAAGTGACGACAATTTAGACAATTGAATATGAGAGAAATATCGCGAGTCATAAAATAATGGGTAATAACATGACACATTTATAGAAATATACGAATCTGTGTCTCCGTAGATGTATTCACGATGAGTAATAGCACAGGTAATAGTTTTCCGTGTAGGCTCGCAATAATATTAATGATTAGGTATGCTAGTTGTGCTATTTGCTGAGTAGGTTACAACACGTTGGATATTTGTTCAAAATCTGAATGATTTTCAATTGAAAACTGTTGCTAAATACCTGTGCAAATATTATATTGAGGTAAAATTATATGTTAACCGAAAAGTTTTTTAAAAGTTCTCATACTATAGAAAAAGGTCATTATAGCTGGCTGATAAAGGCTATTTTATATTAAAAAAAATGAATATCAGGAATCAGTGAGATAGCTCGTGAGATACCTGTACTAAATGTGTGACATGATGGCTCTTATCAAACGTCACCAAAGATGTTTTTTGAAGAACTTACAAATTATTTATCTTTTCCTATTTAAGAACTACTCATCGTCACCATCAACCACTGCTGAGCTAAGGGTAATTTAAATAAACAAATTTACGTTCATTTTAAAACTGTAGATACCTAGTAGGTAAGAGAGTATACCTAGCTTGCCACAGAAAAAAAAGTGTGTACTTAGGTACAGGGTCAAAGAGACCATTACGCAATTACGTCTGGACAGATGATTCACTTAAAGCAAAAAAGATTGGATCATTTTGTTTATTACAATCACAAAGGCGATTTCGTAACCTCGGATCATAGTCACTATATTCTACGAGATCAGTATCCATAAAAAAGTACTAAACTTACTAAACTACTAAAAGTACTAAACTAAAGTTGATAAGATTCAAATATGTTTTTGAGAAAAGAACGAAAATTAAGAGATTTAATAATAAATACGTAGGTATATAAATATGCATGTAATATTGTTATAAAATATATTATTTATCTGATTCAATGTACGCTTAATTTTTAATAATAAAAAAATAAATAATAATAAATTACCCTGCCTACTTATCTCTAAAATGCGGATCTCGAAAGCATAATTACGAAGCTCTCGAGTTTTTTGTTGTTTTAAGTAGCATTTACTTAAATTATACCTTTGGAAGGAGCACCGTTGCTGATTGCCATAGAAACATGTTACTTCATATCTAAATCGGATCATGTACCTATTACAAAAAGTTTTTGAGAAAATATTGTGTGAAATGAATGAACTGACAAACGTGGTATGTTTTTGCATAACCTTTGATAGAATGATGATGTTTTTCTTGAAAATTTTTGTTAAATAGCGACATGTTGTGACATTAATGACTCGGTTAGCATATCTTATTTACTAAAGTCTAAGAAGCTACAATACACTTGTCTTAAAAACCAACCCAATTAAAAAAAAACTTCCGAGAAAGAAACTCCCTTAAAAACATAGATATGGGTAGATTTAGCTAATTGGCTAGTTACTTTTTAAGTACATCTTATTGCTTATGGTGGTAACTTCAGTTTAAATTTGTTTAAAAGAAAATTAAAATTTAAACATTCTTAATGATTTACAACCACATATCAAAATCACATAAAATAGTTTTTGAGTAGTTGCTACAAGGCACGTACGTCGTAGATACATGGGAGTTGATAAGCGACATCACTGTATTCTTGCGAAATACAAGACCTAGTCATTGCAATCTCCAGTTACTCCTTTCCATAAATATCTTCTTGAATTTAATTTGGTCGAGTTTTACTCAAATCATAAGTTCACAGATCCAGTTTAATCTAGTTGGATCCAGATTGATCCATACGCATTCGAATTGCATAAAACCTAGTTTGCAGGCCTCGCTCTAACAATTACGGAGATTAAAGCCGCCTGATAAGGCTTCCTTATCCGGACGAGTACACAACTAATAAATAATGTGATGTGATTGTGTGACGTCCAAGATGTTTCTATGTAAGTATACCTATTTACTTAGCTATTACTGTGACTATTTCCGCGGAAACTAGTTTTCTTCATGTGAGAATTGAATGTGCCAAAAGGGTAAACAGTTTCAATAATTTTATGGGACTATTTATATTATATTTACAAAAATACCTTTGCAACGATTGGAAATATTTCCGCATTTCAGTACCTACCTACTTATTTTTTAAATTATTTAAATATTTAAATATTGGTGTTAAATAACCTAAAATAATATAAGGAAAGGAAAACAAAACCTGTACTCTCCTAAGATAAGTGGAGATTTTGCGGGAATGGTATGCCGATATTTATAAAGGTACAAGTATTACTGGATACTACATAAATGTAGGTAGGTAATTCAGAAAATACAAATACAATTTAGCACATTACGTTTCTAGGTAGTTTCTAATAGAACTAGAATAATATATAACTTATTTCCTTATATATATATATATATATATATATATATATTGACCAATTTGATGAATCTTTTTTAAGTTATAGTATGAGAAAATAAAAACCGATATCAAGGGCAACACTATAACATCTGCGTAAAAAGGAACGTAACGGGAAGATTGTCTCTGACTGACATTGTAAAATTTCTGCATGTTGGTAAACATCGTGTGACTTTCAAAAATACGGCTTTTGGAAAATGGTGACATAAAAGTCATCGGTGATAATTTTAGTCACCGGTGATTTTGATATCACCAGTGAGATTCAAAAATCGCACTCCAGATAATTAAATGTAATAATTTTCTATGAATATCTGGTTTCTATTCTAATGTTGAACTTTCCTCATGTATCAAAAGCTATAGGTAGGTACATAAGGAAATTATATATATATATATATATAATTTCCTTATTATATATATATATATATATAATTTCCTTATTATATATATATATATATATATAATTTCCTTATGTACCTACCTATAGCTTTTGATACATGAGGAAAGTTCAACATTAGAATAGAAACCAGATATTCATAGAAAATTATTACATTTAATTATCTGGAGTGCGATTTTTGAATCTCACTGGTGATATCAAAATCACCGGTGACTAAAATTATCACCGATGACTTTTATGTCACCATTTTCCAAAAGCCGTATTTTTGAAAGTCACACGATGTTTACCAACATGCAGAAATTTTACAATGTCAGTCAGAGACAATCTTCCCGTTACGTTCCTTTTTACGCAGATGTTATAGTGTTGCCCTTGATATCGGTTTTTATTTTCTCATACTATAACTTAAAAAAGATTCATCAAATTGGTCAATCGTAAAACGTAACGTATTTGTCAGTGTCATGTAAACGAAAATTAAAGTTTTGAATTGAAAAATTCACATAATTCACTAGAAAAGGACGAATAAAGAGAAAATAACACAGATTTTACAATTTATAAGAAAAGGTATGTACATTTGTTAGTGGCATATGTTTTACAAGTATATTTAACTTAATAATTGTATTTACTAATAACTTGGATATTGTTATAATTAATTGAGAGGTTTTTTATATTTTCAATAAATCGTCGCAATCACGAAATATCACAATCGAGCCCCATTGCTAATTATTCCGAAAAACATACTTTGGCACTTTTGGCAGATGTCACATACGTTAACTGTCAAAAACAGTCACATGGTGATTTCAATTACGAGTGGGTAGGGGCACTCGTAAATCGATATCATAGGTATGACAAATGTAAGTCACCGATGAGTTTCAAAAATACGAACTTTCGGAAATCACTCACATCGGTGAGAATTAGTCACTTAGTGAGATTCAAAAATCGACCCCCTGATCTGTGTTACTGTTTAAAAAAACTAGAAGATGAGTAAGTAATTTTAAGTTTCTATAAGAAAACGATTTATGAACTTAGTGTGAAATAAAGCTATTTTTTATTTTATATTTATCACAAGAAAATATTGTTTAATAAGTTTTAAAACATCAAGGTACCTACTTGATGTTTTAAAACTCAAATCATAGACCAATGATGAGTTGTACGTTTATATCCACCCACACGGTGTCGAACTGGTTCCTTTATTTGAGAGATAACACACATACATATGTGAGGTCAGACTGGCCATATTACATCACTCGATATGCTCGATGGCCATAATCGTAGCGTTGAAAAATAAAAATGTAGTTTAAACTCGGCGAAGGTCGAAGAGTCATTTTATTTTTCAATAAGCAAATAATTTGTGACTCACGAATGCTGAAGTTTTAAATTAAATTATTATTATTTATTTTCTGATAAATTTTTAGTTTTAGTACTAAAATATCACAAGAAGGTCTTGTGATTTTCTTTACAACATACTATATTATTGACATTATTCAATCGCCAATTACGTCGACGTTGTAAAAATAAATAAAATGCAGTATTTTATGTTCAGAAGCCGATTCATCAAGTTTACGAAGCATGACATTATTTCTTGTTAGTGAAGGTTATTGTATCACTTACCTACTATTTGTAAGTATCTCTACCTACATTATCATTTATAGAAAACACGACTGTGTTTAAAGAATAATACAATTTTGAATTTTCAACAACAGCTTACAAAAATAATAATTTCTTGGTAGCAAAAATACTTCTCCTTGAATGAGCAATTTTATTATTAAATTTGACCTTTGATCAACTGCTTTTAAACAAAATCTCGATTTTTGCTAAATGTCAATGTGACCAAAACAAACTTTTTACATCGAGTTGAAGATCCAATATAATTACTGAATTAATTTTTTACGACTTTCTATCAAGGTTATTTAACATTGTAATTTTAGACTTGGGGTTCAAGTTCAGGTTTTGAGGTCAAGGCTATCTATAATAACGCTCTCACCCTCGTATTTCCACGAACGACTGCACTCGAGCCTAATAATCGACATTTCCTGGCAAGAACAAATCAAAATAATATCAACAAATGGATCTGTGTTTTATAAATAACCTTGACTCATTCAACAAATGCAGACCGCCCCCAAAAATAACCTTCGTTTGCCGAGTATACGAGTAAAATTAAAATCCCTGTTCGCACAGTTTAATAATAAATTTTGGCGGTCCGCCACAGACGCTCTGACCATATGCAAGCGTATATTGAAAAAATAATAACAACCGCGAACATTTTGGTTTCCGAACGCTGCGTCACGGGGCGGGAGATTTAAATTTCTAATACAAAAATAAAGTGCAATCTTTCATTACATTTAATTAGGTATAAAGTTCTGTTATCATACTTAACTCACCTAGTAGTAAGGAAGTTTTCCGTATTTAGCGTTCCACTAGAACACTTTCAGTTTCTTCTTAGAACACACTGTTTGCAATGGATCGCCGAACAAAGGAACCATTCAGCGATTCACAGTTACATCATCAAATATTCGCAGAAATTAGCGAGTTTCCGAACGTTCCTCAAACACTTGAACCGTTTAGCATAAGTACACAAAATTGCCGCACTACTTATTTGGAATTTTTAATTTGGAACTATGCGAGTTGTTTATTACTTTTTTTCTGTACGCTACGGGTTGACGTTCTTTATTTGAATGGGATTAAGCGATTGGTTAATCGAATTGTGTCGTGCGTCGTGATAAACGCAGAGAGGTCGCGCGGCGACTGCGCGCCGGTATATCATTGACGGCGGCGGCTCACGTGCGTTCGCATGCAAAAAACTTTTACACAGAGCTCTGAGTCTAGTAGAATACTAATCCTGGTACGTTAGTCATTTGTACAGAATTTTGACAGGAGCTTAATGGCTTCCGCATTCTTTGAAATCGACAAAAAACAGTCTTATCTTGGAGCAAAGGACGTTGCGATAAGTTTTTAAAAGTTCGGTGAGAGCTTTAGTATAGCACAATATAAAAAAATATTGGTGGTGACTTAAAATTTAAAGAAAATATGTAAAATAATTTTATCAATTAATACGATTGCCAGTTCCAGTACTGTTGCAAGTCTGCGGCAAGAAAAAGCATAAACAAGAAAAATACCTGTTTTGAGCTATCCGCTAGTTCAACGGCGATGACGTTATCCACCTACCAGTATCCAATCTACCAGTCGTCTCTACATTGTAAGCTATTATTAATAAAACACGTGTTTACTGTTTTATTTTTAAATATGAGCAATGGTTTTCGAACTTTTGGAGAATTCGAAATTTGAGTAATATTTTGGAATTGCTGGAGTTGTATTTTCATGATAATGAAATTATTTTTAAATATGGAAGCAAAATAATGGACAATGATATTTTTGTCAACAAAAAGAAAATATCATAATAAAAACAAAAAAGCCTTAAGCCACGCCTCGCACTTCAAAATAGGGTATTTGACTGCCTAGTCAAATGAGTTATACTTTTTATGATCTGTCAAAATGAAAATTTACCTACTATGTAAAATGTACTGAAGACTGAGTTGTGACGTCATTATTTTAAGTACTCAATGGCATCTCTTTTTTTTCATTGTTTTATTATTAAAATAAAAATCTAAATAAATTTTGAGATGTTTTGCAATAATCTTTTTGATTAACGATTACTCACAATTTAATTTTGATACAGTCAAATATCCAATTCGCCAGATCGTTTATTGCTTTTTGTGACGTCATTAACCTAGTATCTTACTTAATATTTTTAAGACAGGATTATTGAGTCTGTACTCGCATAGGTACTTATATATAAAAAATACTTATTGGGCTACGAGTAATTCACCGTTTCGATACTTTTAATCTTTTTCAATTCACCTCTCCCTTCTAATCTCACACCGAAGTCCAGAGCAATGGCAAAGAGCCAGAAATCGGGGCATACTTTGATGTCATGTAATACTATTTCCTTGGAAACTTATTCAGTTTGATAGCCGTGACGTAGGCGCATCTAAAACGTTCATTGTACAAATGTTTTCAATAAAAGACGTGTTGTGAATATTCAGAAACATGGACTGACCTTCGGAAATTCATTAAAAGAGAAGTAATCTGTTGTCAGTAATATATATTAGCTTTTATCGGAGATTTCGTGCGCTTTCCTGGATAAAATGTTGTCTAAATCAGTTTCTGGTCATATCTATAAAGAAATCACGTCACTGAAAGTGAACAACAAAAACTAACACACACAAATCTGAAATTCGGAAAATTTTGTTTTTTAAATAGCTGATTACAACCGGTAATAGGAAGATGTTTTTTTTGTTCGAATTTTAATTTGAACAAACTATTTAACATCCTCTCTTATATTAGTCTAAACGCACTATGAAGCTAATATTTTGAAGAATGCACCTCAAAATACTTTTAGAAATTATGGTTGTTCCTAGTGATTTACGACTTTAAAGATTAATAATTAATAATGATGAAGTCTTTAATTTATACAGTTATTTGTTGACAGGAAAGAAAGTGGAATCAAAAACCAAAACTAAAATCTAAAACTTTCTTATCACTACATAGTATAAAACAAAGTCGCTTTCTCTGTCCCTATATCCCTATGTCCTTATGTCCCTTTGTATGCTTAAATCTTTAAAACTACGCAACGGATTTTGATGCGGTTTTTTTTAATCGATAGAGTGATTCAAGAGGAAGGTTTTAGTGTTACACCCGTGTGTTACACCCATTTCACCCGTGCGAAGCCGGGGCGGGTCGCTAGTAATATATAATTCCCCTCCATGTATCTGTGGCGGATTTTATAATTTATATAATGATAAATAGACACTGATGATAAATAGATAGTTATGTTAAAACCTCATTGAAACCGTCCAGAAGTTTTTGTTAGATGTACCTTTATGGATTATATTTATTAAAAACGTTTCATTTTTTTTTTAAGTGTCAGAATGAGCAGACCTGTCTCCTGATGGTTATCGTCTCCTATTATGAACATTTGTAACACCCAAGGAGGTAACAAACCTTAGAAAAATTCATTAAAACTTATCTTAAATACTTTTACTGACTTCTATAATATATAAAGCTCGACTACCACTGACTCACTCACTCACTGACTGATTGACATAATTGTTCTCCCAGAAGGAGTCGTTTTGGAGTCAAGTCATGTAGGGGAAAAGTGTGCAAGATGGCGGGGTGACCCCAGGAAAATTCCGACTTTTCAAAAAAACAAAATGGCGGCCAAGCCTGCCCATCGTATCTCTTTTGTTTTCCGGCCGATCTGGTTCAAATTTTTGGCATCTGTAGTATTGCTTAGATGATTTACGAATATTATTTAAAAAGTTGAAAAAACAAAATGGCGGCCGCGTAGTAGTGTTTCAAAGTTGGAGTGGTTTTAGACCCCACTTGACCCGAATTGATCTCCCAGATGCCAATATGCTACAGGGATGTGTTTGGTGTCATCACATAGCTTATATCCTGTAGTTTACCAGAAAATCCCGAAAATCTGAAAAACCAAGATGGCCGACCGGTGATTTGCTCCCAAAGAAAAGTATTAATTTTAAGACATTTTGATTGTCGATTTTCGGCAAGATGGCGACACCTGAGCGAGTTGGCTTGTGTGGCGGGGTTAGAGGTCTCGATACGGCGTGTTGCCGTGTTTAACAATTTTCCCAAAATTTGGGGTATTTTTTTACTTTTAATGCAAAAAGTCAAAACTCGAAATTTTACCATTTTGCAAAAACGAGTAACAGTCAACGGTACATTTTATCTCTCCCTATGACCTTTTGTAGGTTTTTTGATTTTTGCCTGGCAACACCGAAAGTTATGGTTGATTTAATTTTTAGGGAAGACCTCAAAAGACCCGAATTGATCTCCCAGATGTCGATATGCTACAGGGATGTGTTTGGTGTCATCGCATAGGGTATATCCTGTAGTTTACCAGAAAATCCCGAAAATCTGAAAAAACAAGATGGCCGCCCCTTTATTTTTGTTTTACTGAAAAAAATCAATTTTCTTAATCTTAATCGGCATTTTTAGCCAGTTGGCAACACTTTGGAGAGTTGGCTTGTATGGTGCGATTGTAGGTCTCAGTAAACAGTGTTGCCATGAAAAAAAATATTTAACAAAATTTTATTATTTTTCGATTTAAAATGGCTAAAACAAGATGGGCGCCCAAAATTTGACTCTATTTTTCTGTCAAAATAAGACCCCACACAGACACGCGTGGCCGCTTGCGGCCTCGCGCACCGCGCGACATCTAGTCACGACCTATATGATTGATTATAAGTGTATACAGGTACCTATAGAATACTAAAGATAGATCCAGAATACCTTGAACTAGAAACGAGTTACTTCACTTTGTACGTGATGAATGCATGATAGAGGAATTCTACTATTAACAGTACTCTGCAGTATTTAAATGAGCTAAAATAGAAAATAAATGACAGTTGTAAACATAACTTATCTGCGTGGCACAGTGACTTGTGACACCCATTGTAAATGCATTGAATTAGATAACAATTGAATCACAGATGCGTATGAGTGTAGCGTAGGAAATTCAGGGTGACCATGGGGTTGCTGTCGGCGGATACACAGTACATTCTTTGCAGTTTATCATTTGTCAAAATGCAAATTTATTATGAAAAATGTACTGAATAAATACTTTATTATGGCTGGTGGTCAGACAATGCATTTAAGTCAGATATAGTAATTAGTACCAAAGTTGATTTTATGGTTTATGGTGTTTGATATTTAATTAAGTATGTTTATCAGTTGTTTAGTGCCCATAGCACAGGCTCTGCCTAGTTTGGGACTAAATATATACCGTGTATGAATTGTGTCCCACATTTTATTATTATTATGGCCATGCATATATACTTGCATAGGTATATATTATTCTAATTTAGGACATGGTCACCCTACAAATGTACCTACTAGAAATTACTATGGCGTGTCTACATGTCCGCACACGTCCGACCTATGTACAAATATAAGTCAAATGATGTTTATTTGATGCACTTAGGCATGAATTATGTAGAGGCATTGTTGGGCGCATCACTATTGTCGACTAATCGTTTGAATTTGCGTACAATGGACGCTGCCAGAGATCGATGTGCTCGAAGATGATTAATTCTATTATAATATATTGGCTATGACGTAATTGTTAAAAAAATTGGCTGTCTGTAATGTCGGTTTACGGACGATAATTTTACGTGATAACGTCATAAGAAAACATTGATGAAAAATTGTATAGTTAAGTGGAAGATAGATAGATGCGTCACAAGCCGAACGCTTACGCCTATCGTGCCTCTCTATTACTTGTTCCCCGCTCTCGCTCGGCTCAGGCGGAACGTGACACTTTTATCGTTCATCGATTTATAAGACGTTGTCAATAAGAATTACTGTGCACGACGCATTTATTTGGACAAAATCAAATAAATGCGTCGTGCACACACGTGACAAATGTCGCAGCGATAAATTTTACAATACATATTATATATATTTTGACTTATAATTGTGCGATGCACAATTTTTTAAATGAAAAAAATATAAATATATTTGACAATAATAAATTTTTAAATGTAGTGACACTATTGTTGTGACAAGTAAAATATACGTTGGGACGAATGAAGAATAAAATAATAATAAATACAAACTGGGACGAATGATGAATTAAAACTGGGACAAAACAAGAATTCCAACTTTGGGACGAACTTATTGGGACGAACAAGAAACAAATCGAACGCACTCATTGAATGTCAATTAAACAAAAAAAAAAATAGAAATATTATATAGAAATCACCAACATGTTAAAAGTTTGCAAATAATTATTATACCTAATGCCATTTAGTTTTTATCAGCGGTCAACTGGTCATCATTATCATCACGGGTGATTCAGTATCAGTAGTAGGAATGTAGGTATTTGCGGACTTAGGTATATGTCTATTTCCAAATACTGGTTACCATGTGATGGAATAAACCGTAATAATAGTATCTACAATTTATGTGTTTGTAGCGACACTACATAGGACGCGCCAATAGAAGGCCGATTTACATAGAACGCGCCAATAGACGGCCGAGTTCTAAACCGCGCTATCGGAGTTTTCTAATGAGTTTGTATAAACACATCGCGCGCGTTCTATGTAAATCGGCCTTCTATTGGCGCGTCCTATGTAGTGTCGCTACATCACTCCCCCTCCAAGACCGGAGGTCGATTCGATTTCTTGTGCTGCGTCGTTGTTTCGTAGATAGTTTGCAAGTGCCAGTGCTGCTCCAAGTCTGCGGTGAGTCGAGACTGAGCGGGTTGCTGCGACTGTTGAAGTGCCCGTAGTTCAGTGTGCAGAGACCGCCACGCCGGCGAGGGTGACCAGCCGCTGTAGATCCGGACGTGGGCTGCGGTGAACTGTGCGTGGGCCGAGTGCTGTCGCTGTGAGTGATGAGCCTGCAGGACCAGGTAGCACGGTGCGTTGGCTGCGTATGGACCTGATTGGGCGAGATTCTGGCTTGCTGTGCGACTGCTGCTGCTGACCTTAAGTGAAGGTTGTTGTGGGAGTGATGTGTGATGGCGATGATGCTTCTGAAGTCCAGGTGTTCCAGAAGGTTGCGCTGATGTCCAGGTGTCGAGGGTCACCAGTATGGAGGAACGGAGGTAGAATGCTCCTCCATCGTGAAAAGGAAGATCTTCCGCCAGGCGAGGTGATCGTGCCTGGGGACCGCGGTCCCCAGGCACGATCACCTCGCCTGATCGCCGATTTACATAGAACTCGCCAATAGACGGCCGAGTTCTAAACCGGAGTTTTCTAATGAGTTTGTATAAATACAACTGTCCAACATCAACCGTTGGACCGCGGTCCCCAGGCACGATCACCTCGCCTGGCGGAAGATCTTCCCTTTTCACGATGGAGGAGCATTCCACCTCCGCTCCTCCATATGTTAATTGGTATCTACTTATATACTGTATATAAGTAGATACCAAATAATTTATTATTATTGTGTTACATATTGTAACAATATGTAACACAATAAGCGCAATTCCTGAAATTATTTTGTTCAGTATCGACACTCTTTAAATAATTCCGAAAAATGAATTAGCATACCTGAATTTAGGGCTACCTATGGAAACCATACTATTATTTATATTAATTTGGTTAGACGAAACTAAATTACGAAGGCATCATATTTTTTTATATTAATACTAGCTTTTACCCGCGGCTTCCTTCGCGCACGTTCGAATTTTGCAAAATCCTTTCTTAGTGGATATGCCGACACTGTATAAGCTATCTATCTTCAAAATTTCAAGTCTCTAGACCCAGCGGCTTAGGCTGTGCGTTGATACATCACCAATCAGTCAGTCAGTTTATCATTTTATAAATACAGATACTAATTGGAGTGTATGAGAAATTGCGCCAGCAAGTATATATTATGTACGCTCTGTGACGCGTTGTATATAAAAGATGCTAACTGACTGACTGATTAAACAGCTGGGTCAAAAAGCGCGAATTTGCTCAAACGTTTTTTTAATTATGAAGTGAGCACTAAGAAGGGATTTTACGAAATTCACACGGGAACGGGAATGAAGTCAGTCGCTGGTATATCTAGTATAAAGCAAAGTCTATCTGCCTCTGGCTGTTTCCCTACTTACTTCTATTAACCACGCAATGGATTTTGTGGTTTTCAGAAATAAAAATATTATAAATAAACGTGAAAGGTTTTTGTATTTTAAATAAACCGAAGAGGAGCGAGGCGAGGCGAAGCGACCCTTTAGTGTATTTATATAAGACTGAGTAAAGTAAAAGGTATAGGAGTATTTATAACCTACTCTAGATAACCTTCTGATTAAAGCTTGCTCTACGCGGTCTATTTCTAATCAAGTTATTTCTGCGAAGTCATTATACGTTCTCTTAATTAATAGTTTTAAAGTAGGTAGTTTTTCTTAGCCACGCCGCAATTGTATTTGATAAGAAACTTAACAGTCATTACTTGTTATTCACTAACTGATCGACAGACATGAGATTTAAACGTTCTGTTCAAATCTTATGCACCTTCAGTTTTACAAGAATTTTGCAACATTGTAGCCATTTTTTTTTCTCTAAAAATGTATTCGGGTTATTAAAAAAAAATATGCCGAATGCATCACTTGGAACCACGAGGCACGAAGTGATGCACTTACCAACGAACAGCATTTCATTTTATTTACATGCCTAAGTATACTATTACTAAGTATTTAAATAGATATTATTATTTAAAAAAAAATCACAATATTTGTGCGAAAAACCTTGTACCTGGCGTAACACTAACGCTTTATTCATCACTAACTGTTTCCCGCGTAAGTCCCGTTATCTTGGAAACATTATAGCCCATGAAAAAAAAAGGTTTTTAATATTTGCACTAATATTCAAACGAGAGACCTCTTATAAACATAATAAATGGAATATAAAATCAAAACTACAACCGAATATTTGTAATAGCGTGCACGCATTCCGTACTAAATTGATCGCGATAACAAAGCTCAAAGTTAAGAAATTAGCCACGAAATGCTGAAATTCGTTGCTAATGGCTAATGACAAAGCTACACGAATGTTTTGGTAAGAAAACGGAACAAGGAAGTATAATATTACGTATTCTGTGGTATTGCGAGGAAATTTATCTATTAGTCTGACATTATTAGCATATCGCGGCTATGCTAGCTTGAACCATCTATTCTATGCCAAGCCATATGAACAATGAACTTGAACATCATCGCATATAAATGGATTAGGATTTTCAGTCAAAATCGTATTAAAACGAAGTCCTGAGTGCAGCGAGGCATTCAAGCTCGCCCAAGACGAAAACAGCTTTATCCCACTTTTCTCACCTTTTGGGAGACAATACGCAATGGCTTGTAGTGGCCAGTTCGATTTTCCAATAAGTTCTTTTTGCTGTAGGTCTCTATGGAACAATTTTTCATACGAATTCATTATAACTCGCCGGGTCGTAATATTGTACTGAATCTCAATACAACCTGCTTAATAATGACTTACTTTAGGTGAGGTTTGCATGATATATAATTGGGCAATGTCGAGTCAATGTAGAGTGAAAAACCTTTTTAAAACGCTTTTCTCTGAAGTTTCTTTATCGGAAATGATTAGGGTAAATAGAGATTTCGACACAATGGGCCTCATATTTCAGAGAAGGCTATAGCTTCATATTTGTTTAGTCCATAAAGTTAGCTTTTTACAAACTCGATTAAATCTAGATTAAGTATCCAAAACTAAAAATTCACTTCAGACAGGAAACTATAATCCAGGCACAAGTAACGCAATAGTTGGCAAATATCCAGTTTTAGATTTCCACGCGGACAGAAACCGTAATTAAATTTAGTTCCAGTGTTTACCGGGAGCGGATTTAGATCAAACGCTCTGGAAATTATACTAACTTAGCTAGTGTAAAGTGACTCGTAAACGAAAGGGATAAACGTCGGGGAATTGCTGGCGTTGGAGCGAGAAACATAATTGAGACCGATATGGTTGATGCTTGTTTAGAAAATAGTTGTAGCTGTAGACGTTAAAGAGATTGAAGATAGTTATATCATGCAGTAGTTACAATATATTTGTTAAAACCCTCACTAATAGTTAATTGCGACATTTGAAACTAGAACTTGTAACATGATAAACGTAAGACTTGAAGTTACTTAAATTTCAATCAGTAGTGGAATAGTTTAAAATGGATTCGGTCTAGGTTATAATTTACAACTGAAAAATGAGATTGAGATTTAAAAACCTTATTGCACATCTATAAAGCTTGATTTAGAATGTATCGACATTAAATTATGTTATAATTATAACAGAAATATGTATTTTCTTGCTTTTCAACAGGAGTTCCATACATAACGCAGATGAGTTAAGATTTAAGATAAGATTTTTTGGAAGTTCGATAATCCATCCCCTAAGTGATTTTCATGAATAAAGGTTTGTATCGAAGTTCGTAATTTTTCTAAACACGGTAAAGAAAGACGGCCTTACTACAAAAGGTTTTAAATTAAACAATGTCTAAAACAGATGCTGTCAGTTAACAATACTATTAAATGTGATAGCGTCTACAAGTATACGTCTTACCCCGTTTTGTAATTATCCCGGCAATGTTTAAGAGGGTAACTTAACAGTGTATACTATAAGTCGAAATTCCAGTCATTAAATGTATCACTTACCGGTATCTCCGACTGCTTGACTGAGAGTGTTCTCAGTGACGGGCCTTAGAGCTTCCACCGCACTGATGTAGCCCAATCGGTCGGCAATCGCACACGCTGTCTGTCCATTCTGTGCATACAAGAATAATAGTTTGATTAACTCTTTATTAAACTTAATTAAAGAATGTGTTCATGCCTCTATCCCTGAGGCAGGCACGGGTTTTTCTTTTCTGAAAAACCCGTCACCCAATCAAAAGAGGAAAGATTTGTTTGATTTGATGTTTGATTGTAATAAATAGGCTCTGAAGCTACTGGATCGATTTTATTAATTCTTTCACCATTGGAAAGCTTACTTTTTTTGGACTAACATTGTCTATTTTTTTTTTCGGTATGGGTCTTGCGCAGGTGAAATCGCGGGGAACAGGTAGTCATATTTAATATGACAGATAAAAAAAGTGTGCGTTGCATAATGCATAGTCCCTGGTTTTAGAAACCGAAGAATGACAACATTTTGAGAAAAATACTTGTCAACAAATGATTAATTTTCACTGCCGTATAGTCCATGGCACAATACTTACAGCAGACAACGCGTTGGGGTCAGCGTTGTTCTTCAGCAGTAGTTGGATGATCAGCGTGTGGCCTTGCTGGGCAGCTTGGTGTAGCGGTGTGAATCTGAGCATGGAAATAAGGAGTTGATTCACCGGTTCGTCGGCCCTATAATTTGCTGGGCCAGTATAACTGCCGAAAATGCTAGTGATCGCATAATTGATATGACTCTGTTAACCTTTAGCTAGGTCCGGAAAAATACCAAGTACCGAATTTTTCAGGGACATTTTGTTACTGCAGCAAAAACGCCCGGACCGATGTGGTGTAAAATAGCAGGCACCAATGGGTTCGAATCCTGGCTCGGGTTCGAATACCAATGAGTTTTTCAAAACTTACGTACATATTTATCAGAGTATTAAACCAACAGGAGACGTCACGGGCACTAGTTTCTTTGCAAAAAATTCTGCCAATTTCTGAGGGGGGGACGAGGAAACGCACACAAATAATGTTAACGCGTTTTTTGACAAAACAATTAAACACTAGCTTGAACTAGATGCACACAAGTACATTCACCAATCCAAGCACTCCGTGAACTCAAAAAAACTAGTTGTATATAACAGGTATGATCGTTGACCGACACTTTTTTTTGGCAGAGAGGAAGGCCTGTCAGTGGCGTCTCCGGTTAGTTTAATACTCAAAGCTTGCTCGACGGTGAAGGAAAACATAGTGAGGAAACCCGCAGGTCCCAGATGAATTCTGAGACATGTGTAAACAGACCCGGTCCGGTGATGGGCTCACCACCTATCACGTTTAGGGGACCAAAGAATATCTGGTGAAAAGCGGGTATATCCAGAAATGGAATACCTCTGCCTATCCCCTCGGGGATACACCATACACTCTTTACATGCATCAAACAATCTCTTTCCAGATTGCATTTTATATATTTGTCAAATATTGCTCACTGTATTAAAGTAAAATGGATTATTTCCCCTAATTTCTCTAAATTGTTTTGTATCGGTACTATCTAAGGGGTGGAACCAGGAGTGCCATAGCACAGGTTATCCTTGTTTGGGCTCCTGTCTCCCACTCGCTACTATCTTAGCCTAACTTTTATTGTTACTTTTTAATACCTTATGGGAGAAATTATTAAACATTTTTTCATTTTTCATTTTTTTTTTTCATATAAAGCGTGAGATTTTTACTGTTTTTAATTTCAATTATTTCCTAGCGCATCTTCGGTAAAAATGGTTTGGATTGGCGAGGATGTGTAAGACAAAAATTTAAATATTTCTTGGTGTAATATTGAACGGTATTGCTGCATACATAGAGTGTATATCTCTCAGTTTCATCCATCCTAAGGTTGTCTGGAAGCGATCGCTAAAAGCGATAAGACCGCCCATTGTACTTTAGTTAATGTTGGTATCCATATTGTGATGTTTTTGGTGTACAATAAAGATTTATTGTATTGTATTGTATTGTATATTATAATGTCTGCAACCGAAACACTATTCTCGCAATGGCTCGCGTATTCATAATAATGAAATTAACATGGGGCACTAACTGAAACAGCACTGTATTTTCACTATACGTAGCCTACAAGCGCGAGCGAGATCGCACTTGCTATTAATGGCCATTTTGCTAAATGCAGCCCAAAATTTCAATTCTCCCTGGTCTCGCCTCTCTTAAGGAAAAGCAGCTTAATCTGTGAGTCCACCGGCTCCCGGAGGGTCTGCCATTAGCGCCAACTACTGACGAGCAACAGGTTCTGCACTGACAAAGTGTTAAGCAGCAAGCTAACGACTCACCCGTGTGCGGCCCTCGCACCACTATCGGCGCCCTGGTCGATAAGCGCCCTCGCGGCCGCATGATGGCCATGATGAGCTGCCGCGTGTAGTGGCGTGTACCCGTCACGTGTGCGAGCACTGACGGCCCCTCCCGCTGTTACAAGCGCCTTCAGCACCGCCGTGCGGCCCTCTGATGCAGCCAGGTGAACCGGGGTCAGTCCTAGAGGTCATCGGTGAGTATCAAGTGAGATTCAAGGCCCATCTGACGTTTCTGGCAATGTGTAGTACCAGTTATCGAATGAACGTGAAGAAAACAGTCAGTTATGTTCTGCAATAGTAGCTTAGAATATCTGAAGTTGGTGCAGTTAAGATGGACTGCTATAGGTTGATGATGCAAGCTCGCTGGTGTAAGACTGAAATATTGGAGCATTCTCCTTACCCAGACATACGTCTGAGTATGTATTTACACACATACAAGGAAGATTCGGTGAAGTATCTGTATTTACATATTCCGGTGCTAGTGATTTTTTTTAAATATGTTTTTCGATGGATTTCGATATCTTTTATCTCTCTCACTCACATACTGACTCACTTATCGCTCGCTCACTTCATTAGGTACCTGTTTTTTTATCTTGCGAGAAGCATTGCCGACCGATATAAGATCCCGGAACCAATTCGTTCTCTCATTGTCACATCACCGGAGTTTTCAAGCATTTACGTTAATTATGTTACGTGTCTGATGACGTCACCGACCGTTGTTGGCGGGTACGTTGACGTCGGCGCCTCGCTCGATCAGCATCTCGACGCAGTCCTCGTGTCCTTCTTGCGCCGCCATGTGTAGCGGCGTGAAGCCAGCCTTCGATTTCACGCCGGGATCCGCATCTGTGAAATAATTATTCTTAATCCAAACCAAATAAAAATACACACCCAAGCACGTTGGCACAGATATTAGATTTCTGGGAGTACTTACATTTTACCAGGAAAATATGGAACTTTATCATGGGATGTCCGATTCCGAATTTGGATATTTGTATCTTTCCTCAGTGTTTAGTCTGAGGCTTTTAAAAGTAAAATGGTTTCTTTGGGAAGGTACAAAAAAGAGATGTCTGGCAGCTAAAATTCTAAACTTTATCCTGAACTAATATAGCAGAATAAATTTTGATAACAAATGACAATTTAAATTTTGTCTTGTAAGTGCCATTGGCGTAAGAGCGATACTGCAAAGGTGTAGTGGTAATCGAAAAGCGAGGTAATATGTAAAACGTCATTAGTGTCAAATTGACAGTGATATACCAAAAAATAAATATAAAGTAGGGATTCTTGCAAGTAAGAGCTTATTAAAGTTTTGGTAAAAGAAAAAACTTACCGTGCTCGAGTAGAGCGAATGCAATGTCGGGATGGTTGTGCCGGCACGCGATGTGCAGCGCGGAGTGCCCGTTCTTGGCTAGGGAGTGCGGCGACGCTCCTACACACACCAAACGTCTAGCTTACTCGCTGGCTCAGGCCAAAAAATTTACAAAATAGTACTAGCCTAAGTGCAGCAGTAAGATACAAACTCTTTAGCCCGTATGCTACAGCTCATGCTAATGCTTCTCGTTAAAACAATTTTAGTGTAGCAAGTATTTGTATGAAAATATGAGTTGCCTTAATCAGTTAAGAACCGCCGGTTGCAATTGGAACCGAGACACAATTAAAAATCTATTGTGTCTGTGATTCATGGTCTGAGAGATAATGAGTATTTTTTCGAGAGGTTAACCTCTTGGATAAATAATCATCTACGCCACAGTTAAAGTAGACCTCCGTGTCTCGCAGTCAACGCGTCTATATTTATATCCCCAAAGACTGTTCGAAATATGTTTTTTTTGTGATTTTTTTCACAAATATATATTTTTATAAGCAAAATAATCCTGTACATTGATAGAGTGACCATACCTTCGCTAAGACTGTTATATCCCTGTTTCAGAGATCCTTTTATTTAGACATGTTCTATGTTATCTTCTGTGACGCGCTTCACACTGCTATTAAATCAGGAGTAACTTACCCCTATCTAGCAACAACAGTGCGATGTCCGGGTGTCCGTAGTAAGTGGCCATGTGTAGGGGAGTGATGTGGCTCTTCCCGGGGGCATCTGGCTGGGCCCCCCTGGCCAGCAGCAGCCGGGCCACGCCCACATCCCCATATTTAGCAGCTAGATGCAGAGGCGTGAACCCTTTGCGAGTCTCCGCTTCGATTGGCGCGTTGTGGTCGAGTAGGATTGCCGCCACCTCTTCTTTGCCTAGAGAAAAAAATTAAGATAATATAACAAGTTTTATTTTATTGTAGTTACTTGATGTGAAGTCCCGTTCCCGTAGGAAAATTATAGTCAATGCTAAGCCCCCAAAAATAAGCTTTCTATTGGTGAAAGAATTTTAAAAACAACCTTTTAGTTTCGGAGCCTAATATAAAACAAAAACATTTTTTTATATTATTAGTGTAGATTTATTTTTATGGCTCTGGGTTAAAGCTGTTTTGAGCCAGTCGTTGTTTATTGTACTAAGTAAAATATCTCTGCTTTAGAGTCCATTCACATATTCGGTAACCGTGCTTAAATCTAAATACTGAAAGAAGCAGAGCAGTGATAGCCGGTGGAAGAGCCCGCTTCTTATGATGATAACCACTGAGGCTCGGGTTCAAATCCAATGTACCAACGAGTTTTTCAAATCTTACATACATATTCATCACTAGCTCGACGGTGAAGGAAACATCGTGACGAAATCCGCAGGTCTCAGAATTAATTCTAAATGTGTAACAGACCCGATCCGGCGGTGGGCTCACCACCTATCACGTTTAGGGGTCGAATATTCTCGTGAAAAGTGGATATTTCCAAAAAATTGGTTGCCTGTAAAGTCGGTATACGGGCGAAAGTTTTACGTGACAACGATTTTATGTCTGTCTCTCTCGCTCTTAGGCGGGCTAACCATGCCCGAGTGGAAGGGACGCGTGCCTCTCACTCGCTCTCATTGTGAGCGCATAACGTGAGCGGAGCGTAACGCAGTTTCTTGAAGTGTCACCCGGCAAACCAATTTATAAGACGTTGTCACGTCAAAATTTCTACCCCCTCGGGGATAAAAGCCGTGTTTTTTTCAAAGAATCTTAGATGTCCGGTTACTCGTTAAGGCATAGTTAGCATCCAATAGGGGCTACGTCGTGATTGTACTCACCTTCCTTGGCGGCGATATGCAGCGGTGTGTAGTGGTCCTTGGTGGCGGCGGCCACGTCCGCGCCGTGCTGCAGCAGCAGCGCCGCGATGTCCGCATGGCCCAGCCTGGCGGCCACGTGTAAGGGAGTCTGCTCCTCCCGGGCACGGGCCTCCACCTACGCAACAAAGACTGTTTATTACCATCATCCTGCGCTATAGAGAACCGTAACTTGCAACACAGGTTTTATATTTCAAAAATATTAATGGTCTCGATTCTGCATTACAGCGACTAAACTTATTTTAGTTTAGTCCTGTCATTTTCTTTCTCCTAGAAAAGAAAAGAGACGAGAGATATTTAGTCAACTAAGGCGTGTTTAGCAATTTTAGCGACAATGTAAAAAGGTCATGGATAAAAGTGAGAGATAAGCATGTTCATAAGGTTCAAATTAGTTGGTTTTTGCATGTCTGACATTACTCTTTAGTCTATGGTTTGTTTCTGTCCTTTTTCTTCCATATTTTATGGAGAAGGATAGACTAACTTAAAATTAGGAACTTTAGCTGGTCTGCAGAATCGAGTCCAATAACTACTTAGCTGTTCCGCGTAGTTCCCGTGCCTGTGGGAATATGGGGATAAAATATAGCCTATGTTACTCAGTGATAATGCAGCTTTCCATTGATGAAAGAATAATTAAAATAGGTCTAGTAGTTTTTGAGTTTATTCTTAACAAAACTACAAATCTTTCCTCTTTTAGTGCAGAAGTGTAGAAAAGTAAAAAGCGTGCGAAATAGATTTTTCTGTTATTATTGTGAAATTCGGGGTTTTAATTTTAATCAATCCTACAAAATTTAAAATTTTAATTCGGACCTGTTGGCTCAGTTTTTAGTGACCCTGCCTTCTGAGTTGGAGGTCGCGGGTTCGATTCCCGCTGGAGGCCAACACTTGTGTGCATGCTCATGTCTGTTAACTTCGTATGTGGGTATTTAATATTTATTTAGGTATGTTTAACAGTTGTTTAGTACTCATAGTGCAGGCTTTGCCTAGTTTGGGACGAAATAACCGTATTTGAATTGTGTCTCATAATTTATTATTTTCTATACTAATATTATAAAGAGGAAAGATTTGTATTTTTGTTATGTTTGTTACGAATAAACTCAAAAACTACTGGACCGATTTTAAAAAATCTTTTACCAATGGAAATCTAGAATATCCCTGAGTAACATAGGCTATATTTTATTCCCGTATTCCTACGGGCACGGGAACTACGCGGTTGAAACCGCGCGGAACCGCTAGTGTAATATAACACGATACACTAGTATCCTATGTCCGTCTCCTGGTTCTAAGCTACCTCCCCACCAACTTTCAGCCAAATCGGTTCAGCCGTTCTTGAGTTATAAATAGTGTAACAAACACGACTTTCTTTTATATATATAGATATCCGTGTTGACCAACCTTGGCATTGTTCCTGAGCAGCACTCTTACTAGGTCAGTCTGGTGCGCCCTAGCGGCCAAGTGCAGCGGCGTCTCGCCCCTGGCCGTGGCCGCGTCGGCCTCCGCCCCAGCGCCCACCAGCACCAGCGCGATGTTCATGCAGCCCATGAACGAGGCCACGTGCAAAGGAGTCAGCCCGGACTCCGTGGTGGCCGACTTGCCTAAAGGGGATAACAGATGGCGCTGTAACGTCACTGCTACATGCTAAGTGGTTTAGTTGTAAAAATCTGTTTATTTCACATTTTCTATTTGTTGATATTTTGATGCATTCACAAGAGCGATGCCTACAAACCTAATATAAATACAAAAGAAAATGTTTGATTGATGTTCTACAATACTACCTTTGTGGTATTTAGATTTGTGTTCTATCTAAAAGTGTTTTTATTGTCTAAGCCATGTGAAGTTTAGATAAATAATTTTGTTATTTTCTAGATTCCTTTTCCTCCATAAAAATATACCTACACCAACTGTGAAAATCTAACTTTTATTTCTTAACTGTAGGGTGTCCTGTCCAGCCTCCGGCATAACAGTACTAATATACTGCGTGCGTTACTAACCGGGTTTCTAAAAGACCCCAGAAAAAGAAAGACAGACCCCCCCATTCTCGTTCTTTCGATTGAATATTACAGTCGATAACTAGATACCTGACTCGCAGATTTATTATACGAAGTGAACGGCAGTACAGATATCGTACGGAAATGCCTTGTCGTAAGAATGGGGGACAGTACTCACTGGCGCCGTATTTGAGCAGCAATTCAACAACTTTGAGCCGGTTCTTCTTGCAAGCGATGTGCAGAGGAGTGAACCCGTTCAGCGCACGAGCATTCGCGTCTGCATTCCTGTCCAGCAGGAGTTTTGCAACCTGCCAATTAACAGAGAATGTTAATGACATATTTCTCTACGATGGGTAGAGTAATTTTAAGGTTCTGTTTCATCATCATCAACTCGCTGTGCTAGAGGAAATCTGTAGCGAGCATCATTGCCGTGCCGAATTGAGGTAACTGGATGCCCTGAGCAATCTTTCCCTTCGGTCCCCTATCCTTAAGTGAACTACGCAGATCAATTAAAAAATGTGAAAACTGTATGAAGTGAGGTAATGACTGTGACCGAACCGAACGTCGACGACAATTTAAAACGCTCAGATTTTGAAATTACCTACTTTAACTTTCGGGTGCTCGTTTTTTCTTCTCGGTCGTCTCTAGTGCCCCCCTAGACGGAATATCCTAAGCAATTGCTTAAATAGCTTATGGGCTGATCCAGGACTGCATTAGATATAAGTACAAGACCTTAGAAGATAAAAGAAAGATGTATTCCTACCTTGACGTGTCCGCAGTGGGCGGCGACGTGTAACGCGGTGAGGTAGTCGACAGTGACGTCATCAATGGGCGCGCCTTCCGAGAGGAGCACTTTCGCCGTCTCCACGTGTTCGCCTTGCACGGACATGTGGAGAGGGGTCAGCCCGTTCTGGAAGCAAGGGTTAAATTGTACTGTATCTAACTCGATTTAAACATTACCAGTAGTTCAATGGGGACTTAGTGGGGAGTGAGATGTAAACTTTGATAGCAAAATGTACTCGTATTTTGAAATATTAACATGATGTGGCAAAACTACTTTGGATATTAAAACCAAACCACTGTCTATAGTAAATGAAAAAAATTAACAAACCCCCATTTTGATTATTGTTTAGGATTGAAAATTCATTGTTATTTATTAGTCCATGTATCCCTGCATTTGTGCAAAAAGTAGAGTTTGAATTCAGAACTACTTTGAGTTTTTCGAAAAATATATTTTTTTCTTAAAAGCATCTACTTCTAAACTTTAATTTTTTTGTTTTGTAATGTAATGTAATGTTTTTTTCAATAACAGTATGCTTAATATGTACATACCCCATGAAAATACCAATGTACACACTATAAAAATATACCCATTTGTTTACATCTTACTTCACTTCTTCTGGGTAAGTAAAACTGTTTGTTTAAGCCCTATTTTCTGAATTTTCGCGCTCTATCGTCGGTTATTCGATCTTTTGTCTACCATATCAAAGTTACCTTTGTTTTGCTGGTTATAGGCGCGCCATGTTGCAAAAGTCGGGACACAACATTGCTGTGTCCTGAACGCGCCGCGCAGTGCAGCGGGGTAAGCCCATCTCTGGTTACTGCCGCTATATTTGCTCCTGAAACATATTTTGCTATAAACTTAGTAAGACTTTATTACAATATGAAACTATGTTCAGTATTTTCAAAGCTGTGATAACATTTTATAATTTATCACAGTCGGCTTTACACAATAGAGACATCTTTGGCGATTCCCACTTTTTATTTTTTGAAAAATCTGTGTATGGGTAATTTAATTATTGACTGAAAAACTTATCTTTGTTAAAATAACATCACGCTTTATTTTCTGTCGAAAGTAGTATCAATCTTGAAACAGGCCTTACGCAGTAAAAACTAATTTTTTTATCATTATGCGCATCTATTCAGTTCAATAACAAGTAAAATAGCAATGACAGTATTTCGGTGCCCCCAAATTAATCATTAGATTCATCCCTGTATCTTTCAAAAATAAGATTTGTATCCTTACCATTCTCGACGAGCAAGTCGACCATCGCCAGCTGTCCCCACTTGCTGGCGACGTGTAGGGGGGTGATGTTGTGCTTGGCGGCTCGGCCGGGGTCGGCGCCGGCGGCCAGCAAAGCTTTAGCGACCCCCACGTTGCCATAGTGGGCTGCTATGTGCAGCGGAGTGAAACCAGATTTGGAGCACGCGTCCGGGTTATGTTCATTCTGGAATTTTGAAGAAAATTATTGACAACAATTAGAAAGAAAAAGAAAAAAAAAATCACCTTTTACAAAAGGAACTTATGGTAAACTAGATGTTCCGGTAACACCCGCCTAGTTCCCGTTTCCGAGGGAAAATTATAGCCCATTTTACTCCCAAAAAAGTAAGCTTTCCATAGCTAAAAGATTTTTTTTAAAATCGGTCCAGTAGAGTTTATTCGTTACAAACATACAAATCTTCCCTCTTTATAATATTGTGTAGACTTATAATTAAAGAGTAGCACCGAAAAGGCATCTAGTAGAACCATCGACACTTGTATTCTGTGGATGCCTGAACAGAGAACACTGCATCACGCATTTTTTTATGATATACCTTTTTTAAAAGACCAGCAAGGAGTTTTTTTACAGCATTCGACTTTAAGCGCCATCTGTGTGATATTAGTGGAAGCATTTGGCACTGGACAGCATGTGTTACTCCTCCCGTTCAGTCACCCCTAGCGTAGCGTTACATTCTCTTTGGTCACCGTCTCAGTAGATCGTATGTTGTAGGAAACTCATAAGTGCTTACTTCGAGTAACAGTGTGGCGGCTTTCACGTCGTTTTTCTTTGCCGCTATGTGTAAGGCCGGCAGTCGTACTTTTCCTCGTGTGTCAGACTCCAGCAGTTCTGCCACGACTCGGTCGTGTCCCTGTTGCATAGCAACAGCCAGCGGTGTGAAACCATCCTGAAAACCATACAATAGACTTAGAATCTTACACTATGCAGATAAAGCTTAAAATGCACTGAAGCTTCTGTAGCGATATCTAATGCAACGAGCAACGCCATAGCAAGGATGTGACGTCGCAAGTTTAGAATTTCGCTATCAAAATTCTAACAAGAGTTTGTATAAATAAATCTGTCTAATCAATTCTTGGACCGCGGTCCCCAGGCACAATTACCTCGCCAGGCGGAAGATCTTCCCTTTTAACGATGGACGAGCGTTTAACTTTCGCCCCTCTAAACAATAGACAGGAGTTTCAGCAGCATGCTAAGAACTTCTCAGCTCGATAAAAAGTATATTCTTCCTCGTTTGTCGCGTGGTATAGAAGGAGTTAGCCGATATACCTACATACAGACGCGGAGAGGGACTTTATTTTATACTAGTTAGGTAGAAGACAGCTGTTTTTGTATAATTCCTCACCTCGGTAGCCAGCGTCTGGTTGGCTCCGGCAGCCAGCAGCATCTTGACGCATCCAGCATGGTTCTCCTGGGCTGCCATGTATAGGGGAGTGAAGCCGGCGGCGGACTGAGCGTCGGCCTTCGCCCCCGCCGACAGCAGCGCCCGCGCTACTGACTCCTGCCCCGCGAGGCATGCTATGTGTAGGGCTGTGTTGCCTAAAAAGATAAAATGTTTTATTAGTTACTAGCAACCCTTCGCACGGGTGCAATGCTGATACTAAAACCTTCCTCTTGAATCACTCCATCTATTAAAAAAACTGCATCAAAATCCGTTGCGTAGTTTTAAAGATTTAAGCAGACATAGGGATATAGGGACAGAGAAAGTGACTTTGTTTTATACTATGTATTGATAACATAATCTGCCCTTGAGTTTCTTGCTTGTTCTTCTCGGAGAACTGCATTTGGAACCAGCAACTCGTCGGTGTAGATGAAAGTTTACTCGAAATAGACTTTATACTTTACTGGCGACCCTTCGCTTCGCTCCGTTTATCGCTCTTTCTATTAGTGAAAACCGCATCAAAATCCGTTGGTTGGTTTAAAAGATCTAAGCGCACAGATGGCGAGAAGCGACTTTGTTTTATAAAAACTCCAAACAATCAGTGTGTTGTACTATCAGCAAACGCTAAGCCTGATACATTTGGAAAAATTGTCGCTTGCAAGCTTAAATTTTATTACCCAAACCCTAATTAGAGTTACACAATGAGAAGCCAGTAACACCGACTTTTTTTCTATTGCGATCCATTCACCGACACTAAATGGTCATAAAGATGAAAGAAACACTTTTTTGTAATTGTCATTGTAACTATAAGTGAGGGCTTTGTCGACACGGGGTGGGAAAAGATAGCTGCTCGCTAAAATGACACTTAGGTGTATCAGGCAGTACTTTTTTCGATAGTACATGCAGTCAGATATTAACTTTTCTAATTTGTTCTGGATTATTGAGATTGTTTGTGTATGTAGTTAAGTTACCTTTCTTGGTCGCTGCGTCGACGGTGGCCCCTCGTTTGAGAAGTTCCTCCACAACCGAGATATGGCCATCTTTTGCGGCAAGATGCAGAGCATTGAGTCCATTCTGGAAGATTTCATAATGCATAATTTTAATAAGTAATTAATTACGATTTTAATATTATTAACCAGTAATAGGTCCCACACAATTTATTCACCTGATCAACAAAAATGTGCTTTCGTGTAGTGAAAAGTGAAAACTAGTATAAAAAATAATTATTTATTAAGTATACATTTTTACAGCACAATGGAAATATTAATTATTGAAATCTTTTTTTAGTTTTCTTGTTTTATCCCGAACTTTATGAACATAGTCGTAGCCGCTTCCCAAGTCCTATGGCAAGAGCTCGGATCATTGATTGATTGTTGATGATATGATTGCAAGAAAGCTTTAGCCTACAAGCGGTCAGGGACAAGGGAATAAATAATCTTAGAATGTCTCGATTCTGTAGTCACAGGGTAATATGCAGTACATTTTAGTTAGTTTATTTCCTAACTACCCTATTACAAATACTAAAATCGTAACTAGGCTGGGGCAGTGTAAAAGGATCGTTATAGTTATCGCCAGTAGAGCGGAACGCATGGCTGCGAAGGCCAGCGCGTTATTTGTCACAATAATCATAATATTTAATATCTATCTGCGCGTACGCATAACCATTCATACTTATGGATATAGCCTATGTTACTGAGGGATATTCTAGCTTTCCATTAGTGAAAGAATTTTTAAAATCGGTCTAGTAGTTTTTAAGTTTAATCCTAAGAAACCTACAAATCTTTCCTTTTTATAATATTAGTATAGAAGTATACATAAATAAATAGTGGGACACATTTCACATACGCTGTTATTTGATCTCAAACCCTAATTTAAATTCTGTTCCTAGTTCAAATCCTGAATTTAAACTAGTAAACATCCAGACACGAAACCAACCATCATGGTCATACACAAATGTCTGTCACTCGTCGAATTGAGTAACCTGGTAGGTACCTACTTATTATTTTGAAGGCGAAAAAAAATTTGATTTCGGTGACAGGCACAAACAAAACAAAATGTTGGTATATTAGGCGTAATGTATTACAAAAAACTTGACTCTGTAATATATCTAAATTAAATCGCTGGCTACACGTATGCTATTAAATTACGACCACCGCGCACTGCCGCGAAATACAATTAACTATAATGTCTTTGGCACAACGAACGGTCACAAAAAATCATTAGCTAGGTATCTCAAGTTAGTATGAAACGGTGACTATATTATACTATGAAGTCCCAATTGAAGCTTTATCCACAAGTGGGATTGCAAAAGGTAATCATCATGATTATTTAATAACATGAAACAAAAAAAAAATTATGTTCACGATTTGTAAAGACAGTTTTTGTAGTTTTTATTTTGTATGTTTATAGTTTTATTCTATGTCAGCAATCTGGCCTGGGGACATTCATCTGAAGGTTAAATGTTACCGTTTCCAGTGGTGGTCTACTTAATAATTATACTGTTTCAGCAATATCTAAATTGGTTTTACTCCAGTGCCCCAGCAGCTCTACAAGCGTTTTACGCATAGTTATTTGAAACTTCACTTTACGTATTACTCGAGTGATTTTTATGGTTTTAACGCTAATCTAACTGTACCTTTGCGATGCTTGGTGGAGCACTGTTAATAAATGTCTTATGGTAATAAGAAAATGGTACAGAAATTACGGCGCTCATTTGTGAAATAATTGACATGTTTGTGGATATTGTTACAGTTGTTTTGCGTTTCAAAGCCCGATTATGTTTCAACAACTAATCAGGCACATTCCTTCCATGTAACAATTACTCACTCATAAATATGCACATAGTTACGAAGTTTAATTATGGTTACTCGTATTATTTAAACTGTAAGTGCTGCAAAATTCGGTGAAAGTATAATGAGGTTATTGTCCTCGTAAACTTCATAATTTTCAAAACAAGATAAGTCAGATTTTTTTTATCGCCAGGATATATACTGATACTGTTTAATGCAAGTTATGGCAGGGCGCTTTTAGCCCATCGATGCCGATGTGTTTGTAACGATAGGTAAGACACAAGTCCTATGCTGAAAGCCTAGTTAGTTACTTAAATTGAATAACTAGCTGGTGTCCAGTGGCGTTGCCGTTTATTCCCGTTCCCGTGGGAATTTCCAAAAAATCTCTTCGTAGCGATTTCCTATGACATAATATAAGACACCTACATAGGTACCCTATTTCTAGTATCTAGGTGTAAGAGCTATAAAATTTACAGTAAAAATAGCTACAGCATAGTAAAGATAGCTTCATTCACGAGCTGATTACACCTGCAGGATGTGTTCAATGTTAGGATGTACAATATTATCTGATGGCATCATAGTGCACTGTGAAACTACGCCCAATGTGGTGCCTAGTGAAATGAGCTACTTGTTATGATCTGTCAAAACGAAAAATTACTATGGAAATTGTACTGTATACTGAGGCCTGACTTGAGATTGTTTTATTATTTTAAAATTTTGCGATAATTATAAAGTGATAATCGAAATACATGTTTATAGGTGTTTTGGGATATTGTTTTTAACGAATGACAACTCGCAATTTAATTTCCATTCGGTCAACCAGTCTGTGTAGTTGTAACCAGCGAGAGGTAATCAATATCAAACTTTTTGCCCGCATGAGAAAGAGGGTATTGTGTTTCGGATCTATTACAAACTAGACGATTATAATATGAATGACAATGATGCTATGAGCATTTCCTGGATAACCGTATTATGTAAGCAACCCAATTTAGTAAAATAAATTGCATGCTACTGATAAAATTTGCTCTAACTGTTTTTAAAATAGGTAATGTAGTAATTAGGGTGGATGCCTTTTAGTACCAATGTTGTATTTAAGCTAATATTTACAGGTCTAGTATTTAGCTCCAAAGTGACTCCGCGCTATACCATAACGGAGTCATCAATAACAGTCTCTCGGGAGTGCTAACCTGGTTACTTCAAGCCTCATCGGGGCTCATTACCTAATTACCCATTAGCTGGAAGCTATCCCGCGCATATTATGTTTATGCACCCACCGTTATTCAGGGTCTGTTTATTCTGAATTTAATTTCTGACAAATTTGACAGCCATATCCAAAGAGGTTGGAAGAAAATCATTCTCTTTTTTTTTCTTTAAACGTCTTTGGCCATATCCTTGCACATGGGATGCCATGTGCTATTGGTAAATTTACTAACGTAACTAGGAAGTCACATTGACAATTTCTATGGATTCATAATAATAATTATCTCACGCTAAGGGGTGTAGGCAGAGGTATTCCATTTCTGGAAATCCCACTTTTCACGAGTAACTTCGTCCCTTAAAGGTGGTGAGCCCATCGCCGGACCAGGTCTGTTACACATGCCTCAGAATTAATTCTGGGACCTGCGGGTTTCCTCACCGTCGTGCTAGTGATATATATGAAACCATCGCAAAATGTCAGATTCGCAAAATGACGGATACCTATGTACGTAAGTTTTTGAAAAACTCATTGGTATTCGAATGGATTCATGTGTTCGATATAAACAATTTCATTTAATTAATACCTAAGCGACTTTGCTAGGATTATCTTAAGAGTACATTTGTTAACCATAACGACTGTACTTGAGGTTACTCCCTGTTTGATAATCCAGTCATTTCGAGAAGCTTCTATAGTAATAGAGCTCTACTCGTTTTTAGAGTCATTTTGGCGAAACGGCCGGCGTTGTGACGTCATTTAAAGGTCAACTTTTGATATAGATTTTCTTAAATATATACGTAATATTATAAGCTATAAATGTAAAAAATATGAGCATCAACATCTTGTAACAATCCACTGATGAGCATTGGGCCAATATCTCCCGTCCGAGCCCACCACGGATTGGGACTAGTGACTGTGTCAGAATTTTTCAACTAACGACTTCCATTGTGCGTAAATATAAAACCCAACATCAGTTTTTGTGATGTGAAATTTTGCAGAGTTAAACCCAACAACTTGACATACCGAGTTGCAGGTGTTGATGTCTTTGACTGCGCTGGAGTCCAGCAGATCGACAACGGTGTCCAGGTGGCCGGCGCGCGCCGCTCGCAAGAACGCTGTGTTTGGATCTATCTGTAAAAAAGACAAGATTTGATCAGTCCATGGGCGAAACTGAAGCCTGTATGGAATTAACAAATTGAAATTAAATCAAAATGCACAAATAACAATAACTGCACTTAAAAAAATACACTTCGAAACGTCAATAGTCTAATAACTATTGACTCTAAACTCGTCTCTAGATAGCGGTCTGCGTCCAGCTGTTTTCATTTCAATTGGCCGTTGTATGTGTTTTATAAGGTAACAAACTATCTTTAATAGTCTTTGAGGTACATAATCCTACTTAAGATTTTGCTTTGGTCGGATAAAAACGGTTAGCGTCAGTGGAAATATATTAATTAAAGCAAAAAATAGATAGAATCGGCAAGCGTAAGCTAGGCTAGGTGTAGCAAAGATTTTCGCAAGGTGGCTGGTAGCAGCTAGATGAAGTTGCCGAGAATCAAGCCGAATAGCGTGAGCCGAAGAGGCCTATGTCCACCAGGACTGCTATGGACTGATGATGATGAAAAATAGATACGAATTTTAACATTTAATAAAAACTTCTTTTAATAACATTCCGTAGGACGACTTTTAATTATCAATTGCTACAAGAAACTCTCGAAACGAAATAAGATAGGTGACATCATAAGTAAGTAGCTTTAAGTACAGCTACCAGAAAAACTGCGGAAGAAAGAAAGCAGGCTCCGAGCGTAACGAATCGATCAGAAATAGATGACAATCGTGGCCTAAAATTTACTGCTTGATCACTGACCCTGGTGGAATTGAGATCATTCTACACAAATACGGGGTATTTATAGGGTTCCGTACTTCGTGATCAATAAAACCGAACCCTTATAAGATCACTTTGTTGTCCCTCTGCCTGACCGTGGGTTTGCTCGAATCGAAGTTGCAATTAATATCGAATACCTATTTGATTTTAGTCGCGTTACTGTTATGCAGTAAAAACATGTACTTATGATATTTAACGTCATAAAAGCTGTATTAGGTACCTATCGTCAAAACGTATTTTCATACTAAAATTTACACTCATCGACTGATCACCAAAACTTCCAGGAATAATCAGTGACCGACAATCTTGTAATTTGGTACGAACTCTTTGTATAAGTAAAGGAATAATTAAAACGAAAATCATTAATTTTATTCCCCTAGCGGAATTATTACGAGACATTAAAAACATGTTGTGCGGAACACTTTACGGGCAGAAAAACTTACGACGTGCATCTTTTAATTTCAATGAACGAACAAACATGTGCGAAACTGAAAATTAGGTACATGTTTCTAAAACAAGTAGCTTTATTATTAAAAAAAATTACTTAACTTAAGTATATATACAGATATATCCCAAAAAACATTACCCTACTTCTTGCGCAGTCAGGTAATAATGTAATTACACAGTGAGTGACACTAAAAGAGCGACATGAAACAATTACTTCGAGTAGCTAGCTTACTGTAAAGCTCTTTTACGAGCAGTGCACTGCAACTTAATTTCTTACGTTTATTGCTATGACAGTAGAGTGCAGTTTTAAACACACTACGGATTTACTGTAGCTAAGGTAGATTACTATCGTGGGTACTGTTCATACCCCTATTAATAGGTCTATGGTACTGTTCCAGTAAAATTCAGACAGATAAAAATCTGACTCAACAATCCACTGATCTCTGACTCTTTGATAGGCCAGGGTTTAATGTTGGGTTAATGCGAGTGACCGCCATTTTGACGCATTCACAGATCGTCAAAGCAGGGTCTAAAAAAAATGCGATTAAAATTTAATAAAAAAGATTATTGTAAAACACCTCTGAAAATTTATCATGAATTTCATTTTACAATAATAGCAAATTTTATTTTTATTCGTTTCGTTATATTTATTTCATATGGGAGAATTGTACAATGTTATAAAGAAAACGATAAAGACGAGTTTCCTATTGGCAAACTAAGTTTCTGTATTCCGTTGCGACAATTGCTATTTACAACAATAACTAAAAGTACTAAAATGTGACCCCACAAAAAGTACCTGTAATTTAGGGTGTCTCTTACATACTTTTGATAATTTAAAATCAGGTGACGTTCCTTGTTCTAATGCTAACTTTATATCTCTGAAACCAAGAAGCGTGAGAATTCTTTGATTACAAAGTTACAATCATGTTGCCATCCAATGTTACAGAATATTAAAAAACTGTTTGCAGACTTCTTACGGTGGTGGACTTATAATGGTGTTTCAAGAAACAGTTATCCTGATGCAGTTTAGGACACAATAGCTAACCAAAAAACGATATCAATTTCATGTAACGTCAACAAAAAAGGCTGGATAGATTCAAAATAGCGGTAGAAGTCAAAGCCAATAGATTTGAGATAAAGCCAGTAAGCTTCTGTAAGCTCTCAAAAGATTAAGGAGATTAGAGCTCGTCGTGACTGCTTCGGGTCGGATTGCAGACAAATTTGGAGATGGATTCACAAAAACAAACTGAAATGCTGAAAAGAATTAGTTATGTGCATCATGAGTAGAATGTGAAAAAATTTAGTAAAAAACCGACTTCAACTTATATGGTTTTATCATGGATGCCATTGTCAGAACTGGACCAAATTGAAATGGGACCACACGGGTAGCACCAGCTTTCAAATAAATACAGAATCATCCAAATCGGTTCACCCAATCGAAAGTTCTGAGGTAACAAACATTTTTTATGTTTGCGTGCCTTTTCATACGTCACACCTGCTATTCTCCTTCAGGCTGCTACTTATGAAATCTATTAAATCGCAAATTATGTGAATTTCCTTCACTTTTCATATTTCATTTTAGCAGTAGCAAGTGTAATTAAAAAAAAAATTAAATATTTTTAGAAAAAACTTTGAAACAAAGCAATCTATACACACTATAGTCATTATTTCCCACTGTTTAATCTGACTAATGCAAGTAATACAAAACCTCTGAGAATCAGCAGATTTTTGATAGCATTATTATTATTTTATTTGGTAGAAACAGCTCTATAGCATAAAATAAGAATTTATTTCCATAAATTAATGACGCCTTTAGTGTTTATGAGGAACAGTTTAAGTTTTAAAGTAGGGTTGGAACACATTATGGTATTAAGTTTTCTACAACCTTAAACCTGAAAGCTCATTCAAGCCCACAGACAATGCTTTTCAAGATTTCATCAAGTGACACTAAAACACTTTTTCAATAACACTATAGAACATTCACATTTCTCACTATCCTAAAAATCTAGTTTTAAAATACGTTGATTACTCCAAAATTTATCTAAATACCCACCACCAGAGTGATGGAATAAACACGTCTTTCGAGAGGCAGAATGCGCGCGCCGCACCACACCGCCATGGCGGCACTGCCTGCGCGCGCGCAGCTTCACGAAACTTCATCAATACTGAACGGAAAAGTCGATACAATTGTGAAGTCGACATTGAGGCTCGTACGCCTCAAAGTGAAGACTTATCACATTTGAATTCAGTACTTTTGAAGCTGTTTGACGATGTTGTTGTTGCGAATTTACGGATTCTTCACACAACTACAGAAGATGTGTTCAGATTTTTAAAGTTCATATTTGAAGCATTGCAAATGCGCAAAATATAACATTACAAGAACATCAATGACGCCGACAAAAGAAGACAACTTTGCCGACGTCGACTTCGACGTGGACGTCTTTCCAATTTCTTGCTTCCCTTATAAAGTTAACTCCACGGACATAACAGTTAGCATAATTCACCGAAATTCAGTGTCAATGGTATTCTATGTTAAGGGTTTGGTTTCTGCACTAAGTCCCTAAAGCAGATCATTGTACGTGAGCCATGGGGGCCGGTTACTCCAACCAGCCCACCTCTACTGTTAATGGTGTTATATAATCATTTATATATAAATAGTAAAAAACAAGCTTTTGTATGTATAGCATTCGTCGAAACCAACGGGGGGTTAAGGAGTTCCACTATCTACCTCCCGACTCTATTATCAGATCATCTCGTTGGTACATATCATATTATATTGTCACCGAAATTACTTAAGTGTTCCAATTCTCAGATAAATCGGATGTCATTAATTCACTTATAATATTTTACCTGAACATTTCAAGTTCAATAAAAGTTTGTAAATATCCAGAGTTAGTTCTGTGTGCGTCGTCACGCTACAGCGATCCCAGCGGACAACGATCGTGAGTGTCCACCGCTGGTAGTGGTAGATCTAGAAACCTACATTTTGTGACCTGACTTGAGTACTAAATCTTAAGACTTGCAACCCCCGCCAATGGGTATGGTATGCACCTTATGGTTTTTAGGTTACCCAATAAAGGGTGTCAACGAGACCCTGTTACTAAGCCCCCGCTGTCAGTCAGTCCATCTGTCTGTCTGTGGGCTTATCTGATCAAGACAATTGAAATTTTCACACAATTAAAAAAAAACAAAAGATAAAAGTATAGGGGGAATATACCAGAAACGTATTTTTACGGAACCCGTTGTGAGCGAGTCTGACTCACAATTGGCCACTTTTTTTCGTGCTCGCAAATGTAGATTGTATTGAAGATATAAATGGAGTATTCAAGTTACACAATTTACATCTTAGATAGTGTTCTCGTCTATACGTTAATTGAATTTCTAGCGAGAACCTAAGTTATCTAGAATCTAGATAAAAAGTAAATCATGTGGAAACTGCAAAATATACGGTGCAAGAAACATGTCATTATAATCACACTAATCTCTATCAACCATCAGTGATGTGACAAACCTTCGAGTCCCACTTTATAAGGAAAAATACTTTAGTTAGACGTGGTTAGGCACACAAATTAGATTTAGCCAAAGAGATTAAAATATAATAGGGCTTATAGGGGACAAAGCGAGGAAAATTTGAAGCCAAAAAGTTATTCCAAGTGGAATAAGTCATTACAATTTCGACCGAATGACAGTACGCGTTCATACTAACTGACATGACGCTTGAGTTGAGCTCCAAACATGCTTCAAAGTTTTGTATGAAAATATTCCCAAGCCCTCTCTATGTCATATTATATTTTAATCTCTTTGGATTTAGCAAAAAGTGAAAAAAAGATCTTTTTTTTTTTAATTTATTTTATCATTGGAAAAGTGAAGGGTGATTGATTAGAGCTAAGCACAATCTACGGAAAATAGTTTCTAAAGCAAGATAATAATTTATTGTCGGTAACGAACTCATTTGTCAACAACGTTAATGAATCGGTTTGAATGAAAGTTTAAATCATAGCTCTTTTTTAAAGGCTGAATTAGAGCAAGTCTTATCCCGAGGATGAATAGCAAAAGCTACAGCTACACTTCGGCTTTTGAATTAAGTAACTAATAAACCTTATTATTTTTTGGATAAACCCAGACTTAGAGGTTCAGGAAAGATCCTAAGAAAACATCTTCTTCCCTTCGAAAGAGGCAAAAGACCCTACTGCTATATAGGTGATACCTACGTCTCTATTAATACCCTGTCGCCGGATCCGCACCCGCAGTCCCGTACAACACGATCGCAGCACTAATCATAGCGGATGTCATTTCGCAAGGCGATTTTAGACAACAACGGGATGCAGTAACGGGTTCCCGCTATTGTGGAACCGGGTTTCCTGCTGCAGTTGTCACTTGAGTTATGATCTTCTGACAGCTAACACCTTTGAAAGTATACGTTCTCTTGTAGATCGCTAGAACAATACTCAGGTCTTGTCATTCTGAAACATTGTCGAATGTTGGAGTTTCTAATTTCGAAGGAACAGTGGGAGACTGATAAATGAATGAAGTAGACGGATGGGCGACGGTCCAAGGAACTATGTTAAGAGTCCCTTGGAGCCACATACTGAGATATTATTTCAATCGTTCGATGAAAACCGGAACTAACTTTTTTTAAAACCTATTTTTCATCCCAAAATTGAATGCCTCTTCCTTTTTATTCCAAGTGTATATTGATATTTTACGTATTATAATTAAATCTTAATGTCTATTTAGTATTTTTTGTTTTATTGCTCCTATCGTAGTAGAAATAAAAAATGCGAAAGTAACTCTATTATGTAGGTGAGCTTTTTACGGCAAAACTGGTGGGAACTATATAAAATATACATCTAGAGAAAGTACATGGAGTACTTTTCTATTTAAGTTCACGCATACCAGTAGCGGGTAAAAGGTATTCATACCTTAGTGACAGCATTTTATTGTGACACTGCAGCGCCACGACTATTGGACTTGAGTGTCTCTAATCACACTGAACTCTTATCAGCTTCATCACTCCAATCACATTTCCAATTTCCACAGCCACTTACGAGGCGAAAATTGACTGCAGTGCAACCGAAACAAGTAAATTGACAAAATGGAGTATCATTATCTAAAGAAGAATGGAGTCCGTTAGAAAGGCCCTGCTTTCTTGATGCCCGGGAGAAGCGGGTCATTATTGCAGTACGAACTGTTGCAATTGCAGTATCGGGGAAATTGACTCTAATTGGCAACCGCGACAAATTGCTTATCTGTTAAAAGGCGGGGCCAAACGGATCCAATGTGCAAAGGTAAGGTGTTAATGATGAATTGTGTAAAAAGTTGTTGTCTACATTGTATGAAACTTACAGACCTTTCAAGTTTCTCGGTGTTATATCTAGTTTTTGAGATTTCGCGGTGAGTCAGTCAGTCATTATGGTATTTTTCTTATACAGGGTGTAAAGGGAACGCTTACGAAAACTAAAACAGGTTATGCTGGTGATTCTTGACACAATTCCATAAAAAAAAGGTTTTTTATTTTTTTCTATTTTTCACATACCTTCGCGTTTATAATATTAGTAAGGATTACAACTATTCAGGTGATTATAACTACAACAGCAACATGGTTTGAGTAGGTTTGGTTGCATAGCCTCTACTTTCATAAATCTTTTTCTTTTACGACGACTGTAACAGCTAATTTTAACACTGGGTTGTGTGTGCGTGCCACTTTCATGCATTTCTTTAAAACAACTACCAAAGCCTTTCGATTGCGAAGTAATGTGAACAAATTTTTCTCATTCTTAAATAAAACGGGCAAGTGCGAGTAGGATTCGCATATGAAGTAATAAAATATAAAAAAAATATAAAATTAAAAAAATCGTACAAAAAATGGAACCCTAAAAAGTAAACAAATCAATTTTACATCGCCCTTGTCGTCCCCAATAATCTATCATCAGATTCCCGTTGCCAGAAGATAATGGGAAAAATATTCAATTTTCAATTTAAAACACAATCATACCCTTATTATCACTTGGTAGGGCGTGTTAAATTAAATAGATCAACGATCTGCGTCGGCGCATACCGCCTGCGGTGATAGACCACAAGTTAAACGCTTAGTCATCGTGTTTATCGGAAGAGCTGTTTAGACGCTCGTGGCTTTCGTTTAAAAAGACTATATCCATCCTCCGTAAAAGAAGATACTTATACAATATGTAAAAAAATAAGCGGAATACCTGAAATTAGTTTGTTCAATATCGACTACTACTTCATCGATTTTAGCTATTTTTAACCGACTTTAAAAAGGAGGATGTTATCAATTCGTCTTTATGTTTTTTTTAATGTTTGTTACCTCAGAACTTCCGACTGGGTGAACCGATTTGTATGTTTTTTTTTTTTATTTGAAAGCTGGTGCTTCCAGATTGGTCCCATTTTAATTTCGTCAAGTTCTGACAATGGCACCCATGAGAAAACCATATAAGTTGATGTCGGTTTTTTTACTCTTTAGACTTCTATGTTATAATAAATAAAATAAATAATCTACGCCTTTTATCCCCGAGGGCGTGCAGAGGTATTCTATTTCTGGAAATACCCACTTTTCAAGAGAATATATGACCCCTAAACTTGATAGGTGGTGAGCCCTTCGCCGGACCCTGTACCTGCACATGCAATGCAAACACATGAATTAATTCTGAGACCTGCAGATGGTTTCCTCACGATGTTTTCCGTCACCGTCGAGCATGTGATGAATATGTAGTACGTAAGTTTTGAAAAACTTGATTTTTAATGTGTTAAAGTTTATCAAAAAAATAATTAGCATAACTGAATTTAGGGCTACTCGTACCTATGGAAACCGTTTGGTTGCACAAAACGAAAGTACGAATGCATCATATTTTATATATTAATAAATTAATTGGGGTGTATGAGGTATTGTGCTTTTCTGTGACGCGTTGTATAAATAGATTTCAGAATAAGAAAGTTTTTGGTTTCGCTTCTCTTGGCCAAAATTCCGAAAAAATATTTGCAACGATAAAGTTACAAGAATTGAAAGACGAATTTTTTTGCCAGGTTAAAGTATAATAGCTTCCATCACGGTCTTTACTATTAGATTCCATTGCGTCTTGCAAGATGCGTCATTATTTTCGAAACTATATAACTTTTTTGTTTACGAGTATTTATCAATTCTAACTCGACAAGTAACGGAAAGCAGACTTAAATCCTACAACTCTGTATTTCGTTACTTGTAGAGTAGATATATCTATTGTCATTGTCACATATTATATATTTGTAAGGGTGACATTTTAATTTTGAATGTAAGTAAGTATCGGGTTCCGGAGTCTTTCTGACAGAAGGGCAAATTTGATTGACAATATCGACGTTGTAAACAATGGTTACACAACGTTTTTTTTCTTTTTCTGATCCGTCTACGCAGTCGGCCTGCTCTTAAGCTTCCAATGAAGAAAGTGTATTTACACTAAAACCAATTAATAGACTTTAAGTAAAGTTTATATTAGCTTTACAAATATGCACTTTTTCCAATTAAACAAATTCTTGCCGACTTATTTACACAATTAATGAAGACTCCACGCTATAACCATGAAAGTTGCAATTAAAATTTCTTAGAAAAATGTCGCAGCGTTTTCTAATGAAATATACGATCGGAGTGGAGTAAACGACATGACTATTTTATATTTCTTTATGTCGCTACGTGACTTTTTCTTTTATACTTTTGTCCTAGATTTTACCTTATACTAGACAATTTGCTCAATTACAATCATTCTAGTGAAACTTTATGTTATTTTATTTAGTAGTATCACTCGTTTCTACGAGATTGGGTTAACGTACTACTTTATATACGTTTGAGACTTCCATTCTCACCATCTTTAAATATAAAAAATATATAAAATTTTAAATAATATGCCTTTTGTCCCTGTAGGTAGAGGTGTTTCCTTTTTTGGTAATACCTACGTTTCACGGTGGTGAGACCATCGCCGAACCAGGGTGCAACACATGCCTCAGAATTAATTCTGGGACCTGCGGGTTCCTTTAATGTTTTCTATCACCGAATCGCATTTAGAATTTAGACTGCAGATGGCTGACCCGCTCGGGGATAAAGGCGTGAGCGTATACATTGTATGGTATGTATTTAAACGAGCACTATTCCCAAGAATTCCCGTCCAATGAGTTAGACTATGCTGCTTGTAATAATACTCGTTAGATCGATGCCGACGTCGGCTGCCTCGATGTGGCCATACCCTGACAGTCACCGGATATGCAGGTGGCAATCGATACCCATGGGACGTAACACGAACTCGATTCGACCAAGGCGAGCATAATTATCGACCGTATCCTCGATCAGACTGGGTTTTAGCCTACATTGAATAATATTTGCGTATCCGGCTCGAAGGACCAAAGGAAAAAAGTAAGTAAGATGAGACACAATGATAAAAAGGGTACAAAGAGCTGGAACCCAAAAGGTGCCAACCGGACCCTGCAAGTCATAGGGCTTTATCTTTTGGACAATAATACGTAGGATAGAAGTGTGTTACTGTGGCCGCTGTAACAATAAATAATAAAAATAAAGAAGTTATAAGGGGTACATACAAGAAATTTGATTATTGTTAATTGATAAGTAACCCTTTGCATGCGACTTTGACTCGCATTTATACGGTTTTTAATGAGTAGTTGTGTTTCAAAAATGATGTATCGGATTTTCGTTTCTGGTTAATAATATTGGAGCAATTTTTATATTGCATGCGGAAGTTTCTATAGACCTTTGCTTTTTGTTTTGAAACACAGTTATCAACGAAATTTAAATTGCACATAATCAAATTCGTTGTTTACAATAGAAGTTAAACCATGTCAGCCTTTGGGTGGCTTTATAAATAATAATAATAATAAATAAATTGTGGGACACAATCAATTCATACACGGTTATTTAGTCCCAAACTAGGCAGGGCCTGTACTATGGGTACTAAACAACTGATATAAATACTTAAATAAGTAATAAACGACCAGACACGAAGCCAACAGACATGTTCACGCACACAAATGTTGGCCTCGAGCGGGGATCGAACCCGCGACCTCCGGCTCAGAAGGCAGGGTCACTAGCGACTGAGCCAACAGGCCCGTGAAATTCTGATAGTTGGGTAGCCACTAGCCCAACAACATCTCCCAATCCACGGTGAGATTATTGCTCATACTTCCTAACGTGTGATGAAAGCCCCTTAGTTCAGCAGTGGTTTATTACGGCTTGATGATGATCATGATCATCAAACTGTAGCATTTGTTTGAGATTTTGATAAATAAAGTGGGTCTTTTAAAGTCTGATTCATCCCCAAATACGTTATTAGCACCTCCCAAGAAGCATGACACGGATTGAGCAATTTCCTTGTTACGATTGCCCAATTGGCAAAATGATTCTTTGAACCACGCTTGTGCAAAATTACAGGGAATGGTTGTACTCGTGCTTTATAAGTGGGAGTGATGAATTACTTAATCGACTTCCTACGGCTAAATATTAGGTCGTCATTCGTTTTGATAGTACATTCTAAACTTGCTTAACGAGTTCACATAAAAATGGATAGTACTTCAAAGAAGCACTTTTCATTCTTTAGTAAATTAAAAAACGCCTACACAAAAGGAATATTAAAGTTTATTTGCATAAAAATTGCTTGTTATCTTTCATCAGGCGCTCATTCATTCCGTTTAGTAGACTACTCGACTACGTAATAATCTTATCAAACGCTTTTGTCACTGTCAAGGGCATTGTTATACAATCTATGCAACAGGGTGTAATGGACGCCTGTGAACCCTTTGAACTTCATGAATAAACCCTTTGTATAACTTAAATAATATGCTCACGGCTTTTATACAAAAAGGAGTAGGCAGAGGTATTGCATTTCTGGAAATACCATCAATTTGCCAGCATATTCTTTGGACCCCTAAACGTGATAGGTGGTGAGCCTATCGCCGGACCAGGATGCTGTTACACATGCTTCAGAATTAATTCTGGGAACTGTGGATTTCCTAACAATGTTGTCAGTCGGTTCTATTACGAATAATCCTATATCTAGTACTAAAGACGAATGAATAAAAGTAACGGATGTATTCTACGCTCCTTTTATAAACCTATGAAAATATAGATAAAGGAGGGGGCCGACGGCTTCTGCCGCCCTAAATCCTGCCAAACAGTACTCCTTAGAATCGATAACAGTATGAAAGTTTAATTATGATTGCTAGCGCTTCTTGTAAAGCTCTTTTTAAATAACACACTTTTAACGATAATAAGTCTTATATAAGCCTAATATCCCTTATTACCTACTATAGACACATCTATAGAGATATTAAGGGTTTTGGTACATTAAACTTCTCCATTGCAGGTCATGTGGTTTACCTTGCTTTATTACCTTGGATTACCTTGAGGCTTCAGGAAATCTACTATATAAAAATAAGTCGGGTTTTCCTTCCTGACGATTTAACTCGAGAACGGCCGGACCGATTTTGATGAAACTTTTTGTGTGGGTTCGAGTGGGTCCAGGGATGGTTTATAGCAAATAAAATTCAGCATTGCACCCGTGCGAAGCCGGGGCGGGTCGCTAGTATATAATAAGAAGCTACGTGCTACACTTAATTCGTTGTTAGCGGTGTTCCATGTCACGATGAAACTCACTATTCCGACACAATCTCCAAACCGCGTTTGGCCCACGTAAAAGATTACAGCCCAAACTACCTGTCTTATTATGAATAGTGTCGGGCGTGTCTATCTATGACCCAAAAAACTACGATCTTAATGCATAACACGATAAACAGATTTAACTCTTTATTTAATTCATTACATAAAAAATCACAATCGCTAATATTTTTTTTTTGTTGTTTCACCCCTTACAGGGTAGGCAAAGGCATTACGCCATGCAGCCTCGTCATTAGTTAATGATATCCTTATGTAAATGGCTCTGCTTCAGAGTCCATGCACAAAAATACAGTGTCTTTAACACTTTCTACAACCCTAACGTGCCCTAACTTGGTTATCAGTAAAATGATAGCACTTTTACTGACGACTTTATTGTGACTTTTTGAGGCAATCCAAAAATGTCCATATCTCGCATTTTATCGAAACAATCGCTAATATAGGCGCCAATAACTGACGTTGACATTGACATTAGGGGATGCGTTCACAAACTCTACAAGTAGTTCCATAACTCAGCATTTGACAAAGTTGTTAGAGTCTGATGAAAATATACAATATGTATCAGAAAGGTGAAATAATATTGAAGGGTGTATATGTATATCGTGTAACGAAATACCTAAAAAAATATCAGATCTAATATAGCAACTTTTTTCTTTCATATAAACTTAATAATTACTTTTTATGTGTGAATTTTGGCCAACCCTGTGATTGAATAATAAAAGCGTACGGGCTCCCTACGCGCTAGTGTCGTTGACCGTAGTAGTGGTAGGTAGCGTAGGTAACGCAGCTGATCGCTCGCGCCGCGCCGGTCGCCGCGCGCCCGCGCGCGCCTTAACATACCTACCTATTTTATTCTAGGGTAAATGTTATTGGAAATAATAAATGTTATTAATAGCAGTAAGCATTTATTAAAAAAAAATTAAAGGTAAAAACGTAGTTTTTATTCAATAATAAATTTAACTGATCAAAAAATTGACATTAAACAAGTAATACCTACCTACATACTAATCATGTAGTTTCATCAAACTTTTACACTTTGGGTCCGACCTACTATTGGTTTACACACACATTAATACCGCACAATAACTCAAAATGTCCACCCGTGCGCAGTGGGTACCACCGCGCCGCAGGTCCCGGTACCACGAGTAGGCGTACAGGCGCGCGACCTTGGGGGGTTTGAGCGCGGAACGAACCAGCCTCGCGCATACGCAGACACCTGACAAATTCTCCCGAAGCAGCTGAAGGATAGCATCCGCTGCTCATCCAGCGATCTACCTTCGGCGAAGCGCACGTGACACAGCTCCCTAACTCGACTGATATTGCCATCAGGAGCACCGACACAAAGTCATTTCATAAGATTCACTTGAATAATCGCGAGACACTGTAGCGACGGTTGCGAGTCATATTTTTTGATTATAACACATCTTCACTCGTTGATAGATAGGAAGCAACTAAGTTCATTGATTTGAAAATGAAAGAATTTGCCGATTTTCTAAAATTTTGTTGTAGGGTTCAGTTGAAAATTAAACATAACCCTATGAAAATAAAAGACGTAAAAATAATTCTACGCGATACAAGGATAATGAATCAATTAATTACATAATTTACTTTTGTCAATTGTGAAATAATAATAACGTGAAATAAGATAAAAGACTTAGAATTAGGAATATTTTTTAAAACATACGGAACCACTTAATAAATAGAGGGTGGAGCTAGAGTCTTTAGTAACGCCGCCGCCGGCCCTTTGACCTTTGCGCAGTGTCCTTATTGGCCAAAAAGGAGCGGACGAGCGTTCCTAGTGATCAATGGATTTTTCATTGATCTAAGACCGCAATCCACGTGGACTAACAAAATTCTATCAAAGACTAATAATGTCAGATATTTACGTAGGTAAAATAGAAGGTTTTCTTTAAAACTATGGGAAAAAAATTAAAATAATAATGGAGTATTATCGGGCCTGTTGGCTCAGTTGGTAGTGACCTTCAGAACCGGAGCTCGCGGGTTCGATTCCCACTGAACAACATGTTGGCCTACAGTTGTGTGAATGAACATATCATTTTTCTTCGTGACTGGGTTTTCAATAATTATTTAAGTATGTCTATTAGTTATTTAGTACTCATAGTGTAGGCACAGTCTAGTTTTTCGTAGGTAAAAACACGATGTCTTATCTGTACCATGTTTAGTCACTTTAAAGAGAGTTCAACAGCATTTAGCAGCTGATTTAAGGGTTGAAAATGATTTTTTTTTATGATAACTTCAACGTTGTTTTACTCCAAATTTATAGGATATATTAAACAAGAGACATTTTTCACGAACTGTATATAAGCTACTTTATATGACCCTTAATTATTATTTCACCTTTCTGATACATATTGTATATTGAAGGTCGATATAACCGTAAGGATAACATTTGTTCTTTAAAACCCAAATACTTATTGTGGATCATAATTCATATAACAAGGGCAACGTACTATATGTTGATGTAACATTTCTGCATCAAAATGTTTATATTCAACAACAGTTTGCTGTGTAGTTTAACAGACGCTTGCTAATTATCTAATGAAATCTAATTTTCACTGTAAACAGTAATAAGGACTCAATATTTCAGTAAGGGGAATGAACTCTAATGTTATAAGCTAGACGTAAAATGCTAGAAATGCGCGTACAAGAGTTTTTTTTTTATTATAATCGAACTAAGTATATTTTGCTCGCGATTTCATACGTGTTCTGGAATAAAAAGAAGTCTATGTTTTTCCTGCACATCTAAGCTATATACATATTTTCCAAATTTCGTCATCTCAGCGGTAGCAAACATATACAGATAAAGATTATATAAAACTTATCCCTTAAAAATAGCAAAGGACATGAACAAAGACACAGAACAAAAGACGAAACGAGATTACCTACAATAAGTCTACAATACACCACATAAGAAATGTTGTAGAAAATTTGTTATATAAATCTTTCAGAACGTAGTGAGCGCTAGCAACTGACATTACAAAGTAAAGAATAATTTCTCCGAAAAAGGTTACGAAACAAGTGGAAGAAAATGTTTACGAGTCCCTTATAGCAAAGTTAGGAAACAATAAAATATTCCTACTCCCGAAAGAGATGACATGATTTATGTTGGAAGTCCTATTTCGTTTACGTAAGCTCCCGACGGAAAGGTGGAAAAACACGTACTTATGTAAACAAGGGCGTCTCCTATTATAGGTACTTAGTTAGAAACGACACTTAGGGTATTATACCGTTATTACATGCTATTACAACATTGTTATAGGATTCAGTACAAGGTAAACTCAAATACAATCCAATCCAAAATGACGGATAATCTCTACTAAATATATTAGAAAAAAATATGTGCTGAGCGTTTTTGCAGCTAAACCGCAAAAGCGAGCGTAATTAAATTCAGCAGGAAACTTTAACTTTCGACGAAGGGAATTAGGAACACAATGACATAGTGTTTTACTTAGTCCTACAGTAACAGCGTCAGCTACAGCAACCAATTCTACACAAGACCCACTACCGAATCACAAACATTATCATAATGCCTATGATTAAAATAAAATGCGGGGGCATATAAGTCCACTTATTGGAAGTCAATGTAACTCCACTCTCTCGGCAGGGTTTTTAGCTTAATAGGTACTTGGCAAGTTTTTTGGTCGTAATTAACAAATACATAGTTGTAAGCTACAAGTAGGTAACACACGTGTATTGTGCCCCAAACTAAGCAGAAAACAAACATCGAGAGACGAAACCAACATCAACAGTCATGTTCACAATTTAATTTGAACAAAATCATTTTGATTATTGTTTTTTTTTATGTTGGTAAACTCGCGCCGAAGTGTTTTATTTAATTAACGACAATCACGAAAAGAGTATTTTAACAGACCCAGAGACCTAAAACCTTTTAATCTCCCATCGAGTCTCAAGTGTAGCTGTAGAGGCTACTTAAAGGCGCTCTGCGGAAAGCTGGGTAATTAGGTCAGGTCATGCAGACAGCTACGGATTTATTGCTTTACTGGCGTACCCAGACTTGTCGAGTTTCATCGAAGATTCGTGTAGCTAAGTGCTTTCCTTTGCCTCGTGTCATTCGATTTTCAGATCCATTAGCGTTGTTTCTGCTGCCTTCATCTTGACCCAAGTGGTTTTTATTACGATTACTGTCTTTGTACCCTTTTCTTCCGAGTTGGGTTTATTTATTAACTAGCGACCCGCCCCGGCTTCGCACGGGTGCATTGCTAACACTAAAACCTTCCTCTTGAATAACTCTATCTCTTAAAAAACAAACGCATCAGAATCCGTTGCGTAGTTTTAAAGATTTAAGCATAGAAAGGGACATAGGGATATAGGGACAGAGAAAGCGACTTTGTTTTATACTATGTAGTGAAGACTAGCGGTTCTGCGCGATTTCTCGGATCTTCTAGCTTTCCATTGGTGAAAGAATTTTTAAAATCGGTCCCGTAGTTTTTGAGTTTTTTCGTAACAAACATACAGTACAAAACTTTCCTCTTTATAATAATTAGTATAGAAGTATAGATATAGATTTGTTTTTTTGTTTAAAAGTGGCAAAAGAGCAGACAAACCGGTTGCTGGTAAATGAACATCTACAATACCTACCAGAGAAGTCACAGATTCATTGAGTTGCGTTGAGAATTATTGGGTTGAAAATAATTGTCCAACGAAATATGCCTAAACCTACACACGTCTATACAATTATTGCTTCTTTAAACCAATAAGTCTTCACGGCGGGACCTCAAAACTTTGTAATAGAATTCGTGAAATAAATCACCCTTAAATGTATTTGATAGTTTGACAAGTGCCGGTGATCAATCAAAATCTTTGGCGACACGCAAAATGGGTTCCACTGCTTATAATATGTAAACAGAATTGTAGGCAGGATATATTATGGAAATCTAATAATTGGACTTAAGTAGTGTGTTAGGTAGTTCTAGTAACTCTTTTGTAATTGGAAAAGTGAACTGATACTAAGAAAATGTGAACACTGCTAACTATAGGTATGGTATTAGAAAATGTAACCAGAATGACTAAAAATTTGTGCACCCTTCAATGAAATCTTGTAATATTAACGCAACTCGTAATTACGAGTTGCGTTATTGTAGATGTTATGTATCATCTTCGTAAAAAATTTTTTACTAAGATGATACATAACATCTACTGAGAGGGGACCAAAATCAGTAAGTTATTTTATGTCCTCGGCGGATGAATTCCGCTCGTGAAAACTCGCAGAAAATGAGTTTTCCCAGATACGGGACCTAGCTTAATCGATTTTTGCCCAAAAATTCGTGAGCGGGATTTCAAATATTATGCATAAGTTGTTCTAAGTAAGTAGTATAACTATTAGAATATTACAGATACTGATTTACAATGATCCAAAACTTTAAACTGGCATGGCAGTACATGTACAATGACATTGATGGCAGTCATGATTGAAACAGCTCTAGTGTGTGTACTAATTGTGTGCTTGTATGTCCGTTTCGTTGCCCATGTCGATAATTGACGTCATGGGTTTTTTGGTCAAATTGCCCGTGTCAACTAGGAGGTGACATGGATTTTTTTGCCAAATTGCCCGTGTCAACTATAGATGACATGGGGCCTCTTTGATGGGTGGCCGTCTATTTTATTGAAATTTGCCTGTCTCTGTCTGTATAGGGTCTATTTGCATATATCTATCTTGCTTCTCACCGAATTTATCTACCAAACGATACCAAAAAGTTGTTAGCCATGCCATGAAAAAAAACAAGAAAAAACGATTTGAAGTTGTCAAGTGGTTGTCAAGTGGTGTAAAATTTCGAGTGGGTGTGATCGTGAATAAATTTTCATAATTTTAATACTTCTGGTGAGTACATTTACGTGGTTTTTTGTTAATCTATACAGTTTAAAGTTTGGAATTTAAAATAAAAAACCCTATGTCATCGATTTCGTTTTTGAGATATGATCGTTGAAACACGCGTCATGCTCAAATCGCGCTAACTCTGTGTTTAGCGTATCATATTTCGACACTGTAGTTGAATAACAATAAACAAAACACTTTAATTTATAGCTTCATTCATACTAAACATAAAAAACATAACACTTGAGTCTTACAATAACAACTTGAGGCACGACGAATGTTTGTTTTGAAACCCGACCCGGCCGGCGGCAGGTATAAAAACTGACGGGGCAATACTCAAGTGGTTCGGGGATAAGCGTCGGGCGAACAAGGGTCTTTCGCAAAATAGCGTCGGGCCATCGAGCGGATGTTGGGGATAATTTCTGAAACTATTGAACCGATTTTAAAAACTCTTTCACAGAAGCTGCATATTATTATATGACTGCCGACTGGAGACTTTTTTTTAGATAAACCGAAGCGAAGTTAGTGCGTATCGCTAGTTTCACTATTTTACATAATTCAATGCCCACATGCAAGGCCTAGGACTTGACTTTTAATAACACAGAGCAGTTATTTAGGGAAAGAACTCTGTAGTAGCCATTATTAACCTAATCAATTGACCATGTGTTCTTTTAAAAACGAAAGTATACGCGATCAATAATTATGATGATGACAGGACTACAGCTTGGATTTGAATTCCAGCGCAATAATTTATTGAAAGAACTTTTTCGTAACAGTCAGACTGTTTAAAAAACTCTAATACCTTAAGAACTTAAGCTGTGGGCCGCACGTGCACGAAATTAACGTATAAAACGTACCGAATAACCATTAAGAATGTTTATAAACCTTACGAAACGCTTCGTTACTCCTAAAATAGTACTCTTGAAAGGTTTGAGCATCGAGCACCCACGTGCGCATTAATTCATAATGCCGTAAGCGGTAGCACTGAGTAGTGTTGCCAACATTTAGTAAAATTGAAACTATGAAAGGCTTAAGTCTACTGAGTTACATAGCGACCTAGGTCCAACAATTGAGACGGTGGTTGATAGATTAGCCAGTCACCAGGACAAATCTCTTTAAGAAATATATACTTATTTTGTATGTAACCACTGGCACAACCATAACTTAAATTTAAAGCGTCATTAAACATAACTTCCTTTCGTTATTATTTCTAGAAAACAGTATGCTTCTTAATGAGGCATTCAACTTACTTTCCTGTAACTGGAATTGTGTAAATAGTTTGAGATATTCAGAGTAAATATTTTGTGTTTTAAAAATAAACTCAGCATTAACTTCCTTACTGTGAAAAGTCTACTCTAATTCTAATCTCTGTTTCCTCCATCCAAAGATGGCAGAGATCGCTGATTTATTTTAGGTTTGTATCTCTTTTGTATTAGAGTGAGAGCCCAGGCTTGTCAGACCTTCGTCATTCTGTAAAACCTCAAAGTTTGTCTGTGTATGTCCCTACTACAGGTGTAAACGATCCCCGAATATGAAGTTTGGATAACGGTTGCTTTGGAAGTTATCAAGCAGCAAAGGTCCATAAAATTGCACCTCAAATTCGTTAAAGTGTAAAGCCCAGTTTTTATATATTTTATTCGGATTGATATTAGAAATCACGTCGTCCATTGTCAGACACTTGGTGCGGTGGAAACCCCCTGTCAGACACCCTTGAATCATGGTGAATTGAGGGTATACTTTCGTCATTTTGTAAAGGCTGAATTTTATATATGTTACTTGAGGAACTATCAGAAGATGTTTTCTCAGATGTCAGACAGTTCCGTTGGTGGGTACGCCGTGTCAGACGCATTAAGTATTAGTCGGGGCACTATGTGCTCATGACATGATTTCTGCCCACATATCGCTACTAGGCCGAGTTTGATGTCATTTTCGTATAATTCGAGGATGAGGAATTCATTTCTGGAATAAACTTTTTATCAGTCCATAGAAAAAAACGGAGTAACTTACAAAAAACCAATTTGTCGGAACTATTTTTTTCAGAATTTCGTCGCTCAGAAGTACACTATAACGATTAAGACTAAATAAAAAATATTATATTATAGCCCCTTTATTGTACAATATAAAAAGTATCATTTCAATAACATCGTCAAAGTATAGAAGTGTAAAAAAAACCGGCCAAGTGCGAGTCGGACTCGCGCACCGAGGGTTCCGTACAACCTTGCAAATTTATGGTTTTCGTAATTTTTCCTTTATCTATGCTATAAGACGTTGCTTCGTACCAAATTTCAAGATTCTGAGTTCACGGGAAGCACCCTGTAGGTTTTGATTCCCTTGCAAGTGTCGAAAATTTGCGGCATAAACGGCTGTATCTTTTGATTGCGTTGGCTTAGAAGTTTGATTTTTTCACAGCTTCAAGGGACAGTAGACCTGAGTAATTGATATAAATTTCAGCTTCATACCTCCACGCGTTCCTGAGAAAAAGGGTCTTGACAGACGGACAGACGGACAACAAAGTGATCCTATAAGGGTTCCGTTTTTTCCTTTTGAGGTACGGAACCCTAAAAATATCTTGCATAGCGCGACGGAACTGATTTCTTTATTTGGAGTTCAAACTATGTTCGAACTATAGAGCTACCAACTATAGAGTTCGGTTACACGCATGTGTCATAGTCGTAAGGTACCTACTCAGTGCTATGTGGTTTTTCGATTTATATGAAAATTTCATTTTATAGAATTATTTCTAAATAGTTTAAAGAGCCCGCTTTTCATGATGATGATCAGTGAGGCTCGGGTTCGAATTAGCAATAAGTTATTCAAAAACTTACGTACATATTTATCACTAGCTCGACGGTTAAGGAAAATATCTTGGCGTATGTAACAGGAATAATATATAAAAGGCGTGAGTTTTTTTTAATAAATAGTGATAATTAGGAATAACTATCACTACATAATATAAAACAAAGTCGCTTCCCGTCTGTCTGTCCCTAAACTACGCAACGGATTTTAATGCGGTTTTTTTAAATGAGTAATTCAAGAAGAAGGTTTTGATGTATACAATACAGGCATACAATACTTCTGAGCGACGAAATTCTGAAAAAAATAGTTCCGACAAATTGGTTTTTTGTAAGTTACTCCGTTTTTTTCTATGGACTGATAAAAAGTTTATTCCAGAAATGAATTCCTCATCCTCGAATTATACGAAAATGACATCAAACTCGGCCTAGTAGCGATATGTGGGCAGAAATCATGTCATGAGCACATAGTGCCCCGACTAATACTTAATGCGTCTGACACGGCGTACCCACCAACGGAACTGTCTGACATCTGAGAAAACATCTTCTGATAGTTCCTCAAGTAACATATATAAAATTCAGCCTTTACAAAATGACGAAAGTATACCCTCAATTCACCATGATTCAAGGGTGTCTGACAGGGGGTTTCCACCGCACCAAGTGTCTGACAATGGACGACGTGATTTCTAATATCAATCCAAATAAAATATATAAAAACTGGGCTTTACACTTTAACGAATTTGAGGTGCAATTTTATGGACCTTTGCTGCTTGATAACTTCCAAAGCAACCGTTATCCAAACTTCATATTCGGGGATCGTTTACACCTGTAGTAGGGACATACACAGACAAACTTTGAGGTTTTACAGAATGACGAAGGTCTGACAAGCCTGGGCTCTTGGGATATATTGCTTTTGGTTATGATTTATTTATTGTGTTATAAATAAAAGAAAATCACAATAATTATATTTCTGCCTTCGTGTCCGAACCGAGTCTGAATTTACTTATAGATATATGTGTCTCTAGTGATCGTCATTCACACGGATTTTAAAGCTGGTATTACTTTTTTTAAAGAAAACCATTTTTAGGTCTGGCAACACATATGTCACCCGTTTCCGCCAAAGCCGCCATTTGTCATTACGTGTTTCCGTGTTCGTTATTCATACGGTCATTTCTATAAAATTAATTTTTCAGGTTCTAAAGGGCTGTAAAATGCCCAAAAGGAAAAAAGACGACTTACAAGAACTAAAACAAGATATTAGGACGTTGATTAAGAAATTTAAAGAGACGACCGAGGGTCGATCAGTGCGATCTCATACGATTGGAATGGATGCATCGTCCCCGTCGTCGTCGAAATCAGCGTCAGTCACGAGTTATATAGAAGAAGATATAGAAGAAATAGAATACTTAGACGAGGGTAATTTTTGAACAATTTCTGTTCCATAGTAAAATACCACAGGATACTTATTGTTTACAAGAGGTTGTCGAATTGCGTTGGGGGCTTTCGCCTTCAACAACTGGGTGTTATGTACAGTCTGCGGGGCTCTAGCTATCACCCTAGACAACCTGATCGCGCGTTACGCACTGCCTCAGGGGTTGCTGCTCTCGCCGATCAGAGCGCCATAGCGCTTCCTGCTGAGGAGTTAACCTCGTTAACACCACAGTTCAGGCGGCAGGGCTAGCCTAAGGGGCATCGCCCCTACGGCGACACTCTGACCAAGATGCTGCATCATTGATCTGTACCACTATTACTGGAGCCACAGTTCAAGCAATAGGGTCGACCTAAGGGGCATCGTCCCTAGGGCGCAACCCAAACACCGACTATTAACTAACTTAGTCAAACTAGTTTCAGCTTTCCCTTTGTTAGGGGTTCTAAACATTATGTATACTTACTATTAATCATAACGTATACTTTTCTTCCTTTCGGAATATAGTAAAATACTATTTGGACATTTACAGAGCTACTTGAAAGGAGCGAGAAAGAAAATTATCAAGAGGATTCAAATTTAACCTCTGTATGGGAAATTAAAGATGAAGATTCGAAACAAGAGGTAGAAGAAATTGATCAAGATTTATTAAATATTTTAGGCGAGGACCCAGCTCCTGACAAAACATATGGTGAAGAAATAAACAAGAATTTAGCTGAACGATGGAATGTTATTTTACAAAGCGGCTTGAAAAAAGGAACAAAGAAAAAGCTTCTTGAAGATTATAAAATCCCAGAAAACCTAAAACTGCTGGAGGCACCCGGACTTAATCCGGAAACAAAAATGGTTCTTTCGGAAAGTAATGTTAAAAGAGATAAAGCTTTAGAAGCCAAACAAAATATTTTAGCAAAAGCCATAAGCGCATTAGGACAAGGTTTGACAGCTTCTCTGAAACAAAAGGTAAATAACAACATTATAAAGCCTATAGCAGACACTGCCCGAATACTCTGTGACATACATAAAAATGAAACTGTAACTCGCAGAGGATTGGTGGTAGCCAATGTTTCACGGACGTCAAGGGAGACTCTCCTAGAAACAAAACCAACGAAGTTATTGTTTGGTGATAACCTATCTGAACTTATTAAAACCACTAAGAATTTAAGCAAATCCAGCCAGGAATTACGACACCAATTACCACAACAAATGGGTGGTAAAACAAGACCCACCAACAATAAACAAAAATCTGACACTTTAAACTGGAGGGGCCCGCCTACACAGCGACAGCAGACGAGGTTACAAGCTCGAGTGGCAGGTGGGCAAAGACCCCAACAGCAGCAGCCACCACATCAGCAAAAATCTCAACATCCATACAACCATTCGTCGAAATTCAAAGACAACAGCCGACAAACGCACAAATATCGACGCTAAAGGTTAGTCACTGTGGACGGCTTAAATTATTTATTGATAACTGGGTGCAAATCACCAGGGATAATGTGATTTCATCATATATTTCGGGATATAGCATCCCTTTCAGAAAGCCTCCAAAACAGTTATTTAATATGTGCAATCCATCAGGTAACTACAATTACCAAATGTATATAGAGATTTCGAAACTCTTGGAATGTGGAGCAGTCTCACATTGTCGCCCACATCCTAATCAATTCATATCTAAGATATTTCTAGTACCAAAACCAAATAACTTGTTCAGATTTATACTTAACCTCAAAAATTTGAACAAATTCATAGACACAAAGCACTTTAAATTAGAAGACGTAAGGTCTGTAATTAGGTTAATGAATCCAGGTTGCTACATGTCCACCATTGATCTAAAAGATGCATATTTCTCAGTTCCTATCCATGATGATGATAAAAAATTTCTTAGATTTTTCTTTTGGAATGATCTATACGAATTTAATGTTCTTCCATTTGGCCTAAACACAGCACCATATGTGTTCACCAAGCTAATGAAACCAGTAATGCAATATCTTAGGTCACAAGGCTATATGTCAGTACTGTACATCGATGACATATTATGTATTGCGGACAGTAAAGATCAATGTGAACAAAATGTGGAAGTAACAGTTCAACTTCTAGAGTTCCTTGGATTTGTAATAAACAAGGAAAAGAGTAGTCTAATCCCAAGTAGGGTTTGCAAATTCCTTGGTTTTTTACTTGATTCTGATAGGTTCTCTATATGTCTGACTCAAGAAAAAAGGTGCAATATAAAAAATAAACTGATTTTTTTCAAACAGTTACAACATTGTAAGATAAGAGAATTTGCTCAACTTGTCGGTACCTTAATAGCAGCATGCCCAGCCATTCAGTATGGCTGGTTGTATACCAAAAATTTTGAACGAGCAAAATATATTGCTCTAACTAATAATGGCGGTAACTTTAATGATTATATGAGACTCTCAGTCTGTTTACAGGATGATTTTAATTGGTGGATAAATAATATTGATAATAAAATTAGTCCAATACGATTATTTCAATTCAGGTTGGAGATTTCTACCGACGCATCAAAGACAGGCTGGGGAGCGTCCTGTAATGATCAAACAGCCAGCGGAGTGTGGAATACAGCTGAAACCAACTTACATATTAATCAGCTGGAATTAATGGCAGCATTTTTCGGGCTAAAAATCTTTGCCAAAGATTATTATAATTCAGATATACTTTTACGAATAGATAATACAACTGCTATATCTGCCATAAACAAAATGGGTAGTATCCAGTTTCCTCACCTAAACAATATCTCTAGGGAAATCTGGCAATGGTGTGAATCTAAAAATAACTTTATTCTTGCATCATATATTACATCTAAAGAAAATTACATAGCAGATGAAGAATCAAGAAAGTCTTCTATTAATGTTGAATGGTCCTTATCCAACTATGAATACAGCAGAATTGTAGATACTTTGGGACAGCCAACAATGATTTATTTGCAAGTAGATTAAACAATAAATGTAACAGATATTTTTCTTGGCATAATGACCCTAATGCATTAGCGGTAGATGCATTCACTTGCAATTGGAACAGGGAATATTTTTATGCCTTCCCCCCATTTTGTCTCATCCTGAGAACACTTAGGAAAATTGTTACTGATAGGGCAGAGGGAATTTTAGTAGTCCCAAAATGGGAAACCCAACCTTGGTTCCCAATGTTTAAAAGACTTCTTACTATTGAAATGTTAGAATTAAAACCCCACTCTGAACTGTTGGTTGACCCTTCCAGGAACCCACACCCTCTACACAAGCAGCTTACCCTGGTGGCAGGGCTTGTGTCAGGCAGGCATTCGTGAGTAAAGGTTTTTCAGAAGATTCAGTAAATATAATATTGGCTTCGATCTCAAGTAGCACTTGGAAGCAATACGATTCCTGTATTAAATACTGGTTTGTTTTTTGTAAAAAACACAATGTGAATTTTTTTGAAGCTTCAATCCAGAATATTATCAGTTTTTTCACCCTGCTTTTTAACTCAGGAAAGAAGTATGGCACACTAAACTCATGCAGATCAGCACTTTGTCTAATATTAGGTAACGAGTTTAATCAAAATGACAAAATTGGGAGATTTTTCAAGGGGATTTATAATTTAAGACCTAATTTGCCTAAATATAATATTATGTGGGATCCTTCTGAAGTTTTAGACCATCTGAAGGGAATGTTTCCTAATGAAAATATATCTTTAGAACATTTAACAAAAAAGCTAATAGTTCTTTTAGCATTGGCTACTGGACAGCGGGTTCAAACTCTCAGACTTATTAACATAAATAACATTGAACATAAAAAAGACAAGATATACATAAAAATCCCAGACAGAGTAAAAACTTCTTCATGTAACAGTTTACAACCTTACTTAATTCTGCCTTTTTTCGAGACCAATCCCGAAATATGCCCAGCTCGAACATTGCTTGATTACTTAAAATTTACTAAGAATTTACGTTTCAATAACACTAATAATTATTTGTTCCTAAGCTTCAAAAAACCTTATAGAGAAGTATCAACACAAACATTGAGTAGATGGATCAAAACCATACTAGCAGATTGTGGGATTGATACGACAATTTTTACCGCACATAGCACTAGACATGCTGCGACATCAGCTGCACAAAATGCAGGTGCTAATATTGATACTATAAGAAAATCTGCAGGATGGTCGGATAGGTCTAAAGCGTTCGCTCGATTCTATAATAGACCCATAATATCTAAAAAAGATGATTGTTTTGCCAAATTCGTATATAAGCTTTGATTCGTATATAAGCTTTGACTGTCGTCATACTTACATCAACTATGATTGTATTACAGTGTAAGCTCGTAGAATTTATATATTTTTGTTAGATAATGTACTTATGTGGAATAAAAATATTTTTTCTCTGAAAACAGCATATATTTTAGTATACCTAAATTTGCTTCATAGTTGTGGACTAGTTCGCTAAATGCGATAAGACCGCCCACTGTACTTTAGTTAATGTTGGTATCCATAATGCGTTGTTTTTGGTGTACAATAAAGAATTATTGTATTGTATTGTTTTATATAAGACAGCTTTGAACATCTATCTATAAGTAAATTCAGACTCGGTTCGGACACGAAGGCAGAAATATAATTGATGGTCAAACGAACTTACCTTAAGTGACGTTCGACCCATAATTATATGAGGCCTTCGTGTCCGAACCGAGTCTAGCCCTCCCAACCCTGGATCCTAAATGGATCGAAACCCCTTTGAAACTTTAAACTTAATGACAAATGGCGGCTTTGGCGGAAACGGGTGACATATGTGTTGCCAGACCTAAAAATGGTTTTCTTTAAAAAAAGTAATACCAGCTTTAAAATCCGTGTGAATGACGATCACTAGAGACACATATATCTATAAGTAAATTCAGACTCGGTTCGGACACGAAGGCCTCATATAATTATGGGTCGAACGTCACTTAAGGTAAGTTCGTTTGACCATCAATAAGTGGAAAGGTAAAATATGTGGCAACACTGACTTTTGAATTACCACAGTTAAGTATGGCCTGTCAGTTGACCAATACAGCTGCATATTAGAACGCTGAAAATAGCTGAGTTACAATAATTCATGATGCAATGACTGACAGCAACATAAGGCTAAACTATTATGTTGAGTTGACGACCTGTCTGTAAAACTGGTTTCCGTATACAATTTTACTTCTACGAAAAACCATTACGTAACACAATTATATCTATACAGATATACATCCCTACTAGTATAAAACAAAGTCGCTTTCTCTGTCCCTATATCCCTATGCCCCTATGTATGCTTAAATCTTTAAAAGTACGCAAAGGATTTTGATGCGGTTTTTTTAAATAGGTAGATAGAGTGATTCAAGAGGAAGGTTTTAGTGTTAGCATTGCACCCGTGCGAAGCCGGGGCGGGTCGCTAGTTACATTATATAAAAGAAAAACGTGACTAACTGAACTATCAACGCACAGCCCAAACACCTGGCTTTAGGAAGTGGGAACTTGAAATTTCGCATGGAGATTCCCTAAGGAGAGCAGGCATTCGCTAAAAAAGGCTTTTTTGAAATTTCCACGGGAACGGAAATAAACAGGATATGCGCGGGCCACAGCGCCGCTGGGCTCCCGCTAGTTCTATATAAATAGATAGTATAATATGCGTTGCTGGTGCTTAAATTATGACAATATAAATTGGTATATTCGATGAGTAGCCTAAATTAAACTTTATTTAGCGATACACTGATTCTATGGTCTGTGTCAAATGTGAAGTCTGGTATTATTGCACTTTATTTATTAGGTACCTACAATTACAGACCAGTTTAAAAAAATACTGGTCTGTGGTACAAGATATGGGAGAGTATAACTAGTGTACCTACCTACTTATAAAATGTTACCGATGTTATATAACTTTTTTGTTTCACTATGCGTTAGATACGAGCATGTAAGCCATATGTGGTGGCCAGAAAGTTTATAATGTAAGTAAGTAACAACTCTTTATTGTACATCAATAAAAATATGCAATAAGTTCCACAATTATTAATAAAAAAGTACGATGGGCGGTCTTATGTATGTACCTAGATACTAAGTGTTACGACAAACTCGTTATAAATTATATCTAGTACCTACCAAACCATGTGGTTCACACATGAATGACATGTGTAAATTGTAAATTAGCGATTTTTTCTGCATCCACTACTAATCATCGTCCACCAAGGTCATTTGCACGACGGCAAAGGTTAAATATAGGTTAAATAGCTATTTACAACCGATTCTCCTCTTGCTAACTAATAATTTTCTTGTACAGCTAATCCAATATGATTGTAGTATACTAGTTTTTGAGTTAACGAAACAATGTGTGTGCTATAAGCATATGTAAATGTGTTCTACCAAGAACTGATAACCCATGCAGTTTACGGGCCATTAACTTTGTCACAGATGTTAAATAGCAGTAAATATCGCCATCAGGACACGCAAATGGCTCCATCGGATCGAACTTTCTGATGGTATGATAATTCAAAAGAAATTTACGTTCCACACTGAGCTGAGGTAGGTATACGCACTCGAAATACACCGATTGTGCAGGCAAGGTAGGTACAGCTGCAGGTAAGTACAAATAACTCTCGCATACAGCGAATCGATTTCGTGCTTCATGCTCATAGACATATTTTCAATAGAAAAATAATAAGTAAGTATATGTCCTATCCTACTAAAATTTACTAAATAATTATAAACGCGAAAGATATACAGCATGGATGGATGTTTGTTGCTCCTTCACGCAATAACTACTGAACGGATTTTGATAAAATTTAACGGTAATATAGTTTACTAGCGACCCGCCCCGGCTTCGCACGGGTGCAATGCTAACACTAAAACCTTCCTCTTGAATCACTCTGTCTATTGAAAAAACCGCATCAAAATCCGTTGCGTAGTTTTAAAGATTTAAGCATACATAGGGACATAGGGATATAGGAACAGAGAAAGCGACTTTGTTTTATAATATGTAGTGATACATCAAAATAACACATGGGCTACTTTTCATCACAGAACGCGGACAAAGTCATGGGCAAATGTTAGTACGAACATATTTAAATTTAAGTCGTCTTGATCATTGTTTTTAGCCGTGTCATCATCAGATCATAAAATTGTTGCTTTTACCTTTAATTAAAAACTCGTGAATTACTTCCATATTTTCTTATAGAATTCAGGATTACACCTTAGTAGGTACTACGGCTGCGATACAACTATCAATGTTAAAAAATATACCTACTTATATTTCAAATGTGAATATAAAAAGCTGGTACTTACAAAAAAAGTGTTTTGTTTACAACCAACGCAACGGTCCATTAAACGCAATTTCGCAAAATATTCATCGGAGAATCCTTGACAATTCCGCATGTTCAGTACCGTATCAAACTATTTACTAGTATTGTTTGTAGCGTTATGCAAGTCTGTTACACAACTTTGTTTACTTCTGAGACTATCAACAATCACAATCGTTTGTCTAACCTTGAAGCAGGCCTTGACAATGACAAGAACAGTTTGTTTGATGCCATTGATGAAATGGCCTTTGCGAAAAGGATGCCGTAATTAGGTCACATACAATGTGCGTTAGCGTTGGAAGAAAATGAATGTATTTTTCCAAGGATTGTACCCATGACATGTTTTCTTAGCAATTTCTGTTCAAATAGCTTTTTCGTTGACTGGGATAGATTGACGTTAGAAATCTTATTGCGATACTAGCGGGTGATCGGCGGTGTCGCCCGCGCGGATCCTTTTAATTCCAGTTCTCGTGGGAAATTCCAAAAATCCCTTCTTAGTGCTCACCTACTTCATTTAAGAAACCTTCTTGCAAAATTTTATGCTTCTACAGACTTTCTGCTATGCGTTGTTCAATGACTTCAATGAGTCAGCCAGTCAGTTTATTTTTTTAAATTGTATAGAAACGCGAAAGTGTTAAATCCGAGAGCTCGATATTCGCACGATAAAAAGATAACAGCTTCTATACACGAGATTAACAATAAACGCCCGTGTAAAATTAAGAGCAAAAAAGTTCGCTCACAAAAAAGTCCCGCACAATAGCGTATCCGCAGCAGATAGTTGTAATTAAAAACGTATGTATCGCATGATCACCTACTATTACAGCTGGAATGGTGATAGTAAACAACCGTGAAACAGTTTACAATGATAGTAAAACAGCACGACATGACACTGAGGATAACATTATGCGATTGCCAGGGCTGCTGATGTAATTGCTCATTGGTATTTATGTATGAATATAAATGCCTGCACAGCAAGCCGTTTGCTTTTAGCAATTACGTGATATAAGTAAGCAAGTAGAAACTAAGGATAAATACTGGTTTGGTAACATGAGCGTACATCCAAATGTAGGAGCGTAGATGACTTACACAAAGATGCGGAAGTAAAAAATTCAAAATAAATTAACAAGCTATCTAATCTTCTAGAGGAGAGAGATACTCATCAATCATAAGAAGTAAACATTGCAGTAATAAAAGACAAAATAGAACAATAGTGCACCGCCCACGCCTGTCTATTGCTCTCCTCCCACGACCTACTTGGAGCAACAAAAGGGCTAGCGGTTTAAATACCTATACTTTACTATAAGTAGATATTAGATACGGTAGGTATGATGTGAATAAAGTTAAGACGAAAAATAACGTAATTTTGAGTAAAACTTAACAACAACTTCATTTCCCTCTAAAGAAAGACAGAAGCATTAAGCATACTTCGAATGTCTAGTTGCTAAAATATGAGTGAAGGTTAACTTTCATCTAAATGCGTCAATGACTTGGAAGTCGTAGGCAATTGGATATAAGTGACAAAAGATGTAGTCTATGGGGGATTACTATACGTACAAACATATTCCAAACTGATTGGATGAACTGACATATTATTATGCTGCCTCTTATCTAAAACCATGTTTTTAATCTGTAAAATTTTCTTCCAAAGCTTGTGTTCCGGCTATGTTCATCTTTACACAGATATGTCGAAATAGATATGAAAAAAGTCGTTCTCCGTCCTCAATTAATTTAATTTTTCCTGTTCACATTAAAGTATTGCTCTGCGCCCTACATTTCGTTTTATGGTGCAACAAAATGACTCCATTACACAAAAGCTCTAGGATAATGACTGCTTTTATTGCAAAATATAAAGATTCTCCAGGAAAAGGAGTCCGTTCCGTTTAAGTTAAAAGTGGAAAGCTGACTATTTCTAGTAACTACCTATACTAGTGACAATGCGGACATATAATGATTTCTAGATCATTATCGATTTTATAATGTTCAAGAGAATGCGCTGTCCTGTTGTTGAGATTTTTTTTTTTTGTCAAAAATGTAATAAATTACACCGTGAAAATAGACATCATTTTTGTCGATTTTGTTTGCGAGAACTTAGTATTTTATCAATTAACTTAATAGAAGTAATAGGTCTGGTCTCTGAAGACGTAAAAGTTGTTAAGCTATCAGAAGTGGACGAAAAAATCTCTGACCTTTCCCTTAAATTAAAAGTATCAGTATATCAATCAGTTTACAGAAGAAAACACATTACCAAATGGTCTGCACTTGTTTACGATTCTATTTTGAAAGATATTTGTGTGGGTGGAGATGTAGTAAACCTGAGCGTTAAAAGTCATAATTGGAATGTAGTAAGTACATATTTTATTGTGGTGAAAGAAATGTGTATTGTACTGTAATATAAAGCATCAAGCTGCAGTTACATAAAAAATACTGACAATGATCCTCATAACAATCATTGTTTTAACCCAAACCGACTCGGGAAACGCATTGTCCCACGAACTGGTTTCGAAGTCGAAAGTCAACCATTAAAGGATTAAAAGGTTTGGGGCGCATTCTTTCCCCTCTTCAGAGGTTAAATTATTTCGACCCACGCCCGTAATATGAATGGGAGTTTTAATTGTTCTCAAAAAATACTCAACAATTAAAATTACATTATGTAGAGGTTTCTCCAAATGAAAGGCAATAATCACTTAATCCTACAAGCACTTTAAAATGTGAGGTTTTTATGATTTGCAAACCGCTATCAGCTTCGATCATTCCATAGGTTTTTTAACGCGTGCTTTCACGTTGAAATTAACCCAAGAGTCCCGAAATGTGATCGTTTGCCGTAAGTTATCGGAAATATTCAAAAATCATCACATCACGTCGACAAATAATTTGAGTATTAATCATAAACAAAACAACAAGGTCAATTGCAAGTGTGACTTAGAAATTAAAATTGAATGGAAAATGGAGAATGTAATTTCGCTTTAGCACCAAAAGCACTAATACATATCTTTACAACGCATTACGTATTTCAATTTAATCAATTTGCATGGAGTTTACAATTTGTTAACGTGCCAATATTACTAATAAATAAACTGAAACTTGGCTGCAGTTTTGGTATTTCAGTTTTGAGTCATACTGAAAATAATTTAGTTACGGTAAATGTATTTTTAATTTAGTTATTTTCAATGATCAAAACAATACTATACTCAAATAGAAAAGATTATAAAAGGGAAAACAGTCTACCTACTTTGGACTTTCCTTTTAAAAATCTACCTACAACAAACAAACAGACTACCTACTTTGTACTTTCCTTTTAAAAATGTGGTAATAGATATGGTGTAGGTATCTATCACAGAGTCCAAAAATAGCTGTAGACAAATAATTAAAAGATAAGATAATTTTCGAACGCAATGTGGATCACAAAGGAAGGTTCATTAATACGAATCCGAATTAGGAAGGAAGTAAACAGTCAAAACATAGGTTCGACTTTCAGCCGCAAAGATAATAAAACAATGGCTTCCAATACTACTAGTACTTTTTCAACACCTTTACAACGCTACAACATAACATTGTCAGGCGTTCACATTGTACTGGTAAGCAAAACAAAAAATGCGGAAGGTATACCTACCATTTTAGAATTGCATTTATAAACCATAATACGTTAATATTTTTATTGCCGCCACCTCTCCTAACTCTTACCAAATACACAAGAACTAGCAGGACAAGCGCAAGCGCAGAGCGGCGGATGTATGCGGTCCTGGCCGACCCGGAACCGGTTCCATGCATTTCTCCCGTCCGCCTACACTACTGGACTCACAAACCCGTGATATAGTGTTGCTGATATTGACCGACGCTGTGGGCTTTTGACATAAAGCTATAACAATAAATATGCCAATTAATAGCGGCACATTGCAATTTTTAAATAAGCTGTTGCAATTACTAATTGTAAAATGAGGTAAATTATGCTATCAAAATTGTTCCGTGTTCTTCAAGGACATCAGTTATTTTTTAAAAGAGCTGTTGACCTTTATAAAAACATACTCAATTTTTTTTCCAAAAGGTAATCGCTCTAATAAAGAAATGCGTCTCGCCCAGGACCTTCACAACAAAGTATAGTAAAACAAATTATCCAACAACATACAACAAATATTTATTTTACGGGTCTATATCACTTTTAATTACAAAACTTACATTTCAAGTCTCTGAAACAGGTCAAGATAACTATCACTAGATCAGATTACTTATACGACATGATTAGCTGCACTTAGCTGAGTCATTGCTATATCTGTCTGTCTATATGGCAGACCAGTCTGCCCACACAGAGCCCGAGGCTTCAGTCCAAGACGGCTATTTGCTTTACCTGTTATATTTATTGAGCAGTGTAAAGAAAACCGAGGAGTCAGCTCTTCAAACACGTCTAGAGGTGGTAAACAAATACCTGTTAAGATTTTATTCAGTTATACTGGTTCTTGTCCAAATTTATGTGCCTTCCAATATTCATAAGATTCACCAATTACGGTACGTCATCATCATCATCATCCATCATCAACCCGTAACAGCCCGCTGCTGAGGTAAGGGTCTTTCCTCACACATGAGGAAGTATGGGCGATATTAATGCCACTAGGCGGTCACCCATTCTCTGACTGACCGCACCCGTACGTACCTAGCTTAATTTAATATATTCGTAATAAGGGGAAATCGAAGACGCAAATAAAATACCAGCTTCTAGGAATGTCGTGGCAAGATGCGGATAAAATATTAAGACAAATCTCTATTTTCCTGTTATTTAGATGCAGTAAGCCTGATGTGATGCAATCGAGATGCTACCTTTACAAGGTCAATTTAATAACTGACATAGGTAATGGTAATAACTGGTATTATAAAGAACATTAGTGGAACATGATTGACGATCGGCTTACTGAAAAGGGTTCGACTGCACCAATTTACCATTAAAAACTCAATAAAAACAATCATCCTCTCAATAGAATCACAAATGAGTCCTACGATTATAAACCCAATGATTCCTGATACAATGAGTCCTGGTATAAACCCAACCACGTCGAGATCATTAATCCGATACGATAAGTCGAGATTGTCATTCCAATATTTTCGATCCATCTTTATCTTCTTGGACATTTCACTTTACGTTCGAAACCGCGTTGTCATTGGGAGAAACGTGACGTCACTACATCACTCGAGTGACATAAATGGTTCTCGAAATGAGGCTCGTGACAGACACATTCCATTTAATGACTCCCATTCCCGACCAAATTAACAGGGACGTGAGATTTTACGATGGACTTAGAACAAAAGTAAGTCAAAAAGCATCTAATTGGATTGTAATACAGTCGGATACTACTAACTGCTGATATGTTATACTACCAATCAATCATCAACAGAGTAATGAGAAAGAAAGTGTTTGGCATCTCGATGTGCCGGTATTAAAAAAACTACCTTCTGTATTTCACCACTCTTGTTATTTTAAGAGAGACTTGAAATGAGACCATCCCTGTTATAATTAGGCCGGCATCCTAACATAGTATAATATTGAATGAGGAAATACTTCGGTGAAAGGCAATTGATTAATTCATAATTTCAACTGCAAAATTAACTGCATGCTTCACCAATTGCTGTAGCGGAAATCATAAATCTGTAGTGGATTTATTCAAATAACTCCCTGACATAAAACAAACTACGCTCTTTTTATCACTAATATTCCTGAAAGAAGTACTAACCTCAAGAAACAAATGAGAATAATCAAGCTAAACAAAGACAGTAACACATTGAAGCCTTAAGGCTTTAAAATATGTACTTAGTCCTAAGCGATCCTTTGACCTCTTAATATAAAGCGCTCTCAACAGACCCTTCACAACAAACTCACTGTAACCCGCATTTTAATCCAAAAGATACCAAATAAATTCAGGAAAATGAGACCGAAGGCAAAAGGGGTTTTGCAATTCTCGTTTAAATTGTACAATAGGGGTTTTCTCTCTAGTTTTCGTTTGTCCGAATCTGTTGAACTGCTTAATTGAATTTTGTAACTGCAAATTAAGAGTTAAAACGGCTAAATTTTAACTTTGGTTATGATCTTCAAGTACTGAAAGATGTCTTATAGAAAATCATGGTCATTTTGTATTGGGATAGTTTTGATCTCAAAGAAGAAACGGTACTTTTTATGCCAAATAAAATAAACATGCAGTTCCCAAAGGATACATTCACCCTCCACGATGAGCATAACTGATAAAATGAGGAATAAAGGAGGTTCGATAACGAGTACCGAGTTAAAGTTGTAAGTACGTTAAAAGAACCAGTACACAATGTAATATATAAGAAAAAAATGATTATATGTTCGTTTGTTAGACTTTTAGACAAACCTATACCATTCACCCGATTACGGTGGAACTTTGGTAATGGTTGTATAGATCATGACTGGGAACTCACACAGGTACGAGAAGCAACAGGATCTGAGGGGGCAAAACCATTGACGAGACAACGAAAATAGCTCAAATTAGATATAAATTATGACATGAGGATATTTTATAAACTAACGTTGCCCAACGCATGGATGATGTCACTTCTAGCAAACAAGCAAAATATCATAATACCATCAGGAAGATTATAATATTTTTTACTGATGTTCCTACGAACGCGATCTCGGCAGAATTGATCAGGATAATACAGTTTTAAATTCGTTTAATGATAGAAACAAACCTTCGTATCAAAATGACCGTGACACTTGTAAGTTGTAACATTCGTAACCTACAAATTGAATGTCATACGATGACATCACAGCACAGAGATGAGTGACGTCATTCGGTTTTGCCAATGTTATGGTGCCACAAATAATCTTTGATTCTGGCGAGTGCTGTGTATTTATGCGATTGTATAAATTGAGGAAGGCATTGGACCTTGGCCTAAATATCAAATTGTTTTATAGACTTAGCCAACCAGTCTTGCAAGTGATATTCAATTCGCGACCTTAGATCCAGAGCATGTAAAATTTAAATGAAAGAACATATTGGAAGAAGTATCAGATAGATTGAGCGTATCGGGCAACTGCTAGTTCTTGATTTACTGCGAATCTTGATTATAATCTATACAATTACAAACAGAATTATAGTTATGGAAGGTTTAATAAGGCAGTTCACCTTTACTTACTTGGTTATCTTAAATGCGCAGGTTTCTGATTTCTTTTAGTACTTATTTTATAATGGGTATTAAAAGTTGGTTTTCGTATGTTATGTCTTGCCATAAACTTAGACTTATTATATACAAAGCAGGTTTTATTAGTAAGAAACTATTCTGAATTTTATTAGAAATAGGACGCTACTTTTATATCCGCCTAAAAGAGTCTGAATCAGTAGATTTTCATTTACACAAAAAAAAATTATTTTAATAATAAGGCACTACCTATAGGAATCACTAAACCAGAGTTCAACTGATTTGGGAAATACAGGAATAGGTAGTTATTCTATGGACTAATTATTAGCGATATGGTACGTAACGGAAGCATAAGAGAGTGGATGTAATGTTCATCTTATGATTAATGATACTTCCAAATGGATGGTGGGTGTTAATTTAGTTTCCGCGTCAAATCTATCTGAAGCTTTCTATTAGAAACAAAACATATTTTGTTAATCACCTACCACATTAGATATAATCTCACTGACAATACAACTTTCTCTTCCATCATTATTTAATTAATTCTGCAATAACAAACCACTGTCAGTATCTAAGATGTCATTCTGTGTACGAATAAACATGTGTCAAAACAAGTTAGACATTTGCTTATAAAGGAACAGAACACACGGAACATGACGACGGAGGAAACAAGCCGTCACTCAACAGAAACAGACACTGTCAGCACTGTCTTTGCTTGCAACTGTACCTTGCCTTGCTTTTCATTGACATTGTCTGATTGAAGGTAGGGCACTTTAAGAGACTTGTGCTTTACTCTTGAGATCAGAGTAAAATGTAACATCTATTTTGTTATCAATAGCTCGACGGTGAAAAGTTATCTGTTGGCAAACGCCTTAGGCCTTCGTGAACATAGTAGAATTATTATATGTATTATCTTTGTATTGCGCCAACACTGTAGATCTTATAAATGTAAGCTCGACGAATTTCTTGTATTTCTATAGCGCTAACTGGATAATATAGTAATAGAGAAATTTCGGAAAAGAAAACTTTCACAAACTTTTATAGTTTCACGATTAGATTCTTCAAGTACTTCTAGCATCCTAGTGTGATTGATTACATCACTAAAATCATATATGGGCATCATATATCATATATATGCTTGGTAGGTTGACCGATAGTTGCTTATGGAAGAATAATTTCTCAATTACGCACCAAGGAAGGTGCGAGTTTGCTAGTGAATAATTTATAAGCTTCTTCATCTGGTAATCCGATAAATCTGTAGCCCACCAGCTATAAATTTTACTTTCTAACTTATCCTTTATTCAAGAAGGAAATTATTACACTGGAAAGATTAATATATCCTCACGTATCGACGGCTTCAATCACTGCACTTCGAAGTTTACTTTCAAGTTCGAAAGTGTCCAAGCACGTTCACAATAAACAGTATAAGACTAACATCTATTCAAGAAAGTACTGTCTATGAATATGAACTCCATTAAAAGTGTCAATGGTTGCAATCACTGCGTAATATCATCATCAACTACAATTCCATTATCAGCTTTCCATAGCAGACAGACTGACTTACAATGACCTCCAGCTAGTTTAGTCTTGTCGGTCATGGAGACAGCAAGGAAGGTCTTTGTAAACTGGCCAAGTGATGAATAACGTGAGTCATTTCAGCCGCCTATTTACCCAATGAAGGCGAAAGTGTTCGAACAGCGAAAGTTCTTGTTCGTAACTCGGACACTCATACAGTCACTGCTAAAGTAGCCTCACCAAAGGTCAAATTTCACTGACATTGAACCAAAGTGCACTTAATTATTGATGGGTTGCAATTTCAAAAGCTTTTAGGCAAGATGAAGCATCAATAATGATTACAAATAGTATTTATTCACTACTTATATGCCCCAAAATGTCTACGGTTAAGCTAACAATAGGTTAGTTCTAGTAATACATGAATCGTGTACGCATGTCATGATCTTTTGAAAAGCATGACATGAAACATGTTCGAACATTGTATCTATTCTGTGGAATTTGAATTAACAGGTACATTAAAAGTTATTGCTTTAAGTGTTATTCAATTATCTACGTTGAAAAGCTTGATAATGTTTTATTTAGGTAAAGTATTATCTACTCTTACATAATATGTAACAAATCGTATAAAACAAAGCGCTAAATACAATTTTGTTTATATATCTCTCAAGACTCTCTTTTCGAGACAAATCTCTTATCTTATATTTTTTTTAATATGTCGACGAGGTTCTCCGAGGCAAAATTCTCATTATAAATTTGTACGTCTCTCCTGAATATCCTAATTTTTAAACATTGTTTATATATTGGGTCCCTATCCATGAAATTGGCGAAAAATTCTGACTGATATTTTTTATTCCAATTTCTGTAATTTCGCGTTTAACCCGAAGATTATTATTTAATTGAAAAGTTGACTATTCTATTAATAAAATTATACATTGACAAAAGTTAATTGAGGTAGGTATATAATTAATGTTTGGTAAAAAAAAAAAGAGTTCGTGCTGTGCTGCCAGATTCGATGCTTATAGGTGCTCTTCTTCAATTTTAAAAACAAATGATTAAACTTAAAGATTTGTCCAACATACTCAAAAGATTTGGTTGGATTTGGATGTTTAGGTCCAGAAATAAATAATAAAATGTTAGTATGAAAAATAATGTCTGCTTTAAAAACTTTATACAAATGTTAATTTCATAGGTAAGCACCTAATATATAAATAGTATTTATGTAGAATTCTTGTTCTATAACATAGTACAAACTTTCTTATTTGTCTTTGAGTATTAAACCAACTTATTTGTACATGTTTGAGGAAGAGCATATTATTGTGCCTCAAGAAATATTATAATTCATCATATTACTAAGATATATTTTTATTTGCTCTAGACTGCAGGCCATATGTATCATATCAGATCTAGCGATCTCAAATCAGTCCTTTCGTAAGATATCAAGATCATCTCTTTTTATGGGTCAATATCGCATAGGCTATGTTGTCATTGTCTTTCAAAAGTTATTCAAACTTGAGACAAATATAAGAAAACCCGCAATGCCCTATACCAATTACGACGCCTATTATGTAGCTGACCGTGGAGTAGGATCGTAGAATATACTCATTGCAGAAAAAGATTACGACCCAAATTAGGGTGTGAAATTCACTGGAAAATCTGGCAAATGTACAAATTTGAACTAAATTTGTATAGATTGCAAAACTCACCTTTAATCAATAACGGTTCTGAGTAATATTTTGGTGCATTGCAGTCGTCAAACGAAACTACACTATAAACCTATGACAAAACGTTAAACTGTAGAAGCAGAAATAAAAGATTTCGTTCTTTTAATGATTTTTGTAAGTTAGATGGCGATTAGTTGAGGAGAAAGGAATTGGTCAGTGCGAAAGTGCAAACCTAGGTTAGCATTCAGCAATAACCATTTATCAAGCTTATCTGATGTTTTGTAGTTGAACGATAGATAGCACTAGAAAGTAAATCTTGTTAGTTAATCTTGTTAGTTTTTGTGTAATATATTTAGTTTTCATTAGGTACATGTTCAAATGTTTTTTTTTCTTGAATTAAACTTACCTACACAAATATGTTGAATAAATTGCCATTTTTATCAACCATTATCAATTAAATTAAAACGTGTCGAGGAGTAGTATTTTCAGAGTAATACTGAAACGCAATAGAAGTAACAATGTTTTTTAATTAAAATCGCCAGCGAGCGACCCGACGCTAGTGTGTCATGTTCCTGACAAGTTAATTACTGAATAACTAAATGTATGGCTAGGTAGAAGCAAAAATATTCACCATTCAGGCGGAATACCGGTGTACCCGAATATTTTTTTACAACAAATTGTTTTATCGAAGGGGCCTAAAATCTATGATCAACTGCTCGTTAACGGCTGAGTGTTACTAAACACGTAAGTACCTATATTTTTTAAGTAATTTGATCTAAAATCTAATTTAGTTATGTTATGTTTAACCAGACATTGGACTCGATTCTGCAAACCACCTAAAATTCCTAATTTTAAGTTAGCTCTATTCTTTTCCACCGCTTTGGAAAGGAAAGGGACCGAAATAAGCGCCATATTTATTTACGTCACAAATGTCAAAATATCAAAATTGAACCTTATGGACGCATTTAAATACACGTTTTTAGCAATTTTAGCAACGATGTAAGGAGGTCATGGATAAAAGTGACAGATAAGACATCAAATTAGTCGATTTTCACATGTTTGACATTACCTACTCTATAATCTATGGTTTGTTTCTGTCCTTTTTCTTCCATATTCTATAAAGAAGGATAGGCTAACTTAAAATTAGGAATTTTAGGTGGTTTGCAGAATCGAGTCCATTGTATGTCTGACGGTAGACCACAGACCAACCCGCTATTTTTAAGATCTGCTACATGCAACCTGTGAGTCACAATAAAGACATTTCATTTGATTTCAAAAAACACGTTCATCTATATGTCCAACTAAAAGGCTTAATAGAATATGTAGGTCAATAGACAAAAATATGCGTTTGACGCTGATGAAAACGAGCATTTCATCCTAACCGAGTGCTTGCCGTAAATGGAGGCTTTTATCACACCCCGTGAATTCCCTTTATACGGTCAATTTCGCATTTGTATTCACGACCGTATCTCTGAAGTACTTGCGATGGAATCCGCATAAAAATGTTGCTTATAAATGTTAGTGTGAGTAATATTTAATAGGGGATTTGCATGGGATTTTAAATTGCGGTTATAAAGCATATTGAAAATGTTCGAAAACAGGTGTTCTTGTACATTGTTTTAAGCTTAAACAGTCAAACGCAATTTTCACTTAGTGTAAAATGTTCTGTAGATGTGTTAAGTTAGCATATAAATTTAAATATTGAAAACAAGGAAAGACAACCAGACAAAACAAGAATTTACAAACAGAAAATGACTTGAGAACATCAAAGGACAAAGAGTGACTCGCATAAAATTTTAACAACCAACAATTTTCCCTAACCGCAACGAAACCTGCGTGCACGCATAAACCTACATTTGTAGCGGTACATATACAGGTACGTAGGTAAGGTACGTGTACAGTGGACACGTTATTGCAAGACGTCTCACCATAAAGGGACACACGCGGACTCTGCGGGGAATCGCCAAAATGGTTAATAACACTTACTTTACTGTCAATTAAAACAGTACTAATACGCGTGTGGACTAATTCAATTATGAGGAAGCAATGCAACGAGATTTTTTTACTGATAAAGAGAATGTTACAGAATCCACAATGTTACTGTTTTAAAGGAACTTACAATAAAAAAAAAACGATAATGCCAAAAAGTAGAGTAAGAAACTTTTATTTTATTTAAAAGTATACTAACAGATCGCAAAGAAATATTTCAAGTTTTACAATACAACTAATAAACGCGCAACTAAAAAGATTACTATGGTAATAAATAAGCAAAGCAGACAAAACAAAACCTAACACGAACCAAAACACGTTGCAGGTGCGGTGTTGGTAGCAAACGGCATAACATTAGCTGTGACTGGTTGATTTCAACAAGACATTTACGGAAAGCTTGGAACCTTTGGTAGATTGAATTTGTTCTTGTTGAACTTAATCAAATCGTAGACATTATTACGCACAAACCACATAATCAGGTGCCCTAAATCATATCAATACTTATCACAATAGATGTCGACTTATAATAATCCTTAAGTTTACACTAAATTGATGACATTTATGGTATGGTTTTTGAAACCAGATTTTTGTTTTGACGGTGGCTTAGTTTTGGTGAACCTCTAGATTTGATCTCTTTAATTTGGAATAAGTAGCTTTTGTTTCTTTAATAAAATCAATAGATTGTTCTTCAAGTTTTATTATTTTTGTTCATTATGCCCAATCTTTGGCCAAATAGAAGCATTCATCGCAACAAGATTTGTTCAAAACAAACGGGTTTTTGTTGTCATTAAAACTCCAATTGCCTTTATGTATTTTTTTCCTCTTATCAACATTTTTTAAGATCGGCCTGTGACCTTAGTACAGTCATACTATAACATTTACGAGCGTATAATAATTTCTATTGTTTTACTTTGCCAGCACATGTAATGCACGTGGTATAATGTCGATGACGTCACCGACTTATTACAGTGACATTTCCAACTCGTAAATGGTGAGTGAAAAAGTAAAAATAAGAATGCGCAATGTGGTAAGTGAACTTTCAGTTCTATTAAATGTTGGTCGATTAACCTTTGCCTCCAAACCTCCATTGGTTTATGGCACTTACATTCCAAAGAAATTGTTCTTATATTCTAACGAATAACAAATTTTCTTTAAACATATCTTTATATATAATCTCACGCCTTTTATCCCCGAGGGGGTAGGCAGAGGTATTCCATTACTGGATATACCCACATTTCACGAGATATATTGGACCCCTAAACGTGATAGGTGGTGAGCCTATCGCCGGACCGGGTCTGTTTACACATGCCTCAGAATTAATTCTGAGACCTGCGGGTTTCCTCACGATGTTTTTCCTTCACCGTCAAGCTAGTGATAAATATGTACGTAAGTTTTTTTTGAAAAACTCATTGGTACATGCCAGGATTCGAACCCGTGCCTCACTGATTTTAGGCCGGCTCTTTAACCGTCCGGGCTATCACTGCTCCTATCACACATATCTTTCCAAAAAAGCAAAAATAAATCGAATACTGCTTTCGTCAATAATGGTTCCCATGATGGTGTTATTACACCTTTCTAATTGCTTTCGCAATCATTAAAATTCACAGCCAATAGTTTCTGTAACAATTAAGAATTCATAATATTACTATTCTTTGAAAAGGCACTATGATATAGAACAGATTTTTTATTTTATAATTCTTTGAATAGGTATTTGATATTCAGAAAAACGACAAATCTTCTTCTACATAAATCAGAAAAAACTAGCTTCCTTAAGATCGTAAACCCAAAACTAGGTTAAAAGCAGCTTTTCTACATAAACTACCTTCGTATCTATGTACAGGTTGAAGACAATATGAGATCAGAGATCACGCATGCGCGGCGCACACAAAGTCACCTGTAGAAAGAATAGAACAATCATACAGAACAATAATCGAGAACTTCCCACGGTCCCTCCGTCTTGGCAATTAGCTGAATGGGAAGGTGCAAAGGATGAGAAATGGCTATAGCTATTTCACGACTACATGTGAACGGACATCGACTTAGCACATTCAGATTATATTCAGTTAGGTAATGCATTTGTACAAGTGAGTAACGAGTATAGGGCTATACAAATGGTCTACAATTTTGGGACAGAAATCAGTAAACCAAAAATGGGTAAGCCAATTATCACCGACGAAAAAAGTACAACGTTATTGACAGAATAAATGAACAACCCAAAATTTTTGATAAAGACAGCGAAAATAGGGTAGTTGACTGCCTAATCAAATGACTTACTTTTTATGCTTGTAATTAGCAAGTACTTGTCTACAAGGATTATTAATTTGTCAATATAGATGTCAGCTCCCCTAAAAAATAAGAAATAAATAAATGCTCTGGCAAAACGCAAAATTCACTTTAGAAAATGTACCGGGTGCTGAGCTGTGACGTCATCGTTTCTTTTCTTTCTAGTTCACTGTTTTACTTTTATGGTCGTTTTATCATTTAAAACTTTTATATAAATATAAAATTAAAAAAGAATTATATTTATAGAGGTGTTTAAGATAATACTCTTTAAAATGATAACTATACTCAATATAGGTACTAAAAATTGTTACAGTTAAGAGACAAGATTACGATAAGGTCGCATCCGCTCGCAACCTAGAACTAGACCAAACCAAAGACACCTGTTTACCTAATACAATATGGATTATTAGAGAACAGTTAAGTCGAGCTAGAAAGTCTGGGTACCGCATTACATATGCGAGACCAATGCGAAGAAATGCACGTGTGGCCGAGGAAACGTTAAAATGATGCACACAGAGCTAAATAAAGGAAGAAAGTGTTGTTTATTGCGAAAGAAAGCACTGCTTGTAGATTTCTACAAAAAGCAAGGCAAGCTTTGAAACTGCTGTCATTTCCTAAGATGTTTCGAACCTGTTTTTAGAATCATTGAGTTATTTAGTACCGATGTTACGTTTAAATACTTTAAATATGATCACCAGATGTAATGGATGACGAGATTTTTAAAGTTTCGTCATAATGTCCCGGTTTTATGTGTTTGACCCAATAAACCTCATGACAAATGATCGGCCAATAATAGCGTGCATTAGACTGTGAAAACATAAATTCGATATTCGATTCTTTTGTACTAACAATGGAGACGAGCAACTATTGCAGCTGTCAGGCTTCAATAAGTAATAAATAGTTGAGGAGAAATTGGCGTCATACAAAAATTCCTTCTCAGTGCTCACTTACGTTTATTTAAGGGACCTCTGTGCAAAATTTAATGCTTCTAGACCCAGCGCTTTCGGCTATGCATAGATCGGTCATTCAGGCAGAAAATCTGTGTCTTCCTATTTTATATAGATGTAAAGTTATAGCATGTAGGTATTGCATATTATATAAGAAAATTTGTTAAAACTCCATTCAAAGATTACCTTGCATTCCAATAATTTGTCGATTTCATAGCAGAGTACTTACTTATCGCACTTGATTACAGCAACAAAGTAAGAATAGCTACCCGCGTGTACTTGAGAGCAAACTTGAATGCGTTTTATAAAACTATTCAGTAAACGTTAACCGCTGACGATCTGGCACGGATGTGGGAGAAAGGAAAAGGTAACGAAAACAAAAGCTGATGCGTTCAACAAAACCGCAGAACTTTCTTATATCTGAATGCTTCGCTTCCATTAGCTTGAGGTAATGACGAAATAACTACTCATACAATTATTGTATAACACAATTATCATGTATTTATTAGGGAATCAAAGTGGCCCTAGAGTTGATGGCAACAGTAACTGGAATCAGGATTTAATCCAACAAGAATCGCCAATGTCCTAAAAATAATCCCACTTAACACAGATTCTTCTACGCATTTAGTCAAATGTAAAGGTCACCATTCCACGAATTTATTCTTTCACACGATACGCGTGTAACACAAGCATAATTCTATTATGTTGCGGCAGTGACCGCGGAAGCAACCGGTTCTGGCGATTAGTTTAAATCACACGCCCGAATTACATATTATACGAGTAATCTTACTAAAATTATGAATGCTAAAGTGTGTTTGATGGGTGGTTTCATGCCAACATAGCAACGGATCGAAGTGATTTTTTTGCATAGACAGTTGGAGGACCGGGACATCTCCAGTTTTTTATACTATCCCGGAACATAGACAGCGTTTCGGGCAAGTACGTAAATACAAGTTATACCTTTACATATGATTTCCTGCCAGACAGGACAATATGATGTGAAGGATCTGGGGATCCTGCCAATGCGTTTTATTGATGGACAATTGCACCTAATGGACCCCAAATCTCCCTGTGGATGTGCGAGTGTATGTGGGCGTCCTTGCCACTTAAATTTAATTTATTCTGCATGCCGTCTGACATCAAGACTGGCAAAAAAGGAGAAACGCTCGGCAAATAATATCTAAACGTTTATAGTTTCTGTTTTTTTAGATTTACCATAGCTTAGATAGTCTGAGAATTATTTCCACACTGCATTTAATTAAAAAATTATAAGAATATACATGTAACATCTAAGTCTCTCTTCTTAGTTGAATGTTTAGATAATACGCGATGACTATCATCTTTTCTTTCAAAGCAATGAATACGACCTACATGTTTCAATGATTACTTGACTAAAATAAGACATGAATAAGTTTTGGTCGTGCGTTGCATCACGAGTTTATTTGTGGGCTTGACACAAATGCTGTTCGTAGCTGTAGGACGCCGAAACGCGTCATAGGATGTAAATACAAATAAATGAGCTAATTATTAGAAAAAATCGAATTGATAAAACAGTTTGTCGGCTGGCTTAATAATTCATCAGATGTTTAAAGTAAAGGTTGAAACTAAAAGTGTCAAAGAGAACGAACGTAGTTTGCCTTGCCAATAGGTACAAATATTGAAGCTAAAGCGTTGGGAAACAAAACCAACATTCTATGGAACAACGCGATTCGCTGCACCGTAATATCCGTTTCCCTTGATGAGACTGGCGTTGCAGTCACAGCAAGTGAGATTTTCACAAAAATTGAACAGCTATAGTAGATTGATGACTCAGGAATTATTGTTAAATTGAGTGGTTTGACTCTAAACGTAGCTGTAGTAATAAAATAAATGACAATTGACAAATTGTGCACTGAGCATAAGTCGAGGCAGGATGACAATTATTTTTACGATGGCGCGTGATTCAATTCGGCCACCCACTGGCGGTTTTCGTCAATTTCCGGTCAGATCCAGAGCGATTTATTGTGAATAACTGTCCCGTTCCCACCGAGATACATCTATTCAATGAGTGTATTGTTAACGTGAGTCGCGTTAGAGAATTTCAAATTAAAATGCATAGCCTGTCGTTGTTATGCAAATCGAATTGAACGATACTACAGCTGTTCAAAAGTGTAGCGAATGAATAATTTGTAGAAATCAGGCATTAGGAGTGACGACGTGTCCGGGCATGGGATTCTGTACTTATTACTTATTTCATTAAATCTGCTCACACCCTTTGCTTAATATAAATGCAACATGCAATGACACGATCAAATGGGTAATATCTGTATTTATAGCTACCATTACGCTATCAAGTCATAATATTACTAATATTACAAACGCGAAAGTTTGTGATGAAGGATGTCTGGAAGGATGTTTGTTGCTCTTTCACGGAAAAAGTACAAACATGATTTTGGTGAAACCTTTTCTTTCATTCTTTTTTTTTATGGTATCTAACTATAACTCATAAGCTACTTTTAATTCCGAACGCGAGCGGGGTCGCTAACGAAAGCTTGTTTTATAATTTTGAAGTTTTTTTACATCTAACCTAGCTAGATGAAACGACGGACAGAAGACGAATAGTATTTTTGTAAGAAAAACAACTGAATAACTAATAATTTTTTGGCAAAAATAAATAAAAATGATTCATCAGTTCATCAGTCTAGCCCAGGCTCATTCTTTCGGGCAGTATGAATAATTGCCTTTATTTTAACAAAAAGCTTCTTTATTCAAAGCTCATTTCTCTCCTTAATAGAGAGGGTAAACAGAATAGTAATCAAGAAAGTAAACATGAAAAACAGAGGCGTTCATTCAGAATGAAAGATTGAGGTCAATCTAGCCGAAGGCTTTTGTTAAGTCAACGTGATTTGCAAGATTCATACAATATAAATTACAATTAAAAGAAACACAAACTATATTAATTATATTATATGGTGCCCTGGAGAACATATTTTATCTTTAGTTTAGTTGTAAATATATGTTTTGTTTTGTAATTGATGTTAATAAATAAAATATCATTGCACAAATTATAATTATTTTACTGTAGTATGACAAAAAATCTATGCACTGTACCACATATTTCCTCTATGAAGGTAATTTTTTATCTGCAAATATTGTTCAAAATTCTCAACATTTTATTACATGAATAAATGATAATTCAAACTTACCGTCTGTGTATACAAAACTTGCTTTTAGCTCATGGTTCGTCAACTTATACTCTTGGGATTAAAAAGGGTTTTTGCATGAATATTATATGTTTAATAAGAATTATATATTGCCGTCTGAATCTATTTTTTTTCTATAGTTGGCTCTATCGCTTTGTATTCTGATCGGTAAACGTTAGGTAGGTAGTACCTAAGTATTGAAAAAATATAGCTCACAATGACTGAAGTAAAGTGTGTAGCTAAGCTGTATACGATTAGAAAATATAACAATTTTACAAAACTGTTCAGGGTTTCAATTACTACATGTGTAAGACCACAATAATGTTAGCCTTGAGTAAAAGAGGTAAGCCACATACGACACAAAATCCTAATTGGCGCACGCGAAGGGCGTGCTGAGTAATTTACTCAGCAATTAGTGCGATTAGAGATAGATTAGTGTCATAAATTAGCGAAATGACGCAAGAAACACTATAATCTCTATTAACGTACCTACAAATTTCTCCACGTTACTCAGGGCACGTCCATAGAGGCGATCTAGGCAACGGCCTAGGCCACGGGATTTGAGGGGATAGACATGTGAGCACCTGAGTTCTATGCTAAATCGACCGTCTTTCTTAGTCACACTTCATTTTGTTTTATAATACCTACTTATACGTAATTTATAAGTTTTCGAGGGTCCTAGTAACATTGACAAAAAAGTTTAAATTTGTTTCTACTCCATAAAAATGTATGTAAATATACTGACCCATAAATTCGACGTAAGCGCACCGCTCTCACTCGACATACTAGCAGGTAGCTTCAAACATATTTTTTTTGCTTTTCAAGTCATTTCAACCGAGGTTCCTCGGTTCGGCACTGCCTACATGCCTCCAATCGTTTATCGCTTCCGATACTATTACCTATATTATTCAAATTTTGGTATCCACGAGAGAGCTGATAAGATAAAAACATTTACATAGATATCACGTGCAATTCAATTACTATGATAAACATCTCAGTTATCACGACGATTGTCACACTAGAGATTAATCTTGGTTTTTCGACAAAACAAACTTGTTTGCTCTAAATGGATTCGCTTATTTTATGTTTCTACCCATTTGAGATCTTTTGAGCAACAAATAATAAATATGATGTAACAACAAATATGGTATACGAATTATCTTCTTCAGAAAGTGCTTAGCAGAAGATTAATAATCGAGTACTTTGTACACCATCGTGAGTACAACGGTAAGTTCTATTAGCAGAGGCCGGAAGGCATTACGTGACCGGTAGCCGACCGAATGCACTCCCTGAGCTTCAGTCTGCATTAGCTCAGTGACGAGACTTCCGTGATGCAGCAAAAAGGGTTCCATTATATAGATTAAAACGGGACTCTATTGATTGTTAATAAAACATAAATCAATTTCTAAGAGGCTACAGAGGTCTATCCCTGGATAAGTATCATAATTCATAACCTAAACAGAGAAATAAAATACAAAGACAAAAACTACAGATTTCTACAATGCGTAAATAAGAAGAGTATTGTTAGGAGACTGTGACTAACCTAATAAAGCAGAAACAAAGGAATTAGAAATAAATAAACTGGAGGCTCAGACAAAGACTGCGTAGTTGGCACGACTGATAAATTCTGTTGACACACCCTCGAGAAAGCTACTGGAATTGAATACAGTCATTGCAGATGCTATGAAATTTATAGAATACTAAAAAGACCTGGACTTTATGTCCAATACCCGTCAAGCAAATATAGCGAGGGTTGCTGACCCTTTAGTCAAATCAACGCAATTCCTCACGATTTCATCTAAAATTACTATGCGTAACATCAGTAGATTATGCATTTCCTATGCTATCAAATAAAAATTTTCCCGTAAATAAAACCATCCATTTCAAAGTGAGTTTTGTGGCACAACAATCTGTAGGTACACAAAAAAACAACAGCGTCAGAAACCATGGGGCCAGTGGGAAGGAGCATTGTTCTGTTTCCACTTGGCTACCCATCTGATGACGCTACGCACCGTCACCTTCCGATGAAGCAAGTGAGTCCAACCAAACCACAGATGCGGTTGCCGAGAAAGGGAAACATCTTTGCTAATCGCTTACCCAGCTGTTGCTACCACAAGTCTCAACATAAAGCTGTTTTCTCTTTAAATACAGATAAATGGCGTACACAGCTAGAAATTAAAGCAAACGTAGAATGAGACGTGGTGGCCAACGCCCCCGTTTGGAACGCGTGCATAAACGAGACTTGAATTCATATAGACTTAGCCGTCTAGCTTAACATTTAACTTAGGTATCTATTACAAGGTTAATGCACTTTTTACACACAAAAGCTCTTGCTATTGACACTAAATATATAAGTGGTCTTTTGACATATCCAATAAGTAATGAAAGTAGCGTACGAGTTTTTGTTGTTCTCGAAATAAAATATTTTACAGTTGCCATGCATCTTGATCATAGCGTATCATGGCATAGCGGGCCAAAATCTTGATACTCGACATTTGATACCGAATATGAATTCTCAGGTCCAATAAGTCAGCTGTCAAAGTACATTGCTGTTAATCTAAAATGGGACTTCGCTCTCTACTTGTTATTTATGAGAGGTTTCGAATTACTTGAAGATGAATAACGGGAGTGCATTCGAATATGAAGCAAGCACGATAACCGTCAAATGGTCTATAGTACCCAAAATCGGGTAAAATACTTACAATTCCTCACATTGTTGAAAGAAACTTCGCGTCTAGTAAATGGACAAAGAATGCTTTTCAATTGATAGTAGGTCAGCAGACAAACTGTTCGTTTTCCTCTAACAAAAATATAAACAAGCGGCTCGTAAAAGAAACGAAATTAGCCGGCGTAGTAACCAAGCCCAACTCTCAGCGGTTTCGCCTAGATGAATACCATAAACTATAGACATTTAAGAAATTCGACAAGCCCCTCACAAAGAAAATTTAGTTTGTTAGTGCGTAAGGTGAGCAACTCACGCTTTTGTTGTAGTCACGCGACGCTCCTGGCGAATGACACGCATAGGTACTTTCTTCAATAAATTTTAATATAGATCAGATTGAATTCTACGAGTATGTTAACAATAAGTCGATATCCTAAATATCGATCAAAAGGTTGACATTACGTGATTTACAACTACAGCTTCGGGCAAATTGGAATCGAACTATATAAACCCGTAGCCGTCAGTGCATAAGCATGACAGTGTACTTACACAATCATCTAAGTAATCATTTGTGGGTAAGATGGAATCAGATAAGTGGAGGAAGGATTGACCCAATTGTGTGTAATGTGAACGAGTTATTTCAGTCGTAGCGTAATTTGTTTCGGTAACTGGACGAAAATAAAATCGCACTTTTTGTGGAGGCCTCTATCGAAAACAGCTGAATTATTTTCGTTACGATATCGGATCGGAATCCAGCGCATAGGAACTGAAGTTTTCGGATCTTACGCACAAAACAGTTCTAATAAAGCGAACTCAACACAGATTTTCGTGTACCTACATACACAAAGGGCCATAACCGAAATTATTCCAAGTTCTATTTTATGTGGGACTTAAAAGCCTTAATTAAACTTAAGCTTTGTAGTCTGCTCCGAACAAGCTTGACATTTACAAACTGCCGTCCATTTAATAAGCTTTACAGCTTTTTATTTTAAGACTATAAATAAACCTCTGTTCAACCAACAATAGCTAAATGTCAGAACAACTTTCTCTCTTAGTGCGTTCAAACAAACACGCTCTTATAACAGATGAATGCGAAAATAAATAGGTAAAAAAAACTCGTCATACAGAAGGCACTGTACTGCATAGGCGCCGCGAATTTGACTTGAATAAACCGGTGTTATCCAATCCAACCTCGTAACTTGAGAAAGTTGGTTAATGAAACAAAAAAATAACTTGACAATGATAAGCCACGAGTTAATCATATGTAAGTAGGTATTCCTGGTAAATATATTCGTAAGACAAATATGTAAAACCTGTGTAATTTTAAGTAAGCTCTTTAAGCGATGAATGAAAATTACGTGTCTATCTACCTAATTTGTTTATGTTAAATTTCATTAATATTGATGTGGATGTAAAACGAGCTCGCACGCGCCGTCAAATCGTTTACAATAGTCACAGTACGATCGATTAGCGTGTTGTATTCTTGTTAAGGCTTCAATGATTCAATTGATATGCATAACTATTCTCCACTACACGCAATGTCTTTTGAATGTAACTCGTTGTAGAACTCAGATATTCCGATGCGAGTGAAATATGCATCTGAATACGAGCAGAACCTTTTGCAAATTAACATAAGAATTTGTAGAGCATATTCTTACTCCTAGATCTGCGTGATAAAATCGGTTTAGCCTCCGAGAGTACTGCGACTGTAACATCATTAGCAGATAATTTACTTTCGTCTGGTAGGTAACAGGAGGGGATTCGTGTACTGTGGTGGAATAATTAAATTTACACGCCCTTATAACTTTTCCTCGATGTAAAACGGTGATTGTGGGATAAAATGAACCTATAACGGTATTTTTCTGTAAACATGTATTAGAAGTCCGAAAAGGACTTTCACTTCAAAATACAGTTTAGCTTTAGAATGTTTGACAATAAAACATTCAGAATAAAATACCTCGGAATTACACAAGTTTCTAACTACCGCACGTCACATTAATCTTTGCCTTTTCCCCAGACTTCAGCTTGATTACCCAGTTTGGAAGATCTGCCCTACCTCCATCGTTTACAAAAACACATTTTATGTCTTCTTACTATTGCCGAACTTACATCATAATTCATAGGTCTACCTTTATTGGACACTTAAAAGATTGGTACTGGTTCGTTTTGTTCCCTTTAGCTGACGTCATGTAGCTTGGAACCCTCTCAATGTGAGGAGTCTTTAAGGAACCTTGAAATTCTGGTTACAAGTACCTACCTACTGAATAATCTTCAAATCGCTATTCTGAGATTCACTCTTTTGTTTTTAAAGAGTGCTCGACAATAAAAAGCCCTCAGGCACGAGCTTCGTCGAACAATATGTATTGGGGTTCCCTACCAAGAAATAGCTATGGAATTACTAAGTTGTGGTGCTTATCCACTCGCTACATGTTCCATTATGAGTACAAAATAACGATTTTTCCAGTGAATAAACCGCAAGGTGGGTCGGCCACGCCTCTTAGGTACAAAAACATTACGTCACGCGACCTCGACCTTCACAAAAGCTGAATTATGACAATCCAGTACCAAATTATGATTAGGGAAGCGACTTTTTCGTGGATATCTGACGGTTTACCCATCTGGCCTCACTTCACCTCAGCTTCTTGGTATAAAAATAACTAAAGATAACAAAAATCCTGCATACGAGAATTAGGTACGTGATTCAATGGCAGAACCAATTCGTTAGCCACGGTTACCTACGTGTAAGATGTGAAGCGCATTTGTACCACTTATGTCAGCTTCACTTATCAGATATGAACAGAGGATGCCCAAATAAAAAGGGGCAGGAAGATAACAAGGTCGTCGGTGCGCCATCAGCGTGCAATTTCATGTGGCGAATGGCGAAATGGGGCACTGCGAGCATTGCTATTATTTATTCTATCGCGATGCGGCCACGACCCTATCGTTATGCAAACGTTGCCTACCTTTGAATATGAGGCAGATGTCTCTTAAAAAAATTCTCACGCGTTGCTCTCGTTAGAGAATTTAGCTTGATGATAAAAAATGGTTTGTAGGGTTTATGATCCTTGAGAACTTTACCTACAGCAGATATTTCTTATTAAATTTGTGCATGAGAAAGTTTGTTAATATAGATAATTTTATCTTAGTGAAACCATTTTTGTTTCAAAACAAGATAATTACAAAATATTAAGATAGGTAGATGCTTAAAAAAATTACAGCAATATCAATTTCCTAGGTGGTTACCGAAAAATTACTTTTCTCTACAAACCCATAGGTATGTAAGGATACAAGTATGAGTACTTAGTATGTAAGTTTTTACCTTGGTAGTGATTATTTATACTATTAATAAACATTAACGAACATTTGCATTTCTCAAGGGCTTTTGCAGAAGTTCTCCACTTCTGAAAAAATGCTAAGAATTGAGTATGTATTCCATTGAATTTGCAGCTAGTATATTTCTCTGAATGACAATGATTTGCTAATCAGAGATAATCTTTGTCAAAAAAAGTAATTAATAATTAGCTTTCTGCAAATAGTTTTATTGGATCTGCAATAAGAAATGTGAATATGTTCCCAAATAATAAAGTAATAACATAGGTACCCATATAAATCACTGTACACATCCCAGTAGGTACCTAGAACGCTTGACAAGTTGACGTTCCATTAAGAGTACTATATTTAATTGGGTCACTAGACTAGGTCAATTAAACTGGCCTTATTAACACATGCCTCAAAATAATAGTAGCATTAAGTGACAACCATGCATGATGATGAGGTAAGAGATCCTGATGATACTTGTCCTTTAGTGAGAGGTACATTGTTCTTCTATGATATATTTAGATGCTTAAGCTTGTAATAAATAGGTATAGTAACTTGGTAGATTATTTGATAATTATTTTCTTTATATAAGAATAATCAAACAGAATAATTTGAAAACAATCAGCATTTTAACAAGTTATGAATTATAATAATACCTAATACTTTCACAGAAAAAAATCCACTAGGCACCAATCCAATACATTACCAAAAGAATAAGGAATTAAACATGAATATTGAGAAATTATACCAAAACACCTAGGTACCTAAATAACTGATACCTAAGTTTGCTTGTGACAGAACCAGACACATGTAGAATCAATCTGTAATGACTAACCCTCATGTCTAAAATACGACTCCATTCCATTGATAGTATTAAATTGTATTTCTACAGACTAATAAAACTATATTTAAGGAGTGATGCTCTATTATAGTAATTGATAAGTTAGCTCATAGGCAGTCTGATAATGGCGTGTTTCGTTCATAAAATGCCGCATACGCAAAAATAGGTCATATCCCTGTTTTAGATCATCTTACTGGCCAGTATCCCAGATCCGCCTGACTACTGCTGCGCGAAAACACTTTGCAGTACTTCGTTGACAGCTTATTGGAAAAAAAAACGAAAGAAGATTTATATATTGAATGACTAGGTATAGTCGATTACCCAAGCCTCGAAAAAGGAAAATAAGACGCAGAATACCAACAAAACAGCCGGGAACTCACTGAAATTTAGAACGTATGTGTACCTGTTTACTTTTGTTGTCGATCCCATTCGCTTTCCCGTCGGGAACGTTGCCGTTGTTTTCCTCACTTTTCTCACTTTTCACTCCTTCTAACGCCATTTTCAAATGGTTATTTTATTCACTGTCATGCGAGAAATGCAATAATTTCTCCTGTTTCACCGTACATTCGAAAAATATCTCACAAATTCGATAACAAGCGAGCACTCCCATAGACAAGCCGTAACACACAAGCGCGGCGCAGCCGTCCGACGCATCGAGCGCGAATGAAGAAAAAAAACTCGCCGACTGAAACGAGAGGGACCGGCTAGGGCTTCTCGCCCGTTCAATGCAATCCAGAGAATCCATGAATCCGGAGCAAATATATTTTAATGATTGATTACGCTGATCCAGAGCTCCATATTAAAACAAAATCTTACTTTAGTTAGGTTCTTACTGGAGACGATTACAATAAAAACACAAAAAACAAGAATTTAAGTTCACAATTTAATAATTACGTTACGTTTCACTCGTAGACAACAATTTTGGTATGGTTTCACAAACGTTATTTGAACAAAGCGTTTGATGATTGATGAAAAATTAAATTGACATTACTCAAATTTTGCCGCCAAACGTCATTATTGTTGTCAAATTATAACAATGGACAAGACAAATATTTTTATCTCTATGGTCGCCAGTAGTTAACTCATTACTTAAAGCTAACATAGATGGCTCTTTACGCAAAGTAAAAAAACAACCCTGAGTGATAAGAAGAATAACTTGAATACATTTTCCTTGTTTCCGCTAGATGGCACTAACTATACATATTATACAAAACGACACTGAATGGGAAAATAAAATTTAATGTCTGAAATCCTCCTCTATGAAAATATACTATTCCTTTACTTAGAATATACCTCTCTATAAATTTGATCTGAGATACCTAGTAGGTACATACTAATTTAAATATTTTCTGCCTAATTTGAAATAAGTACAGTGACATTTTTTTTAATTTAAATATTGCCTGAAATAAAGATTTATTATTATTATTATTTAAACATATTTTTTTTGTCCGACTCCCTCAGACCGAAGCTTATGTTTTATGATGATAGAAAGATCACAGGTTCGGGGGGATACCGGATACGATGCCCCGTCTGGAAACGCCATAACTATTACTATGATTGTTAAACTGTGCTAGTACCTACCTCTTACCTACTAGACGCATACAGCGTCCCGGGATTTAAAAAAGGGTTGAGTACAGGTCATCCCTTGCCAGTAAAATGTGACTAAAAGGCCGTGAACACCAACTGGTCCCGGGTATTGTCGCCCAATCGTTGCAGTGCTAAAGGGCTCATTACACCTTCCTATATTATTTCAGTTTCCGAATTCAAATGGCCTTGAAATTCAGTTACTAAATTCAGGAAGGTGTAATGAAGTCCAGCATAACCTTATGAATGTTACCATGAGGATGTCAAAAAAAAAAGTCAAAAGTTTTTATTCAATGTTGAGGCTTAGATATAAGTCCTCTTATCGAAAGTCATTGCGAATCCACCGCTTCGGTAGGTATTTATAGTTGGGGAGAAGAAGCGGGCCAAGAAACTCCTCAACCCATTATTCTCTTAAACAATCAATACAATACAAAGTACAAGTTACATGGTTTTAGTGCTTTGCTGAGCTGCAGAAAATTTACACCAAACATCATTTTTATTCAAATATTCATCTAACGTCTCTGGATAGCAAAAAGAGGTTCAGAATAGACTTCATCCAGTTGTGTTTACAACGGCCTGTTGATTACTGTCCAGAGTCCGTATCCTGCGACCATTGCTTTATATCTGTAGTAGATAACGGTCCTTATCAATCGTTCACTAATTGTTGGACAGTCGAGGAAATAAGTTATAGAGAAAGGTATAGAATCTAATATCCTGTCAAAAATGAGGTTGCCTATTTGTGTCGCCCTTTACTATGAAGATAAAATAAGTACCTACTACCGATCAGCTTCATGACCGTAATGTACTTCTACACTATCTACATTTACACTAATAATATAATATTTATAAAGAGGAACGATTTACATTTTAGTAGGTAGGTATTCTTGTATGTTTGTAACGAATAAACTCAAAAAAACCTGCTTATCACCTATTTTGACACTTGTGGCGATAGAACACGTAATCATGTAATTTTAATGGGCGTTTACCTAATTACTGACTTCTTCGAATGAGAAAATATCCATAGGCTGCTCGGGTTGAAGATTATAAATGTATATCCCAACTTTTCATTTTCCTCACAAAGCTGTAGAGCCAGTAAACAGCCACTCCCAATAATGTTATTTAGTTCATCGTTTTCTGCGGTAAAATTTAGTCATACTTCGATAATAATAAATAATATCGTATATTTTCCCTGTAAGTACATAACACATTAATGCTGGTATGGCAATAGTACGCAGGGCAGTTGTTTAGTGATGCACTACGCGATCACTTCATTTAAACGCTTGCGGTCATATGATAATTATAATTATTAAATAAATTTTACTTAAACTAAAGTAAATTAATTAGAAGTGATGAATTAATAAATTAATTAAAGGTTCATTCTAAGTGATTTATAACTATGGACTTTACAAGCTAACGAGTTTATGTTAAGTGTTTAGTACAAGGAAAAGTTAAAGTTTCAAATAAGAAAGAAAGTAGTAAATAAAGTGAAAATGATTAAGTGTAAGTAACTAAGTATTACGTATAAATTTAATAAATATCAGTCAATATTAATAAGTAACCCATTTTACTTCCAGAAAAGTAAGCTTTCCATTGCTGCCGTAATTTTCAAAACAGGTCCATGGTTTCGGAGCTTATTCATAACAAACAAACAAACATAAAAAAAAATCTTTCCTCTATAAACCTAATATTATAAGTAGGCATTAGTGTCTCAGAGCATTTAACCAATCTTAAATGCTCTAGAAAACCTGCATACCTAAGTCAAGTTAATTAAAAACTAAGTAAGTATATCATGTTCACAGAGTAAGTACCTACAATACAGTATCATGTTACAGCTTCTGTAATGTAATCTACATACTTATCTACTTATATTTTTAAATAAACCTCATAAATGTACCTATATAACTTTGAGTTTTATCATTTAATATTGTATTATTGAATTGTATTATTTCTGTATCTATTCTAATGTTATAAAGAGGAAAGATTTGTATTTTTGTATGCATGTTTGTTACGATTAAACTCAAAAACTACTGGACCGGTCTTAAAAATTCTTTCACCAATGGAAAGCTAGAATATCCCTGAGTAACATAGGCTATATTTTATTCCCGTATTCCCACAGGAACGGGAACTACGCGGGAGAAACCACGCAGAACCGCTAGTACCTAATAAAAAGAACTTTGTATAGCATATATTAGGTATCTAGGTACTTATGTAAATTATGAGTAGCTACCATTTTTTTTTCTACCTACCTTATCTGTAATAAATATTGAAGATTTTAAGTAACGTTTTCATTGCAATTTTTATTCAAATAAAAATATAAAAAAAATTGTAACTTAGGTAAAGTTACCTAAGTTACAATTTTATAGTTCTATAATGGTATTTAACTATTCAAATTTATGGTCAATCTTTATAAGTGCGCGCCCCAGAACACAGTTAGCCTACTATCACTGTGTAAATGAGACATTTTTATATCGCTATCTCTTTATCAAACGAGCACGCACAGTCAGAAAGTAAATTCATATTCTTACTTTGACATAACGACATAATATTAAATTTATTATTATCAGAGGTAACTATATTCTGACTAGAAAGAACATCAGTGATAGCCTTACGGTTAAAGAGCCTGCTTCACATGATGAAAATTAGTAAGGCTCGGGTGCGACTTCGAATCCTGGCATGTACCAATGAGTTTTTCAAAACTTACGTAAGTACATATTTATCACTAGCTCGTCGGTGAAGGAAAACATCGTGAGGAAACCCAACAGGTCCCTGAATTAATTCTGAGACATGTTTAAAAGACCCGGTCCGGCGATGGGCTCACCATCACGTTTAGGGGTCCAAAGAATATCTGGTGAAAATTGGGTAGGTATATCCAGAAATGAAATACGTCTGCCTACCCCCTCGGGGATAGAAGGCGTGAGATATTTTTATTCTGACTAATAGCTTATAGACAGTAGGTAGATACAATACTCAAGAAAACACTTAATCTTTACCACTGAAAAGCTACATCGTCTACTCTACATAATTATTTTCTATTTCTAATATTTTGTGTCACCAGAAAAGACATATTTACTTACGTATGTATGTCGCGTCCATCAATGAATTCAATGATATTATTTACTAGCGGGTGCCCAGCGGCGTTGCCCGCGTTGATCCAGTTTATTCCCGTTCCCGTGGGAATTTCAAAAATCCCTTCATAGTGGTCGCCTACGACATATTTAAGACACCTACATACCATATTTCAAATAACGGGTGCCCAGCGGCGTTTTCCCGCTTGGATTTAGTTTATTCCCGTTCCCGTGGAAATTTCCGAAAATCCCTTCATACCAATTTCCTATGACATATCAGACACCTTCACCTTCATACCATTTTTCAAGTTTCTAGGTGTTATCGTTGCGGAGTAGTACGTATTTCTCTTTTTAACCAGTTTTTTTTATTTTCCCGTGGGAATGAGATATTTTCCTGGAATAAAAAGTACCCTAGATGTTGACCCGGGTACTCAGTTATCTCCATACCAAATTTTATCAAAATCCGTTCAGTAGTTTTTGAGTGATGCGTGCACAACCAGACAGACAGACAGACAGACAGACAGACAGACAGACAGACAAAAATTCCAAAAATTGGTGTTTCGGTATCTATATCGATAACTATATACACTACCGTTAAAATTTTCAAAAAATATTTAATGTACAGACACGGCCCCGTTAGAGTTTTATTATATGTATAGATTAGAATAACTAGGTCCTTAAACAACAGCCATAATTAATTGAGAATATGTAAGTTACTTTATTATAACGAACATAGCAAAAACCTTAGTATACTTACTTAGTTTCGAGATAATAACATTTATTTCAAGCTATTTAGCCCATAGTTGTTAATAACAATGATCTTTTACAAACTACGTTAGTGGCATGACCATAATATTCTTATCAATTAATACCTAATTATTTAAAAATTGTACCTTCTTACACTATAGCAAGTGTTTATGTACAAAAGAATAATTGTAAAGATAAACAAGTTGAATACCATCATTTCATTTATTACTATAAGTAGGTCTTATCGGTCAAAACGAAAAAGACTATGCAGAACACATTAGGTAAATATGTATGTATGTACTACATATCTACTTTCTTGCTTACGAAAATAAAATTCCTTGCTGATTTTAATTATTATGATATACTATATTAATAATAATAAACCTTTTTTGTAGTACTAAAGGCTATGCTAATAGTAGAGGCAATTGTCGAATTGCAGCATTCGAGAAAAAACACTCTACCTAATGCAACATTAAGCTTGTTCCAGTGTTGTGTGTGTTTTTCCGGAATGAAAGTAACTTATTTTATTTATTTATGTTTTTTCGCAATGTGTAAACTAATAGTCCTGTCGGTCCCCCGGTGTAGCCGCGAGAAGGTAACAAACAACCATACAGAGAGAGTCGATTTCGAATTTATAATATTACCTGGTATTATAGTATTGGTTAAATATTGACCCTTTAATTATTTAGAAAATGAGCTTTTATCGTAAGACATGATGTTAAAACGAGCTGACCCTTGAATTTTTTGTCGGTTCTTCCCGGTTGGAACCAGCAACTCGTCGGTGGATAGTCGGCTGTTTACATTCAGCAAATCTCCATGTACGAGTTTAGAGTCTCTTGTTATTATACTATTGACGTTTTTAAGTGTAATTTTTTCCTTATAACAGAATTAGAGTAATATTTTTCCCTATTTCAGAAATAGATGAATTTCAGTTTGATTTGATTTAAGTATGTACTACATAGAACGCGCCAATAGCAGGCCGAGTTACATAGAACGCGCCAATAGACGGCCGAGTTCTAAACCGCGCTATCGAAGTTTTCTAATGAGTTTGTATAAATACAACTGTCCAACATCAACCGTTGGACCGCGGTCCACAGGCACGATCACCTCGCCTGGCGGAAAATCTTCTCTTTTCACGATGGAGGAGCATTCCACCTCCGCTCCTCCATAAGTAGTTCAAATTATCATTGTTTTCTTTTTCGTATATGGTATCTATTTCAATTTAATAATATCAGTTACCTACCTACATTTAAATATACATTGACTTCAAATGCATCTGCACTGCAATTGCATTGGACAAATATGCCTACCCATTAGCAGTTATTGCGAGCAATTGTCCACAAGGCTGGCTCTATTACCAACTATCTAATTGATTGACACAATATTCTCCTCTAGCTTTGACTTTCTGTCTGTACTCAACATACAAGTATCTATCTATTTCGGGCATACAACACGAAGTAACTATTCTCTAATCTGTGATATAACGATTATAAGTAATTAGAGAGATAATGCTAGCCAGGTCATTAACTCATCAAACAAACGAAATATCTTTTCAGCATGTTTTTAAAAACTAGCTACTTACATCATGGACATCTCTATTAGATACTTAATCTATACACTTTTGTATTAATCTATAAACTATTTACTAAATAATTTGATTTAAGAAGGATGATGTGAATAGTATTTAGGTAGTTAATACAAGAACAAAACAGTAGTTTTCGAGTGATATCTGAGAGTTTCGCATGGTTTTTTTCTTACATTTCACCTTGAGATGAACCCGAGTCAAAGTCTACAGAAAAGACACAAAAATCCGTCCTGTCTCTGTTTAAAATTTAGCTAAGTAGGTATTATATTTTTTTTTAAATACGAATTTAAAAAAAAAACTACATCCAGAAACAATAAATATGGCAGATGAATATTCAATCAAATAATAATAATATCAATGTCAATCTTATTATCTATTGTGTAACAAAACAAAAGCTGATAGTACTGATAACCGTAACCCCGTCATTGAGACATTCAGTCGATCTGTAGACATCGCCGACAATACCACGCACATTGCTTTTCTACTAGACCAGCTGTAGGTAAGTTTTCGTAATTGTATTTTAGCCTTATTTTAGCACATAGTTAACTCAGTTTCAGAGAGAAGATCCAAACGAGAAAATATTTCACTATTCAAAAAACATAATTATTTTGCATTGATTAGTTTAATAATTTATAACACATTTGCTCGTAAAAGGTGTCTTATTTCACCAATTTCAATATCGTATTGTATCTCATTACGCCTAAGTGCAGTAATGTAAAGTAAAACGCACGGTTTATCAAGATCCTCCATCTCAAAACGAACTGTACTTTTTAAAATCTTTACAAAGAGTTTTTATGTCAAAAAAGTTGTCAACATTTTATAATTAAAATTAACTTTGGGAGATAAAATATAATAAAGAAACATTCATCTACATAATTATAAATTTTTTTTTTGACAGTAAATTACAACCAATTAATCTGTAACAAAAACACAAAAATATAAATTTACTTTATTAGTAATACTGGCTGTTTTTTGTGTCTTTGCCTAAAAAAAATGCTGATGCGCGCGCATCGCTAATTTGTGAACAAGTAAAAATTATTCCACGCGCTTTTTCTTAACGCTGTGTTGTTTTTATTCGTTTACCAAAGTCAGAGTTTTATTTTATGTCCTCGCAAATGTGTTATAAAACGTCGTATGACATACGTGCGCTTTGATAATTACAGCCTCTGCATACCTACTTGTAACCCTCGCCTACGGCTCGGGCTAGCAATATCGCTTCGGCTCTAATTTTCAACTTACCGCACTTATATCATAATGTACTATTACGTACTTCGACTGTCTTACTTAATGACAGATTAAAAAAAAATATAGATTTTTTGTAGCTGAAATTTAATAAAATCGCTGAAAAATAAAATTTGCAATACCTATCTCTCTCTCTTGGTATATCATAATGCATAGGTAGAGTAGACGATTACGACTTTGGTTACAGTTCGGTTAAGTTTCCAATAACTTATCATAAAAATATAAAATCATAATTTTTGTATGCTTGTTTGTAATGAATAGTCTCCGAAACTAGTGGTCTGATTTTAAAAATTCATTCTCCAATGCAAAGCTTCCATTTTGGGAATAACATACTATCATATTCCCACGGGAACGAGATACACGCAGGTGGAATCAAAGGGAACAGCTAGTCTATAATATGTGAATAATCTCTACGTAGGTACCTACCTACTAAAGATTCAATAAATTTTTTTTAGTTTCGGTTGCGGAAGCCATGAAAATCGGGTTCATCGGAGGGGGCAGACTAGCCTTCGCTTTGGCCAATGGATTTATATCAGCTGGTAAGTGTGCACGAACCTTCCTCGTTTTGTAAAAATCAGGGAAGACCAAGAGCATTAGACAACTAAGACAATATGTGGGTTTCTAATCGCGAATGCTATAAACATAATATTATAAACGCTAAAAAAGTATTCACTAACGCGTAGTTTTTAATACCTATGGGAAGGCGCCATGAAGGCGCGCGGACGTCTTGTTGATTGAGAGGATGATGATGACAATTGATCGTTAGACACAGAGACACCTAAATGTAGCTTTGTGTATACCTATGCATGTTCAGTGGACTTTCTTTCGCCTTTAGTTCGTTTCTTGAAGTTCTATAAAACCTTACAACATAAATAGTATTTTTCTCTTCTCTCCATAGCTGTTGAAGCGGATATATCTAATCGCTTGACGGCAATAAATCAACCTATAGTCACAGACTAAACTAAAAATAATAAAAACAATATCACGCCTTATATCCCCGAGGGGGTAGTCACACGTATTCCATTTCTGGAGTACTAAACTATTCTTCCAACACTTGGTAAAATAAATATTTTCATAACTAGTTTTACCCAACAAATAAATAAATAAATACCCGTGCCTGCATCCACGTCCCGGGATGAAAATTTAACCTATATTACCTACTTCAACTATCTCTATACTTTCCACAACGATCCATGGCTAATATTTTCTAAGAATTATGGACTAAGAATCATAGCTAAGAACACAAGCATTTATATTTATATGTTCATAATTATTTACAGGTTTATCAAAGCCTGAGGAAATTACAGCAAGCTGCCATCCATCCGATGTGGCGAGCGCTGAAGCATTCAAGGTAAACCGCAACAGCTTGATATAAGTAATACAAGAAATATAATCCACATTATTTGGAGCTCAAATACCTATAAACATATTTCATCATATCGACATTGCCCTGTAGATTGAGAAACAAATAAGAAAAAAATATATAAAGATTATGTGCCTGTGATATACTTACCTACATTATTAATTATTTTTTGTAAAATAATAAAAACATTGTATCGCCATACATTACATAAAATCATACCTGTTTATGCTTAGGGTTCGATTTCAATTCTTTTCTTAAAATCCGATTAACTAAATTATTTACTTATTTTTTTTATTACAACTCGACGGTGACGGAAAACTTCGTGAGGAAATTCGGAGGTCTCGGAATAGGTTTTGATTTAACAGCAATCCGGCGCTACGTTTACGGTTTATTTCCAGAAATACCTCTGAGAGTTTAAACTGTCCTCGATAATATTATTATTATTCCCACTAGAACATTCGAGAAGTCGCATGAATCAAAAAGAGATTTTTCCTGTTATCCAGGGTATTGGTGCTTCAACGGCATTTGAGAACAAATCGGTAGTGGAACAATCCGAAGTGGTGATCGTATCCGTGAAGCCAGAAGTGGTGGTGCCAGCTCTCCAAGCCATAAAGGACGTGCCAGCCGCTAAGAATAAGCTGTTCATAACCGTTGCCATGGGAGTGTCGACGGCAACCGTGGAAAAGGTACCTAACTTGAAATGATTTTGCCTCATTTGTGTATGATGGCTGACTGTTTTTTTTTAATTTATTTAACATCTTAACATAGGCAAAATATTATAATACATAGCATTTATAAACCACTAAGGTTTGCTTAATGCTATCAGCGTCTGAAATACAAACTAGGTAGGTATACTAACATACAGACTTCATACAGACTGGAATCGATGGGTACATTTCAAAGCCATTGAGAGTTCAGTGTGCTGCATGAAATAGGTCTTAATTAAGAGTAGATTTAGGTATCCTTTTACGATTAATTTTAGTACCCAAGTTATTAGGAAGGTTCTTAATCAGAATGATGTATTGACTCTGCGTGTTTGTCTGCTACCTCTTCCTTCAAGGCTAAACCAGTGGACCGATCTTGATCAAAGGCCGGACAATAGATACTACGATACTACTCTACATATTGAGGAATGCTTGCCACTCATCATATCGGTATAGTTTCTACAAAACACCATGACGTAAATGCGAAAGTATTTCTTCAACTTTTTCATAGCAAAACATTTCACAACCCACGATGGGTTGAAATTACATACAGATAGTATACTTCTCCTTACATAGTATATCTCTCTTTGGGTACCTACTCTATTATATTTTAAAGTTTGTAATTTAATATCGGTTTAAGGTATTGTTGCAGTAACTAGGTATTTCAAACTTTACAAATTATTCCTTATTTTATTACTTCATTTAATTTTTGGTTTCCTGTTGTGAATGTGATGTGATTATGGCTTGTTTTGGCCAACTAATGAATCGTCATAGTAACAACGACGATGGAGATAACAAATTAGTTAGGTGACCACCCAAGAAATGTGACTGATATTATAACTGGAACAGGTAAAATCTGTTAAGCATTGTAAGCCAATAAGACTGCACACAGACAGATAGACGGATTTTATATCAAGAGATACATATAAAATTATATCCACTTCCCTATCCACTTCAGTCTAATCCATAATAGTTTTCGAAAAAAAACTACCCTCTTCCAATCAGTCGAGTAAAAACTAAAAAAAACGTTCAATATAAAGGTAAATTTTCTGGGAGTAGGGGACATGGGTTATTATAATTTTTCCAAGTGTTCTATGGGTAGGTATCTAAGATGGGTTATAATTTTCCCTGGGAAACGGGACTTACGTGGGTGAAATTACGCTCGGAACAGCTACATAGTAGGTAAATAAATTAACATTTATTTCAGACTTTTATCCCATATAGCCAACGGTAACAATATAGGGGAATGACCATTGGCCCTACAAAATATTGCCTGAGATAGACAAAGACGAACTCTACATCTAAAGAACTATAATAATATTATTATGTTCTAGAGCACCATACGTAGAACTATGTGTTAAATCTTTTGTGCCATTAAATACAGTCTCGTTTTTACTACTTTAATCCTTATTTAATTGCTTGTTCTAGGTGTTACCGGCAGAGGCGCGAGTGCTCCGCGTGATGCCAAACACCCCTGCCCTGGTGAAGGAGGGGGCTGCGGCTCTCAGCCGAGGCTCCAGGGCTACGGCAGAGGACGCCCAGCTCGGAGCCAGGTTGTTCCGCGCCGTCGGCACCTGCGACGAGGTCCCAGAGTACCAGATGGACGCCATCACTGCGCTCAGCGGTAGTGGACCCGCTTACGTAAGTCTTGGGCTTTATGAAGCAGATTTATTGCCCAGCGGCGTTGACCGTAATTTATCGTTCCCGTGGTAATTTCCTAAAATCGCTTCTCAGTACTCAGTTACGTAATTTATGGAGCCTTTGGGCAACATTTCATGCTTCTAGACATAGAGGTTTCGGTTGTGCGTTGATCAATCAGATAATCAGCCAGTCAGACGAGTACCTATTACTACATAGATTGAGTGATTCAAGAGGAAGGTTTTAGTATCAGCATTGCCCCGTCCAAAGCCGGGGCGGGTCGCTAGTATGTAATATATCGCAGGGTTATTGTAAAAATCATGATATTACAATTTTACTAATGGTATTATAATTGCGCGGACTTTTATCAATCGTCTGTTTAACATACAGCTACAAAATTGTTAAAAGGACACTGACTGGTCAGAATGGCACGTTGGTCAGTGAATCGACCAATCAAAACCAACTGTCGCTTCTCACAAAATCTAAGTTCCTGCGATGGAGAACGTGTGGCACAAACATGAATGCTATCAAACACTTACCTAGTCATGTTTCAGGGACTGGAATCTGGATATACCTAATCTAGGTATTTTTTTTATACTAAGAGATATGCCCAGTTATTTTAACCCGTTACCGTCTTCCAGATCTTCATGCTAATAGAGTCTCTGGCGGAGGGCGGCGTCCGATGTGGGTTGCCGCGAGATTTGGCGCTACGGCTGGCAGCGCAGACTACCCTGGGTTCAGCCGCCATGCTGCGCGTGGGAGGACACCCTGCTGCACTCAAAGACAATGTAACCAGCCCCGCCGGATCCACTGCTGAGGGCACCTACCACTTGGAGCAGCATGGTCAGTTGACTTGCGGATAAGAATAGATAGGATATGAATAGACAGGATATGAATAGATATTAGGATATGAACAGACAGGATATGAATAAACAGGATGTGAATAATAGTATGTGAGCAGATAGAATATGAAAGATACTAAAGTACTGCTGGGCTGATCAGTTGATAATCCATCAATCAATGTCCGATGGGATTTGGAAAATTAAAGAACTTTCATTTCCTATTAAACCCCACTAAAGGAAGTGTTTTTTTTATTGCTTATGAATGTAACCTATACGAGGAACTAAGGACCTACCTACTAATGCAAAAACAGTTTTGAGAAGGTTTAGCCAGAATCTCTAGCCTAAATAAATAAATAAAATTGCCTTATTATGGATATTACAAACATTACATAGGTATTAAAGACATTTTTCTGTTTATCCCACAGGGTTCCGTGCTGCTGTCATTGGAGCCGTTAAGGCAGCCGCCGATAGGTGTAAGGTCGTTAATGCACAACTAAATGACTAAATAAATTGGATAAACCTATGTTAAAAAAAAATGATTTTTAATAAATACTCTTATTGTAAGTTATTTGGTATTTTTCGTTCAGTTCACATTTTTTTTATTTAGGTAGGTACAGATGACGATACAAAGTCAGTAGGTAATAGGTACCTATCTATCTCTAGCTCTCGCCACAAAATAAATTTGTACTTACTTAGGTAGTTACCTTTGTGGTGAGAGAAATAAAGATATTATTTATTTATCTACCTACGTACCTTTCTATAGTCAGAGGCCCTTAGAGGGAATATGTGAGACCCATAGCTCAGCTTTCGGGTGCTAGTGCTATTACTTGATACATTGATTACCTATACATTATACATACTCATTGATAATGATACCTACCTAGGTCTGCAAACATTTAACCATACATACATACATAATGCTCACGCCATTGTCCCACAGGGGTAGGCAGAGACGATGGATCGCCACTTTGCTCGATCTCTGCATACTTCTTTCGCTTCCTTCACATCCATAAGTCTTTTCATGCACACTCTTTTATTCTTCGCACTCCGGACCCCAGCCTTTTGAATTATAAAACATTTAACCATCGCAACTATAACTGTTTGCATAAAAGCAATGGCTTTGGAATCTTATTTCAATATCATAAAGTTTAATTTGAAGTGGTAACTATTCGTCCATTAGGTACCTGGCTAAGGGTTAAAGATTAATCATTTCTACGGATCAAATATCTAAATCAAAAGATCCAATGTAATAAATAAATTATAAATTTGTAGGTTCTTGCCCCATTTTAGGTAACTATTGAGGGCACGGAGAGAGCGGATTCGGGATAGCTAAAGTGAAGTAAAGGAGTGAAAAAAAAAATATAATGTAGGTATAATCAAAGATAAAAATAACAATTAGGTAGATACCTAACGGTTGAAATTCGTCTAGATTAAGCAACCATTAGAAGTTTTAAATTACATTATAGTTTTAAATTAAATTACATTATAACGACAGCGCCATCTACCAAGAAATTAATAGATTTCATTAAGCCGTTTCGTAAAAAGTGTCATCTAGTGGTTTTAATAAAAAATAAAAGGAAAACTACTCATTAGCGCCATCTAGTACAATAATTTTACAATTGGTGACCATAGACAATTTAGAAATATCCACGGGCGTTGGTGTGGTGAAACCTTTGGTTCTTAAAAATCTGACAGTTGACTGACAGATAGCTGTTTTTGTATCTGTGAAAACCAGTTTTGTCTTTCATACCTATCGTTTTCAACGGCTCCATTGTACAAAATATGTAAATCAAGAGGATATAAATCGCATTCAAACCGAACGTGAAACTTGCGACCTTGTGTCGCATCAATTGCTTGTGCTGTTATTGTTACGCCCGGTGCTTCTGTTTACTTGTTATCAGTGACAGTTTTGTGAACGCTATTCAGCCGCGTTTCCGAAGGTACAAACAGAAATAATATGCAAATTAAATTTGGTTGTGGCGCGAAGGATCCTTGGAATCGGTGCGAGGTGAGCTGACCTTCCTTCGGAGTAAAGAGTTCGGCCCACGCTGACCAATAAAGAGACTCCTACGCGGCGTCCAATGAAGCGATAGTGAACTGCGCTGTCGTAGCCATAAAAACTACAATGAGGAGGATGCCGGACGGCCTACTGACTGGCTCGAGTTATCAGCGCCTGCTGTTCAGTATACCATAAGTTTAAGTGAAGAATTGTCTACCTAGAGTGTTATATAGTGTTACCTTTCTTCCTGGTGCTCAGTTAAGGGGTTTTATTGTGGAGTGTTACCTGTTGTCTCCTGTTAACAACCAAAGCTACAGCTGGAAGTAAAGTTGCAGTGCTGGAGGTGTCAACAGCTGTTCGGGTATGTTTTTGTTGCCTTTTCTGATGTCTAATAGGATTCTTTTTAGGAAAAAATATCTGGTGACTATTCTTAAAATAGTTTAAAATTCCCTTGTGTGTTCAAAAATAGCATAGAGATGTGGAGTAGTCACTTAGACGACTAATAAATATTACACAAGTGCCTGTAGATAAAAGGAAGTGCTTTCTAACAAGATTACTTTTTAGGAAGGTTGGCATTATGTGAGCACATGTTTTTCTACATCATTGCCAATAATAAACTTGTATGACTAGCTTTTGAGTAAATATTTTAAAACTTTAATAATATGTATTGAGAAAAGTTTGACATTGAGATAAATTACTTTTAAAAAATAAATTAAAAAGTAAGAAATGGCCAGAGAAGATTTACAGTTTTAAAGTGCCAGCAACTACCACACTATGCTAGACCTGTCCTGAAGGAGTAAGCCGGTCAAGTAACATTTATGTGACATAATAGCTCATATTGCCCGCTGCTTACCAATTAAAAACATTTTCATAGATCAGTACATATATCTTTTTTTCCATTAATATTTATTTATTAAAAAAACACACAGTTGTAAACAATCACAAACTTGAATATTATAACTAATTGACCAAATATTTCCACAAACTAAATATTAATATAAAGATATTTTGAGATATATCTCAAGACATTACTATGAAATTGTTATGTTATTCATCACCTCTTTCTCAATCACATATTATATGCTTTTTATTCCAATAGTGCTCTTATTACAATATTTACAGGTAATTCTCATACACCATGGGAAATCTGCAGCCACACAGCAACAAGCCTACCATCAGATAAACTTCAATCAAAGTGTGTCAGAAATCATTCAAAATAAGGAAATCAGCGGGCTTCCTGTGCTACAAGCTGAGGATGGATGAGAGTGATGTCATTATATCATCCACCGAGATAATAAAAGGTAAGTCACGACCCCGATCTACAATATAATGTATTATCAACCCATTATAGCCCACTGCTGAGCTAGGCTAGACCTTAAACGTTAGGCTCACACATGAGGGAGTAAGAACCTTAATCTCACATTCAAGCCCCTCTTGGATTGTGAGATGATGTTAGACTGGTAGCCACGTAACTGTCAGAATATTTCAAGCCACCCAATATCTGACATGGCTTAACAACGACCAATTTGTTGTGAAGAACACAATGAAAACCGGGATACACTTAGGGTTTGAGTCATTTTGGAATTTAATTTTTTAAACATTTACTAAATTTCCATACATTAAAATTATTTTATTGCTTAAATCTGTTAATTGTCAGCATGCTCTAGTAAATAATTTCCAGATTGTGTGCTAAACTACCAGCCTAAACAGTTAAAAAAATATACTATAATCTCATACTAGCAAATTATGAATTTGTTATAAACTATGTTTAGTTAACCTAATTATGTAATTATCTAATTGATAGCTATTTATAAAAAAAAAAACTTCATTCAGGGTCTTGCTTGATAGCATAAATTCAAATTGATGGATGATAGTTGTTCACAAAATTTCTAAGAAGAATGTCCATTGCACAAGTTGCTAGGTATATCTATATGCAGATTGCATCTCACCTAGTGTGTAGACTTCAAAATTCATTTATTTTAGTATGTATATAAAATACACTTTGAAACATCAATAACAAGGCACGCTAAACTCGTCCATGAAGATTGGCTAAAAGTAAACAGCAGCCCATCTCTACCGATGAGTTGCTGGTTCCAAATGCAGTACACCGAGAAGAGCCAGCGAGAAACTCAAAGGCAGCCTAAATTACCCTAAGAAGGGAAACTAAATTGTCTGTAGGTTGACTAGTTAGACATTTGTTAACAACTGCCAGTATCGACATTTCAGCACTTCGCCTAACTCCGATATTTCTGCATTTAGGTTTGAATAATAATTAGTATGTTACAACAGGAAGTAAACCAAAATATTGATTTCGTGTAACCATTGATTAGGTAGGTCTAATGCCTGAGTACACATTTATTATAAAGGGTGGCTGAATATGTGTGTACTACCTATTTAAATTTTGTGTATTTTTTTTTCTTGCAAATGGCAAACGCTAAGATCTTACAGCTATCACCTATGATTCTTCTGAATGAAAATAAACAATAAAACTAAATATAAATCTATAACTAGTATAAATTTAAATAGTGCACTCTTATTGTGACACCCATTATACTTATTTATTCTGATTTAACCCCTTGTCAGTGAGCCAAACCGTCTAAGTAAAAATGGAAGGCTTCAAAATTTATAATAAACTAATCTGAGCATCGAATCAGACAAAACATGGCATAAAATTTCTCTAGGTTATTTTATTTTTTTAGTTAATTACTTTTTCTGCATGTACAATTTTAACAATATCTTTTGAATTTGCAAAATTACATAAATTGGAAACAGAAAAAATATTCAGAATTCTAACCCATTTGATGAAAGATATACCACCCCATGTATTGTTGTGAGAATACTGGTGACCTCGTGTTACCCATGATTGATCTACTGTGAAATTTACATCCATCCATTTAGATCCGTTTACAAATGTAATTGATTTGCATTGTGATGGATTTGCGATTGTTTGATGCATATCCGGACATGGAATTGGATGTTTGCTTGTAATTGTAGAAGCAAATGGTAATCAAATTATTTTAGTGCTACAATATACATGTATGGTATGTTGGTTTTGAACATCTGTTTTAGACATTGTTTAACTTTAAACCGAGTTTTTTAAATAATTTTAAATGTAAAATTTCTTTTATCTCTATCTCAGTTCAGTAGTGGTTTCCCACATGTTTCAATTTGTATACGAAATCACAAATTACTACTAAACTATAAATAACCACAGCCTTATCAGCCCTCATCAATCCGTCTGAATCCAATTGAAGCCATGAGTTCCCATGCGAACCCGCCGCGGATTGGGAGATGGTGTTAGGCTAGTCTAATGGGCATCTGTCAGAATTTTTCAAGCCTACCCTGCTCCTACTGACATGGCTAAAAGACTTGTAGCGACACTACATAGATCGCGCCAATAAACAGCCGAGTTCTACACCGCGCTACCGAAGTTTTCTAATGAGTTTGTATAAATACAACTGTCCAACATCTACGGTTGGACTGCGGTCCCCAGGCACGATCACCTCGCCTGTCGGAAGATCTTCCCTTTTCATGATTTAGGAGCATTCTACCTCCGCTCCTCCGTAGACTATCACAGTGCGTAAACACAACGACAACCGAGACCTGTTTATCGTGCCTTCCGAAACACGGTGGCGCGATATAATGCCACTAGGCGGTCACCCATTCACTTGCTTATCCAGTGTGATCGTAGCAAACACTGGGATCGGGCTACGAGCGCACAGAGGATGATCACCAACTATTGTGTTTTGGAAATATGTGGATATTAGCTAGTTACGAGTACATCCATGCGCATTTTTGTAACCAGTGCTTATACTTACTTGCTAGATTTCTTTTCAAAGTCGGCACAGAACATCGAATAAGTCTCATCTTATCAATGGTAACACAGTGACTTTTATGGCATAGCGAAATGCTTCCTCTAGATTTATAGAGTAACATCGCAATATGAGTACTTCCGTTTTTTATTATCTGTAATATTGTATGGTAGGTATATTGTATAGATATATATATAGCCTTGACAAACATTCAGTTACGAGTATGATACAGGGTGATCGTAACAAGAAGATTTATGCTCATGCTGTCATGTTTACGTCATTTTTATGGCTTATTTTATTAAGTGCACTTAAGTGGTTTCCTGTAGCTGGATTTGAGAGCTAGCTACAATACCTAGATTTATGAGGGTTGTTTTGTTGTATTTTGTAACTTTCGAGAGCGCTGCGGCTCTATAATTCCCGGTTCCTATATTCAACGAATCGTGGTTGTACTTCAGCAGCGGACCGTTTGTCAACTACGAGTAACGAACGGATAGAGACGTTCCTATATGTTTTCACGTCATCTACCTGCGACGAACGGTTGTAGGTAACCAGCTTACCGAAGCCCTCCGCTGCGTTTCGTTTTAGCAAAAATAGAAAAATTACGTTCTAATAAAAAATAAAGCAAAATATTTTTATTTTACATATTTACGGTAGTTTTATTTGTAAAACGTCCTTTTCTTGCACTATTGGATCTGATTTGCTGAAAAAGTCATTATAAATCGTTGAAACACAAATTATACTGTAATGAACGAAACGCAACTGAAATGTCCACACGCCGCTGAGCTATCTTGTCATCGAAGACGTTTAAAGAAAAAGTTTCTATCTCCTAAAGATAATAATTTTATTCCAATCTCTTTGCTTGTCATATTTGAGTCAACAGTTGCTTGAATCTGGGGGCACGGCAGTGCCCCTTGCCAAGTCAAGCAAAAAAGCGGCACGGCCGTACCATCCTTTTCTCGAAGCAAGCCATTTTCGACCCCCTATAACTTCGTTGTGGATCACTACATAGTATAAAACAAAGTCGCTTTCTCTGTCCCTATATCCCTATGTATGCTTAAATCTTTAAAACTACGCAACGGATTTTAATGCGGTTTTTTAATAGATAGAGTGATTCAAGAGGAAGGTTTTAGTATAAGCATTGCACCCGTGCAAAGTCGGGGCAGGTGGCTAGTAAAACTATAAGCCTACATTTTCAGTATCCAAGCAGGCATTGTATAAACACAGTATATTTCATCCAATAGGTAGTTTATTAAGAGTTATAACTAGTCAAAGTTTTCTAATTTTTTCACTGACTGACTGACCGATTATCAAAACTCTAATGCACTTCTAGCAGACGTAGAAGCTTCAAATTTAGAATACAATTTGTGTTTGGTGTAAAAATAAAGGAAAAACTCAAATATTTTGCAATTTCGGTCCAGGTTTCTAGATACACACACCAACTGCATATATAACTGTAATCAAATATAAATGTATAGGATTACAAAGTTATTTAAGAAGTCGAAGGTACCGGAAAGGAAATAAGTAGGACTATCTACAAAAAGAAATGAGATGCCATAGAAAACAGTTGTTGGGACATTGTGTCCCAACAATAATTTACTTAAATCACAAAAGATTTTTAATATTGATATGGTCACTATAAGATGTTGTTAGTTTAGCTAATTACGTAATAACTTAAGACAGAAGGTCTTTTAAGTAGGGACTGAATAAATTAACCGACATGGATCTTACAACTTTTTACGGTAAAAGAACTGAGTTGCGAGACTTGTTTTTTTTACAAGTTATGTTTTTTTGGTATTTTGTTTCAATATAAAACGAACATTTTAATCAAAATTCCCTACTTCCTCGTACATACCTGACTAAAAAGTAGGTACCTACTAAATATGTTATAATATTAACGGGGCTTGAGAGGCTTACAACAAAATAATAAATAATGGATAGGTAGGTATTACACCGGTATGGCAAAATAAATAATTGGTAACTTGGAATAAAATTGTTTAATAATGCAATACTCTGTAACACAATCACTTTTTAGAATTACCTACAACGATGACACATTGTATATACCTAGTGCATATTTGAAAGTTTCTTCAGCTAAATGTAACACTAATATCTAAATAGCTATCTAAATAGGATACAAAATTGATAATTTTGATACAGTGCAAATGTTTAATTTTCATTCCAATGAGGACCCCGAACAAGAGAGGCTGCTAAACCAAGCTGAAAAAAAGTGGTAACTCATTACTATAAATCTGATGTCAGTCTTGATATTTCTGTATAATTCGCATCTTGCATTATTTGCTACACTACTGGAGCATATAAAATATATATTAAATATTGTAGCATCATGAGCGGACCCAGGCCAACGGGCTACTACATTCATTAGCAACAAATTTGCATTGCATACTGCCTGCACATTCAAGAAAAAGTAGTCTTTCCGGTTTCTGAATTCCTCTCCACACACATCTCGCACTATACCACAAGCACATGATTTGGATACCCCAACAAAGTCAGCCACTGATAATAGCATAGTTCCCAGAGCATAAAATCGTAATGCCAATAGCTATTGGTGTAAAGGACGTATACCATAGGAAAAAATGTAGGTTCTTATTGTAAAGTATACATATCAACAATACATATTTGTTGCGTTACTTTTTAAACGTTTTGAGGTTTCAAATAATACCTATTACGTACCTGGCTCCCTTCACTGTTAAATAAGGGTATATTTCAACTAGTAACCGTTGAACAGAAGGTTTATCCAACCGAAATCTGAGTTGAAATTCGTATAAATACAAGGTATTGAAATGGACAACCCTTTTTTGGTAATTTCAGCGATTAACAAGTTCTTCATTGAACTCTCCCAGTCGGACAACATTTGTAGGTCACTCATTTCACTATCTGAATGAGACATTGTTATTTTTCACATCTTATGTAGTAAAACTACCAAAATTGTGGTTCACAACCGATCGAATTCGGGCAGTAACTAATTATCAAACTCCTAGTAACTTGGACAGCTAGTTGACTTGTCAAAAAATTTATAGGAACACTCTATCCTGTCATCTCCATACATTACCCTTACTATCCGTAAGTTGTAGCCCTCTCATCCGTACGTACCAAGCTGTCAGTAAGTTCGCTTACGAATAGTTTTTTATAGGAACACTTTTGAGTTACGCCTCGTAGATAATTCTACCGTCCGTAAGCAAAACGGTTGGTTTCTCGAATATAGGAACCGGGCAAGAGGATAGCTTTTACCCGCGGCTTCGCTCGCGCACGTTTATTTCACCCCCTTAGGGGTTGTATTTTGCAAAATCCTTTCTTAGTGGATGCCTATACTGTATACGCTATCCATGTGCAAAATTTCAAGTCTCTGCAGCGGTTTAGGCTGTGCGTTGATATATCACCAATCAGTCAGTTTATCATTTTATATACATATATAGATACAGTGACTAGGATTGAGACAGGCATGCTCAGGTGAATGAAAGCTGTCTAGCGAGACAAATATATAAGAGGATTTTGTGTGGCCAAGTCGGCAAAGGGCGACCTAGGCGTACTTACATCAATCAGATCGGCGATGTATTAAAGAAAAGTCAGATATAGAGTACCCGAAACCGTCGAGCATGTATGAACCGATTGATGGATGTAGGTGCGCTAGAGGTGTGTGGGGATCGTAGCTGATGAAGTTCTATTGTATCTGCCTACCCCGTCGCAAGCAAAGTGGCAGTAGCAGCGCGACTGCCGCGAACTGCTGTGAACCTTTAAAAGCTGGAGCAACAATGACATTTCTTTCTTGAAATCTACATAAAAATCAATGCCACTTTTCGTTGTTATTTTATAACTCAAGAACGGGCTCACCTATCCAAACCAAATTTTTAGGCTTTATTCGGACTATTTATCAGATGGTTTATATGAACTTTGCTTAAAGTCTGTCGAGTGGTTCTTCATTTATCACATTTTTACAGGACAGCGTCTGTCGGGTCAGCTAGTCCATTATAAGAATGAAGTGCCACACCCTAATCTAAAGAAGTCGCTCGACTGTAGTTGTGATAAGTAGGCATCTACTGCTGCCGCACTGCTTGTGATCTAATGTGAAGGAGCTCTATGGTTGCATGATGAATGCCGATAAATACGACGTACACAATGAACTCGGGACTTTTTTCGATCACATGTCATTGGTGTTCTTGTACTAACATACGGAAAAATATATTTGAATGTAATGTCACCTAGCTTGTAATTCGTTAGGACACTGTGTGTCTAATAATTTCAATGGCCTTTATTTTTTCACGAATCTCACAAAATAACTGGCTCTAAAATTTAAAACACATTATCACACCTCTACTATCTACTCTGTCCCTTTTACCTCAATTCTCTTACACCACGATGTTTGAGATAAAGTTATAAAGCTAACCCTTAGACTTAGTATTAGACTTAGTATTAGACTTAGTGTATTTTACAAGTTTTTACAACTTAATAAATTTTAAATAACTACATCCAACAAAATATAATACTTATATAGATAACTCTACGCCGCTCCATCCTGACTTGAATTATCCCTACTAATACATATTACGAAAGTAACTCTGTTTGTATATTACTTCTTCTCTAAACTGCTGAATTTATATTGATGCAATTATTTATTTAGTTATTCTGACTTATCGGCTATGTTGCTCTAAAGTTAAAAATCCGTTCTGAAGTTTTTGCGTGAAAGTGTAACAAATGTCCCTGGATCCTCACAAACTCTTGCGATAATAGTTTTATTTTTATTTAGGCAGTAACAAGCAATCTAACAGCTTACTAAAGTAAAAAAAGTATATAAAAAGTATACATAATATTAGTAGGATGCTTTGAATCATAGGTACTATGAAACCTGCAAACTCAAATCTCATTACGTGATCGCTAAGAGATATGTCGCGCCCACGTGAGTGACGTATGGGACTCAACGAACCTTGACAATGTCTGACTTAATATAGGTACGTATAGGACACTATGGGACGGTATGTTAGCTTTGCTTTGACGTCTGTCTATTTGTTTATGACTATGCCACTGGTTGACAGGTGGAGTAGTAGTATTTACTGACTGTACCTATTCATTAATGAACTTGAATAGATGCATTTTACAGATTAGGTACCTTCTGCAAAATACATCTATTTAAGTTCATTAAAAAAATATTCAGAATTAAGAAAGAGCAATAATAGTGCAATTTTCAAAGTCAGAAAAACTTAACTCATATTCAAAATAGCTGAAATCGATTAAGTAGTCGATACTGAACACACTAATTTCAGAAATTGGGCTTATTCTGTTACATAATGTATACAACACTAATTGAACTTTGCCACCATTCTAGCTTCACTCTTCTTACGTTCCCTTCTATTGCTATTTTACTCTGGGAGTACCTAGCCGTGTGCTCCACGGATTTTGGAAAAATTACCATGACCCCTATTTAACTATCTAAGGGGTCGAATTTTTAAAAAATGCCTCTTTTTTCATGTCCGTTATATTTGGAACTTGGGTAATTAAATGCTTCTAGAACTACTGGTTTATTTTGTGCGTTATCTATAACTCAAGAGTACATGAAGCTTACACTTGTAGTGCGGGTCTGACCTCTAACGCGATTTTAATAAGAACGTTACAAAGTCCAATATGTCAAGCTCCACGTGCGCTTGACTGTACATCTGTACATCCTTGTATGATCTTTGATAATCAAAGCTTTTACAATTTTGCAGTTACCAAATAAAACGCATTTAAATGCTGCAGCACTTTATTAATGACCGTTTCTACATCAAAACGAAGTATTAATCTCGGTGCTAGGGCAGTCTACAGAAATAGCCAGTAATTTCCGTGACACGCGATAAAGGTGCGGTCCGAGTGACAGCAGCGCGCGACCTTGGTTACGTAAGCGATGCAGCGGGGCGTGGTCCAAGGACGAGATGACGCGATTCGCGGGTTTCAGTTATCATGTTCGGATAATTTATGAAAAAATAAATTTTAGGTAATTTGGATTATTTATTTTTTGTGTTTCATAGTAAGCTGGAATCTGGAATGTAATGTAGGTAGGTTTTAAGACGTGGACACCAATTAAGGGAGGTTTTTTTTGAGATTCTTATGCCAGAAAAATGGTTGCGTGCTGGTGTTGTATAGGTATTCTAGCAGATCATATTCTAATAGCATGACCTGTACATGAACCAGTGCACGCGTCTATTTATGACGTAGGTATGTTATGGTCAAAGAAGTTGGAAGAAAAACATTATCTTTCCTAAGAAATTGTTTCTTTAAACGTCTTTGTTTCTGGTATTTATAGACCGTGATTTTAGTGCAAAATAAGATTGTTTAATTTTCTCATCCGCTCGTGGAATAGGATAGGTGATGTTCAGAAGTGAATTCAGAACTGCTCTCAATTGGTAATAATAACATTTTATTGCTGGTTTGTAGTAAAAATCACAAGTAGGTAATTTATCACACTTCTTATTACCTATTTTTTTTGGATTCCCCAGTTTTATTGCTTATTAATAAGGTGTGGTCAACTTTTTATGCAGTTTGTTTATACTTTTTTGCAATCCAATGCAGCACTTAGAAAATAACAATATAAATATGCAAGTTTAAAAACTGGTTCTACAATAATGTGGTCACCAAATTGAATAATAAAAAAATGTTCTCGTGTTTCAATCATCTTAAAGTTTTACCAGTTTTATAAAATGTAATCGAATTGTATTAGTTTGCAAAAACACCAAAGATAAGTAATAAAAGTTAAGCTTTTTTTTAAGACATCTTTAATTCGCTGTTAACTCTATACCAAAGTATTATCTGTTCATCTCGGTTAAATCCACTATAAGGTTGTCTGCAAGACATTGCTTAACCCTAAATCGAATACAGGCATGTAACTTTTTTCATTGGTTTTGAATTCTATTATTAAAATGACAAAGTTCAAATTGTGGTAGGAACTTGGGAGCGATAAGAGCGCCCATTGTACTGTTTCTCATTGGGTCACTTACTTGTATCAGATACTAGGTGTTCCCCGCGATTATACCCGCATAAGTCCCATTTCCTTAGCAAATTATAGACCCAAAAAAAGTTAACGATTTTTTAAAATCGAAAATGTCTAGTAGTTTTGGAACCTCTTTATTACCAAGAAACAGAAAAAAATAAAACAAATCTTTCCTCGTTATACTTAAGAGGCTCTCTACTAAGTCTTTAATTTCAGTAGTTTCGGGTGAGCGTTATATACAGGATGTCCCAGAAGTCAACGATAAGCCGGAAACCAGCTATAGGCCTAGTCATGAGGGTAATCAGAAAAATATTAAAAAAAATCTATGTTCTTTTTTCAAAATGTTATGAAGGTTTAAAAAAAATCCTAAAAACTGACACTCTGTAATGAACTTTCTTGTACCGTGACTGTAAATATTTACTTTTTGAATATTTTTTTTCTGTAATGCTATAATGAATAGCTGTGCTACAATTTACAATAAAAAAAAATACATAACTGCCTCACTTTTAAGTAAAAAGTTAAATTTGTTTCCAACATTGAATTCTAAATAATTTCATCAACCAACTTAAACCAGCTGTACTGTAAAAAAAATGTATGGCTACTATTTTGGCAAGTATACTTAAAAGTTGACGCATTTAGTCTAAATTCTAAAATGGTATAACACATGCTAGGTTTTGTTATAGTTGAGGCATGAAAATTTTTTTTCTCGATGAATCCGGATTCTATGCCAATCTAATTTAATGAGGTGAAATGTTGGTAACGCAACCTTAAGTCTGCAGCTGACCTGAACTAAGCCTTTTTATCCTCTTTCTTAACCCTCCTTTAAAGTAATGATACTTAAAATAAGTTTGTGTAGTATTTTTTTTATTTAATGTGGTATGTTTTACAGCATTTTTATAACAAATGTTCAAACTGTTTTCCTTCAGCTAATATGCACGCTCTACATCTCCTTAAAAATGATCGAGCTATGCGCCGGGCGTGACGTTTGGAATTGATTTGTTCAGCGGCTTCTGAGATTCTTCGGCGCAGCTCTTCTAATAATCTCTCTGGGTAGTCTCAGGGAAGCAAAGATTGTACTCGTTGTACATGGAATGGATGCAGACGGTTTTTTTTTTCAGAATACGATGTGCACTGCTTTTACGTACTCCAAGGCTTTCCTCAATTCCACGTACGGATATACTTGGATTTTCTTCCACAGCTTGCATGACTTCGTCCTCGTAGGGCAAGAGGGGCCTTCTTTCACCAGCCATATGATCAGGGAATCGACCTTCGGATAATGATCGATGCAGATTAATAAAAACTCGGTAATCAGGATGACGCTAAGTTTGGGTATCTCTCGCGATACACCCTAGCTGCAGCATTGGCGTTACATAAGCATTCTCCGTAAATAAGATGCATGTTGGCGTACTCCTGTACGGTATATCTATTTGGCATGATAACTTCACTTTACGAACTCGTAATTACACGCAAATAGCTAAGCAACAGACTCCAAAATCTTTACTTCTGGGACGGATTTAAATCAAAGCCATCAAACAAATGACATAAACAAAAGATGTACGAATAAACAAAAATCCCTGTTAGGTTCTCTTTTCAAAATTATGAGTCCGTCTCCATTCAAAAAGATTTTAACCTAGATTTACCTAAGAAGGTTGCGTTACCAACATTTCACCTCATTAAATTAGATTGGCATAGAATCCGGATTCATCGAGAAAAAAAATTTTCATGCCTCAACTATAACAAAACCTAGCATGTGTTATACCATTTTAGAATTTAGACTAAATGCGTCAACTTTTAAGTATACTTGCCAAAATAGTAGCCATACATTTTTTTTACAGTACAGCTGGTTTAAGTTGGTTGATGAAATTATTTAGAATTCAATGTTGGAAACAAATTTTACTTTTTACTTAAAAGTGAGGCAGTTATGTATTGTTTTTTATTGTAAATTCAAAAATACAATATAATACAGAAAAAAAAAATTCAAAAAGTAAATATTTACAGTCACGGTACAAGAAAAATCATTACAGGGTGTCCGTTTTTAGGATTTTTTTTAAACCTTCATAACATTTTGAAAAAAGAACATAGATTTTTTTTTATATTTTTCTGATTACCCTCATGACTTATCGCTGGTTTCCGGCTTATCGTTGACTTCTGGGACATCCTGTATATATCAAAACGAAACGGTGGTACCTTGATAAGGAAACCAGGATTTCATCCCAGATTTCCTGTTGAAATAGTTTTTTTTTTGTTTAAAATTATGTAGGTATTAAGTATATTATTCACAATGGAGAGTTGCTACTTACTTAACTCTTGACTTAAGCCACACTGCTTAAATCCGGTGCACGAAAGTGCTAGGTGCAATAATTATAGCTGTCCAAACCTTCGTCTTACTGAAGTAAGCCTTTGAAGTTCAGGGTTCTTCAGACAGCTTACATTAACTTCCTAGAGTGTACTAGGTAATCTCCTTGACCTATCGGTTTAGTCTAGATTGGAAACAAGCAGGCAATACTAACTATCTCTACATAGTATAAAATAAAGTAGCTTCCCCGCCGTCTGTATGTTTAGATCTTTTAAACGACGTAACTGATTTTGATTCGGTTTTCACTAATAGAGCTTGACACGAGGACGGTTTTTGTATATCATATAGACTAGCAGCGCCCCGCGTTTCGCTTTCGCGTTTATAATATTAGTAGGATTAGGAAATAGTGGTAGCTGGATAGGTATTTATCTGACTGCGCCAGAAGAACGGTAATGTCTGTTCGAATGTATGTATGTATGTGAGTAAATTTCTGAAGCGCCACGTGTAGCGTAAAAACAAATAAATAATTTTGATCAATGCGGTAACGATACAGAAGGAATTTAGATGTTGACAATCAAAATTTCACCTTCATTTTAGCATCAGTAGGGGCACATATATCCGACAGTATTTCTTCTTTAAATAATCTTCAGTAATATTATAAAGAGAAAAGCTTAGGGTTTTTTTTGTAATGAGGCCCCGAAAATAATGCACCGATTTTTGAAATTATATCACCAAAGAGGTTGGAAGAAAATCATTGTCTTATTTTTTTAAACGTCTTTGTAACACACGAATGGGAAGCTTACTTAACTCGGAGTTACACGGGCTATAATTTTCCCACGGGAACGGTACTTACTTGAAATCACCTACCAGCCTACTATTACTTGTGTAAAATTGCTATTTCTGATCAAAGCATAACATGATATAATATCTGTTGTATGTCAGTACATGGTATCTATTGGACATTTTTAATATACGCTTCGTTTATCTATTGATAAAAATTAAGTGCTTTATAAAACCTAAGTGCCGGATAAATGAGTGAAATCGATATATTTTTTTTAGTACCAAGAAAGGACTTTTGGAAATTCCCAGGGGAACGGGAATAAACAGGATCCGCGCAGGCAACGCTGCTGCACTTCCTTTAGTCCAAGATAAAGTTATGTAGCTGTAATAGCACATAAATTTCCAAAAATATCCTAACATAAATGTCAATTCTAATATTATCGTTTCATGTTACTCGTATATAATTGTCTAGACCATTTTCTTTGATACAGTCAAGAGCAAGTCAAGCTTTACACTAGTAAGAGCAAGTCAAGCTTTACACTAATAAGCTTTACACAAGTTTAAGGTGAGCTCTGATTTATACTGCGCGCCATAGAATACAGGGCCGGTTCAAAGTCCAAACTGTCAAGGTTAGCGTGCTCTTGACTGTACCACCCAAATAATATGATGTACGTCTTGCGAATAATGGTTTATGAATTTATCGAATTTAGATTTGCAAATCATCAATTGATCACGCGAAAGTACTGGATAAGTTTAGTTGTAATATTTTTTCAAGAGTTGTACTGTTTTGTTGAGGGTTCCATTGTAGACCTTATGGAGGAGTGGAGGTGGAATGCTCATCCATCGTGAAAAGGGAAGATCTTCCGTCAGGCTAGGTGATCCTGCCTGGGGACCGCTGACCAACGGTTGATGTTGGACAGTTATACTTATATATCATTAGAAAGAAACTAGAAAACTTCGATAACGCCTTTAAGAACTCGGCCGTCTCTTGGCGCGTTCTATGTAGTGCCACTACAACCTTTAGATAATTTATTTGATGATTGAGTACCACTATGTGTAGAAGGTTACAGTTAAAATCCACAAAAGTGTAGGACTAAATGAACAGCCCATTGAGCTAGGTCTTTCCTCACACATGAGGAAATAATCAAAGGAAAAAATATATTTGCATACTCAAAATACCGGTCAGTGTCACAGAACAATCTTCAAGCACGGACTTGAGGTCAATCAGAAAGCGGTGCCGCTAAATCATTCGGCTAAAGCTGTCATTTCTAACTGTGTTCAAGCGGATGAAATTCCATGTTTGAATATCGTTCTCTAATACGTGGCCTTTAGTTTTAAAATAAAACTCAAACGCCAGTTACTGGACGCAAATCATACACTGGGATTCTATTCCTTCGATATACTAGACCATCTATCCTTACCCTTTCAAGTAAAGAACCTTAAAAAATTGCCATTCTGAAGCGACTGTATATTGCTACTTAGCATGCAACTATAAAGCTTTGTTGTAACTGTTTTTACAGAGTTTAAAATCACTATTACAATGTTATAGTACGTAGTTTTAATGCGGTTTTTATTGTCAAGATTTAATAAAAAATGCAGAGATAGACATGTTGGAAGTTAGCTCGATTTTCATGCCAGAGACCCGGGTTCGATTCCTAGTTATTTACAAATGATTTACTTCTATATCTGTTACTATATACTATACACTAGGTTGTATACGGTGAAGGAAAACACCGCCATAACCTTATAGATTCAAGACATACCTCAGAATTGTTTCTGAGATGTGTAGTTTGTTTGTAGATCCGAAAAAAAAACTGGTGTAAATTGAGTATTTTACTAAATATAATACCTGGAATGTGAATAAAAAATATATGGAAATTTTATTTATTTCAGCTACGTATTTTGATCAAAACTATAACATACAATAGCGTTTTTTATCAACGAAATACTGTTGCATAGAAACATGCATTTTATAGTTTTATAAGAACCGGGGGCACTATTTATTAAATCTAGTTTCGATTTTTCATTTGCGAGCAAAAACTTTTAACATTTATTATCTACTTTTCTGCAGGCTCGAATATTTTGCGAACGCAATGTTTTACAGTAATAATTTATACACATTATTTGAATTTCAAATGAGGCGTCTCTTTTATGTTTCCCCCGTAGGCTGGCTACATAATTTTTACAGCACAACATCTGCATGGAGAGACCTTCGAAATGATTCACGGAGTTGTGCGCGTGAAATTCGATCGAGTAGAGTTTATATAATCGATTTTACACGTTTTCTTTCATTCATTATGCATTAGCGACCCACCCTCGCTTCGCTTTATATCCTACTAATATTATGAATGCGAAAGTTTGTATGGATGGATGTATGTATGTTTGTTCCTCTTTCACGCAAATACTACTGAACGAATTTTGATGAACTTTACAGTTATAGCTTATACATCAGAATAACACATAGGCTATATTTTATTCCCTTATTCCCACGGGAACGGGAACTACGCGGGTGAAACCGCCGGGCGCTGCTAGTATGGTATACAGGGTGGAAAGCCCTAAAATCTAAACTTTGTATTTGAACGACAAAAAAGGGTAAACTACCTAATTAGTTGCTCGAAATGAGCTCCATTTTGTTGGATATCTCCAATTACTCCATCTATTAAAAAAAAGCATCAAAATCTGTTAAATAGTTTTAAAGATCTAAGGATACACAGAGACAGACGGGAAGCGATTTTGTTTTATACTAGGCTTCTCTAACGGCTAGGTTCGGTTGAAAATTTATTCTGTGGCAAGACCGGCAAGTGACCTATAGTATTGTAATATCGGTGCCACAGGATATCACTGCAAAGCTTCATGCAGTTCATTTAAGTTATATTAGCGGAGAGGATGATTTATTCACAAAATACAATCGGCCTTACTACAAATAGGGTGTTTAAACCGGTTTAAACTTGACCCTGTTTAAAACAGATGATGTAACTATTTATTTAAAATTTTATCGACAAGGCCGTCGTATAGTTTTTGCAGTGTAAATATTATGTTTTTAAAAAAATTACAGATTAAACTGGTTCTACAAAGAGAAATGATGTGGAACAGTTCCTAAAAGACAGTTTGCAACTGCCATTTTTTCTTATCCTAAGAAGAAATTGCAGATCCGGACTGATCCCTTATCTTCTGGGCACTGTTGTTATTTCAAAGAATTGTCCTACTAATACTAGAAACGCGAAAGTTTGTATGTATAGACGTATGGATGTTTGTTCCTCTTTCACGCGACAACTACTGAAGGGATTTTGATGAAACTTTACAGTTATATAGCTTATACATCAGAATAACACATAGGCTATATTTTTATCCCCGTATTCCCACGGGAACGGGAAATACGCGGGTGAACCCGCGGCGCGCTGCCAGTTGTAAATAAGTGTAACTGAGCGTAAAACAAAAGGGAAGGGCATTCAATCAGTTCAACTGAATTGTTTAATTTAAATTTGTCCCAATCTGGGACTCTGGGAATCTATTGTCTGGGAACCTTTCTTTGATAGACAGTCAAAAATTCAATATATGGAATATTAAAAACACAATTATTATTAAATTTATTTTTATTTCTGTAACAAAAATGCACAGTTAACATAATAGTATTATTAGACTGATACAATGCACATTATTTCCGCCATTTTTAAGACATTCATTGGCGATCTGGTTCTCTATTAGCAATCGAAAATTTTACCCTACCTCATAGACACGAAGATACATAAACTATATGAAAAGGCAATAAGCATTAGATAATGGCTGTGGCACTGCGCCGTGCCTCCAGATGAGGGCACGGCGCAGTGCCCCCGCCAAGTCGAGCAAAAAAGCAGCACGGCCGTACCATCCTTTTCTCGAACCACTTCAGGACATTTTCGACCCCCTATAACTTCGTTGTGGTTAATTTCTTCCAGACAGACTGTACTTCGCTACCCTCAAAACGGGGTACAAGCCGAAGCCGACCCGAAACAGCAAGTACTTCCACATCGAAGATGACATCGTCTACGAGAACTTCTATTTTGACTTCGGGCCGTACCACCTCTGCCACCTGTACCAGTTCTGCAAAAGGCTCGCCGAAGAGCTTGAGAAAAGCCCGAAGAAGAAGATCGTCTTCTACACCAGCAACAATGAGACTTTACGGCTCAACGCAGCCTATCTCATTGGGAGTTATCAGGTGAGACAATAGATGATTTGTTGCTTCGTTTTCATTCTGCGATAGGTGTCAACTGTATGTTTAAACGTTTCTGTTGTGTACACCCTAAACTCCTTAACCTCTTAAGCCAATAAAATAAAACACAATTGATTTTCAATTGTTACGGTGCCTATTGGAACCGAGCGGTGCTCGACGAATTCTGACTTTCGAAAGGTCATGAGTAGCATGACTGATCAAAAATCTAAGAATTCCTTTCATAGTTACAATTTTAGGTTCCTTACCCCTGGGTAAGCTTAGGTCCTGACCTAAGCCTTTTGTCTGAGAATCACTCTGACCTACCTTTAAATTAATATATTTTGTAAACCTTATGTAGCAGACTTTAAATTACTATAATATGTCTTATTAAGGTGGCTATCCTAACAAATAATAAAAAATAAAGGGAACACCATTCGAGATCGTGTTTTCACCACGTTTTTTTTTCATTTGTCCCTCACAAAAGTCTGTATCAGTCTTGACTATGGGAATATTTCTTTAAGCGACTTGGGGAAAACGCAACCTAAAATCATAATGGTGTCAAGTTATAAAATTATTACACATACTTCATTTATATTATACGAATCGGACAAAGGAATTCCTCTTTTAATTAACAGTATTTGACGAGTTACCTAAAGAACATCGTTAGATAGCAATTAAGGCTAATCTAATCGTACCGAACTAGTAGTTCCTGTTTCGGTCCAAACAATTTACTTCCCGCTCAAATTGTAGGAGGTATACCCAAAATGGTAATTGTTTTCAGTGAACTGCAATTTCTGTAACTACCAGTCGTAAAAATGGAGAAGAGAGTTGTCTTTTGTTTTTTAACCGACTTCAAAAAGGAGGAGGTTTTCAATTCGTCTGTATTTTTTTTTTATTTGTTACCTCTGAACTTTCGACTGGGTGAACCGATTTGGATGATTCTTTTTTTATTTCAAAGCTTCCAGATTAGTCCCATTTTAATTTCGTCAAGTTCTGACAACGGCATCCATGAGAAAACCTTATAAGTTGAAGATTGAAGTCGGTTTTTTTTTACTCTTTAGAGTGGTCATACACTACAACTACATTTAACAGACTTCATTTTAATTCCTTTTAGTTTTATGTGTAGATTCACATCACAACCTCATTTATGGACAGCCTGTAGATAGAGCAAAGTGGTTATTTACCAAACAGTGAACCTTACGATTATGAAGCCAATAATTATCACATCTCTATTGGTTGATTGTTCGCGTGGGAACCTATTGTTTGATTCCAGACTCGTGGTCCGTGGGAACACAGATCTAATAGACCTTTTTATTGCAGTATATAATTCAGTACACTATGATTATGTAGTTTCTATAGTCTAAGCCATATTTTACATTATAATTTTATTTTTGCAGTCTGTGATTTTTTTATTGTTACATTAAATGCAAAAGTGTTGGAAGATTTGTCAACCATGCTTTAACCGATACTGAGGGAACTTAGAATTTGAGTATACTTCTTTTTTAGTGTCTAATATATTATTATTAGTTTCGTTTTCTTTCTATTATATCAATTGTATTTTTGTTTCTTAGATGTTGTTCTTCTCTGCCAATATATGTATAGGTACTCTGTAACATATTTAATTAACCCATTTGTTACCATATTCGTAACTATATGCGAAAACATATAATTAGCTTTCAGTTAAGCATGTGAATTTATGTTAATTATTATTATTTGCTGTTTGTTTTTTATATTTATAATCTCACGCCTTTTTATCTCCGAGGGGATAGGCAGAGGTATTCCATTTCTGGATATACCCACTTATCACGAGATGTTCTTTGGACCCCTAAACGTGATAGGTGGTGAGCCCATCCCCGGACCGGGTCTGTTACACATGTCTGTGTTGGTTTTAATCTCAAAATAAAATATGCAAACGTTAACGTGCATTCTGAAGAAGAAGAAGATTCTCGTGATATAATATAGTAATTGTATACTTTGTTATTTCCAGATAATATACCTGAAGGGCTCTCCGGCGGCGGTCTACAAGCAGCTAACGGAGGGCTCGGAGTGGTCGCTTCTGACGTTCCGCGACGCCAGTGGGGGGCCTCCCCTCTTCGACATCTCCCTGCTGGATGTGCTGCATGGCATGAAGGTCGCGCACGACGCTGGCTTCTTTGACTTCGCTCACTTCGACGCGGACCAGTACTTGTTTTATGAGGTGAGTGGAGTCCTCTAAAGCTCTGCGGCAGATGTGCGATGTAATGTTACTGCTGGATGTACTGTAAGGCGTCCAGGTGGTGCACAGCCGGGTTCTTCGAATTGCAGCGCTTCGACGCGGACCAGTACTTGTTTTATGAGGTGAGTGAACTCCTGGGAAGCTCTGCGGCAGATGTCGATGTAATGATACTGCTGGAAGTGCTACAAGGTGCCCTGCTGGTGTTAATTTTTTTTAAAACATTTCTCGGGTGTCCAACTATCTCTGCAAGAAATCACGTCGATCCATAGGTCCTTTGCTTTGTAAAGAAGACAAATAAAAAACACATTCGCGTGTATAATACTACTAGCCGTGTGTCCTACGGGAACTTCCATACACAATTTTATCCTCTTTTCAACCCCGTCAAACTCATACAAAATTACATTATTTTAGACCCGTAGTTCTGTGCAAAAGTTTTATAAGCAAAGTTGATTTATTGAAGTTCTATCTGCCCCCCAGAAAGTGGAAAACGGCGACCTGAACTGGATAGTTCCCGGAAAGATGCTTGCCTTCTCCGGCCCCCACCACCGTTCGAGGCTCGACCGAGGCTACCCGCTGCATTCCCCTGAACACTACCACGATTACTTCCGCACTCACCACGTGACAACCATCGTTCGACTCAACAAGAAGTCGTACGACGCTCGCCAGTTCACAGCGCACGGTTTCGAACACAGAGAACTGTTCTTCGTGGATGGATCCGTTCCATCCGATCTGATCGTGAACAGGTTCATAAGGATCTGCGAGGCGGCGAAGGGCGCTGTAGCGGTCCATTGTAAAGGTGAGTTAGATATTCTCTTTTTGGAGTAAAAGATATGAGAGTAACGGCCTGAAGAAATCAAAATCTATACTAATATTATAAAGAGGAAAGATTTGTATTTTTGGATTAATAAACTCAAAAACTACTGGACCGATTTTAGAAATTCTTTCTCCAATGGAAAGCTAGAAGATCCTTGATTAACATAGGGTATATTTTATTCCCGTATTCAAACGGGAACAGGAACTACGCGGATGAAACCGCGCAGAACCGCTAGTCTATATTAAAGAAGAAACTGACTGACTGATCGATTAACGCGCAGCCAAAACTGCTGACTCTAGAAGCATGGAATTTTGCCCAGACATATGTTCCTTAAATGACTTAAGTGAGCACCCAAATGGATATTTGGAAATTCCCGCGGGAACGGGAATAAACAGGATCCGCGCGAGCAACGCGGCTGGTCATCCGCTAGTCCTGCATAAATGTGTGTTATTTTATCAACGTGTTGGATTCCTGGCTCGGAATATTGATTTAAAAAAAATCCAAAGTTGCAGTTTTACTTTTTATCAAAATTGGGCCCGACTCTTTTGAGTACTTTTCGCTATTCCTCATAGTTTCTGATTTAGCCATCCATGCCCACTTAAAAAAATCACCTTGTGTACTGTAGATTTTTGTCAGAATCCGTTCCGTAGTTTTTCTGTGAATCTAAATATATAAAATGATAAACTGACTGACTGATTGCTGATGTATCAACGCACAGCCTAAACCGCTGGGTTTAGAGACTTGAAATTTTGCATGTAGATAGCTTATACGGTGTAGGCATCCACTAAGAAAGGATTTTGCTAAATTCAACCCCTACGGGGGTGAAATAAACGCTAGTGAGTAATAAACATCCATCCGCACCAACTTTTGCGTTTAACTTGTAATTTTAGTTTACACAGTTTTTTTTTTTAATGTATGATATATCCAATTCGCAGCGGGTCTTGGCCGTACGGGAACTCTGATCGCGTGCTACATGATGAAGCACCACGGGTTCACGGCGCGAGAGGCCATTGCTTGGCTGCGCGTCTGCCGACCGGGCTCCGTCATCGGACATCAGCAGTGGTTCCTCGAGAAGTGAGTCCAATACGCCTCTTTATACAGCAATGGAAAACTTAATACCCATTGCTGTATAAAGAGGCGTATTGGACTCAAGTAATCAGTCAAGAACCGTGCGGTTAACAATTAAAAATCAATTGTGTCTCAGATTCTTGGTCTGAGAGGTAATATAAATTGTAAATTTGCAGTTTCTCTAAACTGTCTAGGCGTTTTAAATGGCTAAATGACGTTCAGCTTGATCACAATTTTGATGGTATACGCCATACAATGCGGCCGTAGTAGACATTTTAAAAAAAGGTATTCTAACGAGTAGTCTTGTAGAATTACCGTTCGGAAAAAACCGTTATGTTAAAATGAATTTATGTAAGACAAGAAACGATAATGTTGAGCTGTAACTAAATAAATAATATTATTTATAATTAAAATAGCCAAAGTATTATTTTTTTATAAAAGGCCTAGGCTTTTCATGAAAAAAACTAACTTGTTTGGACTGCAATCTGTTTGCAACAATTCTATTTACATATTTATATATATGTTTATGTCCTGTCCAAATCTCATAAAAAAGCACTTTCAGTTTTCTGAATTTTCAATTTTTTAGTTCAGTTTTTTTTTAATTACTTTTAGGAAGACTTACAGCATTTTACATCAATAAAAGTAGTGCTATAGACTGCCTGAAATAAAATAAAATAACGTGGCTAAATGAATGAAACAAAACAACAATAGACCAATTTGGGTACAATGAAGGTAGTGGTTAATCGGTGTGCAGTGCAGTTACGCTATTGCAGCAATGAGCATTGAGGCTTGACTTTGCCAATTTGCGCCTTACTGTTGCCGTATTTGAACAAAATAAGTCAATGTCTAGGCTACACGGAAGCTGGTTGAAATATTTTGTACTTCGAAGTAGAAAAGAGTGTTGCCTATAATTTGTTTTTGCAAAGGGTACAATAAGTAGTGGTTTATGCCTGAAACTCAGATGATTGGTGCGATGATTGATTTTAGCTAATAAGTCTGCACTGTCTATAGCACCGTTGCCAATGTTCATAAGACAACAAATGTCATTTATATGGCGTCTACTTTCAAGCAATTCATTTTCAATTTCAATTTTTATAGATTATTGTCATAGATAAACAGTTTTGTCTTTACTGACTCTAGCATTTCGTTCCAGCGTCCAGTCTCGAATGCTAGCCGAAGGAGAGGCGTACCGTCGGCGTCATAACATCACTGGGTTCCCCGTCTTCTCGCGAGGAATCTACAGTGACCTCCCACCTCCCCTCAAGCGCGAAACCACAGAGAAACCAGTGTCTCTGCAGACCATACTCACAGATAAAAACGCTAGCAAGGTACGTTTGGACATTTACACTCTGTTTGCTAATAAAAGAAATATAAAGAGCGTGCGTGAAATGAAACGGCTTATGGATGTGAAGGAAGCGAAAGAAGTATGCAGAGATCGAGAAAAGTGGCGACCCATCGTCTCCGCCTACCCCTGTGGGACCATGGCGTAAACTTTATGTATGTATGTATATAATATGTAAAAAATAGATGAAGGGAGAGCCTGAACCTATAACCATCTCCAACTAAAACTGCTTATAGTCAATAGACTGACTGCATGTTAGCTGACAGAATAATAAAAAAAATGTATTGAATCGCCAAAATATAAGTTTTTAGTAAATCCACCTGAGTTATTTCGTAAATTTTATTAATCCTACTTAGATTGACGGTCAGACCAAAAGCTCTTTATTAGCATATTGCGTTAGGTTCATTTTCACTTGTGCATAATAATTTGGTTTTTACACTACATTTTGCTCATGGATATTTAATTTCGATCTATGCAGGGTGCTAAACAAATAAATATAATATTTAAATACATTTAAACGCAAAAGGTAACAAATAGAAAACATGTATCTACATAGAAAAGCCGGTAAAATTGTATAGCTATGATATACTGACATTTTGTAACGTTCTCAAATCTTCCACATATTGCTACACTGTTATTGATTGTGTCATTCTTGCAAATATTGTTACAGTTGGACAACGCAAACGTTCTGAACGCAAACGAAACGGACTCCGAGAACAACGTGACCTCCGTCATAGGCAAGTACAAGACGACCGCTACGCCGATGTTACCCACGAAAACAGTGTTCACGCCTAAACTGAACTACATGATGCCCACAAACAACATCAGGAACTCAAACAACACGAACCTCAAGCCGCAGCCGCGAATCATCAACTCAAATCTCAAGTCTCACTACGCGGCAAAGACATCAACCTTCCCGCCAACTAGAAGTGCCAACACCCAAGCCGGCAAGCTCGCCGGCAGTGTCAAAAGCCCCTTTGCAGGTAAGAACAGCTTCCATGGACAACGTGCCAACTTAGCCAGACCAACCATCGGGTTCACACACAGCAGCCCGCTCAAAACTTCCAGGAAAGTCGTCGCCAAAATCACTTCCAGCGATACGAATGTCGTCAACACCCTCAGCAATGTAACTTCGACTCTGTCGGCTTTGACCGAGAATTGTCATTTGAACGGCAAGAATAGGCTACCATCGGAACCGAATTTGAAAGCTGTGACGTCTAAAACGACAGTCGCGAACATGAATGCTCGAAAAAAACTAATTGTCAGGTCCAATTCGAATTCCCGTAAAAAAGTTCCGAAGAGCGTCCCGAAGTCAGGTTTGGAGTCGTCTCAGGACTTGTCTTCGAGTGATACGAATGTCACAAACATATCTGCGGATTCTCTTGAAACGCCCTTTAGGTTCCGGCGAAAAAGGGACAAGTCTAACACTCCGGAACCGATGGACTGTATCTCCAACTCGGTCATAACTGCTGACGTCACTCCAGACAATTTTGAGGAAACGAACAATTCCCAAGGTAATAAGTTGTATAAAATAAAGGCCCTAAGGAAAAAATGCCCCGCATTCGGTGTCAGTTTACTGAAGAAAGATGGCATCCAAACACGGTCGAGTAGCTGCACTAGCAGCTCGACCGTGAAGAAGAAATGATCTCTGTGAATTGATGTTAGATTAGTTTATTTGCACGTCATAGAGATTCTGTAGGTTATAGCGTCTTGGCTAGGTAACAGAGGTGGTTATGGAAAAAAAAAGCGGAACTATATTTTATACGGATTGGCTCACTTAGTAGACCCGGTTCTGAGTCAGATAGCGGGTAAATTCTCGCACGAGGCCAAAATTTGTACCCATGAACAAGATTGGTTTCGCGTCTGAGTGTTTATACTAGGTACTGAGTACACTGAGTGTGTATAATATATATTACTGTGAAAGTCCGGATTCTGGTAACTCTTAGGTTTTACTGGAAAATCTTAGGATTTGCCTAAGTTCAGACTTAGAGTAACATTTATCTAAGTATTATTATTAGTTGTTTCTTATACATAATACAGGCTCTGCCATGTTCAGGACTTATCGTAGGTATGTGTATTTTCCAAAGTTTATTTATTATTATATTCTCTTCGAAAAGAGCTGGTTATAAAAATAAATATTAAAACGGAACCATCTCTGTTACCTAGCCAAGTTAGAGCAATGTGCATAGCACATTACGATGTTGTATAATATATTTAGAGTTGATAGATTTGTATAGACGCTTCGTGCTTCCAGATTACCCGATTTATTGGAAGCATTTTGTATGAGACAGACAATTTTATTAATAATATGACATCTCTATTTGTTGGTATATATTCAAATAACCAACGGTAAAAACACACAACTTGACAACTTCTGTCAATTTCGCAAGATATATTTCCGTATATTATACGAATAAACACATCTCTTCCTTAATTTATGTCGCGTTATGACTTGGAGAAAAACAGAAGTGTGTTTTTTTCTGTAATCAAGGGTGGATCTAGCGTTCCAATCACAAAGTCGAGGTCCAGTCAGGACTTACTCCAATTCAATAGAAAAAAGATAAGCGGTAGAACTGTGAAATTAGAAAAAAAAAACAGTAGTAGACCTGGATCCGCCCTTGGCTGTAAGCCCCAAAATATACATTTACAAATAAATGTAAGCCCGATAGATCGGCCTAGTTTGTGAACCAATCACTAACTCCATTATTGACTGACATAAAACTCATATCACTACTCGGCATTTAATGTTCTAAACTAAACAAATTTATCAACTTATCGGTGTCTTATAGTTGTATAGAGAGTATATAGAGCTGTTTTAACCCCGAAAGGAAAGTAGAGTCTAAAAAAACAAAAACTTTACCGGTCTTATGATAAAACGAGGTTGAAAGTGAGACAATGTTCAATACAGATGCTGTCGTTGTAGAGCTCCTATCGTCATTTTTTGTGTTGTAACGACATCTAGCGATTCTACATACATTCTACATAGACTCGCTAGATGTCGTTATATCGCATTAGCGCCATAGAGCAAGTTCTAAACCCCGCTATCGAAGTGTTCTCACTAGTTTGTAGAAACTGTCCAACATCAACGTTGGACCGCGGTCCCCAGGCACGATCACCGGGCCTGTCCAAAGAACGACCATTTTCACGATGGAGGAGCATTCCACCTCCGTTCCTCCACACTGAAATAGCGTTTGTTTTCTGGAATACACATATGGATAAAAAAATAATACCTTATCTATGTACAAAACTTGTTCCAAATCGTTAGAAAATTTTCCGAGATACACGAAATATTTGTAAATATATGTACGAGCTCCTCATTGAATTAAGAAAGTCACAGGAATTGTTTTGGACACTGTTTACCTTTAAACACCGTTTAGTAAAGTTTTGTAATGGCCCCGTAAGTTTTCATAATGACATTTGTTTATTTTTATAACATTTCAATGTCTGCTTTATTATAAATGCAAATAAGGTTACTAATTGTTTTGTTAGAAGACGTACATGTTTGTAATAGTTGGTATTGTGTTTACTAGAGGTAAGTTTAGATGGATCTACTATAGTCGATTGATTGACTGATTATTTTTTCGTTTCTATATACCTATATTTTTCAATAAAATTGTATTGTTATAAAAGTAAAATAGTCATCATTGAATTTATACCATATATTTTGAATTATCATGTATGGTGCATAATGATCGTCTTTTCTTATTATTGTCTGCCATTTTTGTTATACGAGCTAATTTCTTTTATCGTATTTTTTTAATAAATTGTTATAAAAATAACAGCGTTATACAATCAGTCGAAAATAGCAAATAAGAAAACATATTTTTGTAGCTAATAAAAGTACTAAGTGATTTTTAAATGCCATCTTCTTAGCTTCTATTGAGCTTGTTATACAGTGGATAATATTAACTTTTGTTGAATAGATTGGTGATTAATCTTTATTTGCTATTTTGTATGCCTTGTGCCTGATAAATTTAATGATCGTTTATTCTGTTGTGTTTCGTAGTTGTTTCAGTGTTAGTCGTAAGTAAAATTACCTATATTTTTCACGGCCATTCGTTTCCCGTTTACACCAATTGATAGATTAATATTTATTTTCATCTCTCCGGGCGCAAAGCGTCAAATTATGGCCCGCTGCGCTAAACGAAGTTGCCGCTTTCCGCCTCCGTCGAGCTGAAAAAAAGTATACACACCTCGGGAAGTAAATAAAAAAGCCTCAGATCACATGTTTGTAGACCTCGGCTTCGCCTCGTCGACAATTACATGTGATCTGAGATATTTCTTATTTTACTTTCCTTGGTATGTAATATATATTGTCTTCAGTCACACACATACGTTTATATAAATATAATATAAATAAATAACACGCCTACTAACACGCAGCAATTGTCTTTGTGTGCTGCACTAATACAAATGGAACATATCTCGGTATATCATTTTGCTTATATAAAGAGCAAATCGCAGATTTTTAACTATGACCCTAGAAACATGGTCACGATCACAAACCCATATTATAAAAAAAAATATTCTTACATTCCTCATATCGGAGGGGGTCGGCTTTTGATCAGTTTTTCGCGTATTATGTTTTTACAAAATTGTTGTGGAGTGCATACAACATAGTACTCACAACAATGCTTTGTTTTGTATTGAAATGAGTAGGCATATACATATAACCTAAAAAGTGAAATCAAAATATAGAATGAAACATTTTTATTCAAAGTAATTTAGGTGTTATATCACTAAAAAAAATTCATCATTCAAAGGCATGACCATATGTAATGTATGCAACAAACTATTTTTTTGTGTAAACGGGACCACTTTTTAATCATTGCCATAATTTGTTATAGTGTTTTCATTTGTTTATTATAACATATCAAAATATTTTGTTTACGTTTCAAACACATATACGTATTCGTATTATTAACAATTAATGACATTGACAGACATTAATCTTTAAGTGTCTGTTTATATATTATATAGTGTAAATATGTACTTTAGCATACAAAAAGTAAAGTATGAAAGGTAACGGGCTATACCCAGTTGCATTACGTTTATACGTATTTAATTAAGCTTAATGCTTCAATAGATTAAACAAACCGTTTTTTTAATGACGCATTAAATATAAATGAGATTTGTGCAACTGGTTGCTACATCACATGACTCACTTATTTATATGTGGAAGCTTGTAATTAGCTTGTACTTCGCCACAAGGATTATTTTTAAATGTAGCTGTAAGCTCCCAAAAAAAATTCTAAATACTTAATATCTATCGTTCAAATGCCAATTCCAAAACAACATTTTTAATACGGTGAGCATATCCGCTAGTTTTCATACTTTACTCGATCCACAGGCAACTTACGAATACATAAACATGGCATTTTAATCGGTTTATCCCGTCAAGCAAGAACGAAATGCTGAACGATTTTTTTGTACCTACCAAGAACTGTGATTGGCTATGTCAAATACAAACGGAATAAAACCAGACTAGGCGACCGGCAGCACCTTTCGTAGCTTTAAGCCGTAGTTTGGTGATCACATCTGCTACAATGCGGGTGCTATGTATTGTCAAATTGCCTGTGACTATATACAACATAAGCCTACGACAAAGTTCCATTAAATGTATGAATTTAGATTGTCATATCAGATTTGTACACGCTGGCTTAAGCTGGCCAATCAACTGTTGGCAACTTAACAGGGATTGTGTCACCAAAAACGGGGTAGGAAGCGGAGATGTTTTATTCATGAAGGGTTTATGTTTTAACCAGCTCCGTTTTGTAGTCTATGTTATAGGTTCAGTTTTTAGCTCTCCATACTCAACGAGACCCTATTTCTACTTCTAAGGCTCCGCTATCTGTCTGTCTGTCACAGGGCTGTATATTTAGAAGCGTAATAGGTAAACACTTGAATTTTTTACATAATGTGTCTTAATTACTAAGGCAGCTATAAAAACAAAAAATAAAAAGCTAAAACTCAAAAGAAGACTTACAAAACGTCTATTTTTATTGTACGTCGATACGGAACCCTCCTAGTGCGAGCCCGGTCTGCACTTAGCCAGTTTTTTTTGTTTCAGTCAAGTTAAAGTATTATTAGTACAGGTGGTACTGTGGTTAAGTAAATATACATATTAAATGGTACTGGTGACTTAGTGTTGAGACTGTTCAATCAGTAGTACAGTCAAGAGCACATGAAGCTTTATACTTGTGCAAGTCTGGCCGCTAATGCTATTGTAATAAGAATGTGTCTAGCACCAGGTGCTCTTGACCTGTAGGAGAGCACCAGTAGGATAATTGTATTCTATTTACCCTGTCTTTTATAAATTGGAACTTGAGTACTTCATCTAAGGATCAACACTTTTTGCGACCCCACCCACAGCTTCGCTTTCCACAGCCTATGTATAACATTCCTTGTTAAGTTGTCAATCTATTCTGAAGTATCGTGTTAAATATACAGCTATGTTTGTTGAAGACTGTTGCGTATGCCATTTTACAATGTTCTTATGTGGGCTAACATTTTTTGTAATTGTACATTTCAATATTTACCAAAAATGTATGCAACAGTATTGATACATTATATTGAATTAATTTGAATAATGTTCAATAACTTTGTTTCAATAATAGAACTAACATACATTAAAATAAGATATGTTTAACTTTAATTTTCTACATAAATCCGAGTCAGTTTTATTTCGGTTTATAGAATAAATAACGCTTAGCCTAAATTCGTCCAACAAAAAATAAGATTAATTCCGATAAAGCTTATTGGTTGGAGGAATATAGGCTTAATAGATGCAGCTAATACTGAGTGAAAGTTGTTTTAATAATTACTCATAAACATAATGTTAGATGTCTGGGCTCGAGATGTTTGGACTACATTTGAAGGTTTTGTAGAAAATATGTAATAAGATTCAAGAATATATATTTGTATGAGAATGTTCATAGAAACTATATCGCCTCGCCTAAAATATTATGAATTGTATTTGTATACGACACTGTATTTTACTGTTATTTGTTTAAGAGTATTTGACAATTATTATTTCTATTAAAGCTTTACTTATTAGTATGTATTCATAATTAAAGTATATTCATAGGTATTAAAAAGAAAAATATATTTTTGTGTATTTAATATCTATGTATATAATAGACAAAAATATGTTTTCTTTTTAATATCTTGCATGGCAATTTGTAAGTTGGCAATACTTGTTTTAATTTAGTTATTTCTGTAATAATAATATTATATCTGAGACATGCAATGCAAGTTTTTTTTACATGTTAATGCTACATAATGTAGGCATGTAATGATCCAGTCATTAATTTGTAGTATGAAACTACTATTTGCGTTTAGAAATATGTTATTATCAATAGCATAACCGCTAGATGCGGCCAAGCATTAAATATATTATTTGTAAATTAATGAAAACACTTTAAATTGGAAACATAAGGTTGAGAATGGAGAAACCATTTTTGAGATTTTTTTATGTGGATAATGTTGGCAACACTGTCCTTAGTACACTCTCGCTGGTATACTTTATCTTTTGCAATTTAATGCTGAAAGACAAGGATGTAGATTCTCTCGAGCTGCCTCGAGAGTGTTCCATTAGAATCAAATTACCTTCATGTGAATTCCTTTCTTTTAAATTCAGAATAAATTGATAGCTTGATTATTTCATAGGAATGTTAAGAAAAGGCGAATGAGGGATTCGGGGACCAGAAAGCAAGGTAGTAGTTAAAAACACGTTGTTTTTGAATCTGTTGTTTAGAATATAATTTTTAAATTTATAATTATGTTGTGATCTGGAAATCTAATCAGTTTACTAATGCACTGTTGACCTATAGGTATGTGTAAATATGTGGCGCCATCGCGAGTGGTGGCACGACGCTTGTGCTTATTAAAAAATAAAAAGATATATTCCAATTTAGTTTATTGTTTTATTTACAATAAAAAAACAATGGTTTTGTATTTTGATTGAATACATAACAAAAACAATTTATTTTAAATTAAATATATACAAGAATAATAAATAACTGGGTAAGGATGTGTATAAGTAAGTAAGAATCCAAACGATGTCAGTCATCGATCAGATACCATGTCAATATGGCACTAGATTACAGTCCGATATGTTTTATATCAAAAAATGTTATATTAAGTATGTTAAACCCGCATAGAAGAAGATATATTAAAAATTTGGTCTACGACTGAACTTCAGAGGGTCAGTCAGACAGAATGACAAATGTATGGGATAGACATAGCGTTCGAAATGTTTCAATTTATTTGAATTTAAAGAATTCATAAATTTATCGATTACTAGGTATACACTAGCTTAGTGGGTGGACCACCCACCAGTGGGAATGTCCAGTGGGTGGACGGGTCGCGATCGCGTTCGACTTGTCATGAGCACGGCTTTTTAGCGCGACCAAGTAAAATTGACGTAACCCTCCAAACATTTATATAGTCACTGAAACTTGGTTCTTAATAGGCAGTAGGTATTATAATTAACCCAATGCCATAAGAACTAAGAGAGTAAAACATTTGTTTACCACTGGGCTAGGGGCGCTACTCCTAAATTGATGTTGACTGAACTTGACTAACTTTAATATCACGCTATAAAGTAAAAATATACAAAAACAATTATTTTTACAATCTAGCCTTCAAAAGAATTAACACACTTCTCAATCACATATTTAAAAATACAAATAAGTAAAACAACTTTGTTCAAAAATCGGTTGCACAGTTAGGTGATGCTCACATAGGTTATTGTAAGACAAAAATCTTTATAAATTTTCTAACGCTTGCTCATCCTAAATGGGCTGGCAATAAAAAAAAAAATCTCATTATTTGAGAATCCGCTTAGCATAAGTTCACACCGAGGCGCGACTGTAAGCCTTTTAAAGAACTTGTTTACTACACAAAAAAGTAAGTACCTACTTATTTTAGTTACAGCGGAATAGCGAAATGGAAAAGTGTCGAAGTATACTGCATTAAATACATAATAATATAACGCCGCGCCTCACGTCTCGATGTGAAGTGACCTTTACACTTAATAAAATAGAATCGTTGGCAAAAGGAGATGTTTGAAAATATCTTGGGATAGAAGTACTTATATACTATTGATTATTAAATTAATATAACTACTTATGTAATTTCATTAATTGACCCAGTTTTAGTATAGATAAATATTTAAGATTAAGTCATTATCACACTTCTCCCTAATATGGCGCCAAAATCGCGACTGTTGTAATTGAAACTATGTAGTTTTTTTTTACAGTTTCCGTGGCACACAAAACAACTCCTTTCTTACTGCAAATAAACGTCAAATTAAATCTCCTCCACGGGCATGTCGACTAGAACTCGTACTGGCTAACGATAACAATCAGCCGCGCCACGGCGCTGCCCGCGAACTGGCCCCGCTGGTGTAACGACATCGATAGCTCCAGCTCCACCACCTGTGGTCCACTCAACGAGCACAGCAGCGAGATCACGCAGATGTTGTTTGAGGGTCGCATGCTGGGTAAGAAAAAGAAGGTAGAGATGAAACTTTAGGGAGTAAAGTGAAGAAGATGTGTATGATCCTAGCAGCGCCACGGTCTTGGATGTGTGTCATTCTAGCAGCGCCACGATATTGGATTTTGAAATGGACCGTCGTTAATTTAGTCTCAAATTTGTCGAAGTCCCAGGTGTGGTACTTTCCAACATTTGAGAAGTGTATGGATGATTGTCATTCTAACAACGCCACCCACACACAGACTTGTTAATTCGTCAAATTCTGGTAAAAAACTAGACGTCTGGTGTCGATTATTCAGAAGTTGTTCATTCTAGCAGCACCAAAAACTACTTATATCTTCGAAATACAGCCCCGGCATTATGGGGACAACGGGAATACATCAAATTTTTGAGCAATCGAGACTAAATGAAGCAAGGTTTCGTTTCAAAATCCAAGAACGTGGCGCTGCCCCAATACAACACATCTAATTTCAATGCGAAAGTAACTCTTCTCTTACTTTACCACGGCTGAGGCACTTAAATAATGTTGATCTATTAAAGTCTATATTCTATTGCCATTTATAATAAACTGCTGTCAACAAAATAGCTAAAGATGTTGTTTGTGTTTTTTGTCATTAAATTCAAGTGCATGGAGGGTCCTAAAAGTACAATAACATTACTTTTTAAAATGTTTTTACATGAAGTATTGTTGTAATTAGTTGTAGGTGACCAAATAAAAATACTTACTCAAAGCAGCTGAGGTCTGCAGGTTGGACCCCGGGCGAGGCCTGCACTCCCACCATCCTCATCTCGAAGTTGACCACCGAATCCAGCCACGCGGGCCCATGCATCGTGAACAGGTCCACCTGGTCACACCACAGGTCATTATTAACAGACTTCTAAAATATTTTACTTAAAAAATATAATTTTATCCCCAAGGGGCTAGGCAGATGTATTCCATTTTTGGATATACCCACCCACTTTTCACGAGATGTTCCTTGGACCCCTAAACGTGATAGGTGGGTCTGTTACGAGTTCGAAAACTTCATAATTATCACTCAATCTGTCGAGCGAGTGATAATTATGAAGTTTTCGAAAAACTCATTGGTACATGCCAGGATTCGAACCTGAGCCTCACTGATTTTCATAATGTGAAGCAGGCTCTTTAATCGTAAGGCTATCACTGCTAGGCACGTGTCCACCAAAATGTCACAATTCAAGCTACCCAAGATTATCTGACATGGCTTAACGACTTCCATAGGGACATCGAAACAGTCTGTATTGACTGGCAGTACTCACGCTGCCCTCCGACAGGAAGATGTGAGACACAAACGTGATGAAGTTGTAGCTGTAAGTGCTAGGCTGGTGTAGACAAGACCAGTCCCCCACCGGGCATGAACGCTGGATGCGCGAGCAGCGGCTGCGAAGCAAAATTATATTTAGACGAGTGACTACCTATTTAGCCCGTTGGAATGCCAGTTTGTTTCAGTTGACCCAATAATCTATATCTATACATATAATAAAACTCTAACGGGACCGTGTCTGTACATTAAATATTTTTTGAAAATTTTAACGGTAGTGTATATAGTTATCGATATAGATACCGAAACACCAATTTTTGGAATTTTTGTCTGTCTGTCTGTCTGTCTTTCTGTCTGTCTGTCTGTCTGTCTGGTTGTGCACGCATCACGCAAAAACTACTGGACGGATTTTGATGAAATTTGGTATGGAGATAACTGAATACCCGTGTCAACATCTAAGGTACTTTTTATTCCAGGAAAATATCTCATTCCCACGGGAAAATATAAAAACAGGTTAAAAAGAGAAATACCTACTACTCCGAAACGATAACACCTAGAAACTTGAAAAATGGTATGAAGGTGTCTGATATGTCATAGGAAATTGGTATGAAGGGATTTTTGGAAATATCCACGGGAACGGGAATAAACCAAATCCAAGCGGGAAAACGCCGCTGGGCACCCGCTATTTGAAATATGGTATGTACTTAGGTGTCTTAAATATGTCGTAGGTAACCACTATGAAGGGATTTTTGGAAATTCCCACGGGAACGGGAATAAACGGAATCCGCGCGGGCAACGCCGCTGGGCATCCGCTAGTTATATATAAAGTCACTAGGTACACCTCTATAGTGCTAACTCTAAAATGTTTCCTAATTCTCAGAGATTGATGTAGGTAAGTATCTATATCTGTAGTAATACAAGGTTGTAGTGAAATTACACGGACCTTTTCTCTTTGAAAGTTAGTTTAGTTTTAGTGTGTTTTAGATCAAAGTGTTATATTCTGTAGGTACATACCTACTGTAAGCATGACTAATTAAATAAATAAAAGTTTCATTTTTTTATACTGGGTCATCGCAACTACACAAAATCTTACTGTTTCGACTCAAGCCGGTATCCGCGAGGGCAGTCGATACGGTGACAGTGGTACCCGCCGCGCGTGTTCTGACACACCTCACCCGGCCCTGCGCGAGCGCATGTAGCTTCGCCCGTCTCGCACTCGTCTATATCTATAATTAAATAAGGTTCAATGATTGAAAGGTACAAGACAGACCGACCGTTATTTATTTTCACATTTTTATAATTTTGAATAGTAGGATTATAATATAAAAAAACTTAGATATTCCACAAACTAGTCAAGAGAGGTCGTTGAAGTGAAAAGGACCATTGAAGTGAAATTAGTTAGGTTTTTACAGTAATTTTTTTATCCAACTATCGGTTATGCGAGCTTTCGCCCTCGTAGTTCTCGTTCCCGTGGCAATACGGGGGTAAAATATAGCCTATGTTACTCAGGGATATTGTAGCTTTCTATTGGTGAAAGAATTTTTAAAATCGGTCCAGAAGTTTTTGAGTTTATTCGTTACAAACATAGAAGATACAAAAATACAAATGTTTCCTCTTTGTAATATTAGTGTAGTTTTGCATAATTTATAATGCATTTCCTCATACTCGTAGCACTGTCCTCGGAAGAAATATTAATATAATTTATTCGTAACAAACATACAAAAATATAAAAATACAATACTTTCCTCTTTATAATATTAGTATAGAAGTATAGATATAATACTGTAGATATAGTAAAGTTTGTAATGATACCAATGCAGCTCCGGCCATCCTCTGAGAGTCTGTATCCGCTGGGGCAAGAGCAACGGAAGCTTCCCGGCTCGTTGACGCACTCGCCGCCGCACAGGCGCCCGCGCAGCCGCACCGCTGACCACTCCGCGCACTCGTCCACGTCTACACACGTTCTGTAGACAAATTGACGATATCCATAGACGAAACTTGCCAATTTAATAGAGAGTGTTTGAAGAATCGATATTTTTTTAATTTATAACTAGCGACCCGCCCTCGCTTCTCTATCTTCTCTATCTCTTCGTTATTCTCTCTGGGTGTGTTTTACTACTATATTATGCATGTATATAATACATATAAACCTTCCTCTTAAATATCTCTATCTATTAAAAAAAACGCATAAAAATCCGTTGCGTAGTTTTATAGATCTAAGTATACATAGGGACAAACAGACGGGAAGCGACTTTGTTTTATACTAAGACTAGCGACCCGCCCCGGCTTCGTACGGGTGCAATGCTACCACTAAAACCGTTGTTGTTTTATACTATGTAGTGATGTAGTGATAGTGATGTGCAGCGACGGGACGGGCACTCCATTTTCCACGTGCACAATGCACAATACGTATAGTCTGAGACAAAGACGTCTAAAGAAAAAGTTTATCTTTGAAAGAGATAAATTTCTTCCAACATCTTTGTCTGGGGCATGCACATACACACACATACATTTCATCATCATCATCAATCCGTAGCAGCCTACTGCTCTATGATGGTATCTGCCTAGTTTGGGACTAAATAACCGTGTGTGAATTGTGGGACACAATTTATTATAACTATAGTACTTTAGTGCACCGTCTACCCTAGTTCTAATCTCTCAGTTTCATCCATCCTAAGGTTGTCTGGAAGAGATCGCTAAAAGCGATAAGACCGCCAATTGTATGTTGGTTAATGTTGGTATCCATATTGTGTTGTTTTTGGTGTACTCTTTATTAGAGTCGAATAAAATAAATAAACTAATTATTATTTATCTGGTCTGCAAAGAACAATGGCAAAAGTCCATGTGTTTTGGGTACCCCACTTACACCTGCCCACGGAAGACGAAACCGTGTAAAATCGATAGTTCTTGGACAGACTAAGATAATATGTAATCATACCACATTTTTATAAGTTGAGGTTTAAAAGTTATTCGTTACCTAGTGTATTTTGTAGGTTATTATGAGATTTTAGGTACCAAAGACGTGTAAAGAAAAAGTTTCTCTAGGAAAGAAAATGATTTTCTTCAAACCTCTTTAAAGAAAATAGCACTGCCTACCACATGCCATATAAGTTACTCTATGCCAGTGAATGATGGCTTGGGCAAAAAATATCGATACCTATATTAAAATATCGATATTTTTCCAAATACTAAATTAGCATATTATACAGGGTGGATATTTGAGATGGGTCGGCCAGGGCAGCTACCTTCACCGTTGTAGCTAGACGAAAATGGTCTGAAGAGACTATCCACCATTTTTGAAAATATTTAGAACTGCATTTAAAGATTTTTTAAAAATGGTACAGTCAGCGAGAAAATTGTCGATTCCCACAAAAAATTTTTTTGATGCCATTCGATCCAGTTTCAGATAAGGATCAAAAGTCTCTAATAGACTAACTGAGGTCAAGGGGGTAGAAAAGTCAGGAAACGCAAAAAACGTTTTACATACATTTAGTAAGGAATAAAACTTCAACCGGAAAAAAAGTTCAATGAAATGCTAAAATCTCTTTGTTGGTGATTCAACTTATAAATCTGAGCAGCGTTCTCCTTGGAAAACATCGCTCCAAGTTGCCAAGTGGCCAGTAACGTATTCTAAAAAAAGAGATCTTAACTGACATTTAAAATTGTGGCAAATAAGAAAAGATAGTATACCATGTTTTCCAAGGAGAACGCTGCTCAGATTTATAAGTTGAATCACCACTAAAGAGATTTCAGCATTTCATTGAAGTTTTATTCCTTACTAAATGTATGTAAAACGTTTTTTGCGTTTCCTGACTTTTCTACCCCCTTGACCTCAGTTAGTCTATTAGAGACTTTTGATCCTTATCTGAAACTGGATCGAATGGCATCAAAAAAATTTTTTGTGGGAATCGACAATTTTCTCGCTGACTGTACCATTTTTCAAAAATCTTTAAATGCAGTTCTAAATATTTTCAAAAATGGTGGATAGTCTTTTCAGACCATTTTCGTCTAGCTACAACGGTTAAGGTAGCTGCCCTGGCCGACCCATCTCAAATATCCACCCTGTATATATCGTCGATATTTTTAATGGCGATATATCGACATTTATTTTACAGTATCGAATTCGTATCAATTTTAATATATTTTTAACGCAATTCTGGTTTCGTATTTCATTTCATGTTAGGTACTAGATACTTGCCGACTCAAGCATTTATAAAAATATACTATTTTCATTGTCCTTTTTTACGAATTTGGGAATATGTATATGTAGTAATAATAATGTAAAACTGACGATATATCGATATTTTTCACTCGATTTTTATCTATAGTATTTAGAAATGTCGATACGATAAATATCAATTTATTTTTTCACTCGGCCATCCCTAGTGAATGACATGGTTGACGTGATGACACGACGTTCAATTTTACCACAACAACAAAAAAGTTTTTGTATTAATCAAAGACAATAAAATATAATAGCATAGAGGGGGCATTGGGAATATTTTCATACAAAACTTTGAAGCTCAAGCGTCATGTCCTTGTCATGTCAGTTAGTATGAACGCGAGCTGTCATTCGGTCGAAATTGTACTAGACTTATTCCACTTGGAATAACTTTTGGCTTCAAATAATCCTCGCTTTGTCCCCTTCATGCCTTATATTATATTTTAATCTCTTTGGTATTAATAGATTTCCCAATCGATCGATTCGTGTTTCTATGATATTTCTGTTTTATTTGACTCAATATTTTCAACTGCTAGATTAATTTAAAAATATGGAAAATTTCGACTTGTTATGAGTCAATATAACAAGCATAGTGTGATACCCCGTGGGTGTCTATTTCAGTGGGTACCAAAGCTACCGATGTTCTTTATATACTTCATTTCTTTGTGAGCACGTAGCCCACTGAACAGACCTGTTGTCACTGTGTAGCCGGTACCCTCTCTGGCAGTAGCAGCGGTACCCTCCCCAGGAGTTGGCGCAGCCCTGCTGGCACGCGGCGGAACCCTCGGAGCACTCGTCAATGTCCACACACACCTTCTCATTGGACGGCGCGTTGCGGAAACCAGAGCCGCACGCGCAGCGGTACGAGCCGACAGTGTTCATGCACTCAGAGTTGTATGGGCAAGGCTGGAAGTTAGTCGGTTGGAAGTTTTGAAAATACGTAAGGAAGGAGGTTACAAGTTGCCCATATCTGTTCATATAATAAAACTCTAACGGGACAGTGTCTGTACATGACATATTTTTCGAAAATTTTAGTGGTGTAAATAGTTATCGAATTAGATACCAAAACACCGATTTTTGTCATTTTTGTCTGTCTGTCTGTGCACGCATCACCGCAAAACCTACTGGACAGAGTTTGATGAAGTTACCTAGATCAAAAATATCATACTTCGAAGTAGGTACCTGGGTCAACATCTAGGGTAGGTACTTTTAATTCCAGGAAAATATCTCATTCCCACGGGAAAATTAAAAAACTGAGTAAAAGGAGAAATACGTACTACCTACTTACTCCGCAACTCACTTAGAAACTTGTAATATGGTATGTTGCTGTCTTATATGTCGTAGGCAAGCACTTTGCTAGTGTTAAATATGAACACACAAACGGCCTATCGCCTCTTTATGATTATGAAGAGACACTGACCTGCCCATACCGACACTCGTCGATGTCTTCGCAGCCATCCTGCCCCACCAGCTTGTGACCAGCAGGGCACTGACACGAGTACCCTCCGTAGAAATTCTCGCACCGCTGCTGTGGACCGCACTCGGATATGTTCTTAGCACACTCGTCGATATCTGTAAAAAAAATTTTTAAACTGAATAAAATGTATTATGCAAAATATTACCCGTACTTATCTAATTTTAAATTCATCAACATTAATAACATAAATCTATAAAGTAGTCCTCTCTTCTACTATTGCTGTGCCCTAGACAGGGTCCATAAATTGGTCTCACTTAGTTAAGACCTCCTTTTATGTACTTATGGGATGCAATAAACGATTGAGTATTGAGTATTGTTTGCGCACAAACAAGTTCGTCCAAACCGCGCAGCCTTGTCTGGCAAAATTTGCCTTTTGTCTTTGAATCTTTATTCAAATAGGTAGGTACATTGAGCCTAAGCTAATGGAGCGGGGCTGTCTCCGTGTACGGGGTCTGTTAATAAGAATTATTTATGTGGTACCTATATAGGTTGTGCCAAGATTTACTGGATTTTACTTAAGAGTTTTGGATGCTAAGGATGCAAGGATGATCATAGCACAACGTACCTACCTGGTGCCTTTATTTGGGGTCAAACACTTCATCAACTCACCCAAGCACATCCTTTCTGGAGTAAGTTTGTATCCCCAAGGACACGTTGAGACGATTGCCCCCGAGTTCGGAAGCCGGGAGAATTTGGGCCCCAGATACCGGGGCCCCCGCTGCCCGTACTGGGCCCCCACCGTGATAACGTTGTTGTCAGGGTTGGATGACTCTCTCGGTGGCAGCACTGGAACAAACCTTTGTTTCACGCAAGCAGGACCCAGGGGTAAGTGTGGTGATTATGACTAAGGAACTATCTTCATCTTACAAATAAGTGGGGTGATTATGTTATGACTCACTTTTCTCCTCACAAATGCAAGAGGTCAAATAGGCTGATGATGATGAAATGGAGACAGAGATTGATAACAGTATTTTAGGGGCCGCACATCATATTTTTGAAAACAATTAATATAATTGGTATAATAATCGTCAAACACATCAAAAACAATTTTTTAACAAAATATTGGTATTTTTTCAAACTTTTCGAGATCATAAAAAATGCCATAACATTGCAGCAAAATCTTAATTAGCGTAAAAACTATAACACTAAAAAATTTTACTATTTGTAAACATCCTACTATCTACGCAACAAAATTATCTATTAATGGACTTCAACGATCTTTTTGAAAAATATTTCTTAATAACGCTATACTGCAGTAAAATATGTTTTTACTGTATAACTTCGAAAGGACAATTTACACAGATGTTGTTCTTAATAAACAGATTGCCACGATACACTAATTATGTACGAGTAAGTATATGTTATTACCTTTCGACATTAATTCGTCGAGCACCGCCCGGTATAGGCACCGTAACAATTAAAAATCAATCGTGTTTTACTTTATTGGCTTGAGGGGTTTAAATTATTATCTTTAGACATTAACACAAAATTACAAATAAAATACAAAACTACCAACAAAATTTCCCAAACCTTTTGCAGCACCGGTAAACAATGGAATTGCAGGGCCACAGAAGAGTGATAAAAGTGAAAATATATCCTAAGTACCATAAGAAGGCTTCAGCTCCGTTTCCGGGTTGCATCTCCGGCCGCAGACGCACCGGTACCCGCCTTTGGTGTTCACGCAGTCTTCGTTCGAAGCGCAATCAGCTTGGTGCGTCGCGCATTCGTCAATGTCTGCAATCAAATCATCATAATTATCTATCTAGTTATATAAAAGCAGAAACTGACTGGCTGACTGACTGACTGAAACCGCAGGGTCTAGAAGCATGAAATTTGCACAAAGGTTCCTTAAATGTCTTCCTAAGTGAGCACTAAGAAGGGATCTCTGGAAATTCCCAAGGGAACGGCAATAAACAGGATCACTCGGTAGTCTTCAGCTATAAATCCCTAAATGGACTAAATGCAACAGATAAGAAGATGGGGGGGGGGGGGGTACTTGTGAATGGGCTATAAAGACACAGTCAAACAATACGTCTTAGGCAGCAATTGCAACACATCAGTGGTGTGTGTCTAACCGCCAGCTGTCTGATAAGCTCTGTATATGTTATACCATGAATCTTTCCGTACAACAAGTCTAAATGAAAGCTGTGATTCGGTACGAGCTTGGACGGAGTCTCTTCTCCGACGCTACTCATATCATGTGAAGACGAGATCCGACTGTACTCGGACGCTGACAACCAATCAGTAGGATGGTGGTCCATTAACTGTTATTGCGCTCTAGCTTGAATACTTGGCTTAGCTGTCGATTATGGACCTCAGTCTTTCTTACCAACACATTCACCCTGCTTGGAATCGAAGGAGTACCCCAACTCGCATACGATAGGCGGAGTGCGAGGTCTGTCCCAGGGCCTTGGAGGATAAGGCCACTCCGGTGACGATGCCGCTGCAAAGAATAGTTCCCAATAGTTTAAAAATAAGGGCGATAAGACCGCCCATTGTACTATTTCTGTCATTGTGTCACTATTCATTAGTATACAATAAAGAGTTAGGTAGGTATTTATTTACTTCCCTATGAATTCCTACTATCCCTACTTAATATTATAATGCGAAAATAAGTGGCGGATCCAGGATTTCGGTCTGGTCGTTTGTTCTCGACTATTTCTAAAACAAAATGTAGGAAAAAACCTCATTAAATGGCACCGAGGCAGCTTTTGTCCTGGCTGGCTGCTTAATCCTAGAGTTAAGCCACTGTCTGTAATTTCTGTTATACCTATGTTCATGACTTAACTGACTGGCCCGAGTAGAACTCAAAAGACTTGAGTCAACGGTCAAGGTCAAATTCCAAAATTCCTCAAAATCATGTCACTTACCTGTGGTGGTACTTGGTGCAGTGGTAGGGCGAGGGGTGGTGGTGCGACGGGTAGTGGTACGACGGGTGGTGGTACTCGTAGTGGTGCGAGGGGTGGTACTAGTGGTGACAGCTACGCACCACCCGGTATCATCCCGGTGGTAGCCTAGCATGCACACGCACACGTAGCCCCCGGGCCTGTTTTCACACTCCTCTAAGCTGCTGCAAATGTGTCTATTGCTTTCGCATTCGTTTACGTCTGTAAAAAAAAATGCGTTTTAGTATATGGCAACGAAATTTCTTTCCTAATGATTTTTTAAAGGTCTTTAGATAAACACTCAGACTTTTATTTTCTCAGATTTTGACAGGAAATACTTTGACGCGGGTTACTCAACATTTAAAAATCCTAATCCTATCGCATTTAGAAAAAAGATCAAACGATTTCAATAAAATTCATAGTTTAATTATCATTTATACCTATATCTATAATAAGGAATTTAGCCTAAATAACATAGTTCAATAAGTGTAACACTTTCTACAAACAAAAGTTGATGAAGAATTGTGCACATTTATCTGTTTGATCAAGTGTTTCAAGCATTCACGGACATTAAAGCAGGAAAGAAAAAGTCGTATTTGTCGTGTCTTGTCGATTGGACATCTTCATTATCTTTAGAGATAGTTTTGAGATAGGCTGTCGTTTACATTCAGCAAACCTCCATAAACGAGCACAGAGTCCCATGATACTAGACTATAATATATGTAATAAATAATAATAATTTTTTTTTTAATAATTAATTAATTACTTACCAACGCACTGGCCCTGTGAATTCCTCTCATATCCATTCAAACAATGTAGTTGGTTTAGGTCGAAATCTGGATCCCTGTTGTCTGGTCTTTCCGGTAATCTGGGTCTTTCTGGCCTTCTTGAACTTTCCGTTACTTCTGGTCTTTCAGGTCTACTCGGTCTTTCTGGTTCAGGATCTCTCCCAATAACATTTGTCCACCTGTCCTTGGGTATATCACTTGTATCTATCCCGTAACCTCCATAGGGATCTTTATCTTTCTCCACGGTCACTGGGTCTTCTGGCGCTGGGACTGAAACTTCTACTGGATCTGGTCTTCTGGTGGGTGGTCTTCTAGGAGTGACTGGGACTTCTGGTCGAGCCGTGGTGGGATACCAGGATGGTCTAGGTCGGCTTGGGTAAGGTCTTCTTGTGGTGGGTCTAGTATAACTTGGTCGTGGAGGGAGAGTTGGGGATGGGGGAGGTGGAACTGTTGTAGTGGTGGGTCTAGTATAACTGGGTCGTGGAGGAAGGGAAGGTGGAGGCGGTACTGGTGTGGTGGTGGTCGTTTTGGAGGTAGTACTTGCTGGATGTGGGTCAGTTTCGTTGTCGATTGTTGAGTTATCTTCTCTGTGAAAATAATATGAGTCTAGAGGAAATTTATTTTTTTATTTTAGTTTTCGATATACTGCTACTTTTATTTGAATTTCTATCATACAGAAGAAATAAAGAAGTTAATTTATTCACTTGCATACTCAAATACACAGATTAAACACAGGTGATACGAATCAAGTGAACACAAGACTCCACCTGTTTACACAAGACAGCGAAAAGTATACTGTGTATCCGGATGATATGCGCCGAGGGTGCTAAAAGTATCATCTGTGCCCTTGTAAGAACAAAAATGTCGTGACCGGTTGAATGATCCACTCAGTCAGATGACGCAGAAACTGAAGGATCGGACAGTAATCAGATTAAAATCTAAAATGTACTTAGATAAAATAAATATACTTTTTTACGATTATTTATCGAATTATAATTTAATATAATTCGTCTAAACATTTTTAAATGAAGAAATAAAAGTTAGTTATTAAAAATATTTTTAATCTGTATTGAAACACCAATCACAGTGCGTGACGTTATTTGTGGGCAATCCTTGGCTGCACTGATACTATTCCCTCAGTAATTTCACTTATTTCCACAATTTTATTGAAATTCTAGAAGATTACTGATAAATTAGGATACGTCAACCAATTAACAAACTGTTACGAAGTGTTTCTCCAGTTTTTCATAATGGAAACAGGATTTACGAAAGCCGACAATCGAAATCTTCCCAGAGTGGATATGTTTATGATTTGCAATTTCTTTGCAAGTAATTCAGACTTTTGTGACGCTGAATTTCGCAATGTGAAAACTTCTGTGTAAGTATTACAACTATATAATATATTATTTGCCACAAAATACCTAGATACTTGAAAAATACCTTTGGAATAACAAACAAAACATAACCTAAAAAGTATAAAGTTCAAAGAATGTACATAATAATACGTCTTTTTTGTCACGTTTGATTAGACATATATTTTACTTTCCTTTTTTTTCAGATCTGCAAGACAATCATACGGCGACGATGCTATAGGATATGTACAACTTCGGCGTGATTCCGACTTGTGTACCATTAAATGCAGGGTGTGTCCAGAACACAAAGTTCGTTCTAAATCATATGCAGCGACTATGTTAGTTGATGAAAAAGAAGGTAAAGTCGTAAGCGTCGAGTGTCATGATTGTGCTGCATCTACAGGTGGTTGCAAACATTCAGTAGCTTTCCTGATGTGGGTCCATAGGAGGAGCGAAGAACCATCATGTACAGAAATTCAGTGTTACTGGAAAAAATCAAAACTGGCTCAAGTTGGTACCAATATTAAATATATTACTACCAAAGATCTGTCCACTGTTAAAATACAACAACCTATGCGGACTCCATTGCAAAATGATTTTCTGTCACAATTTCTCCAAGAAGCAACAAACCGAGGTGTAACTAACTGAGTTATTTAACTACAGTAACAATAGAACAAATGAGATTGAGAAGTTTTCACTACATTACTTAATTTTAGAACAATGTGATGAAAGTGACTGTGGTTCATTCTTGAACAAAATATCACACTATTTTTCAGAAGAAAATATTAAAATTATTGAAGAGAATACTCGGGCACAACATAAAAGCAGGTTGTGGCACGAGTTAAGGTATGGACGAGTTACAGCTTCAAAAGCTTATGAAGTAAGCAAATGCCTTACAGCAGATGGATCATTGGTGGCTGTGATCATGGGAGCAAAAACTCCAGACACAAAAGCCATGAAGAGAGGTAGGGTATTGGAAAGCAAAGTAAGAGTAGCAGTGGAAAAGAAACTAGGCAAAAAAGTAAAAGAATGTGGCTTATTTATTTCCCCTCAAAACCCTTTCCTGGCTGGTACACCTGACGGTATTTGTGACAATAAAATTTGCATTGAAATAAAATGCCCCACTAATGAAAAAACTTATAAAAATTATGTAAAAGATGGAAAAGTTACACAAAAATACATGGCTCAATTGCAAGTCCAAATGTATGTGACAAATTTGAAAATAACTTATTTTTGTGTTGCGGACTATAATTTTGAAGACACAAATAATGTGGAGTTACTGTTAGTTAAATATGATGAAAATTTGCTTACTGATTACATTTCCAGTATGTACAAATTTTGGGAGAAAAATATATACCCAATATTATACAACAGTACGAAATAAAATACATTATGGCTTAATCTACTCTGTTTTATTTATTATTATTGATTACTTAAACACATTACAATAATTACATAGAAAAATATACAATAATAATAGAACTTATTTCTAAAAAAATATTCATGCCTACTGAATATTGGTGAAAGTTTGTGCAACACTTTGAAGGGTAGAAAGATAAAGAGGAGGGTGTTGCCCAGCAAATGAAAATGTATTTTATTCTGTAGGTAATAAGAATTACACTTATAACAGCCAATAGTCTAATAACAAGGCACACTAATCTCGTCCATGAAGATTGGCTAAATGTAAACAGCAGCCCATCTCCACCGACGAGTTGCTGGTTCCAAATGCAGTACCCCAAGAAGAGCCAGCAAGAAACTCAAGGGCAGCTCTTTCTTACTAATAAATGTGGTTTACAATAACAATTATAATTAATAGCCTTACATAGCGTCGAGTCAGTTAATCCCTTGGCCCCTACATTGGCCCTTAAAGGATTTGGTAACTTTAGATAATCGACTAACATAAGCAGCCAGTTCATTATTATTTCTAGTGTTTATACAATGTCTGTCACTGTTTTTTTTGTAAAGTGGTATATTCTTTTTAACATACAATATGTTTTCGTAAATATACTGTGACGCCAATGCAAGTGTCAGTATATTAATTTCCTCGAATTTCTCCCTTAGAGACATCCTAGACATTTTATAAATTGCATGAATGGCTCATTTCTGCAAAATAAATATTCTCTGAACATCAGCAGCATTCCCTCACAGTAGAATGCCATGTGACAGTGGGACAATGTGGGCTAAACTAAAACTTAGATTAGTACACAATGATAATCAGTGAGACTCGGGTTCGAATCCTGGCATGTACCAATGAGTTTTTCTAAATTTAACATAACATATTTATCACTAGCTCGACGGTGAAGGAAAACATTGTGAGGAAACCCGCAGGACCCAGACTAGCTCGACGGTGAAGAAAAACATCGTGAGGAAACCCGCAGGACCCAGACTAGCTCGACGGTGAAGGAAAACAACGTGAGGAAACCCGCAGGACCCAGAATTTATTCGGAGACATGTGTAAAATTGAGAGTGAGATTATTATTTATTTAGTACACAATGGGGTCCTGTAAATTTATAAGAGCACATGCTATAATGACACATTCATCTAGCACACTTATCAATTTTGAATTCACCACAGAATGTGGTTTCAACATAGAAAATTCTCGTACTCTCCGAATCACCCTCTCAATGTGGATCCTTAAGCTTGCAATCTGCTTGGTTAGATGAGCCTCTTTCTTGCTTAATTTTGCCCCTTGAGTCACACTCGGGGGTCTTAATAGATGACAATTTTTTTGGATTAAAAGCTGTTCAATGTGTTTGAAACCACGGTCGGCTAAGACACAACTTCCAGGCTCTAGTTGGTCAAGAAAGTCACAGTTTTCTACAAGTAAAGTGTCACTAATTCGTCCACCATATCCAGAAGATATATAATTCACCAAACCATTTGGTGTACTTGATATCAAGTATTTGATCGTATTTGCTTTCTTATACTCAGACCAAGTTAATGCCTGATGTACTGATTTAGAAGGCTTTTCTATTTCTATTTCAAAACAGTCAATAATGCAGTTGACTTTATTGTAGCGATGCCTAAATGCGATTGGAAGGGATGTCTTAATTTTTTTCTTATCTGGTTTCACAATAAAGGATTTAAGAACATCGGAAATCACTGGAATAGATTTTTTAAATATTTTGCCAGCATATGAAGCAGATATTCCAAATTGATCAGAAAGTTCTGAGAATGTTGTATTTAATCTTATTTTTTTTAAACTCAGTAATATGTTTACAATGGGTATGTTGGTATTTTTTTCAATTAAATTTAATAAAAAGTAACAGTTATTAGTTATTCCAATATACAAGCGTGGTTTGGCTTCAATTTTTTTACATGTATTGTCTAGGGCTTGCTTGGCTTCTCTGTTCTTTTCTAATATAGCTTCCTCTTCATTTAAGCTACTGTTTTCGGACAGAGATTTCAACTGTAATGATTGGACTGAAGAGGACGATTGTTGAAATATTGACTGGCTGGACAGTGATGTGTCACTATCAGATCTATTCACAACTAATTTTCTACGGGTTTCGGAAGCACTTTGCATAGCTGGCTTTAGATGTTCTACTTTGAATGGAGATGTTGATACAGATAATGTGCATGTTTTGGATGGTGATGTTGCAATACTATGGGATTTGAATTCTGTTTGCGTCGACTTGCTTCTAACGTATGTACTCTTCACGAAAACTTGAACTCCTTTGTCTTGATACTTTGGTCGATGTTCGACTATGACTTCTACAGGTAAACCTAAAACAAAGATAAAGGTTATTAAAGATATATATAACATTATTGCGAGTAAATAACACACTCCAAGACTAAAATAGATATATTTTGGTGTGGATAAGTAGGTACTTACTAGGAGATAAAGTTGTATTTACTTCTTTGGTATCACTCTCCAATGTACTGTCTTCGAGGGCTTCCTGTACTAAAGCCAATCTTTGCCTTTTGATAGCAGCGGGGCGAGATGTTACTGTTGAAGGCAAACTTCTTTTTCTGTCACTTTGACATTGAAATTTTTTAGGGAGACAGCCAGGTTTCAACATTATTCTATCAACAGTGCCCATTACATGGTATCGCATATAATTTTCCATATCATTCGGCAGCTGAAACAGTAAAAAGTATGTAATGCTCTCGTAAATATAACCTCTAACACTACACAATGTATATTTACGACAAATTAATTGAAGCACATTTCATTGTATTTATTTGTAATATGTAACTACTGTAAACTTACGTCAAAATGATCTTCACAAAAGTAAATTGGTGAAGTTACAGACATTCCGTCGCACTTTCTTCTCGCTAAGTCCAACCATTTTTTTCGTATATCTGCTTTTCTTGGCACATCAATAAATATTTTATTAGGAGTAGTTTTTGATGTGTTCGTACATTGAGGTACTGCGCACCAACGATATTTTTTTCGTTCCATATCAACAATTAAAGAATATAATCCACGAAACAAAACTTCTCGGGAACATATGCCCATGCAGTTGTTTTGTTATGACCACTAATGACGTCACGCGCTCTCAGATGACATAACGTGGCGTTTTGGCGGCATTTTTAAACAATCAACATTAAAACACGATTTTGAGTACCTAAAAGGCTATAAATAAATAAATTTTTATTTTTTATGGGAATAAGTATCAATGAAGATTAATTTAAAACACTTTCTGAAAATTTGTCCGATCCCCTCGGAACTTACTCGGAATCGTAATACTCGTACTCGTAAACGGGAGAGGGCGGTGTTGTGCTGGGCTGCCGCCTGGTGCAAGTGAATGTTCCCAGCACATTGATGCAGTACATGCCATCTCGACAGTTGTCCAGCTTCAGAGCGCACTCGTCTACGTCTGGAAGTTAAATGCTGGACTTATCTCCAGTCTATCTATCTATACACTTTTATAAAAGAGAAAAAATTGGCTCCTAGAGGACGCCATACCCTTAAGTTTACAAAATAGCGGGCCACAGCTAGGTAGGTACATGTTTGTTTATGTTATGACGATGATTTGCAGAGATTTTACTGTCAGTGATGCAAAACCAGGCTTTATGTCGTATTTTTGGTTTACCAAGACTATAGATTCCTGGTCTTTCTTTTGTCAATTTTGCCAGTAATAGGTACTAACCAACACACGACCCTGAAGAGTCCAGCTCGAAACCGTTTTTGCAGCGACACTCGTGCCCACCGAAAGTGTTGATGCAGTTCTGAAACTGGTCACATAAGTGCGTCCCTTCTCTGCATTCGTCGATATCTGTAACATTCCGTAGTTTAGACCTACTCTAATCTAGGTAAAACGTAAAAAAGGATTACAGTACAGCCGTTTTATCTTGGCTGCTCTGACTAAAGCTCCGACAGCGCAAACCGCCTTATACTGCCAAATGGTCGCTAAAAAATGTTATTGCGCAGTCATTTGCTCAACTTCAGAACTGCCAAGTTAAAATGGCCGTACTGTACTAGAGGTTATGATCAACAGCTGTTGTATGCCTAAAACGAATTGAGCCTATGTTTTTTTAAACTAATTTATTCTTAACATCTGGAATATAAATCAGTGAGGTACCTTCACAAATAGATCCGCCAGGCCTTAGTCTTGTTCCCTCCTGACACGTCTTGGTGGCAAGCCTAGAATAAAATATATCGCTTCTAAATTATCATCTCTATCCACGTGCGTGATGGTAACGCAGAGCATTTTTTGCGCTATGGGTGCAACAGGCGAGGTGGCCAGAGAGGAATCCAGATAGAGGCGAGTATAGCGCAAGCGGTCAAACTAGCCATTGAGTTTCTTGCTAGTTCTTCTCGTGGAACTGCATTTGGAACCAGTAACTCGTCAGTGGAGATGGGCTGCTGTTTACATTTAGCCAATCTTCATAGACGAGTTTAAAGAGTCCCTACATATGCCCTCCCCCCTCCATATAGAGTTTGTGTCTACATAAAATAAATGATTTTTGACATTTGATTCGTTAGCTAGCTTATATCATCTTACTTGGGCAGTGTACTGATCTTGGATTTGCAGGTGTACGCTCCTGGCATGTTGACGCAGACTTCTGTGCGCTTGCACACCTCTGAGCTCTCTTCGCACTCATCGATGTCTGTTGAACAAGTTATTTGCAAGTTACTCTATGATATCATTGTCATCATCAGCTTATTGCATTTCAAGGACTACTTGACCTTTGTAATCCTCACGAGTGAGAGGTCATGCAGTCGAACACGTGCGTATTTAAACGCATCCTGCCTCTTTCTACTTCTACTAGCCACTTATGCTTAAAGATTTAATAAAGTTTTATTTTGATATATAACTTGTCACATCAAAAGTATACTCCTCATACCAATTTGCAACACAATGGACAGTATTGAAAGTTTAAATATATAAGAGGGCTACAATAGCACTTAAAAATTCAGATCAACTTATCAGGGTCTACCTTCACAAATCCCAGTAGCAACGTTGACTTTGAACCCTGGAGCGCACCTCTTGGAGACGTGGTCCTGGCAGAAGAAGTTGCCGTGCGTGTTGATGCAGTGCTGTGACAGCCGCTGGCAATCGTCCAGGTGCTCTGAGCACTCGTCAATATCTGGAACCATCAATTAATACTTAAGTAGTATTTGACGTAAAAATAATTTATAGACTGTAAAACAATGATATTATATGTTACTATCGTTTGTAAAATCAATTTGAAACAGACTTAGATACAATATCTTTCTGTAAAAAGTCTGAACTCCTCACTAAATAAAACCATTTGGATTGTTGAGATAAGTTAACGATGATGGGTATTTTTCGTCTTAACTTTCCATCATTTAGAGCACGGCTGAGCTTTCCTGCCAATTGAAAATTTCCTATGTGTTTTGGACGGTATGTTAAATCTTTTTACACCCATATAACCCATTAACCCATAGTATGGGGCTTTCAGTTATTTTTTAAACCCCTTTTTTATGGATCTTCAATTATCATCATATTTGCCTGAAGACTTCCATATATAAAGCTATAACTAGTAGGTATCTAATAAAAATTCTTTCATTAGAATTTGACCGCGATTTTTCTTTTTTGTATGTTCTAACTAAAGAACATTATATAAAAGTCCAACAACCAACTTACCAATACATTCATCATCAGGTCCACCCCTAAACCCTGGTGGGCAGATATCGTTCCTCGCAGATGATGTAGTGCTGGAGACTGTGGATTTCGTCACTACTCCCGGAACCGCCTCTTCGAAAGGCTTTCCAGGTCTCCCGGCACATTTGTAGCCCCCGATAGTGTTCTCACAGAGGTATTTGGGGCAAGGAGGTCGAGGCAGTTGGCATTCGTTTATATCTGAAAACAGAGACCTCAATTTGTATTTTTAATAATATTTATTGTATTTAAAATTTTGGGACCCTATGTCCTTTATACGTTATTTTGGCTAAAATTAGTATTTTAATGTCATCTGTGCAGCATAACTAATACTATGAAACTTGAAGTAAATATGAATAAAGTGCATCAGCGTGCTAGCTCCGTACACTGTATGAAATACTAAAATGAAAAATGTCCTATTTTCACCCTGTGTGATAGTGCACAAGAATATGTACCTACTCTACACCTCTTCATAGTCACTAAAGTGAAACGGGAACAATCAAAATTAAGTAGCATATTAAAATACCGATATTACCATCACAAACTTGGTTGATGACGTTCTTCTTGAAGCCGGCGGGGCAGGTCATGCCAACCTCCCTTTTCCTGATGGGCACGCACTTGAAGGAACCCGCCGTGTTATGACACACTGTGCCCTCCGCCGTGCACAGGTCATCCAATGCTTCTGCGCACTCGTTTATATCTGGAAATTTAATATCTACGTGTCACAGAGTAAGCGCAATTACTCATACACCCCAATCAGTATACTTATTAGTATAACAAAATTATGATGCATTCGTACTTTAGTTTTGTCTAACCAAATTTCTTAAATGAAGAGCAATAATAATAGTAGTAGCCCTAAATGTAATTTTTTTCCGAAAAATGATGTAGAATAACTGATATACTTAAAAAATCATTTTTCGGAAAAAATTTACACATATTAAAAATTGCTGAAATCGATTAAGTAGCCGATACTGTACAAACTAATTTTAGGAATAGGAATTGTTCTTATTCTATTACACACAAAGAGATTTAAATAATATAATAGGGCATAGAGGGGGCATTGGGAATATTTTCATACAAAACTTTCAAGCCTAAGCGTCATGTCCTTGTCATGTCAGTTAGTATGAACGCGAGCTGTCATTCGGTCGAAATTGTACTAGACTTATTCCACTTGGAATAACTTTTGACCTCAAATTTTCCTCGCTTTGTCCCCTCTATGCCCTATTATATTTAAATCTCTTTGATTACACATTGTATATTGCAGCCGTGTCGCCTAAGTTTTCTCTGGGGTATCTTATTTTACGCCACTTAATTTAACAATGAACGAAAATCATTAAGAAATATCTGTTTATTTCTATTCTCTATGCGCGGACTGTTTTGGGTCTCCATACAAATCGCAAACGTCAAATTGATCATTAAATGGTAACCAAATGCCATTTGACGCTGTGGTATATTCAATCAGCACAGATACACACCTACATTACAATTACTACTTACATTACATTTGTTATTGCTTGTAATACTATAAAGTTTGATTTTTTTTTCCGGTAAATCTACTAACTACTAACGAACTAGAAGAACCAATCGAACAAAGTCGCGGGCGTAGGTACACTTTTTTTTTTATATAATAAAATTTAGATTTAGGATTATACCTTTACACGACTTCTTGTCTGCCTGCAGCCTGTACCCGTCGTGGCACTGGCATATGATTTTCCCGCCCTCATCGTTACAGACGTGTGCACAGGAATCCTTCTTACACTTCTCCTTGACTCTCTTCTTCTCTGTTGTAGTCTCTATCTTTTTCTCTGTCGTCGTTGTCGCTTCTTCTGTGGTTGTCTCCGGTTTCTCTGCTGCTTCCTGCAATTTTGAAGCATTACCATCAATGTCATGCTACATCACCATGGAAGTAATCTTTAAAACTAATAAAACAACAACAAGACACTTAAACGGTTATCTTATTTTTACATTTACCACTTACTTACTCTACCACCTAAGGTAGCAAAATCACTTATTTTAGCCCATGTAGATGCTTGTAGCCCTACTATGTCAGTATATCTGAGCGATCGTCCTACCATTGGTCCCCATTACTTGTGTTTACGCAAAATCAAAGACGTTAAACCAAATCAGAATAAAAGTTGCTTGAAAATTTATAACTTAGAATAGAATAGAATAGAAACACTTAGGTAGCCAGTAGTCTAACATCTCTTTCCAATTGGCAGTGAGCTTGCCTAAGAGATTAAAGCAATACTTCCTCATTTATAGAAATATCCACAGCTAAGGAGTAGGCTGTTTCGAGTTACAAGATGACTCTATATAAAGGCCTTATATCGGATCGATTAATACGTAGAAGAGAGTACGGACCTTTTTGCCGACTTTCCCATTTTGCTATTAACTTTTTTGTAAAGTCATACTTCTGCTACATCAGTAGGTATCTGAACACTGAGGTTATTATTAATAAATTGCAACTCATGTTTTACGTTCAGCTTAAAAGGTTTTCAGTGCTAATTAATTATAAGTGCTCAAAATAGCTCATATAACGAATATGAACAGTCAATAAAAATAAAACAGTATTCCGTCTCACTGTCCGTGCCCTATTAGGTAAATTAAACGTTATAATCTCCGGCCATTAAATTTCTGGAAACAATAAATAATCTCAGGCCTTTTATCCCCGAGCGCGAGGGATGGAAGTAACTATTATATTTCTGGAAATATCCACTTTTCACAAGTAAGTATGAAATATCTATATTTATAGAATAACCGAATACCAACTTTAGTTCTGTTTACGAGACACGTGACAAACTGTATAAAGTAGAGATAATAAGTCAGGTTGTATCACTACATAGTATAAAACAAAGTCGCTTTCTCCGTCTCTATATCCCTATGTTTGGTTAAATCTTTAAAACTACGCGATGATGCGGTTTTTTTTACTAAATAGAGTGATTCAAGAGGAAGGTTAGTACTGGCAATAGGAAGGCTAATACTAATAGCATTGCACCTTGCTAGTAGTTTATAAAGCCGTGGACTCACCACACAACACTGGTAGTAAGCGTTCTTCCTCAAAGCTGAAGTAGGGGTGAGGTAATCATCCGCTGGCCCCCCACATTCCTCCTTCCCCTGCGACTCTCCCGTTAGTATCCCAAAGGAACACTCTTCACAGCATGTCTGAAAAAACACCTGAATAAAAAGCTTTAAAAAAAAAACGAGTTGAAACATCTCGTTTTCGCATGCAAATAGAGAGATTAAGGTCTGTGCATGTAAAGCTGTTTATTTATTTATGACACCATCAACATGTACACGCCAATGATATTCTATATAGACAGCGGTTACCAGGGCTCATATATACGTAGGTACTCACGAACTTAAAATATGGCTCTACAAATTTGATACGTCTGGTAATTCCCCAAGTTGCTTAAATCGCGCACGAACCCTTCATTGGAAAATGTTTTTTTCTCAATAGTTTGGAGTACGCATAGGAGAAATATAATTCATATTGATACAAATAAGAACTGTAAGTGTTAGGTGTAAGCGCTATACTTACGTCAGCACTCACCCCGCGCTACAACCACAGCGCACCTACAACTACAAAACTTATGTTCGACGAGCCCTACATAGCCCGAACAGTAATCTAAAATTAACTACCTAAAGAGTGATTTTTGTTATTGTCGCTAAATTGTAAAACGTGTCTACTTATGAAATGTCTTTGTTATAGGTACAAATTAATGACAGTGTATTCTACCTAGCTGAATAAATTGATGCAGTGTTTCTATCCAGTGGCAGCCTATTATCTCTGCCTACCTCAAAGAGGCGTGGGACTATGTATTTATGGTTCGGTCCAGTGTTATTGTATTTAAATTAAAAATTCTTAGTACTATCATTTTCTCTTACTTTGGTTTCCCAGAAATTAGCGTCCACTTGACCTGTTTATCTAGTTGTTTATAGAATTGTGTGTGAGTGTTTTTATTTTAATTCGTTGAGTGTGCATTTTAGTCAACATACACACACCGGCACAATTAGCGGAACAGAAAAAAAAAGGAGAAAAAAGAGGGAATTTAGAACAATGAATGTAATTTTTAAACAATATATTATTTAAAATGAAACAACAATTAAATTAACATGTTTTGACATTCATTTGTAACACCATACTTAAAATTTTATAAAAATAAAAATTAAATTAAACAAAATGCATTTTTCTTCGATTTTTAATTATAGAGAAACAGCAGAAAATTCAAGATTTTCCAAAGTTTAACAACAATTTCAATGACTGTTCAATATCGAGTGTTTCCTCCTCGTGCTCTGATGAGGGTTTCCATCCGTCTGGGCATGCTGCGGATGATGTTATCAATGGTTTCTTGGGGCAACCTCTGCCATTCTTCAAGTAATGCGTTTCGCAACTCGTTGAGATTATTGGGAGGGGGCATTCTTGACTTTACACTCCTCTTTAGCAAGTCCCAGACGTGTTCTATAGGGTTCATATCGGGGGACCGTGCTGGCCACTCCATCACCGTTATACCAACATGGTTTAGGTATGTCTGTACTGTGCGAGCACTGTGAGCCCGAGCATTATCCTGCATTAGAATGAAGTTGTTACCAATAAAGGGGGCAAATGGCACAACATGTTCTTCTAAAATCTCCCTGATATACCGATCAGCATTCAGATTCCCGCCATCGACCACTACTAACTCCGTACGAGCTCCTAAACATATTCCTCCCCAGACCATAATTGAACCGCCGCCATATGCAACTGTATTTTCAAAATTAGACTGGATATACCGTTCTCCTTTGCGTCTCCATACTCGCTGCCTTCCATCAATTTGATTTAACATAACTCTGCATTCATCAGTAAAAAGAACCTGTCCCCAGTCGTCGAAGTCCCAATCACGATGTTCACGACCAAAGTGTAGACGGTTTGTGCGATGATGTCTCTCAAGTTTTGGGGCTTTGGCGGGCACATACGAGCCTATACCCACTTCTTCGAATCTTCTACGAACTGTCCGCTCACTCATCCTTACTGCTCGTACCTCTTCCAGTAAATTTCGAGCCTGCACCGCCGTTAGTCTCGTGTTCCGTCGGACTTGAAGTTGGAGAAAACGGTCATCCCTCCTTGAAGTACACCTTTTCCGGCCTTGTCCTCTCCTTCTCACTAGAGCATTCGTCAATCTGTATCGTTGGATGCTACGATAAATCGTTGATAACGATCGACGAAGGCTTCTGGCAATCGATCTGTAGGTTTGACCATTTCTCCTCATTTGATCTGCCCTAATGATTTCTGATGGCGTTAAATCAGGCATAATTAGATGCTCGTAAATTATCAATATGCGAAAAAACTCAAAAGCCTCAAAAACTGCAATTCAAAGCTTTTCAAATGGAATTCACGAACCTTCTAAAAACGGACAAGCGGTGGAAAAAATGAATCAATGAAAATTAAAACAAAAGAATGAAAAAAAGGGCAGTCGCTTAGTATTCCATTTTTAAATTAAAACCCAAATTTAAAAAAAGCTTGTTTAGCCGGCCAGTAACACGCAAAAATGCGTAAATACTCCCTTTTTTTTCTGTTCCGCTAATTGTGCCGGTGTGTGTATTTATAAGGATGTTATTTCTTTTATATATTAAGGAAAATGTCACATAAATGTCACCGTCATATTTCTGGAGCATTCAAAATTGCAGAATGTGATTAAGTTCAATAATATTGTTACATCTCAAAAGTGACCATGTAAGTTCTTATCTACACAGTAATACTAAGAAGTATATTTGTTTGTAAGTCTGTGGGACGTAATCTCTGGAACCGGTTGTCGATTCTGAGAATTCTTTAGGGACCTACAATTTAATTGTGGTACAGTCAGGTGGCTGTAGGGAAATAAAATGATTATCTGAAAACTATGTAAAAAGGATTTCGATTTTAATTTTACAATTGTAACAAATTTTAAAAAGGGAAGGAAAATAATGACGTCATAGCTCAGTACATTTTTAGTATTAAATTTTAATTACGACATATAATAAAAAGTAATTTATTTGATTAGACAAACAACTATCCTATTTCCGAGTTTTATATTTTTTATGGAAGCGGGTGAAACCACGGGACGCATAGCTCGAATTGAATAAAAAGTTTTGACTTGAGTCTATGCTGTCGAAGTGACAGTTTAGCTAATAATAAATGCTTAGATAAATGTTTATTACCTTTCCAATATCGCTTTTAGGGACACCACATCGCTTTGCAGGTGCCAGTTTCATTCCAGCAGAACACTCGTCTTTTAGCCTAGAACATTACTCAAAATATTAACTTTACGAGAGCAAGCTCAGCAGGCCTACTATCTAAAAGTATCTTTGAATAGATATCCGACCACTGACAAATGGCATCTTGTCAATTAAATCAGATAGTACTTAGTTACTCACTATTTAATTCTATTTGACGTCTGCGAATTAGAATTGGGACTCAAAATGGCACCGTTCATTTATTTTTGCATTTGCATGGTTTTGCATTTACAAGGTTAAGTTGCAATCAACTATTACTTATACTTATGTAAACTTACTATTACTTATGTAAACGGGCTAGTTAATCTGCTTGCTGCGGTAAGTTGTTGGTGTTACTCAAAACCCTGTGCCCTATAAAGAATGTGAGCTTACCGAAACTGCTTCTCACAGCACCCCCTCAACGCAGCAAGGCAGGTCACCACCTGGTCAGGCTCGATGTCTTCCGGCGGCCCCGGGCTAGCGCACTCTTGCACTTTAGCCGCCGTCACCGCAAAAGTCTCCCCAACCGAACAACATTGATCAGTCACTTCTGTTATTTCTTCCGAGGACAGTGCTATGAGGAAATGCATTATGAATTAGGCAAAATATATAGAAAAGAGTTCCATGCGCTGATGATCACGATATCTCTGTAAAGTTCTGATCTATTTTGCAGAAATAGAAACCGGTCGAATGCGCGACATTTGCACAGATTCCGTAGATATAGGTACTAATATTTGTGAAAAAAAAAAACGATTTCAAGCTGGACTTACCATAAAATTCTACTCAGTATTTACTTGAAGTTAGACGCGTATGTACAGCTTTTAGGATAGAGGAAAAACGTCAAAACATCACGTTTCACGGGCTTAAAATGGATTTATGTGTAGTCTTAATAATATTTGTAAAGAAATCCACCCAACCATTTTCGGGCGACAACCATGACGGGCCTGTTGGCTCAGTTGGTAGTGACCCTGCCTTCTGAGTCGGAGGTCGCGGGTTCGATCCCCGCTCGGGGCGACATTTGTGTGCATGAACATATTGTCTGTTGGCTTCGTGTCTGGGTGTCACATATATATTTAAGTATGTTTATCAGTTGTTTAGTACCCATAGTAGAGGCTCTACCTAGGTAGTTTAACTAGTTTGGCACTAAATAACCGTGTGTGAATTTTGTCCCACAATTTACTTATTTTTTGCTCGATGTGTCCAATAGTGTCCATGCTAAGCGTTCACGGTATGTACTATAAGCATAGTATACTTATTATCCAATCTGGTGCAACAAGATTGAAGTTGCGAGGGCGGGAATAAACAGTTCCCGAGTACCAGAGTTTCCTAGTCTATGACTGAGTTGATCAGCTAATTTATTTTATTACCTTCGTTACATAGGTAGCGGACATATTGGTAATATTCCAGCTTGTGACGTTCACGTTTTATTGTGAAACTGGTAGATAATGCCTTTAGGCATTAAGTTTGCCATGTGTAGGTAAATTCTCTGGGTACATGATGTTAAATAAATATAAAAAATAAGATCTGAGTTTAGGGGGCGTCCATAAATTACGTGAGGTGTTTAAGGGGGGGAGGGGGTCGAGTCAAATCTCATCTAATCTTACGTTGGAGAGAGGGGGGGTCTCGGCAAATATCACGCAATTTTTTTTCTGATTGAAACAAAAAAAAATTATACTATTTTGGTCTATTTAATCCAGATTGTAATATTGATTACTAGTCTTAACTAGTCGTAAATAAAAGGACTATGCAAATTTGTTTTTTTCTTTTTACAATAACAATCCAACGCGTTTACGTAAGAAACTCACATTTTGAAAAATCTCACGTGAGATTCGGGGATGGGGGAGGGGGTTGAATAAAATCTCACGACATCTCACCAGGGGGGGAGAGAGGGGCAGAAAATTTAAAAAAACACCTCACGTAATTTATGGACGCCCCCTTACCAAGACTAAAAGACTCAAACCATCATCACCTTATGTACGTAATATAGTCCAGTAAATTTGTCGGTTGAATGTATGGGCTCGTATGCGTCAAATCCGGTAGTTCTGTATTTTTGCAGACTTGTTTATGATGTTGGCCTAATGTATAATCCAAGTTTGTGACCACGAGCGCCGAACGCAACTTTGTCAAAAATCGAAAAAACAGCGAAAAAATAGTATTTTTTTCAAATTTTGGCGATTATAACCCTAAAGGACTAGTTTCTAAAAAAACTTTCTTAGGACGTTTTTAAAGTAGACTAAATTAACTACAATATGATACTAGAATTGTCTCTATAGACCCAATAGTTTCTGAGATTTAGCCTTTCAAAGTTTATATTTTTTTTCGAACTTCGCAATTTATTGCATTTCTGTCGTTTTAAAATATTGCCTGCTACTTCGTTCGCGTTATTTAAGGTCACAGCACACTTATCAACTCGGAAAGGGATCGTCACCGTATCGCCTCGAGCCGTTCAGTATTGTTTGTATGAAACTCCCTAATGCAACGCACACTAATTGGAAACGTAACGTAATCGCCTCGCCTCGGAACAGGCTCCGAACCGCGATGCGGTGAGTGGTCAACTTGCAGTTCCCGCGCTTACGGCTCGCTGTCGCCCCGCTTACGTCTCTCCGTACTCGAGCTCACGGCTCTTCGTCCACCCTTGCCCCTCAACGTTTGGATTCAAACTGATTCGGTGCCAACCCGGTCAGCCAGCGGTCGGCGAGGCGTAAGCGCGGTGACGCCTAGCCGTAGCCGAGTTGACGTACAGGAGCCGCTGCTACGCTTTGGTTACATGCATACGTTAGGTTGACGCCTGGTTGACGGCGAGGCGAAAGGCGATACGGTGCCGATCTCTTTCCGAGTTGATATGTGTGCTGTGACCCTTAGGGATAAAAAGTAGCCTATATTTTAATCCGGGTCCTAATCTTATTACCTTACCTTTTGCCGTGCAGTCGCTAAGTTTATTTTTGTCTTTTATCACATAGATATCTACACTAATCTATACTAATATTATAAATAGGAAAGATTAGATTTTTTGTACGTTTGTTACGAATAAACTCAAAAACTACTGCATCGATTTAAAAAATTCTTTCACCAATGGAAAGTTAGAATATCCCTGAGTGACATAAGCTATATTTTATTCCCGTATTCCCACGGGAACGAAAACTACGCGGGTGAAACCGCGCGGAACCGCTATTATATTATAGCACTAACGGTGTTGGTAACTAATAAACTCAAAAACTACTTGGCTAATTTTATAAATTCTTTCACCAATGGAAAGCTAAAATATCCCTAAGTAACATAGGCTATATTTTATTCCCGTATTCCCACGGGAACGGAAACGACGCGGGTGAAACCGCGCAGAATCGCTATGATATTATAACACTAACGGTATTTGTATCGAATACACTCAGAAACTAATGAGCTGATTTTACAAATTCTTTCACCAATGGAAAGCTACATTATTATTGAGTAACATAGGCTTTATAGCAGCAGAACTACCGGATTTGACGCATGCGGTAATGTATAAATTTACTGGACCAATAAATAATGGTAATAAGTCAAACACTTAAATACTAAAATATGATCAACACCCAAAGATATATTTTAATCTCTTTGTAAACACCTGATATTATAACTTATGGTTTTGGGACACATCGCATCAAAGGATTCTATAGTGACTCTACTCGTATGCTGGGTGCATAGAGTCACTCAAACTCAAAATTCTTTTATTTCAGTAGGTATATAAAATACACTTTGAAATGTCAATAACAAGGCACACTAAACTTGTCCATTAAGATTGGCTAAATGTAAACATCAGCCCATCTCCACCGACGAGTTGCTGGTTCCAAATGCAGTACCCCGGGAAGAGCCAGCAAGAAACTCAAGTTCAGCTCTTTTTAAGTCTCATGTCTAGAGTGAACAGAATGGAATGGAATTAGGTTCCTCTTTCATTCATCCTCTATTAAGATTAACTAGTTGATGAGCAGAACTGCACACTAAATATTGCTAATGATATTGTGCTGTAACCAAGATCAATCAAACAATAAATAAACAGATGCATGCAGAATTGTTATGATAAAATTATAGTAGCTAAGTATTTACAATTAGTTAGTTAATAAATATCGATGCGATGGTAAAACGTGACAAATAATGAGTCAATTAAGATATTTACTGTTAACTATTAAGTATATACCTATTTATACTAATATTATATGAGTCATATTCTAATCTAATTCTCTAATCTCTGTGATATCCCCACATTATAGCATGAGGTTCAAGATACCCCACCTCCATGAAAGGTCTAGATCGACCAATGATATTTTTTCAAATTTCATTAAAAAATATAAAATAAAAAAATAAAAAAATACTTGGTAAGATACATACGTACGCGATCGAAACGCATAATACCTACGACTATGTGCTGTCTTTTTAATCTATTATTATTACTGATATTATGAAGACGAAAGATTTGCATGTTTGTTACGAATAAACTCAAAAAGTACTGGACAGATTTTAAATTTTTTTTCACCAATGGAAAGCTAGAAGATTCCTGAGTAACATAAGGTATATTTTATTCCCGTATTCCTACGGGAACGGGAACTACGTGGGTGAAACCGCGCAGATCCGCTAGAGTTTATATCTACGTGTGGAGGTCAATACAGCCACTATCCACATGTGACAGATTACTCAGTTGTTTATAAATGGGACCTGATGATCCCGGACCCCTGACTCAGAGGCGCCTCGAACTCCGATAATGTCGTGAGGAAAACACGTAAAAACATCTTATTAACCACTTTTTAACCAACAGAAAACCATGCAGTGACGTCAGTGTGCAACTTGGAATTCCTCGGGTTAGTCTAGGTAAGTACCTATATAAAATACATAAATACATACATACATACATAAATCTTACGCCATTGTCCCACAGGGGTATTCAGATACGATAAATCGCCACTTTGTTCGATCACTGCATACTTCTTTCGCTTCCTTCACATCCATAAGCCTTTTCATGCACGCTATTTTTATTCTTCGCATTCCGGACCCCAGCATATAAAATAGAAAAACATAGATTTTTTTTATGTATACGTGATAAAAATATATTATCTCACGCCTTTTATCCCCGAGAGGGTAGACAGAGGTATTTCATTTTAGGAAATACCCACATTTCACCAATAAAATCTTTCGACCACTTAACGTGATAGGTGGTGAGCCCATCGCCCAGACCGGTCTGTAACATATGCCTCAAAATTAATTCAGGGACCTGCGGGCTTCCTCATGACGTTTTCCTTTATCATCGACCTAGTGATAAATATGTACCTACCTACGTTTTGGAAAAACTTATTACGAACCCGAGACCTCACGCATGATAGGGGGGCTTTTTAACCGCTGGGCTACCACTGCTCACAGGTACTTGATAAATAAGCTAGAAGAGAATTAGTGACACTGGTGCCATAGGTATATTGCCCGATTCGGTATTCAGATTTGTTTGATTATTGACAGCTCTACTTCAATTTTAAAACCGAATGTTGGTGATTAAACTTAATGATTTTCTTGAATATACTCTCACATTTTATCTAGACTTCATTTCAATCGCGAAAAAACAAATAAACTTAACGTAAATACACGCTCCTATTTATATTTTTTTGATATTCTCTATAAAGAAAGGCAATAGACATATCTCAATGTTTCTAGCGTGAATTAAAAAAAAAGTAAAATCGAAGTATTAGGCTAGCAAGTTAATGTCAAGACGTTGGAAGAGGTCGATAGATTAACGACACTTGATAGCTTAAGACTATTATACCTTTAAGGGCTTGATTATATGGATAATAGGGGTGGAATTGACCAAAAGTAACACAGCTACGTTATGTTTAGGGACGTAGACAGGTATCGTATCTCTATAAACGAAATATGTAGATCTACAAGTACATAGAACAGTCTTATAATGTAGACGAGCTTTATACAATATAAATAGGTATAAATTGTGGGAAATAATTTACACACGTTTATTTAGTCCCAAACTAGGCGCCCTGCCTATGCATACTAAACAACTGAGAAATAAATATTAAACGACCAGACACGAAGCCGACAGACATGTTCACTCACATAAATGTTGGCCCCGAAAGGGGATCGAACCCGCGACCTCCGACTCAGAAGGCAGGGTCACTATCAACTGCGCCAACAGGACCGTCAATGTAAAATAATATAATAATAATAATAATATAATCTCACGCCTTTTTTTTTTTTTATCCCCGAGGGGGTAGGCAGAGGTATTCCATTACATTACATTAAAATAATAATATAATATTTTTACAATATAAATAAATATTTAGTTTCATTAATAGCAGTCGAATATTCATACGTTTTTCATTTCATTTCTTAATTTTCATACGTTGCACCCACCTCCTACTCTCCTTCACCTCTCCTACACTTCTACTTATGAAATCGCAATTGATACGAATTTCTTTGCACTTTTCATGTTTCGTTACTATGTAGTAGCAAATGTGATTTTTAATGGTACTTAAAAATTGTTGCCTGATAAATTTTAAAAGTAAAAATCATGTAAAAGAACTAAGAAGGTAATTTCATGAATTAAAAATAATATAAATGTAGCAATATATGAATCATACATTACCTATTCCTACTTTTTGGTGATGCATCTATAAAGTAGGTACCTATATAGATTATAGGTATGTACAATAAAAATAGCACATTTCTAATAAGTACGTTAATTACTATCTCCCCATTTAAGATGACCAGTTTAACGGATGGGCAGACGAAAATTGGCCAGAACTCAGGATTACAATTTAGTAACGGACTTAACGAATTATAGTAGATAATTGTACCGATCCCTTTTTCAGTCCCTTCGTCCCTTCCCATATAAAAAACGCGAAAGTAACTCTGCCAGTGTGCCACGGCTAAACCGCTAAATCGATCTTAATGAAATTTGCCAGGGAGATAGTTTACATTTTGACAAAGCATTTTTGGGCCATTTCCACAAGGGCAATCCAGTAAGACAATCCACTAAGACTGCATACAAAAAAAACTTGAGGACAGTGGAATGGATTGTCCTCATGTTTTTTTTGTATGCAGTCTTAGTGGATTGTCTTACTGGATTGCCCTCGTGTAAATGGATCGTTAAGCTACTTATAATCTGAGAATGAGGATGATATCGCCCATAATTTTTTTTCATTTCTCGTATTTACGCCGTTTTTCCCCCTTATTAAGTACTAACTTATTATCTTCGTTAAAGAAATCATATTTTAGGTTCAATGATAATATCATTTCTAAAGTGGAGGTACCTTCAAAAGAATGTATTACATCATTTATACATAATACCAGTACTGCAGTAAATAATGTCAAGATATGTGTTTAAACAAATGTGTTTAATACCAAGCTGAAACAATGGATAATTCAAGAAAATAAAAGTGACTAGGTAGTTACTCACCGCTCGCAAAATTCCGTGAAACAACGCACAGCACTATTTGGAACACAAAATTAAACTTCATATTTAAAAAGTACTGGCAACTTTAATTAAAACACTTAAGTAAAGAAAAAACTTTCTTTTTCACTGATTCATTTCGCCACCAAGGAGATGGTATGCGTGTGTAACTAAAATACCATAAATATTTTTTAAGTAGAGCACACACTTGTAATGCGAGTTGTCTTAACAAAGTGTTGGTAGTAAATGATCCACAGGTCACATACACTGATAATATTTCTGCGCATGTCAAGTATTGCAGACTAGGCCATAGTTCAACGAGAAAACTAATCTCGCGTAGAGCTTTACATTTTTATATTTTATTTCATATAATAATAAAAATAATAATCTTTATTAAAATAAATGTTTACAATTTGTGATCCTATTTTAGCTAGTTTTAAGGGTTACAATATGTTTGTAGAACATCTGCCGTCGAACTAGTTAAAAAACTGTGTTTCAACATACAGAGCTCTTCTTGGGACCAGGAGAACAGACCTAGCTCAAGATTTTTTTTTTTTTACACTACATATACCGGCAAGTACTTGATCATTCGTCATTGAAGAAAGAACTTGTTAAGGGTCGTTCCAAACTTAAAATTAAAAAAATCGGCCGTTAGGTATGTGGGAAGGTATTATTTCAATATGAGGTTTTGCTTTGGACAAGACAAATTAGATAAATATTATCAAGTCCTACATATTTATTATATTTAAACAAGTAAGTAAATTAATTAAAAAACCATAAACACGACCCCACTTAAAATATTAGGTATTAAAAATGCCTAGTGAAACCTCACACCACACTTCAAAATCCAAATCAAATCACTTTAAAGACTGCAACAATTTACAACATACGAACATACACCCGAAAAAATATTCTCTTTATGGGGCGGTCTGGTAGTAGGTACAGTCAAGAGAATACAGGGCCGAGTCAAAGTCTAAAGTGTCAAGCTTAGCGTGCTCTTGACTGTACATGACAGACATGAGTCAATGAGTTTACTTTTGAAGAAATACCACAGAATAAGTAATAGTACTAGTAATACTTAATTAGGTTTTCATAAAACCATTTTTTTCTACTTATTTGTCTTAGAGTGAGTGTACAATCGGAGGATGCCTCACTTTAGTTGTTAGTTACCGTACCTACTTCAGGTAGATATACGTAAGTTTGAATCCGTTTACCAAACGTCCGTTTGCAATCCGAAAAGCGGATATTTCCAGGAATAGAATGCCAATCGATATAGCGTAAGCATAAATAACAATAAATAATAAATAACTTTAAAGTTGTATAAAATAGGGAAGTTAAAAAAACCTTTTTCTTATAAACTACATTCTTATGCTACTTTTCTGGATGAAATAGTTTGCGACTACAGTTTTCTTAACGTTTACTGTGAGCCCACCGACTCCCGGTCGGTCCATATACGCCAACACCGAAGAAGCACCAGGTCCTCCACTGACTAAGGGTTTTTAGTGGTTTTATCGTTTTTAAACATGATCACTGTAATAGCTCTTGTTTATCATTATTTATTGAAACCCACTCGTAAACAGCATTATTCATTATTATCATATCAACCTTTTAACGTCCCACTTAAAGCTAACAGTACCTAACTAATGTTTTATTATTAGGGTTCCATAACTAATGGGTGACGACGGGAACTTATTACTCGGCTGTCCATTCGTCGGTCTTGTCCGTCTATTTGTCAGTCAGTGTCAGTAATAGGTAGACTGCTAAAATGTGTAAGTCAAAGACGTTTGAAGAAAAAAATATGAGATTTTTGTTCCATCCTCGTTGTATCAGTAGGTATTTCTATTGCCGCTATAACAGCAATTAATAACTTAAAATAAACTTTTTTTTGTTTATATCGTGTGTAATTATAATAAGATTATAAATTTCTCTCCTTTAAAATTACAAATCTCGTGTCATTTAAGTGGGCGGGGAAGTGTACAAGTTAAATGAAGTGAGCTTGGATGGTATGGAAGCGCCAAGCACTCGCATCATCGGTGGCAGCCCCACGACAATCGACAAGTACCCTTACATTGTTCAAGTAAGTATGTAAACAGAACAGCTATGGAACTGAACCTTATATGTACTTACTAGGTAACAGAGTTTTGTCCAAGGAAGTCATTGAGCCAAAGAGTTGCTTTTGTATGTGTGTCCAGCTGTCTAGGTGTACAATAAAATTCCTGATACATCCAAAAAAGGTCCCACTAAAAACCCATTAAGGGCCATTTACAATTTCCGTTTACAATTCGTTTAAAACATTGTGAGTACACCTCGACATCTGAGATTACTAGATGAACAAAAGAGGAAAGTTATGGAAACCCACTCAAATTAGTCCAGACGCACCGGAAAATATCACCTATATAGGTACCTACTTGGTTGGTACTGCACACATTCGCACAACATACGAGTAATAAAACGCTAACGAGATCGTGCCTGTTTGTACATAAAATATTTTGTGATTTTTTTTTTGTGGTAGGTTGTGTAGATAGTTATCGATTTCGATATCAAAAATTCAAAACACAAATCTTTGAAATTTTTGTCTTTCTGGGCACGCATCACGCAGAACCTACCGCATGGATTTTAATGAAATTTGGTAAGCAGATAACTGAGTTATAACCGGGTCAATATCTACGGTACTTTTTACTACAGGAGATCTCATTCCCACGGGAAAATATAAAAAAGAGAAATACGTACTACTCCGAAGCGATAACACCTAGAAACGTGAAATATGTTACGGAGGTGTCTTATACATCGTTTAATATCGTAGGGACCAACCGGTACAAAGGGATTTTTGGAAATTCCTACGGGATCGGCAACAAACTGGATCCTCGCAGGCACCGCCGCTGACAGGGCTGGATCTATCATATGGCTTTTTGGGCTTCAGCTCTGGGCCCCGTGGATTCCAGCTAAGTCAAGTCAAAGTAAAAAAATAGACGATAATTTGAAAAAATCTATAATATTGTTAAATTAAACTGATCGTAAGGTTTGCAGCCCTGCGAATCCTGCGATTAATCAAACCCATCAAGCAATTCATTTAATTCAAGTCGACGTTTAAGTGTTGATACTCCGAACTGACAGTAAAAATGTTCGGCAGCCATTACACATTCATTCGATCTCGAATTTTTTTCCTATACTTTGAGTAATTAATAAGTGGGCCCCGTAAACTCACGGTCCGGCCATGGCCGCTGGAAAGCCCGCTAGTCTATACTTCAACAGCTATTAGTCTAGTATTTTATCCAAGGAATGGAGTTCCGGCTTGCGTCTCGTCTGTGTTCCCGAGTTCATACAGCCCGAACCTATGAATTTAGTTACAATAGCATGTATAGGCTTCATCTGGGCAAGCTCGTTCTATCGTTGACCTTATCTGTGTCAACTGGGATAGATTAAGGTCAAGATCAAGGCCATTAATAGTACTTACTTACTTACTTTGGTACTTGCCCATTAGCACTCCAAACCAAAATAACGAATGTTGCTGCTAAAGAGAACCTTCGGAACTACACGTTACCTACGCAATTCCTAAAGATTCAAGGGCTAAGACTTAGAGTTGTCCCTAGGGAATACTAAGACTACACTGCATGCAAGGGTTGGTGTATAAGCGTTTCCCTCCGACGTAATTCCGGCTTGACCTCGTTAAGTTAACCGTCCCTTCCACACACGGTGAACGAAAACTAAAGCTTCGGCCAGATAGCAGGCGGAGCGAGCGTGACAAGGGCCTTAGTGTCTATACGTCCCACATCACAGCGTTAAAATGTGGTCAGTAATGGTTACGAGTGAAAGGGTTGCAGCAGCGTTTTGCAGTTGTGTTGTGGTACCGTCAATATTTCGTTGTGTCTCGCTGGTTGTTCCGTTGTGGTTGATATTACTGAAGCGGTCGACAATGATGGCAAAATTTGGTATGTGCACGCCAACAGCTCTTTGAAACGACCAGCGACCCTGGCTTCGGACTGGTACGATGTGTTTAGATAAAAACCTTCCGGAAGAAATTATATATAAATGATGGTGAAAACCGTTTCGTTGTTTGGAAGAACTAAGCACACTAACAATCAGACGTGGATAGCGCCTTTGTTTTATATTATTACTAGCGACCCGCCCCGGCTTCGCATGGGTGCAATGCTAACACTAAAACCTTACTCTTGAATCACTCTATCTATTAAAAAAACCGCATCAAAATCCGTTGCGTAGTTTTAAAGATTTAAGCATACAAAGGGACAGGGATATAGGGACAGAGAAAGCCACTTTGTTTTATACTATGTAGTGATGATGATGAGATTAGAGAAGAGAGCACCAATGTGTTCCTTCCGCGCAAGCTTCTACGGATGTCGGCGAGACTGCTCAGTGTGGTCGCATTCATCAAGATATACTATATCTTTTAAAATGTATATAGAATAAGTATCGCAATTATATAGCGAGTCATAGCTATTGAATATTAAAAATTATGACGTCATAGTTTACTATTCAGTACTTTTACCACTAGATATGCGTTTTGTCAAATCAATAAGTAATTAATTTGGCTACCCAATTATTTTTTACTCATACAAAACTTACACACATAGTCTTGCGTCAAATATCATTTTGATGTGCGTCAATACCTTTACTTGTTATTGTGAAGGTGCTTTAACTTTCGTCCGGAAGTATCTCCTAGTTACCATAGTACTAATTACTTAACCTAATTTTTGATGCTTTACAGTGTATAAAGTTTACACAAGTAAGTACAAGTACTTCTTAGCTTTAATGGAAATGAATGTAGCTGGCATTGTCAAGCTAAAATAGATTTTCTATTATATTCCATTTATTGGAGATTATATTATTCTCTTGAAAAATGGGTATTTCCAGAAATGGAATACCTCTTCCTACCCCTCGGGGATAAAAGGCGTGAAAATATTATTTTTTAAATTTATTTTTATATTGTAGATATTTTAGTTTTATTATTTTTAATTAATATAATGATGAACATTAATTGCGATTTCAATTCTGAATAAAAAGGGCGCCGTCCTTCTAGAATAGAGATAAATAGTTATAATAATAATAAATCGTAGGACACAAAACACACGGTTATTTAGTCCCACACTAGGCAAAGCCTGTAGGTACTATGGGTAAACAACTGATAAACATACTTATTAAATCGATATTGAACGACCAGACACGAAGCCAACAGACATGTTCAAGCACACAAATGTTGGCCCCGAGCGAGGATCGCACCCGCGACCTCCGACTCAGAAGGCAGGGTTACTACCAACTGAGCCACCAACCAATAAGTCAAGTTATTTTTAATTAAAAACATTCTTATCTTACTATTAAATATCGATACATTGAGAATACAACGTGAAATTGGGAACGGCCACTGGGTCAAGTGCGTCCGATAATGATTGTGTAACTCCACAAACTTCTAGGCTTCGATGGTACGGTTGATCGAAGCTTCTAGGCTAGTGTCCTGCCTAGTCAAATGAGTTTACTTTTTATGATCTGTCAAAACGAAATTTTACTATAGAAAATGTACTGAAATAGCAAGGTGTGACGTCATAGTTTATCGTACTCAATTGAACCACTTTTTTGATTGTTTTATATTTAATATTATTGTAAAGTAAAAACCAAAATACATGTTTAAAGGTATTTTGGGATAATCTTTTTAATGATTGACTACTCCCAATTTATTTCGATGCTATCAACTACCCCATTGTCTAATTACAACCTGCCCCCCTAGCCAAGTGACATTGCACAATCTAATCGAACGTTCTTTTAGATTGACATGTATGGGATTCACATTAGCGTTAGCGCTCGTTGGCAAGTGCTTAATATGTCAATCCCATATATTACAATCTAAAAGAACATTCGATTAGATTGTGCAATGACACTTGGCTAGGGGGGCTGAATCGTGATCGTCTTCGTTTTGACGTACGTTAATGCTTCTTCCGTACATCTGTCATTACCGCCAGTGTAGAGCAAGAACCTACTGCGAGCGATTACAATAAGGCGTTTTAAAAAAAGAAAAACTAGTTCATCCATTGTCGATAGGTAAATGGCGATGTCATCGAAAGATGCTCATGTTTATTTTGTTCGAATGAATGAAAGTTTAGTGATTTAAAGCCTTTCAGCTACCGAACCTCCATAACAAGGAGAAATAATATTAATTAAGCTACTTGGAGCAATGCCTATAAAAATTACTGTACTTCTATTGAACATCTATCCTGGTAGCTTTAACCCACTGTTGTCTTTAATGTCTCATCAGTCGGATTTTAAAAATTATTTGACCAATGGAAAGCTACATTATCAGACAGTACTAGACTATGTTTCATCCCCGTATTCTCACGTGAACGGGAACTAAGCAGGTGACACCGCGGGGCGCAGCTAGTAATGTTATAATTCTGAGCTGGATTGAGCCTGTTGATTGCGTGGGAGATTAACTCCCATACTTCCTCATGTGTGAGAAAAAGACCCTTAGCTCAGCAGTGGGCTGTTACGGGTTGATGATGACGATGAGCTGGATGCCCCTATATCGGGGTTTGTCTCCCAAAACATCATGTGGATGCACGTGAAGGCAGTTCACAATAGCTCCTGAGCTATCAAAACTAAAAAAAAACTTAGGATTCGCATAAAACTAAAATTGTTATCTTTAGAATTCACATCAAAATATGCTTAGGTACCTACTACATACTACCTATACTACATGCACATACATACCTACACCCGATATATGTTACCTTCCTCCTGGTGCAGTAAAGCTAAAATAAAGAAGGCCGTCAAACAATAAGCTTCAACATGGAAATAATTCGGTACAGAGAAAAAGGCATTGCAAAAAATGTTAATAGCAACGTAAGGAAATGTCAGCACTTACATTAGCCCTAACTTGTTTTCACTACATCAATTCTTTCAAGAAAATTGGGGAATGAAAAGAATATTGTATGTACACTCCAAAAAAGAAAGGCTAGGTCAGTATCTATTTATTCCCTTTGTATAATATATAGTAGATCTATAGAAGTAGAGATAAGAACAGTGATAGAGCCGGTCGAAAATCAGTGAGGCTCGGGTTCGAATCCTGGCATGTATGTACCAATGAGTTTTTCAAAAACTTACATACATATTTATCACTAGCTCGACGGTGAAGGAAAACATCGTAAGGAAACCCGCAGGTCCCAGAATTAATTCTTAGACATGTGTAAATAGACCCGGTCCAGCGCGCCGCGGCGATGGGCTCACCACCTATCACGTTTAGGGGTCCAATATATCTCATGAAATGTGAGTATATCCAGTAATGGAATACCTCTGCCTACCCCCTCGATAAAAGGCGTGAGATTTTATTTTTTATCTACCTACCTAATTATGTGCTTCTCAGTTATCCAAATAAATAAACAACAAACTCTGCTATGTAGGTACTACATAGTTATACTAATATCCATTTATTTTTATAGACATAAGTAATAATTATTCTACGTAGTTTCAACATTTTGATTTACTAACGATTCTTACATATTTTCTAAACCTTATTTAGCACCTTTTATATTTGTTTCATTTGTATTTATTATTAACGGCCGCACTTAAAAATGATGACAGTTTGACAACTGTCAGTATCATCGCCATTTTGAAATAGAATACATATTTATTCGAATCGTTACGGATTGAGCAGACAAGACTTTTTAGCATCGGCGATCACCGATTTTGCGACTCGATACAGCGTCGCGCTTTAACGATGATAGAGTCTTTATTTGACATATACGATATGACGGTAATGACATATGTCAGAAGCAATGCAAGAATACGTCAAAAGCCGATTGCGATAACGTCTTTTAGCAGCGCGTTTGATCGCATTCTAAGCGACTGTCTTCCGAATGTGTGCGGAGTGTAGCGATGAGTCGCTGCATAAAGCCTCCGAAAAGTAACTAAATCGCTGATCGCCGATGCTAAAAGAATCGTGTTTTCTCAGACCTTTAAGTCTTGCGGCCGTTGACGGTTTATGAACACATCATATTACAAAAGACAATTTGACTAATCTTAAAATTCTTTTTCTCTTTATTTCCGTACACTCCTGTTAACTTTTCCATAGATCTCGGGGAAGGCGTCCTTGCAGTGCGGCAGCGAGTCACGCACCTTGTCGTACAAGGTGTGGTCGAACATACGCCGGAACTCTTCACGGGTGGTGTACGTGTCAGCGTACAACATCTGGAAGCCCTGGTTTTGGGCTACGAAGTCCTCCACGCGACGGGTGGCCGAAACCTGTAAAACATTTTTCATAACTCCGGGTGGAAAGCGGCAAATTTCGGCCCGCTGCGCTAAACGAAGTACTACATCATTATCATTATCTGCTATGTAATAACATCACTACATAGTAGTGATGTTATTACATAGCAGATATTACAGAGCTTCGACTCCAAAAGTTCAGAATTTTCGATTTATTTTATATCTTCGATCGTTGTTTTAACTTCTATGGCAGGTTGTAACGAAATTTTTGTTATTGAATTTTTAAAAGGGTCGATATAAGGTTGCCTTAACGTAAAAGTATTTACGCCGTCGCCGGATAGTGTCGGAGCGACTTATGCTAACTCATCTCATCTTAAAATCAGATATAGAATCTTCGTTTCTGACTTCGGTCCCTCCGTAACACCGTGCTGGGGCTACAGGTGATTGATTACTAAATAGAACTCTAACAGTCTCAAATCCTTTCGCCTTCGGGACCCCGTAGACGCCGATGTCCACGAACATCTGCCAGTCCCCGGAGTGGACCTTCAGCTGGCCGGGGTGGTTGAACAGCTTGAACGGGCATAGCCAGATGGGGTACACCTGGAAACACCGTACTTTCAGATATAGATACCTACTTACCAGATTTCTGCGGGCGCAAGATAACAATACATGAGCTTAATCTTGAAAGACCGGCTAACATGACTGTTGTTTGGGTTCCATACCAAATTTTACACCCGTATAGGTAAATTTTTTCACACCACATGCTCGACATTGCCCAAAAAAGCAAGCATTATTAACCGGCGGGTCATAATGAATTCGTATAAAAAAATGTTCCATAGAGACCTATACCAAAAATAACTTATTTGAAAATCGAACTGGTCACTACAAGCCGTATTAAGTGCCATGCCTTTTATGGTCTTGCAAAAGGTGATAAAAGTAGAGTATTCTCCTTTGGGATAAAACTGTTTTCTAAATGTTGGTATCCATATTGTGTTGTTTTTGGTTTACAATAAAGAGTTATTATATTGTATTGTACCTCAAACTCATTATGGAACAGCTGGATGGCTTTCTCCAAGCGGTCTACTGGCACCAGCATGTCCTGGATGACGTGAGCTCGCTCGTACAGCTTGCCCACGGCTTCTGGCTGCGTGAGCTTCAGCAAGGAGACTTCTGGAGGCATCAGCCAGCCCAGCAGGTACCGGAAGATGGGTTGGTTGCCGAACGGGACGATGTCCTGGAGAAAAATTATTAAATAAGAGTAAGAGAAGTTGAGAGTAGAGAAAAAGTAGAACACGTCAGGGTAAAATCAAATTCGAGGGGAGAAGAATCTCTCAAGGATACCCTTGGACTTACTAGTCTTACTGTTTACCTAATATGTATACCTACTACTTTGAGTATTAATTAATACTCAAAGACCTACTAGCGGTTCTGCTCGGTTTCACTCGCGTAGTTCCCATTATCGTGGGAATATGAGAATAATATATAGCCTGTGTTACTCAGTGATAGTGTAACTTTCCATTAGTGAAAGAATTTTTAATATCGGTCCTGTAGTTTTTGAGTTTATTTGTAACGGCCTCACAGAAAACCAGCGTAAAGCAATGCATTGCGTTTCGTTGAGTAAGTGAGGTAACCGGAGGCCCCAATCCCCCCTTCCCCTCCCCCTACTCCCACCTCAAAAGTCGGCAACGCAGTTGTGACTCTTGAGTTGCAGGTGTCCACGGGCGAAGGACGTCACTAACCATCAGGTGACCCGTCTGCTCGTTTGCCCCCTTTTTTATAATAATAAAAAAAAAACAAAGATTCAAACATCCAAATGTTTCTTCTTTATAATATTAGTGTAGGTAAGGGAGTTCGGGTCAAACCTGGAGTTCCCAAAACAGGCTCCTGGTGTGTCTGTGGTAGTAGTCCCTCAGTGGGATGTATTCCACCGCAATTTCCTTGCTGCCGCGGCGACTCTCCTCCAATCGTCGCTGTACTTGAGTGAAAAACCATTCTGAGTACCATTTGCCAATCGGGTTTAACTGTAACAGAATAAATAATGGCTTGGCGGGGGCGCTGCCGTGTGCTCCCAGATAGTAAATGAATCTATAACACTTTTTTTTTCCAGACGGTGAAAAAAATCTGGCGGTATTTATCCTAACCTGACCGTCAGTCCCAGCTTCATCCACCATGTCTCCCAGCATCAGCACGCCTGTGTCCTTAGAGTACAGAAGCGCCTCCACGAACTGGTGCGGGTTCTTGTTGGAGGACTCCTCACTAAACCGCGCCGCCAGCTTCGATAATGAGGTATACGGATGGTATTCCAGACGGACGAACCTGAAAGAAACGTACCTCGTACAGTACATCCAGCTGGCCTATTGGGCCATTGACTACTTTTGAAAAGAATCCCAAAACTACTCTATTTTTTAAATTAAAAACAGTAACTGAATTGTCCAGGCGTCAAGTGCTGCCTCTACAGAGAGAATGAATGAACCTTGACTTTGATCCTTTTCATTTGTTACTAGCGGTTCGGCGTGTTTTTATCCACGTAATTGCCGTTCCCGTGGGAATACGGGAATAAATATATAGCCTATGTTATACTCAGGGATCTTTTAGCTTTCTGTTAGTGAAATAATTTTTAAAATCGGTCCAGTAGGTTTTGAGTTTATTCGTAACAAACACACAAAAATACAAATCTTTCCTCTATAAAATAGGTATTAGTATAGAAGTATAGATTGGAAATTCATGGATGTATTTCGGCTGTTATGATTGTGATGTACATCTACTTACTTTACTATACTTACTTTTTGGCTGGTATAACTTTGATGACTACCGAGGTCAGGAATCCAAGAGTACCATACGACCAAGGAATAGTATAGAAAAGATCGGCGTTCTCGTCCTGCAAGAAGTTAATGATAAATCAATTACAAATTGAAATCTTTGGGCAATCTTTAGACATTATTCAGACCACGTTTTTGTTATTAAATTAAAAATCGCTCATATCTTATGCCCGAGGTATTTACATTATTGAAAATACCACTTTTCACATTTACATAACACATGAATCCATGACCGGGGTACTGTTCAGAAACCTTAGTAATATTTCCCGGGCCTGCTCGTTTATTTTACGATTCATTTATTAACCTCAGACTCAAACAGAATTTCAGTGGTAAAACAGAAAAACCACATGTCAGATACCCTTGAGTAGCTTTAAATTTCGTACGTTTATGTAACTTTTATTTATTATTTATTACATTTTATATGGAAGAACGGATGTGGAATACTCCTCCATCGTGAAAAGGAAGATCTTCCGCCAGGCGAGGTGATCGTGCCTGGGGACCGCGGTCCAACGGTTGATGTTGGACAGTTGTATTTATACAAACTCATTAGAAAACTCCGATAGCGCGGTTTAGAACTCGGCCGTCTATTGGCGCGTTCTATGTAACTCGGCCTTCTATTGGCGCGTTCCATGTAGTGTCGCTACAAATAATACATACATACATAATACATACATACATACAGCTCACGCCTTCTTCCCACAGGGGTAGGCAGAGAAGATGGATCGCCACTTTGCCCGATCTTTGCACACTTCCCTCGCTTCCTTCACATCCATAAGCCTTTTCATGCACGCTCTTTTATTCTATGCACTCTTGACACCAGATTTTTGAAGGACGTCACTAATTTGATCCGTGAACGTCCTTCTGGGGCGTCCTCTTGCCTTGTATCATTCAACATTTGCTCCATAAATCTCTTTCGTTACTCTTCTTTCATCCATTCGTTCTAAATGACCAAACCAGCTTAACAACCCCTTTTCTATCCTTGTCACTACATCTTCTTTCAAACCACACTTCTCTCGTATATCCGCATTCCTTACTCTATCACACTCATTTAATAATCTTACTCATAATATTAGGAAAGACGTATACCTAGACTAATGTATTGGTATTTAGTAGGTAATCTATGGACTATTACAAATAAAATTAGTGACGATTGCGATAATATAATGCTTCACGTACCGTTACATCAAACGTCATGCTATTCTCTGTATTAGTTACGGTATATGGAGGCAAGGCGATTTAACAATTGGATTTATATATAAATAGGATCTATCTGCCGTCGCTCCTCCGATTGCCTTAACTCCTCCTAATTTTCTCTAAGCCTTCTACTCCCGCTTCAAACCTTCATTTTGAAAAAGACTGGTCTAGAGAGCTCTTAACATTACATCACTACCTTGCTACAAGTGACAACAGATCCGTCAGCCAGAACCAACTCGTACTGCAAGCAGATGTGCTGGAACAACCCATGGATGTGGGACGAAGTCTCGATGCCGGTGCCCATGACCAGCCCACCCACCGTGAGCTGGTCTAACTCTGGGACCACTGGGATGGCCAGGCCTAGAGGTGCGAGGGTCCGGGATAGCTGGCCCATCGTCACCAGAGGCTCGCAACGGACGGTCTGAAAAGTTACCATAGACTACTACTACAATTCAATTCAAATAATTTATTTCAGATATAAATCCATAAATATTATAGTACAGAATACTTAGCCTAGTGTTAGTAAATATTGTTTTATTATTATCTAATTTAATTAAGTCTTGCGCCGGACTGAGTGCCCGACGGGTGCAGACTCATCCAATGCCTTAATACTGACACCTATTAGCTATAATGCGTCCAGAATGCTGTTCGTGGTGGCACGCACACGTCCATTACTCACATAATTTTTTCTAGGAACCCGCTCTCGCTGAGCTTCGGGTTTCATGATATACCTACACAAACCTTCTTCGTTTACCTATCTCTCTTTCTTTCAGTGAAAGCTGTATCAAAATCAGTTGGGTGGTTTAAAAGAAGTAGATAAGCGGAGAAACAGAGACATTATCTATATCTGTATGAAAACGATCGACCAGTAACAGCTAAGATGACGTGCGTTACAAAGAAAAATCTAAGTACGCTTAGTTATCTCGTGATGACAAATAAATGCTGTGTAGTTTTCGCACGAGGAAAAGCAAGAATTACGGCCAAGTCGCCGCGATCATGTTAGTAACAGTCTCACCATGTTCTTAGAGTCAATTTCAAGCACGTCCACAAGGTTAACCCTGATGTTGGTGAAGCTCTTCTTGTAGATACCCTGGCGGAAGGACATGGTCTGCCAGGTGGGGCGAGCCGTGCACAGCCGGGTGCCCCGGTCACCTGCCAGCCAAGCTTTGACCTGGAAATATGACATTTGATCTCACGCTTGTTCACGCGTGAACCGGTACATCGCAGAGGTGCGGGCGGAGGGGTGACGGCCGCAAAAACCACTCGATCTATACTAAAGAGATTAAAATATAATAGGACATAGAGGGGGCATTGGGAATATTTTCATACAAAACTTTGAAGCATGTTTGAAGCTCAAGCGTCATGTCAGTTAGTATGAACCCGAGCTGTCATTCGGTCGAAATTGTACTAGACTTATTCCACTTGGAATAACTTTTTGCTTCAGATTTTCCTCGCTTTGTCCCCTCTATGCCCTATTATATTTTAATCTCTTTGACCAACCGGCGCGAGCACACACGACCAAAGTGCCTCAATTACTCTCAAAATCTTAATTACATTTTATACAGTCCATTTATCGTATTACTTAATTCTTCAACCGCTGAGTTAGGAGCCAACACGCTTTTTATCCCCAAGGGGTTAGGCAGAGGTATTCCATTTCTGGTTATACCTTATAAGTACCCAATTTTCACGAGATATTCTTTGGACACCTAAACGTGTTATGTGGTGAGCCCATCGCCGGACCGGGTCTATTTACACATGTCTCAGAATTAATTCTGAGACCTGCGGGTTTCCTCACGATGTTTTCCTTCACCGTCGAGCTAGTGATAAATAATGTACTTAAGTTTATGAAAACCATGGTACATGCCAGCATTCGAACCCGAGCCTCACTGATTTTCATCATGTGAAGTAGGCTCTTTAACCGTAAGGCTATCACTGCCGTTTGACTGTTTTGTATTGCGCTCGTAGCATTGCGGTACCAGTGTTTGTAACGACCACACTGGTTCAGCAAAGTTGGACACGGTCCGCCAATGAATGGGTGAATATATCACGAGCGCCTCCGTGTTTCGGAAGGCACTTTAAACCGTTGGTCCCGGTTTTCGTCGTGTTTACGTAATAGAAGTCGTTTAGCCACGTCAGATACCCTTGGGTGGCTTGAAAAATTCTATAATAATAATAATAATCTTTATTTCAGGCAATATTTACATTAATAGATCTTAAATAACGTAAACATAGCTATAAGCTCTTTGATTAGATGCCGCGCCTCTGGACCCGACGGCCCCATGGTCTCTACCCCAAACGGGACAAACGTACACTTCGATAGAAAATGTATGGAGCAATCAAAAGAAATATCACTGCAATTTTAAGATAATGTTTGTAGATTGCTCTCTACTACCTACGACAACTGTGGCCGAGAAACTGTTGCTCAAATTACCCGTGTTTATGCTTGATATCATAGTCATTACACCTACTTAAAATTCTTTCTAGTGCTACTTGCACTGTCAATATACTTATATCTAATAATAACACTACGCAACAAAGTATTTAAAGGCAAAAATACCTATCTAGGTGTCATCATTAACTTTATCGAGGGCAATTAAGAGTCAATAATTGTAAGAAAATATCCTGAATTTTATAAAAAACGTGAAGATTTAAGAACGAAATATTCTTTGAGACCAACCCGTAAAAATCAATTATTACAGCCTACTTCCAGGCTAAAATTACACTCTTCTGGTCCGTTAGCTATGTCCATTAAAGTATATAATAATCTACCGCAATATCTAAAAAATGAAACAGACTAGATGAAATTTATCTAACTATTGAAAGAAATGCTCTATAAAAAATGTTATTATACAGTAGATGAATATATCAATGATAAAATGTAATAGATATAAGTAGTATATAATTAGCACGTTCCCTCTCACGTATTGCAGTGCCTAAACTAGGTCCTTATTGACACTGAAATATGTAAATACTATCTATGTATAACATAAGGATTGCAATAAACCATTTTGATTTGATTTGATTTGAAAGCTATTAGAGCATGTCTACTCAGACCAGGTACCTAACATTGTTCCATTATTAGAAACTGATATTTATGTACCTAGGTATCTATAAATTAAAAAAGTTGAAAAGTTTTGCGGTATTGTAGATACCTAGTTACGGTTTTTTAAAAATTTTGTGTCTTCCTATCTGTGCACGTATATCGCGCAAAAACTACTGGCGGATTTTGATGAAATTTGAAATGGAGATAACTGGGTCAACATCTGGGGTAGTTTGGGGTACTTTTCCTACAGAAAGGACTCCCACGGGAAAATATAAAAACTGCCTAAAAAGAGGAATACGTACTACTCCGAAACGATAACACCTAGAAACTTGAAATATGCTATGTATGGATATAGGTGTCTTATATGAAGGCACTTGTAGAAACTTCCACGGGAACCGGAATAAACTGCACGCCGTGCACTAGGCACCCGCTAGCCTTAACCGCTTGTAGGCCCTTTGCATAACTGGCTTGTAGAAGTTGTAGGTAGACCACCCCACAACCGGTCATATTAAATAAATTACACGCTTGGAATTGCAAGTCACTGCCCGCAACGGAGCACTTGTGCAATTAAATGAACTACCTTGACAATGACAATTCCGAGAATAACATTAACTAAATTTGAGAGGATTTCCGTCATTAAAACCCCTGAAGTTCAGTTCAGGTACCTATACCTAATGGCATAGTTAGGCTAACATCAAAGTAGGTACGTACTTTGGGACTTCCTAAAGGGTTTGACTGAGTTTGAAATATAATATAAGTAGTGTATCTCCGAAGCATCAAAGCCTAGATTTTTTGTGTGTCTATTACACGTTATTGGGTTTTCACAAAAACCGCATTCAAAAATAAAATACATAAAAGTACCTCTTTAATATTTTTTGTCAATCTCACTGTGAAGATGTAAAAAATAATAATTCTTAAATTTATAGTTTTATTGTACTAGTGTGAAAAAGTGTCATTGTAAAAAATATACACGTATTTAAAATGTAAAAAAAAAGGAGCTACCTACGTCTGCCAACAAACTGTTTTGCAGTTTGGAGGAGGTAATAATGTGTCTTGCAAAATATTATTTCTGTGCATAAACACTATTTTTCTTTCTTTTCTATAACAGAATTTGTAATAGTTAAATAAAAACACTTTTTCCCGCAACGCAAGACCAATGAAAATATCACTTGTCGTAGGTATATAAGGAGAATCAAATTTTAAACAGCCTCGTTTCAATATAATTTTCAAATACCAAGTATTTTTTTTTATTTTACAACATTTTCATATGTACAAAGTGAAGGTTAGGTATACCTATGTATCAAATTGATGCATACAGCCAAAGACGTTTAAAGAAAAAGTTTCTTTCTCCTAGAGACTGATTTTCTTCCAACCTCTTTGCATACAGCAAATGACATATTTTTTCAGGAATTTGGTGCTGTTCGTTTATATAAGCCTTATGGTCTATGGCCTCAAATGTGACCATTTCACGATAGGTACTACCTACTCGCCTTAATAAAATTAAATTCTGACAAGGACAGACACGGCAAAATCTTTTTACGGTATAGATTCATGATCCGGAAAAATATTATATCATCTCACACAGATATCATCATAATACATATAACCATTCTTCGCGCGTTCACAGGAAAACCTGTTCGATATATCTTTAGCAAAAAAATTGGTTGTCTGTAAAGTCGGTTTACTTACTGACGATAGTTGATCATGACAGCGTCATACTTTTTGGATTGTGCCTCTTTGTCGCTCGTTGCGCGCTCTCGCTTGCACTGTAACGCCGCATACGTCATACTTTTTCGTGCATGCAGCCGGCTCCATCGAATTATAAGACGTTGTCACGTCAAAAATACCAAACATAACAACTTCAAAGTAATAGAATGTACACACAGCAAGAGTTAGGGTACCATCGCAAACAACCAAACACCTATGTGTGCATAACGTCAACGACGTGCATATACATCTATCATACATCAACATTAAAAGGTTAACACCAAAGAGATTAAAATATAATAGGACATAGAGGGGGCATTGGGAATATTTTCATACAAAACTTTGAAGCATGTTTGAGGCTCAAGCGTCATGGCCGTCATGTCAGTTAGTATGAACGCGAGCTGTCATTCGGTCGAAATTGTACTAGACTTATTCCACTTGGAATAACTTTTGGCTTCAAATTTTCCTTGCTTTGTCCCCTCTATGCCCTATTATATTTTAATTTCTTTGGTTAACACACACAATGTCACTTGCATAGCACCACCATTCCATTGATAGAACCGTTCGCTTCAACCTTATATTAAACTTCAAAAATTACCTGCACAATATTTTCTATAATGTTTTTTATTTTACTGCACCGTCATACTTTGATAATTTTGGCAGTTGCTTTTGTGCATTACGCGACTAAATTATTATTTTCTGAGAAAAATCATGGATCACCTATCGACGCTTAAAATTTCTTTCTTAATTGCTTTCTATAAGCAAAACAAATCAATTAGTGCAGATATTGCAAGACAATGAATGAAATCGGTGAGTAAAAAATATATTGTATATTGTGGTAACTTCAAAGAGATTAAAATATAATAGGACATAATAGTACATTATGGTATAAGTGTGTAATGTCACAGATATTAGAATACTATAGGTAATGTTAGTGATTACCGCTGAGGCGTCGTCATTGAGTTAGGCGCCGTTAGGTGAGGGTCTTTAGAGAGCCGAGGACTAAGTAAGCCACTAGTTCTTGCCTGCGACTTCTCCCGCCTTCTTACAGAAAAAGTATCTTAAATGTTTTATTCCGACTATAAGATATATTGCTGTAGAGTAAAGTTTCATAAAAAAAACCGTTCAGAAGTTTTTGCGTGAAAGAGTAACAAACATGCATCTAACCTCACAAACTTTCGCTTTTAATAAGTATTACCTACTGTATGTACAGTCAAGAGCACATGAAGCATTACACTTGTAGTGCGAGTCTGACCTCTAAAGCGATTGTAATAAGAACGTTACAAAGTCAGTCAAAGTCCAATGTGTTAAGCTCTACGTGCTCTTGACTGTACTACTACATAAAATGCCCCTTACCTGATTCTGAACGGCCTTCACCTTCCGATCGTGCAACCTTGGCGCGCTGCTTAACTTGAACACCACATAGTTGCGCATTGACGACCAGATTTTCCACAGTGCTGACAGCGGCAGCAGGGCCACCAGCACCACTATCCATCTGTACTCTACCAGGATGTACTCCGCCAGGGTATCTGTCTGCAGGCCTGTCATCTTGAGTCTGAAGAGGCAGTTTGAAAGTTACGACTAGGCCAATAGATGATACTAGCGACCCGCCTCAACTTCGAACGGGTGCAATGCTGATGTATTATATATGTCGCAAGGATATGATAAAAAAAGAGATTTGTTCAATTCCCTAAGTGATTTAATCAAATTATGGAAGATGTTAAAATAACAACACATTTTTATCATTTCCCTAAACAAATCTAGTGATTTAAAATGTGATTAAAAATGTGTTGTTATTTTAACATCTTCCGTGATTTGATCAAATCACTTAGGGAAATAACCAAATCTCTGTTTTATCATATCCCTGCCACATATAAGTTATAAACCTTCCTCTTGAATCACTATAATATCTAAGTATTAAAAAATTACGTAGTTTTAAAGATCAACACAAACATAGCGACAGACAGAGGAGAAGCGAATTTGTTTTATATAATGTACATGGGCGTAGCTAGGGGGGGGGGGGGGGGCAGGGTGGGCCGGGCCCACCCTAGAAAGCTGTAGGCCCACCCTAGAAAAATACCCGTGAACCCTTCCTCATACATAAAATAACTTCATCCTCAAATACCGCAACCGAAAACAGTCTTCAAAAAGTAGTGACCAACGTGCCGTGGGCCATGGCCCCCCCTAGGAAAAATCCCTAGCTACGCCAATGATAATGTAGGTAGTGATATCGTGTCTCAATTTTGCGGTTTGATGGGCTACACTTTAAATTAATAATGAGATATCGATTTTTATTGGCGGTCGTGGGAAACAGCACGTTTACAATAAATCGACCTCGTAAAAGCATAAAGCAAAATTAGTCGGAAAAAGTCGAAACTATTTTGCGATTACATCTCAGAAGAAATCTTATTCTTTGCTCACTGAATAGAAGGCCAGACAGAGTCATAGTCAGCCAGTAATATTCTGTGTGGTTACTAATTACCAAGCACAAGGAGTCAATTAAAATGATAACAATGGAATTGTATGAAGAATAATCTAACAATTCAACCCAATATTTACATAATTGGTGTGAAAATTTTATATGTTAAGAAATGGCTAATGCATGCTAATATTCGCAGTAAAGTGGTAGTATGACCTCTACGTATAACTATTATATGTCCTTACGTGGTAATAATTACCTACATAGGTACCTACCTCAATATTATATTTTACTTGTAAAAATTAAGGTATGTAATAGGTACATAATTGATTGTGATATTGCAATATAAAAGTAAATAAACAAATTAGTACGTCCATATTACAGAATACAGACGCGCCGCATAAGCTCTACCTATTGTTAATGTTCTCTTCTTACACGAGTTGCTACCACTTAGATATGTCAGACACACAGACCATTAATCTTAGATTAATGATCTGTGGTCAGACATCAATCTATAAAGCAAAGAAGAGAATGATTTTCTTCCAACCTCTTTGCTATCAAGTTTAAAGAAAATATTTCAGTTTCTTTTTTCTTCCAGCCCCTTAGGTATGTATACTACCACAATAGTAGATTGTTATACAAGGGTCGGAAGGAATCAATTCCCATACGAGGTATTTAGACGCCCGAGCGCAGCGAGGGCAGATATAGTCCGAGTAGGAATTGATAACTTCCACCCGCGTTAAACACTCTACTTTTCATTTCGAATTCAAGGAAAGTAAACAAAAAAAAATACAATTTTACATAAATTCAAACATGCAAAAACGCAATAATACCTACAAAAAAAACAAAATTGTCAACAATACAACCAAAGAGGTTGGAAGAAAGAGAAACTTTTTCTTTTAAACGTCTTTGAATACTACATCATAGAGTACCTAACCTAAATAACATTACAAAAATAATATAGGTACAAATCCTTCCTCTTTATAATAATATGTACTTTTAGCCGAGTAATAGTGTTCTGTGCTTATTAGTGTCGATGAAAAACAAGATTTAGAATTTCGGAGCAGCTTTCCAAATTATTACTCTTTTTTTAATTTTAAATATGGAACGCTTACCGCCCCGCGCGCGGGCTATTTTCTGTTGTTTAAAATACCTACACTCACAAGGCCGCACCTTTTTTTCTTATTCTAATTGACGTAAAAAGTTTCGTATCCCTACTAAGTACCCAAAGAGGTTGGAAGAAAGTTGTAGCGACACTACATGGAACGCGCCAATAGAAGGCCGAGTTACATGGAACGCGCCAATAGACGGCCGAGTTCTAAACCGCGCTATCGGAGTTTTCTAATGAGTTTGTATAAATACAACTGTCCAATATCAACCGTTGGACCGCGGTCCCCAGGCACGATCACCTCGCCTGGCGGAAGATCTTCCCTTTTCACGATGGAGGAGCATTCCACCTCCGTTCCTCCATACTGGTGACCCTCGACACCTGGACATCAGCGCAACCTTCTGGAACACCTGGACTTCAGAAGCAGCATCGCATCGCCATCACATATCACTCCTACAACAACCTTCACTCAAGGTCAGCAGAGCAGCAGTCGCACAGCAAGCCAGAATCCGCCCAATCAGGTCCATACGCAGCCGACGCACCGTGCTACCTGGTCCTGCAGGCTCATCACTCACAGCGACAGCACTCGGCCCACGCACAGTTCACCGCAGCCCACGTCCGGATCTACAGCGGCTGGTCACCCTCGCCGGCGTGGCGGTCTCTGCACACTGAACTACGGGCACTTCAACAGTCGCAGCAACCCGCTCAGTCTCGACTCACCGCAGACTTGGAGCAGCACTGGCACTTGCAAGCTACCTACAAAGCAACAACGCAGCACAAGAAATCGAATCGACCTCCGGTCTTGGAGGGGGAGTGATGTAGCGACACTACATGGAACGCGCCAATAGAAGGCCGAGTTACATGGAACGCGCCAATAGACGGCCGAGTTCTAAACCGCGTTATCGGAGTTTTCTAATGAGTTTGTATAAATACAACTGTCCAATATCAACCGTTGGACCGCGGTCCCCAGGCACGATCACCTCGCCTGGCGGAAGATCTTCCCTTTTCACGATGGAGGAGCATTCCAGACTCTGCTCCTCCATAAAGTCATTCCTTTCCTAGAGAAACTTTTTCTTTAAACGTCATTGCCAAATGTAGTACTATATTTTTTTAAATTTGTTCCCGCCCTAAGGCCGGAAGCAATTACTATGAGTCTTTCCCGACCGAGGGCGGGAATCACAGCCCTGAATCTCTCTGTGGTGGGAATCATCGCTTCCGACCCGGTACTCAGATCAAACATACACTACTTTCCGAGTATGAGATATGAAAAACCGTACTTCTCTCCCGGAGTTTTGCGTAGGAATGAAATCAAAAAAGAAGTTTAAAGAAAAAGTTTCTCTCCTAGGAAAGAGAATTATTTTCTTTCAACCTCTTTGTTATGGGATTACACACCCACTTATTGAAACTCATCGCAACTCCACCGCTTTGCTTCGACAGGTGTTACACTATAATAGGGTCGAAATCGGATCAGAAAAACACGGTTCTTGTATGGGGACCGCAAGTAATACGAGACATTTGGTCTTCCTAATCACGATGTAGGAATATTACACCTCCGCGCTTCTACATTGCCATTTTCCATGACTGTATCCAGAATAAATTTTGTGTATTTTGAATTTCATACTTCATCCATCAGTCAATGCCAAATGCTACTCGTTTATATTCAATCGTATAGTCTGGGTCGCTGAATAGATTATTCCATCTTCAACTTTTGGAGCCCCTCAGAGGTATAGGGAATATGTTATACCTAACTACGGAGACGAGCATAAGCGATTTGCCTGAGAACGACTATCGCGTATATCTATCTATATATATAAAAGGAGAAGCTAAATCTAAAAATCAAGGCCCAGCCCAAACCGCTGAACATAGAAATATGAAATTTTGTGTGTAGGTTACGTTTATAGTGTAGATGCTAGCTACGAAAGGATTTTACGAAATTTAACCCCAAAGGGGGTGAAAGGGGGGGTTGAAGTTTGTATGGGATAGTGTGATTTCTGCGTGTATCAACTTTAAACTTGGCACAAATACTCTTCAAAACAAACTATGAGATATTAGTTCTAGGATTTTTCGAAAATCATCCTCCAAGGGGGTGAAAGTAGGGGTTGAAGTTTGTATGGAAAACCCTCATTTTTGGGTGTATCAATACGAAACTTTGTAAAAATACTCCTCAAAACAAACAACAAGACACCTATTTCTGGATTTTCCGAAAATCACCCCTTAAGGGGGTGAAACAGGGGATAGGAGTTTGTATGGAGATGTGTTGTTTTTTACGTCTATCAACTTCAAACTTTACACAAATACTCTTAGAAATTAATTATGAGACACGTGTTTTTGGATTTTTCGAAAATCATCCCCTAAAGGGGTGAAAGTAGGGTTTGAAGTTAGTATGGAGAAGTGTGGTTTTTTGTGTCTATCAACATAAAAACGCCAAAAAAATAACGTTTGTTGTATGGGAGCCCCTTAAATATTTATTTTATTCTGTTTTGTAGTATTTGTTATAGCGGCAACAGAAATACATCATCTGTGAAAATTTCAACTGTCTAACTATCACGGTTCATGAGATACAGCTTGGTGACAGATGGACAGACAGACGGACGGACAGGGGAGACTTAGTAATAGGATCCCGTTTTACCATTTGGGTATGGAACCCTAAAAACTGGTACGTACTACTCCCAATCGATAATACCTACCTAGAAACTTAAAATATGGTATGTAAGTGTCTTATAATAATATTTCGTTCGCAAACGCTCTATGAAGGGATTTTTAGAAATTCCCACTGGAACAGGAATTCGGCGCGGGCAACGCCGCTGGGCACAGGCTATTTGAAAAATAATAAGAACCTATCTTATGTTCTGCATAAATATATATTTACTCTAAGTGCATCCCAAAATGTTTAAAGAACAAATGTCCACCCGTGCGAAGCCGGGGCGGGCCGCTAGTACATATAATAAAACTCTAACGGGGCCGTGTCTGTACATTAAATATTTTTTGAAAATTTTAACGGTAGTGTATATAGTTATCGATATAGATACCGAATCACCAATTTTTGGAATTTTTGTCTGTCTGTCTGTCTGTCTGGTTGTGCACGCATCACTCAAAAACTACTGGACGGATTTTGATGAAATTTGGTATGGAGATAACTGAGTACTCGGGTCAACATCTAGGGTACTTTAAATTCCAGGAAAATATCTCATTCCCACGGGAAAATATAAAAACTGGTTAAAAAGAGAAATACGTACTACTCCGAAACGATAACACCTAGAAACTTGAAAAATGGTATGAAGGTGTCTGATATGTCATAGAAAATTGGTATGAAGGGATTTTTGGAAATTCCCACGGGAACGGGAATAAACTAAATCCAAGCGGGAAAGCGCCGGTGGGCACCCGATATTTGAAATATGGTATGTAGGTGTTTAAAATTTGTCGTAGGCAACCAATATAAAGGGATTTTTGGAAATTCCCACGGGAACGGGAATAACCGGAATCCGCGCGGGCAACGCCGCTGGGCATCCGCTAGTATCACAATAAATTAACTTCAGCCTTTCAAGCGTGAAGATTATCTATGGCAATCTTCTCCTATGTGGGTGATTGGGTCTATAAGTTCACTTTTATAGGACTATTACTATGTTTACTTCTGTTTCACTATTTTACAGGATAACTTCCACTTATAATATTCACGTATAAGGCCTCAATAGACTTGATTAACTGAAACACGTCGAAATTAAGATGCTTATCTCAGAATCTCGTGAATAAAAGAAGCCAGTCCCATGTAAGGAATCACATTTTCTTTCACATTTTATAGAATTTTTTTAAGGAAATCCTATTTTAGTAGACACATGTATATTATATGGAATTTACTTACCTATACACTTCCTTAGAGCAGGCGTGACTATATCAACTCATCGCAGCCGACCAACTGGCTTCAGTCGGCGCGACCAATCAATTCAGATTTAGATTAATAAACATGATCATAACGGTCGGCCCAATTTAAACCTTAGGTCTTAGGAATAAGAAAACCTAATAAGTGTAAAATTTATTGTTCGTCATACATTGTCACGAGTAGGGGAACTGCGGCTTTAGGATTTAAAAAAATTTATAGGCATTTAATTTTCTGATAATGGATACATTGTTGTGTTATCGTTACAATTATCATATAGATTAAAGTAGTTTTTATCCATAGATATAATATGGTTTTATCTCACAATTCTTAATTCCGGTTGCGAATACTATACTTCGAGTAAACAGCTGTAGATTTTTTCTGATGCCATGATTAGGTATCTAATTAAATGAAATTAATTAATGCAGTGCTATATAATCATCATCATCAACCCGTAACAGCCCACTGCTGAGCTAAGGGTCTTTCCACACACATGAGAAAGTATAGGCTATAAATCTCCCACGCTATGCTACATTATATTTATTAAATATTTTGTGACGAAACGCTTGCAAACCACATAACATTCAAGTATTAAACTTGCAAAAAAATTTATTTTATAATACATTAATATCCTTGCTAATCCTTACTTCTTACTATCTCTATGTTTGTTACGCAATCACGCCTAAACTACTAAACCGATATAAATGAAATTTGGTACAGAGATAGTCGAAAGCCTGAGAGAGGACATAGGCTACTTTTAAATGCGAAAAAAGGGGTGTAAGGGGTTCAATTGAAATAGGGGGTGAAAGTTTGTATGGTTATTACGTCATTTTTAAAGCTAGAAGATTGAAACTTATTTTTTAGCCTTCAGGCAATTTTTTTTCGGAATCAGAGGAATCAGACACTGAGTGAATGCACATACCAGGTTCAAAGTAGTTTCCCCTTAACATAAACTAGGTGGGTACAGTCAGGAGCACGTGGTGCCTGACACATTGGACTTTCTTATTAAAATCGTCTTAGAGGTCAGACTCGCATTACAAGTGTCAAGCTTCATGTGCATTAGACTGTACAATTTTAATTAAATTCCTATTTTGGATAAATATCATAAATGAAATGTATTGAATCGACTTGATTCAATACATTTCATTTATGATATTTATCCATCTTTTTGGAACTAAATGTTACCTAGAATTTAATTTGGGAAGGGCACAACGGATAACCTTAGACAGCTGACATATTAACAACCATAATAGCAATCGTGAGGTAGGTATGCCAGGATCGTAGCAAGTGGCGGGCTGTTGTCTCTGCCTACCCCTTCGGGAAAAAGGCGTGAGCATATGTATGTTTGTAATAGCAATTGTGTGTTGTCTTTTTTTAATTTTATTTCGATATTTTATTTAATTTTGATACAGTCAAATATCTTTTTCTGTGTAAATAAAAAATAAAATAGGTAGGTACAACTCTTTATGTTTCACCACAATAATACAGATACAAAAATAAAATTATCACCAACACACCACACACCAATGGGCGGTCTTATCACTTTGACAACACTTTTATTTAAAAACAAAATTCTTTGAAAATTTCGCAGCAGAACAGTTAAACACGCCCTAAGATGACACTCTGACCACTATTGAATATATAATTCAATCCAAACTAAAGTACCTATAATATTACCTACAGCTTAGATTTTCCTTTAGAAATCTCATGAGAAACTGGAATCACAACGTCTTTTTGCTCAACTGGTTTTCTAGGCGCAGTGATTGTCAAAATCCCGTCAGGTGAGAGTTTCGACATGACTTTTTCGGAAATACATTCTTCTGGAATCGCATATCTCCTCACAGTGTCTCGAAATGGTTCCGTACTCATCCTTTTTCTCATCGTGCTTCCCTTCGACGACGATGAAGCCATCAGCTGTTTTCACGCTTATTTCCTTAGGTCCAAAGTCGCGAACGTGTAGACATATCTCGTATTTATCTCTCTCCGTTTTAATGTTACCTTCTTGGCGCCAAGGGAAATTCTCAAGCCAGTCTATGGAGCGGAGAAGAACTTCGTCGCCAAGCGATGGTGGTTCAGCAAATGCTCTGGCGAACATGTTAGTGTTATAATATTTCCAGAATAACTTTCGACTCGGATAAACACGACTGTCTTTCTGTAGCGTAATAGAGTTATCACGGAGAAACATCACTAGAGGGCGCTGCGCTGCTATTAAGTGATAAGGTAGCGAAATAAGACATGTAGTAATATAGTGTTCTGCTCTGTGCACGTAACGCGGCCGAAACGAAAACGACACCAATGGCCAGCATTTAAGAAAATATTTATCTCTTAATGTACCTATTGTGTTAAAATACACGTGGATTCGTATCGTAAGACATACTAACCAACTGATATGTCAATAAGCAGACATATAATTTTACTTATCAAAGGCCATTATTTTTGTACGACGACGGCGACGTAAGGACGTATGAGATAAATTACATAACCTCAATTTTGATGTTGCACAATAGCTTGTAACACATTGATAGTTGATTTTTTATCAATCAATATATATATATAGTTAAAATATATCTACTTATAACTAGCAGAAGCTACAAATTCAACTCTGCAAACTGTGATATTTTACAAGAATCCATATAACAGCTATTTCTGTATAGTTTTCATCAGAAAGTTAAATAAGAAAAAGCGTCATTTGTAAGTAAAAAATGACTACCGATAAAGTGGCTGTTGTAACTGGCAGCAACAAAGGGCTCGGCTTGGCCATAGTAAAAGGTCTGTGTGAAAAGTTCAAAGGTATTGTTTATTTGACTTCAAGAGACGAAATACGAGGTAGGAACGCGGTACAAGAATTAAACGAATTGGGACTAAAACCGGTTTACCATCAACTGGATATTACCGATGCAGAGAGTGTTAGGAAATTTGTTGAATACATTCGAAAACAACATGGCCAAATAGACATTCTTGTCAATAATGCAGCAATACTGTTCCTCAAAGACTCAAAAGAACCAAAAGATTTTCAAGCAGAGCAGACGTTGGAGGTAAACTTTTTCGCAACAGTCGACTTTTGTGAAGCAATGTTGCCATTCATTTCAAAGGACGGCAAAATCGTAAACATTTCCAGTTCATCTGGACACCTTGCTCGACTTCCTTCGGAGGATTTACGGAAGACAATCAGTTCGGAAGACATGGGATTAGATGAATTAAAGGTGTTGATGAAAAGCTACGTCGATGCCGTTAAGGAAAGCAGGGAAATTGAAACTGGGTGGGGAGAGTCTTCGTACGTGGTGTCTAAGGTTGCATTTAATGCTTACAGCTTTCACTTGCATCGAAGACTGTCTGATAAAGGTAAGTTTAGATAAACAATTAACTACTTTTTAAGGATACACGACGAAAGAGTATTTGCTAAGAGTTAGAAAAATGCTTGGTAATGTATATAGATCTTGATATTTTATGGATGAATGCCGCGACAGTTACTAGTTTGTATGGTTGCGGTTTCAATACGTTTATAACAACAAGATTAAGTCAGAGTTATTTGCCATCACCCAATTTTATTTTAAAAAAAGACGACAAAACCATCGTTGAGCAAATTTAGTGACGTCACATGGCGTTAAAAGGCAAGAATCTACTGAGCTGATTTTACAGTAATATAGCTTATTTATCAGAATAACAATAACAAAGTATTAGGCTATGGTTACGTCAGAGAGATTCAGGCGTATGTGATTGTTACCTACTTTTTATGCCGAAGCACGGGCGAAGTGGTGGTCAAAAGCTAGTTATTATGGTAATGTTTTCCATAACATTTTTGTCATACGCTTTTAAAATCCATAATCTATGCAGTATATTTTTTCACACTGGGGTCAATTGGCATGTATACCTGGGAGACCGAGCTTCGCTCGTCGCTAACGCCATCTACCCGTAAGTGGCCGTAGTATTTAAATAATGTATTTTTGTTTAAAACGGCTTTTTTACAGGAAATACAACTATGCATTTGAACTTATAATGCATAACTGTATCTGTTTACAAAATTTCATCAAAGTCGAGCAGTTTCCGAGATAGGTAGGTACCTGAAATATTGGTACTAGGGTAAATATCCAAATATTAAAATATTTTTAGGAATAATATTGTTTACAGGTCCACAAATTATTATTGTGCACCCCGGCTACGTACAGACAGACATGACTCGCGGATCGGGCAACGTGACGCCGGAGCAAGCGGCGGAAAAAGTGCTAACTGTCGCTCTAAACGCCAAGTGTGGCGGTCAGTTTGTATGGCACAATGGTGCTGTCGTGCCGTGGGACGGACCCGACCCCAGAAGTTACATTGATGGCAAGGTGTAGACCTCAGCCAACACTGTCTCCGTTTGTTAAAGCTTATAAGACGATAGTTTATCTATCTCTAATAAACGCTTCGCACGTTCCAAAAACTCGTGTATTTATTTTCGAATTCGATTTTGTTTCAGCTTCAGAATACTATATGGGTCAGCGCAAACGGACGGTGTGGCGACGAATCTACTATTTCGGTAACAATTTAAATTCAAACTTATTAGCAAAATAAATAAAATAATACACGATCCAATTTCAGCAAATTAAGTTGAATTTGAATTGTTGCTAAAGCAGTAACTTCTTCGCTACTCATTCAGTCTCCTCAGACCCTATATGGTCTTCGTAGTCTCGTCACTTACCTTGCATTGAGTTTATATACCTACTGATTTTTTTCATTTTTAAATAGTATTTTCCCTCCGGAAGCGTGGTCCCCCTGTAATGTTCCCCTGGGCGGACAACGAGGCATTCGCAATTGCTTGTTGTCCCCCCGATTCACTCTTGACGAGTTGTAAGGAATGAGGTAGTATGGTATGTTATACTTTGAAAAAATATTATATCTATCTATACAACATGTAACAGAATAAGCACAATTCCTAAAATTTGTTTGTTCAGTATCGACTACTTATTCGATTGTTAGAAGAAACTGGCTTGTAAGCTTCCATTGATGCGCTATCTACCTACTACCGCCAGCTGCTACATAGCAGTATGCTTACTTTTCTAGACTTTGTCGGCTCTAGATACCTTATACGTCATATTTTTACCAGACGATAAAAAAAAATCATCCGGTATAGTTCGATAGTGAAAATTCCGGTATAGTTCGATACCTAACATTTTCGAAACCACGTTACTATTCAAAATAGAAAAGAATAGTTATGTGTGACTTTGAGTATTAAACCAACTGGAGACGCCACTGACAGGCGTTCCCCTCTGCCAAAAAAGGTGTCGGTCAACGATCATACCTGTTATATACACCTAGTTTTTTTGAGTTTACGGATTGGTGAATGTATTTGTGTGCTTTTAGTTCAAGCTGGTGTTTAATTGTTTTGTCAAAAAATGCGTTTGTTTTAACATTATTTGTGTGCGTTTCTTCGTCCCCCGCGCTGAAATTGGCCGACTTTTTTTGCAAAGAAACTAGTGCGCGTGACGTCTCCTGTAATTGGTTTACTCAGAGATGCGTGATTATTTTTAGGTACTCGAAGTTATAATGACGATCGTAACGCCGTCCGGTTCCACCTTCATTCCCTTCTATTTGGGAAAGTAGGATGGTACAAAAAAAATATAATTTCGATAGTGTACATTTTGGGTGCAAAATCTTGAGTGAAGGGCGAGAAATTAGTGAACATTGGGCCGGGTGGCCTTTACGTTCATTTTATAAAGATTTATATATTAATAAATGGAAGAAAGGAGACTTTCTTTATTGTAGATAATATATTATTTATATTTCATAACAATATACTGGTATTATTTGAAGTGTCTTCTTGAAGTGTGTTCTTCGTTCTCTCACCAACGTTTACTGATCGGACTTTATTTTATTTATCCGAGGGAAAAGACTGTGATTTTAAGCACCCTAATAAGATGGAAGGATTCATTGAAAGAATGAATTCTCTTGCTTCAATTTTAATGATTTCCTCCGCATAATCACTCAAGGTACAAATGGAACAGCGAGTAATTGGCATCTCATTTTAATATAGAAAATATAATCTGCAACAGGGATATGATTCAAGTAAATATATAATAGATAACGAATATACATATATTATGCGTAGTGAAACGAAATATAGAACGAAAGAGTGAACTACTAAGAAATATGATAAGAGGGACAGCGAGCCGAAACCGAATGAAGAAAAACTAAACATTTTTTAAAATAAAACAAATATGTTAATTTATTTTACAAATTCCTTTGTTATCATATTTCTCTCGTTTAAAATATGCTCTTCTTAATACAAAGATTTATCGATCACATCACCAACGGAAAGAACAATAATATTAGTGAATAGAAAATATAATATCCGGTGTGTGGGGGATTGCACTGTCGTCTACTTGGCGTCGATGCACTCTGCGGGCAGTTGCTGCGGCTTGGCGGGAGCGAACCCGGGCGGCAGCGGGATCGAGTTGTACGACACGCCGCTCCAGCCACCCTGAAAGTACACACGTTATTCGTCGAGCACCGCCCGGTTCCAATAGGCACCGTAACAATTAAAAATCAATTGTGTTTTATTTTATTGGCTTGAGAGGTTTAAGGGCGCCATACACGGTACGATTCGTCTGTACAAAAGATCTGATGAAAATCGTGACGATTAATTGCAACAAAAATGACGAGAATACACGAAACGATTGGTCGTAACGATCGATCATTTGCTTGTTTGAAATTGAAGGATATGGACATGTTCAAATAATTCAATACGTGCCCCATAAAATGGAAAATGAACTTCTTCTCATTACCTATATGGCTGGAACTTTGAATCGGCTACAATGGAAAAAAAGAAAGCCTACAAAAATGTGTGTTTAGAAATGGCTATTAAAGCGCAACCAGCATTCAGACCGATCGAAACGACGAATGGATAGTGTATGTCCAGATCGTTAACGATTTACTTAATCGATGCCGATTTCGAAAATCTCAACAAAAACCCATGCAATCATGAATATCGTAAAGTTGAATCGACAGTGTATGGCTCTTTATACGATCAACGATTCGATTTTGTCTCACTTTGACGCCGGTCGCCGCAAAAGATTTACATGCGAATACTGGTTGCGCTTTAATAGTCATTTCTTAACCCACATTTTTCTAGGCTTTCTTTTTTCTTTTGTAGCTGATTCAAAGTTACAGCCCTATAGGTAAGGAAAAGGAAGTTCATTTTCCATTTTATGGGGCATGTATTGAATTATTTGAACAAGTCCGTATCCTTCCGTTTCAAACAAGCTAATGATCGATCGTTACGACTAAGCGTTTCGTGTATTAGCGTCATTTTTCATGCGATTAATCATCACGATTTTCATCAGATCGATCGTGTAGACAAATCGTACCGTGTATGGGCACCATCACTAAACTGCGATTGCCCAGCAGGTAAAGAGCCCGCCTCATGCGCGAGGTATCGGGATCGAATCCTTAGTGAGTTGTTCAAAAACTTACGTACATATTTATCTAGCTCGACGAAAATTATAGACCATGTTACTCCCAGAAAAGTAAGCTTTCCATTCGAGATAGAATTTTGAAATCGGTACAGTAGAGTCGAGCGCATTCGTTACAAACAAATCATTCCTCTTTACAATAGGGCATAGAGACCCCCTATTGGGAATATTTTCATACTTAAACTTCGAATCTCAAGCGCCAGTCTGGACGCGAGCTGTCATTCAGTCGAATCACACTAGACTTTTGCCGACTAGTAACAATATTTGGCTTCAGATTTTCCTCGCTTTGTCCCCTCCATGCCCTATTATATTTTAATCTCTTTGACCTATGGCTATAAACGTAGCGTACCTTTTGCGCGGCTGTCGCGGCTGGCCACTGATGCAGCGGAACCTGCTTGACCCCGTTGGGCGCCACTCCGAGCTGGTTGAACCTCGCGAACAGCTCCTGCTGCTGCGATAGACTTGGCTTGCCGTAGTTCACAGAAGTCGACATTATCGCAGGGTCCATTTGCGTCCAGTCTGAGAACACCGCGCTGTTTGTGTTGAAACCTGCAACGACAGATTTGGGGGACTGCCGTCACTGTTCCAAGTGGAAGTGAATAGGGGAAACTAAAACTCGACTACAGAGAAATGTAGCATTTGTCACCCGGCCCGTAGTAACGAATCGATTGAGACATCATTCATCAAAATCGGTTGAGTAGTTTAGGCGTTAGTGGTTTCCTTGCAGGTGCGATCACAAGTTGCAGCAAAGCGCTGCAAGCACTTCAAGCTGGGCGGAGACAACACGAGGAAGGGACAGATGATCCAGTTTAAGGCTGGCTAATAAATAAGACTAAGGGTCGCGACACGTCTGCGGAACGTACAGCGCCGAAGGTTCGGTGAACAACATACATTACGGTTGACTGATCCATTTATCTTTAAAGTGAAACGTCAATGTATGTTGTTCAGCCTTAAATGATAATAGCTATATTAGGGTCGCGCCACATCTGCGGAACGTACGGTGCTGTACGTTCCGCAGATGTGGCGCGACCCTAATATAGCTATTATCATTTAAGGCTGATTCATGTTACAACGGGCCGGGCCCCGTCCCGGCCCGGGCCCGGACGGGGCCAAATATCGAGGGTATTGTAGGATGGTTCGCCCCGGACGGGGCACGTCCGGGCCCGGACGGGGTCCGTCCCGTTGTAATATGAATCAGCCTTAATGGTGCAAGCACTGGCGGACTAAGGTAGGGGCGGTCCGCCCTGGGCCTCTGGTCCTGGGGAGCGTCCAAATTTAGCGAAAAGTTCTCTTGATCAAACCCTAAACAAGGATAAGAAGCAGTTGGGAGTTGGTTGGAGGCTTCATAGATACAAATACGATTAAAGCTACACTAAATTTGGAGGCTTCCTCGGAGTAGAGGCCCGCCCTGGTTCTGGGGGAGCCTCCAAATCCAAAAGTTCTAAGACCGGGGGGCCTCATTCGGTTTTTCCGCCCCGAGCCTCCGACAGGCTTAGTCCGCCACTGGGTGCAAGATAAGTATTTACCTTGGTGGTGGGTCTGTGGGCGCTGCTGCATGGCGACCCCGAAGGCGGTGTTCATATGACTGAAGCCGGGGGGCGCTAGACGTGATCGGCGCACCCGTTCCATATTGTCACTGTGAACCACAACACTTCACGTTATCTGTCTGTTTGTGTTTGTGTAGTGGTGATACTTGCGTAGACTTATCCTTCTCTTTATTCACAATCGATTTAATTTTGACGTACGTTGCTTCTTCCATAAATCTGCCGTTACCACCAGAGTCGGTTTCTTTGGCCGTAACAGGTATTGTATCGGCATAGTTAAATTTTATTTACTTAACGGTAAGTACTTTTTTTTAACGTTGTTTGAGAGTATATTTTTCATTTTTTTTTTCATTTCATTAGAAAGATGTATTTTTTTATGTTAACAGCTAGTCGTAATTAAAAAGAGTTTTTAATACAGTTGCTCAAAAGGTGGCATATTGCAGGGACGTATAGCGTTCGGGATGTGGGCTACTACGCACTTGAGCTTTTTCTTTACCTTTTCCGCACTCGTGCGTTTTCTTTCCCAACTGTCAAAATAATGTCTAATAAAAAGAAAAAGCCAACCACGAAGTTTTTACTAAAAAAAAATCATAGAAGTTTTTATGATTCTGAATGCAAATATTTCTAAAAAGAAGCTACTAATTTGTTTCAATATCAGATTTAATGATTTGATTCAATGAGTTGGGTTAGGTTTCATTTCATTTCATCTCATTAAATTTCATTTTCATTTCATATCAATAAAGAAATTCTACCGAAGACTTTGCTGTATGGGCATTGGGCATAGTTCCCTTTGCCTACCCAGAATGGGTGAAGTAAACAAAAAAAATCTCTGCTTATATTTTTTTACGGTTGGCGCCATTTTCCAAAAATGATAGTTGGAGTTTATTGTGTTTTTATTATTTTATAAAATTGCTTAATTTTTTCGCAACTGTATTAAAAATAGTTGTTCAGTTGTAATGAAATATACTATTTAATAGCTTTATATTATGTTTGCGATTTAGTTACCCGCTGGAGACGGTGTTCTGCATCATCTCGGTCTCCATCATCTCGGCGAGCGCCTTCTGCGTCTCCTTGAAGGGGTCGAAGTCGAGGTCATCATCTCCGTCGCCGGCTGCGCGATGACCAGCGCTCTCGCCGCCGCGTGTGTTGTTCATCCTGCAAATGAAATCTAATAAATACATCTTACACCTTTTATACAACGCGAAACAGAATAAGCGCAATTCCTCATACAATTAGAATATTAATAAAAAAATATATGATGCCGTCTTACTTTAGTTGTGTCTAAGCAAATTTCTTAAATACAGAGCAATAAGAGTACGTTTTCCATAGGTAGCTGTAAATTCAGCTAAGCTTATTCATTTTTGATCGATTAGCGGTACTGAAAAAACGAATTTCAGGAATTACGCTTATTCTGTTACATATTGTAGTGCTCGCTTTTGTAGCGCTCGTAGCCCTGCGATACCAGTGTTTGTAACTATCACACCGGTTAAGCAAAGTTGGGAGCGGTCACTCAGCGAAAGGGTGATCGCATAGTGGCATCATATCACAAGCGCCTCCGTGTCTCGGAAGGCACGTCAAACAGGTTGGTCCCGGTTTACTGAAGTTGCGCAAATGTCTGCGCAATAACATTTTTAGCAACTATTTGGCCGTATGAGCAGCTTTGTGATCGCAGTTTTGTGTGGGAGCCCTAAGTCTTATTCACTCACGATATTTACACATCTAGGGAAGTAAAATAAGAAATGTCTCAGATCACATGTAATTGGATACGCCAAGCCGAAGACAGGGCGCTACGGCGCTCATTAGGGGAGGCCTATATCCAGCAGTGGACTAAGATAGGCTAATGATGATGATGATGACATGTAATTGTCGACCGAGAAGAAGCCGAGGTCTACAAACATGTGATCTGAGGGTTTCTTATTTACTTCCCGATGTGTGTATACTTTTTTCTGCTCGACGGAGGTGGAAAGCAGCAACTTCGTTTAGCGCAGCGGGCCGAAAGTAGCCACTTTCCGCCCGGAGAGATGAAAAGTCACGATATTACGTTACCTCTGTTTGTGCTCCATCTCGAGCCGTTCCGCGCTGAGCATGTTGTGTGGTAGCTGGTGTTGGTGTTGATGTTGTTGCGGCTGTGAGTAACGTCGTTCATCCGCCCCGCGGGCCAATAACAACCTCATCTGCTGAGCTTTGTGGAAGTCCGTGAAGAACTTGTCCATGTTCTCCGCCAGGTAGCGCCCTTCGCTCTGCATATCACAACAGGGTATTTTACTGACTACTCAAATGATTTACTTTTTATGAGCTGTCAAATCGAAAATTTGATATGGAAAATTGTACTGAGTACCGACTTTGTATAGTCATCATTTTCAGTCTTTGAGTAATACTCCAACCAACAGGAGACGTCACGCGCACTAGTTTCTTTACAATAAAGTCTGCCAATTACTGCGGGGGGGACGAGGAAACAATCACAAATAATGTTAAAACAAACGCATTTTTTGATAAAACAATTAAACACTAGCTTGAACTAGGTGCACACAAATACATTCACCAATACAAGCACTCCGTGAACTCAAACAAACTAGTTGTATTTAACCGGTGTGCCAGTGTGAACCAGCAACTCGTCGGTGGAGATGGGCTGCTGTTTACATTTAGCCAATCCTCATGGACGAGTTTAGTGTGCCTTGTTTATATTGACATTTCAAAGTGTATTTTTTTATACCTACTGAAATAAAAGAATTTTGACTTTGACTTTATAGTTTCGTTAAAACTAAGAAACATTCGACTAAGTTTTGTTTAAAAACCCTACTTTAAATAGTCACTCATACATAACTACTGGGCCGATTTCAAAAATTCCTTTACCATTAGAATGCTACAATATCCCTGAGTAACATAGGCATACATTCATTCCCGTATTCCCACGAAAACCCGGAGCTAGTATTTGATTAAATTGAGTCTTATAGCACTGTACTTACAGCAGACTGTGCCGTGTCAAATCCGTTGACGAGTCCGGACTGCATCTGCTGGTTCTGCTGCATCATCTGGTTGTGCATCATGAAGCCCATTGAGTTGCCAAGCGAGCTGGCCGACAGTGAGTTCGCCAATGGATTCGTCGCCATTGAGTTTGTGCCCATTGAGTTCGTTGTCATGGAGTTGTCTACTCGCATACCAAACGGTGGAAGCATATTGGGATTTGGATGAAAATTAGCACCTGAAAAAAAAATCTTGTTAAAAAAATGGTTAACCTTTAATTATTATTTAAAACAATTCTTTCGTCTTTAAAAGGACCTGACAACAACACCTAGAAAATTAAATGCAGTCAAGTAAAAATGTAGTATATAACACTCCGGAGTTAAGACAAATCTTACAACAAAATCCATCAAACCATTCAGGAGGTCACAAGATACACATTTATACGGTATGGCCTTTTTTACTTGGCAGCTCTGAAGTTGCGCAAATGGTTGCGCAAAAAGATTTTTTAGCTACCATTTGGCGGTACGAGGGAGTTTGCGCAGGCGAAGCCTTTGTTCAGAGCAGCCAAGTTAAAACGGCCGTACTGTACATGACAAAAAAAAACTGAACGAAAATCGGTTCATCCGTTTGGGAGCTACGATATCACAGACAGATACACAGACACGTTAAACTAATAACACCCCTCTCTTTTTAGGTCGGGGGTTAAAAATAAAAATAATTTCTAACAAAATAAAAAACATACGTTACCTAATAATTCACTAGCTGACTCGAGTCCTATACTAGACGTAGGCATATAGTGTTTAGGGTCGACCATAACGTTGTGCTGCCTCGCGAGCATTTCATTCTGTCTCATCAGCATTTCACTGCGGCTGCGTTCCCTGAGTAATAACTCTTTCTGGTCCATGAGACCTTGGTTAATTTGACTAATCTGTCTGTCGTACCCCATATCCCGGTCTAGGAGACCATACCCGTTTACAAGAGGACTCTTCATTTGTGGCAATAAGTGGTTATTATCTACTAATCCTGCTAGCATTTCTCTGTGCCTCTGCATCATCATAACTTCATTATTCGCGTCGTTTAGCAGGTTATGCGTATTATCATCATCTAATAAACTGTGATCACTGTTATCTAATAAGTCGTGGTTCTCTAGAAGGCTGTGTCTATCTGATTCTAATTCGTCCAATTCGTTGGATAGGTATTGCTGTGTGTCGTTCTCGAATAAAGAATGTGTTTGCGTGTTATTGTTATATAGGGGTTTATCTAGAGTCTCTGTTTCTTCGTGATTACTATTGCTCTTTTTGGGCTTATCCGATTTGCTTTTCTTGCTGGGCTGGCCGTTTGCGTCTTTTCTGCTGGGTTTGCTGTCCGTTTCTTTGCTTTTCGTTGGTGCAGGTTCTGGTGTGAGCTGTGTGGGACTGGACGATTCTGATGTGCCGTTTTCTTGTGATTTAACTGTAATGACAACATCAAATTTTAGGTTTGTTTTGTTCAAAACGAATTACTTAGTAACTCAGCTGGAGTCTAATATTTCAAAGATAGAACGAGTCAATTCGGAGATTTCAATATGCACATACAAAATAAATTTATTTTCTGTTGATTGATTTTACTCTATAGTCCGTGCGAAATAGATCTGGATAAAAGTGCATTGACCCAACCTCTACTACATTTCACAAAACATTTACGTACTTTATCGCTCGTCATACAAACTGTCGCTAACTTGTCGTTAATCATGAGGCGACACGCGTTTCATAATACGTCGGACAAATGTAAAAAGTGTAACCTCGAAAGTCGCATTTTATCAGGATTTTTTTTGGTAAATGACATTATTATTATTTTGACATTTATTATTATTACAGAAATTAAGGTTGATATGGTTGTTAAATACATATATAATTCCGCAATTTTCAGTATTTTTGTTATAATTGAAGATTTTGTTACGTTAAATAAATATTTTGTAAATGTAACCCTCAATTCTATATGCGTAGTTCATTATAGACTGTAAAATACTTTATTACATAATAGTAATTAACAATTGTATTTTTGAGACTCAAAAATTTAATATTTTAAGTTACGCGCATTTGTTGGCAACCGTCCTGCGGCCAGGGGTACGCCACTCGGTCGCAGTGTAGTCAGCCTTAGTTTTAACTGTACTGTAGTTCTAAAAAAAATTTCAAACTCTCAATTTTTAGTTACTCAGGCTTAGATTACGTGTCTTTTTTGTTTTTAATTCCTTCCCCATAATGTATTTTATTGAATACTACAATTAAATACCCGGCCCGACCAAAAGTTCTGAGAGTGAAATATCTGATACTGATGTCATCGGGGATAGTGCAGATGGATAAAAATTATTTGTCCAAAATACTGCCCATTAATTTGTGAGAAAACTCACCCTTCAATCTACATAATATAAACTTCTACACTAATATTATAAAGAGGAAAGATTAGACATATCTAATGCCGTTCAGGCTCAAAGCGTTTAGGACAACTATCAGGAATAGGTAATAACATCCTAAGTGTAAATGTATGTTTAAAAATAGCTTCAAGTCACTATTACTATGTAGAAAAGTGCTTATATTCCATTGAGGAGTTTATTTTGATTAGTATGCTTATTTCTGTTATTGACTAATTTGATTGGTTTAAGACATTGTAAGTATTATTATTTATTTTTATTGAAGAGTTATTTTTACATTATATTTCGTTGACTTATAAAATTTATAATTGCTTGTGTTAAATTGTTTTTTTTTTTTGAGTTTGATATTCGAATACTATGTACAGTCAAGAGCAAGTCAAGCTTGACACTACCAGTTTAAGCTGAGCTCTGATTTGTACTGCGCGCCATAGAATACAGGGCCGGTTTAAAGTCCAAAGTGTCAAGCTTAGCGTGCTCTTGACTGTACATTGTTTATGAATAAATACTACTGTACAGCCTCACATAAATAAATAAATATTTATTCCTATTGAGAAGCTCTATCTTATAATCTAATGTCATTTAAAAAATGTTTGTCACGTCTGGCAAGGTCATCTGCTCACCCCGCCTTCTACTGCGATACGCAAGGTAAGACGTATTTGCGATACTTGTCATAGACATTAAAGCGTATCGTTTGCAAAAATGGCGTACATTGGTAGTGAGGCGTCAATGCACTTTTATCCAGATCTATTTCGCACGGACTATAAGATGTATAGCTGTTGAGTTATTGTCGTTTACTGTATGTACTGTAATTTGCATCCCGGAAAAACACATACTTCCTTGCGGACGCGAACAACATCTAGTATTATATAATTTAATAGCTTTTGCTTACAATCAATCAACATCCGTTAGTTAGTTCATCACCCGCGTAAGTACTGTTCCCTTAAGAAAATACACCCAGAAAAGTAAGCTTTTCGTTCGTGAAAGAATTTTTAAAATCGGTCCAGTAGTCTTTCCTCTACATCTCTCCTCTTTATAATGTTGGTGTTGATGTAGAAGTGTATGTGGAAGTTGTGATTTACCCGTAGACTGTTGTGGCTTAGGACTGAGCTGTTTCCTGGCGGGGCTGTCTGATGGGGGCGACGACCCGAGACTGGGCCACGCGTCTTTTCCGCTGCTACTACTGTTGCCACTCGAGCTGCCGTTGCTACTCGACCCGCTGCTGCTGTTGCCGCTACTGCCGTTGCCATGCCCATTGCTATTATTGCCGTTGACGGATTCCTTTTTATTAGATCTGGAGATAAGGAGCGGGGTCTATTTTATAAAGGGGAGGTTGGATTTGCGAGTTTTAGTTAGGGGTCTAATAGCGATACGGTCTTTCACTGTATTAAAATTAAATTTAGAGTAATAATTCACAAAAAATACCCAAATGTATGTACTGCAAATGTATTTAGATTTTCATTTTATATTTTGAATCAATAAAACTCAGTACATTTTCCATAACAATTTTTGACAGATGATAAAAAATTACTCATTGGTAAAATGATTACAAGTCAGTGAAATACCCAATTGGTCAAATTTAATTACTGTGAAAAACAAATTTATGAAAATAGCTAGAAATTCAAGAACATGAGTACATAACACATAGAATAACAATAATAAATATAGGGACCAGCCTTCACAAATATTAAATTACATTTACTTGGTAAGTAAGAGGCTGCAAGTATGTTGAATTGAATGTCGGTTTAGCTAAAAAGGTAGAAGGCATAACGGGGCTTAGAAGGAACCATATTTTAATTAGATAGTTGACATTCTAAATCAAGTGATTGCTTCAAACGGCAAGTATTTTAAGTTTGATCGATCTTGAGTTTCGTTTTGAGTGGCATATCTACAAACTACACTACAGATCTTATGTAACCAATTAGACATAGACAATTAAAAATATATTGCGTCTAACATCCTAGGAATCAAATTATCGTTATGTATGGAGTCTATTATTAATTGGCCTAGGTATGTAATATAGTTGATAATAGTCCATAATCCGAGAAAAACCAGAATACAATCGAGTCATATCATAGTAGAGTTAAGATACATCAATCTATATCAAATACTAGCAGACACACAGCGGCGATGCCGGGAGCAACCTTTTTTTTCCGGTTCCCTGTGGAATTTGTTAGGGAAATCAAGGAATATCTCTCTAAATTTCGAATCTCTAGGTCGACCAGTTTAAGTGGTGTTGTCACAAATAACATTTACTGCGATTTTGCCAATTAGAATTAGAGATTTTGCTAATTTGCCAATAAGAATCACATACATTTCTTATTTTCCATACCAAATTTGCGTAAATTTTTTGCGACATTTTGATCTAATTTTAAATAGCTAAACACTATTCTGATTTTTTTCGGATAATTGAATGTAAGTAGCTACAGGTGTACAGCTTAACTGAAATTGAGGAAATGCGCGGGGCTGGAGAGGAAACGGATGACGTAGCAGCAAAAAAAATATCTTACGCTTTTTATCCCCGAAAGGATAGGCAGAGGTATTCCATTTCTAGATATACCCACTTTCTCATGAGATATTCTTTGGACCCCTAAAGTGATGGGTGGTGAGCCCATCGCCGGACTGGGACTGGGGTATTACACATGCCTCAGAGTTAATTCTGAGACCTGCGGGTTTCCTCAAGATGTTTTCCTTCACCGTTCAGCAGGTGATAAATATGGCATGTGAGCAATGTCATGCTGTCTTTGAGTATTAAACCAACAGGAGACGTCACGTGCACTAGTTTCTTTGCAAAAAAGTCTGCCAATTTCTACGGGGGGACGAGGAAACGCACACAAATTATGTTAAAACAAACGCATTTTTTGACAAAACAATTAAACACTAGCTTGAACTAGACGCTCACAAATACATTCACCAATCCGAGCACTCCGTGAACTAAAAAAAACTGGTTGTATATAATAGGTATGATCGTTGACCGACACTTTTTTTTGGCAGAGGGGAACGCCTGTCAGTGGCGTATCCGGTTGGTTTAATACTCAAAGCGTGCTGTATACGAATTGATTAAAATTGTCAGTACTGTGACTTCATCTGTCACCCCTCAAAATCAGTTAGGCGGTAAGACCAGTAAGACTAGCAAACAGTGGTAGGGAATACTCACTTAGATGAATTGACTACGTTTATATGAGATGATGTGACCACTGTTGTCGGTATAAAGTTCGATGGATTGCCGTCTTTTGAACTGCCCTTTTCTGCATTCGTACTAGAATTACCTGCGGACATAATAGAACACATTATAACTACAATTCGCAAAGTGTTAATCTATATTTCTAAACTAATATTATAAAGAGGAAAGTGTTTGTAGGAGGTTATGGAACTACTCAACCGATTCTAAAAATAAGTTATCCTACTGTATCGAAATTAAATTGCGAGTGATCTTTTACCAATAAGATTCCATAAGACCTCTAAAAATTTATTTCGATTTTCATTTTAAAATTATAGTAATTTATAAAATAATAAAACAACCAAAAAAGTATCGCAATTGACTAGTAAAATGATGACGTCAACACTCAATACTCAGTACCAAAGAGGTTGGAAGAAAATCATTCTAGGAGAGTGAAACTTTTTCTTTAAACGTCTTTGCTCAGTAAATTTCTCATAGTAAATTTTGGTTTTGACGTATCATTAAAATGACTAAGCAGTCAAATACCCTATTCTTTCATTGATACCAAGCTATACACTATTCGAAAGTGAACTTGGTTATGTTTAGCTATTGTCGCGGGTGACTCTCTTTTCAAAGGAAGTTAATCTGATAAACTATAGCTAGAAATAATTTAGAAAACAATTTCTCCTTTAGTTTATGATGAGTAATGCAAGTGTGAGAAATTAGTTGTTTACAATAATAACATGTCAAAACTGACAAAGACAATATGATGTGATTCTTCTAGTGTATTTTTAAGAAACCATTGAGGGTATCCAGGCGCTCTGAAGGGGAGGGGTCACAGGTAGGGTTGCCAACTCTCCCGGAATTCCGGGATTCTCCCGTAAAAAGGCAATAAGTTTTTAAAATCTCCCGGCTCCAGGAACGCAGCTAAAATCTCCCGGATTTGGATTGCTTCAGTACGCCAGTGAATCGGGCAAAGAAATAAAAAAGCTTGTAAGATTCACTCTATCGATCCCAATCGCAAACGCCGCCGCTGAACGTGTTTTCAGCGTAGTAAACGAACTGTGGTCGAAAAGTCGTAATCGGCTGAATGAAACTCATGTGAAATCTGAAATACAGGTGTGCACAAACTTCAAATACACCTGTAAAGAATTTTATAATTTTATTTTATCTAACCAAAAGGCGTTACAAGCCGCTCGAAATGTAAAGAAATACAATTACAAATAAAAATATTTTACTTTCATAGATTTTTTAATTCACCTCCCGGATTTCTGATACACACAGTTGGCAACCCTAGTCACACCTAAGATTTTGGGAGGGTTCATGTCCCCTGTGACTCACAGGGGACATGAACCCTCCCAAAATCTAAGGTCAAATTGAAAAATCTTAATAATTGCGAAAAAATAATAAAAGGAATTTCTACGCTTAGGCGTGTAAAAACTAAAATAAAATTGTGTCTTGTACACATAGACATATTAACAGTCTATGCTTGTACAACAATGTTTATTTTATTCCAGATACCTATTTTTTATTAGTGTATTGAGTGACCCCCTCCAAAATTTCAGGCTGCGACCGCGCCTGAGGGTATCTTTGTCATATTATTGATACCGGAAGATAGAGGTGTCATGAGGAGTTGGGCTGAGACTGGTTTTCTATTCTGAGTCGTCGCCATGAAACCGACTATAGCTATTCCCTTGAATAGTCTCAAAATGAATCCAGACACTTATAGTTTACAAGCAGTTCTAACAATACAGCTGGTTATCGTTATGTCTAAGAAGATAAAGTCTAGAATCGAATTAGTCGTTTCGGAGTGTCTATAATTCGGCGTATTGCTCGATTTACAAGCGAATTTCAAACAGTCGCGATGCTTGTGAACGCGATGCATTAGCGGTCAGAAACCCGCCAACGAGCGTATGAATTCACTCTATTGGAACAAGGCATTGGCCCCATACCACCATCTCTCAAAACAAGCTTAAAACAGTATTATTTTAGTATTGCTATCCTCGTTGTTATGTGTCAAATTCAATAACTTGCATTATTTAACCGATCAAGCCGCTTCCCGCCATAGTAGGGAGCGGCAATACTTTATTTACACTAATATTAAAGAGAAAAGTTTTGTATTTTTGTAACGAATCAACTCAAAAACTACTGGACCGATTTAAAAAATTCTTTCACCAATGAAAAGCTTTCTTCTCTGGGCTAACGTGGACTATAATTTTCCCACGGGAACGTGACTTACGCGGGGCGCTGCAATGCTATTATAAACTAATAAATGTGTACCTGAACTATTATTAGAGGGGTCACGCTGCGAGGCAAGCAGCTGGTTGTGCAGCTTTCGCTCGTACACCTGGTGCAGCCCCGCGTGCATTTCCTCCTTCGTGAACGACGCATTCGAATCACCTGCAGCACATAAACAGTAAAGCTAACAAGAGTAGCAATGGATTGTTTAAAAAAATCTTTTAAAGACAATAAAAAACCGGCCAAAAGCTAATCGGACTAGGGACGTTTGTTGTATGAGAACCCCCCTTAAATATTTATTTTGTTTTGTTTTTAGTATTTGTTGTTATAGCGGCAATAGAAATACATCATCTGTGAAAATTTCAACTGTCTAGCTATCGTGGTTCTTGAGATACAGCCTGGTGACAGACAGACGGACGGACAGTCTTGGTAACAGGGTCCCGTTTTTACCCTTTGGGTACAGAACCCTAAAAACTCACGCCTTTTTCCCCCGAGGGGGTAGGCAGAGGATTCCATCACTGGAAATACCCACGTTTTCACCAGTATATTCTTTGGACCCTTAAATGTGATAGGTGGTGAGCCCATCGCCGGACCGGGTCTGTTACACATACCTCAGAATTTATTCTGGGACCTGCGGGTTTCCTTAGGATGTTTTCCTTCTCCGTCGAGCAAGAGATAAATATGTGCGTAAGTTTTTGAAAAACTCATTGGTACATGACAAGGCACCAGAACCCGAACCAGAACCTCACGAATGAAAAGCGGGGTCTTTAACCACTAGGGTATCACTGTTCAAAGACAATGACGACTAGAAATTGACTCTTGCTAGCCAAGCATTAGCGTCCCACGGGCGATCATGGACGATGGAATAATCCTATGACAGGCTACCTACATTTATTGCAAACATCTACCCACGGTTGCTAACAATCACGCAGTTGCAAGTACAGTCAAAGGCACATGAAGATTTACACTTGAAGTGCGAGTCTGACCTCTGAGACGATTGTAATAAGAACGTTACAAAGTCTAATGTGACAAGCTCCACGTGCTCTTGACTGTACAACCAAACCCTTCATTTAAATCCGTCCGATCAAGCAGTGGGATCCCAATAAGATAACAATACATAAGCTATTAAAAAACGTGTAACCTGACCGGCTACGTATATTCAAATCAATAGATTTGTGAAGATTCTCAAAGAAATCGTACATTGTTTCAGGGATAAAAAGTGTGCTATGTTTTAATCCAAGATAGAGTCTGTGTGCCTAATTTCAACGAAATTCGTAGTCAAGAGTACATGAAGCTTTACACTTGTAGTGCGAGTCTGACCTCTAAGGCGATGGTAATAGGAACGTTACAAAGTTTAATGTGTCAAGCTCTACGTGCTTTTGACTGTACAGCCCTTCAGGTGTGTGTAATAAAATATATTAGATAGTAAATCTTTGAGCTGCTAACCGCAAAAGCAATACCTGTGGTTTATCACATGAAAGGTTAGTGAAGGCATTGTCACCCGCGTCCGACCGCAAAATAACACGCAAGTGTTAAGTAGCCACAATTGGGTCAAGCAAGTAACTTATATTCTTTGCTTTGTGTTATAGAAATATCTCACGCTACTCATATTTTAGCGTAGTGTAAGTGACACAGTATTAATATCTTTATTAATATAAATCCTATTCTAATACCACGGAGCAATAAGGAAGCTACACTCCCTGCACCTATATTTTCTGCCCCGTGCGCCGACACACAGTTTTTATTAGACAAATCAACTAGTTGGCAACTCCTCCCGAAAAAAAAATCCGGATATAGTGCCATCTAAACTTTTTTTTTTTGCCCCACTAAGAGTGGCAGTAAGCTAGAGGTGCATATAAGTTGTAGCGTTTCTATTTATTACTCCATTCGATACACCTAACGACATCTCGCGTCTAGGACAATAATTAGATTTCGAGTTACGATATTTTGTATGGCGTTGTCAGTCTATTTAAACTGGTCTGTACTGCTAATACGCTATCTTAGTAGGACGTGTAGGAAACTCTGTCTATCTGTTGGTCTGATACGATATCACGGGTAGCCTGTGGACTCATCTTATGAAGTTTGGCAGGGCGATAGTTTAATAATAAATGACATAAGGAACCCTCGATTAATTAGTCATCCATTAAAAAGATTATGCCAAAATACCCCTGTAAATGTATTCTGATTTTAATCCTACTATCCTACTAATATTATAAATGCGAAAGTTTGTATGGATGGATGTATGAATGGATGTTTGTTCCTCTTTCACGCAAAAACTACTGAACGGATTTTGATGAAACTTGACAGTTATATAGCTTATACATCAGAATAACACATCGGCTATATTTGATCCCCGTATTCTCACGGGAACGGGAACTACGCGGGTGAAACCGCGGGGCGCTGCTAGTTTTAAAATAAAAATAAAAAAAAGTACATTGTCTATTATGGATGGTAGTCGTCTCCTCGGGGCAACGAGCTGGCTAATGTTACGCGATTATTCCGCCAATTATGAAGCTATTTTGATGACTCTTTTTGTTTGGTAGATAATACTTCAGCGGTGGTCCCATTTATGTATTTGATTTATTTCTTTATTATTATTAGATTTTTATTTATTTTTTATATGTAATATATCCTACACAATGTAATTTTTTTCGGATTAAATGAATTGAATTTATATTTCAACAAAATAAAAAAAATAAACATCCATGATATCGTCGAAGTTGGTTTTTTACTATGAAGAGTATTCTTTTTTATTATTTTGTAAGAGTTTTTACTATTAAGAAAAAATAACAATGTGTTTTACCTAGCTCGTGCAGATACATGCAGTCGGGCTTCGGGCAGGGCTGGTTCTTCATGAAGTTGGCGCAGTACTTGGTGGTCCCGAGCGAGCCCTTGAGCACGCGCCCGTCGAGCGTCACGTTGTTCACGCCCTGGATGGCGCGCAACGCGTCCGCCGACGACACGTACGTCACGTACGCCGACGCCGACGGACCCTGCATCATATACCATATGTAATAATCTATATAAAAATAGAAGAGTAACGAAAGAGATTTATGGTGCGAATGTTGAAGGATACAAGGCAAGAGGACGCCAAAGAAGGACGTTCACGGATCAAATTAGTGACGTCCTTCAAAAAGCTGGGGTCAAGAGTGCTAAGAATAAAAGAGCGTGCATGAAATGGCTTATGGATGTGAAGGAAGCGAGGGAAGTGTGCGAAGATCGGGCAAAGTGGCGATCCATCGTCCCTGCCTACCCCTGTGGGAAGAAGGCGTGAGCTATATGTATGTATATAAAAAATCGGTTGTCTGTAAAGTCGGTTTACTGACGATAGTTGAACGTGACAACGTCATAAGAAAATACTGATGGAATGGATTGTGCCTCTTTGTCGCTCGTTGCGCGCTCTCGCTTGTACGCTCGGCTCAGGGGAAACGTGACAGAGTCATGATTTTCATGCGTGGACCTGGCCTTCGTCGATTTATAAGACGTTATCACGTCAAAAATATATGATCACGGCTTTACCCCCAAAAGGGTTGGCAGGAGGCATTCCTGGAAGCAGCCACTTATCATCTGGGTATGTTCGGACCCTTAAACGTGTTAGGTGGTGACTTGGTGAGCCCTTCGCCTGTTACACATGCCTCAGAAAAAAAAGTGGCCTGTGGGTTTGCTCCGATGATTTCCTTGACCGTCAAGTTAGTAGTAAATAAACAAGATTTAAAAAAAAAACTAATTGCTACGTGCCCTCACTACGAAGTAATGAAATACTTGATAAATACAAATAGTAAAAGCTGTGCTTACCTGTGACCCTGCATACGTGGTACTTTGGTTTATAACTACTTTGTGAATTTTGCCGTATTTGCCAAAGTACTCCTGCCGTTTCAGGATCTGGAAAGAATAAACATCTATGTCAATAATTAGTTTTTGTAGTCTGAAAACGATAATAAATTAAAGGAACATAATTTTAATCAATTCTTCAATCCAACGATAAATTTAAATACAAAAAAAGAATTATCAATCGGACTACTCTGTAAAAAGTTATGTGTGATCGATCATACATAAAAAAAAATATATGCGTCCACTTAAGAACCTCCTCCGTTTTTTCGTCAGTTAGAAAATAATGAGACGGTCCTTTGTTTTGCTTTTTTATAATTGTGGTTCCATTAAGTGTGTAGGCCAATGAACTATACACTAAAACCCTTTCAGAGTGGTATGCTGAGAAACCTAAAAATCAAAATGGATGAAGTAGTTTTTGAGATATTTCTAAAGATACATCCATTTTTAAAGTCGGTTTAAAAGACAAACACCTTTCAAGTTCAAGTCGGTCTCCCCCACAGAGAGCGAGGGTGTATGTATAGAAGTATTTTTTTTTTACTTAGTATTAATTATTAGCATATCCGCCACAATCCTACTAATATTATAAATTCGAAAGTTTGTATGGATGGATGTCTGGATGGATGTTTGTTCCTCTTTCACGCAAAAACTACCGAACGGATTTTGATGAAACTTTACAGTCACATTTCTTATACATCAGAATAACACATAGGCTATATTTCATCCCCGTATTCCCACGGGAACGGGAATGACGCGGGTGAAATCGCGGGGCGCTGCTAGTACTACATATTCTATGAAAATTTCAATCGGCTACCAATTAAGATAAAAAAAGACAGTTCTTAAAAGCAGACAGATGTAGCCTTTGTAATATGTCCTTTCACTACGGAACCATAAAAATAAGAAGACTCTAAGCGACGTCATATTCCGCCGCGTAGACTAGCACTCCGGAGGCGCTATCGGTGAGCGACGTCATATTCCATCAGATCTATTACCGCCCCCGGGGGCGCTCACCTCGGGGTCTGCGAGGCGCACGGGCAGCCCCACCACGAAGACGAGGTTGTTCTGCACGACGCGCACGTTGGCCAGCGCCCGCCGAGACTCCAGCGTCTTGTTCCGCCGCTTCTGCTCGCGCGCCTTCTTCTCCGTCTTTATTGCTGCCACCTACAAACGAATACAAACAAAAATAATCAAAAAATACATATAAAAAGAATAAATTAATAAAAATAAAACACTACTTTTGCGCAATTTTCTAAAGTACGATTATTCTGAATTTGCTATATACTACGCAGCGTATTGCACACACGCCGGCCGCCACCCGCGGCGCCGGCGGTCATTGACCTCGCGCAGCTGATTTTGCGAGTATACGCTAAAACTTAAGAGACACCAACTTAATTCACCTCCTTTAAAGGATTCAAGCGATTTACCGGTCACATTGTAAAATGAAGGTAAGAGAGAGATTTCACCTGCTCTTGACTGAGCGGAGTGAAGTCTGCAGGGTTCTCCGGGTAGGCCTTCCGGCACGCCGGGCATAGGCCGTTCTCGCCCTCCCGGATGCGGTTCCAGCAAAACCGGCAAATCTGCAACCGGGCAACACTTTACAACAATTTTAAAAAACTGACTCTACCGGGCTTGTACCCAGAGTCATTATCGAACTTATCGATAAAACTTTTGCAAAAACAATTTTTTTTGTTGGACCAACTTTCATGCCCATCTACCTCGTAGGATAACTTTTTAAGAATCCTTACTTAGTAATTACAAGTTTAGGATGTGAATTGTATGTCTGTCAGTAAGTGTTAGGGTTTCATAAGTAATTTAGTTTTTTAATTCCCTCATAACTTTAATTTAATTTAGTTATAAGAATCCTTGATAGACTGTGGAGGAAAATATTTTTTCTAAGAAGTTTCAAAAAATTTTGTTCACTTTGAAAGGTGTCCTCTTTTGGGCACGGCAGGTCTATATGGGTTAGTTGTAACCTACACATGTGCAATAAAATTAAAAATTTTTGAATCAATTTATAGTAAGAGAAACTTGGTAAAACAAATTATACTTCCTCCTAAATATTATGCAGATAACTGAATAGGTACATACTTGGTATCCACATGTGCACGGGTAGAAGTGGAGATCGTCCACCTCCAAGGGTTCCATACACAGAGGACATTCCACCTGGAATCAAATTGAATCTCTGTAATAAAACAATTCATTGGGTTCTATTCTGCTTTGCACCAACTAAACTTATTTTAGTTTAGTCCTGTCTTTGTCTTACCTCAAAAAAAAAAGGGATAGAAAATAACCTACCGACTTTAGTCTTGTCAGAGGCTGTATTTTAGTCGTGACTTCTTTACTTGTGCACTAAACACGTTATGAAATGCCTTAGTTGACAGGACAAATTTTAATTTGACAGGACTAGATATCTGTCTCTCTATGCGGACTGTCTTTTCAATCAAGATTATTGTAATAGATACGGAATTTGAGCCTAACTGGACCTCGACTATGGGACTCCCCACTGACTCGCATACTGGCTTGATACGCCTTCGGTTAGTGGGTCGGATATTTGCAGTTGTCAATTTACGAACGCAACTTTGACTCCGGTTACCGACTTCGGTCCGCGAATGGTTTCCACCGTCCTAGGTGCAATGATAAAATCTGACCATTGATGTAATAGAAATTAATATAGAAGAAAATGCCATTACCTGCTCTTCTCCACTCTGATTCAGCACTGACATGTTAGCCCGACAAGAGAATGGTAGCGTTTCTCCCAGCGAAATACCACTACCGTCAGCTTACACTAGATAAATCTCTACTGTAACCTGCAGACAAAAATGATCATCAATTAAATTTATATGACATAGGCATTTGATAGACATATGTATAGAGGACTGAAAGAAAATGTTTAATATGTAATCCATAGATGTAATCATAAAACTGTATAAAGAAAATATGACCAATAAAATCATTTTTATGCAACTTTTAGCACACTAAATATGTGGTTTGCCACCCTCCCTAAATACAAAAAATTGTGTAGTTTTATTTTTTGCAAGAATGACACTTTTTAGTGCAAATGTGATATCATATGAAAGGACTTCACTTGCACATTACAAAATATTGTTTATGTTTTTAGGCCCTATATTTGATATTGATGAAAAATATCTAAAAAAAAAAACTATTCCCTCTGCAAAGAGGAAAATCTGAAATAATTTTGTTTCATAGCGGTAAATATATGTCAATATTACGGAAAAAAATTAAACAACGTCATTATCAAATTTTTTTAGAGGTACATTTTTTTGTAATAAACTTAGTTAAGAGGCCCATAAAACACTATTACTAATAATATCCAATAATGATTTTTTAGAATAGGTTTGACACCCTCCGTGTGCAATTTCGACACACACATGGCCGGCTTTATTTTATTTCTCTTAACTCTTATGTATGAGTATGTTCAGTAATAAAATTCACTATAAAAAAACTTATATTGACACTGACATTTTTAAAAGGGTACAGTCAACAAAGTTGTTAGGGTTACATGGCCAGTAACTAAGAATTCATTTTTCTGGGGAAGTCATAAATAAATCTTATTGATTAATGTTTATTTCGAAAGGTATCTTTGATCCCTATATTTTACCAAAAAAATACTATAAATACATTTAAGGCTTTAAGAGAAAAGTGAATCTTAATTTTTGAAAATGTAACATTAACAACTTTGTTGACTGTACATGTCTGGGATACCTATTTGATTTTTTTTTAATTTAAAAATAGTTATCCCAGGCTCCATATAAAAATGTTCTAACCCCTTTACTAAGCTTCCCATTATGTAACCGAGATTCTTCTCTCTCTCTCATCATAATATACATAATACATCATAAAATACATACATTTTAATGAGAAGTAATAGTAAACAATGTCGCGGGTTACGCTTGTATATTATTGAAGCAATATATAGGGTATTGCGTCTGATCGCGGAATCTGTGATGATCATTATGTAAGTAACATTTAGAAAGGCATTGGTCGTTGAGGTCAGCACTGCTTACAACTCTAAAAAATGATTTAAGTATGTGAGAGTGCATATAATATTTATGCCAATGTTTGCAACAAATTTTTCTAGCCAGTCAGATCAGTTGGTAGTAGCACAGCCTATTGAGTCAAAGTTCAAGGGTTGGTTCCTGCGTAGAGCTTTTTAAAAGATTCCCATGGGAATTTCGCAGTCCTTTTTAAGTGGATGGATGGATATGTTGTATAAAGAATCTAGATGAGTTTCAGAGATTAACGCAATCAGTCAGTGGTACTTTTCTTTTATTTAACTAATATGCAGTATAGACTGGGTCGAAATGACCATGTCTAAATTGTGCTCCACTATATATTTGATGACAATAAACACATAAATTTGATCTACTGCTACATCCTGACATACTTTTATTGTTATCTAGTTAGTGTTACGGACATTATCAATATTTATTTTATTTAAATAATATTTATTTTATTTATTTAAATTAGTATAAGTGTAAATCATTTAAAACATGTATTTTTACTATCAAATATTTACTTATGAAAATTACACTACCAGAAAAAAAAATATTGTTTATAATTTAAATATATCTTAATGTATATGTATGCTTATACATTTTAATTAAAGCATAACATGCGTGAAATGATTCAATAATTAAGTAGTAAATAATTAAAGAATGAAAAACGTAAATAACACATTATTATGCAAACATTGAATTATCAGAAATTGACAACACGTTTCTCAAGATTACTTATGATAAATGTGATAAAGAGTGAGACATTGAATTGGGTAATGATAAAAAGAGATAATAAATTATATTTGTGACGTATCGAATCTTTGAAAACCAATACTATACTATTCTTTCTGTAGTTACAAGGATTCAGAAAACTCTTACATTAAAAAAGTTTAATTTCATTTTTATAGGGATTGATTATAGTCTTGTTATACCACTTTAGATAACCACATCAATGCATTTGCGGCTCCATGGTTGAAGCAACTGGTCATCATGCATTGAGCTGCTGTCGTTGTTTGGGAAGGTTCCCTCGCCACCATGCTCTTAATGACATCACCCGGAGGGCCTTGGTCTCGGCCAACATTCCATCCTTGATGGAGCCCCCGGGTCTTAGCCGATCCGATGGCAAAAGGCCAGACGGTTTGACCCTGGTGCCGTGGCAGAGAGGAAGGTGTTTATTGTGGGACGCCACGTGCGTTAACACCTTCGCTGCCTCTTACCTCAGCCGCACGGCGCTGTCGGCCGGGGCCGCTGCTGAGTTCGCAGCCGTCAAAAAGCACGAGAAATACTCGGCCTTAGAAGAAAATTATTGCTTTGTGCCACTTGCTTGCGAAACGACGGGCTGCTGGGGAACAGAGGCTTTGGATTTTATTAAAGAGATTGGCCGTCGGCTTCGTGAGAGGGGCTGTGACCCTCGCTCCGGGGCTTACCTGCTGCAAAGGTTATCCATTGCCATACAACGCGGCAACGCGATGTGTGTCATGGGCTCCTTTGCTGCTGGTACGTCTCGGGGGGGCATTTTTGACTAGTGGTATTAGTGATATCACTTTTGTACCTATGTATTGTAATTGACCTATATTTGACTTGGATGAATTGTATGTATATTCTTCCACTTAATCACATTATAGATAACTTTAGATAATAAGTAATCAATCACTATGTTGTGTATAAACAGAATTACCATCATAATTTCTGCATATTTTTATACTGAAGGTGCATAAAAATATGTCTTTGATTTTATCATCTTTAAATTTACATTGTAGCATTTGATGATGGTTGTGCATTTTATAAAAATATATTATCTAGTCACTGCGACTTCTTTACTCTGAGCTACATTATGGAGATCATACATCATCTTGTAAACCTAACAACCCATTTAAGAAGATGCCTCAAAGTTGACCTTGATTTAATGACTGCAATTACCATTTGGTGCTCCAAAACTTAACATGTATGTCGGGCATAACATTTTTAACTCTTTTATATTCAAATTAAAGTAAGGTTAAGGGCTAGTTGATTAAAAACACTTTATAAAAATTTAACCTTACCTAAATACCTGGTTGAGTTTATGTATAAATGAAAATTCTAAAACCTTCTTGCTTGACTGGTTATTGTTTATTTAACAGTCTACTAATTCTGTTTAGTATATTTAAATTGGCAAAACTTTTGTTACATTCAAAGGTTTGTTTCACATTATTAGTTTAAAACATTTTTAATGAAAATTTTTAATCTTTTTTTTGGAATAAAGTACACCCTCTATAAAGCTATTATTATAATTAAATATTGAATATATTTTTAATCATAAAACCAAAGTTGATCAATTATTGAGTCAAACAACTATAATATATTTAAATTATGCTATTAGCCAACTTTCCTACCTGTTTTATTGACTTTCACCTCAATATGTTAGCCTAATTTGTTTTACACATGATGTAAACATGAAAGATTATATTGTTTTTTCAAAAATTTTCATAGCTAGTGTTTTTTTAGATCCAGCTAGTGTTTATTCAGATCCAGCACAGGTAATCTACCTATATCATGATTTGTTATGCATACTTTTAATACTTGAGGAAAACAATACTTTTAAAACATGATTTTGAGCAACAAAATAAAACAGTTTTAGGTCCATATTACAGACCAATCTTCAAGCTTGAAACTTTGCTTGTGCACAGTTAGGAGACAGCTCAATGTGACTCATATAGCTGCTTTTCTTTCTGACAATGTCAAGTTGAGTTTAGTTAGTAGTCATTGTGATAATGCCACCATGAAATAAACTTTATTAATCTGACCAAATAGTTGGATCAAAAGAAAATGCATGTAGTACCTACGTACTACATGCAAAGAAACAATGCTTCTATTGTTTTAAGTTCTTTTTTTTACTGGTGATCTACAGACTATAATAGATTTGATACCTTTTTATTTTTCAATGATTGTGTATCAGTAGAAATTTCTGTAGATATGATTGCTAGAATGTTATTGTTATTAATTAAAATACCTAAATCTACAGATAAAAGGAAAACAAAGAAACAAATTCTTCTAAGAACTTGACAATAAGTAAACCCCATTCTACAAATACTTTGTTAAAGATGATTCATAACCCAACTCAATAATTGGTCTTTTCCTGTACATGCTACAAGTAAAAGTGAAAATGATAAGGTGCTAGAAATATGAATGAAAACATAAATATTGGAGATTGTGGAAAAAACGTTATCTATAGGAAGACAGGTTATAACTTTAGTGATTACAGGTAAACAATACAGTTGTGCCTCCACAATAACTTGGGTGGCAAACCATTCGCAACAATGACTCAACCCAGCTTTGACAAGTTCACAATTTGACATTTTGCTTGGGAAAAAACAATTCCAAGCCACCACTTCTGTACGCCTCTGGTAATTGTCCCAGGCGTTAGGTCATCAACAAAATACGCTAATGAACTTGAATGAACACTCAGAATACAGTTACCGTAGCACTATGTACCTACTCTCGTAACAAGAAGTAGGTACGTCCGTCAGCTGCCATTCAAAAGAATATGTGGCAAAAGTCAAACTTTCATTTCGTACAAGGATGCACTAAAAATACATTATAAACACTCCACACATCACTTCACACCTCAGAGAAGGTCTATCCTATAATTTCATCACCTGATTCCATTTTAGGAGAAAATATAAAATCGATGTTTACCTTACGTCTCCTCTCAATGCAAATCTTTTCTATTGCAGAATAGACTGCTAACCCTTCCGTAGGAGTCGAAGATGAATCCTTTTAAATGGACCTACAATGCGGCTCACGATTCAATTTACGATAAAATGCTAAGCTGAAATAAATACAACTGTCCCGAAGATATTTTCTGCGAGTTACTATACATTTGTTTTATGAAATGGCCTAATCTTTTACAAGATTCCGTTCTGTGATTCCATAGACAACCTCATACACTTTTTAATTTCGAATAATGAATGAGTATAATTTTTTCACTTTCACACAAGGATGCCACTTTTTCTTCCAATAAATAATATTTTAATTTTTTGTTTATGTGCTAAAAATCTTGATAAAAAAAATTAAATCGTTGAAAAACGTGATAAAATTCGAATCCTCTAGAACAATCGAAACATCAAAAAAGAATATTCATCTGTCCTTGTCTTTTTTCATACTTCAGAAGAGAACGGCGATAGCTCTTTGGTTTTATAGACGTCAAAAACTCACTGACTACTCGAACGAAAGCTTAAAATGTATAATCATAGTACCAACACTACTTCTATGTCTTTGGTGCAGTGATGCCACTGCAATAAAATATTTTCCTACTGTTTAATTTTTTATTTCTTTCTTTCAACGTTGTTGATGGAAATTTAGTTTTGAGTTTTATGAAATTGTTTAAAAAACTAATAGCCATTAAATTTACAGATTGTAATTAACACACAGCTAAATATTTGTTTCATTTAAAAAACCCATATACAAGCATTGTCACACTTGCATATAGCGGGATATTTAAATTTAGTAGGTAAACGTTAACTGTTAATTATTCCTGTAGTCCCACAGGTGGACTTAACCGGTTGCCCAGGGGCAGTTCTATCGAATATATTATTACGGATTTTGTTAAGTGGAGAGCCCATCGCCGAACCGGGTGTAATGTCATGCTTGAAAAATATTTCTTGAAACTGCGGGTTTCTTCGCGATGTTTTTATTTATTACTTACCGTCAAGCTACTGATAAAACTGATTAAATCTCCTTCGTTATTACCTTCAAGAGGATTCGAACCCGAGTCTTAAGCATGACAGGTGGCTCACTAACAACAGGGAATCACTGCTTAATAAAATGTGTGTAATCAATATTTAACATCATTGTGTGTAATGTTTGTTGTTGTCTCTGCCTTCCCCTTCGGGAAAAAGGCGTGAGCATATGTATGTATGTGTGTAATGTATGTAACATTTATGTGTTAGCTTTGGCTTGTGTTGTTAATGTTGTTAGGTACGTATCTTGCACTCGCGGGAACGCGGTGCTTGATCGGGTAAACTAGATTCCCACAGCCCAGCCAAGCAGTTTTAAGCATTGTAACATTGCTAATACAATACAAATCTATACTAATATTATAAAGAGGTTGTATTTTTGTAACGAATAAACGCAAAAACTACTGGACCGATTTTTACTCTTACTGGAAAATTCTTTCACTAATCATAAGTCCCACGGCAACTGAATTTTTGGGAATGAAATCACGTCACAGCTATTAAATAATAATTAGAATGTATTTTTTAAGGTATTTAGATGTACTTAATTGTAGATAATTACTACTTGCACTTATAGGTACTGCAGATGGTTTTGATATTTAAATAAAACATGTATTACAAGCATATCATATATTTTTTATAATAATTAAGAATAAATTCTTACATCACGAGTTATAAAATAAATACATTTATTGCCTTAAATTAAGTCCAAAAGTACTCTGTACAATTATTGTTAGCGATGTACAAACGAGAACGACAAGTAAAAATATCCAAAAACAAAAAAAAGAACTAAATATGGGCCTTATCGTGAAGTCTGTAAGTTCCACAACTCTGTGACAAATCTACTAACAACTTAACAAATTGTGTCAGAATCACAACCAATAGTCTGCATCTTAATTTCATCTCTTATCAATAATACACAAACTATTTTATATCATTGCTCTTCGCTTAGCCTAAAACAAGAACCATTCTTTACCTTATATTACAAATTATGTTAGAATTAACACTATCTAATTGCTAGCGGGTGTTTCTTACTGGACTGTTGTGCTGTATTTTCACAATATTGCCACGCCTGTAATCTCGTCCGTGAGGTTAGGCTTGCTACACACTAGCGATTAATCAAGTTCTAATATGGCTGCAGCTCCAGCAGGTCTACAGCTGTGAGTGTAAACAAGAAGTTTGTGCCCTTATCTTGCCAATAGATGTCCTGTCGGTTGGCCGTTTAATTAGGCCACATATCAACTTCGCAGTTCCGAATTTATTATTTTCCACTTCAGTTTGAGCCGCCCCTAATACGTAGAAACTATGTATCCAAGTGTCTTGTTTGAGCATTACGTTCATAATTGCGAAAGAACACAATTGCTCACCATAGCAAGCGAGTTCTCCATGAAATCTGCCGTTCCTAGGATGCGGCCTATACGGCCTACAGAGAAATCCAGGGCCGACTTGTACTCATTGGTAAAATAACTAGCAGTAATACCGTTTTACGTATGAGCGCTGGCAAGCACTATTAGTTTTAAAAACCATACGAACCTAACTCAACTAGTTATTTTCACGGAAAAATAGTGGTTTCCTCTGGCCTTCTGCACAAGACCTTTTCTTGTTACTTATATGTTATATCCATTCAAAAATGTTTTTTTTTTAATTTCCTACATAGATCTTTTATGAATATAATGATTAGTTTACTAACACTTACAAGTAACATAAGCAACAGTATCTTCACTATTGTAGCAAATCATAAGTACCGTGTAACATATTTCGTTGGGTTCAATAGTGTTTATACCAGATAACAAAATCGGACGGGAAACGGGAATGTTATTCGACATAATTACCTTAAACATATATCTCGATACAGCCACTCGGATTAATCGCCAGTGTGTGCACAGCCTTAGCTATTTAATTCGCGACCTCGCCTGTCCCCGTGGGCTCACCGCTTTATTTAAAAGGCAGTGTTCGTCGAAGGCCGCTGTGCCAACTGTGCGCTTACCTAGCATATTAATATGCACTACACCGGAAACGGTTCCTCTCCCAAACACAATAAATTAAGACAGTTAAAAATATCACCAAATTAAATTCACGTGGCAAACAATATGGCATCAGAGTTTAAGTACTTTTAATTAATTAAAATCCAGCGATTTTGAAGTGAGCGGTGTACGCTCACCTCAGTCGACGCGGACCGTAAATAAAATTAACGAGTGAGGTATGCGAAATGTCAAGGCTTGCGCCGAATAGAACTCAGAGTATAAGAAAAATATACTCTTCCTTATTGCATTAAGGTGTATATAAAAATGTATTGGAAGACGGAAAAACATTGCAAACATCAGATCAATAATAAAACAGTCGTAGTAACAAACTGGTACTAATTCCGAAGAGTACTGGCCACGAAGCCGAAACAATAAAACCAATTTCGCTAATGTATTCTTAAACTAAATGGACAAATATATTGTAACTAAATTATGTACTTCTGTGTTATAATAAGTAACCAAACAGCGGATTCGATTGACAAGGATTACAACAAAACACAGGGTCGGGCGTCATTAATTTCAAAAATTGACTAGATAACTGTGTGCATAGGAATCATATATAAAAATAGCTAAGTAAAGGAACCAATACACTGAAATTCTGGCATTGTCTGTGTAAAAAACTTTCTAAAAACTAATTTATTGCCATAAGCAAAAATATATCTAAAACTGTACTTTAAATTATGTAGAGTACACGATAACACGTCTAAAATTTGTACAATTTGTACAAACGCATCTCATTCATTATTCACTAAAGTCATGCTCAGTCAAGAAACCTAGAATAATGACCTATTGAAAGTACGCTAAAATAATTCGAAAACACATATTATTTTTTATTTAAAAAATCTCATTTAACCGCGAACTAACGAAAATCACTAACAAAATATTTGATCTCTCATTCACTGGTGTATAATTAAAATACGTTAAGTACGCTCGCGTTATCCGATCGCGGAAACACTAAACCCGGTCAGTCTGCGTCGGAGAACTTTATTATAAAACTTAATAGTATCGACAGGCCATTTCGTAGATCCGTTGCAGTCACTGGCGGGTGACTAGCGCATGTGATGGTGTGTCTGTATCATAACGCGGTTCACACGGCGACTCGCACACTGTAACCATAGTCTCTGTGGGGCAGTCATCACTTGGACGGCTGGTAGGGCGGGTAGCCCTGATGCGGCTGAGCTGCCCGGCTTCCCGTCGCGTACAGTTGCTGCTGGAAGTTGTGGAACTGCGCCGCGTAGTTGGGGTCCGCCGTCGAGGGCACCGCGAACCCCTGCCCCTTGAACCCCGGGTTGGGCCCTCCCATGGACGGCGGCAGAGGCTGCCCGGAGCCCATCCTCACGTTGCCGGGGCCCATGCCGCCCTTCACGCCGCGGAAGTTGGGCCCGCACATGGGGTTCGGGCCGGGGCCCCCGAACGGGTCCCCCGCCATCTTAGGTGGGGAGTTGAACCCGGCGGGGTAGTGAGGCATCCGCAGCATCCCGGGCGCTCTCATCACGCCGCGCATACCGCCCTCCATGTCCATGCCTCTCGCTCCGGGGAAATATTGCACGCCACCTTTACTGCTATCCATTTGCATTGGGTTTGTAACTCGTTGTAGAAAGTCTAGGCTGGGGGGCCCTCTGGGGCCCGAGTTGCAGGCCATTTGCGGCCTCGTGGGTAAGTACTGTATCGTGTTCGGCGCACTCGCTTTGACTTGCACGTTCGCACCGTTGAAAGGAGGCATTTTACCGGGACCGCCCATTCTGGGGCCTAGCATTGAAGCGTCGGGGCCCATGGGTCCCATAGGACCGCCCATGGGGCCTCCACCCATTTTTGGACTCAAGTTCATGTCCGGTGGGAAATCGCCACCGCCCATCATGCTCTCCATGGGCCCGCCCATCCCTGGTCCCATGTTATCCATGTGGCAACCTAAAATACAAATAACAATTAGAAAAAAATACAGAAATATCGGACTACAAAAGTTATTGACAGTATCAGTTATAAAAACCATAAATACCTAATTCATTCATCATCATATGCGGATGTCCATGTGGATGCATAGAATGGTGATGCTGCATGTGGTGTGGGCCTGACCCGAATGGGCCCATCCCGCCTCCATTAGGGCCCATGGGCCCCCCTGGGCCAGGGCCCCCGCCACCCACCGTGTTTGTGAGCTGTTGCGACATCTGCGCTAGGGACGAGATCGGGTCGAAGGACGACGTGGCGGGGCCCATAGGGCCATTCGGGCCCTGGTTGGGATTAATGGGAATGTTATCGGGCCTGTTCATACTGCACGGCCCGGGGAAGGGCCCCGGTAAACTCGTGCTGTTTGGACCTCCTGATAACGTCGTCTGCAACAAAATACATTGAATTAAAGATTCCATAAAATATACTAGTGAAAAGTGGGTATTTCCAAGTATACAATACCTTTATCTTTATCTATACTAATATTATAAAGAGGAAAGATTTGTATTTTTGTATGTTTGTTACGAATAAATTCAAAAACTACTGGACCGATTTTAAAATTTCTTTCTCTAATGGAAAGCTAGAACATCCCTCAGTAACATAGGTTATACTTTATTCCCGTATTCCCATGGGAACGGGAACCACGTGTTAAACGCGCTATCTCTGATATAGGCGTGAGCATTTTTTATCTATCTACAACTACTATCTTCTACAATTATACATTATAAAATTATAACAAATTATGCATTGTTCAGCGGGAACTCGCTGCTTGACCGGTCTGTTCATTTTAGATTCGCAATATCATAGTCCCTCTTAATAATAACATAGCCCCAACCTCGCTGTTGGCGTCGTCCATGCTGCCGCTGGAGCCGGTGTTGGCGGTGCTGGGGGCGACGCTGCAGCTGCCCTTGCCGGAGCAGGAGGCGGAGGAGGTTGGCGCGTACGGGCCCTGCCCGAGGCCGTCCCGCTGAGGGGTCTTCGAGGCGCCCTCCTGACTCGACCGGTTCGACGACGGACTCGGCCGGGATTTCTCGTCTATAAAAAAATATAAATATTAAAAAAAAACGGCGATGTGTTGAAGAAAAGTCAGATAAAGAGTACCCGAAATCGACGAGCATGCATGAGTCGTTTGACGGATGTGGAAGCACAAGAGATCTGCCAGGTTCGTAGCAAGTGGCAGTCTATTGTCTCTGCCTACCCCAATGGGAAATAGGCGTGAGATTATGTACGTCTGTATGTAAATAAAAATAGTTTATTTCGACCGCTTTGAGACGTTAAGTCTCCCTGTCTCACCCCACTCTCCAGCATATATCCGTCCGAGAAAAAATTAGTTTTAGTTTGGCTGATATACCTAGCTTTAAAAACCTTCAGCACCTCTGCCGGTACACCCCTGCCTCCCCTCCCAACATTCGCTAAAGTACCTCGTACAAAGGCTTTTGAGAGGTCAAGGAAACAGGCGTATACCGGTGTCCAGCGTGTAATATTGAACAGTGTGCTTCGGAATCCAAACTGCGCGTCATGTATGTACAAATATCTTTCTTAATAAAGCACACCGACCAACACTTTTGCTATTGTAGTTGCCGGGGAAAAAAAGTTATCATCGTCATCAACCCTTAACAGCCTATTGCTAAGGGTCTTTCCTCACACATGAGGAAGTATGCTACAATCTCCCACGCGAGCCCACTGCGGATTGGAAGATGGTGTTAGGCTCGTGGCTACATAACAGTCAGAAATTGTGTTATGATACGAACTAATAAGAACACAAAAAAATGCCGGAATTGGGTATTACGATCCGAGAAAATGAATAAAATGTTAGTATGAAGAATTCTGTTTTCTCACATTGTGGCGTCAATTTCATACTTTAACCCCTAATGATTTAAAAGTTAGACTAAATTCAAACATTTACCACTTGCTCTAGATTGCAAGCTAATCTTTTTCAAACATCATTGACATTGAAATACTCATTTAACTTGTGCCATTTTATATAAAACTATTTTATGAGTGTTGACGATTATTGTGTCAAATCTAAAGGTGTGTTGTAGCACATAAAACGCGATAAAATAGGAATAAATGTTATTAAATCCATCATTCATGTCATTACTGCAAAACAGACGACTGTACTCTACGCAAACATTCGAGAATGTTCGATGTGGAACTGTACCTTGTCCACACTTGGAGTTCCCAGAGGTGGGCGTCTGCGGGTTGATGAACCCGGGACTCTGCTCCATGGAGAACCGCCCCGAGCGCTGCTCCGACAGCGACGAGTGCGGTTCCGGCGTACCCGGCATCATGCTGTACAGTCACACTTTATCAGACAAAGACCGAAGATTCGGTACATGTGATACAATCTCTACATAGTATAAAACAAAGTCGCTTTCTCTGTCCCTATATCCCTATGTATGCTTAAATCTTTAAAACTACGCATCGGATTTTGATGCGGTTTTTTTTTATAGATAGTGATTCAAGAGGAAGGTTTTAGTGTTAGTATTGCACCCGAGCGAAGCCGGGGCGGGTCGCTAGTCTATATATCTATATCTATCTATATATATATAAAAGAAAGTCGTGTTTGTTACACTATTTATAACTCAAGACCGGCTGAACCGATTAAGCTTAAAGTTGGTGGGGAGGTATCTTAGAACCAGGAAACGGACATAGGATACTTTTTATTCCGATATTCCCACGAGAACGGGAACTACGCGGGTGAAACCGCGGAGCGCTGCTAGTCTTTAATAAAAAGAAGATTTGCGTTTTGACAGATAATAAAATTTGACTAGACAAGTATCTATTCGACATTTCTCCTTAGACATTCCTAAAAATTACAATTCGTCAGGGAAGTTTATATGAACTTTTAAACGACATCTTTATGGATATTGAAAAATCAGCCTAATAACATATTAGCTAAGGTCTCTTACCCGGCGGGTGATTTCTGGTTCGAACTAGACTGCGGCGTTTGCCCCCCGCTGTTGGAGGGCGGTCCGTTATCCTTCAGTGACGTGTTAGGCTGTTTCTGTATCGTCAGTTCTTGTCCTGCACAGAACAACACCCTCAATGCTGACACTAATAGCACAGACGGCACGCAGGATGATAGAACAATTAGCCATAGAGTATGAAGACATGTTAGCACATTTTCACCAACCACCACCAAAATGAAAAACAGGAGTAAAACACACGGCACTATGAAACACGTAATGATAATGTGCTCGAAGAAACATTGAAAAGCGATGTTTAAAAAAGTGTGCTAATACGAAAATAAAATTTGAATAAAGTTTCTGCTGTTAAAAAAAAATGTTTGAATGTATTTTTGTCTGTAATGAGTACACAGTAAACTCCTCAAAACTTGTGGCAAAGAAGTTTAATTAGACAGTATTTATTTGTTGTTTTATATGTGTGACTATGTTTCTAGTTACATTATTAATGATCAAAGGTTTAGCTCATCTTTTCTTCTTTTATATTCGTCGTAGCACTTTCAATATAAGTTGCAGACAAGGAACATACAACCGACATAATTTACTGGTAATATTAAAGGTTTCATCTAGTAATGTCAGTGCTTGCAACTCGGCAGGGAGCCGTAAACAGAAATATAAAATAAACCTGCAAAAATTGCCCGAACGGTCCGGTGCAGATAGGGATTAAAGTTTAAACATACTATCTAATATTATAACCGTTTAAATGATAAATGGCTACGATCTTAATTTTTAGGATTCCGTTCTTAATAGACTAGCCTTATCAATAAACCTAAGTAGTCTGTCTGTCCGTCAGTCATTACTGTATCTATTTAACCGTAAATATTTGTTATTACGGCAGATATCTTAACCGACGAAATGCGAAGCCAGGCAAAAACCGAAGTTTTTTTTTGGAAATAAATAACACAAATATATTGTGTGGTGGTTCAGAAACGCGCGAGTCTGACCTGCGCTTGGCCGGTTTTTTAATTGTCAAAGTAGATCATTCTGCGCTTTATTTGACAATTCATGTTGTAGAAAAATGTAAGTGATTGAATTAATATAATAATAAAAGATATAGATATACGCCATTAGATGTAACGTAACACCAAAGAATAAGTACCAAAACTAAACAAATTCATTCACACATCAATAAAGAATTATGCATAAGCGATGAGGTAACGTGCTTTCCCTATAGAACAGAAAAAAACCATGTGCTTCCTCGTCTAAGCCAGCTCTATCCCTGTCTGCCAGACGGTCCGTGCGGGTACTTTATTTCTGTGAACGACTGTCGTCTATCCAAGCCCTTTAAGTTACCTTCGAACTGGTTGAGATAGGATATTTGCTGCGGCGACGGGACCGGCATCAGGCTGGGCTCTTTCCCATGCGAGCCTTGCTGATTCTTCTGCTGCTGTGCCGCCAAGCATTGGAGGGTTCGTACGAACACGCCATCGTCTAGTTTCTCTAGTATTTCTTTCGTGGCCAACGTTTGTCCAACATTTGCCCAACGTTCGCACCGGGGCGCAGTTTTTAACGTAATGCCGTTGTTATTTCGTCACACGTTGGGATTTCAAGCGTCAAGCGTTTTGCGGGGGAGGGGGAAAACAAAAAATACGCATTACAACTACAGAAAAAATAAAAAAATAAACATTTTACATTCCAGACCGTTTGGAGTGGAATGCGGTAAAAACGTGGTTGGGAAAATGTCTAACACAGTTTAAACAAAGCATGCTATCTACTTCTATGGCTTCTATTCTTTTTTCACTTTTACATGCGATATATTTCTGGATAACTTACCAAGATAACCTGTTTATACGATAAAAAGATGAATTCGAAAGGACATTTTATAATACCATCTTTAAAAGAAGATTATGTGTGTATGTATATTTCTATTGCTCAATAAAGACAGTACATATGTACCTACCAAAACTGTTTCTAAATGCAATTTGATATTTATTGTAAAATAACTTTTACAGGTTTTGCAAGATACACTTAGGAAAGAGGGTATTTTTCAGACGGTATTTCTTTTGACCACTAAGTTATATTATTTGCGTTTCTAGATGCAATTTAATACTTTGAAAACCAGCCTTTAGAGGTCCAAAAAATACATTAAGAAAAGTGGGTATTTCCAGCCACGGAGTACCTCATAATGTGAGAGCAGAAGAAAACAGGAGCACATTTCCAAAAGAAATATGCGATCTTTTAACCATAATTTACGTCATTACAAAACATCCTTTTTCATTCATAGTCACAATGTGCAAGCTAGCTGTCCAGTGTTAATGTTAAAGTGGTACAGACCTGGCGCGTCCTGTTTGGGCCCCGGCTTGCAGTGCGCTGGGCTGTTGAGCCCAGAGCCCGCGCGAGAGGCCTCAGCTGACATCGGCATTTGTACCGACCCGTGACCCGGCGATTGCGTTGCTGTTGTAAGTAACAACTTTATTGTACACCAATAAAAATATGCAATAAGTGAAACAATTATTAAAAAACGTACAGGATTCCTTCCTGAATTAGAGTTAGGATGGATATAACTGAGATAAACAGAGGTAGGTGGTGCACTAAAGTAAACAATGGATTAAGGTACTTATATACATAAACCGTTTCCTATAAAAATATATATAAATAGAATACACAGTACATACATAGATAATATATAATATAAATATATAGATACCCTAGCATCTTATAATTACATGAATATAGATGTATTATATACACAAGATTTGTTTTAGCTCAGGTAAATCAACAGAATCAGCCCTACATATGGTAGTCAGCAGGCTGGAAGAGGCTATCCTGAATAAAGCTATGTGCCTAGGCACCTTCATAGACATTGAAGGAGCCTTCGACAAAACCAACTTCACCAGCATAAAATCCGCACTTACAGGGCATGGGGCGGATGCGGCTGTTATAGGGTGGATCGAAAACATGCTCAGCAAGAGAATAGTCAGGTTTGGTAGCGATGACCCCCAAGGGGCCCTCGTGGCTAGAGGCTGCCCACAGGGGGGAGTTCTATCACCCCTCCTCTGGAACCTTGTGGTAAATGATTTAATTGCTAGTCTTAACCTAGATGGCTACTACACCATCGGATATGCCGACGATCTGGCAATCCTAATATCAGGTAACTTTGCAAATGTTATCTGCGACGTCACACAAACAGCCCTACACATTGTGGAAAGATGGTGCCAACAGTATGACCTATCGGTCAACCCGTCCAAGACAGAACAGGTAATGTTCACTAACAAAAGAAACATAGGTAGTCACAAACTCCCTACACTCTTCAACTGCCAACTCCACCTCTCTACGGAGGTAAAATACCTGGGCGTAACGCTGGATCATAAGCTGAGCTGGAACAGCCATCTCGAGCAGAAGCTCACGAAACCCAGCATAGCGTTCTGGCACTGCCGCAGGATGCTGGGTAGAAGCTGGGGCCTTACCCCCAAAATAACACTCTGGTTGTACAAAACAGTGATAAGACCCATGGTAAGTTATGGAGCTGTGGTCTGGTGGCCGAGGACAAAACTCGCCACGGTCGCTGGTAAACTGCAATCCTTTCAGAGACTTGCATGCGTGGCGGCGACAGGCTGCATGAGGACAACCCCCACGGCCGCCCTGGAAACCATGCTGAACTTAACACCGCTCCACCTCTTCCTCCAACAGGAGGCGGCGTCAGCGGCGGTACGTCTAAAAACCTTAAAGCTGTGGCGTGACAGAGCTGTTACCCACACGAAAATCCTGGACAATGCCGTCGTGGACCTGCCGCTACTAGCGGCGGTTAACGACAGGATACCGGTAAGGTTTATATTTGACAAAAAGTACAAGATCAGATACAACTCTTCGAGGAGGGGATCGAGAGTCTGAACCTCCGGGAGCTACGCGTCTTCACGGATGGCTCAAAAACGGCCTCCGGCACAGGGTGCGGTGTGTTCTCAGAAGACTTACAAATTTATCTATCCAGGCCCCTGGGAGCTCACAACACAGTCTTTCAAGCTGAGTGCGTGGGCATCTACATGGCGGCAGCGGCCATAGCCTCAAGGAGAGTAAAACCCGCACGTATACGTATCCTCTCTGACAGCATGGCGGTTCTACAGGCCCTCCGTAGTAACTCAATCAAATCGAGTCTCATCATGGAGTGCCATGAAAAGCTGACGGAGGTAAGCTCCGACAATACAATCACTTTGCAGTGGATCAAGGGTCACAGTGAGTCGCGCGGAAACGACGCGGCTGACGAGTTGGCCAGAAAGGGATCAGGTATGGCGGCGATAGGCCCAGAGCCCTTGGTGCCCCTTCCCTTCGGCTGGTCCCGCACACAACTGCGACTCCGAGCTCAGGCTGAACAGGAGCGGGCCTGGTCCGGCCTGGGTGAGTGTAGACAGGCGAGATCCGCGGGACCACACCTGGACCGGCGTCTCTCTCGCACCCTGATAAACCTGAGCCGGAAACAGCTACGTACGGTAACTGGGGCCATAACAGGCCACGGTCCTTTTAACAAACATCTGTTTACTCTAGGTGTCACCGACAGCCCCCTGTGCAGAGCGTGCATGGAGGCAGAAGAAACGGCTGCGCACGTGCTGCTGGAGTGCGAAGGCGTGGCTCAATACCGGGCGAAGCACCTTGGATCCCCGAGGTCGCTCCCCGAAGCCCTCAAGGACGTCAAGTCGCTGCTGGGCTTCCTGGAGGAGCTGGGATGGCAAGAGTAGAGCCATTCCCACCTTCACGCAAAATAGGCGCAGAAAAGACGTCGAGTTGCGGAAACAAGCCCGCGTTACCATACCATACCAAGATTTGTTTTAGTTAAAAAAAAATCCAAGCCCAGGTACTCGTAAGGCTGTAGGTCTAAATTCGGTATATTATAAACCGATTTCAAAAAAGGAAGTTCTCTATTCAACTGTATGTTTTTTCAATATTTATGTTACGCGATCATTCCGCCAATATCGATTTTGATTATTCTTTGTTTAGTATATCATACTTCAGAGGTGGTCCCCTTGCAATTTTATAGAACATACACTCGAAAAACATTACTTTCTTCTTCGCAGTCTCGCGAAATCAAACAATGCTTGATTCCGAAATAATTTCCAGATTTAAAGTTTCCATACACGGGATTAATTCTGAGACATGTGTAAATAGACCCGGTCCGGCGATGGGCTCACCACCTATCACGTTTAGGGGTCCAATGTATCTCGTGAAATGTGGGTATATCCAGTAATGGAATACCTCTGCCTACCCCCTCGGGGATGAAAGGCGTGAGATTATTTATTTATTTTTATACACGGGATTGTATTTTCCCAAAAATTTATTCGCTTGACCTTCAAATGATGTCGTAACGCAGGACGTTCGGAAACCGCTTATTATAACCGCAATTAACTTCTGCTTTCTATTCTAAGATATACAACACTTATGTTAAAGAGATAAAGATAAAAATCGATTTATCACCTATAGGCACGGAGGCAGATCGGTGAAGAGGAGACGCGCCGTACGGCGGAGGCGGAAGGCACCCTCCTCTTTCTGAGCATGGTGACTTTACTTGTGTACCTACAAGAAATATTAATAATTTCATCATCATCATCAACCCTTAACCCCATCATCATCAACACTGCTAAGGGTCTAGCCTCACACATGAGGAAGTTACATTACGTTACATAAAGCTAACGCCAGTGTCCCAGGGGTAGGCAGAGACGATAGATCGCCACTTTGCTCGATCTCTGCATACTTCTGTCGCTTCACATCCATAAGGCTTTTTATGCACGCTCTTTTATTCATCGCACTCCAGACCCCAACGTTTTGAAGGACGTCACTAATTTGATCCGTGAACGTCCTTCTGGGGCGTTCTCTTTCCTTGCATTCTTCAACATTCGCACCATAAATCTCTCTCGTTACTCTTCTTTCATCCATAGGTTCTAAATGACCAAACCAGCGTAACATACCCTTTTCTATCCTTGTCACTACATCTTCTTTCAAAGTATACTTCTCTCGTATATCCGCATACCTCACTCTATCACACAATTTCACTCCACACATTTTACATCGATCAGATCGGCGATGTATTAAAGAAAAGCCAGATAAAAAGTACCCGAAACCGACGAGCATGTATGAACCGATTGATGGATGTGGATGAGACGCGAGAGGTATGTAAGGATCGTAGCAGGTGGCGGGTTATTGTCTCTTCGGGAAAAAGGCGTGAGCTTATGTATGTATGTACATTTTTCTCAAATATCTCATCTCCACAGCGTTCATTCTTCTTCTGCCACACCCATGAGGAATTATGGGCCATAATCGCGAACTTATATCTTGTTGGAACTACTTACTCAATTCGTTGTCCATGGACTTGGGGTCATCGAAGAACTGGTGGTGTATCTTCTGCCAGTCGATGTCTGCTGCTTGAGCTGGGCTCTTGGGGCTCCTCATGCCGCCCTTGTGCATCGGCCCGGGGCCCAGCCCACCCGGGTCGCCTGGGCCCATCTGGGGATAACACGAATCAAATCAAATCAAGATTCTAAAAAAATATACACCCGACTGCCTAAAAAACGGGAAACAAGATTACCTATTAGTGAAGTAGGAATTAAAGACCATCAGCTGCACAATTTTACAAACATTTCATGCAGTCGAAATAAAAATGGTATTTTGTTTTTTGTTTATATTTTTTTATATGCCCAGTGTCACTCTCACAGTAAATACGAATCTGACGACACCTCTCAAGCTAAAATTTATTGAGCCGTTCAGGCCCCAGATCGTGCCAAACAATTATACATACTTACTCTCGAAAAACATAACCCTCCTTCTAACGCAGTCAGGTAAAAAATTACACTTGGAAACGTCAACAGTCTAATAACAAGGGCTCTAATCTCGTCCATGTAGGTTAGTTGAATGTAAACAACAGCCTATAGTTGCTGGTTCCAAATGCAGTACCCCAAGAAAAACCAGCAACAAACTCAAGGTCTTACGATAAAATCTCCAAAGAACATGATCATGCTACGCTTACTTATTTGGGGTAGGCGCTTTATGTTACCAATACTGCAAGAGTTTAGAATATTTTTACTGCATTTTTTTTTAAATAGCTGTGTAAGACAGAAATTATAAGGGTTCCGTTTTTTGTCATTTGTTTAACTCTAAAACGTATTTCGTTCTATACTTTCCATTCCATTTAACATTAGTCAAGCACCGCGCGGTTCCAATGCGCACCGTAACAATTAAAAATCAATTATGTATCTGATTATTGGTTTGAGAGGAATAATTAGAATCGATTTTAGTAAAAATCGGACAACCAACTTTATATAGGGGTTTTACCGCGTCCATTTGAATTTTGAAGGCTGTTGATTATAGTTTTATAAAGTTTATTATTTCCTGAGGATGGGTCAGAAAGCACTGTTCAACTCACGTTCCTGCCGCGGCCGTACTCGTCGCACATGGGTCCGTTCGGCATCCCGTGGTGGTCCGGGCCGCAGTCCCCGTGGACCATCCCACCCATCATGCTCCCATCCATCATTATACCACCTGTAAACAAACGCAACCATTATCAGATGCGGACATCGGACAAAAATGTGTAGCATGGCCTGGAAACAATTATTTTTTTATTTTTCTTTATAATAAGTAGAGTTCGAAAATACTGGACCGATTCTAAAAGTTCCTTCGTCAATGAAAGCTTACTTGTTGTAAGTAACACGGGCTATAATTTTCCCACGGGAATGGGACCTATGCGGGTGAAATTAGCGGGGAAACAGATGGTAACAAAAATACGTTCTCGCCGTAACTCTCGAGGGTTTAGCACAGGTACTCCTGGAAGTACCAACTTTTTACTAGTGTATTTTTCGGACATAATGTCGAAATCGTCCAGCTTCGGTTGACGTATCGTGAGACATTTGTCTCCTAGTGTATCCCTGGCTTTATATTACAACTAAGCTAAGCTGTATGACATGTGGCAGCTTACATCTTGAGGAAAGACTGCTTTTTGCACCGAAACACGAAAAAGCTCATTTGACAAGTGATTTGTAGCAACTCTTTCATGTTTATCGTTTCCGGCGTAACGTAAGCGTGAATAGACGAGAAGAGAGGAGACCGAGTAAAAATATGTTAACGGCCTTTATTTACTGGAACTAAAGTTATAAATAATAAGAGGATGGTTTGTTTACAATTAATGCAATGCTCAGAAATTTCTGTTACCTGGCAACAGTGATTTAAATCATGGTAACGTTACACTAAAACAGATGCTGTCACTTTCTTGCCCATAATGTTAAAAGCGACAGCATCTCTTTTACAGAATCTAACGCTAAACCCCGTTTTGTAGTAAATCCAAAGGTGTTTTAATAATATTTTGATAGAAGTCAATAATTATAATGAAACCAAATTACTATGCTATTTATTTAGGATGTACATCTAAAAATAAATACCAAATTAAGGCTTTTTAAATTATAACTGAAAAAGCGTGATTTAATACAAAAAAATCTTGTTTAATGATTTTTGACAAACCGTTATGCTATCCCTAGTCTGCCACAAATACACAGAAACGTATTTACGGTTGGGTTATCGTTCTACTCACCATTCATCGCGTTGAGATTAGGTCCCGGCATCATCCTGGGCCCCATGTGAGGCCCACCCATCATACAAGGTTTAGGTCCGCCCATACCTCCCATGGGGTTCGGCATACGCTGCAAAATAAATGATGTAAATCAAGTACCCATCTACATCTACACTTAATATTGTAAAGAGAAAAGATTTGTATTTTTGGATGTCTGTAACGAATAATTTAAAAACGACTGGACCAATTTGAAAAATTCTTTCACCAATGGAAAGCTACAATATCCCTGAGTAACATAGGCTATATTTTATTCCCGTATTCGCACGGGAACAGGACCTACGCGGTTGAAACCGCGCAAAGACCACTAGTTAAAGATAAAATACATGTACTCTTGACTGTACACGCCCTCACCTAGCTAGTTATTTCAATGTCTACTCACTCCCATAGGTCCTCCACAGCCTCTTCCCATATGAATATCTGTACACATCCCAGTCTTCATGTCAGGTCCTCCGCATGGTCCTCTGATCCCCTTCATACCACACGGACCCATTGGTCCCATAGGACCATTCGGACCCATTCCAGCCATCATCGGGCCATTAGGACCCATCATTCCATTGGGTCCCATAGAACCGTGACCCATTCCCATTCCCGGTCCGCCCATGCCACCCATCGGACCACCCATAGGTCCGTTCGGACCCATGGGTCCACCGGGGCCCATCGGGCCGGGTCCCATTGGTCCGTTGGGGCCCATCGGTCCAGACATAGTGCAACTTGGGCCAGAGTTCATGCTGTTAGACATAGAGACCATGGGGCCGTTCGGACCGGGGCCCATGGGTCCGTTGGGACCCATCCCCGACATGGGTGGGAAGGGCATGTTCATGTTAGCGGTGGAATTTGGAGGGTTGATGTCGTTCGGGGGCTGGTTGCCGTCGCCGGGGCCCTGGTTGGGGTTGGGGCCCCCGCTTTCGGGGAACAACATCTGCTGCATCTTGCGTATCGTCGCAAGTTGCTCCTCGCGGTGAGCTCTTTGTTGCGGGGTGAGGTTTTCGTCGGGTATTTTCACACCTATAAACGTAACAATTTTCTCATGAGTAAATTGATTTGTACACTAATACGTGAAAAGATTTTTGAGATTTGGCTCGATGCCCCTTCTACCATCTAATCTCACGTGTGATGTTTTGAAAAAACATAATATTCTTAATGATCTACTTTCACTGGTTTTTGTGGAAAAATAAATACGTAGACCCACTCATGCTCTGCGTAATATTGGGTGAGATTCTACTCGACCCCCACCTAAACGGGACGCAATCATTTTTTGAAATCATGGACTTATCACTGTTTATTATTACTTTCAGTGGTTTTTACCTTTAGGTCCCTGCTGGCACGGTCCATCAGGTCCGGCGGAAGAGGACTCGGAGTTACCTCCGCCGCCGGAGTCGGAGGGCGTGGCATTGCCTTCCGAGCAAGGCGGCATTGGGCCGCACCCGTTAGGCATTCCGTTTGCCATTACGGAGGAGTTTTTCTGTGGAAAACGAGAGGGTTTAGTATTTACAAATATTGAGAAACAAGAGATGCAATGGGAGAGAGTTACACGGCATCAAATATAGGATTTTCTGATTTTTGATTATGTTGCACCACATTTTCAAAGCCTTAAAAAATTTGTCCGTAATATTGCTTACAGATTCATAAATTGTGAACAGAATACATGGCTTACTTGTTATATTATGGGATTAATAAAATAGTATGGTAAATAAATTGCGTTTAGTTTAGTCTCAAACTAGGCAAATCCTGTACTATACAACGGATAAACATACTTAAGTAAATATTAAACACAAGCCAAAAGACATGTTCATGCACACAAATGTTGGCCCCGAGCTAACTGAGAAAACAGGACCGTCGATACTGAAGAAAAGAATACTATTAAAACTTTTAAATATACTTACGGTGTCCCAGGGCATTTCACCATCAGCACCGAGGCCGTCCATGACACCACAGGACGGGGTGCCCCCTGGAAACCCATCCATAGGACCCATCGCGGGCCCCATTTGTCCCATCTGGCCGGGGCCACCTTTCATCATCATCATCTGGTTGCCGGGGCCGCCCATTCTGCTGGGGCCCATCATGTTAGGGCCCATGTGGCCCATGCCGGCGTGCCCCATCGGCCCCATGTTGGGACCCATGGGGCCCCCCATCATGTGGCCCATCTGGTTGGGCCCTCCCATCATGTTCGGCCCACCCCGCATCCCGCCACGGGTCTTGGCCATGGCGAGATTGTTGAGCCACTGAGCGGGACTCTGTTTGTTAAACTGGCCCATTTTCAAGGGGTGTTTCTGTAAGAAAGGTCGTCAATGTTAACCCCATTAATATTGTAAACAAGTATTTTGCTGGCGACGTTGTCTGGATTATGGGGTAAAAAGTAATGTTCTCCTTTAAGATGCATGACATTCCCTCCGAAATTCATTCGGATCAGCAGATTAGCCGTAAAAAGGTAATCGACAGGTTAGTAACTTTCGCATTTAAATTTATTATAACATGAGTAGGGATAAAATACTTTAAATGTTTCTCTTACCCATGTTTGGGGAAATTTGATGAAACTTGGTACATTATAAATATAGACTCTTTTGCAACCGACTTCAAAAAAGTATGAGGTTCTCAATTCGACTGTATGTTTAAAAAAAAACTTTTTGTTATGTCTGTTACCTTCGAACTTCCGACTAGGTAAACCGATTTTGATTATTCCTTTTTTTATTTGAGAGCTGGTGCTTTCGGTGTGGTCCCATTTCAATTTGGTCTGATTCTGACAATGACATCCATGACAAAACCATATAAGTTGAAGTCGGTTTTTTACTCTTGTTATTAAACAAATATCACAAATATTTAGTGTAGGTTATTATTATCGATACGATGGCCAACATATACATTAAGAATACTAAAAAACTTCCGTTTAGCATACCTCTAACATATACATTAAGAATACTAAAAAACCTTCGTTTAGCATACCTCTAAGTATTTCTTAGTGCCTGGCTGCGCGCAGTGGTACGCGATGATCGAGTGGTGTTGCCCAGAGATCACCGCCTCAGCACCCTTGTTTGCCATCATCGTCGTAAACACGAAGATTTGGCTTTGCTGCTGGGAGAACACACGGCTTTAACTAGGTTTCTTGACTTTCCGCCTGATGCACGAACGTCTTTTAAGTTTTATACTTCATTATGTAACATACTGGTCCGAGTCAGTATGTTTTGGCGGTGGTCTGTTACAAACGACGTCGGACGTGACGAATGCTTATTAGATCTAAATGCATTATAGTGGTCTCTCTCGCACCTCTGAGGCGCGCACGAGCGAAATACGCGGATACCATACATTGTACGCTGCGTCCGTTGTCAGACGCTGGACGTTGCGTCCAGCATCAATGGCAGACCACCGCCTTAGTTCCATCAAGAGGAATGAGTAGTATATTAAATGATGCATTAAACAACGACGTTTGTTAATCTGGCTGAAAGTGTATTGGATAAATGTATCTTGTTGTGTGTCCTATTTTTTAAAGGGGCCCCACACTTTGGGAAAAATGCTTGCAAAAAAATTTGTATACAGTGACATCTTATTACAAATGATACAGTTGTAACGTATACAGATTAGAAAAATAGATTAATATAGTAAAATCGTTATGTTACCTCCATACTGCCAGCTTGTTTGCTAATGACGTTAGATGGCAGCGTCTGGGCCTCACTTGACATTGGGCCCATAGAGACCCCGGGGCCCATGGGCCCTGATCCACCCATGCGGCACGACCCCATATTTTCAGGCCCACCGTTGGGATTCCGGCAATTTTGGTTCCCATCCTGTTGCAAATTTATTTATATAGGTACCTAAACTACATATTATGTTTCTTAGTAAATAATAAAAGTTTTTTTTTAAGGATTATGTAAAGACATGGTAACTTGGTATGCCATTCACATTGTTGATGAAGTGAAAATAATGCGTCAACAATAAATATTAATACGAAACACATGTTACTTAGAGGACGGTCCATAACCTATATGTTTGTAAGAATATTGTAAAGTTTCACTTTTAATATTGTTCGAGTGATTTTTTTAAATGTCTCTATTATTTATTGTTTTATTTTAAAGTAATAAGTGGTCTAACTTTGGAGAAGCTTTTGAATTATTATAGAAAATACTCATGAGGCATATTGTGTCTTCATTAAAAAAAAATTTTAATTGATATTTATTGCTATTAAAACCAACTATTTCTTAAAAGATACATTTTTGATATCTGACAAATACGCTAAGTCTTGAAACATAAATATTTCCTATAAAGATTTATTCATGTTAGTTTAATTTTTTCCTTACAATAAGCTTAAGCGTAGGGGCTCCTGTAAATAAGACATAAATAATATATTATTCACCTGCATGCTCCCTGACGACCCTCTAAGACCTGTCTGCGGATCCAGTATGTCGTTGGAGTCTGAGGAGAGGCGCTCCGACTTCAGCGAGCCAGGTCCCCCGAGGTCACACTGCGGGGACTTAGTCGGGTCTACTGGACAAAAGTCACGACTGTTCATAGTGTTCATATCTTTACACAACATGATAGAAATAAACCCTTAGGTTTACCTGTGGTCTTACTTAGTACTGAGACGCCTTCTGAGTTGGAGGTCGCGGGTCCGAATCTAATTTGTAATATATATTTGTGTGTAAAGTGACTATATACATTCTTGTGTAACCAGTTTAATTATTACCTACTACCCTGCTCAGAATAGATTTGCCCACATAGATATCGTATCGGCGATCCTGAATACTTCTGATGCAAGAGAGACCTCTGAGTATCATTAGTAATGACTGATGTAGTGTAGCGAGCAGAGGCCTTCCGCCGTCATATTTAAGTGGTGAGCCCATCGCCGGACCGGGTGTGTTACACTTGCCTCAGAATCAATTCTGAGACTTGCGGGTTTCCTCACGTTTGGTAAATTTTTTCCAGAAATTTAATACCTCTGCATCAGTTACATCCATCCTAAGGTTGTCTGGAAGAAATCGCTTAAAGCGATAAGACCGCCCATTGTACTTTGTACATTGGTGTACAATAAAGAGTTGTTACTTACTTACTTAATCTGCCTTTCCCGAGGGGGTCCTCGGGAATAAAAGGCGTGAGAGATATTCAAGTATTTTATCATTTGTTTAGTATCCATAATAAAGGGCTCTGCCTGATAATAACACCGTGTAAATTGTGTGCTGCAATTCATGAACATAATCAATCTTACATCACAATCGCGGTGATTGCGAATTACCGATTAAATCAGTATTAATTCTGCAAGTGGCGTTAGCTGCAAAATGCAATATCCAGTAATCATCTTAATCACAAAGCACTCAATATGATTAAAACTTACACAAATTTTACATATGTAATACTATGCTAAGTGACTGTGTGTAGCAATCCAATTCAAAGTTTTTCGCGCAAGAATATTAATTACAAATAGCTCATTACCTATTCGATTGTTTCACCAATTTGTCCGATACAATTGATACAACATCATTTTGCATATTATTACACTAATAAATAGCGGATTTTCTACGTATAAAAAAGGGAATCACCTATAAGTTTATTTAAAAAATATATATTATTCTATTGGATAAGTACCCTCTATTTCCTCAGTTGTGGAGGGTGGGGAGGGGTTAAAGCTCTTAAGCTCTCCTAAAATAAGGAAACATGGAATATCTTCTGTCAGATGATCGTCCCGGTCGACCGCGATTGATGTGGGATAGTTGTTGTTATAGACTGTTGTGACAAATTATAATTAGTAGCACTGTGTCTTTGTCATGTTTTTCTCTCTAGAGGTGTGAGTTGACTTTGAATTCCTCCATGAGCACTGTTTGTGAGACTGTCAATCTGTCTTGAAGTAAAGGTTGAACCCTTACTTCTCTAGCCGTGATAGGTCCGATTTCGCCTCTATTGTCACTTCTTTAGCTATCATTGTCGATTAGATTGTGAATATCCACTTACGCTTGGGATTTCTAGGACTGCGGTACTGACCGCATAGCAGCCTCAATGTGAAAAAGATTTGCTGAAAGCTATTGACGACACGGTGACAAACAATGTTTGTATAGACAACATTTCAGTGACGTCGTTGATGCAATATTGCAGCCGCTATGTGACCGCACAACGGGCTAAGCAACATGGATCCCTGAAGCCCTTAAGAACGAGAAGTCGCTGTTGGGTTTCCTGAAGGGTATGGGAAGACAAGAGTCGAGTTCCCCCCAGCCCTGGATATGTAAATAGGCCTCATGACAGCTAATTACTGTCCACTGCTCGACGAGTCTTCTCCTAGGAGCGCCAACCATTCTGGTCTTAGGCAGCCCGCACCCATCGACTGCCAGCCACCTTCTTTAGGTCGTCGGTCCATCGTGCCGCATGCTAAACAGCTTGAAACCTAAGCTTTAGATGCTGTTGACGCCACAGTCTGCCTGGGATTCTTTACTAAATTGAATATAGGGCAGCATCCTTACTTAAAGTTGGTTAATAGAGAATATCTCTCACCATCACTGTCCATGAGGCCGTCGATTTCTGTCTTGATGCCGTCAACCCCCATGTCGGCCCCAGAGTCCTCCCCTCCCTGGCTGTGGGGCTCCATCTTGACCCTGTGTTGGGGCTCGTCTGGCTCCTTCTTTAAAGCCGCCGGCGTAGGAAGCGACGCCGACGGCGGTCGCGACCCGTGGCCTGGTAAAAAAAAAAAACAGTAAATAGAAAAGTTGAAAATAGTTTCAAATATTCTTCTGTTCTTAATTTAAACACACAAACATACACAAATATTATATCGTATTTGTTTTTTGGATGATTTTCAGTAATTAATGAACTACGAAACTACTGAACCTATTTTAAAAATTCTTTTACCTATGGAAAGTTTAATTTTCTGGGAGCAATATAAGCCTTTATGCTATAATTTTCAAACTGGAACGGGAACTAGACTTATCAATATGTATAAATGCAAACTACCACTAACTCACTGATTAATCCAGAAATCTCAGAAACTAAAAATGCAACTTTTAGAAATTCCCACGGGCACGGGAAAAAACTAAATCTGCGCGGGCAACGCCGCTGGGGGCCTTCTAGGCTAGTATATTATGTGTGTGCCATGGTTGGGATGGTTAACAACACTAACAGTTTAACGAGGCTTCCGAAACACTGAGGAGCTTGTTATAACAGCCGATCACCCATCTCTCTGCATGATCGCTTCAAACAAAATCTAATCAATTGTTTTTTTTTATAGGAAAGTGCTTTTATTATTTATTTGGATAATATCGCGACGTGACCGCCATTGCAAGATTATTTTAATAATAAATGAGTTGAATTGATTTCATGCATGATTAAATTGTTACTTTCACCAATACTATGTTTTTTTAGTACCAAGTCAGTAGATATGAATTATTTGTGTTACAGTTGTAGATAGATATAGCTGAATTTAATTTTTTCATTATGTTTTATATAAACGTAAATAGAAATACGCAAAATGTATAATTTTCCTTTTAAATTATAATGAAATTCGCCAACTCTAAGGGTCCTCAAGGAAATTAAGGGTGCTCAACCCGGCCGGGTTTCAAGGAATAAGTAGACATACCTATGGCACGACCTACCTAGGGCAAGGGTAGGAACAGCATAGGGGTTTACAGTCAGTGCGAGTCTGACATAATTTAATTAATTTAATAAACATATTAGTTTTATAAGTGTTTTTTTACATAGGAATCTTAAAATATGAAAAAAATATTTTTTATTTTATTTTTTATAACGGCAGATGTTCCTGCAACCACTGAGTATGTGGAAGGCAAAAAAAAAGGGTGCTGTAGATGGTATGAATGCTCACCGGGTTCGGCGGGGTCGCTGGGCTCGTCTTTGAGCCGGGCGCCGCCGCCCTTCTCCTTCTCCTTAATCATTCCCCTGCGTGCCTTCGCCAACTTGACTGCAAACAGAAAACATACTCTTAGATGTTCATTAAGGCCAGGTATTCATTCAGGGTCCGCTGTAAGGTCCAGCGCGACTGAAGACGCCAGCCAAGCCACCGCGCTCTTACCGCGCTCGTGCATTTTGTAGGTATTTCAACATAGTGATTATAACAATCATTTTATGGAGTCAAACTCTGCTAATTTGTTTAGAAATATTAAGTATCTTTAGTTTAGTACAAAAAACAAATGTAAAATATCAGTAAGTTCAGTGATAATATCGAAAAAACAAAACAAAAAGGTTTGAATGAAGAAATATAAAATGAAGTTCATTACATCTTGTACTACCTATATCCTTAAGTAATATACATTTATTTAAGAGTTTTAGAGTAAAAGCGCGGTATCTGCTGAAATACCCAGCGTTATGCTGAGATATGAAAAATATTGAGCCAAGGTCGCTTCTGCCAAAATTTATTTAATGGAGATACATGAATTATAATAATGAGATTTGTCTATTATCCATACCCGATGGGAAGTAAGACATAATATTATAGACATAGGAATTGTAGTCAAGTATTAGATGACCATGGGTAAACAAGGATAATATAATACAACTGTGACTGTGTTTGATACTTTACACAATATTTAAAAATTAATACATGCAAATTGGTTACAAATAATACAAAAGTCTTCAGGAGACTTCCACTAATCTCTGTTTTAATATTATAAATGCAAGTAACTCAAATTGTTTATCTGTTAGCTTTAGTTTTCACAGCTCAACTGCTGAACCTATCATGATAAAAATTGGTAGAGGCATAGATTGCATCTTGAGTAAGGACATAGCATAATCCTGAAATGCGGATGAAGTTAAAGGTAATAGGTAGTGGTATTTATTATCTGTTTGTTAACTGTCCTAATACTAAATTTTACTTTCTCAAACATACTTTTTTTTAATATTTCTAATCTTTAATTAGTTATCTACATACTCTGATGGCAGACAGCCCATTGGATAAAAATATGACATTTGTATGTTGTTTCTGGAACAGTAACTAATGGAATTATTAGTTGCTTTTTATTTTTATTTATTTTTAGGGTTCCGTACCTCAAAAGGAAAAAACGGAACCCTTATAGGATCACTTTGTTGTCCGTCTGTCCGTCCGTTCGTCCGTCTGTCAAGACCCTTTTTCTCAGGAACGCATGGAGGTATGAAGCTGAAATTTATATCAATTACTCAGGTCTACTGTCCCTTGAAGCTGTGAAAAAATCAAACTTCTAAGCCAACGCAATCAAAAGATACAGCCGTTTATGCCGCAAATTTTCGACACTTGCAAGGGAATCAAAACCTACAGGGTGCTTCCCGTGAACTTAGAATCTTGAAATTTGGTACGAAGCAACGTCTTATAGCATAGATAAAGGAAAAATTACGAAAACCATAAATTTGCAAGGTTGTACGGAACCCTCGGTGCGCGAGTCCGACTCGCACTTGGCCGGTTTTTTATCATAAGAAAAGAAGTGTTACATTGTGACACCAAAATTTTATATAAATTCTCTAAGTGTGAAACATATCAAAGTTATTATTGTTTTTAAATAGCTCGTTCATCATGTGTAAGGCTCGGGTTTGAATCCTTGAGAGGGATGTACAAACAAGTTTTTAAAAAAAACTTCAGTAGCTCGACGGTGAAGGAAAACATCGTAAGGAAACCTGTTGGTCCCAGAATTGTATTAAAATAGTACTGTACTCCAAATCAAAATAATAATAACGCAACATCAAACTATATTACCCAGTTGGTTGTAGTAATGATGAAAAGAATAACCATCTGTATTTTTTACAAGGTCAAATCTTATTTATATTCATTTAGTTTTAGTACCCATGTAACATAAAACTTTAAGCAGACATAACAGCCTTATGTGAGAACAATATAACATTATGCATATTATGTATACTGAATATTAAAATGTGCAAATGATTTCATATTACTACATAAGAGACTAGATACTTTTTTGGTCAAGAATTTTCAATAGGTACCTATCAGTATAGTTTCAGACTAAGTACATTGGATAATGTACTAGCTTGTATGTAATGTGTAAGATAGATGTTTTTTTAATTTACTAACACATAAGAAGTGACTTAGTGAGCTATGGGTTGCCTTACCCTCTTATAGAAGAACTCTTATTTTATTATGTTTGTTTTTCTTTGTTCAAATTGATTTTCTGTGCTGTGAGGTGTCATGATTATGAAAAATTGTTTTACTTGTAAACAATAAAATTATTTTATTGTGATATTGAATTACTAGTCTGAATTTTCATGATGTAAAGTCAAAACATAGTTGACAACCGTTGAAAACAACTCATGTTTCTGTTAGTCTAATAAATAGCCTACTAATAAATTCCATTTTAGGCACCGCAGAGACTTGGTTTAACCTAGATCTGCAATACTAGTCTGAACTCGATTCTGAGTGACTTAAGTACCTAGTAATACAAGAAGTTTTTATGAATAGAGAAAACGTAACGTAAGTCAACGTATGGACAGTTCTGTAGTGCAACTTTACTGTAAACATACAAAACAAACCCGTTTCGTCACAGGCGCGATAATTGGCACATGTCCCACGAATCCACCGAACGGCACTTCATTACAAGAATGTCATTATACTGCACACGATCGAGAGATTATTATAAATAGAGGAGGGAACCTTGGGATTCGGGGACGCGACCGAGCGCGCCAGCAGCGCGCGCGACCCACCGCACCCGCCTCAGCCCCAGATATTCAATTAAAACCAGAATACACAGTGAAATCCCATAAAAATTCCTGGTTTATTCTCCATACATAAACAATGAGATAGATCGGGTGTAGACAGCAGAGCACACCAAATGCACGCGTATTATGGCCGATTTATTGCTCCGGCCACGCCGTCCGCGAGAGAACACATCGCAGAAGAAAGCGTCTAACATTATTTTATATCATTCGTGTGATCTAATTAAGGTATAACGATGGGTATGCAGCGAGAAACAAAAAATCGGGATCGCGCTGACATTTTTGTTTATGGTACATCGACGAGATCCAGAATCCACAAAAATAGCTAATAAACGTACACGTTTACCGCCTCCCGACGGATTCACTAGCACTTGATAACACAAAACACTTGTTATCTTCACATTTATTTAAGTTTCATCGTCAAAATATACCTGATTTTAATTAATTTCTTTTGATCAGCATTAACACAAATCACCACGCACACACAACACAACACAACATACATATAAATCGCGCACACACATGCATTCTTGGGCATATCTACGATAGGGTGTACCATGATCGATAGAATTGTTCGATAAGTGATGAAATACAAAATAGTAAACATTTTACTTCGATTTTAAAATAGGATCTTTTTGGATTTAAATGCACTCTACAAATGTGTTATCTATAAAATGTCATTAGCATGACAGACACACATACATAATGAGGATCCGTAACGTTTTTAGTTGAGAATGCAGATTTATAGAGTTAAGAAATCCTTAACATACAGTACAAAAATTTTTGTTCTACGACAAAAATTGACAAAGTTATGACCGAATTCCTAGCGAAGTTCACCGAGTAGCCGCCGCGGTAGCGGTGACGTCATTGTGACGGAAGCCGCGAGTCAGCCGTAGGCAGCGATAAGGCGCGAAGTGTTTTGTTCCTTTAATTGGGACTTTTAAAAGAAATTAAGTGTAATTAATAATTCAAGTTTTTAACTATGTGCAAATATTGTATAGTACCGAAATGTACAAACACTTCTATAAAAACGCCAGAAAAACTATTTTTAAGGTGCCGAAAGATCCAAAACTTCGTAAAAAATGGTATTCCGTTGTAAAAAGAGATGTTAAAACTCCACCCTCTGCCCAGGCTACAAGACATTACTTTGAAGATCATTTCGAAGTACGTACCTACCTAACTATAATATACCTATTATTTAGTTGATATTCATTTAAATAAGGTGGTACGTGTAGTGTACCTTCTCTTCTTTTAATCCTGCTGTATTTATAGAAACATACTTACCTTACTTTTCCTGAGTATTGTGGATAAACCTACGTAGGTACCTATCTATTTGCTCGTTCCCATTTCTGTGTAATATTCAAAGGATAATACGATGACACAGGGACGTACTCGGGTAAAAATCAAGAGTGAATAATATTTTTAGCGCAAATTCGTATTCTACGAAAGGGCTGTTGCCAACGAAATTTACGTGTGTATGTGTATGTATGTATGTATGTATGTGTGGTGTCTACCGGAGCAGCTAGAAAAGTTCTAAAAGCATATTATGTGAATAGCTGAATCGAAGCGAAGTGAATTTATAGGGTTCCGTACCCAAAGTGTAAAAAACCTCGACCCTATTATTAAGACTCCGCTGTCCGTCCGACTGTCACAAAGCTGTAGCTCCTGTACCCTGATAGTTACACAGTTAAATTTTTCACAGATGATGTATTTCTCTGGCCGCTATAACAAAAAATACTAAAAGACAGAATAAAATAAATATTTAAGGGGGCTCCCATACAACAAATATTTTTTGCTTATGTTTGCTCGATATTGATAACGGCAACAGGTATCTACCTGCTTCAAATATTCACAGAATATTTAGTTATAATACACTTTAAATAAATAATTCATTTAAAATAAAACAAATATTTAAGGGGGTACTCCCATATATTTTTTTAAATACGATTCCTTGTACTTTTTCACAGATCTTAAATAATTGCTTCCACAAAACAAACATGTTTTTTTACCGTTTTTATAGATAAATGGTACGGAACCCTTCGTGCGTGAGTCCGCACCTAGCATCCTTTACTCAACAGGGGTGCATTCATGTTATTCCATTACTTGTGTCATATGGCCCTGCTTCTTATCAAATTTCATAGCTCTAGCTAGACCAATGGGAAGTAGATTTTCTTAACAGACAGACGGACAAGAAAACGATCCTTTATGGGTTCCGTTTTTATTTTTGAGGTAAGAAATGCTAAAAAATTGCTTTATACCAAGTCATCCTTCCTAAGTACATACTGAGCGACTGACTTGTAACAAAAAGCGAGATGGCAAAAAAACCAGCTGTTGTCAACAAATATTCAGGTTTCTGTCATACCTTGATCAACAAGTGTAGATCACTAAATAAAGTGCAAGTACATAGGTTAAAAAGCCATCCGCGTAATGATGTACCTACGTATGAATAAACAAAAAACAACTTTCGTTTATCAAGATACTGTAAACAAAATTTATAAGTTCTAAATACGTCTCTGTGCCTACACTTTATATTCATTCTTTCTTACACCTACCAACCACTACCAAATTTAAGAGTACTAATAAGTACGTATGTACGTAATCGTAGATAAATAAGCAGCACCCTTACCTTTGTAGTTTCCAACGACCAACCAACTTAGAATGATTACCTAGGTAATCAAATACCATGAAAGAATACACTTTTGGAAGGTTATAGAATTGAGTTTGCACAAAACCTGCTTCTACTTTATTAGTACTTACTCATATTATGTAAGTACTTTTGTTTAATACTTAAATATCACAAAATTACCCTCTAACAACTCAAATATTACGCGCCACTTCCTCAAATCGTTAGTGCCGGCCGGCCGGCCGAGCTCGGTTCCGTCACAGTGACGTCACCATGCTCCCGCGCTCATTGAGTTTTGCGACAGGAGCGGCATATGTTTATTATTTAATATCTCCGTAAGTAATCGTCCGATTTGGATAATTCAAAAAGATATATCACTCTTATATCATAAAGAATAACGTGGATACTATTTCTAATGGATTTGCTATAACTTTACTGATCCTCATTATTATGTTCCTATGAAAAAATTAAAATATCATTTCAGCGTTGATCACCTCGCATACTAAAATGTTGAATTATATTCAGTTAGAAGCACCTCAAACTCCCTTTGAGTGAGTGTAATAATTAATTCGAGGAAATAAATTTCTTGGATAGTTTATGTATATTGAAGGCTGTTTTCCACGATTTCCCTACATAGCTAGATAGACCCTTTCTCGTCGAAGAAATATAGCCCATGTCATTCCTTCCCGGAGAATAAGCTTTCCATTAAAAAATAATTTAAAAAATCGGTCCAGTAGTTTTGGAGTCTACTCTTAACAAACAAACGTCCTCTTTCTAATGTTAGTGTAGATAGATAAACTATACCTATATAAGATACTAGCCACTCACCCTCGCTTCGGTTTGTTTTTTATAGTACTTTTTTCCCCCAACTTGATGGTTTCCGCGTTATTATTATATAGCCTATGTTACTCAGGGATCTCTGAGCTTTCTATTGGTGAAAGAATTTTTAAAATTGCTCCAGTAGTTTTATACAAATCTTTCCTATTTATAATATTAGTATGGATGGATAAGAGCAGTGATAGCCCGGACGGTTAAAGAGCCGGCCGAAAATCAGTGAGGCTCGGGTTCAAATCCTGGCATGTACCAATGAGTTTTTCAAAAACTTACGTACATATTTATCACTAGCTCGACGGTGAAGGAAAACATCGTGAAGAAACCCGCAGGTCTCAGAATTAATTCTGAGACATGTGTAAACAGACCCGGTCCGGCGATAGGCTCACCACCCATCACGTTTAGGGGTCCAATATATCTCGTGAAATGTGGGTATATCCAGTAATGGAATACCTCTGCCTACCCCCTCGGGGATAAAAAGGCGTGAGATTATATTTATTTATATTTATATATATTTTTATATATATGGATAAGGGATACCCTGTCCAAAAAAACTTACATATGCTTTTATTATTACTTTTTTATAAAACTAGATTTAATAATAACATTAATGAACGAACCAATTAACGTTGCAAAAACAGTTATAATTTTAAATGTAGGATTCTTCATAAAATATTATTTTTCTTATAAAGTTTAATATAACATACACAGTCCCTTATACACACACATCTTATTTTTTTCTGATAACTTGATTCTGTATTATTTTCTGATGCACGTGGGAATATTTTGTTTAAAACATAAAATTTTGTAAAAAAAGTCGATATTGAAATAACAACAGATTCTTATCCCTAGTGTTTAGTTACTGGTGTAAGCATAGACAGAAAGTATGGACGTTGCAGTCTATGGTTTCTTTTTCGTACTGAGCTCACCTTTCCCCTTTTTTAATAAAATGTACCTTCTCTTTCTCCAGCACTTAATTTGGTAGTGTAGAAGCGAGATATCAACTTTTTATATGAGATTACAGTGGTACCAAGGTAGAATGAAGTATGAAATGTTTTTATTCACTATTTGAATACTTACAAGTTCAATAAACACTACAGGATATGAAATGGTGAACAAAGTAAATTATTAGAGAATATTTTTTTTTATTGGGTTTAACGATTTTAAATTCGTTGCATTTACTAGCGTACGCTCTGAAAAAGAAAACTGCGTTGTCTATGATTAATTCATGGTGAAGTGAAGGGAGGAGGGACGAATTTCGCTTCGTTGTCGTATAAAATATAATTTTATGGTGATTTGTGATATAATTCTCATAGCTGGATTGCTATAAGTGACATTATTTGGCGCTTTCATTTGTGTTTAAGTGTGTGACGGACGCGTGGTGCATCTCCTGACAACTTTGATTACATTACATTCCGACCGCTCCCTTGCGCTAGTACGTCAGTCGCCTAGTATTTTCATTTTGTACTACTTGCAGTAGTAGGGGCCTAGTAAAAGCTGTTGGAAAGTGCATACGGGAAATTGATGGCGTAAAAAACTATCTCACGTTCCATTTTGACAACGTTATGAGGTGATTGTGGACTGCGTTTCTGACGATAGCCATTTTCGGTGAGTTTCCATACTGTGGTATTTACGTGTCGATTGAAGTGCGATGTGAGAGGATTGCCGCGGTCATCAAGATTCGTAAGCATGGTTAAACGTGTGGTCAGTGATTTTGGTCCTCAAGTTATGTGAACTAATTCCAATTGGTTTTCATTCTAGCCAATGCCAGGGTCGAAGCATGTAGAGCATAGTTTTGACATAAATCTAGATCTAAAACTCCTGTATGGATCCATAGCTTAGTTCTCATCTTGTATTCCTTATTATCTGTGTAAAGCTTTTTCTACAGAAAAAATCTCATATGGACTCATGTAGTGATAATAATGTAAATTGGTTTTTATATTGATTAGGTACCCTGTAAACAATTTAACAACACAATTAAAATTTACAAAAACATCATAGTACACATAACAGAACCATAGATCAATATCATCAAAAGTTGGTAAATATACTTCTGTCAACCAACACTCAAGAATATTTTTTAGTTCGAATATAGGTATATTTTCTTTAGGTTGTAAATTGATATTTGATTGGCTAACTCAAAGTGCCAAAAATATTGTGGTTTAAGTCTATTGAAATCCTGTCTAGAATGTTCTGACTGCATGTTGGATCAACCAATAATATTATTCAATTCAACTTTCAAAGTCAACTTTTATTATTAAAATTAGTGAACTCTAAAAATTGACTCAATTTCTACACATTTAAAACTAAGCTCTGTCAGCGGTTTCACCCGTGTCAATATTATTACATTAACAGTCTATATTACTTTAGAATACATAGCTTTGTACCTGTGACAGAATTTTTAATAAATCTGTAGTTTCAGAGATTACCCCGTACCTAGAAATGTACTTACAAAAAACTGTACCTCTTTATAATAATAGTACATATCGGGATACTTTCTGGGTTTTGCTTTCACCATTTGTTAGCTAGTGCACAAATAAAAAGCATAATAGCTAGTGTGTACCACAATTGATGAGTTTCCTGTACTAGCGTGGCTAACATGTGAATAAGCTTACACATCCATGCAAATTCTATGTGTGTCTTTAGAATTTGGAGATAGTAATAAAGTAAACACAGTAATATTTATATTGTAATTTATTTTATAGCTACAATTTCCTGGGCTATTAAATTCAGTGAGATAAATATTAACAAATTGGCAATATCTGTATTTTAAGTAGTGCGCATTGGCGTTCCCCGCATCCCGCATGGAACCTGTCCCCTCATGAATTTGAAAAAATCTTATTGCAGTCTAGGATACTCAAGGAATAATACCTCCAAATTTTATCTCTAACTCCTCCGGTTTAGGCTGGAGCTTGTTTGTCATGCAGTCAGATATGGAACTGTCAGTATAGGTATACATTATGAAGATAAAAAAGATGTCTTATGCAAATAGCTTTAAAGTACATCTTAAGAGTATCCTCAAGATATAAATGAACTCTATAATTCCACATCTTAATTGCCAAAGTAATTAACCCTGATAAGAGTGGTGTGAATGCACTTGGCTACTCGTGAGAACGACAAACAATTATGAAGCTTTCTTCAATTGTTAATATACTCCTAAAATTGTTTTACAGAAAAATTATTTGTTATTGTGACTTTTCACACTCTCACTCTTTCGGAAGGCACGTTAAATTGTTGGTCCCGGTTTTCGTTGTGTTTACGCACAATAGAAGTTGTTAAGCCATGTCAGATACCCTTGGGTGGCTTGAAAAATTCTGACTGTTAAGTGGCCACTAGCTTAACACCATCTCCCAATCCGCGGTGGGCTCGCGTGGGAGATTAAAGCCCATGCTTCCTCGTGTGCGAGGAAAGACCCTTAGCTTAGCAGTGGGCTGTTACGGGTTGATGATGATGATGATCTGCAAAAGAAACTATGTAATTCATTTGTAACTAGGCAGATCCTACTATGGGTGCACAAGAACTGATTAACATACAAACAAACTCGCAGACACAAACCGTTATGAATGTTAATTTAAACAAAAGTTGGTTTGGGGCAAAGGTAGAACCTACAACTGAACTCAAAGTAAAATACTAGACTAAGACTTACTTAGTGGTAAAAAGATGTTTAAAAAGATTTAGGTTTTGATCAGACATATAACTATTGAGTTAGCATTATATTATTCTGTTCTAAAATTTAATTGTGTTACTTAAAAATATTATAGCAACTTGTAATGATAACACCTGCCACAGATTTAAAAAGTTATCATTGTTTCTTCTTCTAATATTGTATTTTCTATGGAATATCCTACTCTGAAGCAAAATTTTAAAAATTATGCTGTTGATAACAAATAACAAATAAAATTTACTTTCAAATAGATAGCACATCTATTTGAAAGTAAATTTTATTTGTTATAATCCTCGGAAAATGTGTGAGTACTCGAAGAAACTCATGTTATAAAAATATAAAGTTTTATTATAGAAGTACTAGGTTTCGCCTGCGACTTCGTCCATATGACCCAGTAATTTTTCTTTAAATAGATATCTCAGCTCCAAGATGAAACATGTAACCAGATTAAGTTATACCGGAAACAACACAACTGTGAAAATTGTATTCACTTTAGTGCCAGTACTTTTTCGGATGTGCATACAAACATTGGCCAGTTACAACCCTTTATATGTATATAGACTACAGGTTTAATAACATCAAGAAATAACACACTTTAACCTTCTGATAATGTAAATAAAAGCATAATTATGCCGAATGATTATTATAAGTATGTTGGCTTGTGTGATGTTATTCTTTGTAGATGCAACTTGCAGTCATAAAGTTTTATGCATAGCTAAATGTGATCTAGGTAGGTACTATTTATTAGTTTTTATAAATAGACATATTGAAATATACACTGACTAGCTCACTTATTTATCACTATCTCGCCGGTGAAGGAAAACATCGTGAGGAAACCCGCAGGTCTCAGAATTAATTCTGAGACATGTGTAAATAGACCCGGTCCGGCGATAGGCTCACCACCTATCACGTTTAGGGGTCCAATGTATCTTGTGAAATGTGGGTATATCCAGTAATGGAATACCTCTGCCTACCCCCTCGGGGATAAAAAGGCGTGAGATTATATTATAGCCGCGCGCTGCGGTTTCACCCGCGTAGTTCCCGTTCCCGTGGGAATAGGGTATAAAATATAGCCTATGTGCTATTCTGATGTATAAGCTATTTAACTGTAAAGTTTTATCAAAATCCGTTAAGCAAATTTTGCGTGACAGAGCAACAAACATCCATAAATCTATACTCACAAACTTTTGCGTTTAAGTAGAATTTAAAGAATTTTTCTGTACCTCCTTATCTTAAGTAGTGATCCTATGGCTTAAGTAATGATAATGAATTTATCTAGGTACTATCAATGATTTGTTTCACATTCAGTTATGAGCCCATCATACAGAATGATCCGCAAGAAACAATAGGGTTGTGTCCTACCTAGTCAAATCAGTTACTTTTTACGATCTGTCAAAACGAAAATTTACTATGCAAAATGTACTGAAATAGCAAACCGTGACGTCATAGTTTGTAGTACTCAATTGCAGCACTTTTTTTGATTGTTTTATTATTTTTAAATTTACTATAATTGTAAATTGAAAATCGAAATACATATTATTTTGAGGTGTTTTGGGATAATCTTTTTAATGTATGACTACTCGCAATTTAATTTTGATGCTGTCAACTACCCAATTTACTATAAGATGGGGATATTATATTTCACTCATAGTTTTTTCGGCCATTTTCGCCAAATTACATACATTTCTGCTTGGCCTGATGATTGATTAGTAGACAATGCGTTAATATTGTAAAGTAACAGTGCTTAATAAATTGTAATTGTTACCAATTTTTATATGTGGATGCTAAGTCCGGAATAAAAGTTTTTTATATTATTTAGGCATTAAGTTCGCTATTTGTAAATTTTCTTGGTAGATGAAGTTAAATGAATAAAATAAATAAATAAACTCCGCTTGAGGATGTCAGAAATATATATATATATATAATATAGTTCTGTAATACGGCCTAAGTCCATCCTGTAGTATGATCCAATCATCCAATGGTTTAGCAAAAGCATTATACTTTTAAATAATTTCAGGATCAGGCGCTAACCGTCTTCATCGTCACGGCAAGCGGTGGCAATGACATCGCTTCGCAGTCCATTGCTGCGGCATTAACGCCCCTCGATCCAGTTGGAACATGAGAAGCATACCTCACAAGACATGGACGGCGTGAAGAAAATACACTCGGGCACACTGTATCGGTGAGTGGATTTTATTTTAAGTAGATTTCGCCCGAGACTTCGCACGGCACGCGTTCCAGGATGATAAGTCATCTATGTCCTTCCTAATTTCATCAAGACCGATTCGCCGGTATAGGAGTGAAAATGTAACAGACAAAAATGTTTGAATACGATTCACTTAACAAGAGAAATACAAGATATACTTTATGTGCATAACTTAACCTAGATTAGTAAGCGTCTTCTACTTTCGCATTTATAAGATAAATAAATATTAATAATAAATAAATTGTGAGCCACACGGTTATTCACACACGGTTATTTAATCCATAAACTAAGCAGGGCCTGTACTATGGGCACAGAATAAGTAATAGTACTAACGTACTATGGGTACTAAACAACTGATAAACATACCTAAGTAAATATTAAACAACCAGACACGAAGCGAACATGCACCCAAATGTTGGACCCGAGCTGGGATCCAACCCGCGACCTCCGACTCAGGGCAGGGTCACTACCAACTGAGCCAACAGGCCCGATAAATAAATAAATTATATATGGTACAAAGGTCCTAACAGGAATGACAAGAATAACGTTATCGTCTATACAAATATAGTTAACTATTTTAGTCATGTCGTTCCCCGAAACTGGGAAAGTTGGTCTGCTTAATTCATACCCCGCTACCCTATTGCAGCAGTTATGTTTAAACGTATTCAGCCTGTCTGTCACGAGTTTGAATACGTATCTTGAACCGAGCTAGTTTGTGAAACGTAGATCTAACCGCGATAGAAAGGTCAAGTTTGACAAAAAAGAAAATCAACTTTTCTATGTTGCAGTCAAAGAAGTCTGTTCTTACTAAGCTTTGCTTGTCAATTCTTAGGGTCCACAGATCGATTGTGTATTTGTAGCTTTGATTAACGAAAGTACGGTCATCCTCTCATGAATTTAGTTAATAAGGTTAGAACTGTGACCACATTTATATGCGAATTCAAGCAAGGAGCGAGCGTGCCCCTGTAGCGGCCGGCAAGTGACAGAATCATATTTTTTACTAAAAGCACTTAATAGCTGGGTTACGTTACTACTACTAACAGAGTAAATAATAGTGCAGTCAAGAGCACGTGGAGCTTGACACATTGTACTTTGTAACGTTCTTGTTACAATAGCCTTAGAGGTCAGACTCGCACTACAAGTGTAAAGCTTCATGTGCTCTCCTGACTGTACCACATAGATTTAGCTCCGTGACTGCGACAGTACAGGCGTCCAAAGTAAGGCACTAGAGGTAGTTTGCAATTATGTAGTTGGGACAATGAGATAGAGTTCTAATTAAATTACTGTTCAAATCTAGTACCTGCGGTTTGTGTTATGTTTGTGTTGACTTGTTATGGTGTACTAAATCTTGTTGAAGAAGTGCTAGTGTTGTTAAGCCTTGTATTCCGGCTCAATGAGTTTGTTGAAATACGTATACGTTTAGCTTTCACATCTATACTAATATTATAAAGAGAAAATATTTCTATTTTTGTATGTTTGTATTTTTGTATGTTTGTAATTTGTATGTTTGTATTTTTGTCATACAAATCTTTCCTCTTTATAATACTATACTACAGATTAGAAAACTTACCTATTAGTGCAAGAGTTTTCTCAGTGTGAGGAAACGGGTATTACCATACCACAAAGCCTGTAAATTACTTTTTATCACAGTCACAACACTTAATTGCCTGATTCTTTAAATTTTTATATTATTGTATACTACGAATAAGGAATAATTGTATAAAACAAAAATGTCACGCCTTTTATCCCCGAAGAGGAAGGCAGCGTTTATGGAATACCCACGTTTCACTAGTATATTATTTAGACCCCTAAACGTTATAGGTGGTGAGCCTATTGCCGGACTGAGTCTGTTACACATGCCTCAGAGTTAATTCTGGGACCTGCGGGTTTCCTCACGACGTTTCCCTTAAGCTTTTTGAGGTGCATTAAGATCATATTTTTAATGAATGATTCGACTTTAATTTCAATACACTCGAGTACTCTGTTCGCATATACTAGTAACGTATGCTTATATCATATATAGACAACTCTTTTCCCTTCCGCCGCTTTCCCTCCTTTCCTCTTCCGGTTACACACACAGGACGAAATTGGAGTCTTAAAAAAGGTCCTTTGAAGCTACAATCGTATGAAAGAACTTGGCAAAACAATGTTGTAATTCAAGATTTTTTTTGCAAAATTTTGAAGCTAACTATCGAACATACACATATGACTCAATTTTTAGGGTTCCGTATTCATTTTATTGACGTAGGGAGAGGGTTACGATCGAGAAATTGTTTATTTGTAATAAAAATATTATTTCTCAAGGGGAAAGTTGAAGGGTCGCGTTGTTTACGCTCTCTCATATACAGTAATAAATATTGTAATGTAATAATGAGGAATGTCTTTATGGTCGGGTAAGTGAACAGGCGTAGCTGTAGTGGAATATGTATTTCTACTACTGGCGCTGTTTTTTGTTTAATCACTACATAGTATAAAACAAAGTCGCTTTCTCTGTCCCTATATCCCTATGTCCCTATGTATGCTTAAATCTTTAAAACTACGCAACGGATTTTGATGCGTTTTTTTAATAGATAGAGTGATTCAAGAGGAAGGTTTTAGTGTTAGCATTGCACCCGTGCGAAGCCGGTGCGGGTCGCTTGTGATATTATATTTTACTATATTTCGCCCGAGACTTCTTCCGCTTTCAAGAATAAAAAGTACCCTATATTTTAATCCAAGTTATAAAGTATCTGTGTGCCAAATTTTACCCAAATACTTTCAGTAGTTTTGGCGTGATGTAAAAAATATTCAAACCATACAAACTTTTACATTTGTAATATTAAAGTAGGATAATTATTGAGGAGAATAAAATACCGCGGGTCCGTCTCTTTGGGTTATATGGTAATGATAATACTGAAAACTTACACGTGTTGAATTATTATTTCAACTCTTGCAAACTCAGTCTAGAAGAACTGTTACAGCTGTGGAAGGCATTAACAAAAATTTGCATAATCTGCTTACTAAATAGGACTACAGGCGTGGCGATGTGTGTACGTAATCCTTTAAAAAATCATTTACTTTGCCTGCTCGACTCAAAATAGACCGGCTTTGTACACAGACAGCACAATCACCTACAATGGGCATTGTATCTCGTGTATCTATTGTCCTAACCTTGTGTGTGTGCTAAAAAACAATACCGGACCGCACAGATAGCCAGTGGTCCGATTTTGCTCATTTAGAATGTTTTCAGTTAGCTACGTATGTATGTATTTATCACTAGCTCCGTGAAGGAAATATAGTGAGGAAGCTCGCAGGTTCGAGAATTTGTTCTGTGACTTGTGTAACAGCGCCTCCGTCTTTTGGGTTTAAGAGATTAAAAAATTACCTATACTACAGGTACTTCCAGGAATGAAATATTCTGCTGACTACCACTAATAGGAATAAGGCGTAAGTGTGTCAAAACATTCATCCTTAGTTGACCTCTAGGGTACATAAGGAATATTTTCATGCAATGTTCACCCTAAAACATGGACCTAACCGTTTTAGGCTGAGGTTTGTCAGTTAGTCTCGGCCTATACTCTAGTATATTAAATTTAAGGTCACGGTACTGTTTTATATGTATAGATAGGTGTGAAAGACACCAGCAAAAATATTGCAGTGTCAACTTCGCAAATATTTCCTTAATTCCATTCCACAGCTGCGGTCGTATCAGATGGCGGGTGAGTTATACTTCGGCTTTATCTCCATTGCTTAAAATAAACTGTCATCTTGGTTTTAAGAATGCCGTAAGTTATATTAACACTTGATTTGTTGTTTTTTTGACTGCGTTTTTAAAATGTACAGCATTGCCCCGCAGTTTCATCAGCGTAGTACCCGTTCCCGTGGGAACAAGGGATGAAATATAATCTGTGTTACTCAGGGATATTGTAGAATTGTAATGGCGAAAGAATTTTTGAAATAGGTAGGTCCATTATTTTTTGAGTTTATTAGTTACAAACATACAAAATAACAAATTCGGGAGTAAAATATAGCCTATGATACTCAGGGATATTGTAGAATTCTAGAGGTCAAATAATTTTTGAAATCGGTCCAGTAATTTTTGAGTTTATTCGTTAAAAACATACAAAAATGCAAATCTTTCCTCTTTATAATTTGAGTGTAAATTTAGAGTAGTGTAGATAGGTTTTAATATCTGCCTGGATTTGTCCTCTGGGTGTAGGACTTAAATTTTTATCTGATTGCGGTGGGAGGCTGTTCGTTGAACTTTCTTCAAGTTATACACCACGTATACACCGTACGTGTTCAATACAGAAACGTGCTTTTCTATATGTTCAAAACGTTATTGCGAAAGTATAAAGAAATATTTAATCAAAAGTCTTATATTCCATCGAAAGTAAAAAATAATTACTATGAAATATTCTTACGCCTTTTTCCGACCGGGTAGGCAGAGGTAATAGACCGCCACCTGCTACGAATTTTTGACTCCTCTTCGCGCTTTATCGACATATCCTTCATCATCATCATCAAACGAATCATAAATGCTCGTCGGTTTCGGGTACTCTTTATCTGGCCTTTCTCCAGTACATCCCCGATCTGTTCGCGTTATGGTCTCCCTCTGAGGAAACGGCCACTCACATCCCCTTAAACGAAAGTTAAATATCGTTTACCGTTACGTGTCAAATCTTCATTTAGTGAGATTACGTCAAGCAATCAGCTGTCGTGAGATACTGAGCAGCTATTTTTACTTTTTCGTTTTTCTACACTAATATTATAAAGATTTGATTTTTTGTTTATTTGTTTGGATTTAATGTACAGTCAAGAGCAAGTCAAGCTTGACACTACCAGTTTAAGCTGAGCTCTGATTTGTACTGCGCGCCATAGAATACAGGGCCGGGTCAAAGTCCAAAGTGTCAAGCTTAGCGTGCTCTTGACTGTACTCCGAAACTACTGGACCGATTCAAAAAAATCTTTTACCAATGGCAAGTTTACTTATCTGGGAGGAATTGGGCTATATTTTTTCCCACGGGAACGGGACTTACACTGGCGCGCGGAACAGGTAGTCTATAAAGTGAGCGCTAAGATACTTTTGTAATGAAACAATATCTCTTCAAGTTGGTCTAAGTATTCACATGTATAAATTATTTCAGCTTAGCCTGATGGTTGACTGGTAGATAATTAATGCCTTTAGGCATTAAGTTAGCATGTGTACATTTTCTTGGTATTTTCATGAAGTTAAATAAATAAATATGCACTCAAGCTCCTTTTACCAGAGAGGGTTAATAAAGGTATTTTGGAAATACCCAAACAGTATTCTACGGAACCAAACCAAACAGACGGTGAAAGAAACCTGCATGCCCCAGAATTAGTTCTAAGGCATGTTTAACAGCACCACTTGGCACGCCTAGGGATCCGAAAATTACACTGATGAAATGGAGTAGGAACTTCCCGGGATTGTCTATGGTCCGGGTATTAATCTGCCAGCTTATCGGGGATATCCTAAGCAAATATTTATTTATAGACTACCTACGTATACGAGTACCATTGTACCATGTTGTAAATCACCGCATGTGAATTACAGTCCAGATTGAAATGTAACTTACGTACATATTTATCACTAACTCGACAGTGAAGGAAAAACCAGATACCAGAATTAATTTTGAGATATGTGTAAACAGACCCGGTCCGCCTCACCACCTATCACGTTTAGGGGTCCAAAGAATATCTGGTGAAAAGTGGGTATATCCAGAAATGGAATAACTCTGCCTACCCCCTCGGGGATATAAGGCGCGAGATTTATTTATTTTATTTTATTGAAATGTAAATTCGTTGCGAACTGACATTCTTTCATTAACTTCGGAAGTACAGAGTTTGAAGTTGGCAATGGATCATTAAATTAACATCTCGCCAATTGCTTAGCAATTTAACTTATTGCCGATACAAATCTGCTTCAACCCGTAAGGCGCGATTCTTGGTCTGTGGTTTCAATGGTAGTTACTCGCATTGTGTTTGTGTGATGGTGAGATGATTGAATAAATACGTCATTATCTAGGGCATTTCAGGATTGACTTTTTGGAATTGAGAAAATGATTTTTTTTTGTATATAGTATAAGGGACGTGGTGGGACCTGATGGTGACTACCGTCGCCCATGGACACTTGAAACTTACTATGTTTAATTTATATTGATCCTTCTAATATTATAAACTAGTTCTCTGGGCAGAGGTTGTCAGCGACACCTGTTGGGTCCAATTGTTAATATAATCCATCCCATTTAAACACACACAAAAAAAACACCAAAATCTCATCTCAAGTTTTTGCGAGATTACCGAACTGCTATTGATTAGACATAGATGTGAAAGTGTGTTGGTTCGGAGAGGCGAATCGGAGAGAGATAGCTGGACAATCGAAGAGACCAGTCAAGCATCCGCGTAATTATTCACGTGTATATTTTTTGGACCTCTAAACATGAATGTTATTGAGCCCACCGCCGGACTAGGTTACATGCATGCACCAAGCATGCACCAGAAGCAATTGTAGGACCTGACTTTACCTCACGATGTTTAGTTTACCGTCGAAGTATAGATAAATATGTCATCTAATATATTTGCACCAGTAAGAATGAGACAAAACAGTAAATAAAATTTTGTCAAAGCGCCTATGTTAAATAGGGTGAATTCGAACCCGATCCTCATAAGAAAGGCGGGCTCATTAACCACAGTGATATGCTATAGTATAGTAAAATTTATAAATAACACAAATCAACACCTCCGTTTCTTTATAAAAGTATTCCTAGTCATGGTTTCAGAGAAACTTTACGGTTCTCGGAAAGGAGTTCGGAAGTCGCTCGCATGCCAAGCGTTCCGACAGCGCCTGGCAACTTTAATATGTTTTATTTTCACTATGCCTTCTACGTTCTAATCAGCTGGCACTTGAAAAATGTTGTAATTAAATCGGAATTTGGTTTTATGCTGCAATGAGACATCGTCAACATCATAGAACACAAATTTATAAATGCGAGACGATGTAGCGATGGATTTGTCACTTTAAATGGTTAGATAGTCTATTTGTGTCATTTATTAACAAAATAGGTTTTTTTAAGTAATTAGCGTGTAAAAGGTAAAGTTATTTTACTGATAATAAAACAATCAAGTTAAATAAGTTTCATAATTGTTGCTCATGCAAAATAGTCCAGGCAATGAAGCGGATTTTTGTATGAAGACCCCAACATTAATTCCTCATTCGATGAAACTTTGCAGGATTGTAGTATAGTATGAGACAATACTTGCATAAAAAAATCCAAAAAAAAAACCTAACCGAAGTTAGGTATTTTTACCTAGACTAAACCTTTATTGCCTAGACTAAAAAGTAAAAAAAAATAGGGGATATACAATAAATAAACGTGTTTTTTTATTGTGCGGTGTTATGTAACTGTTATGTTCGTGTGAGAGTATTAAATTTAAGAGTTGGTACAAATTATCATACATAGAAAAGTTCCGTTTCTCACTGCTCTAGAGGTAGGAATGCTTTCAATGTCAATGATTTTATAGTGATGAAGTGTTTATGAAGATGCCTGGTAAGTATAAGAGAATCGTCGTAAATTGCAGTGCAGACGACTTCAATGAACCCCCCTCTCTTTACACCTCCCCAGACGATGTTTGAACGCGGCGGATCCTCACACATAACGCTAGAAGGGGAAGGACCCCGCTGAAAGACAGCGGGATTATGTTAGACACATTTCATGCGACGCCTTAGGGTTAAGTTCTCCTCTAGTCATAATTCTTTTAAAAAAAAGCAGTTTAATTAGTTAGCGACATAAAGCGCTGTCATCCAATGTTTTGTGGTACAGGAGGATTGTAAACATTCGTTCTGTAATTTTGTTGTTGCGTCATGCTGAAATAAAAAAAAAACACGGGTTGCACTCCGGGAGTGCCGGCAGAAGTGAAAACTTGATTATCGATTTCGGTGTTACAACACTACTCTCCAACCGTCTTACGGTTTTTCGTTCAGCACACGTGACCTGACGCGAGTTTCACAGTTTTTACCCATCCCACAAAAGTGCTCAACGCCGCTAAAGAAGTTTTCACTTCAAATATTACGAAAATTTAATACAAATGTTGCAAACCACAAAAAAATTGTTTGCATTATTTATACGATCCCGTTTTTTCATGCCTACGACGCGCGACGTCTACTTACTTCTTTGGAGTTTGCGCATCTTCTATAACTTCTATAACTTCTTATGGGGCGATACATTTATTTTAGCCGATTGAGGTGTGACGTTAGATTCGTCTTTATCGACTGTTTGGGCTTCTGCCAGCCATCTTCAACAGAAAGAGTGTCATGTTTTTAAAACTGTAAATTTCCTTTTACAAGCACCTGGTGTTTTTGACACTAACGGGCAGAGGGCAAATAGTTACCACCAAATATTGGACTCAATGTAATTTAAATAACATTCAAAACCAATGCAAAATTTAAACTGCTTATGCCCGTTAAAGGGTTAATGAATGTACTTACTACTTGTTATAGATACGAACCATAAACTGTTGAACTCGTGTTGCAAACTGATCGATTCTGAGGCGTCAGCAGCATTCCTATGCTCAAAACGTCGCGGTGAAGCAGACTAATTCTCTGCGCGCTGGCCGCATTGCTAAGTGGCATTAGGCAGTGTGCACATGACCAGATTTTTAGATACGGGCAGCAAGGTTCAGTATTTCTTTATGCTGTTTGTGTGCGATATGGTTTTGGGATGCCGTGCCGTGGAAGCGGTATTGCATAAAGCCAGCCCGGGGCCTGTAGCATATGCTAATAAGAGCTCTTGGTTTGCTTTAGATATTAAAATTTGGGCTAGAAACAGCTGTCCTATTGTCTATTTACAAACTTACAGTCTTCATTTCGACTTACTTTGCTTTATGCGTACTACTGACTGCGTAGCATTGACTAACAAATGTCAAAGACGATTACAATTGCATACAAATAGACATAAGGGCTGCACTTTTCACAAAATTATACAATATCGTTGTTACCCGCGTTTTCACGGTCCGAGTACGCTCCTCGGATGCTACTCGTATCATGTAAACACGTGATTCGAGTAGTGTATTCTGACGCCTGCAGCCAATCAGGGAACCGGACGGTGTTCTGATGAACGCGCTCGAAATTTTCTGTGAGAAAATTAAGTGATTTCACAAGTGTCGAAACTTCAGCGTAACCAAAACCACCAACTTTTCATTGGAAGGCAGGTGGTATACTATGGGTTCGATTCTGCATTACAGCGCCTAAACTTATTTTAGTTTATTCCTGTCATTTTCTTTCTCATATAGAAGAAAAGAGACGAGTGATATTTAGTCCTGTCAAATTAAAATTAGTCCTGTCAACTAAGGCATTTCATAACGTGTTTAGTGCATAAGTAAATAAGTCACGACTAAAATACAGCCTCTGACAGGACTAAATTCGGTAGGTTATCTTCTATCCCTTTTCTTTTTTTGAGGTAAAATAAAGACAGGAATAAACTAAAATAAGTTTAGTCGCTGTAATGCAGAATCGAACCCTATACCTATTTAACTTGAGAGATTATTTTACGGGCCTGTTGGCTCAGTTGGTAGTGACCCTGCCTTCTGAGTCGGAGGTCGCGGGTTCGATCCCCGCTCGGGGCCAACATTTGTGTGCATGAACATGTCTGTTGGCTTCGTGTCTGGGTGTTTAATATTTATTTGAGTATGTTTATCAGTTGTTTAGTGCCCATAGTACAGGCTCTGCCTAGTTAGGTACCAAATAACCGTGTGTAAATTGTGTGTCAAAATTTATTTATTTTACGCAATGATAGGGCCCGTGGCTTTACTAATCTTGCTACGTGGTTAATCCGGAACTGCGTGGAATGAAAAGAAGTTAATCCGCTGGTTTCGGATACATACTCAGCTGACCCCGAATATTGGGAAAAGGCCGAGAGAATGGTAATGAGGGATGATGCTTATCTCTTATCTACGTAATGGTATACATGGTCATTTTAAATTAAGTGCAAATAATTAAAGGTTGAAATTAATTTACAAGAAACTATTTTCGGTATTTATTTTTCATAAGTTACTTTACTAGATAACATCGATTATTTAAACAAAACAGGAAACAACCTGGAGCAGTGATAGCCCGGACGGTTAAAGAGCCGGCCGAAAATCAGTGAGGCTCGGGTTCGAATCCTGGCATGTACCAATGAGTTTTTCAAAAACTTACGTACATATTTATCACTAGCTCGTCGGTGAAGGAAAACATCGTGAGGAAACCCGCAGGTCTCAGAATTAATTCTGAGACATGTGTAAATAGACCCGGTCCGGCGATGGGCTCACCACCTATCACGTTTAGGGGTCCAATGTATCTCGTGAAATGTGGGTATATCCAGTAATGGAATACCTCTGCCTACCCCCTCGGGGATGAAAGGCGTGAGATTATTTTTTATTTATTTAGGAAACAACCTAACAGTAACACGCTCTACATAAGCAATGCACGCACACTACTTAATAAGAAATTGCGCTAAAATAACAAAATAAATTAATAAATAGAAAAAGCCTACAAAAGTGGCGTTTTAGTACGCTAGTGAGGGTTTATGCGTGCTTACAAAATATATTTTTTTTGTTAGAAAAGAACAAAAAATATAACAATATATTTTTTTTTGTTAGAAAAGAACAAAAAATATAACAATATATTTTTTTTTGTTAGAAAAGAACAAAAAATATAACAATATATTTTTTTTTGTTAGAAAAGAACAAAAAATATAAAAATATATATTTTTTTTGTTTATATGTTAATTAATTCCAATTCTCTTACATATTTGTACCTACCCTTAAAATATTAGCACTTTATTTAAAATGACCTTATACATGTGCATAGTATTTGGATGGGTCTGTTGGCTCAGTTTGTATTAATCCTGCCGTGAGGTGACAGACGTTGGGTTAGATCCCACTCGGGACTAGCATTTGTGTGCATGGATATGATCGTTGGTTTCGTGTAGGAGAGCTTCTAGGTATTATGTTTTATTAGTATCCATAGTACAGACTCTGCCTAGTTTGGGGATATATAACGCATTTGAATCGTGTTTCACAGTTTATTATTATTAAGTTAATTTTGGTGCCAAAATTTTGTGATGTTAATTTATTTGTCATACACGTAAATGGCTAGAATAGCAGAAACGCATAAAGAGCAAATCGACAGTATCGCATTGACACCATTTCTGTTTTATTGAAGCAGAGGCGTACTTTCTTATCTACGTATTTTGCTATTTTCTTCTTATCAGCTAAGTAAGAGACTTTATACACTCTAATATCTAATTTATTTTCAATTATAGGAGCTATAAAGAATATTATAGAAATGCTACCTACATTAGCTAAAAAAAAAATTACGAATTGAATTTGATATTGGAATATCAAATTATATACTAGCAGTCGACCAACGGCGTGACCCGCGCGGATTTCGTTTATCCCGTTCCGTAGGAATTTCCAAAAACGTACGTCATTAAAGGTGTACAATAAAGAGTTGTTACTTACTTAAAGGAGCCTTGGTGCAAAATTTAATGTTTCTGGAGGCAGCGGTTTCGGCTGTACGACGCCCGGCCAGTCAGTTTCTTCTTTAATTAATATTATAAAGAAGAAAGATTTGTACTTTTGTATGTTTGTAACGAATAAACTCAAAAACTACTGAACCTATTTAAAAAATTCTTTCACCAGTTGAAAGCTACATTATCACTGAGTAAGATAGGCTATATTTTATTCCGGGAGCGGGAACTACGCGGGTGAAACCGCGCCGAACTGCTAGTTATACAATTATACATATAGAAAATTGGTAGCGTACTACGTCGTAATGTAAGCTCATTACGATAACCTCTATTGTACAGTACATAATCCTTATTTGTCCACGGTTATTTAACACTAGCACAAATGTAACATTATAACTATAAATACAGCCTCAAGCCTTCAGTCTTAAGGCTGTATTAGTATCTAAAATAGGTATTTCCTACAAGCGCATAATGTTCCGACGAGTGCCTACTCTTGGAGCATGCAGTTGATTCATTTGACTGCGGTTACGCAAACCACTGCATTTCTGCGGTCAATTACATTTTATGGTACGTATGTGTGCGAAAATGTTCATTTTATGTAGGTTAGGTTTGAAGTCAAGTCTTAATACTGACTGGGATAGGCAGTTCCACTAACAGTCCGATGATGGACATTAGTCTCATAGTAATGAAGGAGACAGTCATTTTTGCTATACAACATGTAACAGAATAAGCGCAATTCCTGAAATTAGTTTATTCAGTATCGACTACTTATTCGATTTCAGCTATTTTTAATGTATTAAATTTTTCCCAAAAATTAATTAGTGTAGCTGAATTTAGTGCTTTCTATGGAAATCGTGCTATTATTAATCGATATTAAACAAAATTGGTTAGACACAACTTAAGTTCGATTGCATCATATTTTTTTTATATTGATATACTAATTGGGGTGTATGAGGAATTGCTGTTTTTCTGTTACGCGTTGTATTGTACCTACCTTCTCTACATAGTATAAAACTGGAGTGGCTTTCTGTTGACGTTTCTAAGTGTATTGTTTGTACCTACAGAATTTTTTTTTATTTAAAGTAAAGTCGCTTTCCGCATTTTGTATCTCCTAAACCACGCAACAGATTTTGATGCGTTTTTCACTAATGAAAGAGCGATAAACGAGGAAGTTTTAGTATATCATGTAAACCGAAGCGAAGCGAGGACGAGTCGCTAGTAATCTATAAAACCATTTATTACTGTATTTGTGTACACGCTAATCTCCGAAACTGCCCAACTGAAAATGATAAATTTTTGTGAATGATTGCTTCAATCTTGAAAAATATGATAGTTTTATTGTGCCCGCGGCTTTACGTGTCAATCCGTAGTGTACATTTCCGAGACAAAAATGTCGCAGTTTTTAAGTGAAACCATAAGCTTTCTAACAGTGAAAACCGCATCATAATCAGTTCAGTAGTTTTAGAGTGATACACTACAAAATGAAGAAAAAATTCAAAAACGTTTTTTAGGTTTAGAAACGAGCTTAATTTATTACAGTATTCGTATAGTTTTTGTAAGTTTTATAATACCCGTTCATTGTGTTTTATATATCAATTTCTGTCCTATGTCATCGGAATAAGGTCGATAAAAGCTCAAAGTGTAGAGTCGGGCTAGCACCTTCAAATTTTACGGGCATAGCGGCCATTAAGGTTTTTCGCCGTTTTCTCTTTCCCGCCATCTGGCCCTCTTTTATGGGCATCGCATCCCTTCCCTTAATTTATTCATTCATTCATTAAGGAGTACTAATTGTTTTTATTGTGATTAATCTATTATTAATATTGTATCATGAGAGTAGGAATTAGGGTACCTATACAACATGTAACAGAATAAGCGCAATTCCTGAAATTAGTAATTGTTCAGTATCAACTACTTATTCGATTTCAGCTATTTTTAATATGTGTTAAATTTTGCAAAACATTGAATTATCGTTGCTGGATTTACTGCTTTCTATGGAAATCGTGCTATTATTAATCGATGTTAAAGAAAATTGGTTAGATATAACTGAAGTTCGATGGCATCATATTTTTTTATATTAATAAACTAATTGCGGTGTATGAGGAATTGCGCTTTTTCTGTTAGGCGTTGTATAGATCTTGATAATACTACGACGCAGCGCTGTAGCAAAGGTGATTCAAAGATAAATAAATAGAAACGTCTCCCAGACACGAGTGATTTTGTTACTGGAAGAGCAATGGTCGATAATGCATGTACTCCTTTGCTACAAGCGCTTATAATGATGGATTCTGAATGATGTTACATTTTTCTAAAATGCAATACAAAATGCATGTTTCGGTCCCCTGAACGTAGCAGATTGTGAGTCCATCGCCGGATAGGGTGCTGCTACATATTATGTCTCAGAAACAATTATGTCGCCTGCGGGTTTTCCCTTTACCGTCAAGTGATAAAAAACCGTGTCCATATTAATTTTGTATATCTTAAATTTTAATGGAAAAATTACCTCTTTGAAGTCTTAATGTCGGCTTCACAACCGAATGTTAATGAAAGGCAACTGAATAGGCCTATTCAAATAGACCCTGTAATGTGAGGTAAAGGGCCCTACATGGAGAAAACCAATTTCTCGAGCAAATATTAATTTAAAATCGTTTAAGGCACTGTCCACCAAATATTGGTTCAAAACAATCTACTAAACAAGCAGTTCCCTCGATTAATTTTGTTCATGTAAGTGCTTAGATAGAATCTAGATAAGAAGTAGGTGCTATATGCTTGCATAGGTTTGCGCATAAATAAAAGAACAGGTTGGCCCGCTATTAAATGTTCTGTCCATGAGCTAATTAGGATAATTTATTTTACATGAAAAAGTCGTCAGCAAACCAAACAATATTGATTCTTAGAATTTATTTTTATTCTCTCGTGTAAACTGAAATATTAAACAGACAGGTAGTCTGTACTAGATAAGTTTGCAAATGATCAAAATGCATGATTACACTTACTTCTTTCGACACGAATTTAAGTAAGGTCAGGGTTATGAACGTTTTATTATTGGTTTGTAGCAGCTCCCCGCGGTTTCACCCTCGTAGTTACCGTTCCCGTGGGAATACGGGGATAAAATATAGCCTGGGTGTCATTCTGATGTATAAGCTATATAACTGTAAACTTTCATCAAAATTCGTTCGGTAGTTTTTTGTGTGAAAGAGGAACAAACGTCCATACGTCCATCCATACAAACTTTCGCGTTTAAAATATTAGTCGGAAGTAGGATTTAACACCCTCCCTCGGACGACTCGAAGGCAAGTGAAGTTTGACACACAAACAAACAAACTGGACCATGCAACATCATCTATTAAAGAGCAACATTGTTTCCCACATCGATATCTATGCGCTATCTAACTCCCGCGTGCTTTGAGACTTTATGTTTCATTTAGAAATGGAATGGATAAATTAAGGACAGGTCGCCATTTTTCCTTGTTAGTACTCGTTTTGTTTGGCTCGTGCGTCGTTTAGACTTTTGGTTGGTACAGGAAAATCTCTTGCTCATTCTGTAAATGTAAACGGGCGCGGGTCTGCGAGTTCGCTTGTACCTAAGAATAATATCACATGTATTGATATGATAAACAGATAATTTAAAGAAAATAATCTTTCATTATTTTATTGGGGCGGGTTTCGAGTTGCTGTAGGTAGATATACTCGTATTCAGTCAGAATTATAGACAGGCTACCTTTTTGTGGTTAAATGCGTAGTTTCTACAGGATACAGTGCCTAGAATATAATTGCATATACAAAGATGAAAAGATTTATTTATAGTAGGATTTTTAAGAGAAGAAACGGTGCAAGAAATTATTTTATTAAGCTTCCGTAGTCGAATTGCAGAAATCAGAACCCCTATTGTGCATCCGTAAATATTTTATTTTGAGTACGGAACTCTTTAATATGCGTGGACCGATATGTAATTAGCCGGGTGTTTTCGTCGACAACGGCAAAGCCAAAGAAGAGTTATGTTTTTGCTTAGTCGGGTTTACCAACTTTCTTGTCTTTTACTCAGTGAGCACAACAGATAGCTTTACAGTTAAAGAGCCTCATGCATGATGATAATCAGTGAGGCTCGGGTTCAAATCCTGGCATGTAACAATGAGTTTTTCTCTAAAACTAGCTCGACAGCGAAGGAAAACATCGTGAGAAAACCCGCAGGTCTCAGAATTCATTCTGAGGCATGTGTTACCCGGTCCGACGATAGGCTCACCATCGCGTTAAGGGGTCAAATATTCTCGTAAAAATTGGGTATTTCCAGAAATGGAATATCTCTGCTTATGCCCTCGGGAATAAAAGCCGTGAGTTTTGTTTTTTACTCCTACCTTACCTAAAGATATCCGTGTCTGGGTATAACTACGTTTTCCCATTTCTTAACGTCGACTCCGTCACCACGTGTCTTTCATGTCGGCGCTACAGAGGCGCGGATTCCGTTAGTTATGTAATTCAGAAGGCGTCCTCTGTCACGGGGATATTTTTAGACCAAGCTCGCAGGGTGAATTTTTTCGCAGGACATTTTATATGTCGTTATGTACTCTGATTACTCGCGAGAGAGCTTTTCTATCATTTATTCAGTGCTATAGGTCAATGCCCTGTTGGATGTGAGCTCAATTCACATGCATGGCCTGGGTTTGTATTCTGGTAAGGGCGTTTGTCAATAAGAGTTTCAAAAAGGTCGATGGTGAAAGAGAACATCGTAAGGAAACTAGCAGACTGCGTTCTACTTAATATATAGCACTTGTCACTGTATTCGTGCATGCTAACCTCTGAAACCGCTTAACCGATTGTAATGAAATATTCCTCAATGAAAATTTTCATTGTTTTAAAATTTTGAAAAAATATTGTACCTAGTGGTTGACCCAAAGAGGTTGAAAGAAAATCATTCTCTTTTAGGAGAGAGAAGTTTTGGTCTGTTTTTTTTTCCTGTGTAGTAAAATTATGAAAACTGATTTATAGAGAAATGCTTTTAAAACTACTACTAATTTCACCACAACTAAAGTGTCAGAGTGATCGCGCCGATTTGAAACAATTGTAAATGTCTGCAACGAAGTTTTGATTCAGTCTATTCATGCAGAGTTGGTACTCCTCAATTATCACGCGTGAAGTGGACCGTATGTACCGTACGTTTCAAGACCAAATCAGGGACGTCTTGAAAAAAGGCCAGGTCAAGAGTACCCTAAACCGAAGAGCATGTATGAAGGGAATAATGAAAGTGGACGAAGCGAAACAAGTATGTATGGATCGTAGCAAGTGGAAAGAAGTGGTCTCTGCCTACCAATACGAAAAGTAGGCGTGATAATATGTATGAATGTAAGTTTATTTATTTAATGTCAAGCAGCCAGCTTCGTTGCCCACCCCAGGTTTTGATTATCTTCACGAATCCCCGCCACTTAGGTACATAAAGACCACTTCCTAAAATGTCCGCTTTTTATTTATAAGTCCGTTGGTCGACTTCTCATTATGACAACATTTAAAAAGATTATTTTTTATAAAGACCACTTCCCAGAATGACCACAATTTTAAATGCATTTAGGTACATAAAGACAAGTTACCAAAATGTCATGACTTTGGACGCTATGTTCATAACTTAAAACTTGAGAACTTGCGCTAAGAGACGGTATATTTGCGCACTCGGATCCAAATGAAGACAGACACGGCTAAATAATTTAAGTGCGAATAAAGGCATAAGACTTGGAGTATTATGGAAGTTTCATAAGTCTATGACACGTTAAGCACGCGGAAGCGGTTTCCAGATCCTATCGTGAGCTCTCAGTACCGTTAGTAAGAATTATATTAATCACTAGCTTAGCCACGGCTTCGCTCGCGCAAGTTTGTTTCACCCCCTTAGGGGTTGAATTTTGCAAAATCCTTCCTTAGTGGATGCCTACACTGTATAAGCTATATATGTGCAAAATTTCAAGTCTCCAGACCCAGCGGCTTAGGCTGTGCGTTGATATATCATATCACCAATCAGTCAGTCAGTTTATCATATTATATAGGTATGTAGATTATCAACCCGTAACAACTTGCTGAGCTATGGGTTCACATATTATGAGGAAGTATGAGCCGCAATCTTCTCCGCGATTAAGAGATGGTGCCTAACTGTCTAACTTTATCAAGTCACTCATACCGAACAATAGAGAATGTATCAAAATTAAATAGCGAGTAATCATTAATTAAAATATTGACTCAAAACACCTTAAACATGTATTTCTATTTTCATTTTACATTTCGAAGTATGTATTGTATTTATTTATTTTCTGTATAGGTCATTGAAAATTACACTAAAAAAAGTAAAGTCTAATAACAAGCACTCTAAACTCGTCCATGAAGATTGGCTAAATGTAAGCAGCTGCCCATCTCATCCGATGATGTGGAAGAAGAAAGTAATTGTAAATGGGAGGAGCAGACTTGCTGTGTCGACTTCAAATAATAGAAAAAAGACTGGAAAATAGTGATATCTACGATAACGCTTCCGCTACCGCAGCCGCTCTTTTCCTCCGCTGTATTTGCGCCTTACCGCGGCGTCTGCTCCAAATTAGATTCGCATCGGGTGCGCGCGTCGCAAACTTTCCGGTATCCGGCCGCGGCACGAGCGATGTTTGCTCTTCGATTCACCAATCACATTTTATTTGGGTAGCACCACAGTGGGAAAAAAAGAATTAGTTCTTGGAATTTTTTTATTCAGTTATAGTTCCAAAGATTACCTAGTGGTGAAAAGTGGCGATATCGCCTCTGCCGATGAAGTCATAAAGCATATTATTATATTTTTTATTCGATTAAACCTTTTCAATTTGTCGAAGTTCCACCTCCGTCTGAAGCAGAAAGATGCTAATTCGGGTATTAGTTTATTTCTTTGTAGCAGCCTGTAGCATCAAAGGTTTGACGGATTTTAAAGTTCGCTGTGGTGCTAGATTCGTCTGCATCTCCGCACTTTACCCGTATTAACTATAAGGAGGGTAAGGTTTTTTAAATTCTCTCTCGGTTTTTCTAATAAATGTACTTGTTTTACATGACCGGTCTTGTCGTAGCTGAGAAAGGACATAATAGCAAAACTGGTTGTGTGCGTTTCTATGTAGGTTGCTGTGCTATGTGCGGTGCTTTATTACTTAAATAAAATGATGTCAAAACGTCTTTAAAATACATAGAGATTGTCATTTTTACTTCTATAGATAATTTCAAAATAATAAAAAAAAAGGACTCAATTGAGTATACTAAAAATAGTAACGTTATCGTCGTCTTGTAATAAATGTCCATTTTTATAGCATTTATCTAAGTTTGTCTCGAATGAATTCAACAGATTTCAATAAAAAATTTAGGAACTTAAACGAGAATTTTAACTAAAATGTTCTTCCATTTCGTACCTAGGAGTGTTTTGTAAATGTTACGGCGGGTCGCTAGCTCCATAATAAATTTGCTTTTTGACATATTGAGCTAAGTTAAGTAGCCAGTACCTAAACTATCTAATTAAATGTATACGTATAATAATTCATTGCTAGATATTTCACTGCTTATGCGCTAGGTCTAGTCAGTGGGCATGACTGGGCCTAAATAGCTGGGCGCAAGTGGTCAATTATCCGCCACGTATGTGCCGCTACTAATACTAGCCAGTCCTACATTACTTACGGTACCTAACCGACCTGTGGCGCTACCTTACTTTACGGTGGGGACCACAAATCTTTGGTTTTCCGCGTTATTGTTATATTAGCTTTTGGATAGAGCAGATAGCCTCACGGTTAAAGAGCCTGCTTCACATGATGATAATCAGTGAGGCTAGGGTTCGAATCTTGGCATGTACCAATGAGTTTTTCTTATTTATCACTAGCTCGACGGTGAAGGAAAACATCGTGAGGAAACCCGCAGGTCCAGAACTAATTCTAAGACATGTGTGCTCACCTTTCACGTTTAGGGGTCCAAAGAATATCTCGTTAAAAGTGGGTGTATTCAGAAATCGAAAACCTCTGCCTACCCCCTCGGGGATATAAGGCGTGAGTTTTTTTTTCGCTTTTGGATGAGCAGCCGATAACCGTGTGGTTAGTGAGGCCTGTGTAGCTAACGTGAGCGCCGTTAAAAAAAAAACATTTTTCTCGCTTTTTCGCGGTGAATAAGAGACAAATGCACGAGATAAGCATCGAGTAAATTTTGTCACTTCAAAACTTATTTACCTACTAGCAACCAGCCCCAGCTTCGCACGGGTGCAATGCTAACACTAAAACCTTCCTCTTGAATCACTCTATCTATTAAAAAAAACCGCATCAAAATCCGTTGCGTAGTTTTAAAGAATAAGCTTACATAGGGATATATGGACAGAGAAAGCGACTTTGTTTTATACTATGTAGTGATATATTAGCTCCAAAATGAAGTAAGACGTCAGGAAACCCTCAGTCCCCACAATTGGTTCTGAGACGTAACAACACCTCGGTCCGGTGACATCGACAGCATCTGTTTTAGACAATGTTTAAGTTTAAACACAGCTTGATAAGCCCGTTACAATCGCTAGGGCAATCATGTTTTCGACACCTACATTGTGTCAGAGAAGAGTATAAAACGTAGGAAACGTCAGCTTGGTACATAACACTCGAACTGTTGAACGTCCCTGTGTCTAGAGAACGTTTGCCATCCATTAACTGGATAGCACTAACTTATCATCCCCTCAAACTCTAGTTAGACTGATAGATAGCTCGTAATATTGAAGGATTGAGATAGTGAATCATTTGCTGAACATAACTTGTGAGATTTTAGCTTAAAGTAGTGAATTTGGATTTTGTACTTGCAAGACAATTTAAAAAATATCCTGGTCTGTCTGTTTGATAACTTGTCAGTTATTATACAAACGGAAGCGGAACGAGATCGGGTCGCTAGTATTCAGTAAGTAAAGAATGGTAGACGACCTTGACTCGAATGACATTATCCTGTCCTCCTAATTTAATTAAGTATATTGCGAAAGTGTGTTTGTTGGTTTGTCCTTTCACGCAGCAACGGAGCGAAACGGATAGACAGACGAGGCAATTTTTTATCTCGGAACGCAGCCGAAGTCGTGGGCAAAAAGTAAAAAAAAGGAATGAATTATTTAGGCATCTCCATGGACAAAAGGGTACAGAGATTAAACTATAACTAAAAAAACATGAGTACTACAGCCTGAAAATAGACATCAGTTAGTGCAACAACTTAAACTGTACCAAGATGCGCCCGCTTAGATTTTTATTTCCGTTAACGAAATTAGCAGCTGCAGCCGTCTCGTGAAATTCCATTATGATGATTAAGCCAGTTTCTATTTAAAAGATCGTACTTGGCTTTGAGTGTCAATTAAAGGATCGTTAACTCGTTACTTTCTTCATTCAATCGCGTTGTCTTTTCATTTTCTAAGTACAAAGAGGCTGATTAATTGATGTTGTAGGACAATGTATTTGACAGTTTATTGTTATTAGCTTACTAGTTACGCCTAGCGGTTTCACCTGCGACCATAACACATGGCCTTTGCCAATGTGTTATGGTCGCTATCGGATTCAGTAGTTCCAGTAATCTATAATTTCATTATTTGATAATTATTCAAAAATAACCCTTGCACCCATCCGTAGTGTATATTTTAAAGTTTCCTATTTCAAATGAAATACGATTCGTGTCTGGGCATTTGCCTGTTTGCTATAGTATGTCTAAAAACAATAGGTAATAAATAGTCTTAGAAAGTTGGCATGTTTGATTTAACATGTAAGAAAGAAAATACATAGACAGACGTAATTACTGGATCCAATATATTTTTATTGTCTAGAGACAAGTTAGAACTTATTGCAGAAGTTTCCATTGAAGATTTGATGGATAAATTTTATCTAAATGCATCTCTTTTTCTGGCTGTTGTGAAGTTGTGTGTTCTTCCCGGATAAAAGAGACTATATCCTTCCTCAAGGTGTAAACTATCGTCCCGTAATATCATAATGAAACTTATCGTTCCGTTGTTTAGCTGTAAAAAGGTAGCAGATATACTGGATGATTTTTTTTACCGTCTGGAAAAAAATAAAACGTATAAGGTATCTAAAGACGAAGTTATACACGAGATTAATTGTTTAATATAGTCATGTTTAGTGCAATTTACAAAATCTAGAAAACTACGCACAGTACTACGCGCAGCTGGCGGTTGTAGGTAGATTGCGCATAAATGAAAGCTACGGGCCTGTTTCTTTTTAAAATACTATTTCAAATATCTCAGTGTGTATTATTGACAACAATTGAGTAATGTATAGTAGTTTAAGCAAGAAAATTTTTTTTTGAGAAAAAGATTTTTTTTAGGTTACATTGCCAAATGAATCTATTACACTTACTTACCTATCACACCTCTTTTTTTCCAGACGGTAAAAAAAGTCACCCTGTATAACCAAACTCACTATCGTATTTATAACATCAGTTAGGATGCATTAGGTACTCGTAAATGACGACTTTTTCACATGCATCGCGAAACATTGTATACGATACGAAAATTTGTATCGTGTAAAAAGTTCGTTATAGGATACACGGGTTGCGAGTGGACCACATATTATTTGCGTATGACGTACGTGAAAAAGCTGCCGTGTGCATATAGGCCTTATGTGTAGCTTCTATATATTACCAAACTTCCAACTACGGAGCACTACTGATTTATTATACAGTAAGGCCTTACCTTTATTCTATTCTCGTCCACTCGTATGGAGCCCTTAGTTGACATTGTATATCTGTCTCCCAATTTGAATATGATAAAGAGTGAAGTGGCATTACATTAGCCGTTTCGAAACGTCAAATACCAAAATGGACCGCTAAAAAAGATGCTCCTTTTTGTTGTGTTTTCTAAGGAGATTTTCATTGGCAAGCAGTGGTAGGCCCCTAAGTTGCTGATTAACCTTATCCGAGTGTATTTTTAGTAAGACTAGTTTTTCTTTAAGGTCGTTGGCGTTGCTAACAAAGAAGGACGAGGTCCCGGGCCAGTCACTTTTTTCCTTTGAATCGTGAAATATTGAACAGATTTTTTTCAGCTTTCATAAATCGTGTCTGGCCATATTCGAGATGATACCAAAAGTAGGTGTTGTCGTTAGCTTTATGTACTTCGGTTACCTGGAACTTAGGTACCTACTTCGGAGCTATCAGTGTCAAAAAGTGACGTGCCGTAGTAAAAGTATGTACCTAATACGAGTACCACCGTATTAATTAGTTTCTAAAATCGTAAATCGAAGAACCGTGTTAGCCTCCTAGGGGTTCATTTTGTTGACATACTAAAAAAATCTACATACATTGCACTTACATATTTATCAGTACATAGTATAAGACAAAGTCGCTTTCTGCCGTCTGTAATCTTTTAAACCACGCAACGGATTTTGATGCGGATTTCACTAATAGAAAGCGATAAAGGAGATAGATTTTGTATATTATATACCGGATCGAAGCGAGGGCGGGTCGCTAGTATTCAAGTAATCAAATATTCAATAGAATTATAATACGTCACGTATTACTATCGCGTGCGCTCACGGCATAATTGTCACAATATTTTTATGGCTGCACGCAGGATTTTGGTCAGGATTTTTCAGGTTCACATCTTTGCTGCGGCGTGCCACTCGCACCGGACCTCCTATACTACTTAGTAAGGTTTTCGCCCCGGGTACCTTACGGGTTTATCAGAGAGACAAGATTTTAAAAAAAATTTCTTATTCCCGGGACGACCGGGAATCATCCAAATCATTCCCGGGTAGGAAAAAGTTCGTATTCCCGGGAATGAAAAAAAATATATTCCCGATACCCGGGAATCGAAAAAGGCCGGGAACGCGAAAACCCTACTACTTAGGTACTCCGATACTATTACACACTTAGGTACATATTATGTGTTCAGCTATATCGCGATGCACTAGTTCATTTTTGTCCTAAAATCCTAGATAAGGTACCTACACGATTCCTTAAACACAGTTTCTTTACTCTTCCATTCGTAGTTATACAAAAGGTTAAAGATAATTCTATTATAGTATCGTAACAACAACAAATGAGCTCAAATAGACGATAATTGATTGTTTATTGACGCATTTATTTTTAAATAGCAGCGTCGGGGCATGTCACGGCACTTTTGTCAACCGTACATTGACGTGCCTCAGCGGGCATGACATGACGTGCCCGCATAATTAGATCATTAGTGCTGTACTGCTATTAATTGACCAATTGGTTGGGGACTGGGGCGTGAATTTTTAAATAGTTCACTGCCTGTCGGGTGTTTTGATTGATAAATCAACCAAACAACCTGACTAAAGCTGACTAAAGTTGCTCGGATAAAGAAGCGAGTAGTTATTGGGGGACCTATATCCAGTAGTGGAAGTCTTTCTAGGCTGATATGTTGATGTTTTACATGTGTACCACCAGTACAGCACCGGTGGTAAAATGTCCTCTTAAAGATTGTGTGTTTTTCTTGCTAGATGGCAAGTCTATAGTCGGAGACGTCTGACCGAGACTGTTACATATGCCTCGGAAGACCTCAGACAAAAGCAATTGAGAGGCTACTCTGGTATCTAGGAATAAAAACATTTCTCCCTGACATCTCCTACATAACCAAAATTAAGCTCTGTCTTGTAGCCATAACGTGTACATTGCTTGTTTCAGCAACGGTCCGGTGGAGGGCGCGTACGGTCCGCAGCACAGCCCCGTGTCGCGGTCGGACGCTTCCACCGAAGACGCGGAGCTGTCCGCTGCGCTTGCCCACCAGCACCACCTCGCTATGCAGGTCAGTCTCTCGTTTAACATACCGACGCTACCGGACGTGCGTAGTGAAGCCGATTTTTCACGATACGAGCGCGCTCGGACCGATTCTACTCGGAGACTACATGGCTATGGCAGCCAATTAGTGGATAGGACGGTGTTCTATTGACTCATACGCTCACACTTTTCTTGGTTCTTCATTTGGAGGATATCGGCTTTTAAACGATGTAGGTACGTTTATTAGTTAAACCAGACAAGTTGAAAACAAATCTAGCGGACCACCGTTGCAGGAGGATTCAAAGAAATTGATTCACGTACTTACAACAGAAAAACATTAACTTCCTTCTGGTTCAGTCGGTAAAAACAACATGTCGAAGTGTTCCCCTAACACTATCCGAGGTGTAAGTTTCTTCCCTATTGCGTTGTTATACTTTCTGAGAACTAAAATAGTTCCTAACCTAGTTTCAAATAACAAAGTAGAAACTGGAACTACAAAATGAAATCAGGTTATTAATAATTCAGGAATAATCTGGTTACTTTCTTACAATCGTGCCATGTCCGCTCATTCGCATAAACCGACGATTTTGGACCCCGTCCAAATCTCGGTATTATCTCCAAAACTGCAGTCGGAAGAAATGCGATATTCGGACAGTCTGCGTCACAGATTTCAAACTTTGTCGATGTGGTTAGACGTTATCGATATATGCTAGTTTTAGATTTGATTTGTGTAAATTAATCAGGAATGGCACACAAAACGCTGATTAAACACTGCCACTTTGACATGTAGCCCTTAGATTGATATACATACATATATACATAATAATATGCGCACGCCTTTTCGCTATTAGATTGAATAGACGATTGATATAGTCTGTGCAATTACAATAAAACTAGTAAAATTATAATATCACGACTTTTAAAATATCCCTGATACTCAAGATGTTAGTCCGATTATTATCAATGTTGAGCGTGGTCAGCTAGTGGTGTCTCCGGGTCTCGCTTTTACGTTTTCGAGATCGTGTGCATAGGGACGTTATACCATCAGCTCTTGTTACGGAGAGCCGGTGTTTACGTATATAAGTCTTTCGTCGAACTATGTTGAACCCATAGTTCGCTTGAGTATATCTGACAACCCTTCGTATCGGAATCCGCAGCCGCAAAGGAAATACCACTTGAAAAAACTATTTCTGATCTTGTAGGCTGGTGAATACCCAGTGGTCGGAGCAGGAGTGGATCCTGACTACGGGCAGTATGTGTCTTCACCGGCGGCGCACTACAATCACATGGGGCACCTTACTATGGCGCCATCACAGAAATACCCACATGTAAGTACTTAGCGTGTCCAGTGGGCGCTCTACGGCTGGTCGTGCAACCCTAAAATATGCAGTTTATAAGAGCATGTTTGAGTGAGCTTCAAATAGCCGATTAATGGAACTGTTATAGCTGCGCTAGCTATAGCGTATTTAACATATTTGGACGAATCGGCTCTTACGAAGATAGGTTATCATTTCTCATCTATTCTCGTTGGTTCATTTAGTTCACAATGTTACTCCTCTTGCTGACGTAACCCCAAGTGAAATTATATTGAAGCGACATGAATCAGCGCACCAAATAACACAGTAGAAAAAATAACATGTTTACAATTGGTGCCGTGACCAGGATTACATTATTTAACCCAGTGTGAGAAAGTGACACTCTAAATGAAAGTACATGAAGGTATGATTAAGTATAATGACGTGAGAATTAGTGGCGTGCTACTAACATTTCATACGATTACTATTGTTGAATTATATCTTTAATTACTTCTGATTTCACTACCCGGCTTAACGGTTATGGCAATGTTTCTTTGCGTTAATATTGAAGATGTTAATTTCTTGTTGTTTTAGAACTGTGATTTGTTTGCAATATTGTTCTTAATTCCATATTACATACTATTAATGAAACTTTACAGTAACATTGGCTACTTTTAACCTCAGAACGCGTGCTTCCAAAATCTATTTAAAAATATCAGCGTATATTAAAGATACTTTTCCTTTAAGGTGATGGACTCAGTGTCCGTGGGTGGGGGCGGCGGCTATGGCGGCGCAGGTGGAGCGGGGCACTATGGGACCTACGGGCACTACGGAGCCGCCTACCAGGCGCAGCCGGCCTACATGGTGGAGCCTCCACCGCAGGTGCCACCGTATTTGGGACAGGTTAGATTTGAGTTTTGACCTTACTACTAGAATCTGAGGGTTTATTGTCTATTGAGAACCTTAATCATCTGGCATTTCTGTCAGTATCTAATGAGCAAGGCGACAAATAAAGGCGATTTAGATTCATAATATAGGCAATAAAGCCTCTGATGTGTGCTAGAGAGAAATAAATGTATTGCTCATGCCTTATTCCCGACTATTCCCGAGCGGGTTGGCAGAAGTTTCCCATTTGTCATCAGAGTTTTTTGGAAAGATAAATATGTACATAATTTTTTTCGAAAAGTAATTTCAATCTGAAATAAAATTTTATTTTTATTGGTACGAGTATATACACCGATCCAGAATCAAGCTAAGGCCTCATGAATCTAGACCAAAGTTGAATCCAGTTTTTCAATGTAAACCATGTAAACCTATTTGGACCCTTATAAACTAGTTTTGCCTACAAATGCCTATTGTCAAAATATCATAATATGTATACCTCTCCCAAGACATATCGTTGAATAAAGTCTTGCATTTCAGGAGTATGTGGAAGGTGGTGGTAGCGCGTCACCCCGGAGCGCGTCGCCCGGCGCTCTGCCCCCTCAACACAACTTGCATTTACAACAGAGGTAAATACATTATATTTCATTACAAAGTTATTTATTTACCACTCACGAAACTGCCATGGACCAATGAAAAGGGATTCCGAAATGCGGGGTGCAAAGCCGAACGCATCCTGTAATTGTTTGACAGAATTTCAAGTACAAACTGTTGTTAGGTTCATCTTCATCTCCTGAGTGTAAACTGAACAATGTATTTTATTTCTGTAGGTAATTGAAAAATACACTTAGGAAAGCCAATAGTCTAATAAGAAGTCACTCTAAACTCGTCCATGATGATTGGCTAAATGTAAACAGAAGCCCAAAAAAATTATTTTTAGTACTTACTGAATAAAAAATGCTTCACTATCAGTATATAGTATAAAACAGAGTCGTTTTTTTCTGTCCCTATGCTTAAATCTTTAAAACTACGCAACGGATTTTGATGTGTTTTTTTTTAATAGATAGTGATTCAAGAGGAAGGTTTTAGTGTTAGCATTGCACCCGTGCAAGGCCGGAGCGGGTCGCTAGTTAATAGTGCATTTTAGGGGTGTTTTGGGTTTAAGCTTTTTAAATAAAGACTCGCAATTGAATTTCGATACACTCAGGGGCGTGCACTGGTTGATAGTACCGGTCATGCTATTAGAATTTGATTTGCTAGAATACCTATGCAACACCAGCACGCCGCAGGTAGTTTTAATAAATCGTAACTAAAATTATTTATGAGACCTTACTATACAGCTAACAGGTAATTACATCGAGGTTTCCTTGCGGGTTACTGTAGTGTAGGTACCTACTGTACCTTTCCTACTGTAATTATTTCCAAGTACCTACCTATGCTCACACTTAATGCAGAAAGCGAAATTATTTGGGCAGCCACATCAAACATCTCAGTAAATGATTGATATTCACAAACAAGTCAGATAATGGATGTTCGAAGTGACCTCCGTTTTTGCATTCTTAGTGCAATTTCAATCAAATTGGTACCTTATCCTGGTTGCACTAAAAAAATCTGGTTAGTTTTTAAATCTTTGCACACAAACTATCACTACACGTATCACAACGTAAACTTTCCATTATTTCACTTTCGTTCGTAAAGAATTCACAATATATAAAAAAGTATTTCATCAAACTATTTCGTAACTTGTATCAAAACAAAAACAATATGGTAAAGGTAAAAAACTTTAAGTGCAATGCCCCGAAGACAGCACAGACCAATAACCAGGAAGACAGGAAATGACAAAACGCTTTTTATTGAAAAAACAAACAAGCAATACTGTAAAAATGCACTTAGTGTAAATGAATAAATATTGCATTAGAAAAATGTTATTTTGAAATAGAGATAGTTGTTTATTTATTATTAATCTGCTTATTAACAATTAAATACATAATGAATTGATAACCCATTCTAGACTTCCGGTCTATTCGAAATGAAAGAACTTCGTCAACTAACGAACGTCGCCGAAGTCACCCGACTGTGGGCTGCTGTCTCTTTCGTTACATAGAGATGCGTATTATGCCGTACTCCTCTAATCGGGTTGGCTGAGAAAAAGCGGAGCTTATTTCCCATACAAAATTTCACGCACACTCCGAAACATTTCCACACTGACGTCTAATATTTGCGTGTAGGAATAGAGATAAAGTAGGCTGGTGTAGTACCCGCTTACGCCGCAAACCGTATATGGCTATTTAGTGGCGGCGCTACGGGGCTAGTAGCAAGCAAAAATAGTTTGATTTAGAAACAAAAGGTGGCGTTATTAGTTGATTTGCGAATTGTTAAGAATAGTAAAGTACTGATTATATTGCATGTATTTTGGAAAAAATACCCAGGGCATGCGGCGCTTATCAGCATCTATGGACCGCACGCCCATGGATACACTGAAATACCCACTGAAATACACGGACTGGTTTGACATCTCTGTGGGTGTTAGACAAGGTTGTGTAGCATCGCCATGGCTTTTCAACCTTTTCATGGATAGCTGTTTGACAGATTTGAAAGAGCGAGATTGTGGAGTACGAATGGGAGAGGTACGTGTCAAATGCCTGTTATACGCCGATGATCAAGTAATACTTGAACCATCGGCGTGTAAGTTGCAGGACACTGTAACTCTTGTAAATGAGGCTTTTAAGAAGAAAGGCATGAAAGTGAATGTAAGCAAGACGAAGGTAATGGTTCTGGAGAAAGATAGGGACATGTGTGAATGTGATATTATGATTGAAGGCGAGAAAGTAGAACAAGTGCCAGAGTTTGTTTATTTGGGAAGTAAGTTTACAAGAGACGGAAAGTGTGACAGTGATATTGAAAGGAGGGTGAATGCAGGGAACATGATTAACGGAGCTTTGCACTCCTTTATGAAGAGCCAGAATGTGACAAATAAAGCACGTCTGGCTGTTCATGATGGTGTGTTAGTACCTACGTTGATGTATGGCAGTGAGTGTTGGGTATGGCAGAAGAAGCATGAAAGTAGAATAAATGCAGTCGAAATGCGTTCATTAAGAAGCATTAGTGGAGTAAGATTGATAGATAGAGTGAAAAATTGTGTTATCCGAGAGCGTTGCGGCTTGAAAGATGATATAGTGACTAGGATTGAAAGAGGAATGCTCAGGTGGTTTGGTCACATTGAGCGGATGAATGAAAGTCGTCTAACGAGACAAATATACAAGGGTGTTGTGAATGGGCGAGTCGGTAAAGGACGACCTAGGCGTACCTACATCGACCAGATCGGCGATGTGTTGAAGAAAAGCCAGATAAAGAGTACCCGAAACCGACGAGCATGCATGAGTCGTTTGATGAATGTGGAGGAAGCGCGTGAGATCTGCCAGGTTCGTAGCAAGTGGCGGTCTGTTGTCTCTGCCTACCGCAATGGGAAATAGGCGTGAGATTATGTATGTATGTATGAAATACCCATTGATATTGGATTTTATTTGATGTAGGTACGATTCGGCGTCGCTGGAGCAGCTCGGGAGGCACTACTGTGTGACGTCACCGCGCGGCGAATACGCGGGCGACGCGTACGGCTACCAGCACTACCCCGCCGCGTATGAGCCCACGCCGCATCAGCAGCCCTTCAAGGTAATACTATTTATATCTATAATATATAAAGCTCGACTACCACTGACTCACTCACTCACTGACTGATTGACATAATTGTTCTCCCAGAAGGAGTCGTTTTGGAGTCAAGTCATATATGAGAAAAGTGTTCAAGATGGCGGGGTGACCTAGGGAAAATTCCGACTTTTCAAAAAAACAAAATGGCGGCCAGACTTGCTTATCGTATTTCTTTTGTTTTCCGGCCGATTCGGTTCTAATTTTCGGCATCTGTAGGATCGCTTGTATGATTTACGAAAATAATTTAAAAATTTGAAAAAACAAAATGGCGGCCGCGGAATAGTGCTTCAAAGTTGGAGTGGTTTTAGACCCCACTTGACCCGAATTGATCTCCCAGATGCCGATATGCTACAGGGATGTGTTTGGTGTCACCGCATAGGGTATATCCTGTAGTTTACCAGAAAATCCCGAAAATCTGAAAAAACAAGATGGCCGACCGGTGATTTGCTCCCAAAGAAAAGAATTAATTTTACCACATTTTGAATGTCCATTTTCGGCAAGATGGCAACACCTGAGCGAGTTGGTCTGTATAGCGGGGTTGGAGGTCTTGCTACGTAGTGTGGCCGTGTTGAAGAATTTTCCCGGAATTTTTCGTATTTTTTTACTTTTAATGCAAAAAGTCAAAACTCGAAATTTTATCATTTTGCAAAAACGAGTAACAGTCAACGGTACATTTTATCTCTCCCTATGACCTTTTGTAGGTTTTTTGATTTTCGCCTGGCAACACCGAAAGTTATGGTTGATTTAATTTTTAGGGTAGACCTCAAAAGACCCGAATTGATCTCCCAGATGCCGATATGCTACAGGGATGTGTTTGGTGTCATCGCATAGGGTATATCCTGTAGTTTACTAGAAAATCCCGAAAATCTGAAAAAACAAGATGGCCGCCCCTTTATTTTTGTTTTACTGAAAAAAATCAATTTTCTTAATCTTAATCGGCATTTTTTAGCCAGTTGGCAACACTTTGGAGAGTTGGCTTGTATGGTGCGATTGTAGGTCTCAGTAAACAGTGTTGCCATGAAAAAAAATATTTAGCAAAATTTTATTATTTTTCGACTTAAAATGGCTAAAACAAGATGGGCGCCCAAAATCAGACTTTATTTTTCTGTCAAAATACGACCCCACAGAGACACGCGTGGCCGCTTGCGGCCTCGCGCACCGCGCGACATCTAGTTTATAATATATAAAGCTCGACTACCACTGACTCACTGACTGATTGACATAATTGTTCTCCCAGAAGGAGTCATTTTGGAGACAAGTCATGTATGAAAAAAGTGTTTAAGATGGCGGGGTGACCTAGGGAAAATTCCGACTTTTAAAAAAAACAAAATGGCGGCCAGACTTGCTTATCGTATTTATTTTGTTTTCCGGCCGATTCGGCTCAAATTTTTGGAATCGGTTAAACTTTTAGGATAATTTACGAAAATTATTTAAAAAGTTGAAAAAACAAAATGGCGGCCGCGTAGTAGTGTTTCAAAGTTTAGGCTATTGTAGACCCCACTTGACCCGAATTAGACACATAGTTGACGAAATTGTACAGTTACAAATGGCACGTCATCTTTTTAGGCACATCCCGTAGTTTAACAGAAAAATCCGAAAAACTGAAAATCCAAGATGGCCGCCCTGTGATTGGCTCTCAAAGAAAAGGATGGATTTTACAAGATTTTAAATGTCGATTTTCGGCAAGATGGCGACACCTGAGCGAGTTGGCGTGTATAGCGGGGTTGGAGGGCTTATTACGTAGTGTGGCCATGTTTAAGAATTTTCCCAAAATTTGGGGTATTTTTTTACTTTTAATGCAAAAAGTCAAAACTCGAAATTTTACCATTTTGCAAAAACAAGTGACAGTCAGTGAAACATTTTATTCCTCCCTATGACCTTTTGTAGGTTTTTTGAATTTCACCTGGCAACACTGAAAGTTATGGCCGATTGAATTTTTAGGGTAGACCTCAAAAGACCCGAATTGATCTCCCAGATGCCGATATGCTACAGGGATGTGTTTGGTGTCACCGCATAGGGTATATCCTGTAGTTTACTAGAAAATCCCGAAAAATTGAAAAAACAAGATGGCCGCCCCGTTATTTTTGTTTTACTGAAAAATTTCAATTTTCTTAATCTTAATCGGCATTTTTTAGACAGTTGGCAACACTTTGGAAAGTTGGCTTGTATGGAGCGATTGTGGGTCTTAGTAAACAGTGTTGCCATGAAAAGTAATATTTAACAAAATTTTATTATTTTTTGACTTGTACTAAAAAATGGCTAAAACAAGATGGGCGCCCAAAATTTGACTTTATTTTTCTGTCACAATCGAACCGCACAGAGACACGCGTGGCCGCTTGCGGCCTCGCGCACCGCGCGACATCTAGTTTATAATATATAAAGCTCGACTACCACTGACTCACTCACTCACTGACTGATTGACATAATTGTTCTCCCAGAAGGAGTCGTTTTGGAGAAAAGTCTTGTATGGGAAAAGTGTTCAAGATGGCGGGGTGACCTAGGGAAAATTCCGACTTTTCAAAAAAACAAAATGGCGGCTAGACTTGCTTATGGTATCTCTTTTGTTTTCCGGTCGATTCGGCTCAAATTTTTGGAATCGGTTAAACTTTTAAAATGATTTACGAATATTATTTAAAAAGTTGAAAAAACAAAATGGCGGCTGCGTTATAGTGTTTCAAAGTTGGAGTGGTTTTAGACCCCACTTGACCCGAATTGATCTCCCAGATGCCAATATGCTAAAGGGATGTGTTTGGTGTCATCGCACAGGGCATATCCTGTAGTTTACCAGAAAATCCCGAAAATTTGAAAAACCAAGATGGCCGACCGGTGATTTGCTCCCGAAGAAAAAGATGAATTTTACCAGATTTTGAATGTCAATTTTCGACAAGATGGCGACACCTGAGCGAGTTGGCTTGTATAGCGGGATTAGAGGTTTTATTACTTAGTGTTGCCATGTTTAAGAATTTTCTAAAAATTTGGGGTATTTTTTTACTTTTAATGCAAAATGTCAAAACTAAAAATTTTACCATTTCGCAAAAACGAGTAACAGTCAACGGTACATTTTATCTCTCCCTATGACCTTTAGTAGGTTTTTTGATTTTCACCTGGCAACACTGAAAGTTATGGTAGATTGAAATTTTAGGGTAGACGTCAAAAGACCCGAATTGATCTCCCAGATTCCAATATGCTATAGATACGTGTTTGGTGTCATCGCATAGGGAAAATCCTGTAGTTTACGGGAAAATCCCGAAAAACAGGAAAAACAAGATGGCCGCCCCTTTATTTTCGTTATACTGAAAAAATTCAATTTTGTTTATTTTTATAGGCATTTTTCAGCCAGTTGGCAACACTTTGGAAAGTTGGCTTGTATGAAACGATTGTGGGTCTTAGTAAACAGTGTTGCCATAAAAAGTAATATTTGAGAAATTAATATTAATTTTTGACGTATGGTAAAAAAATGTTTAATCCAAAATATTTAAACTTTACAAATGCAGAAGTATATCTACTTGGTACAATCGCTTAAGCTCAACCATCAAAATAATTTTTGTCAAATTTAAATGGCAACACTGATAATTATGACCACTTGAAATCACGAAAAGACCCCAAAAGACACGAATTGATCTCCTGGATGCCAATATGCTACAAGCACGTGATTGATGTCATCACATAGGGCATATCCTGTAGTTTATCAGAAAATCCCGAAAAATAGAAAAAACAAGATGGCCGCCCCGTTGTTTTGGTTTTACTGAAAAATTTCAATTTTCTTAATCTTAATCGGCATTTTTTAGCCAGTTGGCAACACTTTGGAAAGTTGGCTTGTATGGAGCGATTGTGGGTCTCAGTAAACAGTGTTGCCATGAAAAGTAATATTTAACAAAATTTTATTAGTTTTCGATATATACTAAAAAAATACAATATTCACATAGAAAATTATCGAAAATGGCTAAATTAACATGGCCGCACCAAAATTAGACTTTATTTTTCTGTCAAAATACGACCTTACAGATACACGCGTGGCCGCTTGCGGCCTCGCGCACCGCGCGACATCTATCTATCTATTTATAATATATAAAGCTCGACTACCACTCACTCACTCACTGACTGATTGACATAATTGTTCTCCCAGAAGGAGTCGTTTTGGAGTCAAGTCATATATGATAAAAATGTTCAAGATGGCGGGGTGACCTAAGGAAAATTCCGACTTTTCAAAAAAACAAAATGGCGGCCAGACTTGCTTATCGTATTTCTTTTGTTTTCCGGCCGATCCGGTTCAAATTTTTGGCATCTGTAGTATTGCTTAGATGATTTACGAATATTATTTAAAAAATTGAAAAAACAAAATGGCGGCGTAGTAGTGTTTCAAAGTTGGAGTGGTTTTAGACCCCACTTGACCTTAATTGATCTCCCAGACACCAATATGCTAAAGGGATGTGTTTGGTGTCATCGCATAGGACATATCCTGTAATTTATCAGAAAATCCCGAAAATTTGAAAAACCAAGATGGCCGACCGGTGATTTGCTCTCAAAGAAAGGGATACGTTTTACCACATTTTGATTGTCGATTTTCGGCAAGATGGCAACACCTGAGCGAGTTGGTCTGTATAACACGGTTGAAGGTCTTGCTACTTAGTGTTGCCGTGTTTAAGAATATTCCCGGAATTTGGCGTATTTTTTTACTTTTAACGCAAAATGTCAAAACTCAAAATTTTACCATTTTGCAAAAAAAAGTGACAGTCAGTGAAACATTTTATCCCTCTTTATGACTTTTTGTAGGCTTTTTGATTTTTGCCTGGCAACACTGAAAGTAATGGTTGATTTAGTTTTTAGAGTAGACCTCGAAAGACCCGAATTGATCTCCCAGATGCCGATATGCTACAGGGATGTGTTTGGTGTCATCGCATAGGGTATATCCTGTAGTTTACTAGAAAATCCCGAAAATCTAAAAAACCAGATGGCCGCCCCGTTATTTTTGTTTTACTGAAAAATTTAAATTTTCATAATAATAATCGGCTTTTTTAGCCAGTTGGCAACACTTTGGAAAGTTGACTTGTATGGAGCGATTGTGGGTCTCAGTAAACAGTGTTGCCATGAAAAAAAATATTTAACAAAATTTTATTATTTTTCGATTTAAAATGGCTAAAACAAGATTGGCGCCCAAAATTTGACTCTATTTTTCTGTCAAAATAAGACCCCACACAGACACGCGTGGCCGCTTGCGGCCTCGCGCACCGCGCGACATCTAGTTATAATATATAAAGCTCGACTACCACTGACTCACTGACTGATTGACATAATTGTTCTCCCAGAAGGAGTCGTTTTGGAGAAAAGTCATATATGAGAAAAATGTTCAAAATGGCGGGGTGACCTAGGGAAAATTCCGACTTTTCAAAAAAACAAAATGGCGGCCAAGCTTGCCTATCGTATCTCTTTTGTTTTCCAGCCGATTCGGTTTAAATTTTTAGGATCTGTAAAACTTTTAAGATGATTTACGAAAATTATTTAAAAAATCGAAAAAACAAAATGGCGGCCTCGCAAAAATGTTTCAAAGTTTAGGCTATTGTAGACCCCACTTGACCCGAATTAGACGCATGGTTGCCGACGTTGTGCAGTTACAAATGGCACGTCATCTTTTTAAGCACATCCCGTAATTTACCAGAAAAATCCGAAAAACTAAAAAGCAAAGATGGCCGCCCTGTGATTGGCTCTTAAAGAAAAGGATGGATTTTACCAGATTTTGATTGTCGATTTTCGGCAAGATGGCGACACCTGAGCGAGTTCGTCTGTATAGCGGGGTTGGAGGTCTCATTACGGAGTGTTGCCATGTTTAACAGTTTTTCCAAAATTTGGGGTATTTTTTTACTTTTTACGCAAAATGTCAAAACTTTAAATTTTACCATTTCGCAAAAACAAGTGACAGTCAACGAAACATTTTATCTCTCCCTTTGACCTTTTTTAGGTTTTTTGAACTTCACCTGGCAACACTGAAAGTTATGGCCGATTGAATTTTTAGGGTAGACCTCAAAAGACCCGAATTGATCTCCCAGATGCCAATATGCTATAGAGACGTGGTTGGTGTCATTGCATAGGGCATATCCTGTAGTTTACCAGAAAAATCCAAAAAACTGGAAAAACAAGATGGCCGCTCCGGTATTCTCTCTTTACTGAAAAAATTGGGTTTTTATAATTTTTATCGGTATTTTTAGGCAAGTTGGCAACACTTTGGAAAGTTGGGTTGTATGAATCGATTGTGGGTCTCAGTAAGCAGTGTTGCCATAAAAAGAAATATTTTACAAAATGTTATTATTTTTTGACTTATACTTAAAATTTACTATTTTCACATAGAAAATTATCGAAAATGGCTAAAACAAGATGGCTGCCCAAAATAAGACTCTATTTTTCTGTCAAAATACGACCCCACAGAGACACGCGTGGCCGCTTGCGGCCTCGCGCACCGCGTGACATCTAGTATAAATATATAAAGCTCGACTACCACTGACTCACTGACTCACTGATTGACATAATTGTTCTCCCAGAAGGAGTCGTTTTGGAGTCAAGTCATATATGAGAAAAGTGTACAAGATGGCGGGGTGACTTAGGGAAAATTCCGACTTTTCAAAAAAACAAAATGGCGGCCCAGCTTGCCTATTGTATCTCTTTTGTTTTCCGGCCGATTCGGTTCAAATTTTTGGAATCTGGAAAACTTTTAAGATGATTTACGAATATTTTTTAAAAAGTTCAAAAAACAAAATGGCGGCCGCGTTTTAGTGTATCAAAGTTTGAGTGGTTTTAGACCTCACTTGACCTGAATTAGACGCATGGTTTCCGACATCGTACAGTTACAAGTGGCACGTCATCTTTTTAGGAACATCCCGTAGTTTACCAGAAAAATCTGAAAAACTGAAAATCCAAGATGGCCGCCCCGTGAGTGGCTCCCAAAGAAAAAGATGAATTTTACCAGATTTTGAATGTCAATTTTCGGCAAGATGGCGACACCTGAGCGAGTTGGCTTGTATGGCGGGGTTAGAGGTCTCATTACGGAGTGTTGCCATGTTTAACAAGTTTCCCAAAATTTGGGGTATTTTTTTACTTTTAATGCAAAAAGTCAAAACTCGAAATTTTACCATTTTGCAAAAACGAGTAAAAGTCAACGGTACATTTTATCCCTCCCTATGACCTTTTGTAGGTTTTTTGAATTTCACCTGGCAACACTGAAAGTTATGGCCGATTGAATTTTTAGGGTAGACCTCAAAAGACCCGAATTGATCTCCCAGATGCCAATATGCTATAGAGACGTGATTGGTGTCATTGCACAGGGCATATCCTGTAGTTCACCAGTAAAATCCGAAAAAACTGGAAAAAAAAGATGGCCGCTCCGGTATTCTCTCTTTACTGAAAAAAATAGGTTTTTATATTTTTCATCGGTATTTTTAGGCAAGTTGTCAACACTTTGGAAAGTTGGGTTGTATGGAGCGATTGTGGGTCTCAGTAAGCATTGTTGCCGTGAAAAGTAATATTTAACAAAATTTTATTAGTTTTCGACTTATACTAAAAAAATACAATATTCACAAACAAAATTATCGAAAATGGCTAAATAAACATGGGCGCACCAAAATTAGACTTTATTTTTCTGTCACAATCGAACCGCACAGAGACACGCGTGGCCGCTTGCGGCCTCGCGCACCGCGCGACATCTAGTCTATAATATATAAAGCTGGACTACCACTCACTCACTCACTCACTCACTCACTGACTGACTGATTGACATAATTGTTCTCCCAGAAGGAGTCGTTTTGGAGTCAAGTCATATATGAAAAAAGTGTTCAAGATGGCGGGGTGACCCCGGGAAAATTCTGACTTTTCAAAAAAACAAAATGGCGGCCAGGCTTGCCTATCGTATCTCTTTTGTTTTCCGGCCGATCCGGCTGAAATTTTTGGAATCTGTAGAAATGTTTAAATGATTTACGAAAATAGTTAAAAAAGTTGAAAAAACAAAATGGCGGCCGCGTAGTAGTGTTTCAAAGTTGGAGTGGTTTTAGACCCCACTTGACCCGAATTGATCTCCCAGATGCCAATATGCTACAGGGATGTGTTTGGTGTCATCACATAGGTCATATCCTGTAGTTTACCAGAAAATCCCGAAAATCTGAAAAACCAAGATGGCCGACCGGTGATTTGCTCCCAAAGAAAAGTATTAATTTTACCACATTTTGATTGTCGATTTTCGGCAAGATGGCAACACCTGAGCGAGTTGGTCTGTATAGCGGGGTTGGAGGTCTTGCTACGTAGTGTGGCCGTGTTGAAGAATTTTCCCGGAATTTTTCGTATTTTTTTACTTTTAACGCAAAATGTCAAAAGTCTAAATTTTACCATTTTGCAAAAACAAGTGACAGTCAGTGAAACATTTTATTCCTCCCTATGACCTTTTGTAGGTTTTTTGAATTTCACCTGGCAACACTGAAAGTTATGGCCGATTGAATTTTTAGGGTAGACCTCAAAAGACCCGAATTGATCTCCCAGATGCCGATATGCTACAGGGATGTGTTTGGTGTCACCGCATAGGGTATATCCTGTAGTTTACCAGAAAATCCCGAAAATCTGAAAAAACAAGATGGCCGCCCCGTTATTTTTGTTTTACTGAAAAAAATCAATTTTCTTAATCTTAATCGGCATTTTTTAGACAGTTGGCAACACTTAGGAAAGTTGGCTTGTATGGAGCGATTGTGGGTCTCAGTAAACAGTGTTGCCATGAAAAGAAATATTTAAGAAAATGGTATTATTTTTTGACTTAAAATGGCTAAAACAAGATGGCCGCCCAAAATTAGACTTTATTTGTCTGTCAAAATACGACCCCACAGAGACACGCGTGGCCGCTTGCGGCCTCGCGCACCGCGCAACATCTAGTCATTAGATATATAAGTGTAGAAAAAAACACTGATAAAAAGCGGGTATTTCAAGGAATGGAATACCTCCCCCTTGGGGATAAAGGCATGATCATGATTTATTTAATTTATTCTAGAAACAAAAAACAAAAAAAAAAAAATTTTAAATATATGTTCCAACTAATTGATCCAATAGCAATGAAACTTTGGAGGGTTGTGCTAAAGCACATAAAGGTTTCAGAATAAAAAAAATGCCCACGGGAATAGGAAAAACGGGATATGCCCTCATTCCCACCGGTAAAAATTCAAATTCCCAAGAGAACATGATATAAAGGGGTAGTAACTAATAATTCCACTTTAATTGCAAATTAAGTTATTACAGTCTGTAATAAAATAATACGTAATCCTGGGTATAGATTTTTAAAATAGGGAATATAATGTTTTTTTTTATTCTATATTTTGATCTATAACAATTCTGGAATTTCATGTGTTGCAGGATTCCCAAAACGGCCTCAGCCTCGGAAGCGCGGGAGGGCAGTCAATGTACGGCGATGAGGAGGAATTACAAAAGCAAATGGCCGGCATGGCACTAGGTAGGAACCATCTATTTTATATAATATTTTATATTTTTGTAAAGTTAAAAAAAAAGAGCTTAAAAAAAATCTGTTCATAAAATAGTGAACTTGAAACATTCAACATTTGTACACAAGTAATAAAGGATACAAACTAAAAAAGTTAATTTTATGAAGATACAGACAGACAGTGTATAAATTCTGTATTTTCATTAAATGTACATTATGTATACTATAGTAGGACACACCCGTACAGATAAAGCTTATAGTTTGTTACCTAATGATTATAATATATTTTTTAATAACTATCGTAACCTATTTAAGGACTAGTTAAATTAATTGTATATTGACATTTCACCCTCCAAAGTCTTTACTTATGATGCCTCATATGACGGCATTGCCATTCTACACAACTATGATAAAAATCTCAATCATCATCCCCTCGTTTGCTCAGGATTTAATATCGCGGCCGTGACATAAAACAGCTTTATCCCCTCGGTGTATAATTTACTATTACTTGTCAGTTCACGGCGGCGTGGCAGTCCGCGAGGAAGGCGGCCTGCAGTGGCGCGACCCGAACCTGCCCGAGGTGATCGGGTTCCTCAACTCGCCCTCGGACGTGGTGAAGGCCAACGCGGCCGCCTACCTCCAGCACCTCACCTACATGGACGACGTCAACAAGCAGAAGACGAGGAGTTTAGGTGAGTACCCTGGCAAATTTGTTTGCTGATCTCTATAACTTAGGGATTTTAAAGTGAAAGGAAACAGGTTTTATGTAAGTGTGCATGTTGGTCGACCTTATCGTCAGTTTCAGTTCGGATGAGATGGGTCAAATGCACACTAATTAATCTTTAATCTTCTTGTAAAAGTAGCTGAGCGGTGATAGCCTAACGGTTAAAGAGCCTGCTTTACATGATGAAAATTATGGCCCATGTTACTTCCCACAAAAGTTCTTCAAATCGATCCAGTAATTACGGAGCCAATTCAATAGAAACAAATTCCTCAAAGTCACCATAAATTCCGCTTTATAATAGTAGTGTAGAAACCGAATGGCTGGATAAATAATCTGTTCAGTATAATAATATCTGACAGACACCGCACAGCCTAAACCGGTGGGTCTACAAAAATAAAATTTTGCACGCGACTACTTCCTGTAACGTAGTTGAGAACTAAGAAAGAATTTTTAAGATTTTGTCCACTAAGCGTGTTAAATAGGGGTCAAAAAGCCAGTTATCAGTCAAACACCGTGCGGTTCCAATGCGCGACAGAACAATAAAAAAATAATTGTGTCTCATTTTCTTTTAGAGGTTTAAGTTATTCTGTTCCTCCCCAGGCGGAATCCCCCCTCTAGTGCGGCTAGTGTCTCACGAGAACCCGGAGGTGTGTCGGAACGCGTGCGGGGCCCTCCGCAACCTGTCCTACGGCCGGCAGAACGACGAGAACAAGCGCGCCATCCGCGACGCGGGGGGAATACCCGCGCTCATGGCGCTGCTGTGCCGGGCCACAGACATGGAGGTCAGTGACCGCTGATTCACGCCACTGCCATAGGCACAAAGAGATTAAAATATAATAAGGCATAGAGGGGACAAAGCGAGGAAAATTTGAAGTCAAAAGTTATTCCAAGTGGAATAAGTCTAGTACAATTTCGACCGAATGACAGCTCGCGTTCATACTAACTGACATGACAAGGACATGACGCATAGGCTTCAAAGTTTTGTATGAAAATATTCCCAATGCCCCCTCTATGCCCTATTATATTTAAATCTCTTTGCATAGGCATGACTACGGAGATGCGGGGCGGGGGGGGGGGGGGGGGGGGGAGTACGGAGATTTTTGCCGGCTTCCCATTTTGCCGACTTTATTGTAAAGTGATCTTCTATTGATATGCCGTCTTATTAAATGTTATCGCCTTTTGTATACCTTCCCTTGTCGCCGATTTTTCAACTTTTCTTGAACATCACACTTGTCATAATGACAGCCTTTCTTGGTTAGCTCGACGGTGAAGGAAAACATTGTGAGCAAACCCGCAGGTCCCAGAATTAATTATGGGGCATGTGTAAAAGACCCTATCTATCACGGTTAGGTGTCCATAGAATATACTGGCGAAATGGGGATATTTCCAGGTAGGTGAGGTTGTTTATTTTTATTTTATAAAAAAAATGGATAAAAAAAACACTTATGTGGAAAGTCTGCGTTTTGTATAAAAAAATAATTATAGATAGATTGAGAAATCTGGTCTTAGCGTCATGTTGAAGTATGGTGCACAAACTAAAGCCGCGTTGTCACTTTACGACCGCGCTCGTACCAAGTCCACTCTGACCCAAATCGTAACATGTAATCATGTAATCAGAGTGTACTCGAAAACTGTCAGCCACTCCGACAAGCGCACTTGTGCCGTGAAAACGGGCCTTAAACTGTCAACTCTAAATCAGCTGACGTTTGACGGCCGCCATCTTACTTTTTCATACAGTTTAGTCTTGTAGACGTTCGCTAACCGAAACTTAACCCTGCCACCAAATAGTTCTGTCAGCCACACCTTACCTTGTGTCCTCCAGGTGAAAGAACTAGTGACGGGCATAATCTGGAACATGTCGTCGTGCGAGGACCTGAAGCAGTCGATCATCGATGACGCGGCGCAGGTGATAGTCAACAAGGTCCTCATTCCGCACTCCGGCTGGCATCCCACTAACCCCGGCGACACATACTGGTCTACAGGTACGCTGTTCTACGCCTTGTTAAAAGTTATTGCAGGTAGAGCTCTGACAGATCAGAAATGTGTTTTTTTAAACTTCCATCAGGTACTTTAGGCGCGGATAGCTAGTTTGTGTATACAGGGTGTATCTTTCTAGTGGGCGTGGATGGCTAAATCAGAAACTATGAGTAATAGCGAAAAGTACTCAAATGAGTCTCGGGCCCGATTTTGATGAAAACTAAAACTTCATCTTTGGATTAAAAAAAATATATATTCCTATCTAGGAATCAAACACGTTCATATTTAAAAAAAACATCCTGTAATATTATAACATTCGATAGTGTCGCTAATAAGGATCGAATTACATATGGCAAACTTAAGGAAAATGTTGGATTTTAATAAACTGATTCATAATTGAAAGGAATGTTCATACCTGCATTACAATACAATACAACAAATCTTTATTGTACACCAAAAACAACACAATATGGATACCAACATTAACTAAAGTACAATGGGCGGTCTTAAAGCTTTTAGCGATCTCTTCCTGACAACCTTAGGATGTATGAAACTGAGAGATTAGAACGGTTAATATAGGAAGGGCTCGCATAAGTCCAAAATATTTCCTTTTTGCATAAAAAAAGCACTACTGGTAACAGAGTGTCCTAGTGCAGTGTTCAGGAACGTCCGCAACGCGTCGTCGGCGGCCGAGTACGCGCGAAGGCAGCTGTTTTCCATAGTAAAATTTCGTTTTGACAGATCATAAAAGTAACTGATTTGACTAGGCATGGCACTACCCTATTGGAGCCCTAGTGTGACGTCTTACCAATAACCGAACGTCCCCGTGCAGTGTTCAGGAACGCGTCGGGCTTGCTCCGCAACGCGTCGTCGGCGGGCGAGTACGCGCGAAGGCGGCTGTTTCGTTTTGTATTTCGTTTTGACAGATAATAAAAAGTAACTGATTTGATTAGGCATGGTACAGTCAACGAAATTGTTAGGGTTACATGGCCAGAACCTAAGATTCAGTTTTCTCTTAAAGCCTTTAATGTATTTATAGTTTTTTTTGGTAAAATATAGGGTCCAAGGATACCTTTTGAAATATACATTAATCAATAAGATTTATTTAGGGCTACCCCAAAAAAATGGGTTCTTAGTCACTGGCCATGTAACCCTAACAACTTTGTTGACTGTACTACCCTGTGGTACCCTTAGCCCCTTTTCACACGTACCGGTTTCCGACGGTCGGGCGGTCCGGTCCGGCGGCGAAATGTATGGCCGGTTGCCCGCCGGTACGTATGAAAGCGAACGTACATGGCCATATACTTCGCCGCGCGCCGGCCCGGCGGAAACCGGTACGTGTGAAACGGGGCTACGTGTGACGTTTTACCAATAACCGAACGTCCCCGTGCAGTGTTCAGGAACGCGTCGGGCGTGCTCCGCAACGCGTCGTCGGCTGGCGAGTACGCGCGAAGGCGGCTTCGCTGCGTGGGGGGACTGCCCGAGGCGCTGTTGCACGCGGTCCGCGCCGCAGTCAACGCCAACGCCATCGGCACCAAGATCGTAGAGAACTGCGTCTGCGTGCTCAGGAACCTCTCATACAGGTATGACGACTGTTATCTAAATGAAAATTTAAATGGTTTTATTTCTGTAGGAAATTAAGAATTACTCTTAGAAAAGTCAAATAACAAGGCACATTAAACTCGTCCATATAGATTGTCTAAATGTAAACAGCAGCCCATCTCCACCGACGAGTTGCTGGTTCCAAATGCAAGAAACTCAACAGCAGTTCTATACCATTTAATAATATTACTAATCTATATCTATACTAATATTATAAAGGGGAAAGATTAGTATTTTCGTATGTTTGTTACGAATGAACTCGAAAACTACTGGACCGCTATTAAAAATTCTTTCACCAATGGAAAGCTAGAAGATCCCTGAGTAACATAGGCTATATTTTATTCCCGTATTCCCACGGGAACTCGAACTACTACTAACCGCTGGTAATATTATAAAGAGCAACGATATGTATGTTGTATGTTTCTATGGAATAGGCATCTAGGAAGCTACTGGACCGAATTTAAATATTCAGTTACCAAAGGAAAGCTTAATTTTCAAGTAGTCCCATGGGGACGGGACTTACGCGGGTGAAATCGCAGGCAACAGATATTTTTATACTTTCATCAAAGTAGTCGAGGATACAATCAATCCGTCAGCTGATTGTAAATTATTATCTTTTTCTTTGAAGGTGTCAAGAAATAGAAGACCCGCTATACGACACGAGAGCACCGCCCACGCAGTCACAGGGACAGGCTAGGATACAGGCTAGCGCTTCAAAAGGTACGTAGGTTACTGATGAATTTAACTTTATTCTTGTCCTATCCTAAATAATTATAAATGCCAAGGTGTCTGTTTGTTTGTTACGCTTTCACGCCTCAACCGCTAAACTGATTTAAAAAAATATTTCACCAATGGGAAACTACATCATCAGCGAGTAACATAGACTATATTTTATACCGGGAATGGAAAAAAACGAGGGCAAAATGGCCGGGAGTTGCTATAATGATTTAAAAAACTAACATATTGTTTTTAGGCGAGAACCTCGGCTGTTTCGGCGGCAGTAAAAAGAAGAAGGAGGGTTCTTCGTCATCGAACTCGACCAGTCCGCTCGGCAAGAGCGAACCGGAGAACCAGCCGCTCGGCGAGCCTGCAGCCAACACGCAGCTCGGGTACAGCGTCCCTAAGGGCACCGAGATGCTCTGGTCGCCAGAGGTGAGACTTCTCGAACATTCTAGAGGATTCTATCGACACTGGCGCTTGACTGGTTAAAACATTCTGAGTTACTTGGGAATAGTGCAGATTTTTATCAGTGAGTTTTCTTAGTCAGACAAACATACAAACAATTTTGCCACTCTATGATACTGTTAGCTGTGCCCTGCGGTTTCACACGTGTATATAAAACAGCCCATCTCATTGATATCGATTATAGTGATGAACAGTGGTATAGTTCTGGCACCTGCACGGATCTTGAAACAGCTATTTTGTGCGTGCAAAAACTAGTCTTGACTAATAATATAAAGAGATGGTTTTTTATACGTTTGTTTGTAATGAGTGGGCTCTGAAACTACTAGACCGATTTAAAAAAATCTTTCACTAATGGAAAGCTTACTTGTCTGGGAGTGTCATGTGCTATAGTTAATAATAACACGCCTTTTACCACCCGAGGAGGTAGACAGAGGTATTCCATTTCTGGAAATACCCACTTTTCACGAGTATATTCGCTCTTAAAGTGCCTGAGATTCTGGAACCTGCGGGTTTCCTCACGATGTTTTCCTTCACCTCCGAGATAGTGATGTCACGTCGGGGTCAAAAGTTTAGCAGCGATTGTGACTACCACTTGGTGAGGTCGATTGCGATGAGGGTTGCAGTATGAAAGATGTTGCTCGTGTCGAGATCGAATGTGATCGGTGATCGGATCTGACCTCCTTTAATGGGCTACCTCTATTTATACCAGCTGTGTACATAAATAAGGAGGGTAGATACATTTTAGTAAACCCTGTTACCCACAAATATGTAAAAACTCATTTATAATTTTCCCACGGTAACGGGACTTTCTGGGTAAAAACGGATAGGTAACATATAAACCCTGTATCCCAGGTTGTCCCACTATACATGGCGCTCCTGCAATCCTGCTCAAACCCCGAGACGCTGGAGGCGGCGGCTGGGGCCTTGCAGAACCTGGCCGCCTGCTACTGGCAGCCCTCCATCGACATCCGGGCGGCGGTCAGAAAAGAGAAAGGTAATTGTACTGTACCCGATCCTTTTTATACGGCTTCAGGCGCTATGTTGCTGGGGTACGGTTGCGGTGGCATTTTGTAGATTCTATTTTGATTAATTTTTGATAGGAAAACAAACAGCTGTCTTAAGTGATTAATATAAATTTACATGCTTTACTAAAAGCCAATTGTATGTTTTCTCATATAGTTACAAACGGGTTACTTCAATATGTTATAGAGTACCTATGTATTGGCAGAGAAGAACAACATCCAAGAAAAAAAACGAATGGATATGGAGATGCTTCGACACCAATATAATCAAACTGAAGTGTCTGTATATGATTTCAAAACGAATAGTATAATCTAAGTGAAAACTGCTTTTTAAACAATGCCTAATCAATGAGTATAAAAATCTAAATAATAAAAAAAAATAGTTTGTTTTAAATGGACTCTAGAATTTTAGGAATTATACCAGGAAATTGAATAAAAAATTTCGCGTAAGTTGCATTTCGATGTCTTTCATGGTTCAAAAGATATATTTAATTTTGATAAACCGAAACAAAGCGAGGACAAGTCATAAATATAAAAGGGCTTGGTAGTAACCCTGCTTTCGGTGACAGCACGTAGGTTAGATACCCGACAAAGGCTCATTTCTGTCTATGAAAACAATTGTTGGTTTCGTGTGTCTATTTATTAAAACTTTACCCAGTTTTATTAGTGACCGAAGCGGAGATGGCGATGAAATCAAGCTCTTTCAAATAGTCCGTACTTATCCTATCACTATGCTAAGGTTACGGTCATTAAGCTTCGCATCTTGACATGAATAAACAGCGCATTTATTACACCCGTAACTATACAATCGATACTTATACGTAAGTTCGTCCTACAGGCCTACCAATCTTAGTTGAGCTCCTGAGAATGGAGGTGGACCGCGTGGTGTGCGCTGTGGCTACGGCTCTAAGGAATCTGGCCATCGACCAGAGGAATAAGGAACTCATCGGGAAGTACGCCATGCGCGATCTGGTGCAGAAGCTGCCCAGCGGGAACCAGCAGCACGATCAGGTCAGTTGGCAATGTTTACTTAAACAAAGAATAGAAATTTAGACTTCTGTTTTTGTTGTAAATGATTTATGACTTTGTCACTTAATTGTATATTTATTAAAATTTTGTAGCATTACATACATTTATTATTGTTTAATACTAGCTGACCCGTCAGATTTTGTCCCTTCCTAATCACATAAAAAACTTTTTTAGTTTTTCCAAAATTTTTCGAACTTCCGGGCAACTATTCCAATTTATCTTTTCAATAAATGTTGTTAATTAATAAAAGGCCTGTTCGAGCTGTTTTTAATTTTATCTATATGTACACTTGTCTACACATTTGTATTTTGACCTTGAAATCCGATGTATAGGAATATAAGTTCAGAGAATGACATTAAAATTCTGCCATGCCGTGCCACCACTGAGTGCAGCCCTTGAGAGTTCCATTTGACCCTGGTTTATACATAACATACTACCCCAAACAATGGAAAAATCACAGGAGGAATTAATGTTCCAGGGCACGTCGGACGACACGATAGCGGCGGTACTAGCGACGCTGAACGAAGTGATCAAGAAGAGCGGCGAGTTCTCGAGGTCTCTGCTTGAAGCCGGCGGCGTTGAGCGGCTGCTGAACCTCACTAAGCAGCGGCATCGCCACACGCCGAGAGTGCTCAAGTTCGCCGGTGAGATTTCCATTCTCGTACAATAGGGTAGTTGACTGCATCAAAATTAAATTACGAGTGGTCATTCATTAAAAAGATTATCCCAAAACACCTTTAAAAATGTATTTCGGTTTTTACTTTACAGTTATAACAAATTTAATCATAATAAAATAATCAAAAAAAGTGTTGCATATGAGTACTAGAAACTATGACGTCACACCGTGCTATTTCAGTACATTTTCCCTAGTAAAATTTCGTTTTGACAGATCATAAAAAGTCATTGATTTGACTACGCAGGTCACTACGGTATTTCGTGGGCTCTATGATGCTCATTAGGGGACGCCTATGTCCAGCAGTGGACAAATGTAGGCTGATGATGATGATGACACTTTCGTGGGTCGCGACAGAGGCCGATGTTACGCCACACGCTTCGAGTGCTCAAGTTCGCCGGTGAGACTTCCGGTCTCGTACAATTTCGTGTGCGCTATGGCGCTCATTAGGGGACGCCTATGACCAGCAGTGGACAAATGTAGGCTGATGATGACAAAATAAAAATCAAAATCAAAATGGCGTTTTTATACGAAAAGACAATATACCTATATATATTGTGCAGTTTTTCTTTCTTCCCGGCAACTTGAAAATATCATTGCATACGTATATCTAATAACCAATAATATTAAAACAGCGGTTTAAGTTTATACTGTGGTGCAGGACAAGTGCTGATGACGATGTGGGGGCATGCAGAGCTGAGAGAAGTTTACCGCAAGCACGGTTGGCGCGAGGCCGACTTCCTGACGCCAGCGCGAGCCGCTCAACCACGCGTCAACTCAAGCGCCAGCGGTCAGTAACTTACTATTTCTTAACTCTTACCTCGCTCACAAAATCTACAATTGATATAGGGTAAAACACCCAATTATTGACACTCTAGTTCACCCTACCAATTAATTGACCCAACTGTTTTTTTTTCAAACTAAATTACGATACACAGTTATATTTAGAATAATTAGATAAAACCTGATGTGTTTATTTGATTATTATAAATATAATTGTGTATCGTAATTTCGTTAATTTTGAATAAATCTGTGGGGGTGTCAATTAATTGGTGGGGTGTCAACAATTTGGTGTTTTATAAATATCTCGAGGCGTAAACTAAACTGCATTTGTGGGGATAGACGTCGAAAATAGAGATCGGTGTGCACTGCACAAGTGCAATATTGTGTCTGTTTAGGCGCTCACATAAATGCAAATGAAATTTTCTCTCTCCACTAGGTCTCAGAGACAAAAGCTTTAAAAAAACCTACTCGGCGAGTTTGTAGCTCAACACATTCCGTGATAATCATCGTGGGAAAAGTGCTTTAGATCCTTTAAAATGAATGTTATGTATAAATTATTAATTTGGATAGAATAGAGGATTGCATATAAGGTTAAGACTTAATTTCAATGTGTTCGATAAGATTTGAAGGAGAATATCTTATTTAACTTACTCCGTAAACATTATATCGGGGCTTCTAGTTCTCACCAGCTGTCTACTGTATAATATAAACAAATAACAAACCAGCACTCCATGTAATGCGTCATACCCATAACATTCTGACTCATACGAATACATCTGTGTTGTAAATATTTGTCTGTCCAATGTATATTTGTATGTATATCGATATTGTTGTTTGTATATGTGTTTGTGTTAAGTTCGTCGTTATTATCATTGTCCTCAATTGCTGTGATTCTTACGTTTAACAAATCTAGTTTAAAACAGTACCCTGACTGATTGGAGTGCGTTACTCCAGCGGAAATTTGTCGAATATCGGCATTTGAGGGATACAGATAATTAGTTCTCCGGCTTCTGTAAATGTTGTGCAGATTTAAAAATTTGTATTGCTTAAAGTTTTTGAGTAATTCAAGAAAAACAGTTTCCGCTGGAGTAACGTTACCCCAGCGGCAATTTTTTTTTTCTAATGGGAATATTGAAATAATTTTTATCTACATAATCAGTTGTGATGACGGAGTAAATGTTGCGACTTAATTTGAATTTGTATCGTTAATGGTTCCGAAGATATTCAAAAATTTCAAAATGACGCATTTTTGATGTTTGCGTTTTTCGCTGAATTTCGGAAATGGTTAAGCGCACTATCATAATTTTTTGTACATGACTTCTTATGTCTTATTCCTAATTAGTTGTGAAATAAAAAATTAAAAATAATTTATCGTTTAGGAGTTATGTAAGCAAATAGAAAAACCCTCTAATACGTCCTAGCACTTCGAATAAGAGGTCTAGAGACTTGTTTGAAACGTTATTTTGTAGCTTGCAACTGCCTTCAGATATTTGTGAAGTTTCATTAGTATCCTATTAGTAATTAATAAATTATAATGAAATTTAGCTCGGTTTGGGCCTCGACGCGCAGACCGTTATTTAACCCCCTATTAATGGACTTTTTTGTGGGATTTTTTAACCGAATAATACGTAAATAATTAGTTATATAGTTCAATTTTATACTTGTGAAATTTCAGCATCGTACAATCAATAATTAAGGAGATAATCAAAAAATACTCATTTTAAGTTATTTATCGTGGTAACCCGACCGAGTTTAGATGGTCACAGAAAAGCGGCCGTTTAGTACATTATGCTAACATTCTAAAACACGTAGTATAATAGTCTTTCAAGTTCGGTACAGACGCGTACATTATCTTTTGAGTAGGTACCTATTGATTTAATTAAATTTTTTTTTGGAGTTTCACATGAACATTTTATATATTACTAGGGACCCGCCCCGGCTTCGCACGGGTGCAATGCTAATACTTGAACCTTCCTCTTGAATCACTCTATCTATTAAAAAAAAACGCATCAAAATCCGTTGCGTAGTTTTAAAGATTTAAGCATACAAAGGGACATAGGGACATAGGGATATAGGGACAGAGAAAGCGACTTTGTTTTATACTATGTAGTGATAGTGATAGTGATGCCATTATCCTAGCAGTCTGCTATACTTAAATCGAGCTAAATCTTCGTACCTATTAACAGTTATTATTAATGTGTAGTGCTTCTTAACTTTTCTTCTTTTTCTGTGGGTTACTTGTTCCACCAAGAAGGACATTAGTTGGTAAACAAGGTAGGCTATAATGTATATATATACAATATTATTATTATTGTTTATAATTGTATATTACACTTATACATTCGCATCATGAAAATAATATAATAATCTAATCTCACGCCTTTTTTTTATCCCCGAGGGGGTAGGCAGAGGTATTCCATTACTGGATATACCCACATTTCACGAGATATATTAGAGACCCCTAAACGTGATAGGTGGTGAGAGCCCATCGCCGGACCGGGTCTGTTTACACATGTCTCAGAAATTCTGAACGGATTTTGATGAAATTTGGTATGGAGATAACTAAGTAGGTACCCGGGTCAACGTCTAGATTACTTTTTAGTTCTGAAAAATATCTAATTTCCACGGGAAAATATAAAAACTGGTTACAAAAGACAAATACGTACTATTCACCTCGAAACATGAAATATGGTATGTAGGTGTCTTAGTGGCAACCGCTATGAAGGGTTTTTTTTTAATTCTCACGGGAACCGGAAAAACAGGATCCGCGCGCGCAACCCGTTGTTTGAAATATCGTATGTATAGGTGTCTTATGTCGTAGGCAACCACTATAAAGGGAATTTCAGAACTTGCCACAGGAATAGGAATAAACTGGATCCACGGCACCCGCTGTTTAAAATATCATGGTCTTATATGTCTTAGGAAACCACTATGAAGGAATTATAGGAAATTCCCACGGGAACGGGAATAAACTGGATCCACATCTCCCACTATTTAAAATATTATGGTCTTATATGTCTTAGGAAACCACTATGTAGGAATTATAGGAAATTCCCACGGGAATCAGAATAAACTGGATCCACGGCACCCGCTGTTTAAAATATCATGGTCTTACATGCCTTAGGAAACCACTATGAAGGAATTATAGGAAATTCCCACGGGAACGAGAATAAACTGGATCCACTGCACCCACTGTTCAAAATATCATGGTCTTATATGTCTTAGGAAACCACTATGAAGGAAATATAGGAAATTCCCACGGGAATGGGAATAAACTGGATCCGGGCAGGAAAAGCCGCTGGACACCCGCTATGTAGTAAAATTTTACACGCGAGATTTAAAAAATCTTTCACCAATTGAAAGCTTACTTTTCTGGGAGTATTATATTATAGATTAGAATTTTCCCACGGGAACGGAAATGAAACCGTTAACTCGTCGAACCACTGAAAGATCAGGATGAGGCTGTGATCGATCGGCAAAGGCAACCTCTCGACTCGACGATGACAAGTCAACATTTAATTCTATTTCATCAAACATTCTTTTTCGAAATTTATATAGGTAGGTATGGCAGAGACAAAACATCGTTTTTGAAAATTAGTACATAACTTAACAAAAGCAATGAAAAACAACAATATTTTTTTCATACCATCTATTCGAAAAGTGACGTTTTGGTCCTCAATAACAGGGATCAAAGTAAGTCTTTTCCGATAGGATCTTAATAAGTGCGAATAAAAGTGTTTTGAATTTGGAATCAAAAATATCCCGCAACATTCTTAACCAAAGAGATTAACAAAATAAGTTTGCATCTAAGGTTGGCGCCACTTTAGCTTAAGTACTTTATCAAAACATTAGTTCCATTTTTCGCCGCATTAGGTTGACAAGCATAGAGTAACTTATATGCTGACAAGGCTGAATGGGGTTCGATGGTTGTGCCACACTGTCAGAAAAATTGCTGTGGCAATGCGCGCGCTTTCCAATTCCGACATCGAATTGTTTGTGTATTTTATATTTTAAAATGTATTCAAGTAGCAGTGACTGCAGTGATAGTTAAACACCGGAAAACTCACTACGTTCGGGATTCTATCCTAGAATCATTCACTATATTCGTGATTTAAAAAAACGCCCTCGCCGTAAAAATATAGTTTTGCTCCCTCATGACACAAACTACTATTCCCACGTTGAAGTGTTATTTGTTTTATTTTTTCAATTAACAGCTTTTTATTTGCAAGCCATAAAAATATAATTATATAATCAATACTTTTTCAATAAATAAAATCAAGTTTCATTGCGATGGAACATTAAAGAACATTAAGCAAAATTACACCTTCAATATGTTTCTTTTTGCAATCATAATGTAACACGCTTTTATTTATTAAAAAAGTGTTGATTATATTATAATGATATTTTTCTGTATTTTAAACCTGATATTAAATTATTATTTTGTAATTTTTAGTTCTTTTTATATTAACAAGAACATAATAAAAGCTTGTTTTTAAAAAACTATATATTTTATAATTCTGAATAGTGATGCTATTTAATGTTATTATTGATAGCGGGTGTCCAACGGCGTTGCCCGCGCGAATCCAGTTTATTCCCGTTCCCGGGAGAATTTCAAAAATTGATAATAATACCTAAATTGATAACTATCTATACTAACGCAATAATTTAGTCCAGTAATAATTATCTGATTTAGTTTTTGAAGTTGATTTATATTTATGTTGTATAAAAAGATGCTCGCAGAATAAATATACCTAAGTTCAATGACTTTTTATTTTTCGTATTTTTTATTAAAAGGTTTTATAGAAACCTGTCAATACCTGTCAATAAGTTTTTTTAACACTTGTGTACGCAATTGTAAAAAACCTTATAAAACTATCCTATATATTTAAAAAGGTTAGCATAATGTACTAAACGGCCGCTTTTCTGTGACCATCTAAACTCGGTCGGGTTACCACGATAAATAACTTAAAATGAGTATTTTTTGATTATCTCCTTAATTATTGATTGTACGATGCTGAAATTTCACAAGTATAAAATTGAACTATATAACTAATTATTTACGTATTATTCGGTTAAAAAATCCCACAAAAAAGTCCATTAATAGGGGGTTAAATAACGGTCTGCGCGTCGAGGCCCAAACCGAGCTAAATTTCATTATAATTTATTAATTACTAATAGGATACTAATGAAACTTCACAAATATCTGAAGGCAGTTGCAAGCTACAAAATAACGTTTCAAACAAGTCTCTAGACCTCTTATTCGAAGTGCTAGGACGTATTAGAGGGTTTTTCTATTTGCTTACATAACTCCTAAACGATAAATTATTTTTAATTTTTTATTTCACAACTAATTAGGAATAAGACATAAGAAGTCATGTACAAAAAATTATGATAGTGCGCTTAACCATTTCCGAAATTCAGCGAAAAACGCAAACATCAAAAATGCGTCATTTTGAAATTTTTGAATATCTTCGGAACCATTAACGATACAAATTCAAATTAAGTCGCAACATTTACTCCGTCATCACAACTGATTATGTAGATAAAAATTATTTCAATATTCCCATTAGAAAAAAAAAAATTGCCGCTGGGGTAACGTTACTCCAGCGGAAACTGTTTTTCTTGAATTACTCAAAAACTTTAAGCAATACAAATTTTTAAATCTGCACAACATTTACAGAAGCCGGAGAACTAATTATCTGTATCCCTCAAATGCCGATATTCGACAAATTTCCGCTGGAGTAACGCACTCGATTGATTGACAGACAGCATAGTTTCGACTTAAATATTTGAATAGTAAAGAAATTTAGAGGTGCCCTAGGAGGTTTTTTAAATTTCCTCGGCAACGGGAAGAAACAGGTTCTGCGCAAGCAACGCCGCTGGGCACGCGCTAGTAAAACCATAAGGGACTCTTGTCCGACTATCCGACAGCGTCAAATGACTTCATTAACATTTGATGTTCAATTTGACGTTTGTGTTTTGAATTGGGAACCAAGATGGCGTCGTCCCAATTAAAATTTTTCCTTTATGATTGTCTGTCAGTGTTAGATATCCCGTAATAAACTATTTCTTATAAAAAATACAGTAATTCTTGGCACCCAATTAAAAGTGGATCACTATCGAAAATTCCAATTCATATCCACCCTAACCAGTACAGTTCCGTAAGACTCAGCACTGTACATAACGCTTTGGGGGGATCAGGTCAGGGCACGCCGTCTTCCGGCACGACGGGCGCCCCCCACTCGCCCAGCAACGCCAACAGCACGCTCAGCCGGCCCATGGCGTCGACGGGGGGCACGCGATACGAGGACCGCACTATACGCCGACACCGAGAGGTGAGATTAACTAGATGAACCACAGCTATGGAGGGTACAGTAAAAGGAGAACGATCTTAATGAGGGACTTAATAATAGTTAATTTAATATTTTTGGATGATTTTTGGTTATTAGAGTAGTTAAAACAGTCCAGTTAAAACCTCAACTATTTACTATTATTCATGTGTTCTATTTAGTCTACACTACTTATTTATTTATAGGGTACACCAACAGCAATATATATATATATTTTCATCTCTCAACTTTCGGCCCGCTGCACTAAACAAAGTTGCCGCTTTCCGCCTCCGTCGAGCAGAAAAAAATTATGCACACCTAGGGAAGTGTATAAGAAAGCCTCAGATCACATGTTAGTAGACCTCGGCTTTTGCCTCTGTCGACAATTACATGTGATCTGAAACATTTCTTATTTAACTTCCGTTGGTATTGTAACTAAACCTAAGGCCTTACTTATAATATGGATACATTTCTCTACACGAAGGAACCGTAATTCCAACGTATTAAAATTCATACACTGCAACACAAGCTGAACATCATATAATGCTAAGCTAGTATTGCACAGCTCAAAGCAAGAATCTCATTCACAAGATATCGTTTCAATATTTTGTTAACACGTTCTCTCGCACGGAATTAGAGAAAATCCACTTTTATGTCAAATCGCTGCTAATCTTATAGCAAGCGAGTATTGTTACACGTAAAGACGAATACGAATACAATCGCCAAACGTCCTACGCATAATTTTAAACGACCTCAAAATTTAGCTTTCATGATGATCTCCAAAGTATTAACTCAGGAGGCATCGCTAAATAGGTCGACACCGTCACAAATAACTTCTGCAATTTTGGCCATGTTGTTTATTTATTTGATCGTCTAGTAGTGTAGGACACTACTTTGTGAATAGTAATCCAGACCCTTTTTGAGGATCATGATTTACCGTTTGCCATCAAAAGAAATCTTAACTTGATTCAACTATACTGTTAGTTTCCTATCGCATATTTATAAAATTGTCTTTCGCTCGCTTTTAATCTTTAATAGCGCTGCCCACTTCAGCGCCATTCATGCCTAAGGCAATATTTCATGAAGGACACTTCATATTCCCCACCCCTATTATCTCTTATCTGATGACAGACTCGAGATAAAATCGTCTTCCCCACATTCTCACCTCCTTTCAAGAAAAGAAATAAAAATGTGTTTGGTGGGAAGAGTTCCACCTCGCCCCTTACGGTGATCGCCAACCCGCAACATTCCACAGCTGCGATTGCGACCCCCCCGAACGTCCCGGTTTTGCCGGACATCCGGTCTTTTATCCCGCCGAAGCAGGATCGTTGCGGCCGAAGCCGATTGTTGCGGCCGGAGCCGATTGTTGCAGCCGAAACTGATTGTTGCGGCCGAAGCCGATTGTTGCGGCCGAAGCCGATGTTTGCCCCGAAGGGACCGTTGCGACCGAAGTCGATTGATGCGGCCGAAGCCCAGTTTTGCCCCAAAGGGACCGTTGCGACCGAAGTCGATTGGTGCGGCCGGAGCCGTATTTTGCCCCGAAGGGACCGTTGCGACCGAAGTCGTTTGTGGTGCCGAGTTTTGCCCCGAAGGCGAGTTACGGCAGTCATTAAGACCTCAGGATCATTTGCAGTAAGCCCCGAAAGGCATTCTCGAACATATTGATAATAAAAGTTACGCCCGGAGGCGCTTGGTGGTGAGATAGTCTTTAAGACCTCAGGATCATTTACAGTAAGCCCCAAAAGGCAATAAGTCCAATAGGACAACTCGTTCATAGGTCTCAATGCTCGTCGTAACCCGACCTCGGTCCCTACGAGCCATCGATTCTCGTTCAGCCATCAGAAGCGCTGTCACACCCTGAATGAGCTTATAATGGTAAAACCATTAGTTTATATTGATACGCGTCGCGCGCGCACTCATATGATAGTATGAAGTAACCAATGTACGTTCTGCAAATACATGGTTACCATAAGATATATGAGGCATTCCTCATTTTCTCGTTCATTCGTGGTATCACTTTTATTATAATATCAAGCTCAACAGAAGCATGACAGACATCCCCGTCAAGTCAATCAAGATTCTAGACCCCTTTACCATGCCAATACGAATACCGACATGACTCCAGTTCCAGACTCCGAAGAGCCTTACTCCCGAAGATTTGGTCGAGTGTTCGCGTACTAGACCAACAACACTCCTCGAAGATAACTTGTGTTAATGCCCAATTCGCACCGCATAGGTCCACGACCAAGCAAGATGTTGCTTTTCACATTTCAATGAGAGACGTTATCAACCTCCATCAATTAGTGTTAGTCGACACCATCGTCTCCGTTACTTAGCACCAAAAAGCTCAGAAGTAGTCCCAGGGTGTTTACTATGAACCACAAGACAGCGCTAAGAGGTGCGTCGTCAGTCATTCTGCTACTACCTCCAATGTGTAATATTTAAAAGCGATCGTTACATCAGACGAAGCTTATGGAACATGTCCAAAAACTAAGTCCATATAAGATCACCGTGCCGTACCGTTAGGCAGTGCTGAGGCCCGGACTTTTTACCTTTACGCACTATACCGCCAAACAGTGTTGAACAAGACAATTGTGAGTCGAAGCGTAAGCCCCAACATCACAAGCAAGTCATAATGCAAGTTAAAGAACGGAGGTGTCGCCACCGCCAAGCTAGCATTGGTATGTGCCGACATAAACACCGACCGCGGTGCGGTGAAACGTACTGACACAACCGCTGCACTACTCGGACAGTACCACACCCCGTCAATAACTCAAACACTACAACCCCTGCCTCGTCCCGACATTTGCGTTCGAGCGGACGGCGTTAGCCGCCCTAAGATGGGAGGGAAACCCAGGTGTAACATAGGTCAAACTCTCTTATTTATAGGTTCGTTTAGAATATTGCATAAAACTACCATATTCCATTAATCAGACAGGGTACCCATACCTGCCTTGTCCTCTTAACTTCTGTTATTAACGAACCTTCAAGCTAATAACGCCATATGAGAGTTTTACATTTTTATTTTATTTATTTATTTATATGTCATATTGCTCAACAGGATCGACCCATGTATCATACATCCTAGGTCCAACCTTTGGTTGAGGTGGCAGCCTCGCCCCGCGACCGCGCACCCTCCCTCACCATATATGCCAGAACCCCCTCTTCGTGTCCCGCGCCGGAAAAACCCGACCATCTCCGATTTGGATGAAACCTTTTGTATATCGTAGGGTCCGTGAATAGCATTACAATGATATACTTTTTATCTCTCTAGCTCCAATAGTTCCGGAGTTATAACCGAAAAATGGTTTATCTTAATACAAGAACTATTCCCCTATATTTTCCATACTAAACAAGTCGGTTTTTCCTGAACCCTACTTAAACCAATTTCTAACTACTTTTATGAAACTTTTATGCTATTTTAACATCTCTTCGATCATACCAAGCCCTATTTTACTGAATTATCATAATTTTTCGTATTTTCCTAAGTTTTAATATTTTTCTATTTCTGACTATATTTACATGTGTTTACATGTTTACAGCCCCACCAAGCTGTTTTATGTTCTTTTAGTATTCTATATATGATATTAGGGTTGAGGAGTTACAGTATGTAATATACTATTACATTGTTACAATAGTAGTAGTATACATATTTAACAAAGAGAAATAAAAACACAAATTAATGAAATAAAATACAATTTGAAAACAAAATATGGGATTTATGTTAAAAATAAACCATTAAAACACTAATATTATAAAAAGGAAAGGTTTGTATGTTTGTAACGAATAAACCAAAAAACTACTGGACCGATTTTAAAAATTATTTCACTAATGGAAAGGTACAATATTCCTAAATAGCATAGGCTATATTTTATTCCCGTATCCCCACGGGAACGGGAACTACGCGGGTAAAACCGCGCGGAACAGCTAGTCCGAAATAATCTGGTAAATAAATTCTACTCTGATGACTTGGCGCTTTCTTTGAAATTTATCCTATTGCTATGGTGACACCACCATAACGCAGTTTGATGGACACTTTTTACAACAAAGATCGTTCTTTTTCTTTCTTTTACTGTACCCTCCGTAGCCACGCCACAAGTCTGCCAGCAGCTGAGACAGTGTCACTGCGACCAATCCCATTCAAGTTTGCCGCTGTCAGGATGACGTATATTATGGACTTCGACCTAGAAAGTTTTGAACTTCCGATTGATTTTACACCCTTAAGTATTCAAGGTAGGCGTTTTCGTTTTTTAGGCTTAATCGGAAGGTGTCGTTAATACATCTGTCTCCTACTCTGCCTCCGACTCCGAATCCTATTGAAAATCTCATTAACATCCTAGTATGAAGGAAGATACAGTCAAGTTCGGGTCGACTTATACGATCTATCAAATTGAAAGAATGAAAAGTGTACTTCCCGCAGTTCAACTAAAGATCAAAACGAAATTAATAAATCTTGAGGTTGGTTGGAACTCGACTGTACCTGCTGCCTCAGTTAGGAGGTGATAAGTGTTCGAGGCGATGTAAAACGCAAACTTAAAGTATAGAGGCATTATCTTCATCATTATTGGCTGTTGGATCGCTTGACGCCTTCAAATCGCTGCGCTCTCGGTCTCATTGGCTTGTGCATCGCATAAAGGTTGTATCATACACCCGGTGGAATGCTGCATCACCATAATGTTGTAAACACTAGTACTAAAATATATAACAAGTAAAAAAATCACTGAACACACCAAAATTGTATGACACTTTTTACAATTGAACTACTGAAACATTTGTGTATACTATGTAAAAAATACAGCCAATATCTTAGTATATATATATTTTAAATTATATAAATACAAGAAAGTTGTTTCTTCAAAGACATAACCTCAAAATATCTGTTGACAGAACGATGACCCGGATGTGAATAATTACCAAGACGGGTTAGGCATGGGCAACCCGAACGGACGGCCTATGAACCTTCAGGGCGTGCAAGCTCAGATGCCCATGCCGCCCAGCAGTCGTTAACAGCGCCGCCATCACGTCGGACTGACTCGGTGTTGCCATCTGAAAAAACATTTTACGTTGAGTAGTTTTCATCGGATTTTGTTTATGGTAGGTTTTGGTAGCGTAGCACGGAATTGTAGATTGGTTGTTTAGCGGTGTTTGGTGAAACCCTGGATTTGTTTGTCAAGTTTTAGGATTACTTTCCACGACTTAGAAGGTTACAGCTATCGTACATTGTCTATAATTTATTAGACGTATCGCAAAACCTGTCAAACAATGTAAAGGCGTTTCATAGGAATTGAGTTATGGGTCAATGGAATTATGTATAAATTACAATAGCTCTGTGCTACAGGATTTCCGGTGTAATCCATGACATTTTAGTGACAAATTATCAGAGTTATATTGTTTAAAATAAAAATTGCAGGGAACATTTTGCATTTGATTTGCTAGGCTTGAACCAAAAACTAAAAAAGCATTTAAGTACATTTACTTTATATTTGGTACATTCAGACCTGTTATATCAATTGTCACGATTTAATTACATTATCAAACAGTTTGATTTGAATTAAAAAATATATATTTTTTGTTTCGCTGCCAGTAACACTGAAAAAGAATTTATTTTCAACTAGTTCTTGTCGAACTCTTTTTCGCCTTACAACCTCGGTTACCTCATTTTTACTTCCGAACGTTGATATCCAAAGAATGACGGTTATTTAGATGTTCAGTGACACCAGAGCTACTAAATGCTTCCTTCTATACATGCTGCTAACGTTTGATGTGATTTTTTACGATATTAAGTATTTATTATTGAATGGAGTACAAACTGCAGAGTCGTGACATGTCTTTTTTGGCGAACAAAGTGTACAATCGAATGGAATTTAGAAAAGTTAAGTAGTTGGATAAAAGGTGGCTATAAATGATATAACTCCCGTATAAAACTAAACTTTCAAACAATTGCCATATTCCTAAATACGTAGCACGCGTCTCCGTTGGTTGGATGTGATACTTGTGTTTCGGATAAATTTACTTGTAGACGACTGAGATGTTCGGATATATCCGCCATACCCTATTTAGTAATCGTGTGAAATAAAAACATTTTTTCTAATTTCCGGACGATTGTTCCTTTGTTTGCACAGAAACGTCGATTATTACAAAAGAATGTGTAATTTAAATTAATTATGATAAGAAAGCGAATATTGGCCATTTCAAATCTTCATTTATTACAATTGTTTTGGCCTAAAAATAGTATGACATCGTTTTTGTGTACATGATTTTCGGATAATTTTTGAGAGTGACCACGTCAATTCCCCATGTATATAGTCGTGCCATTTTGTGTATTGGGGGCTCATTTAGGCGTATGTATTCAAATTTTCTATTAAACGGTCGAGGTTCACACTATAGGCTTTAATACATTTTGCTATTAATTTTCTCGTCAATGTCACTTGGACAAACTATCATCATTGGTGTATCGCGTACGATATTGACAGGCTATAATTGTGGATTGGTCACTATTGCCACGTTCAGTTTAGCGACCAATTGGTTATCAAGGTGAGTTGGCCAAGCGGACTTAACTTAACTTCCGTGGCTCGCGGCCGATCGCAGTTGCACGCGATCGATCGAGTGCGACTGACGCGCGCGGCTGATGCGACAAGTCAATATATGAAAATGACAGACGTCGGCCGCGACCCACGGAAGTCTACCTTAAAATGTCACCGCGTCTTTAAGGCATTTCATGCCAAAAGATTTCTTTTTCAAAGATAATAGTGACAGTTATGGCAAGAAAATTACTAACAAAATGTTCATCATAACATAATATCTCTGAATATAACCATTATACTGCTAAAAGTCAGCAAATCGACTAAATTTAAGTAACAATTGAGATAAATATTTCATATATTCAGGATTTGAATATAATTGTTATTTATTTGTGACGGTTAACTCCTTAGTAAAAGCCCTGACCTAACAAGTATGCTTACGTCATCAGAACTAATTTGGGGCTGAATAGTTTTTACTACTATATTATATAGAATTTTGTAATATTTTGTATTCATTCCACACCCTCTATGGATATTGTAATATAGATGTCTATTGTCCTCTATACTTAAGGAATATCCGTCTTGTATTTAGATTAAGATGCGTTAACGTGCGTTCGCTGCTTCGGTTTTTATAGACCGTTTATTTATTTGATTCTGGGTAGTATTGTGGTGATAGTCTCTATTGAAACTCACTCCAAATTCCATTGAAAACAGCTTGATAACAAACAAAACAAAATATAAGATGTAATTTGACAGTGTGTTGGTAATTATTTTAATAATATTTGATTTACCATTATTAAATCATTTGCTTATTTATTACTAGCTACAACTTTATGAGCTGCCATAGCATGGCCGTCTATCGCTCGGAAGTCGAAAAAAAAATTTACGGTTTATGACAGATAAAGTCCCCGTCATGAGAAGTTATAGATTATGTAAACAAACATTCAGGGGCTTACAACATTTGGTATAGATAAAAAATACTATCTTTTTAATGTTTTATTTTTGAACATGGTACGTAAAATAAATTTTAAAAAATCTCACGCCTTGTATGCCCGAGGGGGTAGGCAGAGGTATTCCATTTCTGGATATACCCACTTTTCACGAGATGTTCTTTGGACCCCTAAACGTGGTAGGTGTTGAGCCCATCGCCTGACCGGCTCTGTTACACGTGCCTCAGAATAAATTCTATGTTATGGTACAACTTCAAAATGGCGGACCGAATGTTTATAATCCAGGAATCAGACGCGTACCTGTACCACAAAACAAACGACAGCGTTTTACTTCGCTAAAATATAATCAGACAGACTAAATAAAATTGATTGTTAGTTTCGTATGACCTGTATAGTAATTTAGGTTGATTGGATTTGTGAAATTTCAAAATTCAAAATTTCAAAATCGTTTATTTTCTATTGGTATTAAAATATACACTTAGAAACGTCAATATTTTATAATAACAAGGCACTCTAAACTCGTCCATGAAGATTGGCTAAATGCAAACAGCACTGAACTCATAATTGTCACTACGTAGATCAGTAGACGTTCGTCGACGTACTTCACTATCACTACATAGTATAAAACAAAGTCGCTTTCTCTGTCCCTATATCCCTATGTATGCTTAAATCTTTAAAACTACGCAACGGATTTTGATGCGGTTTTTTTTAATAGATAGAGTGATTCAAGAGGAAGGTTTTAGTATAAGCATTGCACCCGTGCGAAGCCGGGGCGGGTCGCTAGTAATTTATAAACTTCTCGTGACGGGGAGTTTAGTTGAGAAAGCTGTGATTTCCAAGTGAGTTTCAATAGTACTCCGTATTATTATTAAGTTAGTGGTCGCATTATGTAGTAGTTGATTTGACCCACAGTTGAGTGTTAGATGATCTCGCGACAAAATGAGAAAAGAAGCAACATGTTTCTTTGAATCCGTTTCCCTCCGTCTTAGGTTCATATTTCTAAGCACAGATTAATTCTTAATTGTATATTGATAAAAAAAATGTGCGGAAGCAGGCAGCCATATAATATAGATAGTAAATGAAAGTAACAAAAGAATTGTTATAACGCAGGCAGTTAAAACGAGTTTATTTCAGCGTTAAAAGGAATTTTACGTATAATAATTTATCATACAGTATTGTTTATCAAAAATGTAGTCTGAAATTTCTGTGCTTAGTTTTGTTTTTTATTTGTAATCATAAGGTTAATTTTATAGTGTAACTATTTATTTTGATATTATCAAATTATTAAGGTCATTTTAATTAAACATAGGTGATATGGTAACTATAAGGGTTTTGTGAGAACATTTTTCGGATATATTTTATGCACAATACTGCATTTGGCGTTTGCCGGCGACATGACTGAGTAACCTGGTACAAACTACCCTCATCCAGTGCATTATAATGTTTTAAGTGACAGTGTATGTAAGTTTTGTATGATATTTTTTATTGTAATCGATGTAAGTGAATGTACAACTTTTTTTTTCATAACAATAATGCTTGCCAGGGCAATATCGCTTCTATGAAGTGATTCTTTTAAATGTATTTTTCCTCAGAATGTTTCGTCGTGAAGTTTTAGTTCTTACGTAGATTAAGAGATTTTATTTAATCAATCATTCTTTTTATTTATCGTAACCTTAGATGAGAATATTAGACAATTGTAGGCATTATTAGCTATGTTTTGAAATTTATATAACTTTTATTAATACTGTACTGAATATACATATAAATTTTATATAAATCAACCCTTATGTAGGCCTGTTGTATAGACTTGTGTATTAAAGTATTTCTTTTATTTGCAACTACCTAATAAATAAAAAATATACTTTCGTCATTCTTAACTTCCACGAAAGATCTCCTATGAAAATATTGTATAAGTCTAGTAGTGTCACCCTAACATGAGATCTTAGCGTTACACCACAATTTAAAAAGTATGATTATATTATCTATGGTCAACCATAGATTATAGAGTTGTTGGAACAGTAATACTCGATTATTTATATTTTATTTAAAATTTTATAAGATTATTTAAAGGCAGTCTTCGTTGCGGCGGTGGTAGTGATACATAGTTTCCCTTTCATGTTGTAGGTAGATATATTTTCTCTAATAAGAATGGAGAAATTTTATTATATTATACACTTCACAGAGAATTAAATGAATGATTATTTTATTTCTTTTGTTTTCTTTTATTTTGGTTCCTTTGGTTTCCTTTTTTAAAATCACAACACAAGGGTACAACATACACCAATTACGTATACATATTATACTGTCGGTTAATATGAGATAGTGGAGGCCTATTCAAGCATTTACACTCGTTATTATTCGCGGAAATAGAAAACAAGTAAGCGGTTAAGCAAAAATAAAGGATTTGTGCTCATATGGAACAAAAATAAGACTCGAGAATGGAATTAAGGTTTTGGATTGATTTTTATTAGTTAGCGACAAGATGTAATGTACAATAGACACCCAAGCCCAATTATTCCAAACGCGCCGCTACAAAAGAGTAGCTTACACCAGTTTAACATTAAATCTTATCTTATCAAGTTATCATTTAACATAAAAAATTAGCTTTGGCATAAAGTTAGCTCTATTCTTTTCCACCGCTTTGGAAAGGAAAGGGACAGAAATAAGCGCCATATTTATTAATTAATGTCACAAATGTCAAAATAACAAAGTTGAACCTTATGAACGCAATTCACTGAGAGGTAGCTCTGAGCTCTACCGATATAAGCCACTCACATAGCATCGCGTTTGGAAGAACAGCCATAATAGAGTAGATTACGCCATGCCTTCCATACTTTTGTTGATTAGTTTAACGAAGTAGACCACAATGTTATCTAGTAAGGTTATTTTAGGTATTTTTTACCGAGTAACGATTATTGGGTACTAGACAATGTAGCGGTTAATAATTTAGTATAATTATTATTAATTACAGAAGGGGGATGTAAGATGTTTTTTTATCTGTTGTACCATTACTAACGAAAAAATGAGGTAGTTGGGAATTATGAAACGAAATTTCGATATCTATGAAACTATTTAAGGACTCATTTACTTGGACTACTGAGAATTGGCTACTAATTTCTACTGAGGTAAATAGATACTCGGACATCGATTAGGTACGACGAATATTAGTTGTATCGCCTAAAGATTCGATAGTTCTTTCTGTCTAAAATGTTTGGATATGAGATGTATTTGAGCTAAATTTTAGAAATAATCTGTAAATTTAAAATCTAGAATTTATGTCTTTACGTCAAAACTTAGAGCGGGTATGTAATGTATGTATATCAAGGCTTTAAGGAAATGTGTTGTTCGTTTTGCAACTATAAAAATGTTTTATTTCATTTCTAGTAAATAAGTTTGTTGGTAATGTAAAAAACACAACCTCGCCAACACATGACCTGAAAGCAGCCAATTCAAAACAGTCCAAGTATGCCAACCAACATTGTTAATCGAAGTCTCCCATGTGTATGAATGCTCACATTTTATATTTATCAGTAGTGTCCTTAATATTAAAAAAATAATCAGTTATTGAATTTATAGATGTAATAGACATTGATAAAACGTTGTATTGAATATTGTAAGATGCATTCTAGGGCATGCACGGATTTTATCGGAGATATAATTCTTTTTTACTTGTATGGTCACGGTTGTTATGGTGGTCGAGTGACGGTGTTATGGTATGCCACGGCAGTATTATTCAGTAATCTCATGTACCGACGTTGCTAATACACTTAACTACATAATATGGTCGTTTTATTTGCAAATACTAACTTAGTACCTTTAATATGTGCCCAAGGAGACAATTCTCACACATTCGACATACCTAATCGAGTTTGCTACTAAAATAATGACTAAGACTTTGTCTTAGTCATTATTAAAAGTCGAATCAATTTGAGCTGCTTCAGAATACAATATTCGAAAAAAAATACTTCGATCTTCAAGATTTTATAGTAGAGATAGCTAACATGACAACTCGATTTCGCGACAATTGCTTTCCAGTGCTTTCCCCTTTAGGTTTTCTGTGATAATATTGGAAAATTTCTTTTGTTTACACCAGCATGATGTGTGACCTATGTCTTCGTTAGGTACTTAGGTAGATACAGGAAAAGCATTTGTGAACTAACTAATAAACCCGGGAACCCTTGCGCGGATCCGACTCGCACTTAACCGGTTTTTATTTTTAAATCGCCAGTGCCTCACTGACGTAGGTATTGCGCCAGAATCATAAAGTACTTTTAATGCCTCGACTCGATTACTGAACCTATATTTGATGGCCCTTTAAAACTAATGGGATGTCACTGACGTCAGTTACCCAAGCATTCAATATCCGGTGCGAGATTAGAAGTTACCTTGGATCCTATTTTCTTCTTTGTTTCATGAAATAACAAAGGATGTAAATGAAGGCAAAAGATTAAATCTAAAGATAATTGCCTTATTAATATCTAGGCAGGTAGGTAGGAATTGACTTTCCATACAAGAGGGTTCTTTTTAATTGTTCCGTACAAAAATAAAAAAGAGGATTCATAAGATACCGCGCTCTCTCACAGCTTGTTGAAATTTGGAATTGTTGTCAAACTTTATTGCAAATGAAAAATTTAATAAATATGTAATTATATTTACCTATTTTCATACAGAAGGGGCTACATTACCTAAATACACGGTTAAAAGTGAGTAGGTACTTCCAGATACTTAATACCTACACCAATCCCCTTGGTGACACGGTTTGAGCATATATTTATACCTTTTAGAGGGTTTAACTTTAGATAACACCTGTGGCTACGTCACCTGACAAGTTTTGTATTAAATAAAAATAATAATTAGGTAGGTACCTACTTTGCCTGCCATTTGTAACTAGAGGTACGATACAGTACCTCGGTACTTGTCAACTAAATTGGGCCTTTATGCCATAATAATACAGCTATATTGAGCTTTGGCAATTTAATAGCTCATGCCAAAGTTTCCGTGTCAAAATGTCGACGTGTAGCTATATGCAGTGCCGTAACTAGCCTTTTATGCGCCCCGTAAGAGCTTCTATAACTGCGCCCTTGAAAAATGTTGTAATCTTCAGCGTCGTAGCTGGGGCTGGCCAGACGGGTGGCTGCTAGGGGCGCAGTTTGTCTACCCACAGCCTGCGGGCTACTGGGGCACAAGCACACAAAATTAAAGGTAAGTCTATAAAAAGAAAACTTAGATTTTCTTAATATAGCGATACACAAGATTCTCTTCTAAAAAAATATGTTTAGGGGGCGCAAAATCGCGCAACTCCTGCAAGGGGCGCTTATGACCCTAGCTACAAAGCTGGTGATCTTACAACAACAGGACAACAAAATGGATAGAAAATTTTAAAAAAGTAGTTGACATTATCGAAATTAAATTGCGAATAGTCATTCATTAAAAAGAGTATTCCAAACAACCTCTAAACATGTATTTTAATATTCACTTTACAATTACAGAAAATAATAGAACAATCAAAAAGTGAAGCAATTGAGTACCTACTAGAAATTATGTCGTAAAAGCTTGCTATATCTGTAGGTACCTACCTACAGTTTCTATAGTAAATTTTCGTTTAGACAGTTTTTTTTTTTTTTTTAATAAATAAATTGTGGGATACAATTCACACGGTTATTTAGTCCCAAACTAGGCAGAGCCTGTGCTATGGGTACTAAACAACTGATAAACATACTTAAATAAATATTAAACGACCAGACACGAAGCCAACAGACATGTTCATGCACACAAATGTTGGCCCCGAGCGGGCATCGAACCCGCGACCTCCGACTCAGAAGGCAGGGTCACTACCGACTGAGCCAACAGGCCCGTCGAAATTAAAAAGTAGTTAATTTGACTAGGCATAACACTACCCCAATATAGGTGTCTAATTATATCAGCTCTGGTGTGTACCTATGCCTAATAAGTAGGCATAGTATGCATCCTATACTAATTAGGTGCCTTGCATGCCTCAAAACTTGGTCCTGATCTGAGCGCCCTTAGAAGGTTTGCGTCCTGTGCCTGGGCACCGCTGACACCGCCCCTAGTTACGGCACTGCATGCATGTATATTTACGTTCATTAGAATGCAAAATTGGCAGGCCGCTAAACTGGCGATATTACATGCGCCGCCGCCATTACCGGCGGTGTAATTTTATAATCATGAGGTTTGTCTTGCGGTAAACTGTGGACCTACTTGTCGTTGCGACATCGACATGCTGTTACATGGGGCAGACCTCAGAAGTTACGACTTAGGCTGAAGCCAGTTGTAGGTAATGCGCCTGTTAGCTCTGCATTCTGATCAGAGGTCGCGGGTTCGTTTCTCGCTCGTGGCGAACATTTGTACCTACTTAAGAATATGTCTGTTCGCTTCGCATATGGGTGTTATATTTAAGTTTGTTTTTCAGTTTTTAGTACCCTTAACAGTTAGTACCATCCGTGCCGTTTACTACCATCAACCCGTAACAGCCCACTGCTGAGCTAAGGGTCTTTCTTCAAACATGAGGAAGTATGGGCTATAATCTTCCACGCGATTCCACCGCGGATTGCAAGACGGTGCTAAGCTAGTGGCCACTTAACTGTGACCTAGCTGCGGATGCACAACCGCGGCGGTGCCATGGCTTGGTCCGAAGCGGCGTGGAGGAACACTCCAAGGTTTTTAGTGGGTAGTGCAGCACTAGGCTGCAGAGCCCCACATAACCCCCGGACCCCCTGGCTAAAAAAAAAAGTGGCCACTTAACTGTAAGAATTTTTCAAGCAACCTGAGGGTATCTGACAAAAACCAAAGTCGAAAATAGTTCCTGTAATTACAAGAAACGTAAAAGTGCTTTATCTTATCCCATTGAATTTATAAGATTAGATTTCATGGTTTTCCTTGTGTTTAATTGACCACATTTGTTAGAGAGATTTGATCCTTATGATTGACCCTATCGATTGATGCCGTAAAAGTACAGGATGTTATTTTTCCCGATTTTACCCGGTTCGATTCCCTGGTGTGGCAAGAGAATTTTCGAAAATCTGTGAATGCAGTTTTGTTTATTTAAAAAATAAAGGAATGTTTCCGTTGAGTAAAATTGTCTATCTCCAGTATGTACAGTACTTTCCCTCCAGGTGGCGTTAAAAATTTCCACCCTGTTATAATATTATTGTAAGTGTATCAGAATATATACACTTTTTTTTAATGTGTACTTGTAATTTTAGCTTTTAAAGATTTTATTATATACATAAATACAATGTTATTGTTGTTACTGAATATATTTTATTGATTCATTGATATCAGGTGCTTATACGAACCACCAGGACTACGCTGCTATAAAGTGATGCCACTAAAATAAGTATAAGTATAATCTCACGCCTTTTTTTTTTATCCCCGAGGGGGTAGGCAGAGGTATTCCATTACTGGAAATATCCACATTTCACGAGATATATTGGACCCCTAAACGTGATAGGTGGTGAGCCTATAATGCCACTAAAATGTTAAGACAAAAAAATCTCCAAAACGTCTTCGCCTTTTTTAACCGACGAAAAGACGGAGGAGGTTCTCAAGTCGACACGTATAGTAGGTACCTACTTAAGTATATTAATATTTCCGTTATGTATGACCACGCATAAGTTTTTTATTCCATTAGACGAATCACAAACATTTGTCATCATCCAAACAACTGGTGCGTTTATTAAAAACTAGTTGTTTTTAAATCCCGTTCTAGTGGGAAAATTATAGACCATGTTACTCCCATAAAATTAAACTTACCATTGGTGAAAGAATATTTGAAATCGGTCCAGTGGTTTCGGAGCCTATATATTCATTACACACAAACATACAAAAACAAATCCTTCCTCTTAATAATATTAGTGTAGAATAGGCATATATTTATACAGGTCGTTCCCCGCACTAATCTATCGCGATCTACGGGCGGCGATTACGACCGTAATACAAGGCGCCTATTACAGATGTTAAAATTACACCTCACTTGCGACTAAGTACCGCAGTGGGGCTTTTAGGTGTCGACGATCAACGATACGACATAATTCGTAAGCGATAGTAACAATTACTGCTAATTTTAAATGTAATTGAAATGTTGTGTGTAATAACGTAGTAATAATAGCAGGTGATACATAGATAATGTTTTCTGTTTATTGGTTATGATTATAATCCTACTTACCTAATACTGTAAATGCGAAAGTGAGTTTGTTACGTTTTCACACCTAAACCACTGAATTAATTTTTGTAAACCTATTTGACTTATTACCATAACATATTTATTAAGTATTTGGTGTAGGTACCTACTTACAATAATGAGTATATCTATCTATTTATTAATATTGTCAATCGTTACTTAGAAAAATCAAATTAAAGCAACAACAATTTTCAACACAGATAATTATTGTATTTTATTCCGCAGAATTGATGCGTAAATTCTCATTTGTTATCTATACAATTATAATAAAACTCTAATTTCAGCGGTAGGGTAGATATTTATCTATGTAGATATCAAAGCATTTATTTGAAATTTATGTCTGTCTGTGCAAAAATCACGAAAAAACTAGTGGACGGATTTTGATGAAATTTGGTGTGGTGATAGCTGAGTAGCTGGGTCAACATCTACGGTACAACACAGGATAATATAAAAATGGTTAAAATGAGAAATATGTACTACTCCAAAACGATAACATAACACCTAGAAAGTTCGAATATGGTATGCAAATGTCTTATGCTATAGGCAACCGCTATCCATATCCGCTAGTAAAACTATACGACCTATCGGCTACGACACGATTCAAAGTCGTCAATTGTAAATACAGCGACGTGGGCGATTGAACGTTACACGAAATGAATTATGGATATTTTATGCGGCAAACCAGAGGTCTTAATTAACCCGCTAGACAACGCCGCTTTAGCCCACGATTTGCGACGCACATAAATATGATGAGTCGCATTACTTGCTATTAGGTGATTTTTTAATATTAATAACAGGAAACGATTCACTGCGTCTGGTTGTATCTGCTCCAACGCATTAATTTATACCTAATTCGAATTATAAACATGACTTTCATTTCAACATATGCCTCAGAATCAATACCTACTGGAACTTATGAGTTGCCTTATGATGTTATCCTTCACCGTTGAGCTAGTTGTATGTATGTCATTCATTGATACACATATTTTCGCAGTCTTTGATACAGATATCTTCACCAGGATTCGAATCAAATAACCAGAGGACACTGTTCTAGTATTTATGTAGCTACCTATTATGTCAAAGTTTTAAGAGTATTGCAGTCTCCTTTCATTTCAGGCTGCTTCAAGTAGGTAGATTGCTATTGCAACAAATGACAATAGCACACAAAATAATAATGTAACTTATCTATCTTATCATATAATATAAAATGATAAACTGACTGACTGATTGGTGATATATCAAAGCACAGCCTATAAACCGCTGGGTCTAATGACTTGAAATTTTGCACATAGAAACGATTTTGCAAAATTCAACCCCTAAGGGGGTGAAATAAATGTGCGCGTGCGAAGCCGCGGGTAAAAGCTAGTTAAACAATATTGGGATCGACGTGAGATCAAATTGCGATTGCGAACGAGTTGAATATATGACTGGCTTTATCCCTGTCCAAATTTCCCAGGAGATACCAATCTAATTACAGTTTTACCAGCCGAAGCCATAACTATTTTCTTGTTTCTTGCGAACACACGTCGTCTAATCAATACCTGTGTTATATCTCATCAGTCACAGCACAAGTTTGGTTTAAGTAGGTGCTATCGAGGAAACCCTGAGGCTAGACAATGTTTTACCGCGCCTAATGATGCTGATGCAGTGTAATAAATGTATGTCCAATCGTTTAACTAACGGAATTCTCTAAAATGTTACCAAAGAAAATGAAAGAAAGAAAGAAAGAAACTTGATTTATTCGGCATAGACAAAATAACAGAAATTACAGCACATAATATAAAACAATTTTATGCCGAAAGGGCCACATCTCAGCATAATGCCACAGCCTGGGCTGAGGCGCTGATTTTCAGCTGTAGCCGTTATATGAGGCGATGACCACAAACTAAAAAAAATTATAACACTATAGGTTTCTAAGGACAAGGGATAGTCCTTCACAGAACATGACACAGAAATATAAAATAGTTCTTACCATACAAAATTATTAGTAAGGCTGCGTAATTTATGACAATAAAATATAACTTAATTTCTACTTCTTAATCTAATATATTATGTAAAACTAGCAGCGCCCCGCGGTTTCACCCGCGTTGTTCCTGTCCCCGTAGCAATACGGGGATAAAATACTTCCCATTCCCGTAGGAATACGGTGATAAAATATAGCTTTTGTGTTATTCTGATGTATAAGCTATATAAATGTCAAGTTTCATCAAAATCCGTTCAGTAGTTTTTGCGTGAAAGAGGAACAAACATCCACATCTATACAAACTTTCGCGTTTATAATATTAGTAGGATAGGATAGGATAAGTGCAATTCCTGAAATTAGTTTGTTCAGTTTCGACTACTTAATCGGTTTTAGCTATCTACATCTACACTAATCTAAATCTTCCAATAATAAAAAGAGGAAAGGTTTATTCTTGTATTTTTGTATGTTTGTAACGAATAAGCTCAAAAGCTACTGGACCGATTTAAAACATTATTTCACCAATAGAAAGCTGCAATATCCCTGAGTAACATAGGGTATATAGTCCATGTATTCCGTCGAGAACGGGAACTACGCCACTGAAACCGCGCAGAACCGCTAGTTTTTATGTGTGATTTTTTTCCGAAATATGAATTAGCGTAACTGAATTTAGGGATACCTATGGCAACCGTAGTATTGTTGCTCTTTATTTAAGATAGCAGCGCCCCGCGGTTTCACCCGCGTTGTTCCCGTCCCCGTAGCAATACGGGGATAAAATACTTCCCATTCCCGTAGGAATACGGTGATAAAATATAGCTTTTGTGTTATTCTGATGTATAAGCTATATAAATGTCAAGTTTCATCAAAATCCGTTCAGTAGTTTTTGCGTGAAAGAGGAACAAACATCCACATCTATACAAACTTTCGCGTTTATAATATTAGTAGGATAGGATAGGATAAGTGCAATTCCTGAAATTAGTTTGTTCAGTTTCGACTACTTAATCGGTTTTAGCTATCTACATCTACACTAATCTAAATCTTCCAATAATAAAAAGAGGAAAGGTTTATTCTTGTATTTTTGTATGTTTGTAACGAATAAGCTCAAAAGCTACTGGACCGATTTAAAACATTATTTCACCAATAGAAAGCTGCAATATCCCTGAGTAACATAGGGTATATAGTCCATGTATTCCGTCGAGAACGGGAACTACGCCACTGAAACCGCGCAGAACCGCTAGTTTTTATGTGTGATTTTTTTCCGAAATATGAATTAGCGTAACTGAATTTAGGGATACCTATGGCAACCGTAGTATTGTTGCTCTTTATTTAAGATAGCAGCGCCCCGCGGTTTCACCCGCGTTGTTCCCGTCCCCGTAGCAATACGGGGATAAAATACTTCCCATTCCCGTAGGAATACGGTGATAAAATATAGCTTTTGTGTTATTCTGATGTATAAGCTATATAAATGTCAAGTTTCATCAAAATCCGTTCAGTAGTTTTTGCGTGAAAGAGGAACAAACATCCACATCTATACAAACTTTCGCGTTTATAATATTAGTAGGATAGGATAGGATAAGTGCAATTCCTGAAATTAGTTTGTTCAGTTTCGACTACTTAATCGGTTTTAGCTATCTACATCTACACTAATCTAAATCTTCCAATAATAAAAAGAGGAAAGGTTTATTCTTGTATTTTTGTATGTTTGTAACGAATAAGCTCAAAAGCTACTGGACCGATTTAAAACATTATTTCACCAATAGAAAGCTGCAATATCCCTGAGTAACATAGGGTATATAGTCCATGTATTCCGTCGAGAACGGGAACTACGCCACTGAAACCGCGCAGAACCGCTAGTTTTTATGTGTGATTTTTTTCCGAAATATGAATTAGCGTAACTGAATTTAGGGATACCTATGGCAACCGTAGTATTGTTGCTCTTTATTTAAGATAGCGAGTGCCCAGCGGCGTTGCAGACGTGGATCTAGTGTATTCCCGTTCCCGTGGGAATTTCAAAAACCCCTTTATAGCGATTGCCTACGACATATGACACCTACATACCATTTTTCAAGTTGATGTGTTCGTTTCGGAGTACCTAGTAGGTATTTCTCTTTTTAACCAGTTTTTAATTGGAGTAACAGAATGTGTAAAGGATGACTGACCTTGGTACGTGCATTCCTTCTGTTTGCATGACATGTGTATTGTTCTATATTGGTATTTATTAGGTTTTCTTTGTAATTTCAGTTTCAACATGATCTTCTGGTAATATTTTTTCTCAGCTTCTTCATTTTGTAACAAATAAATACAAAACTCAATTCACATAAATTTGCATTGAACAAATATCAAAAACGTCACTAAGACAGTGTCAAAGAAAAATAAAATAGCAGTAAAGCAGAAAAGAGTATGGATATAACAATTAGCAGACCCAATTTATTAGGTTCCCAATGATCCCGTTATTCCCGTTCCCGGGGAATTTCCAAAAATCATTTTATAGTAGTTGCCTGTATACGTCTATAAGACACCTACTTACCATATTTCAAGTTTGTAAGTGTTATCGTTTCGGAGTAGGACGTATTTCTCTATTTAACCAGTTTTTATATTTTCCCGTGGGAATGAGATATTTTCCTGGAATAAAAAGTACCCTAGATGTTGACCCGGGTAATCAGTTATCTCCATACCAAATTTCATCAAAATCCGTTCAGTAGTTTTAGAGTGATGCGTGCACAACCAGACAGACAGACAGACAGACAGACAGACAGACAAAAATTCCAAAAATTATTGTTTCGGTATCTATATCGATAACTATATACACTACCGTTAAAATTTTCAAAAAATATTTCATGTACAGACACGGCCCCGTTAGAGTTTTATTATGTACTAGCAGCGCCCCGCGGTTTCACCCGCGTTGTTCCCGTCCCCGTAGCAATACGGGGATAAAATACTTCCCATTCCCGTAGGAATACGGTGATAAAATATAGCTTTTGTGTTATTCTGATGTATAAGCTATATAAATGTCAAGTTTCATCAAAATCCGTTCAGTAGTTTTTGTGTGAAAGAGGAACAAACATCCACATCTATACAAACTTTCGCGTTTATAATATTAGTAGGATAGGATAGGATAAGTGCAATTCCTGAAATTAGTTTGTTCAGTTTCGACTACTTAATCGGTTTTAGCTATCTACATCTACACTAATCTAAATCTTCCAATAATAAAAAGAGGAAAGGTTTATTCTTGTATTTTTGTATGTTTGTAACGAATAAGCTCAAAAGCTACTGGACCGATTTAAAACATTATTTCACCAATAGAAAGCTGCAATATCCCTGAGTAACATAGGGTATATAGTCCATGTATTCCGTCGAGAACGGGAACTACGCCACTGAAACCGCGCAGAACCGCTAGTTTTTATGTGTGATTTTTTTCCGAAATATGAATTAGCGTAACTGAATTTAGGGATACCTATGGCAACCGTAGTATTGTTGCTCTTTATTTAAGATAGCGAGTGCCCAGCGGCGTTGCAGACGTGGATCTAGTGTATTCCCGTTCCCGTGGGAATTTCAAAAACCCCTTCATAGCGATTGCCTACGACATATGACACCTACATACCATTTTTCAAGTTGATGTGTTCGTTTCGGAATACCTAGTAGGTATTTCTCTTTTTAACCAGCTTTTAATTGGAGTAACAGAATGTGTAAAGGATGACTGACCTTGGTACGTGCATTCCTTCTGTTTGCATGACATTTGTATTGTTCTGTATTGGTATTTATTAGGTTTTCTTTGTAATTTCAGTTTCAACATGATCTTCTGGTAATATTTTTTCTCAGTTTCTTCATTTTGTAACAAATAAATACAAAACTCAATTCACATAAATTTGCATTGAACAAATATAAAAAACGTCACTAAGGCAGTGTCAAAGAAAAATAAAATAGCAGTAAAGCAGAAAAGAGTATGGATATAACAATTAGCAGACCCAATTTATTAGGTTCCCAATGATCCCGTTTTTCCCGTTCCCGGGGGAATTTCCAAAAATCATTTTATAGTAGTTGCCTGTATACGTCTATAAGACACCTACTTACCATATTTCAAGTTTGTAAGTGTTATCGTTTCGGAGTAGGACGTATTTCTCTTTTTAACCAGTTTTTATATTTTCCCGTGGGAATGAGATATTTTCCTGGAATAAAAAGTACCCTAGATGTTGACCCGGGTAATCAGTTATCTCCATACCAAATTTCATCAAAATCCGTTCAGTAGTTTTTGAGTGATGCGTGCACAACCAGACAGACAGACAGACAGACAAAAATTCCAAAAATTATTGTTTCGGTATCTATATCGATAACTATATACACTACCGTTAAAATTTTCAAAAAATATTTCATGTACAGACACGGCCCCGTTAGAGTTTTATTATATGTATAGATAGCGAGTGCCCAGCGGCGTCGCAGACGTGGATCTAGTGTATTCCCGTTCCCGTGGGAATTTCAAAAACCCCTTCATAGCGATTGCCTACGACATATGACACCTACATACCATTTTTCAAGTTGATGTGTTCGTTTCGGAGTACCTAGTAGAGTAGGTATTTCTCTTTTTAACCAGTTTTTAATTGGAGTAACAGAATGTGTAAAGGATGACTGACCTTGGTACGTGCATTCCTTCTGTTTGCATGACATGTGTATTGTTCTGTATTGGTATTTATTAGGTTTTCTTTGTAATTTCAGTTTCAACATGATCTTCTGGTAATATTTTTTCTCAGCTTCTTCATTTTGTAACAAATAAATACAAAACTCAATTCACATTTGCATTGAACAAATATCAAAAACGTCACTAAGACAGTGTCAAAGAAAAATAAAATAGCAGTAAAGCAGAAAAGAGTATGGATATAACAATTAGCAGACCCAATTTATTAGGTTCCCAATGATCCCGTTATTCCCGTTCCCGGGGAATTTCCAAAAATCATTTTATAGTAGTTGCCTGTATACGTCTATAAGACACCTACTTACCATATTTCAAGTTTGTAAGTGTTATCGTTTCGGAGTAGTACGTATTTCTCTTTTTAACCAGTTTTTATATTTTCCCGTGGGAATGAGATATTTTCCTGGAATAAAACGTACTCTAGATGTTGACCCGGGTAATCAGTTATCTCCATACCAAATTTCATCAAAATCCGTTCAGTAGTTTTAGAGTGATGCGTGCACAACCAGACAGACAGACAGACAGACAGACAGACAGACAAAAATTCCAAAAATTATTGTTTCGGTATCTATATCGATAACTATATACACTACCGTTAAAATTTTCAAAAAATATTTCATGTACAGACACGGCCCCGTTAGAGTTTTATTATGTACTAGCAGCGCCCCGCGGTTTCACCCGCGTTGTTCCCGTCCCCGTAGCAATACGGGGATAAAATACTTCCCATTCCCGTAGGAATACGGTGATAAAATATAGCTTTTGTGTTATTCTGATGTATAAGCTATATAAATGTCAAGTTTCATCAAAATCCGTTCAGTAGTTTTTGTGTGAAAGAGGAACAAACATCCACATCTATACAAACTTTCGCGTTTATAATATTAGTAGGATAGGATAGGATAAGTGCAATTCCTGAAATTAGTTTGTTCAGTTTCGACTACTTAATCGGTTTTAGCTATCTACATCTACACTAATCTAAATCTTCCAATAATAAAAAGAGGAAAGGTTTATTCTTGTATTTTTGTATGTTTGTAACGAATAAGCTCAAAAGCTACTGGACCGATTTAAAACATTATTTCACCAATAGAAAGCTGCAATATCCCTGAGTAACATAGGGTATATAGTCCATGTATTCCGTCGAGAACGGGAACTACGCCACTGAAACCGCGCAGAACCGCTAGTTTTTATGTGTGATTTTTTTCCGAAATATGAATTAGCGTAACTGAATTTAGGGATACCTATGGCAACCGTAGTATTGTTGCTCTTTATTTAAGATAGCAGCGCCCCGCGGTTTCACCCGCGTTGTTCCCGTCCCCGTAGCAATACGGGGATAAAATACTTCCCATTCCCGTAGGAATACGGTGATAAAATATAGCTTTTGTGTTATTCTGATGTATAAGCTATATAAATGTCAAGTTTCATCAAAATCCGTTCAGTAGTTTTTGCGTGAAAGAGGAACAAACATCCACATCTATACAAACTTTCGCGTTTATAATATTAGTAGGATAGGATAGGATAAGTGCAATTCCTGAAATTAGTTTGTTCAGTTTCGACTACTTAATCGGTTTTAGCTATCTACATCTACACTAATCTAAATCTTCCAATAATAAAAAGAGGAAAGGTTTATTCTTGTATTTTTGTATGTTTGTAACGAATAAGCTCAAAAGCTACTGGACCGATTTAAAACATTATTTCACCAATAGAAAGCTGCAATATCCCTGAGTAACATAGGGTATATAGTCCATGTATTCCGTCGAGAACGGGAACTACGCCACTGAAACCGCGCAGAACCGCTAGTTTTTATGTGTGATTTTTTTCCGAAATATGAATTAGCGTAACTGAATTTAGGGATACCTATGGCAACCGTAGTATTGTTGCTCTTTATTTAAGATAGCGAGTGCCCAGCGGCGTTGCAGACGTGGATCTAGTGTATTCCCGTTCCCGTGGGAATTTCAAAAACCCCTTCATAGCGATTGCCTACGACATATGACACCTACATACCATTTTTCAAGTTGATGTGTTCGTTTCGGAATACCTAGTAGGTATTTCTCTTTTTAACCAGCTTTTAATTGGAGTAACAGAATGTGTAAAGGATGACTGACCTTGGTACGTGCATTCCTTCTGTTTGCATGACATTTGTATTGTTCTGTATTGGTATTTATTAGGTTTTCTTTGTAATTTCAGTTTCAACATGATCTTCTGGTAATATTTTTTCTCAGTTTCTTCATTTTGTAACAAATAAATACAAAACTCAATTCACATAAATTTGCATTGAACAAATATCAAAAACGTCACTAAGGCAGTGTCAAAGAAAAATAAAATAGCAGTAAAGCAGAAAAGAGTATGGATATAACAATTAGCAGACCCAATTTATTAGGTTCCCAATGATCCCGTTTTTCCCGTTCCCGGGGGAATTTCCAAAAATCATTTTATAGTAGTTGCCTGTATACGTCTATAAGACACCTACTTACCATATTTCAAGTTTGTAAGTGTTATCGTTTCGGAGTAGGACGTATTTCTCTTTTTAACCAGTTTTTATATTTTCCCGTGGGAATGAGATATTTTCCTGGAATAAAACGTACTCTAGATGTTGACCCGGGTAATCAGTTATCTCCATACCAAATTTCATCAAAATCCGTTCAGTAGTTTTAGAGTGATGCGTGCACAACCAGACAGACAGACAGACAGACAGACAGACAGACAGACAAAAATTCCAAAAATTATTGTTTCGGTATCTATATCGATAACTATATACACTACCGTTAAAATTTTCAAAAAATATTTCATGTACAGACACGGCCCCGTTAGAGTTTTATTATGTACTAGCAGCGCCCCGCGGTTTCACCCGCGTTGTTCCCGTCCCCGTAGCAATACGGGGATAAAATACTTCCCATTCCCGTAGGAATACGGTGATAAAATATAGCTTTTGTGTTATTCTGATGTATAAGCTATATAAATGTCAAGTTTCATCAAAATCCGTTCAGTAGTTTTTGTGTGAAAGAGGAACAAACATCCACATCTATACAAACTTTCGCGTTTATAATATTAGTAGGATAGGATAGGATAAGTGCAATTCCTGAAATTAGTTTGTTCAGTTTCGACTACTTAATCGGTTTTAGCTATCTACATCTACACTAATCTAAATCTTCCAATAATAAAAAGAGGAAAGGTTTATTCTTGTATTTTTGTATGTTTGTAACGAATAAGCTCAAAAGCTACTGGACCGATTTAAAACATTATTTCACCAATAGAAAGCTGCAATATCCCTGAGTAACATAGGGTATATAGTCCATGTATTCCGTCGAGAACGGGAACTACGCCACTGAAACCGCGCAGAACCGCTAGTTTTTATGTGTGATTTTTTTCCGAAATATGAATTAGCGTAACTGAATTTAGGGATACCTATGGCAACCGTAGTATTGTTGCTCTTTATTTAAGATAGCAGCGCCCCGCGGTTTCACCCGCGTTGTTCCCGTCCCCGTAGCAATACGGGGATAAAATACTTCCCATTCCCGTAGGAATACGGTGATAAAATATAGCTTTTGTGTTATTCTGATGTATAAGCTATATAAATGTCAAGTTTTATCAAAATCCGTTCAGTAGTTTTTGCGTGAAAGAGGAACAAACATCCACATCTATACAAACTTTCGCGTTTATAATATTAGTAGGATAGGATAGGATAAGTGCAATTCCTGAAATTAGTTTGTTCAGTTTCGACTACTTAATCGGTTTTAGCTATCTACATCTACACTAATCTAAATCTTCCAATAATAAAAAGAGGAAAGGTTTATTCTTGTATTTTTGTATGTTTGTAACGAATAAGCTCAAAAGCTACTGGACCGATTTAAAACATTATTTCACCAATAGAAAGCTGCAATATCCCTGAGTAACATAGGGTATATAGTCCATGTATTCCGTCGAGAACGGGAACTACGCCACTGAAACCGCGCAGAACCGCTAGTTTTTATGTGTGATTTTTTTCCGAAATATGAATTAGCGTAACTGAATTTAGGGATACCTATGGCAACCGTAGTATTGTTGCTCTTTATTTAAGATAGCAGCGCCCCGCGGTTTCACCCGCGTTGTTCCCGTCCCCGTAGCAATACGGGGATAAAATACTTCCTATTCCCGTAGGAATACGGTGATAAAATATAGCTTTTGTGTTATTCTGATGTATAAGCTATATAAATGTCAAGTTTCATCAAAATCCGTTCAGTAGTTTTTGCGTGAAAGAGGAACAAACATCCACATCTATACAAACTTTCGCGTTTATAATATTAGTAGGATAGGATAGGATAAGTGCAATTCCTGAAATTAGTTTGTTCAGTTTCGACTACTTAATCGGTTTTAGCTATCTACATCTACACTAATCTAAATCTTCCAATAATAAAAAGAGGAAAGGTTTATTCTTGTATTTTTGTATGTTTGTAACGAATAAGCTCAAAAGCTACTGGACCGATTTAAAACATTATTTCACCAATAGAAAGCTGCAATATCCCTGAGTAACATAGGGTATATAGTCCATGTATTCCGTCGAGAATGGGAACTACGCCACTGAAACCGCGCAGAACCGCTAGTTTTTATGTGTGATTTTTTTCCGAAATATGAATTAGCGTAACTGAATTTAGGGATACCTATGGCAACCGTAGTATTGTTGCTCTTTATTTAAGATAGCGAGTGCCCAGCGGCGTTGCAGACGTGGATCTAGTGTATTCCCGTTCCCGTGGGAATTTCAAAAACCCCTTCATAGCGATTGCCTACGACATATGACACCTACATACCATTTTTCAAGTTGATGTGTTCGTTTCGGAATACCTAGTAGGTATTTCTCTTTTTAACCAGCTTTTAATTGGAGTAACAGAATGTGTAAAGGATGACTGACCTTGGTACGTGCATTCCTTCTGTTTGCATGACATTTGTATTGTTCTGTATTGGTATTTATTAGGTTTTCTTTGTAATTTCAGTTTCAACATGATCTTCTGGTAATATTTTTTCTCAGTTTCTTCATTTTGTAACAAATAAATACAAAACTCAATTCACATAAATTTGCATTGAACAAATATAAAAAACGTCACTAAGGCAGTGTCAAAGAAAAATAAAATAGCAGTAAAGCAGAAAAGAGTATGGATATAACAATTAGCAGACCCAATTTATTAGGTTCCCAATGATCCCGTTTTTCCCGTTCCCGGGGGAATTTCCAAAAATCATTTTATAGTAGTTGCCTGTATACGTCTATAAGACACCTACTTACCATATTTCAAGTTTGTAAGTGTTATCGTTTCGGAGTAGGACGTATTTCTCTTTTTAACCAGTTTTTATATTTTCCCGTGGGAATGAGATATTTTCCTGGAATAAAAAGTACCCTAGATGTTGACCCGGGTAATCAGTTATCTCCATACCAAATTTCATCAAAATCCGTTCAGTAGTTTTTGAGTGATGCGTGCACAACCAGACAGACAGACAGACAGACAGACAGACAGACAGACAGACAGACAGACAGACAGACAGACAGACAGACAAAAATTCCAAAAATTATTGTTTCGGTATCTATATCGATAACTATATACACTACCGTTAAAATTTTCAAAAAATATTTCATGTACAGACACGGCCCCGTTAGAGTTTTATTATATGTATAGATATAGACTAGCGGGTGCCCAGCGGCTTTGCCCGCGCGGATCCAGTTTATTCCCGTTCCCGTGGGAATTTCCAAAAATCCCTTTATAGTGGTTGCCTATGACATACATATAAGACACCTACATTACATACCATATTTCAAATAGCGGGTGCCCATAGCGACGTTGCCCGCGCGCATCCCGATTATTCCCGTTCCCGTGGGAATTTACGAATATCCCTTCATATGGGTTGGCTACGATGTATAAGACACCTTCACACCATATTTCAAGATTCTAGCTGTTATCTTTTCAGAGTAGTACGTATTTTTCTTTTTACCCAGTTTTTATGTTTTCCCCTGGGAATGAGATATTTTTCTGGAATAAAAAGTACCCTAGATGTTGACCCGGGTACTCAGCTATCACCACACCAAATTTCATCAAAATCCGTCCAGTAGTTTTTGCGTGATGCGTGCACAACCAGACAGACAGACAGACAGACAGACAGACAAAAATTCCAAAAATTAGTGTTTCGGTATCTATATCGATAACTATATACACTATAGTTAAAATTTTCAAAAAATATTTAATTTACAGACACGGCCCCGTTAGAGTTTTATTATATGTATAGATAGATATAGATGTAGTTACTTTTAAGACAGCTCAAACTAAGTATGTTCCGCTCCACCGGTAGTCTAATTTAAAGGTGTGTTTTTACAGTCTAATTTGGTATGTCATCATCACCTCAAACCTTAACAGCCCATTGCTGAGCTAAGGCTCTTTCCACACACATGAGGAGGTCTTAATTTCAGCACTAAAATGAAAAAACTGTAGAATTTAAAAACTATTTAGTATTACAAGTTTATTTTTATTTTAACAGGATATTTGAATCATTTTTTATCTGTAGGTAATTATAAATTGTTGCAAAATTATGACAGTTGGCCACTAGCTTACACCATATCCCAATTCGCTTTGGGCTCGCGTGGGAGATTATGGGATGGACCATTAATCTATCTAAAATTGGCTCAGCGGTGGACTGTAAGAGGATGAGGATGTGATAACAGCGTACCTTATCATATTTCGGAATAAAAAACTGATGGATTGACAATGTTGACATAAACACGTTGTTGGTGGAGTAATAATCGGCAAATTAAATTATCTTGCGTCATCTAATGGTCATTTTGAGGCGTTTGCCCCTCCGCGTGGCATCACCGAAGTCCTCGTGCGGAATAAATCTAAGTTCAGAAAGTTAAAAAAATATATTGTTGTAATAAAAATGTTACACTATTGTTAAGGTAGTTTTATGGATGTATGTCTGTGAATAGGTTTATGTTTAATATTAAAAGTGAAATAATTGTTTTTTTTTTTTATTTCTAATTTGGAGCTAGCTGTTTAGTCATTTGTATTATTTTTATTCTGTTTTTTAATATCCTACTAATATTATAAATGCGAAAGTTTGTATGGATGGATGTCTGGATGTATGGATGGATGTTTGTTCCTCTTTCACGCAAAAACTACTGAACGGATTTTGATGAAACTTTACAGTTATGTAGCTTATACATCAGAATAACACATAGGCTATATTTTATCCCCGTATTCCCACGGGAACGGGAACTACGCGGGTGAAACCGCGGGGCGCTGCTAGTATTATACACACACCGGCACAATTAGCGGAACAGAAAAAAAAAGGAGAAAAAAGAGGGAATTTAGAACAATGAATGTAATTTTTAAACAATATATTATTTAAAATGAAACAACAATTAAATTAACATGTTTTGACATTCATTTGTAACACCATACTTAAAATTTTATAAAAATAAAAATTAAATTAAACAAAATGCATTTTTCTTCGATTTTTAATTATAGAGAAACAGCAGAAAATTCAAGATTTTCCAAAGTTTAACAACAATTTCAATGACTGTTCAATATCGAGTGTTTCCTCCTCGTGCTCTGATGAGGGTTTCCATCCGTCTGGGCATGCTGCGGATGATGTTATCAATGGTTTCTTGGGGCAACCTCTGCCATTCTTCAAGTAATGCGTTTCGCAACTCGTTGAGATTATTGGGAGGGGGCATTCTTGACTTTACACTCCTCTTTAGCAAGTCCCAGACGTGTTCTATAGGGTTCATATCGGGGGACCGTGCTGGCCACTCCATCACCGTTATACCAACATGGTTTAGGTATGTCTGTACTGTGCGAGCACTGTGAGCCCGAGCATTATCCTGCATTAGAATGAAGTTGTTACCAATAAAGGGGGCAAATGGCACAACATGTTCTTCTAAAATCTCCCTGATATACCGATCAGCATTCAGATTCCCGCCATCGACCACTACTAACTCCGTACGAGCTCCTAAACATATTCCTCCCCAGACCATAATTGAACCGCCGCCATATGCAACTGTATTTTCAAAATTAGACTGGATATACCGTTCTCCTTTGCGTCTCCATACTCGCTGCCTTCCATCAATTTGATTTAACATAACTCTGCATTCATCAGTAAAAAGAACCTGTCCCCAGTCGTCGAAGTCCCAATCACGATGTTCACGACCAAAGTGTAGACGGTTTGTGCGATGATGTCTCTCAAGTTTTGGGGCTTTGGCGGGCACATACGAGCCTATACCCACTTCTTCGAATCTTCTACGAACTGTCCGCTCACTCATCCTTACTGCTCGTACCTCTTCCAGTAAATTTCGAGCCTGCACCGCCGTTAGTCTCGTGTTCCGTCGGACTTGAAGTTGGAGAAAACGGTCATCCCTCCTTGAAGTACACCTTTTCCGGCCTTGTCCTCTCCTTCTCACTAGAGCATTCGTCAATCTGTATCGTTGGATGCTACGATAAATCGTTGATAACGATCGACGAAGGCTTCTGGCAATCGATCTGTAGGTTTGACCATTTCTCCTCATTTGATCTGCCCTAATGATTTCTGATGGCGTTAAATCAGGCATAATTAGATGCTCGTAAATTATCAATATGCGAAAAAACTCAAAAGCCTCAAAAACTGCAATTCAAAGCTTTTCAAATGGAATTCACGAACCTTCTAAAAACGGACAAGCGGTGGAAAAAATGAATCAATGAAAATTAAAACAAAAGAATGAAAAAAAGGGCAGTCGCTTAGTATTCCATTTTTAAATTAAAACCCAAATTTAAAAAAAGCTTGTTTAGCCGGCCAGTAACACGCAAAAATGCGTAAATACTCCCTTTTTTTTCTGTTCCGCTAATTGTGCCGGTGTGTGTATGTATTACTAGCAGTGCCCTGCGGTTTCCCATTCCCGTGGGAATACGGGGATAAAATATAGCCCATGTGTTATTCTGATGTATAAGCTATATAACTGTAAAGTTTCATCAAACTCCGTTCAGTAGTTTTTGCGTGAAAGAGGAACAAACATACATCCATACATCCAGACATCCATCCATACAAACTTTCGCATTTAGTAGGATCCGTTTATAAATAAACTTAATTAATAATTATAAACTAAAAACCTTTGGCAGATTAAAATACAATAACTCTTAAGTAAGGGCGTGTTGAATATATCCGCCGATAATGTGTGTATCTATAGTGTTCTTGGTCACCAGTGCGCTAATGTGACTCGGTTAATAAATAATCTGGGTCTAGTATTGAAAAATCTGCACGTGTATCACAAATTACCTACAATATAGGTATTATTATTATGATAGGTGAAACCGCTGTCGCGGCCAACCTCCCAAATTTCCATAATAATACTCACTAGAGACTATTACATCAATCATACAATAATCTCGGAGTAGGCGGTTTTATTTCAATAATATGCGAATGATATTTTTATTCTGTCTATTAGATGGGGGATTATAGGAATTGTAAAATGGAATAATCCCATTTTTATTGCGGCCTGTTTGGGGTCAAGCGGTGACAATGGCTTTTAGCGATAAATAAGGTAAAATAGTGATAATATTGTGTAGAAGATATTATAGCAAAGTAACATAACATATTTTTATTGAAACTAGCTGTTGCCTGCTGCTACATCCGCAGGAACCTTAGGTTATCGGTTCCCTTACGAACAATAAAGTGATTTTTTGGGATGAAAGTCCGTGTCCTCCCTCAATTTGTAAACTACTTATGACAGGAGTAAAATTTTATCAAAATCGGTCCTGTTTAGCCAGAGATATTTAGATATAATATGATAGAGGGAACAAGATTCGATGGGCCTGTGGCTCAGTTAGTAGTGACCCTGCCTTCTGAGTCGGAGGTCGCGGGCTTGATCCCCGCTCGGGGCCAACATTTTGTGTGCATCGACATGTCTGTTAATAATAATAATAATAATATTTATTTGCACAAAATATGGTTACAAAAGTTGATACAATATAATAGAAGAGCGCATATTTTACCAAATGTTGGCATGCAAAAATTTCAATATTAAAAAAACTATCAAAACAATTAATTAAAAGATTTCCAAAAACATAACTAATTAGATTCCAATTTATGATAAAAAAAATGATAGTCAAATAATTTAAAATTAAATATTTAAGCTTATACATTAGGGCATGTCAGAGTATTCTAAAACAAAGATAAACATTATAAAATAGTCAATGAAAATAATAACAAAAGTCAGTCAGTCATCAATCACATTTTACCAACATTGTTTGTTGGTAAAATCACATTTTACCAACAAACAATGTTGGTAAAATGTGATTTTTGCTGATAATCTATACATATAATAAAACTCTAACGGGGCCGTGTCTGTACATGAAATATTTTTTGAAAATTTTAACGGTAGTGTATATAGTTATCGATATAGATACCGAAACACCAATTTTTGGAATTTTTGTCTGTCTGTCTGTCTGTCTGTCTGTCTGTCTGTCTGTCTGTCTGGTTGTGCATGCATCACTCAAAAACTACTGAACGGATTTTGATGAAATTTGGTATGGAGATAACTGATTACCCGGGTCAACATCTAGGGTACTTTTTATTCCAGGAAAATATCTCATTCCCACGGGAAAATATAAAAACTGGTTAAAAAGAGAAATACGTACTACTCCGAAACGATAACACCTAGAAACTTGAAAAATGGTATGAAGGTGTCTGATATGTCATAGGAAATTGGTATGAAGGGATTTTTGGAAATTCCCACGGGAACGGGAATAAACTAAATCCAAGCGGGAAAACGCCGCTGGGCACCCGCTATTTGAAATATGGTATGTAGGTGTCTTAAATATGTCGTAGGCAACCACTATGAAGGGATTTTCGGAAATTCCAACGGGAACGGGAATAAACGAAATCCGCGCGGGCAACGCCGCTGGGCATCCGCTAGTTCAGAATATATCATTAATGGAATAAAAGTTGTGTTCCTTATGCCATTTTTAAGTATGAATTTAAACCGCTCCGTTGGCAATAGTTTTATGTCATCAGGTACGGCATTGTATAATTTTACACACATTCCATTACACTGGTTGAGGTAAAAAGAGATCCTTGGAGCACTGTTATATACTAGCCTGTTTGGGTCTGTTACATTTCTGGAGTGCATATCTTTTAATTTTTTAAATAGACCGATATTGCTTTTTACAAAACATGCAACCTCCAGAAAGTACATGCATGACAGTGGCAATATGCCCAGGGCCTTAAACAAAGGTTTGCACGAAACTCTAGATGATACACCACATATAGCCCTGACACATTTTTTTTGGGCAATAAACAATTTTCCAACATCTTTACAGTTGCCCCTAACCAAGAGTCCATACTGTATAAGAGAGGACATGTACCCATGATACGCAATTAACACTGTTGATGTATCAGCAACATTTCGCAATCTTCTGAGCACATACACCTTGCGATGTAACCTCTCTTTCACTGATTCTACGTGGTCTTTCCATTCAAAGGCATCATCAATAATTACTCCTAAAAACTTAGTTTTATCGACTTCTTGTATAGATATTCCATTATATGCAATATTAAGATTTTGTTTTGTTTGGCGTTTTGTGCCAATTTGTATGAAATTAGTTTTTTTAAAATTTACTGTCAAGTTATTACTATTTAGCCAATTTACGATTGAGTTAATTGTATTATTGATGTCATGTTCCTGAAATTCATTCTTATGTGGATGAGGTATTATCACGGAAATGTCGTCAGCAAATAACACACACTTGTGTTACCTCAGGAAGATCGTTTATGTAAAGCAAGAAAAGGAGGGGACCAAGTACGCTTCCTTGTGGTACACCACATGCATTGACTCTACATTCCGACCTACCCGCCGCTATGCAAAAATTACAGTCTAGATGATTAATTTCTACAGCTTGTTTTCTGTTGCTCAAATAGGAGGATATCCATTGTAGAGTTATGCCACTAATCCCCATTTTGTTGGCGTCGTGTCTGAGTGTTTAATACTTTTTTAAGTAAATATGTTTATCAGTTGTTTAGTATCCATAGTAAAGGCTCTGCCTAGTTTGGGACTGAATAACAGTGTGTAAATTGTGTCCGACAATTATTACGTAATCCAAACGTTACCTAGTGGTCATAAGTCTAGTGTGAGACTTTCGAATGAGAGCTCGCGTTCATACTAATTGAATTGACGCTTAAGATCAAAGTTTTTGTTTGAAAATATGTATTATTAATGACTACTCTGCATATACCCGCTATTATATTTAAATCTCTTTGGGTTTAGCTATGAAAAATATGTCAGGCAATGCTTTTTGTTTTCCGTACTCGTATTAACGATGCTGATTTAAATAAGCAGTATGGTTTTGGGTAAGTTTATTGATTTAATGATCGTTAGGACTTGACTTCAATTTGGAGTAGAACTTCATTTGGATGTAGGAACCTACTATTCAAGATACGTGCCAGGATTTTATACAGAGAAGGTAGTCCATACATTTCCGTGTGTTTCTAACTTGAAGTAGATGCAATAATATTGGAAGACATCTGTTAAGCATTAGTGTAGTCATATTATTTTTTGAATTTTAAGTAAACTTTTACACTGGGGTGACACGTTTGTAGGACAAGAAAAATAAATTGCGCTCAACAATTCTTGTAACAAAACACAACTTTAGTTGCTGGTGTAACGAGCTCCGCGAAACGTTTTGAAGAATGGTCCGTGGAACTCGCGTAAACAACAAAGTTGGAAGTTGTGCTCGCCGGCGACCTGCCTCGAAAATGTCTATTAGCGCACTCTGGTTACGCTAACACTGAATCACTATTTTGTTACTAAGTTATTAATATGAGCTACTATACAATCAATGACGGATCTGTTATCTCAGTTGGTAGTGACCCTGCCTTCTGAGTCGCAGAGGTCGCGGGTTCGATCCCCACTTGGGGTCACCATTTGGTGTGCATGAACATGTCTGTTGACTTTGTGTCTGGTCGTTTAATATTTATTTAAGTATGTTTATCAGTTGTTCTAGTACCCATAGCACCCTACCTAGTTTGGGACTAAATAACCGTGTGTGAATTGTAAAAAAAATTATATCATTAACCTCTAAATGGTGTAAAACAAAGTTACTATCTACCTCTGTCTGTTTGTCCGCTTACTTTTTCTAAACCACGCAACGGATTTTGACATCTACCTACGGTTTTCACTATGGAATGAGCGATACACGAGGAAGATGTGTATTGTATAGATAACTAGTGACCCGCCCCGGCTTCCACGAGTGCAATAATAATACTAAAACCTTCATCTTGAATCACTCTATCTATTAAAAAAAAACCGCATCAAAATCCGTTACGTAGTTTTAAAGATTTAAGCATACATATGGATATAGGGACAGAGAAAACGACTTTGTTTTATACTATGTAGTGATACCTGAAGAGGAAAGCTTTGTTTGGTTTTGTATGTTTGTTTGTAATAAAATTCCGCAAGAAACTTTACATCTTTGCATCTATTTTGAAAGTTACTGTAAGAAAATTATCTCTGAGGGGTAGGCAGAGGTGCTTATTCCATTTCTGGAAATACAAACGTTTCACCAGTATATTCTTAAGAAAACGGTGAAACCGAGGGGCGCTGCTATAGTGAGTAATAAAAGTAGATCTGTTTTTTTTCTCTCCCTTTTTTTCCCCATTTCTCTCCCTTGTGCATACAAGCATATACCTCCATACTATATTACCTAGTCTACGGTATTATCTTAGAAACCTTTAAAGTTGAAAATAATTATTCTAGTTTCACTTGACCATAAATCGTCTATTCAAGATCCAGCTATTACCCAGCATATCTCGTTACACTGTGCAATAAAACTGAAATTGAAAACATAGAAATTCGATATACACACAAAGCTCAGATTAAAAAGTTTTTTTAATGAATACAAACCTAGGTAAGTGCTAGTAACACTAATGAAAACGTCTGAATGAAAAACTGCGCCATTAAAAGGATATTAAACTCCCTACGGGCGCCATAGATTAAATAATAATTACCAGCGCTTAGTGTTTATAGATAGATGCCCTAAAGTTCTTTTGTGATCGTTAACTGTTGTCTTTGCCTTTATGAAGATTAAAGTTATAATTGATTTTCGTTCTTTTTTTGAACAGACGGATCCATTAAGCATTGTATGTTTTTTTGAAAGTTCAAAGTAAAGTTGGAAAATTGATGGGTTATGAGTAAATTATTTTAAATTGTGACTTGAAATGGAATCGTAATCTTCCTAACCTAAGTAATCCGAAGATACGACTTTTTTTTTTGTAAAGTTTTCATGTTACTGTATATTGTGATTTTGGGTTCATAATATTAATATTATACCTATTATATAGGAAGTGTAGTGATAGTGTACAGTTAATGGGTTTGATCAAATACGTAGGAGTAGGGCTCCCATTCGAATATTCGAATTATTCGAATAGTTGGTCAAATTTTATATTCGAATACTAAACTGACAGTATTCGAATTATTCGCGATTTTGGATATGAAAACTGTTTTAAGTTTTACACAATCAACACAATATTGTTAGATCGTAAAAAGGTACAGATATGATATTTTAACGTATTTTATCGATGCACTGCTGTTTAAAGGAGGGAGTTATTTTGTGTAACCGTTATTTGCATTTATTTTTCATTGACCGCGCGATTTCTAAACCAAAAAATAAAAATAAGTAGAACGTGAATTTTTATTGATGCTTAATTTTCCAAAATTTTATCATTTCGTCATCGAAAATTTCAATATACTGTCTACCAAAATTTGTGCTTTCGTGACACGTGATTTCGGTATGGGGGGGGGGGGGTTGTCTTAAACCTAACCATACATCACCAAGAGGGGGAGGGGGGTCAAAAAGTTGCTAAAAAAGCATCACGTGATTAATGGACGAGCCCTAAGGGTCTACTCAGCCTACGGGCCCAGGCGACTACTCTCTTAAGCTTAAGGGTTTACTCAGCCTACTGACCCAGACTACTACTCTCTTAAGCTTAAGAGTCTACTCAGCCTACGGGCCCAGATAACTACTCTCTTAAGCATAAGGGTCTACTCAGCCTACTGACCCAGACTACTACTCTCCTAAGCTTAAGAGTCTACTCAGCCTACTGACCCAGACTACTACTTTCTTAAGCTTAAGGGTCTACACAGACTACGGGCCCAGGTGACTACTCTCTTATGCTTAAGGGTCTACTCAGCCTACGGGCCCAGGCAACTACTCTCTTAAGCTTAAGGGTCTACACAGACTACGGGCCCAGGTGACTACTTTCTTATTCTTAAGGGTCTACTCAGACTACGGGCCCAGGTGACTACTCTCTCAAGCTTAAAGGTCTACTCAGACTACGGGCCCAGGTGACTACTCTCTTATGCTGAAGGGTCTACTCAGACTACGGGCCCAGGTGACTACTCTCTTAAGCTTAAAGGTCTACTCAGACTACGGGCCCAGGTGACTACTCTCTTATGCTTAAGGGTCTACTCAGACTACGGGCCCAGGTGACTACTCTCTTATGCTTAAGGGTCTACTCAGCCTACGGGCCCAGGTGACTACTCTCTTATGCTTAAGGGTCTACTCAGCCTACGGGCCCAGGTGACTACTCTCTTATGCTTAAGGGTCTACTCAGCCTACGGGCCCAGGTGACTACTCTCTTATGCTTAAGGGTCTACTCAGCCTACGGGCCCAGGTGACTACTCTCTTATGCTTAAGGGTCTACTCAGCCTACGGGCCCAGATGACTGCTCTAACGCTTAAGGGTCTACTCAGCCTACGGGCCCAGGTGACTACTCTCTTATGCTTAAGGGTCTACTCAGCCTACGGGCCCAGATGACTGCTCTAACGCTTAAGGGTCTACTCAGCCCACTGACGGACATGACGAAAATATAACGGTTCCGTTTTTGCAATTTTTCGAATTAAAATTTTGGTGATTAAAACACTAGATAAAACATTTTATTGTGAGCGAGTTGATTAGATTTTAAGTAAGTTGGTTTGATTTTTTTTTGAGAATAAGACTAAAGTAAATCCTATATGAATGTTATCTTTGAAAACATTTTATTGTGAGTTGATTAGATTTTTATTGTGAGTTGATTAGATTTTTAGTAAGGTATCTAATTGTCCAATTCCAAAGTTTGATTTCTTTTATTTTGTAAGTACCTTTACTGTTCCTACGAGTAATTAGTGCCTGTTCGATTGTTGCATTTGCATACGATATTTTTTGAAATAATATAAGTACTATCTAGAGTCGACTGTAGCTGCTGTTTTACGGTTCCAATTATTGCAATTTCTAAATATTATGTGTGATGTATCTGTTCGTTATGTCAGAATTGTCAAAAATAAAGAATATTTACAAAAATAAAAATTTTTCTTTGTTATTCGAATACTATTCGAATAATTGGAATAGTTGCCGGTCTTTCTTCGAATTATTCGAATATCAAAATATTCGAATATTTGGGAGCTCTATGTAGGAGCCACGTTTTTGAATTGCCTCAAGAAGCCTCTTCAATCTTCAGTAAGTGTACTATTTACTTATAATTTTACTGTCGATTGCCGACTGACATTTATTGCTTTTTGGACATAAACTCTGCAGCAGTGATAGCCCTGATGGTTAAAGAGCCGGCTGAAAATCAGTGAGGCTCGGGTTCGAATCCTGGCATGTACCTACCAATGAGTTTTTCAAAAACTTACGTACATATTTATCACTAGCTCGACGGTGAAGGAAAACATAGTGGGATGAAAGTCATGAGATTATATTATTATTATTCTTACTCTGCAGCAGAGCTAAACATCTTCAATTTCGTGCCGTGCTTAGGCTGATGGCTAATATACATACATATACCATAACATATGCCTCAGAATTTTGGGGGCATGCAAGTTTCCTATGAAAGTATTTCCACTTCTAAAAGCCATTAGAAACATTTAAAAAACAGTCGCAGAAACCTTCCAACTTAGATAGCCGTATCTAATTATTGTCTCCAAATAATTGATCCCTAATCCCTAACGGACATCTTGAATTCCGAACGAGATGTGATCGCTTTCGGGATTCCTCAGTGGCGAAAACTTCCAATTCCAAGTTCGAATGTAGAACGCTAAACTTTAGAAATGGTACGACTACGAGACGAACGTTTTTCTGAGCTCTCGTTAAGCAATTTAAATTCAACCTTTTGGAAAATATATTTTCTTTATAAGATGTTTGATTGTCACCGCCTCACTGAACCTAGGAACCTTTAATTTATAATCAATATAGTGAACTATCGATAGATTGTATAGTGGATGATTCGGCTTATTATGTTAAGAGTGCTTTCCAATAAGTAAGACATTCCAATTTCATAAGGAATAGGGTACCCGTTTTCCTGTGTTGGAAGCTTACTATTGTAATTGCATTGTTGTAAACTTTACTAAATTCAGCTAAATGTACATAATAAGGTCATAACAATGTTAGTGAGATATTGTAGGTACTAGGATGTCGTGCAACCTAAGTTCTAAGTATAATATTTTTAAGTCTACGTTAAATCCTAGGTTTTTGTATTTTTAAAGATATTAAAAAATATTTCACTGAGTTTCATATGAAATAACAAATCACTACATAATATAAAATAAAGTCGCTTCTCGCTGTCCCTGTGGACGCTTAGATCTTTAAAAGTACGCAACGGATTTTGATGCGGTCTTTTTATTAGATAAGAGTGATTCAAAAGGAATTTTAGTATGAGAAGTAATTAAATGGGCAGCAATTAAAAAATTTGGTTAGCCACAATAAAACAGCATTTAAATCATTTGGTCGGCATACAAAGATTTTGTTCGCAAATAAAAAAATCAGGCAGAAATCCTTGTTCGGCAAATAATTTTGATAATGGTCAAAAATTAAATCAGAAATAGGCAGCTTACAATAACATGGGTTTGCATAATAAACATTCAGTCCGCAAAATAGTTACTTGGTCCGCAAAATAACTACTTGGTCAGCAAGACTTCATGATTGAACAGCAGAGAAAACATGTCGTAAAAATTATACCACTCCCACTCCCACTCCCAAGCTCCCACACGCTCCCACTCCCACGCTCCCACACTCTCCCACACGCTTCCACACGCTCCCACACGCTCCCACACGCTCTCACACGCCCCAGCACGCCCCAGCACGCTCCCACACGCTCCCAAACGCTCAGACACGCCCCAGCACGCCCCCACACGCTCCCAAGCGCTCCCACACGCTCCCATAAGCTCCCACACGCTCACACACGCCACAGCACGCTCCCACACGCCCCAGCATGCTCCCACACGCTCCCAAACGCTCCCACACGCCCCCACACGCTCCCAAACGCTCCCACACGCCCCAGCACGCTCCCACACGCCCCAGCACGCTCCCACACGCCCCAGCACGCTCCCAAGCGCTCCCACACGCCCCCACACGCTCCCAAATGCTCCCACACGCCCCAGCACGCTCCCACACGCTCCCAAACGCTCCCACACGCCCCAGCACGCTCCCACACGCCCCAGCACGCTCCCACACGCCCCAGCACGCTCCCACACGCTCCCAAGCGCTCCCACACGCTCCCATAAGCTCCCACACGCTCCCACAGGCTCCCACACGCTCCCACAGGCTCCCACACGCTCCCACAACCTCCCACACCCTCCCAAACCCCCCCAAATCCTCCCACACACTCCCACATCCTCCCACACCCTCCCACACACTCCCACACCCTCCCACACCCTCCCACACCCTCCCACACCCTCATACCCCCCACTGCTACCCCCCACTCCTACCCCCCACTCCTACACCCCACTCCTACCCTCCACTCCTAACCCCACTCCTACCCCCACTTCTACCCCCACTCCTCCCCTACTCTTACCCCCCACTCCTACCCCCCCCCCCCCCTACAACACTACCACCCACCCCTACCCCCTACTCCTACCCCCCACTATTACCCCCCTCCTACCCCCCACTCCTACCCCCACTCCTACCCCCACTCCTACCCACCACTCCTACCCCCACTCCTACCCCCCACTCCTACAACCACTCTACCACGCTCACACCACTACCACCAACGGCACCAACACCACCACAACCACCACCACTACTTGTAAACGTAATAATATCATAATCATTAATCATAAATGTTGCATAATCCAAAGTCCTTCCTAATCTATGTAAGAAATGCGCCCATTTTGCGCATGACAAGTTTGCTGAGATTATTTTTGCTACTTTTATATGAAGCTCAAAAAATATTTTTTTGCTTCCCCTCTGAGTGCTTACCAAAATTTTATTAAACAGTAGCAGCTCATTGCAGCTCAAAAATAATTACAGCCATCCAGAATGATATAAATTGCTGATAGGTTTTGTAATGTTTGCTGGCCATGAGTTGCTGACCAATTAGCTATTTCTGCTTACAGATTATATTTTTCTGCTGACAAAAATACGAATACTCTGCTAACCATTTAAATAACACCCTTTTAGTATCAGCATTGCACCTGTGCGAAGCCGGGGCGGGCTAGCATTCAAATAAGTGAAAAAACAATATATTTGAGTGAAATACAGTAACAACAACAAGAGTCCAGTCCCGAGCAACAATTTAGCGGGAATTAGGGAAGTGGGTCGACGGGAGCGGGCCGGTGGCCGCGAGTTATTGTAGCCACGTAGACAACTGTGCGGTTTCGCCGTTGTGTTGGCATTACTGCTTGGAACTACCATGTTGTTAGCGCTAAACAAGACATGGATTGAGGAAAAAGTGAGGTTATGCTAAGAAATGCATAGGTACAGGAAATCGTAAGCAGCGAATCTTATCTAAACTCAGCTAAATGTCCAGCTCAGAGTGTCCAGAAAACTGAAAACTAATGTCACATATGACATTATTTTTCGAAACCAACATATTATATCAGCCCATTTCGATAGATTCGTTTCCGATGTCGATATAGATTCGACTCGAATCGAACGGAAACGGTATCGAGTCTCTGTGAATACGTCTGCAGTTCGCACAAAGGTTACTTACTTACAAAACTAGTTAATCCTTGGTTAATCCCGTGTCTTCACGTTATAAGACGTAGGTAGGTAATAATGATAGTCGCCAATAAAATCAATTACATAGCATATCATCCCTATCAAAGAGGCCATACGGCATACCTACCTTTAATAACACATGTAATATAAGTACTCGTTTGTAGTTTATTTATAGCAAAAGAAAGTACTTACCTCAAGCATTTTGTGATTGCATAATACGTAAGTTTTAAAAAAAACCATTGGTACATGCCAGGATTCGAACCCGAGCCTGACTGATTTTCATCATGTGAAGCAGGCTCTTTAACCGTAAGGCTATAACTGCCCTTCTATAACTACAAATTAAGATATATCAAAGAGATATATTTAGCTTAGGAATACTGAATATGCTACTATATTTTGTTGCTTAATTATGGTTACTTATAAAATGGAAATAGAACAGAATTTCGTGTTAACCGTGCGACCCCAAAAACCGTTTTAGCTAAAAGTGGAACGTATGATAGATGATCCGGAAATGTCTGATTGGATCTGACCTTGACTGGTGAAAGGTTGCCTTTCCAATCTACGATATTCGTTTTGACGGCAATTTGACGATAAAGTAATCGAAAAAGAAATTTGGTAATCCGTGGTGGGGTTCTAGCGCCTCTATTTGTAATCATCACACTAGTTAAGCAACGTTAGGGGAATCAGTGAATCCATAATAAGTTTATATCACGAGTCTCCGTGTTTCAGAAGGCACGTTAAAGTTTAGGTCCTGGTTTTCGTTTTTCTTACACATGCAGGCTACCTATCTCACGATGTTATTCTTCAAATTCCCTGCAGCTAGTGCTAACTAACTACGTATGTTACGTGATTTGACCCTATTAAATGAAATGTTTAAATGAAAATGTTTAAATAGGTACCTACAGTCTTAGTAAAAACAGTTTATAATGTGTGCCAATTACATACACTACGATTACATTTTTGCGTTTATGATATTAGATAGGATAAAGATACAATCCCATTGCATATCCCGAGCAACCAACGGCAAGGTTCTAAACTTCGAGCATCTATTCTCTAACATACGGAAATAGCATCTTCCGAAGTAAGAACAAAATCTTGGGGATAGTTGCTATGCATGAAGTAATACAATACAAGCTCGCTAAACGTAGCCGGAAAGTTGGGGTTCAAATCGGCCATTCCCAACGTAACTACTTCGACAACTTGGTGCGGTGACCACGCTGCATGTAAATCTGGGATATTTTATTTTGTTATCATTTACGCGGTTACTTACTAACTAGGTAGATCCTGTGATATATACAAGTAGGGTTGCCAACCATACTGTTGGTACGAAAACAGTATTATACTGTTTTTCGCTCGTTTATACTATTACTGTTCTATCAAAAAAAAGTATCCAAAATACTGTTTCAGGACCGCTCGAATCTGGGCCCAGACGTGCCCCGTCCGGGGCACGGTCAAATACTTTTTGTATGAAGCGCTGGCCCGGACCCGCCCCGGTGTAACATGAATCAGACTTAATGGGCACTGGAGTCTAGCAACCGATGTTATTCTGTCATACGAGAACTTAATCTAAAACTTAACAATGCAATTCGAAACAATATACGCGGAACATAACATGTTTTCTGAAAAGGAATAGAAAAATAAAAAACCGGCCAAGTGCGAGTCGGACTCGCGCACCGAGGGTTCCGTACAAACTTGCAAATTTATGGTTTTCGTAATTTTTCTTTATCTATGCTATAAGACGTTGCTTCGTACCAAATTTCAAGATTCTGAGTGAGGTTTTGATTCCCTTGCAAGTGTCGAAAATTTGCGGCATAAACGGCTGTATCTTTTGATTGCGTTGGCTTAGAAGTTTGATTTTTTCACAGCTTCAAGGGACAGTAGACCTGAGTAATTGATATAAATTTCAGCTTCATACCTCCACGCGTTCCTGAGAAAAAGGGTCTTGACAGACGGACGGACGGACGGACAGACGGACAACAAAGTGATCCTATAAGGGTTCCGTTTTTTCCTTTTGAGGTACGGAACCCTAAAAAGATGATAATTAGGGAAAAAATTGTGCCTTAGTATGCATATATTAGTACTTGAACAAATAGAGCCTGCCTTCATCATCATCATCATCAACCCGTAACAGCCCACTGCTGAGCTAAGGGTCTTTTCTCACACATTAAGAAGTATAGGCTATAATCTCCCACGCGAGCCCAACGCGGATTGGGAGATGGTGTTAAGCTAGTGGCCACTTAACAGTCAGAATTTTGCAAGCCACCCAAGGGTATCTGACATGGTTTAACGACTTCCGTTGTGCGTAAACACAACGAAAACCGGGAACAACAATTTAATGTGCCTTCCGAAACACGGAAGCGCTCGTGATATAAATGCCACTAGGCTGTCACCCATCCACTGACTGACCACACCCTTTGCTTAGCCAGTGTGATCGTTACAAACACACTGGCACCGCTGGGCGACGAGCGCTTCAGCGCTACGAGCCTGCCTCAATTCCTGTGAATTTTTAGTATTTTTAGTCTCATGGCTGCCCTATCCGCAGTAACAAAACCTATTACCTGCCGGGCGGTCGCTAACTCGCGCGAATGACGCCACGCCCGTATTACCACGCAAGAAATGTCCGCATACAAGTCTAGAAGAATTTAAGTTGCATCAAAACGTATTAGATTATTCTCTACAATGATATGTTCAACTTAAGGGCAAGACTCTATAACAAGTCCTCTGATCCTTTGGACACATATCTATAGGCTGCTGCCGTATGACTTAAGTTTTATTATGGGATATCTAATTTGACGCCGCACCGCGTGATTTACCAACTATCTGTTCCGCTCGGTTTCACCCACGTGGTTCCCGTTCCCTTGCTATATGTTATTCCCGTATTCCCACGGGAACCGCTAGTGATTAATAAAACAAATGTTTCGATTGAATGCTGTAATCCAGTGGCGTTGGATCGATATTGGACCAATATAAAGATTGGAGAGAAAAGTGTTTATATTACTTTTTATGTGGGACAAAATTCATAAAGTATTGTTTATCTGAAACTAAGCAGAGCCTGTCGCGGTCGAAGTCGAGGGCAGAAGCTAGTTTTGTTAATACATACATCTCCGTCATTGATTAATAAAAGTTTCCATTTCTAGTTAATTAACCAAAATAATAAGCTAACAACCGAAATACCGAAATGAATTATACTGGCGTAAATCTAAAAATGAGTTATTGTGATTTAGCGTTAAACAATGCTTAGGCTCGCCGTAAGCCCGCCATGATCGATGATCGTGCGGACAGCGGAATAAGCACCTTATTTTCGAGAGTACACGATAATATTTCGCACAGAATAATTTATCGAACAACTACCAAAAACTACTTCATCATTATTTACTCGTAATAGCCCACAGGTGAACTATCCTTTCCTCACACTCCAAAAAGTATAGGCCATAATCTACCAAGCGAGTACTTTGTTGATTGGAAGATGGAGCTAGGCTGTGGCCATCTAACTGTCGGAGTTTTCAAGACTCCCAAACTTCCATTGCACGTGAAAGACCAACGGTAAAGTACCTTCCAATAGAGGACCTCGTGATTTAATGTCACTAGGTCACATATTGTAACCACGCACAATACTACCTACTAACCAATGAGCTTGAAGTATTTCCTTACACAAGGGTAAGAATTTGTATATCTACTTTCCCACGCGAGCCTACCGCGGATTTGGAGATGATATTCTACAGGGCACCTATTCTTTGCTAACACATCGATCGTTCATTATCGCTTACTAGTAGCGACCCGTCCCGCCTTCGCATGGGTGCAATGCTGATACTAAAATCTTCCTCTTGAATAACTATATCTATTAAAAAATCCCCCTTCGTCCCACTTCGTAGCTCCGCAAAGATCTAATTAAAAAAATAAAGGAGCATACAATAGGGACAGACAGCGGGAAGCGACATTGTTTTATGCTATGTACCTATAGTGATTTAGGTCTCATCTTTTTCGAGACATAGATAATGTATGTATAGATAATAAAACGCACCTAACCCATACAATGACTTACTGCATTCAAATTGCTTTACCATTCGAGCGCCTTCCCGTTTCCAAACCATCAGACTTAACGTCAAGGAGCCAAGTAAAGCATAATAGTACATTATGATATAAGTGCGGTAGGTTGAAAATTACAGCCGAGGCGATATTGCTAGCCCGAGCCGTAGGCGAGGGCTACAAGTAAGCAGAGGCTGTAATTATCAAAGCGCACGTATGTCATACGACTTTTTATAACACATTTGCGAGGAAATAAAATAAAACTCCGACTATGGTAAACGAATAAAAACAATACAGCGTTAAGAAAAAGCGCGCGGCGCGCATCATCATTTTTTTTAGGAAAAGGCACAAAAAACAGCCAGTACTTATTACTAATAAAGTAAAATAATATTTTTGTGTTTTTGTTACAGATTGGTTGTAATTTACTGTCAAAATTAATTAAATTAAATAATTATGTACATAAATATTTCTTTAATATATTTTATCTCCCAAAGTTAATTTTAATCATAAAATGTTGACAACTTTTTTTGACATAAAAACTTTGCTGAGATTTTAAAAAGTACCGTTCGTTTTCAGACGGAGGAGCATCTTGATAAACCGTGCGTTTTACTTTACACTTACCGCACTTGGGCGTAATGAGATAGGTAACGATATTAAAATTGGTGAAATAAGACACCTTTTACGAGCAAATGTGTTATAAAAGAAAATACAGCGCACTCTAGATAGCCAGCTCATAATGCTAGTAAATATTACCCAATCATCGGTACATATTTCACAAGCTTACCGTTTCGTTTGCGACTTTTTCGCGCTGATCCGACAATAGCGGCCTGCCCCTGGATTAATGTCGCGTAAGATTACTGTGGCACGCATGATTTATACAACTCCGCTGGATTACCGGCAACAGATAACAGCGGACACAAATATTTATAGTTAAAATTATTTCATATTCATCTGGGAAACAGTTTCACCTCCTACCAATACAATGTACCTAATGACTAGTTATCATCATCAAGCCGTAACAGCCCACTGCTCGCCAGCCAAAAGTCTTTCCTCAAACATGAGGGAGTTTGGGAAATAACTTCCTATGCGAGCCCAACGCGGATTGGGAGATGGTCTAACTTTTTCAAGCTATACCTACCCAGGGTAGCTGACATGGCTTACATGTGTATACACCACAAAAAACCGGGACCAATGGTTTAAGAAAGAAACTTTTTATTCGGCATAGACAATAAAAAAGACTGAAATTACAGTAAGTACTTAACACATAAAACAATTTTATGCCGCAAGGGCCATAGCACGTCTAACGTGGCTAGAGGCGGGCGATCAAGGACTTATTCCGTAACGGAAAGCAGACACAATAGTTTTCTATTGTGCCTCATTTCCATTACTGAATAATATTAGTAGGTACCTAGTAGGATAAAACCATACCGCAGAAGAAATAAGCAAGAAGTCATATGCATCTGAACTCTAAACTGGGAAATTAGTTTTTAGTTATAAGTCATCATTGCACTGATAAACTTCTTTCTCAGCTTTAGCAAGACGTTTCATAACATTAATATGGGATAACGTAGAGTATGACTCAAATCCTTGAGGAGTGATTTTCAAAACCCAAACAAAAATTTAATATCATAAGACATACATACATACATACATACATATGCTCACGCCTTATTCGCGAAGGGATAGACAGAGACAACAGCCCGCCTCTTGCTACGATCCTGGCATACCTTTCGCGCCTCATCCACATCCATCAATCGGTTCATACAAGCTCGTCGGTTTCGGGTGCTCTTTATCTGGCTTTTCTTTAATACATCGCCGATCTGATCGATGTAAGTACGCCTAGGTCGCAGTCTGATATAAGAATGCAAAGGAAATCTTACATTTTTGCGAGAAAAAAGACGAAAATATCCTATAGCGGGAATAAACATATTCAAGCAATAAAATCCAATACTATCCTAGTACCTAATAATATGGGACGGGCTCAGTAAAACGAGTATAAGCCAGAGCTCAGCTGGACGGGACGTTGGCTCAGTTGGTAGTTGGTACCTTCTTTGTCGGAGGCCTCATGTTCGATTCCCATTCAGGGCTAACATTTATGTACATGTCTGGTGGTGTCTGGGTGTTTAATAAAAATAAAATTATAATAATCTCACGCCTTTGAGCCTATCACCGGAAAGGTCTGTTACACATGTGATCACATATCTCAGAATTAATTATGGGCCCTGCGCGTTTCCCTACGATGTTTTCCTTCACCGTCCAGCAAGGTACATATTTAATGTTTATTTATAAAATAAATACTCATGCTCACACAAACTAATGTTGACTCCGAGCGGGATTCGAACCTGTCATCAGAAGACGTTTCCTCACTAACAACATTTTTGGTACGCAAATTCAAAGAAAGAAGAGCAGTGATAGCCCTGACGGTTAAAGAGCCGGCCGAAAATCAGTGAGGCTCGGGTTCGAATCCTGGCATGTACAAATGAGTTTCTCAAAACTTACGTACATATTTATCTCTAGCTCAACGGTGAAGGAAAACATCGTGAGGAAACCCGCAGGTCTCAGAATTAATTCTGAGACATGTGTAAATAGACCCGATCCAGCGATGGGCTCACCACCTATCACGTTTAAGGGTCCAATGTATCTCGTGAAATGTGGGTATATCCAGTAATGGAATACCTCTGCCTACCCCCTCGGGGATGAAAAGCGTGAGATTATATTATTATTATTATATTATAAGTTTAAAAAAAAACCCAGCGCCTTATGTCTCGGGTGAACCTACATCGTCACTGCTCATAAAAGCCGTAATTTAAAGCCACATCAGGTACGGGTTAGCATTCGTCGTTAAGGCTTTATTGTGACGTAAATTTGCAGGAACATGGAACAGTAATCAGGCACTACGTTGCTATCTAGGACTTGTTTAGGGCTTAGATTGGACCTAGGTGTTAAAAGTTATAGGTTTTGTTTGTGTATAACATGAACTTGGGAGTGGTTACGTATCTTAATGACTGGAAGAGATTGCGTTAAGATAACAGGCACCGTTTAAAAATAAACTGTTGATGTATAAAGTCAAAGTCAAAATGTTTTATTCAAAATAGGAACTTACAAGTCCACTTATTGAACATCATTTCAACTCCACCGCTTCAGCATGTATGGTTGAGGAGAAGAAGCGAGGCAAGAAACTCCTCAACACAATATTCTTTTAATCAATTGTTACTTAACACTAAATTGGGTTACATAATTTCGTTGGTTTTCGCTATCGTATTGCGCTGGACTGGAGGAAATCTGTTCCAAGCATCATTGTCATTTATATAATCGTCTAGTTTGTAATATGCCATTTTACAAAGTACATGTTTAACATGAGTTTTGAACACAGTTTCAGGCAACTGCAAAATTTGTTGTTTGTATATATGGGTATATACTCGTATAAGTTATAATTATGTAGGAATGTATATCATTAGATAGATATATCTACAGTAATATTCTAAAGAGCAATGATTTGTATTTTTGTATGTAAAATACTTAATAAAAAAAATGCTAATGGAAAGCTTACTTTTCTATAATTACCATGGTCTATTTCCACGGGAAAGGGACTTACTAAACTTATATAAAATAAAATAGTATCACTGTTGCAATTACTACTACTACTTAGGTTATTTGTTATTTTAAATTGACGAGAAAAAACTGTAGTTTTTTACATTCTTTGAATGAAATGAAATGGAATAGGTAGTAATATTTATTTGCCTTGATTTTGGTGCGTCCAGGTTGATAAAGTTGTGAAGAGTTTGACAAAATATGTCTATTATAACATGCAAATATTTAAAAGAATTAAAAATTATTGTTAATAATTACAGCATTTCGGTATAAGGTCATAGGTACCTACTATAAGAATAACAATTAGCAATTTTTAATACAAAAATAAAGCTCGACTACCACTCACTCACTCACTCACTGATTGACATAATTGTTCTCCCAGAAGGAGTCGTTTTGGAGAAAAGTCTTGTAAGGGAAAAGTGTGCAAGATGGCAGGGTGACCCAGGGAAAATTCCGACTTTTCAAAAAAACAAAATGGCGGCCAAGCTTGCCTATCGTATCTCTTTTGTTTTCCGGCCGATTCGGTTAAAATTTTTAAAATCGGTTAAACTTTTAAGATAATTTAAGAATATTGTTTTAAAAGTTGAAAAAACAAAATGGCGGACGCGAAGTAATGTTTTAAAGTTTAGGCTATTGTAGACCCCACTTGAGCCGAATTAGACGCATGGTTGCCGACATCGTACAGTTACAAGTAGCACGTCATCTTTTTAGGCACATCCCGCAATTTACCAGAAAAATCCAAAAAACTGAAAATCCAACATGGCCGCCCTGTGATTGGCTCTCAAAGAAAAGGATGGATTTTAAAAGATTTTGAATGTCGATTTTCGGCAAGATGGCGATACTTGAGCGAGTTAGCGTGTATGGTGGAGTTGGAGGTCTCATTACGTAGTGTTGCCATGTTTAAGAATTTTCCCAAAATTTGGGGTAGTTTTTTACTTTTAATGCAAAAAGTCAAAACTCGATATTTCACCATTTTGCAAAAACGAGTAACAGTCAACGGTACACTTTATCTCTACCTATGACTTTTTGTAGGTTTTTTGATTTTTGCCTGGCAACACTGAAAGTTATGGCCGATTGAATTTTTAGGGTAGACCTCAAAAGACCCGAATTGATCTCCCAGAAGCCAATATGCTATAGAGACGTGATTGGTGTCATTGCATAGAACATATCCTGTAGTTTACCAGAAAAATCCGAAAAACTGGAAAAACAAGATGGCCGCTCCGGTATTCTCTCTTTACTGAAAAAAATGGGTTTTTATAATTTTTATCGGTATTTTTAGGCAAGTTGGCAACACTTTGGAAAGTTGGGTTGTATGGAGCGATTGTGGGTCTTAGTAAGCAGTGTTGCCATAAAAAGAAATATTTTACAAAGTTTTATTATTTTTCGATTTATACTAAAAAAAGACAAAATTCACATAGAAAATTATCAAAAATGGCTAAAACAAGATGGGCGCCCAAAATTAGACTTTATTTTTCTGTCAAAATACGACCCCACACAGACACGCGTGGCCGCTTGCGGCCTCGCGCACCGCGCGACATCTAGTTTTTAATATAAAAATAAATAAAGAGAATAAAATCTATGCCACAAAGTAACAAATAGAAATAACAAATTGGTAATACAATGGTCCTTAAGCAATAAAATCAATAGTCAAATCAAAATAATCACAAAATATTTATTTCTTAATTCTATTTCTCTTACATGTTTGTACGTACCGTTATAATATTTGCACTTAATTTAAAAATACCTTTACTGTAACCGTACTCTATTGTACGTGGGGGGTAGACAGATACACACGACAGTCCATTGCGTCTGCAATTGAGTTATGGCGCTTTCGGTTATAAGTGGCGCCCTAACTCATCGACGACGTCATTGTTTCCAACATTTTCTACACCTATAAAATAAAATTAAAATGAATAATCTCACGCCTTATATCCCCGAGGCAGGCGGAGGTATTCCATTTCTGGATATACCCACTTTTCACGATTCTTTGGACACCTAAACGAGAGGTGATGAGTCCATCGCCGGACCAGTAGGCGTATTCACGAAGACTCGATACCGTTTCCGTTTGATTCAGATCGAGTGAAAAATTTTCCACTTAACACGTTCACTGCGTTATGAGGTCTAAATAACAAAATAAAATGCAGTCAAAATAACGTTCTTTCACTCTGTGCGGTGGGTGACTATATTAATATTTCTATGCGTATGACAAAGACAAATATATAAAATTGCTTCTCTTTCGAAGTATATCCTAACGGCGTAGTTAATAAAATATGAGGTTAAATAGGCCTCAAACGCACTGAATACAATTTAATCTCGTACAGTGCGGACTGAGGTCTAAGCTGCCTCAAAAATTGTAGGCCTCATAGCCGCACGGAGTGAGGAGCTAGCGGCGCGCGAGCCGCGCTTCCTGGCTTAGTGATGTGAAAAATTTCGATACAGTGCTCCTGTATCGAAACTCTCTGCTGACTTTTTTACGATTTTTACATTTATAAATGTAGGTACATTAAGTAGTTGGTTGTCGTATTATGGATCAATAAAACGACAAATTAAGGCTAACTTTAAATAGCAGTCAGGCTGCAAAAAAAACTTTAAAACATTTATTTTGTGTCCAGTGTAACAGATCTGCTTGCCCTGTTTTAATGAAAAACATTTTGATTGATCTTTTATAAACACATGTTAATAAAAAAAAAAACTCATGCTTTCTATCCCCGAGGTATTCCATTATTCCAGGTATGCAAAGGTATTTCATTTCTAGATATAGGTACCTACCCACTTTTCACGAGATATTTTTTGGACCCCTAAACGTAAAGAAATGTTATAATATTATCGTAACTGCAACTTTCTTTTATTCCCATCTCTAGTCTTGAACTTGATTTTAGTGCGATGTGAGGCAGAACAGATGTCATATATATATTTTTCATTTACTCAATACTGAAATGTCATAACTGTAGGCGAAGCTAGATTCAACCTTAGCAACTATTTCAGTATATAATGGTAAAGTTTCAAGCAAATATTGTCACTTTTGAGCTATATTTAAGGTGCTTTTTAAAAACAACATTTTGTGAGGCTGAAAAGGTCTCATACGCACTGCAAAGAAGTTTAACCTTGCCTCGAAAAGACCGCATACGCACTGGCTGAGAGTCCATGAAAAATTGCTTCGCAGCGAACGTGTTAACTTTATTCTAGACGTTTCTGACAGCCACGGAAAATTTTTCGAATCCTTATGTCACATAATAATATGTCACATAATAAGTCTTAGATGCCCACCACTCAACTATTCAATTTAAAAAGTTATGGCGGTATAACGATTTTTTGTTTTGTTTTTTGCTTCTCCTAAAAACCTATACTTTGTCCCTTACGTCAATTGAGTTTATGACCGTTGATATGACATCAGTTTTCGATACCAACATCAGCCCACCTCGAAAGTTTTCGACACCAACATCAGCCCATCTCGAAAGTGTTCGACAGATTTTCCGATATCGAATATCGAAGCTCCCTGAATACGCCTGCGGGTCTGTTTACACATGTCTCAGAATTCATTTTGGGACCTGCGGGTTGCCTCACGATGTGTTCCTTCACCGTCCAGCTAGTGATAAATATGTACGTAAGTTTTGAAAAACTCATTGGTACACGCCAAGATTCGAACCAGAGCCTCACTGATTTTCATCATGTGAAGCAAGCTCTTTAACCGTAAAGCCTCGAACACACTGCTGCGGTAAAACCGCATCCTTCTGTCAACGCCCATATCGCGCGTCAAATACCGCGGCAGTGTGGAGAAAATTCGTAACCGGCCGGTATTTAAGGCCGCGGATATATAAAAGACAGCGATTGGTCCGATTTGGGTGACGGCACCAATGTTGCCAGCTTAAGGCCTCATTCACATAATCTAGTAGTTACCCTTTCTATCTGCGACAAATAAAATTCATCGCTACCAAAATAAACCCGGACAAGTAAAGAGTTTCGTTGTTGCATGTACGATATTCACTTTTTTTCGCAACAAAAATGATTATATTTTATAGTATTTCTCATTTTATATATGCACTCGAAGGCTATGCTTTTTTCGTGGTTGTTTATCCATTAATCAGTTAAGAACCGCCGGTTCCAACTGGAACCGAGACACAATTTAAAATCTATTGTGTCTATGATTCATGGTCTGAGTTCTAGTACTTACAGAACACACCTTACCTTCTCAATTTTATCTATTTAGTGTCAATCAATAGTCTCCCAATACCATACACGCCCTTTAGTATATAGAATCCTAAATAATGAGATTGGATCTGATCTTAGGTTTGAATAACATTATATTATTATTATTAAAACCTGAATGGAATACGTCTCCTAAGAACGATTGTTACAGTGCACGCACCGAGAGTTGAGGCGAACCAAAGAGATTAAAATATAATAGGACATAGAGGGAAGATAAGCTCAGAGTCACCCAACGAGCCATGGAGAGAGCTATGCTCGGAGTTTCTTTGCGCGATAGAATCCGGAACGAGAAAATCCGCCGAAGAACTAAGGTCACTGACATAGCTCTCAGAATATGCAAGCATAAGTGGCAATGGGCAGGCCACATCGCTCGAAGAACCGATAACCGATGGGGAAGAAAGGTTCTCGAGTGGCGACCACGAACCGGAAGACGCAGCGTTGGTAGGCCTCCCACCAGGTGGACCGACGACATCGTCAAGGTCACGGGTAACCGGTGGATGCAAGCGGTTCATGTGATGTGATGCAAGTTGCCGTTCGTTATGGCGTTCTATGGGGGAGGCCTTTGTTCAACAGTGGACGTCTTCCGGCTGATGATGACAGAGGGGACATTGGGAATATTTTCATACAAAACTTTGAAGCATGTTTTAAGCTTAAGCGTCATGTCAGTTAGTGTGAACGCGAGCTGTCATTCGGTCAAAATTGTACTAGACTTAATCCACTTGGAATAAATTTTGGCTTCAAATTTTCCTCACTTTGTCCCCTCTATGCCCTAATATAATTTTAATCTCTTTGAGGCGAACACTAACACAAATGTATTTTTGCGTAGAGGAATTTTCATTTTTATTCTAGTACCAGCGGGTGCCCAGCGGCGCGGCGTTGCCCACGTGGATCCAGTTTATACCCGTTCTTGTAGGAATTTCAAAAAATCTCTTTAAAGCAGTTTCCTACGATATATAAAAGACCTACATACCATAATATTCTAAATTTCTAAGTGGTTTAGTTTCAGAGTAGTACCTATGTATTTCCCTTTTTAAACAGTTTTTATATTTTACCTTGGGAATGAGATATATAAACATAAAAAAATATTGCTTGTTTATTAATGTTGTAAAACATCGGATTGGCAATTCAAAATGACATGATTTTTTAATGGGAATAAGAATGGAATAAGAATAAATTTATTTCATATTTTTTTTTCAGATATTTTCCTGTAGTATAAAATACCTTAAATGTTGACCCAGTTACTCGGTTATTTCCACAACAAATGTCATCAAAATCCATCCGGTAGTTTTTGTGTGATCTGTGCACAAACAGAGAGTATGTATGTAAAGATTACAAGTACCTAATGAATGAGTTAGACAACGATTTGTCTGTCGATATGTCAATAAACAATAACCTTGACAACACACTGTACACATTCAAGTTGAAATGTTGATGCTACCTCGCTTTTGCTAAATATAACGAATGTGAGCAAGCGGGACCGAAATTACTTCTAAGTTAGAACACTCTTGACAATTTTTATCATTAATGGGTTCGCTCTTGACTTCAATCTAACCCAGAGGACATAAAAGATGGAACTAACTAACCCAGAAAAACCCTATGCACGCATGACTTGAATAGATTCGGGTTGTATTGAACTCGAGAACAAAGACGCAGGCACATAGTTCTGCTCCTTGGATTTGCGGACTGTGTGCGGTCAGCGTGGCGAGCATATACAGATACACACACAAACAAATTTTTGAGTGTGTTGATGGTTACAACTCTAGCTGCTCGACCTGTACCTATACCAACCCATTTTTTTACCTTCATATACAACTAGGGATGTGAAAAAAAGAATGAACGATTTAAACAATCGATATTTTTAGTAAAAAAAACATCGAATCGAAGGAATTGAAATTAATTGATTAAGTATATTTTAACTCATTTTAATTGATTTTTGTTAACATAACGTAAACCATCTGTGCGACGAATGAAGAAATTTGAAGTAAGTATATTAACAAAGTTTATGTTAAAAGGATATAGAATGTGAAAAAAATATCATTTTTTATATTAATTGGTATTTTTTTCTTATTATTGTCTCTGCCTACTCCTTCCGGAAACAGGCGTGAGCGTATGTTTATTTTGTACAATCGATTTATAATAATCGATTATTTTTAATAAAATTTATCGATTTATCAAAAATCTGTTATTATTTAAAAGAGAAAAATCCATTATAATTTAAAAAAGAAAACTCGGTTATTGTTTAAAAGAGAAAAATCGATTATTATTTAAAAGAGAAAAATCGATTTTTAAATCATTGAATTGTTTCGATCAATGTCACATCCCTATATACAACAATGTCAGATTTAAAACTTTTTGGGGGAAGTAATATCTGGCTAAAACCGATTTTATGAATAAGAAAAAGAAAATATTCTGACATAAGGATATTTTTTTTGTTTTAGAATGTAGGGTAATGTTACCAAACATTGACCCTTGGCTACAAAACTATCTCAAAGTCGAAACAGTATGTCTGAGTTACAATATTATTATAAGAAGGTCATTTATCTATATACCTACTAATATATCTATGCATCTAATAAAACTGTAACAAGACCGTGTCTGTACATGCAATATTTTTGGATTTTGCGGTGGTGTATCTGGGGGCACGGTAGTGCCTCCGCCAAGTCGAGCAACAAGCGGCACGGCCGTAGCATCCTTTTCTCGAAGCGATTCAGGCCATTTTCGACCCACTATAACTTCGTTGTGGATAAACGTAGAAGCCTGAATTTTTAGTAACCAAGCATGCATTGTATTTAAACACAGTATACTTCAAATTTCATCCAATTTGAACCAGTAGTTTTAGAATAATTATAAAAAGTCAAAGTTTCCTAATTTTGTCACTCACTGACTCACTGACCGATCATCAAAACTCTAAGGCACTTCTAGAAGTCGTAGAAGCTTCAAATTTAGAATACAATTAGGGTTTAGTGTATAAATCAAGAAAAAACTCAAATATTTTGCAATTTCGGTCTAGGTTTCTAGCAGATATCTTCAACTGATTGAGCTGAAATTTGGTATACTTATGTAAGTTTGGTCACAATGCAATATTATGGTACCACCGAGCTGATCTGATGATGGTTCAAGGAGGTGGATATCGCAACTCCTCAATGACTACTCGTAAACCCCTCGAGATTGGACTCGTATGATTCGTCTTGACATATACATTGGTGCTAGATGGTAACCAGAGTCTGATGATGGAGCTGGAAGATGACCATGGGAACTTGGTAATTAAATGACACAACCCCATCGAGTTTGGGCTCGTTTGATTCGTCATAAAAGATTTTTTATAATGATATGGTCACTATAAGATGTTGTTAGGTTAGCTATTTACATAATTACTTAATTAAGACAGAAGGTCCCTCAGTAAGGACTGAATAAATTAACTGACTTGGTATTACATGGATCTCACAACTTTTTACGGTAGAAGAGAGACTTGGGTTTTTTTACATGTTTTTTTTTGATGGCATATTATAGTTTTCGATTTAGATATCAGAACACCAATTTTTGTTTTTTTTTCTATCTGTCTATCTGTGCACGCTTTATGCAAAAACTACCGGATGGACTTTGATGAAATTTAGCATGGAGATAACTGAGTAACTGGGTCAACATCTAGGGTACTTTTACTACAGGAAAATATCTTATTTCCACAAAAATATAAAAACTGCTTACAAAGAGAAAAAAAAGAACTATTTCGAAACGATAACACCTAGAAACTTGAAATGGTATGTTGGAGTCTTATATTATGTCGTACACAACCGGAGAAAAACGTAGGTACCTATGCCGCACTACCCCTCACAGGAGGCTAATTCAATAGGGATTCAGTGCTCTAATATAAATTGAATTCTTATACTTAGGTGTCGCATATTCTATCGAGTTTGTTTAAGTACCTATGGCCACTCGTAAATCCAAAATGTACTGCATAGAGGGTGCTTTTAAATAAGGATTGGTTGTACCTACCTATAACCTATCGAACCTACCTCAACAATCCACGTTTAAAAATTATTTAGTACTAGCGACCCGCCCCGGCTTCGCACGGGTGCAATGCTTACACTAAAACCTTCCTCTTGATTCACTCTATCCATTAAAAAAAACCGCTTCAAAATCCGTTGCGTAGTTTTAAAGATTTAAGCATACAAAGGGACATAGGGACATAGGGATATAGGGACAGAGAAAGAACTTTGTTTTATACTATGTAGTGAAGTATAATTCATTTGGATAAGAAAATGTATATTCTTAGTGTATTCTACCTACTACTAATTAATATAATAAGTATAAAGTATAATCTCACGCCTTTTTTATCCCCGAGGGGGTAGGCAGAGGTATTCCATTACTGGATATACCCACATTTCACGAGATATATTGGACCCCTAAACGTGATAGGTGGTGAGCCTATCGCCGGACCGTGTCTGTTTACACATGTCTCAGAATTAATTCTGAGACCTACGGGTTTCCTCACGAATCACGATTAATTAATATAATAGGTTAATAATTTCAATTTGTTTTTCTTTTCACACAGGCGCGGCCTTTTTATAGGTGCATATCGGTCAATAATGCTAAATGTTTGCTATAATTACTGATAATAATACAAATAAATTTTAATTAATAAATAAACATCATGACATTCGTTGTTAAAACACAAAATATAATGTATAAAAATAAAAAAAAATTGTACAAAAATCGATGACTGTACAGAATATACTTATTTTAGTGTCGACAACTGAACCATTTACCCTATATACATTTTTTGAGGCTCAGTCGCTCCTTTGCTACCTACTTATACCACTAAATAAAGGGATTTAAAGATTTACTGTCTACCATTTTCATTTTTTATTTCGAATTAGCGACCACGCATTTAACCTATATGAATCGAGAGCTGTAATTAATGCAAACAGAAAACCTTAAAAGACCAAATCCCGTGAAGTGCCACGTTTCTGAAATAATAACTTTCAAAGTTGACAACAATAATGACAACCATATTGTTTGAACTTGCACTCCAACGGTCTTATTAGTAAATAGCGGGTGCCCAGCGGCGTTGCCCGCGTGGATCCCGTTTATTCCCGTTCCCGTGGGAATTTCCAAAAATCCCTTCATACCGGTTTGCTACGACATATAAGACAGCTACATACCATTTTTCAAGTTTCTAGGTGTTATCGTTTCGGAGTAGTACGTTTTTCTCTTTTTAACCAGTTTTTATATTTTCCCGTGGGAATGAGATAATTTCCTGGAATAAAAAGTACCCTAGATGTTGACCCGGGTACTCAGTTATCTCCATACCAAATTTCATCAAAATCCGTCCAGTAGTTTTTGAGGGATGCGTGCACAACCAGACAGACAGACAGACAGACAGACAGACAAAAATTCCAAAAATTGGTGTTTCGGTATCTATATCGATAACTATATATACTACCGTGAAAATTTTCAAAAAATATTTAATGTACAGACACGGCCCCGTTAGAGTTTTATTATATGTATAGAAAATGACCTATTCCTAGGATGATCAGAGGTTACGCTAGAACTAGTTAATCCCCGAGTAACCAAGTATTACCTTAGTTTTTTTTATGTCATTAATAAACACGGAGTATACTCGGACTAACTATACATTCCTTACACCTAGCTTACACTTAGATTACGTCTGAAATGTGGCAATACTGATGAATTTAAAAGTAAAAAGAGAGATAAGAACTTTTCCAAAATGGAAGAAATCCGGCCAAGTGCGAGTCGAACTCGCGCACGAAGGGTTTCGTACTATTACCTATAAAAACGGCAAAAAAATCACGTTGGTTGTATGGGATCCCTCCTTAATTTATTCTGTTTTTTAGCATTTGTTGTTATAACGGCAACAGAAATACATAATCTGTGAAAATGTCAACTGTCCAGCTATCGCGGTTCTTGAGATACAGACTGGTGACGGACAGACAGCGAAGTCTTAGTAATCGGGTCCCAATTTTACCCTTTGGGTATGGAACCCTAAAAAAAAGTGACAGCTGGCTATCTGACATTCGTATTTGTGCTTGGTGAGTACCAAAGAGATTAAAGTATAATAATATTTAAATCTCTTTTATCCCATAGCCGTTACCGTCATCCTTCTGTCATCGATGAATGTCAAAGTAATTTTTAGTTTAGCATAAAACCTACACTATGGCTAATCCCTGCTTAAACTAGGTGACACCAAGGCGCACCACTTTTACTCCGGGAGTAGGCATGGATTAGGTTACTCCTTGCTTACTCTGTGTATACTGAAATTGGTTAGTAATGAGTTAATACTTGGATTACAGTTAATCTTTCTCTAGTCTGAATTTATTAATAAGACCGTATGTGTTTTCGACTTATCAAAATCGACTTTCTAAAAAAAGTTTTGTGAGGCATTTGATTAATTTACTTTAAATGGACCAAGATATGATGACGCATTTATTTGATTAATGGAAGTATTTCTAAAATTTTTGAAGAATTTTTGTGTAGAGCGTCCTAATTTAAAAACAAAATGTGTAATAATCGATTTTATCTAGTAAAGTAGTGTATGAAAAATATAAATCAATGCCGAAAATAGTTTGTCATATTTTTTTTATCTACCCTTTAAATATTTCCACTTCATTTAAAATGACCATGTAGAAACGTGATAGATAGATGATGATCGCTGGACCGGGTCTGTTATACTTACACGTGCTTCAAAATTAATTGTAGGACCTACTGGTTTACTCGCGATGTTTTACTTCACCGTCAATCTAGTGATGAATATGTACGTAAGCTTTTTGATGAATTCATTGCTACATTGGCAACAGATAACAGTTGGTTCCTATGTGGTAAACTTTAAACATTGATATTTCAGAAACGCGACACTTTACAGGGCTGTGTATAATGATGTTTTATGTTTGCATTGATATCAGCTATCGATTCATATAGGTTTTGCGCCTGAGCGCGATATTTTATTAGATAGGTATACCAGGCACCACACTAAATCTTCAATGTCCTTTAGAATTTCGATTTATTTATTTTATTGTTTTTTAAATACGGAAGTGCTGAGTTCACCTATCAATGTACAATTGTAATAGGTAACACTGAAATAATAAATAATAATAATAAACAGTTCTAATATTAGGTACATAGTCTCCGCTTTTGTATTGTTAGATTATGAAGAAACTTTGTCTGTTCATTATTTTTATTTTGTTATTTTGTGAAGCGGTGATATAAGTTTAGCATAATACAGATATTAAATATTTTTTTAATAATCAAAATCAATCAATCAAATATGTAGCTATAAGACGAATTGAGAACCTCATTTCTTCTGAAGTTGGTTAAAATACATTATTTATTTACGCTGAGGCGAGCAGAAAAAACTATTAAACTAGCAACACTGGCATCGCTATCTACCAGCCTCACTGTCATCACCATATTTCACCCTATACCGCACCAATAACGCATGCGAATCACGTGCTTTTGACGTAATTTCATACAAAAGTGACCAAAAGTATCGGACCGGTACCGCACCGGTACGTCAAAACCATAAATGTCATTTAAGCCCCGCCCACCGTCCGATGCGCAATTGTTTACGGTTTTGACATACCGGTGCGATACCGGTCCGATACTTTTCGGGTGAGGGCATAGTAGCGTGGCAAGCGTGGGCGGGGCAACGGGCGTAGGCAGTAGTGATACCAATTTCACAGTTTTAGGACTTTACTAGTGTAGGACAACGTACTTTTGCATAGCGAAGTATGCTATGGTGAAACCAAAGAAAACACATTTTAAAAGACTGTTTACGTAACGGGACTATACGATAGATTACGTCACTTCATATTTGGAGCGTATGTAACATAAGATCTGCTTTATTTCTATGTTCTATGTTTGTTTGGCAATTTTTTTTTCAGCTAGATAGATATTGTACGAATTACTAAAAAATAAAACGATATATAAATAATAATGCTATATTCTCTACCGACAACAACCGCGGCTCTACAACTGCCTTCCACGTCTATTACCCGCTGTCTACTAAAGCCGTGGCCATTTTACCGGCCGGGATCCGAATTGTTTCCACACTGCTGCGGTATTTGACAGGATATATTTGACGTGACAGACCGGCGCGATTTAAACGCAGCAGTGTGTTCTAGGCTTAAGGCTCTCACAGCTCTTCCAAATCATGTAGTAACGGAATCCATACACCTATTACCTATCTGTTGTCCTTGACCGAGGGACTTTATGATTCAAATTCAAAATTCATTTATTTCAGTAGGTATATAAAATACACTTTAAAACTTCAATAACAAGGCACACTAAACTCGTCCATGAAGATTGGCTAGATGTAAACAGCAGCCCATCTCCACCGACGAGTTGCTGGTTCCAAATGCAGTACCCCGAGAAGAGCCAGCAAGAAACTCAAGGGCAGCTCTTTTTAATCTCATGTCTTGATTGACTGGTAATTATTGACAAAATAAATTTTAATATTAGTTTTTACTTCTTTTATTTGAAAATCTTTTTGAAATTCTTCAAAAACAACCAGTTATACGGCTTCAAAGGTAAGATTACTTTTGCTAACTTAAGTCTGAATGAAGTCTTTAGGTTGTAAGTCTTCTGTCTTCTGAGAAAATTTTCAATCTTTATAACTTTACCAAACGCTTTTAAAATACGATTAGGTACTTAGCAGACGCCTTATTGCAGCGTTATTGAATCGAATTGCTTCGCGTTCCCGTAGGGACATTCAAAAAACCCTTCTTAGTGATTACTAACTTAATTTAAGGAACCTTTGTGGAAAGTTGCATGCTTCAGAACCTAGCGGTTTCGGCAGTCGTTGATGAATCAGTCAGTCAGCCAGTAAGTTTCTTCTTTTATATATTTTTGTGGAGGATAGATATAAACAAGAAGAAAATTAATTAATAAAAGTTCTGAGCGGTTTCACCAGCGTTGTTTCCGTTCCCGTGGGAATATGGGAATAAAATATAGCCTATGTTACTCAAGGATAGTGTAGCTTTCTAATAGTAAAAGAATTTTTAAATCGGTCCAGTGGTTTTTGAGTTTATTCGTAACACAACATACAAATCTATCTTCTTTATAATATCTAGTATAGAAAACAATAAGATAACTCTTGACTTATACATACTTTTATCCTTGAAAATCCACATCTTCTATTTTCTATTTATAGCAAGATAAACCAACAAATAACGGGTTATCTCAACAAGTGTCAAGATATTCATTAGATAAATATCTAGGCATTGCGTGAACCGAGATCCAGTCACACCTGCAGGTATCCTAGAGTTACACAATGCCTAGGAGCTGATTGACACCGCGACCCGCCGCTCCCATGCGATGGCATACTGATACTTTACGTATCTAGCGGTCCCGTATCTAAATGCTAGGTCAGAGCTTGTCAAACTTTGAAAATAATACCCCCCCCCCACTCCTTGAGGACGTTTATTTAACTAAAATTTTAGTATCATCTGTATTGGACGATAATTTCCAGCTAGGAACATGAAATCGATAAGCCTTTATTAAATTTATTTATAAAGTACACTAACAGCATGATATATATTTACATTGTTTATATTTTTAGTTCCGACAATAACTTATAATATGAATGCCTATCATAAGTATACAGGAACAAGTATAACATTAAAATCACAACTGAAGAATACACATTTAACATAAAAGAAACAAAAACACTAATTAAATCAAACAAAATAAAATTTCAAAATAAACATTATGAATACAATAAAAGTGGGAGCAGTAATTTGGTTTTTTTCTTTTTTATTAATATGGGGCACAATTTACACACGGTTATTTAACCTCAAACTAGGCAGGGCCTGTACCATGGGTACTAAAGAACTGTTAAACATACTTAAATAAATATTAAACGACCAGACACGAAGCCAGCAGACATGTTCATGCACACAAATGTTGGCCCCGAGCGGGGATCGAACCCGCGACCTCCGGCTCAGAATGCATTGTCACTACCAACTGACCCAACAGCCAGCCTTTGGTCGAAAACTTGGTCTCACAGATTGAGTATCTCTGCCCCAGACGTTCACCAGGACCCCGTTTACTTACGCAACCGTAGGTGCGGTTAGGTGTCGATAAATTGCGTCTAGGTCCTTTTGTACTGATGAAATTGACTCCCGGCCCCATAATACGTTAATCGTAAGCTTAGTTGTACTTAACTATTACTTAACTTAGTACTTAACTTCATTGCATCGCGTTGTTGATAGCAGCGTTGGGTATTTATTGGCGTTAGGAGAATTAACTTTGTGAAAGTTAGATAAACGATCTGTGGTACATGAGTATTTCTTGACAAGACAACATGACTTCCTTGTTGAGTTCTATCTGTGTATGTAAGTTTGTTTTTTTATTTACGAACCCGTCCTCTCTTCGATTTACTTATTTATATTCATATTATTATCTTCGTTCACATAATTAAAATTTCATTATTCATACAGTTTTATTTGCACTTTTACAGCCAGTAACCACACTTAGATCTATATGTCGCATTTCCATGATTTATTTAGGTATTTATTTAACTTCATTTAGGTACCAAGAAAATGTACACATGGCGAACTTAATGCCTGAAGGCATTATCTACCAGTCAACCATCAGGCTAAGCAGAAATAATTAATTTGGCGGAATTGATTCTGATGAAATGATTCTGTTTTGTGTATCAATAGTTGTAGAATAAAACTTATGACCGTAATTCACTTTGCTTTCTTTTGCAGACATTATGTCACAGTTTACCGAAGAGGTGGGCTGACGTATGTCACACACAAAGAGATTTAAATACAATAGGGCATAGAGGGGGCATTGGGGATATTTTCATAAAAAATCTTTGATATCAAGCGTCATGTCAATTAGTAGATATAGGAACGCGAGCTCTCCTTCGGTCGAATAACACTCGACTATGACCTTAGGTAATAATTTTTGGCTACAGATTTTCCTCGCTTTGTCCCCTCTATGTCCTATTATATTTGAATCTCTTTGGTCACACATAAAATTTTATTGGCATTATCAGGTCATTCAACTCGAAACAGGAGCCGTTTTTTCTGGTACCAATAAAGCACGTAAGCGTCGCTGCAGGCGATCACTACTTACCCACTACATAATCGGCTTCCCACGTTAGATCGTATCGACTCTTGCGCATGGACCGGTAGCTAAACACTATGTTTGGTGGTGATATAAATTTTACTTCAGAAAAGACATCGGCTAGCTGCGGGAGGCGATTTCTTAATCATTACATATTAATATGATATCTATTCATAAAGTTTCATAAACCACCGATTTCTTATTTAGTAGATGATTGAAATTATAACTAATAATTTAATAAAATGTGTAATGACAAATTAATAAACAATCATTTACAAATGTAAGCATAGTATAGCATTTTAAAATGTAATCCATTATTTAATAAACTTTAAACTATTTAATAGTACATTATGGTACAAGTGAGTAAAGTTGGTGATTACCGCTGAGGCGCCATTGAGACCCGAGCCGTAGGCGAGGGTCATAAGAGAGCCGAGGACGGTAATCATCAATACACACGTGTATCATACGACGTTTTTCAACACACTTGTGAATAAATAATACTAAAAAATCATTTTAAAATAATCATTCGCAATGGCGGGGAAAATTAATTGGTTTTCCAATTTTTTATTTATATAATTTGGAAAAGGCAAAAGGATCTAGGCCCATACAGCCTCGTTTTCCTATGCGCTCGCATCTTACAATGGCGATCGGCCATGGACTAAAAAAATTAGGTTTCTTTTTCTTTGGTTTGTCGTGGATAGCGTTTTAGCCACGTACAAAATGGGGTATTTAAAGTTTTTACAGAGAAAACCAAAGTTATATTTGAGTGAAAGTTTTGTTTATTAAACACGTACAAGTTGAAATGATCTATTTAAATACGAAGTTGCATGAAATGAGCAAGCCATATTTGTGTATTAATTTATTAGTACGATTGAATACGATCTTTTTTGTATCGAAACTTTTTTAAGAACAAAGCAACTCTAGCAACAAAATTGAAAAAAAAAATCTATAACTCACTAGTGAATAATAGCAAACAAAAAGTCTCAGTTTGATTATAGGTGTCATTATGTGCCTAATTGCAGTGAAATTAGAGCCACTTTATGAGCAAGTGTGTTGAAATAGTACATTATGGTACAAGTGAGTAAAGTTGGTGATTACCGCTGAGGCGCCATTGAGACCCGAGCCGTAGGCGAGGGTCATAAGAGAGCCGAGGACGGTAATCATCAATACACACGTGTATCATACGACGTTTTTCAACACACTTGTGAATAAATAATACTAAAAAATCATTTTAAAATAATCATTCGCAATGGCGGGGAAAATTAATTGGTTTTCCAATTTTTTATTTATATAATTTGGAAAAGGCAAAAGGATCTAGGCCCATACAGCCTCGTTTTCCTATGCGCTCGCATCTTACAATGGCGATCGGCCATGGACTAAAAAAATTAGGTTTCTTTTTCTTTGGTTTGTCGTGGATAGCGTTTTAGCCACGTACAAAATGGGGTATTTAAAGTTTTTACAGAGAAAACCAAAGTTATATTTGAGTGAAAGTTTTGTTTATTAAACACGTACAAGTTGAAATGATCTATTTAAATACGAAGTTGCATGAAATGAGCAAGCCATATTTGTGTATTAATTTATTAGTACGATTGAATACGATCTTTTTTGTATCGAAACTTTTTTAAGAACAAAGCAACTCTAGCAACAAAATTGAAAAAAAAAATCTATAACTCACTAGTGAATAATAGCAAACAAAAAGTCTCAGTTTGATTATAGGTGTCATTATGTGCCTAATTGCAGTGAAATTAGAGCCACTTTATGAGCAAGTGTGTTGAAAAAAAAATTAACAATTATTTATGACCACTGACTTACCCTTTACTCATCACGAAATCTTTGAAACTATAAAACATGATAGGTAACTATATAGGTTGATATTTCGAAAAAAGTGCTTGGTGTTCCATCGTCATTATATTTATGACTGCTAACACAATAATAATATGATGTGTATCGTGTACTGGATTGTACGTACAATCCAAACACGGCAGTCCAATTTCCAGGCACGCAGTGGCGGTACTATAGCCTATTTAGCGCCCGGATGTGAGTTATCTTGGCGTCCTGCTGATGGGAGAGTGAGGTGGGGCGACAGAATACACGACGGGGTAACAGAATGTTATTGACTAAAATGTATTTTAAGAGTAATTCAATCGAGCCTTCAAGTGACCAGAGGACTTTCCGTTATTTGCAGATGTCTCTCCATAGAATGTAGCCAGCCTTTAGACACACAATTTCAATTGTTTGTCTAAAGGCTGGCTAATAAGTTCAATTTCAACATTCTTACTTTCTCTACTTTTACTGTTACGGAGTTCTCATTTAAGTTTTCTAAAATATCTACTATGTACAGACATCGGACATTTAAAATTTTATTATATTAGATAATAAGCATCAAATTAATATTAAATTTGATTTCAACAATAATTTACATAACAGGCGTAAGCGTTAAGTAATAACTAATCTATATATATAAAAATCAATGCCACTTTTCGTTGTTATTTTATAACTCAAATCGGGCTCACCTATCCAAACCAAATTTTTAGGCTTTATTCGGACTATTTAGCAGATGGTTTATGTTAAGTTTGCTTAAAATCTGTCGAGTGGTTCTTCATTTATACGTCGTGAAGCACGTACCGGGCCGCTAGTATGTGTAAGGTGGCGTATCTACAAACGTTGTACTTCATTAGCTCAGTGATTGACTATTCCTGCTCAAAAAGCTCGCATTTTGGCGCCCTCCGAAAACCGGACCTGAGTATGCACTCCTTACGCATTTCCGTGATCATTTTTTCTGCTTTTTGCTCGAGTCCTGCCGGCACCTTGTTTAGGACTATGGCTAGTTTGCTAACAAACCAATCAGTCGGTGTTCTCAATAAACAATCACATTGAAGACATAGTTGCCTCGGCCATTATGCTGTCACCTGCCTTCGCGGCGACGAGTCGTAATGAGCAGCTAATTCCTCCACGGTATTTGTACCCTTCACTATAATCACCACACATTCTGTTACATAGTTTTCTAGTTGGTATGGGCTTGCAAATTGGCGAGATAGTTTTTAGTCGTGTTTAGAGCTAGAGTTTTGCCTCGTAGTCTAGTAATTATGAAAATGAAACTGCATTTTGTTATGGAAGCAAGCCGCTTTGGACAGAGGACCGAAATAAGAGATTTTACTACCAGCAGCCAAGCTTTTGTCTCTTAGGAGTTCGGTCACAGAGGGTGCCACATATATTAAAAATAGAAATTCAAACAAACTGAACGGCTTTACAACGATGCTTTCTATGCAGATCAACGAAACGCGTCCGTGAAACCAAGATGGATGATATATATTTTTTTAAAGAATCAAAATATGTATATATATATCTGGTGACATTGCACCACAATTTGATGTTATAGAGTATATTTCGCGTGAAATATACGCTTTATTTCCATTTTGATACTTCAAATTCCGGACCCTGAAGGGTCGAACCGATTGACCTCTTGGCATTTATTTTTATCCTCCCCCAAAACACCCTGTATAATAAGGTAGTGGGAGTTGACCCCGCATGGTTGTGCGGTGACGTCACAACATGGCGGCCTAATCTCCGGTGATTATGTGCGGTTTAATAAACCTATTACCTACCGCACAACATCAACTTACGAAATTACATATCTAGGTACCTTCGATTCTCTGTGATTGATTATTCGCCAGACCACCACTTATAGATTCGACATGGAATCTGTAATGTAACGGACCTACTTACATTAACTATAGTATATTTCAAAGAACATTGGGCAGAGACAGCGCTGGTGGATGAGAGCCTGCTTCTCAAGTATGAGGCTTATGTTCGAATCCTGGCGATTCGAAATGGATTGGAAATGTACCAACTAGTTTTTTTAAACCTTACAAAGATATTCGCCATTTGATTAGTTCGATGTATATTATACTAGCGACCCGCCCCGGCTTCGCACGGGTGCAATGCTAATACTAAAACCTTTCTCTTAAATCACTCTATCTTTTAAAAAAAACCGCATCAAAATCCTTTGCTTAGTTTTAAAGATTTAAGCATACACAGGGACATAGGGACATAATGACATAGGGATATAGGGACAGAGAAAGCTACTTTGTTTTATACTATGTAGTGATACTATGTAGTATCAGTAGTATGAATATTCATACTACTGATTCCAGGTTTCACATTCTTGTACAAACGCCTGTTACTCGCAAACCGGTGTTATAACATTTGTTTCTAGTTATTGTGCGTAATTATTATTGTCTTGATACTAACTTGTACAGTCGCCTTGTAATAAACGATCTGTCCCTTTGCCTATTGTTCTGATGATAGATTTGCTTTTATAGGTAAACCTAAGATACTTTGAGCTAGAAACAGACTCCTTTTCAGGATTTGACGGGCCTGTTGCCTTCTGAGTCGGAGATCGCGGGTTCGATCCGCGCTCGGGCGAACATTTCTGTACATGAACATATCTGTTGGCTTCTCGTTTTTGTTTATCAGTTATTTAGTACCCATAGTACTAGTCACTACACCGGCTACAATGAGTCAAATGTCATTCAAAATGCAGTTTTACTTTACATACGGCAACGTGACGACATTTATACTTAGGTCAAGTGGTAGTGGTAGATTATCTTCAATACTATAATTAATGCTTGGAAATTTAAATTATTGAAATACGTTTCTTCAATGACGTACTATTGGAGTTTACTTGAAATAGAAATTCTTTTTTTTTAAGCGCTAACAAAACAAAGTATTTTGCTAAAACTCGATTTTTCATTTTTTTTTACTAAGAATCGATTCTTAAGAAGAAAAAATCTTTACATAGCGAATTATGAATTTATCGCCATATATCTCCATGCGAAGTCAGGGCATTGAGCTAGTAACTGTAGAATCATTATCGCTTAGCCCTCGGCCTTAAGTTTAGAATGTAAAGCTGTATGTTAACCCAAATTTATTAGTAATCTGTAAACGAATTATACGCTTAGTTAATGGGACATAGTATCGCAGAGTTACTTTTACAATTGTCTTGTAGTGTACTCCTAAATATCGACCTTAAAATCGAGACACAAAGCAGATAATCGGGAATAGAACACTTTTAATAGTTATATTGAAAATGGTTTTGATATGCCGTATTAAATTACATTACTGAGCCTATTTTGACCTTTTTGCAACTGGCTTATACAAATTATTGCTAGCTCAGTAGCTAATTAAAACTTGTAACACAAATGTTCAAGTGATTTGTAAGTTTTGGTGTTTGGCATTAACTGGCCTGAATAGATGTAGGGAACACCGATAAGGAACGAAATTATAAACTGTATAATGCCTAAGGGTTAAATATTGAACCTGGTTCTAGGTTATTTATTGATTATCCTTGAAATTTAAATGTTATTTAAAGGTGTAACAATACATCATTGGAAGGGGATGAATGTAACCTTTAAACTAAACTACCTATTATGTATTGTTATTGAAGTATTAAAAACGGTAAAGAAAAACATCGTGAGTAAATTTGCGGGCGCGCCACTTTTTAAAGACAACGCGTAAACATACACACAAACACTGAACATACACTAGTGAAAGTACTTGATTACAATATTTACAGATAAATAATTACGTCCAAAGATGAACCATGTAAAACAGTACCGAGTACTCTGGCTGCATTTCTTCTCCGATACATGGTAGGCTGACCTAGTTTTTTATAAAAAAAAAATATATATCACGCCTTTTATCCCCGCGGGGGTAGGCAGAGGTATTCCATTACTGGATATACCCACATTTCACGAGATATATTGGACCCCTAAACGTGATAGGTGTTGAGCCCATCGCCGGACCGGGTCTATTTACATATGTCTTAGAATTAATTCTGAGCCCTGCGGGTTTCCTCACGATGTTTTCCTTCACCGTCGAGCAAATGATAATTAATATGTACGTAAGTTTTTGAAGAACTCATTGGTACATGCCAGGATTCGAACCCGAGCCTTACTGATTTTTGGCCGGCCGTAACCGTAAGGCTATCACTGCTCTATATAATATACTAGCGACCCGCCCCGGCTTCGCACGGGTGCAATGCTTATAATATTTTCCCGCTTTTCTGTTGAAATTTTTTCTGAATTTTCTTTGCTATAAACCTCACGGAGCCCGAGACCTTTCCAACGAATGCAAAACCGTGGAAATCGGTTCGTGCGTTCTGGATTCTGGAGTTATAGCGTCAGGAAGAAAAACCCGACTTATTTTTATATAGTAGATATAGTTTTTTATATTTTTGCAATTTATACCATTCATCTAATTACGATGATACTGTGAGTGGTATGAGCTCGTCCGTGAGGTATATCAATAGAATATCGAAATTTTCCTACTAAATGTTCCCATGAAAATGGTAAAAATCCGGCAAAAAAATGATCCGGCAGGAATTCTTTTAATAAATAATCTAAACATAATCATCTTTAGGTGAGTATATCGGCATAAATTTTGAGTTGACAGCAGCCACCTCACCGAAATATGCCTAGACATTATGGAAGAGGTACCTACATACGTACCTATTCAATAATAAAGAAGGTACTTGTAAATATAACATCATTATTGGGTAGTTGACAGCATCGAAATTAAATTGCGAGTAGTCATACATTAAAAAGATTATCCCAAAACATCCCAAAATATGTATTTCGATTTTCAATTTACAATTATAGCAAATTTAAAAATAATAAATCAATCAAAAAAAGTGCTGCAATTGAGTACTAGAAACTATGACGTCACGGTTTGCTATTTCAGTACATTTTCCATAGTAAAATTTCGTTTTGACAGATCGTAAAAAGTAACTGATTTGACTAGGTAGGACACAACCCTATTATTGATATATTTTTTATTAATTCGTCATAAATGGAGACCTAATAAGAAGCACATCTGCTTTTTCTTAGACAATGCAATTAAAATATAGATGCGTCCATTTTAATTAACGACTTTAAATGCTTTTTGCAAATGTAATACTGGTTGTCTGTACGTCATTAGCGTCATACCATATCAAACTTGTTTCAGACGTAGACACAGACAGACGGACATGTATCAATCAGGAATATTTATCATTAAAACAACTACCTGCTTTGCATTACAATTGGACCGCTATATCTGCACATCGAATCCTGCGCAGGTTGCAATAGGGAAAAGCTAGATTTGCTGTCCTGGTCTAACGCATGCAAATGTTTGTGTGCAAGTGAGACAAATATAACCTCTTATTTCACAATGAACGAATAGTTATCAAAATGTCAATGCACGATAATGGGCGGTAAGGCATAGCTACTAGAAATACATTTGAGGACAATTAAATGGTATCATTGTATAAATAAATATGCGCTTACGACTTCATTTGGCAGAGGTAGGTATTCTAGATGGGATACATTCTGGATATTGTATGTATATCTGTGAAAAATAAATACTTGAGTAGGTACCTACGTGAATAAATTATAGAATGGTTATTTATGGTTGGTTTATATTTTGATTATAGCAATAGCTATTTTACATTGATAATATTGTTTTTATTCCGAGATTCTTGCAGTTGGATTGTATGTAATTAGTAGGTACTTTACTTACAACACAATGCACTAGTAAGTAGTAACGTTAAACACATACTGATGGAAAAATTCAACTCTTCTGTCGCCAACGTCCATACCACGTTGAAAACACTGGTTCTCGTCCGATCACCGAAGTTAAGCAACGTCGGGCGCGGTCAGTACTTGGATGGGTGACCGCCTGGGAACACCGCGTGCCGTTGGCTTTTTGCTGGTTTTTTGACGACTCTGTCTTTTTTGTAACATTTCAATTTTTATATTTTTATTTTATTAATTATAAGTCGTGAAAATAACTCCTGTTCTTTGATAAATTATTTTTTAGGAAAAATAAATTCACAGTCTTATCTAGAAGTGCGTCACAAAGATACTAATGCAAATAAGTGTAAGTATATTTATTTTCACAAATTGAATTTACTAACTAAGGTAAACGCAGCTATTACCGACCCCCTTAAGCAAGTTTTGAAATTGATTAATAAAATTAAGTGTAGTGGTTGCAAGCACACCAGATTATTTTATTTTATATTTAAATATAGATTGTATATTTTATATTTATATTTTCACTTGTTTATAAATATCATGTTTTCATTGAAAAAATAATCAAAGGATTGTTGAAGTCAATTGTTTCTATCACCGACCCACCCGAAACGCTTTGAAGCTATTACCGATTTTTATGAATCTAACACCGACCGTAAGTAAATAAAGCATACTTTTTTTTACAGAATATCTACCTACACGTTCGATTCTCAAAATAATTATGAATTTGAGCGAAATATCCCTTTCCCAAAATATCCCGTTTCGAAATGTCCCGTTTACTTTTATTTGCTTCTCATTTTTGTACTTGATTCATTACAATAATTATAGTTACCTACTAAAATAATCTGAAAATGGAGATAAACTTGACTTTAAACTTTTTGGCGGGAATCCGAAGAGGGACGTCATGTTTTTTGTATAATTTTCATTTTGCTGTGTATTTCGGGTTTTGACTCATCATAATAGTGATAGTTTATTATGTGGCAAGTGTCCGTGAAAGTGTGCAGTGAATGGGAAATTCGATAAAATGCGAGATATGGACATTTTTGGATTGCCTCAAGAAGTCACAATGAAGTCTTCAGTAAAAATGCTATTATTTTACTGTTGATAACCAAGTTAAGGATGTAGAAAGTGTTGAAGACACTGTATTTTTGTACATGGACTCTGAAGCAGAGCCATTTACTCAAGGATATCATTAAGTAATGACGAGGCTGCATGGCGTAATGCCTTTGACTACCCTGTAAGGGGTGAAAAAAAAATTAATAGAACCAACGTGAAATTCATTGTTATGTAGATTTCTTCTTCTAGTGCCCATGCTTTCTAACTAATCGCAGTGAACCTCGGAATGCTTGTGGATTCTTTAAAAGATTGTTTTCACATTTGGACCTAAATAAAAATAAAGGTATTGATTTCTCGGTGGACATAAATGAAATTTTAGTAATATAAGAAAATAGACTTTAATAGAAATGGTAAATAGAATAACATTCATTAAATCAAATTGAGAACATAGGTCATGTATTGTTATCTTGCGCCCCCGGAAACCTGCTGCTTGGCCAGGTAGTGCAAACCATAGTTACCATAGCCTTTCTTTCTAATTGATTAGCCTGCTTAATAGTAATTACTTTTTAAAACAATGTCAATGCTGTTACTTCACAATGCAGTTCCATGTAGTGTCAATTGTGTTTGACATAGGGGATAACTGAATCACCTGAAACATAAATATTCACTATCAAAATTCAGATATAATTTTGTAAATGTGTAGATGTTAATAAAATAAAAACAAACTGTTTTATTTTCAGCACAGATTTTTTCAAGTTGGGATAGTGGCTGGTGCTTCTACACACATGAATCATGATTTGCTCCACCGTGGCTAGCACTAATACTTTATATCTACTATTTAAGTCAGAGTCACAAACCTGAAAATAAAAGTAAAAAATATTATAAATATATAATTTACATGTTTTAAATAAAAATAATTAGACAATTTTATTTCAAAATTACTTAAACCCTTTGTTTTATTTCCCAAAAAACCTATAAATTTTCTTCGAACTTCCCAAGTTTAGCGCAGCCGAAGGTAAGGGTTGACTGTCGGAACAAGTTGCAATGACGGTTCCGCACGTTTACTTAATAACTATTTTTAATACAGTTGCGAAAAAATTAAGCAATTTAATAAAATAATAAAAATACAATAAACTCGACTAACATTTTTGGAAAATCGCGCCAACCGTAAAAGATTAAAAGCAGAGTTTTTTTTTGTTTTCTTCACCCATTCTGGGTAGGCAAAGGGAACTATACATACAGCCAAGTCTTCAGTATTTTTTTTATGGATATGAAATGAAAATGAAATTTATCTAATGACATGAAATGAAATTAAACCGAACCTAACTTATTGAATCAAATCATTTTATTGAAACAAATTAGTAGCTTTACTTTTAGACATTACATACCGTTAATCCAAAAATACCAATTATTCGGTATAGAATCGGTGATAGCTTCTCTTTGTTGCAATCACCGATTCATATGGATCGGTAATTAGTGTTCAATAAAAAAGTAAACAAATCTTTTAACGAGCCACGAAAAATAGTCGATATTAATTGTTTTTTATTTCCCCATCCGATTTAATACAATAATTTGTTGATTTAGTCCTAAACTATAAAAAAATACACCATTTTCATATAAATACGAAGAAAACTCTAAGTAGTTTCTTTCATATCCCACGTCTAAATGTTTAATAATGCGTGGCAGTTTATCGTGGAAAAACAAGTTTATAATATAACATGGTGTATGTCGCTAATAGATGCTTATAATTTTAGAATACTTAAGATTGAAATGGTGTTATAAAAACTTGTTTAATTATTATAAGCATTAACGAAAAATTATAAAAATAAAGCATAACCTCTTAGCCATTGCCGATCCATGGGTCGGCAATGACTGCACTACTAAAATGCACTGCAGCTATTGCCGTTCTATTTTAATTTCAAAAATACTTTTTAAAATTCCTTTAAACATAATAATTTAGTTGCGAAATGTGGAATATACAAATAAAGGAATATGTTGAGTTATTCAGAATAAATTTAACGTAAATATTTATATATAAAATATCTTAAGCAAAAAAATCGAGTACTTACCTGAGGAAGTAAGGGTTAGTATGACACGATCGGCGCACTCGCTACGTTCACAGAAACTAACGTATTTGGTCACATTCCCGTGAACCTATGTACACTAACACCAGTAAATTTATTAGAAAACATACAAACATGTGTGTATATTATACTCTCTTGTGACTCAAATCGTTCCAAACCGATAAAAATAAGAATAAGCAGAATGGGTCGGCAATACCTGCAGATTTTCGATGGGTCGTTAATAGCTGCGTTTACCTTACAACTGAATATTAAAGTACAATAACCTATCTTTCGTAAAAAAATTGGAGTTCAATTTAACTATAAATATTCAACTTTTGATCGTTCCAAAAACTTTTCGCAAAGTGAGAGAACAACTTAAAAGCTTAAAGCATTAGTTAATTAGGTAACTGTGACGTGACTGTAAGTATCTTTATAACACATTTGCTCGTAAAAGGTGTCTTATTTCACCAATTTTAATATCGTTACCTATCTCATTACGCCCAAGTGCGGTAAGTGTAAAGTAAAACGCACGGTTTATCAAGATGCTCCGTCTTAAAACGAACGGTACTTTTTAAAATCTCAGCAAAGAGTTTTTATGTCAAAAAAGTTGTCAACATTTTATGATTAAAATTAACTTTGGGAGATAAAATATAATAAAGAAATATTTATGTACATAATTATTTAAGTTAATTAATTTTGACAGTAAATTACAACCAATTAATCTGTAACAAAAACACAAAAATATTAATTTACTTTATTAGTATTAAGTACTGGCTGTTTTTTGTGCCTTTTCTTAAAAAAGAATGATGATGCGCGCCGCGCGCTTTTTCTTAACGCTGTATTGTTTTTATTCGTTTACCATAGTCGGAGTTTTATTTTATTTTCTCGCAAATGTGTTATAAAACGTCGTATGACATACGTGCGCTTTGATAATTACAGCCTCTGCTTACTTGTAGCCCTCGCCTACGGCTCGGGCTAGCAATATCGCCTCGGCCGTAATTTTCAACCTACCGCACTTATATCATAATGTACTATTACTTATCGAACCTCATTCTGTATTCGGGCCCGTTTTTGATAAAACGTAGCTTTTAAGAAATGAGGACGGAGTGTGTCAATTTTTTGGTACTTAGTTCAGAACTAGAGTTTTTACTGATCTTTCTGTTAGTTTGTTACATTTTCATAAATCGACCATGTACTTTTGCTCACCGTAACATTTTACATGTTGAGAGAATTCTCTCTTCTATTTCGAAACATATGAACATTTAAAGTCTTGCATGTGTCGGTATTTGCTACACAAAACCGTATAGAAACCAGCCATAAAACAACATTGAAAAAACCGTCAATTAATAACCGTCAACTTGAAACTAGACCTACATCCTACTAATATTATAAACGTGAAAGTTTGTATGGATGGACGTATCTATAAATGTTTGTTCCTCTTTCACGCAAAAACTACTGACGGAATTGAACGGATTTTGATGAAACTTTACAGTTATATAGCTTATACATCAGAATAACACAGGCTATATTTTATCCCCGTATTCCCACAGGAACGGGAACTGCTAGTAATTCATAAATTATGAAAGTGTACGCTTATTTTGTCCGCCAGTGCAGTATCAATGCTGCACAATTAGAATGTAACAGTGCCTGATAAACGCCATATTTGGCCTTATCCCGTAAGCAGTTGGGAAACAGATTTAAACGCAATAATTAAGATATTGTTCGCATTTCATTAAATGCAATTCCTTGGCCGATATGGAGAGCGGTGCTTTAGTATTCCTATTCCGTTACTTTGATTGAAACGACATGATTGATAATGGTTCTTTGTGCTTCCCGTTTAAGTTTGTTTTGATATTTAGGAACAGAGTTTATGGTATCACAGGTACTACTATTGTTTTACATTGAAAGTATTGATGCTATAATTAATTATCAGTAAGTCAGTTCACAAGGCATTTACAGATAATTCAAAGTATATATATTTCCGATTTTCCAGGACTTTGCGTTTATCCACGAGGAGAAAGCCAGAAAAAAGCCTATTTTTAACAGTAATTTTTAGATCCCTAAACGTAAACAGAATATGAGTCCATCGCCGGACCGGACTGGCTGTGACACATGCCTCTGAATGAAGGTCCCAGGACCTGTGGGTTTCCTCACGATGTTTCCCGTCGAACTAATGATATATATTAATGTGCTTATTTGAAAAACTCATTGGTACCTGCCCTTACCAGGATTCGAACCCGAGCCTCACGGAAGTGAAGCAGGCTCACTAACAGCGCTATCAGTGCTATTAAGTAAAATATTGTTGGTGTTTTTATAATTTTTGCACTGTTTTATATTTTGGTCTGGTCACCTGAAGCGTCGACCAAATGCGCTAGGTCTTTGATAAGCTGCCGTGCCTCCGGACCTTATGCATTCCTATTCTCTCTACCCCAAAAACAGCACAATCAATTAAACATTAATATTTCATCTAAGCAGCATTTGTGCTACTCGCCGTACACCTGGTAACACAGCAGGTACTTTGAAATCTATTTTAAGTTTAGTAAGTTATGTGTTGGTAATCTAGGTATAGTTACTTTAAGTAAAAGTCAGTGAAGTAACCAAGCTACAATCGCGTTATCCCACCGGTATTGCAGGCAATTTGGTGTGTTGTGAAAGGCCCGGGTTCGATTCCCGCTCTATCAGATCGGTATCTCACTGCTCGGTACAGCTTAATGATATTGTTGTGACATTCTGACCCGGGATGGTGTAAATGTTAGCACATTTCGTTTCGTACCGTCAGCGTAAGCAGAAATTATCGGAAAACTAAAATTATTATAATTAATTTGTTGGTAGCTCCTCAAAGAGCTGTTAGTGCGTTTGGTCGAGGCTTTAGGTGACCAGAGGGCTGGCGGCTATCTCTGTCAGAGGATCAGCCTAGCTATCCAGAAAGGGAATGCGGCCAGTCTTCTGGGCACTGTCCCACATGGTCCCTCTTTGGAGGTCATTTTTTATCTGTAATTATTGGAAATGAATGTATATTTTCATCGTAAGTAAATAAATAATTTATTAAACATTTGTTGGCCAGCTAGCAGTTTCATTTGTCTGACAATTGGATTCCAGTACATGCTTGGGCAGCAACCAATGAGTTTTTTTCTAAAACTTAGGTACGTACCTACACATTTTTTTTATAACGTACAGTAAACAAAGTTGTTAGGGTTACATAGCCAGAAACTGAGACTCAGTTTTTTCTTAAAGCCTTAAATGTATTTATAGTTTTTTTGGTAAATTATAGGGTTCAAAGATACTTTTTGAAATAAACATTAATCAATAAGATTTACTTATGACTACCCCAGAAACATTAGTTCTTACCTAGTTATTAGCCATGTAACCTTAACAACTTTGTTGACTGTACGTATTTATCACTAGTTCCATGGTGAAGGAAAACATCGAAAGGAAACTCACGGGTCCCAAAATAAAATAAAATTGATGGGCATATCCAGGTATAGAATGCTTCTGCCGATCGCCTCGTCGATAAAAGCGTGAGTGATTTCTTTTTCTACTTAACGCGATTTTACTAAACCAAATTGTAAAAATTTTAAGTTATTTTCGAAAATCTTACTCTTTGTGGACAATACATACATGCATAAGCTCACGCCATTGTCCCACAGGGGTAGGCAGAGACGATGGATCGCCACTTTGCTCGATCTCTGCATACTTCTTTCGCTTCCTTCACATCCATAAGACTTTTCATGCACGCTCTTTTATTCTTTGCACTCCGGACCCCAGCTTTTTGAAGGATGTCACTTATTTGATCCGTGAACCTTGTCTTTCCTTGCATCCTTCAACAATCGCACCATAGATCTCTTTCGTTACTCTTCTGTTGACCATACCTTTACATAATCGGCATATCGACATCTAGGAGACCAGACATTAGTTACGGGTAATTAAGGTATAATCTTAGTGATCTGTTAAATATATTTATCACAGACAACTTCAGTATTTACCTTGCCTATTTAATTTGTAATTTATATAAGTGGCTCGAAGGTGGGATACTTTAATCAATGTTATAAGTATTGACACGATAATGATAAGTATTTTAAGTAAGTATTTAAGGTGAATCGCTTTTATATGATACTATTTTGATTTCATAACCTTAATTTAAAATTTCAACTCCGTATTGGCCTTTTACCCCGAAAATGCAAATATTTTTCAATGACTTTGTTTATCACTATTCACTACATAGTATAAAACAAAGTCGCTTCCCACTGTCTGTCTGTCCCTATGTATGCTTAGATCTTTAAAACTACGCAACGGATTTTGATGCGTTTTTTTTAATAGATAGAGTGATGCAAGAGGAAGGTTTTAGTATCAGCATTGCACCCGTGCGAAGTCGGGGCGCTAGTATGCTATATAGTTTTGCAAGTAAAATTATGTATACAAAATTTCGAGTCAATAGCATAAGTACCTACTTAAATAGTTGGTGGATATACCGCTGTGACAGAGACAGACAGATCGCCATAACAAGGTTTCTTATAGCGTTTTGGTACGAAACCTTAAAAAGTTGAGTTAATTTCAGAATTATTTATTTACACGTTTAGGGGTTTATTCGTGAAAAGTTTGTATTTCCAGAAATGGTATACCTCTGCCTCCCCCTCGGGGATGAAAGGCGTGAGATTTTTTTATATTTTTTATTATTTACTAAGACTTCAATTAAATAAGTGGGAAACCTAAATCGAGCCCTAAATCTTAGATATTTAGCAAAGATTTATAAAGACCGGGCTAAATAAGGCTCACCTCACGCGCAAAGCGAATCTAATCTGACGTTCGCCTTTAAAGGTCGTGGGGGCACGGCGTGTGCGCACTGCAAATGGGGTTCTAATGTCGAGATGTTGGAGGAAACAACCGTTAAATCCCATTTTGGAGGGAGTATTAGAATGTATGAATGTGTCAAAGAGGTTGTATTTTTGTCTTCATTTTTAAGATTTCCGATAAATAAGATGTACGAAATCTTACCTGTCCGTTGAGTCATTTCGGAGCATATTCAAGAGTAACCAAAAATTCGTATTAATATAAATATTTACATAAATTTTAGCATTATATTGTTACAATCACAATGTCTATCATTTCAATTTAGTTTCAATGATTTGGAATAGAATTACTTGTGAGAAATTCTCTTATGAATGCAAGTCGGTAGTATATTCCAAAAATGGAACATTGTTAGTACCTAATATGAAATTAGTAATAGCATATGATATTTTTGTAAATAACTTATAAATAAATTTCCTTAACGAACGAGTAGTTTTACTGACACCTAAATCGAAGATCGACGTAAGCTCTCTCCTTAGCTTAACTAGTTCCATGGTCACACCTATAGTGTGTGCAAACGGTTGAGATGATTTTGATGTAGCCTAAGTGCTTGATAGTGAAAGATAGCAATAGCCAAGAAGAATTATGTTTGTTCTTTCTAGGAAGCTTTAACGGTAGCCCTTTAAGATAGGCCTATAAAGTACTTATAGAACGCCATTTTCTTATAAACCTGCTACGGCGCGTATATATAGCCATAAACCTTGTGGATGTACTTTATTTCACTAAGAATACAGTTACCTAACGGTACCTTTTTATTTTGGAGTGATTCTATACTGATGATTGCCCGTGGCACTTTCTTTCCGTACTGACATAAAAACCCCTGCATATTAAATAACTCGGTTTCTAGGCAGTGTATCAAGATGAAACATATACCAGATTCTAAGTTAGACCGGCAACAATACACTGTAAAAACGCATCCAATTTGGTGCAGCAGTTTTTGAGTGAGGCACGTACAGTCAAGAGCACGTGAAGCCATACACTTGTAGTGCGAGTCTAACCTCTACAGCGATTTAAATAAGAACGTTACAAAGTCCAATGTATTAAGCTCCATGTGCTCTTGACTGTACAAACACATTGACTGACAAAAAGATAGACAACAACTCCAAAAATAATTGTTTGAATAATTGATGATCTGGACGCCTTCTCGAGGACATGGCCGGAGGAGGCACAGGATAGGGATAAGTGGAGGGAGGGAGAAGAGGGCTTTGCTCAGCAGTGGGACGATATATAGGCTAACAAAAAATAAAAATATGTTCATCCGTTGTTCAGTACCCATGTATACAGGCTCTGGCTAGTTTAAGACTGAATAACCGTGTGTGAATTGTGTGCAACAATTTATTAGTCATTTCTTCGGGCGGAAAAGCAAATTTCGGCCCGCTGCTATACACAAAGTTGCCGCTTTCCGCCTCCATCGAAAAGAAAAAAATATACACACCTCGGAAAGTAGATAAATAAGAAAGCCTCAGATCACATGTTTGTAGACCTCGGCTTCGCCTCGGTCGACAATTACATGTGATATGACACTGTCTACATGTGTAATATACTATATTTATCTTCGACGTACAGACATAGCCTAATTACAGTTTTATGATATGAACCTATAAAATTACTGTGCAATATTCGTCCCACTCCCACGGACAATGCATCCTCAATTAAACACGCCGTTTAATAACCGCAGCAAACGGCAAGCATAGCGCTAATGTTGCTATAACAAATCAAACACGCCGACTATCCGCCGGGCAATATTGCCTCGGATAAGGCCCGCTGTTCAATGCGCGTGCGACTATTCCGGCGAACTTTGGTGATTTATATCAATCCAGTATGATTTGGTTTGATAATAAAAGAGTAGATAGATAATAGTATATTACCAAAGAGATTAAAATATAATAGGGCATAGAGGGGACAAAGCGAGGAAAATTTGAAGCCAAAAGTTATTCCAAGTGGAATAAGTCTAGTACAATTTCGACCGAATGACAGCTCGCGTTCATACTAACTGACATGACGCTTTTAAGTTTTAAACATGCTTCAAAGTTTTGTATGAAAATATTCCCAATGCCCCCTCTATGTCCTATTATATTTTAATCTCTTTGTATATTACACACCTAGGGAAGTAAAATAAGAAATCTCTCATACCTATCACATGCACCTAATTGTCGACCGAGGCGAAGCCGAGGTCTACAAACATGTGATCTGAGGAAGAAAAAAAATAAACACACGTCGGGTAGTAAGTAAATAAGAAAGCCTCAGATCACATGTTTGTAGACCTCGATTACATGTGATCTGAGACATTTCTTATTTTACTTTCCTTGATGTGTACCTAATATACTACTTAATTTACTTTTAGGAGCAGTGATAGCCCGGACGGTTAAAGAGCCGGTCGAAAATCAGTGAGGCTCGGGTTCGAATCCTGGCATGTACCAATGAGTTTTTCAAAAACTTACGTACATATTTATCACTAGCTCGACGGTGAAGGAAAACATCCTGAGGAAACCCGCAGGTCTCAGAATTAATTCTGAGACATGTGTAAATAGACCCGGTCCGGCGATGGGCTCACCACCTATCACGTTTAGGGGTCCAATGTATCTCGTGAAATGTGGGTATATCCAGTAATGGAATACCTCTGCCTTATCTGCCTACCCCCTCGGGGATGAAAGGTGTGAGATTATTTATTTATTTTATTTTTTTATTTTATTTAATTTACTTTTACAGCACATAAACGGGTTATAAGTATTTCGATTCGGTGTAAAATTATGCTGATCTTATGCTCCTCTACAGTTACTTATCTTTAAGTACTATTCGTACATACTAGTGTAGTATAACATAAACGTACCTATTTTATTCCACTAGAGATTTCTGTCCCAAAGACTAAAATATCGAGTCATCCTTACCAACCAATCGATTAGTAGTGTTATGAATGGTCGGCAACTAGCGGGAGCACTGAGGTCGCGATGCTATGCCGCATTCCCCGAACAAACTTACCCGGAGACTTCAAGGCCAGCTCAAAAAATTATGTAACAAAATAATTACGAAATAGGAAACCAATTTGAAATAAAAAAAAAAGATGTTCAACCCAAGAAACAGTTTAAACCGTACCGGTCAAGCAGCATTTTTTTATAATTCGACAGTTTTACTGTTGAAAATTGTCATTGTCTTTTATTGGACATTTTCATTAGAAATTGCCATAAAACATTGTCATTGCAAATTGATTTAGAAATAGTCTTGAAAAAAATTGTGATTACAAATAAGTAGTCATTAAATGCTGTGAAGATTGTCAATAAAGAATTGTCATTAATGGGAAATTGTCATTAGTTGGAGATTGTCATTGAACATTGCAATTGTCTAAAGCCATAACACGTTGCCAGTTTTAAAGATTGTTATAAAACATTGATTGGAAATGGGCATTGGAAATTATCATCGGATATTGCCATTAGAGATTGTCATTGTTATTCGACGTTGCAATTAGAAATTGCACTAACAAGTTACCTATTATAAGACTTTTTCATTGAACAATTGCATTCCGAAGACTTTTTAGTACTGTGATGAATAGTCGGTAGGTAGCTGGGAGCACTGAGGTCGCGAGCTGTACATTCCTCCAACAAACTTACTCGGAGACGCCTAGCTCAAATAATAATCTAATAACAGTCTGAATCTAATCATTTCTGCAGAGGCGCATTTACATATCGCCCGGAGTTCCATTTAAGACAGCATAACTATTTTATGGCAGATTACAGACGAACTTGGGTTCAAGTTTGATTTAAAGTACTGTTTTCATTCAAATGTCTTTTCAGTATTTATTTATTCGACAAATATTAAAAGACCTACAACATGTACTTCCTGTTAACACAAATAAATGTTTGATTGATTAATCACTAACTTTTACCCGTGGCTTCGTTCGATCACGTTTATTTCCCACCCTTAAGGGGTTGGATTTTGCAAAATCCTTTCTTAGTGGATGCCTACACTGTAAACCTAAGCTATCTAAGTGCAAAAGGTGATGTCCAGAAAATCTATAGAGGGTGGTATAATAATAAATGAAAAATACTATAGAGATCTGATTTAGTAGAGCGGTAAGAAGATATTATTTTAAACAAATATGTCCTACAAAACACCCCCCATAATGCCCCCTGACTTGTGAAATTCTTCAAAGTACAAAAATCTGCTTGCAACATTATCAAAATACTGGTAACCCATCCAACATACATTTTTGTACATGAAATTAAAAAAGCTTGAATCCAGAGTCGTAAAAAGAAATAAATATTTTTTTGCACGAAAGTAGCGATTGATGTGCTATGTGAAAGAGATAGCGCTCTACTTTTTTTCTCACTCTTATCTGTCGTTAGCATTTATGCGGAAGTGAAATAAAACACAGTTATTTTTTTATTATGTTGTCGGTCTGCCACTCTGCCAATGTCAATATGACATTTCTTCACCTACATGGAGCACAGAACACTATTACTCCTTGGACCTTGGACCATGAAACGAACATACCACTTTGACTAACAAAAAAATTATAATTTAATAATTCAGGGAATACAAAATAATCATACAAATTCGATTAGCCTAATTGACCACTTAACTAAATAATTATAGGCCCACAGGTTAAATCATTTTGGGTCCCTAGACCAAAAGGGTGACGTTCGTTTCTCAGTGACCTAAACCCTCATATATTACTGAATTTTTCAAACATAGGGTGGCATTTTAAAATATTTCATTATGTTATCAAATAGCCCAGTAAATTTGCTTTACAATGATATATATATGGTTCCGGTAATAAAATACGAGGAATAAAATACCACTATTATTCTTCTCTTTTCAAGTCTCTAGACCCAGCGGCTTAGGCTGTGCGTTGATATATCACCATCAGTCAGTCATTTTATACATATAGAGATGAGTTAGGTAGGTATGTACTCAGATAAATGCACACATGATTTTAAGTCTGTAAATATTAACTGCGTTCGCCTGTCCAAATCTCATAGAAGAAAGTACTATTAGTTTTTCCCAAATTTTCCAATTTCTCTATCCTCTTGCTCTAAAAAAACATTTAGATTTCGAACTATAAGGAAAATTAAAAAAAGTCTGTGTAACGGTTATCCTTTTGTGTCGAACTATTATATCAAACCTAAATTTTGTAAGCAATCCGCTCCATAGATTCCCTGTGAGCCATTTACAAAACTTATTTATATCATATTCATTACTATAACTCTAAATCGACGCGCGGTAAACTACAAAACGTGACTGTTGCGTCTCGCTCGCTCGTCGGTCGCCTCGCTCGCTCACATTCCGGCCATCGTGATAGATTTGATTGTGCCGATTTGGGGAAACAATACATTTTGCTCTCAAGAATGTTTAAGTGTTATTTGGCACATAAAAATCCACACTATCCGCTATTAACTTTTTTAAAGTGTTAGGTGTGGTGTCAATTAAGCCTTATATAATTGTTTTGTTGCCTCGAGTAAATAAAAAAAAAAGTTTTGGCGGGGAAAATTTCTTGTACGACTTTTTCACCGGATGACGTCATCGGGGGAATTCAATATACCGGTGGATGGACGCAATAAATTCACGTATCAAAAGACGAAGGTACGCCGTATATTACCGAAACCCAGATAAAAGACACGGAATTAATATTCAGATCCGCAGCATCGCTGACAATATCACGAGGATGCAAATTGAATTAAGGACGATAAATATTTTACGAACTTGAACAAATTCTTTGGGACTGACGTAATTTATAGCCATATACATACAAACAATTTGATGCTAACAAATCAATGAAATTGATTGTCCCATTCCTTGCATGCGGACATTCGGTTACAAAGGCAGAGATATTATAATTACCTACTCTCAGTCTGAAGCGCTCTGTAACAATCGTAATCCTAATCTATAAATGTAAAAGTAAGCTATTGGACTGATGGGAGAAGGGCATCGTTACTATTCATCCTTGAAAAACAGCATTAAATTGCAGAGGTTATAATCTATTTAGTAAAAATTTTAATCGGGTTAAAGTACGAAATTGACGTTCAGCTGTACTGGCCATTTCAATTCAAAATATTTTTTGATTCCCTATGAATTCTATTTTCAAATTCAATTAATTTTGAAAACATGGGATATGTTTTTCTTCATTAGTAATTTGTTTATTTAATTGATTAGCGTTATGTTTTCATGGCATTTGAATCTTTTTCGTCATCATGAATACTTGAAAAATTCGAGTAAAGAAACACAAATTTCGAAATAAAAAATGTACCCCGTTGGCGTCCGAAATTTTTGGTTGAAAATGACGAATTAAAAGCGATTGTGGAAGCTGATGATACTCAAATGTAGGGCTGAATTAGTAGCATCTTTCGAAGTTAGCATTAAAACCGTCAAATTAGCAGAGTAAAAAAGGTTGACAAATGGGTGCCTCACGAACTCAAAGATCGCCATCGCGAAGTCCTCGAGATGTCCTTCCTTTGCACTGCTCAACGAAGGAATTGGACGAAACGCATCTTTTTTCAATATTGTGTCTTTCGTCAACACTATCCAAAAGTCCAGCAGCCAATGTATCTGCTAATGAGTTAACTACCGGAGTTAACTGCCGCGCTAGGCAACAGTAGTCACAAAATAAGCGATTCGTACCCAAACGACACGGTCGGTTAATATTTACGGCTCCACTCAATCATAGTTTATGGTCGCCGGCTAAGGCCCTCTTCACATTCAGGTGATAATTGCGGATACAGTAACCGGTGCAGTCGCGACGACCAAATAGTCGTAGTTTTTGGCATATTTCTTTAGATTAAGACAAATAATCTGCGTATGTTCATGTACTTATTGTACGGCGGTTGCCAGTTGTCCGCTAATTGGATGACTAAATTATAATTATTCGTCCGTTTAGAGGATTAATAAAATTATTTAGTTGTCCGGTAAAAAGGGTATAAGACATTATGAACAAAACAGAATCAGCAAAAAGGATATTTTCTACTACCTACTTACTGTTTTTTTATCTTCTCACACACAATTGTCGACTGAGTGGGATTTAAACTAAATATGGTAGAAAATACTCGTATTTGACATTGAATACGTCGAGATGAGAAGTAGATTGTTCTTTAGTTTATGAAACGGTTAAAATTCAGTTAAATAGGTAGGTATGTCTTTAATAGAATAATTTAAGAATACCTACTTACTACAAGAAGAAAATCTGTTTTCGGGAAATCGTACATGTATCTATGTCGTAAAAAACAATAATGCTCCCATACCCAAAAAATACCCATAAAATTTCATTTATGATCCCATTTAAATTTAATGGCAAAAATATTATAAATTTTGTGATATTTAAAAGAATATTATAGGTACCTCTATATTGTTAGTCGCGAGTACTCTATCGATTAGAACTCGAATGTGGTAGGAGCATTAATAGAATAATTCTACGTTTGAAACGGAATTAGTATCTCTAAATAATTTAATGATGTGTCCGTTGGCCAATTAATATTTTACGGAATTCTTGATTGCCAATTTTGTTATAATAGTTTAATGGATTTAATTGCCTTAGAAAACATCACGTAGCGATTTTTATTGAGTTATAGTGACAATTATGAGCCGAAAATAATTTTATTGCGTCACTATTAATAATAGGTTTTGATCATTATTGTATCAATTCAGACGTCGCGCTAAGGTTGCACAAAAAAATGGTGCCAGTAAAGATATAAATAATTTTCAATAATTTTCCTCTCCTTTAATCGTACTAATATTATAAATGCGAAAGTTTGTATTTATGGACGTTTGTTCCTCTTTCACGCAAAAACTATAGAACGGGTTTTGATGAAAGTTTACGGTTATATAGCTTATACATCAGAATAACACATAGGCTATATTATATCCCCGTATTCCCACGGGAACGGGAACTACGCAGGTGGTTTTTTTATAAAAATGTAGCCCATTTTTTTCTCAGAGGAACTTAAATCTAACGACACCTCATGTACCTACTGAAACCTAAAATACTAAAACAAAATAAAGTATTCTTACGGCTAAAGTATCCCAACAGGACCAGCCCCCCTAGCCAAGTGGCATTCCACAATCTAATCGAATGTTCTTTTAGATTGAGATGTATGGGAATAACATAAGCACTTGCCAACGAGCGCTAACGCTAATGTCAATCCCATACATGTCAATTTAAAAGAATATTCGATTAGATTGTGGAATGCCACTTGGCTAGGGGGGCTGGGCTGTTAGGTGGTGCTGCTACACATACGTCAAAATCATTTCTGGGACTTGCGGGTTTCCTCCGATGTTTCCTTCACCGTCAAGCTAAAGTAGGTATGTACATACAGTTACAGTTAAATATGTATGTACATACGTATGTTGTTTTTTAGGGTTCCGTACCCAAAGGGTAAAAACGGGACCCTATTACTAAGACTTCGCTGTCAGTCCGTCTGTCTGTCACCAGGCTGTATCTTAAGAACCGCGATAGCTAGACAGTAGAAATTTTTACAAATTATATAATTCTGTTGCCACTGTAACAACAAATGATAAAAACAAAATAAAATAAGTATTTAATTGGGGCTCCCATACAACAAACGTGTGTTTTTTGCCGTTTTTATAGATAATGGTATGGAACCCTTCGTGCGCTAGTCCGACTCGCACTTGGCCGGTTTTTATCTTAAATTTAAGCTCATTATAATTTTGCAATTATTTTTATACCAAATAGAGTCATTTGTATGTGTTAGTTCAGCTCATTCATGTTCTCGCAATGATTAGAAACCGAGCCTCTTTAATATTACTTATTAAATTATAAATTATAGTATAAAATAAAGTCGCTTTCTCTGTCCCTATATCCCTCCCTATACATGTACCTATGCTTAAATCTTTAAAACTACGCAACGGATTCAGATGTGTTTTTTTTAATAGATAGGGTGATTCAAGAGGAAGGTTTTAGTAATAGCATTGCACCCGTGCGAAGCCGGGGCGGGTCGGTTGTAAATTATTTAAGCAAACGCCATATTGGTTTTATGTGTAGTCACCCATCCAGTAGCACTTCCACAACTAAGACCAATTATAACGACACCTTATTTATTAAAATCTATCGACCTGCTTAGACTACACGTGGCTTCCTAAATATCCAACTTCATAATTTATCCAGTCAATCAAGTCCTGCCAGGCGATCAAGGACAATCACTAATTTACTGTGTCTCGATCTTGCTGTTTTACGGGTAAATACTTCATACAACCGACAAACTTTACTGTCCTTCCTGAGAAAAGGATAATAAAATAATAATTATCTACTTAGTTATTAAGATTAATTAATGAATTTAATTTATTTAATATATATTATACATATATTATGTACCTATATATTTATACTTATGTATTTATTTATGTGATAGTATGTTCAATAAAATACTTTTCACACCACATGCTCGACAAAGCCGGATTATATATCATATAAACGTCACCGAAAGCAAGACATTATATTCCTTGGCTTTAACCGGGTTATAATGTTGTATGGAATTTCATTATAACCCTAGGTCAATAATGTAATTTTCACTTTTCATAATCCTTATTGCTATGACGACAAAGTCTAATTTCGTTAAGCAAAATGTGGTGCAGTCGTGGCCAACTCGATTTTCGAAAACCGAAGCCGCGACCAACTAGATTCGCACGATCTTCAATAGGGTTGTGTCCTACCTAGTCAAATCAGTTACTTTTTACGATCTGTCAAAACGAAATTTTACTATGGAAAATGTACTGAAATAGCAAACCGTGACGTCATAGTCTGTAGTACTCAATTGCAGCACTTTTTTTGATTGTTTTATTATTTTTAAATTTGCTATACTTAATTGTAAATTGAAAATCGAAAAACATATTTTGAAGTGTTTTGGTATAATTTTTTTAATGTATGACTACTCGCAATTTAATTTCGATGCTGTCAACTACCCAATTGTTAAATCAAGTACCTAGGTCACGCCGGAATAAACAAGTTGCTGTATCCATTTTATAGCTTTAACATTTCAAAAAGAATATCGAAAATGACGAGTGATGAAAGTACTTTGACTTCAGAGTCTATTATACTAGATGCCATAGGCATTGTCAATAATCTACTTCCATGCAATTGCATTTTATTGTCTCGCATAAGGTGAGAAAAGTAGAGTATATAACTCGGGAATAAAACTGTTTTTGTCTTGGGCGCTTAAATCCCTCACTAAACTCAGGACTCAGTCTTAATTCCCTCGCTTTGCTCGGGAATTAAAGCATAACTCCCTCGCTGCCCTCGGGAGTAAAACTGGGAGTCCTTCGTTACGTTCAGGATTCAATGTCGCGCCCGTGACATAAAACAGTGCTTTATTCCCTTGTTGTATAATCTACTATATTAAGTATATTAAGTACTTTAGTGCACCGTCTACCCTTAGCCCCTTTTCACACGTACCGGTTTCCGCCGGTCCGGCGGGCGGCGAAGTATATGCCCATAGGGGCTAAGCCCCTTTTCACACGTACCGGTTTCCGCCGGTCCGGCGGCGAAATGTATGACCGATTGCCCGGTTGCCCGCCGGTACGTATGAAAGCGAACGTACATTGCCATATACTTTGCCGCCCGCCGGTCCGGCGGAAACCGGAACGTGTGAAAAGGGGCGGCTGTCTCTAAGCCCCTGTCGCTCCTTTTCACACGTACCGGTTTGCGCCGGTCCGGCGGGCGGCGAAGTATATGGTCATGTACGTGCGCTTTCATATGTAGCGGCGGGCAACCGGACAATCGGCCATACATTTCGCCACCGGACCGGTCCGCCGGACCGGCGGAAACCGGAACGTGTGAAAAGGGGCTTAGGGTTACCAGTACCAGGCCAGTAATTAAGAACTAATTTTTCTGGGGTAGTCATAACCACATCTTATTCATTACCTATTGTTTATTTCAAAAGGTATCTTTGATCCCTATAATTTACAAAAAAAAAATATAAATACATTTAAGCCTTTAAGAGAAAACTGAATCTTAGTTTTTGGTCATGTAACACTAACAACTTTGTTCACACGTACGTGTGAAAAGGGGCTTTCACACGTTTCCGCCGGTCCGGCAGTCCGGTCCGGCGGCGAAATGTATGGCCGATTGCCCGGTTGCCCGCCGGTACGTATGAAACCGAAAGTACATGGTCACATACTTCGCCGCCCGCCGGACCGGCGGAAACCGGTACGTGTGAAATGGGGCTAAGAGATCGCTAAGAGTGATAGTTGTACTTTGGTTAATGTTGATATCCATAGCCCCTTTTCACACGTACCGGTTTGCGCCGGTCCGGCAGGCGGCGAAGTATATGGTCATGTACGTGCGCTTTCATACGTACCTACCGGCGGGCAACCGGGCAATCGGACATACATTTCGCCGCCGGACCGGACCGCCGGACCGGCGGAAACCGGTACGTGTAAAAAGGGGCATATTGTGTTGTTTTTGGTGTGCAATAAAGAGTTGTTGTATTGTATTGTTTTATAACATATAGTTCAAATTATACCTTTCTTACGGAGTAACCATTTCTACGAACCTGAAGGGCTACCGCGGTTCTCTGATCTACGAATTTCGTCACTAACGACACTACGGGCGGTGTCACTTACTATGTCACTTACTGACACACATTGGTTCGAAATAACCGCTGAAATATTTTAAATCCGAAAACGGCCTGAAACACCTCGCTCTTCATCTACATCCATCTATCTTCAGATACTTGCGTCAGATTACTTAGATTATTAATAATAATGTAGGAATTTATATTTCCTTGCAATCACTTTTAGTTCCTGATATTGCCGCAAGAGAGTGGTGGCGTGGATAACGTCCGTTAGACGTCAAATGAATGTTGAAGTTGTCAATTAGTTGGTTAGAAAGTTGAAACATTTAGAAAGAGTTCTTAATAATGATTACGTAAGCTCTGAGTACCTTTTAAAAGTTTAATGCTGACAATAAGTACCAAATTTTTTATACATAAAATACATGTTTAATACGTAGGTATTCAAAATATTATCGACTAAGACATCGAGTATCGAATTTCGGGCATCTATCGACATTAATCTGTCGATACCGACTGACCCCCTGCGGGCATCTCTATGTAATTAATTTTAATGATTATTGTTGTTTTTGAAGTAATATTATTATCTATACATTTCAAGAATAAGTTCTATTTTAATAGGTGACTATTTCAATATAGATACCTAATGCTTATAATTAATAATAGGTATACAAAAGGTAGGTACTTAAGTTTGGTAACATAAGTTTCATCGTATACTAAATTAGCATGAGTTTTCTAAGGTATTATCAAATAAAAAAGAAAGTATACTGTTGGAAATTTTTTGAATTCTTCCAAACTGAAATTATATTTCGCACATTTAGAATTTCCTGGAATCTCGGAATTGTCTGAACCCAAGTTTAGGGAAGTAACTTTCTTATTTGAGATTTTAAGAGTAAGAGATTAAGAGAATTATTAGTGGAAACGACTATTTTAACTTTTGTCTCACAGAAGCGTGTCTTCTGTGATATAATTTTTTACAACTAGCAAGTAGCCAGTGATGCCCGCGTGATTTCTGTTTACTCCCGTTCCCGTGGGAATTTCAAGAAATCTCTTCATAGTGCTCACTTACGTCATTTGAGAAAACTTTGTGCAAAATTGTTGATCGATCAGTCATCAGCCAATCAGTCAGTCAGTTTCTTCTATCTACACTTCTTCACTAATATTATAAAGAGGAAAGATTTGTATTTTTGTAAGTTATAATAAACTCAAAAACGTCTGGACCAATTTTAAAAATTCTTTCACCAATGATGAAAAAACAGCTTTATGTTAGTGATTAATGTATAGAAAACAGGACACCCGCAGGTCCCAGAAGTGACTCTGCGGCATGTGTAACCACGCTTACGTCCGGGGTGATAAAAATATACTAGTGAAAGATATAATATATAAAGGAAAGAAAATCTCTGCTGACCCCCTCAGGGTTAAATGCAATTTATTTATTTTAATCTTTGTGTTGTCAACAATTATTTTTTCTTTTATTAAAATACACTCGTATATAATTGCAATGTAACTATACTGATCCCAATATAATTAATCAGTATGTACCCATCTATTCTTTACTTTGTAGCAATGAGGGTGAATGAACCTAGCGATTGTCCAGTTATTATTCCCCACTAGACACGGCTAACGATTATTTAATAATCCTCTGTATTATATTTCGGCGGTTGAATTCCCATTAATTCATAAATAAATTATCTATCAATATCGTCAAACAATACAAAACAATATTGGCCTCTCCACAGGCTGTCGTCCAATTAGATTTATTTTTCGATTCAAGCAATACGATTATGAATAAAAGATGTCGCTACAACTGATGAGACAATGGGTTCAATTCTACGCGTCCACTGCCTAAATAGCTTAAAACTAAATTTCTTAAATTATATTTAGTTTTACGCAGCCGCTAAGTCAAATGCAATTCTAGAACGCCATGGTTACTAAATTTAGATAGTCTTTAACCACAGCGTAAAATGCCTAAGTTGAATAGTGTTGCAATTACAAATAAAAAAAGAGCCGAGTGAACGAATGAATGAAATCTAAAAAAAAATACAATAATAAATGTGTATATATTTATTAATATGTAAATAAAGTTCTCAACGATTACTTTCGATGCCATTTTTATCATTTTAACATAGGTTTAATTTATATTTTCTTGTTTTACTTCAAATACTAAAGTCACTATTATTCGGGCAACACTGAAAAGGTATTATCAAATAGATTTTTTTTCTTTGGACAGGCTAGAGTCATAGACCGTACTGCCTCGTCTTCAGTTAAGTTTATCTTTAAATGGACATGTGCCTCGTCCTCAGTCTTTGTTTTCTTGTAAATTCAATAACATCTCCAGCAATCTTCAAATTTCTTAGTTAAACGGCTCTGCTTTGGAGTCCATGTACAAAAATACTGAGTCATCAACACCCCTTTTTGGATCATCGACAGTAAAATTATATTACTTTTACTGAAGACTTCATGCAATCTAACAACGACGATCCTATGCATTTTATCGAACTTTCCATTCACTGCACACCTTCACAGACACCTGCCACACAAAATATTATTAGTCAAAACCCAAAATATACAGCAAAATATAAATTTTACAAAAAAACATGATCCCCCTTTTCGTATTTCCACCAAAAACCCTCTTGACTATTTCTAAAAATATGGAACATATCTTGAAAAATAACACAAACACAAATATGTCGGGATTTTTCCTATAATCTAATTTAAGCGACACCATTTTAATCGCCGCTAAGTTTAGGAGGTTTAGTCGTGATGACATTTCTAAAATGCTTAAAATGGCGTCCACAGAATAGCCATAAGGTCGCTAAACCTAAATTGAATTGGCCAGATAAATTAGGATAGTCAGATTCATTTTTATTCCTGTCATTTGATTTTGACAGTACTGCCTAGAATAGCAAAATGCTTTAGCAGCTGTCAAATAAAATTAAGAGGTTTAGACGGTGTTGTAAAATTGAACCCAATAAGTCTTTATCGAGACACAACTACCTTTCTGCTTTGTATATCTACGAGATATCGATAAAATTAAATTTATAGACAATTGAAACGAGACGGGTGTTGACTCAGTTGGTATATATAGTGATCCTGCCTTCTGAGTCGGAGGTCGCGGGTTCAATCCCCGCTCGGGGCCAACATTTGTGTGCATGAACATGTCTGTTGACTTCGTGTCTGGTCGTTTAATATTTATTTAAGAATGTTTATCAGTTGTTTAGTACCTACCCATATTACAGGCCCTGCCTAGTTTGGGACTAAATAACCGTGTGTGAATTGTGTCCCACAATTTTTTATTGTTTTTATGATAAAAAAGGGGGCAAACGAGCAGACGGGTCACCTGATGGTAAGTGACGTCCGTCGCCCATGGACACCTGCAATTCAAGAGTCACAACTGCGTTGCCGGCCTCTGAGGTGGGAGTAGGGGGTGGGGGAGTGGGGAGGGGAGGGGAGGGCGAGGGGGGATTGGGGCCTCCGGGTACCTCACTCACTCAACGAAACGCAATGCATTGCTTTACGCTGGTTTTCTGTGAGGCCGTGGTATCACTCCGGTCGAGCCGGCCCAAGCGTGCCGAAACATGGCTCTCCCACGTCTAAATTAATTATTATTATTAATTAGCGTGTGGTTGGTCGAGGTTCCAGATGGATAGGGGGCCAATTCCACTAAATGTCAACGGTTATAGTTGGATGACAATGACATGTCAATGGTCAGTCAAGGGTGTTATTTGGCACTTTTCAGTTTTCAGAGCCAATAACACCATTGACTGACCATTGACATGTCATTGTCATCCAACTATGACGGTTGACATTTAGTGGAATTGGCCCCCAGTGGGCTGACAGTTAGCTCGGTCAAAGGATCATTCTAACTATCCAAAATCTCACTCGATGGCTTCATTATATGTTAAAAAAGATACATTTAGGTTTTTTAAATACATACTGAATGTTGATATAATATTACTTACTCATAAATCTCTTTAAATATTGAGATAAAGGTGTACATATTTACTTTACAATTTAATTTAAATAATATAAATATTATTATAGGAGACAAAGGAAATTAAGTAAGCAAGTAACAACTCAAACAATTAAAAATTCACCACAAAAAAATATGTCATACTCATATGTAACACAATGATTTAAGGTACAATGTGCGGTCTTATTGCTTTAAGCGTTTTTGTCCAGACAGCCTTAGGATGGACGCAACTAAAGTATCGACAAAACGAGATGACCCTACGTACAGCACTACGATTGTGTTAGAGAGTAGATATGTTGTTGTTCATTGGCCTAGAACCTGTTGGGTTTAAATAATTCTAGATCTCATAGAGCAATGTCTGTCTGTTTTTTAAGCTGTTTACAGTAGTAACAATTATTCAATTGCTTTTATTTATTTTGACGGGCCTGTTGGCTCAGTTGGGTCACTAACCCTGCCTTTTGAGTCGGAGGTCGCAGGTTCGATCCCCTCTCGAGCCAAAATCTGTGTGCGTTAACATGTTTGTTGGCTTCGCGTCTGGGTGTTTTAATATTTATTTAAGTATGTTTATCAGTTGTGTAGTACCCATAGTACAGGCTCTGACTAGTTTGGGACTGAATGACCGTGTGTAAATTGTGTCCCACAATTTATGATTATATTATTATTACTATTTATGTAAAGTACATGTGCCTCACATGAAATAATTCAAATTTATTTAAATTATTGCCTTAATTTTGTTACCTATTAATCGTTATTAATGCGTATCGGTTTGGAAATATATTGACGCATCATTATATTATTACTAGCGACCCGCCCCGGCTTCGCACGGGTGCAATGCTAACACTAAATCCTTCCTCTTGAATCACTCTATCTATTAAAAAAAACGCATCAAAATCCGTTGCGTAGTTTTAAAGATTTAAGCATACATAGGGACATAGGGACAGAGAAAGCGACTTTGTTTTATACTATGTAGTGATTAGGCACCTACCTACTAGAGACGTTATCGCGAATTTTAAAAATGTTCCATGAATTTGCGGTTCATGGACTCGGTAATATTATAATAGGGATTTAGTGACGTCACGCACTGTAGATTGTAAATTATCAATTAAAAATGCATCTAAAGCAGCCCTTCTACTCGTGTGTTAGTACGAGTAGGTGCGTTATAAAAGTATTTGATCTTTATTTTAATAATAATGTTGATATAAACATTTTGCATTTTATTATAATACCTACCAACACACTATTTCAGAAAATTTACGTGAACTGCAAAGAATGGAAGGTGGTAAATTTAAAATTTACGCGTACATTTTTCAATTATCTTCGTACATATTTTTTAATTTAACAAAGGGCAGTGACCAAGCCGCCATTGTTTTTCGCAGGTATTTTTTCGTCAAATGCCTGGCATGGCTTCGCTATCTTCCCCGTATTTTCATAAATATCCCGGCTGGACAAATTTATTGTGCCAAGATAGGAATCTTCACAAAATGCTTGTAATTTCAGCGATTTTTCTTAAAGAACGCTGTTTCTTGAAGCGTGTTTTACAGCCTATATAATTTGAAATTGTGCCGCTTTTGCAACCTTTCAACGAAAATATGTACAGAGAAATTAAAAGGAAATTATTACCATTTTGCCATCATTACAAGAGTCGGCAGGCTATGTCATTGGAGCTACGTTTTTTCTGTATTTTTTTTAAATTAATTACTTTAAATTAATTTGTAAGTATATATATTTAGGTAAACGACTTATTTTACAATTGGGTTTTTCTTTATACTTTGCCGTAACCAAGTCGATGGGGAAAAAGGTAAGTAGGTACTTAAGTTATTTTTAACCTAACTATCCTAATCCTACTAATGTTATACAAACCCGAATGTTGGTTGCGCTTACGATGAAACACATTATAGTTATATAGCATTGTAACACACCATAACATCAAGACGCACTTCAATTACGCTTACACGTTTTCTTTAGTAATTCAACTCGATGTCAATAGATGGCGCTGTGCCTTTTTTTATAAAGCGCTATAGAGATGTGCACTCATTTTGCTTAAGGTCGATCATAATATTTTGTTTGTTATCGCTAGGTAGATAGCTGACAGCGTTTAATAGCATCCAAACCATTGGATCTTTTGGACCTCGAAGCTTATTTTGAGTACAGTAGGCATCCAGCTGTGTGGATCCTCTGGACCAACTTAAATTCTTGTACCTAGGTTAAGTGTTTACGTCATAATAAAAGTTACCCTATTACAATTTGGCGCTCCAACGTGGCTTCGACTTCAAACGATCGAATTTTACGGCCTAGGCCTGTGCCCAAACCACCTACATACGTAGTACAAAATACTAGAACCGTAAAGAGTACATCTAAAAGTCGAAAAATGACGTCGGTGAACTTAAGTATGGAGAATTTAAAAGAATTACTGGCTGCAATTGGATCCGCTGCTCACGCTCCTAAAGAAAATAAAAAAGGCTCATTTCATGCACAGCCCGATTCGGAGGAGTGTATAGTTCGGCTGAGGTCGAATCCTTTTTAGCTACTGTGTCCGTCTTTAAGAGACTTGAAAATATAGATGATTTAAATGCTCTAGATGGTCTACCGTTGCTTCTAACTGGTGACGCGGGAATATGGTGGCAAGGAATTAAACAATATGTCACGTCATGGAATGATTTTGAAAAGCGACTTAGACAAACTTTTGCGCCTAAGAAAATGGCATACCAACTATTACAAGAAATTATAGAGGAAAAACAGGATGCCAATACCACAACTGAAATATTTGTTGCTCGTAAACGTGCTTTGATAGCACAGTTACCTGGTAGTGGTCTTACTGAAGAATTGCAAATTGATATGGTCTATGGTCAAATACGTTTTGATATCCGAGATAAATGATCAGAGATTCATTTAAAACTTTTGAAGACTTGCTAGCTAGAGCAAATGAAATAGAAAGAAACCTTTATGAAAGGAATGATTTTCCTAAAAATAACAAAGATGGAGAAACTAAACCTTACGAAAAATCCAAATACAAAACTAAAGTTCGTTGTAATTATTGTCGATTAATTGGCCATTCTGTTGATGTTTGTCGCAAAAGGTTAAGAGCTGAAAATAAAGAAATTGAGACACTCAATGATCAAGTGAAAAGTGAAAAATTTAAGAAAGATATTCCAAGCGATGTTCATGAAAAACCTAAAATTACATGCTATGGTTGTGGTGAACCTGGAGTTGTACGTAGTCGTTGCCAAAAATGCAACACAAAAAAGGAACCGATGGAACCACTAAGCTTTTGCTCTATTAAAACTAATATCGACATACGTCAGCGCCCCACAATCCCAATTTCAGCAGATGGATATGAGGGTATGGCTTACCTGGATACTTGTGCAAAGTCAAGTGTAGCTTCATTTAAAATGTATAAAGCCCTTGAAAATAAAGGATATAAATTTAAAGAAGAAACAATGTACATTACCCTGGCTGACGGAATAGTAAAGCAACAATCCGTTCTTACAGTAAATGTACCGATCACGGTGTATGGCAGAACTGCACTAACATCATTTGTAATCCTTCCTCAAGCTACAAATAATAAAACGCTTTTAGGCGTCGGTTTTATTCAAGACATTATGATGGAAATAAATTTACCACAAATGACATGTCGTTTTTTGGATGATTCTAAAACATATAATTTGATACAAGAAAAAGATGTTAGAGAAGACACAAATAAAATTATTTACTCCTGAATTATCGCCAATAATGAATTATAACCAAACTGAAGCTCAACAACCGGAAGCCAGTCTTACTGAATATGCTTTTAAGAGAGCACAGAAACGAGCTATTCCGATCGCCTCATTTCAACCCAGTGAACCAGCAGAATCGTCTAAGTACCTAAAATAGAAACCTATAGTACAATTATGGACCCCTGATACCACTTGACTTAGGAAATCCTCCACAAAAAACGTTTATGTGTGGACTCAGACGTTCTATTCGACGGATATTCACCGATAATGGATGCGCTTTATGAAGACGCTAAACAATCACTAGACGAATATGATGACATTATGTTATCACCTGAATCAGCTCGTTTATTTCCAAGCTTACCCAGTACCGATATTTCGTCGGTAGAGATTGAAAATACAATAGAATCATTCTTGGAAAACAATAAAGAAGTGTTTGTCTCTAATGGAAAACCAGCATCTGAAATTGAACATGCGATAAATACCGGAAACCATGCTCCTATATCTGTTCCACCATACAGACTTTCGCCAATAAAAACAGAAACGCTGAAAAAATAAATTGATAAGATGCTCAAAGAAGGCGTTATAGAGCCATGCATCTCCCCATGGTCAGCTCCAGTAGTCATGGTACCAAAAAAGGATGGAGGAACGCGTGTGTGTATTGATTATCGTCAGTTAAATAAAATTACAGTCCCTGATGTATATCCTCTTCCAAGAATAGACGATCTTCTTCACAATGCCAAAGTTACACCATATATGACAACAATAGACTTGCGCGCTGGGTACTGGCAAATAAAAGTAAAAGAAGAAGACCAAAACAAGACAGCATTCATAACTCCCTTCGGAATGTATAGATTTTTGAGAATGCCGTTTGGCTTACGAAACGCGCCTGCCACATTTCAAAGAATGATGGACCGTCTTCGAATTTCTCTCAATCATGTCAAGCTTATTGTTTATTTGGATGACCTAATAATACTGTCTTCTTCATTTGAACAACATTTAAAAGATCTGAAAGAGGTATTTGATAAACTGAAACAATATAATCTCACGATTAACAGAGAAAAATGTAATTGGTGTTGCTCCAAGGTGAAATATTTAGGTCACTATATAACTCCAAAAGGACTTGAAGTTGATCCTGAAAAAGTTAGTTGCATAATGAAAATGACAACTCCCAGTAATTTGAAACACTTAATGTCATTTATTCAGATGTGTTCATGGTATCGACGATTCATACCTAATTTTGCTAAGGTCTCGGAGCCTCTCACACGTCTTACCAAAAAAAATGCCCCATGGATATGGAATGATGATCAAAAGGAAGCTTTCGATAAACTCCGCCAACTTCTATCAACCACTCCAGTTTTGGCTCAAGCAGATCAATTAAAACCCTATATTTTGAGAACGGACGCGAGCAGCTATGATATCGGTGCTGTTCTAGTCCAGGGGGAGGGAGCTAAAGAACATCCCGTTGAATATGCTAGTCGTCTCCTTAACAAGGCTGAGAAAAACTATTCCACGACAGAGAGAGAAGCTCTAGCAGTTGTCTGGGCTATAAATAAATTTCGTGGTTACATTGAAGGAACTCAAATTACTGTATTAACAGACCATCAAGCATTGAAATGGCTTATGTCTTTAAAATCCCCTACTGGTCGCCTGGCAAGATGGGCATTGCAATTACAACCCTATGACATCACAATAAAATATATAACAGGCAAGAAAAATGTTGTTGCTGATGCGCTGTCACGACCCAATTGCATACCTGAAACAAAAAATGAATGTGGTGTATGCACTATTATAGTAGATATACCAAGAAGAAGTTCTAAAGATATAAGAGATGAACAATTTAAAGATGAAAATATCGTTAAAATAGTAAAATCTCTTGAAGGAACAAATCAAGAAGATGGACGTTATTGGAGTCAAAAAGGATACGTCATGAATAATGGACTTCTATATAGATACAGTCCAGAGAGTAACAGTGAAGACTGCCAATTAGTAGTTCCACACCATGAACAAAATAAAGTTATTTACATTTACCATAACGATCCCACAGCCGGCCATTATGGAACTGAAAAAACAATAGAAAGAATTTCGAGACGTTATTATTGGAAGGGGTTAAGATCACAAGTAGAAACATATGTTAAACTTTGCATCGAATGTCAAAAGTACAAACCTAATAATTTGAAACCGGCTGGCCTACTTCAGACAACAGCAATTAACCAACGTTTTGAAGTAATTGCTTTTGATTTATTTGGACCCTTACCAAAGTCAACTGACAATAAGACTTGGATTTTTATTATAGAAGATATCGCTACAAGATGGGTAGAACTATTCTCTCTAGAGCAAGCAACAGCTGAAGAGTGTGCGAAGCTACTGCTCAATGAAATAATCCTACGCTATGGAACACCGCGAAGATTTATAAGTGACAATGGGACTCAATTTGTTAGCAGTGTAATGCAGCAATTATGTTATTGTCTAAACATAGCTCATAAATTTACCCCGGTTTATCATCCAGAAACAAATCCTGTCGAAAGACGCAACAGGGACATGAAAACGCAGCTTGCTATATTAGTTGGGGATGGCCACAATACATGGCCAGAAAAATTGACAACGATACGCTTTGCAATGAATACTGCAGTTCTATCCTACACTGGATTTTCACCGGCTTATTTAACGTTTGGCCGTCACCTGCGTACTCCTGATGATTGCAGAAACGATCTAAAACAAATAATTTTGAGCGAAAATTTTATACCTGAAATAACTCCCAAATTAATACAATTAACTGATACACTAAAAAGAGCAAAAGAAATTCAAGAAATGAAAGAAGAAAGAAGAAAAGAATATGTTGACAAAAATCGTCGACCAAGCCCAAACTATCAACCTGGTGACTACGTGTTAGTTAATTCTCATCCATTAAGTAAATCTGCTCAAGGGTTCTGCGCTAAATTTGCTCCAAGGCGTGATGGGCCTTACCTTATCTTGCGCAATCATGGACCGAGCTCCTATGAATTAGCTTCCCCAGAAAAACCTAATGAACCAATAGGCCTATATCACTCATCTGCACTTCGCCCATACCAAATATCTAAAAAGTCACCAATTCCACAACCTATTTTGCCTATCCGAAAACGAGGTCGTCCGAAGAAGATATTAGCCAATGCTGAGGATGTCACCACATCTACGAGCTCCCGACGACGAGGCCGCCCACCAAAGTCATCCTAAGCAAGAATGTTCCTGTCTTCCTTGCCGAGACGTCTTCAGAGCCAGAGGGGGAGACTGTAACACACCATAACATCAAGACGCACTTCAATTACGCTTACACGTTTTCTTTAGTAATTCAACTCGATGTCAATAGATGGCGCTGTGCCTTTTTTTAAAACGCGCTATAGAGATGTGCACTCATTTTGCTTAAGGTCGATCATAATATTTTGTTTGTTATCGCTAGGTAGATAGCTGACAGCGTTTAAAAGCATCCAAACCATTGGATCTTTTGGACCTCGAAGCTTATTTTGAGTACAGTAGGCATCCAGCTGTGTGGATCCTCTGGACCAACTTAAATTCTTGTACCTAGGTTTAGTGTTTACGTCATAATAAAAGTTACCCTATTACAGCATTAGAATAATACATAGGCTATATTTTATCCCCGTACTCCCACGGGAACGGGTGAAACCGCGGGGCACTGCTAATACTAAATATTATAAATGCGACAGTGACTTTGTTTGTCACGCTTTCAAGCCTAAACCACTATACCGATTATAAAAATTCTGTCACAAGTGGAAAGCTACATTATGAGGGAGTAACATAGGCTATATTTTAACCCCGTATTCTAAACTACGCTTGTGAAACCACGAGGCGCTGCTAGTATAATTTAATAATGCTTTATTCTCCGTATTATTATGTAACACAATGATTTAAGGTACAATGTGCGGCCTTATTACTTTAAGCGTTTTTGTCCAGACAGCCATAGGATGGACGTAACTAAAGTATCGACAATTCGCTTGTGAAACGACGAGGCGCTGCTAGTATAATTTATTAATGCTTTATTATCCGTAACAGTGGTATTATTAACGGGCCGCATATTGAATAATTTTTCCTCGAAATTGTAACCAATTATTTCGCGGAGCTCTCGAAACAAATGTGGCTCAATCAAAAGCTTCATATGTTTGCCGGGACAATAATTAAATTACACATTCATGCATAAAATATCCGTTACGGCGATCGGCTCTCGGACGCGATTAACCGATTGCAGATCTCGATTCGACACTCGCCCCAAATCGAGATCGCGTTCTTATGCGGTGATGATTTGCAAATATATTGCATGCTAAATAAAAACAAGTTGGTACATTTATTATTGTTACACTAAATGTTTAAAAAAAAAGGGACTTCTAAAACAGGAAACTAAAAAAGTATAAGAAAGCACTAGTCGCCACTACGATTTTCGAAGGTTCCCCTCGATTTCTCTTGGATGCCGTCATCAGATCCTGGTTTCCTTATCATGGTACCACCATCATGGTATCTCCCTTCCAACAACAAAAGAAGCATCAAAATCATAAACGACGAGATTATCCGCGAACACACATCAAAATATATATACGGTCGAATTAAGAAATCTCCTTTTTTTAAAGTCGGTTTAAACACTGGAATGTGTCTACTGGGCTCGGAAAAGATTTAAAACACTACCATACCTTCTGGTATACCTATGACACACCGGAAGCATAAAAAGGAAATAAAAAAAAATATCGCAAAAAAAAACATCTTTGGCATATCGCAAAGAGATTAAAATATAATAGAGAGGGGGCATTGGGAATATTTTCATACAAAACTTTGAAGCATGTTTGAAGCTCAAGCGTCATGTCAGTTAGTATGAACGGGAGCCGTCATTCGGTCGAAATTGTACTAGACTTATTCCACTTGGAATAACTTTTGGCTTCAAATTTTCCTCGTTTTGTCCCCTCTATGCCCTATTATATTTTAATCTCTTTGGCATATCGTAAAAGAAGGAAGCATCGGAGTTGGTTATCCTCTCACACACGTAACCTAGATAACCTCTAAAATAAACCGACGAGAATCGATCGTATCGCAAATGTATACCAAATTCTCAAACAAATTTTATTATACCTGTAAATAGCATGTAAAATAATAACGTCGACGATGAGTGTACGAAATGGCAGCCCGTTTAGTGGGCGGGCCTCTTTCTGTTAACAAATTACAATTAACATGATTTACAAACTGCATAAATAATTCTTTAAATGTTAAACTCGACCTCTTACAGCAACTCATTCCATGTCGCTAAACTTTTACCATTTATATTTTTGTCAGACAGGGATGCCAGATCTGCGGCTGGGCATCTTTTTTAAATATCGAATGTTGTCTTTAGAGAGGCGTGGATATTCGATATTGCAAATTTTATTGTTTACTGTAAGTAGATCTACCTATAAGTATTTTATTTGCAAACGAAATTGATATTACTTTTTTAAGAAATATAAAATGAACCGACTTCAATTGACTAACCCTATGATTTAGTCTATAGCTCTGTTTTTTTTTTATAATCTTAAACAATGTTTTAAAGTATCCCAGAAATTTAGAAAATATGCAATTGAATAGCTTAGACACCATCCAAATCAAATCAGTATTTTTTTTGACAAAATCAAGAACATACGTACGGCTCAAACAAATAGAGAATCACCTTTTTTTGTGGGTGATGGAAGAACGAAGTACCTATGTAAAGATTTAAAAGAAAATACGCTCACACCTTGAAGGTGTCAGCAGAGGTAGGTATTCCATTACTGGAAATATCCATTTTCACCATTGTGTTCTCCAGGCCTTCACTCCGTTCTAGGGGTCCTTAAGTTGTTTTTCTTCACGGTCAATACCTTCTTTAAATATAGCTGTAAGTTTAAAAAAACTTATTAAAGTACTCAGCACTGACCAGGATTCGAAGCCAAACCTCGCGCATTTGAAGCTGGCTCCTTCTAAATATTGCATGGTAACAATTTTATGTATTATTTATAATATATAAAGCTGGACTACCACTCACTCACTCACTCACTCACTGACTGACTGATTGACATAATTGTTCTCCCAGAAGGAGTCGTTTTGGAGTCAAGTCATATATGAGAAAAGTGTTCAAGATGGCGGGGTGACCCGGGAAAATTCCGACTTTTCAAAAAAACAAGATGGCGGCCAAGGTTGCTTATCGTATCTCTTTTGTTTTCCGGCCGATTGGGTTCAAATTTTGGGAATCTGTAGTACTGCTTAGATGATTTACGAAAATTATTTAAAAAGTTGAAAAAACAAAATGGCGGCCGCGTAGTAATGTTTCAAAGTTGGAGTGGTTTTAGACCCCACTTGACCCGAATTGATCTCCCCGATGCTAATATGCTAAAGGGATGTGTTTGGTGTCATCACACAGGGCATATCCTGTAGTTTACCAGAAAATCCCGAAAATCTGAAAAACCAAGATGGCCGCCCTGTAATTGGCTCCCAAAGAAAAAGATGAATTTTACCAGATTTTGAATGTCGATTTTCGGCAAGATGGCGACACTTGAGCGAGTTGGCTTGTATGGCGAGGTTGGAGGTCTTATTAGGTAGTGTTGCCATGTTTAAGAATATTCCCGGAATTTAGCGTATTTTTTTACTTTTAATGCAAAATGTCAAAACTCTAAATTTTACCATTTTGCAAAAACAAGTGACAGTCAGTGAAACATTTTATCTCTCCTTATGACCTTTTGTAGGTTTTTTGATTTTCGCCTGGCAACACTGAAAGTTATGGTTGATTTAATTTTTAGGGTAGACCTCAAAAGACCCGAATTGATCTCCTAGATGCCGATATGCTACAGGGATGTGTTTGGTGTCATTGCATAGGGTATATCCTGTAGTTTACTAGAAAATCCCGAAAAATAGAAAAAACAAGATGGCCGCCCCTTTATTTTTGTTTTACTGAAAAAAATCAATTTTCTTAATCTTAATCGGCATTTTTTACACTGTTGGCAACACTTAGGAAAGTTGGCTTGTATGGAGCGATTGTGGGTCTCAGTAAACAGTGTTGACATGAAAAGAAATATTTAAGAAAATGGTATTATTTTTTGACTTAAAATGGCTAAAACAAGATGGCCGCCCAAAATTAGACTTTATTTGTCTGTCAAAATACGACCCCACAGAGACACGCGTGGCCGCTTGCGGCCTCGCGCACCGCGCGACATCTAGTCTATAATATATAAAGCTCGACTACCACTGACTCACTCACTGACTCACTGACTGTATGAGAAAAGTGTTCAAGATGGCGGGGTGACCCCGGGAAAATTCCGACTTTTCAAAAAAACAAAATGGCGGCCAGACTTGCCTACCGTATCTCTTTTGTTTTCCGGCCGATTCGGTTCAAATTTTCGGCATCTGTAGAATTATTTAGATGATTTGCAAATATTATTTAAAAAGTTGAAAAAACAAAATGGCGGCCGCGTAGTAATGTTTGAAAGTTAAGGCTATTGTAGACCCCACTTGACCCGAATTGATCTCCCAGACGACAATATGCTATAGGGATGTTATTGGTGTCATCGCATAGGGCATATCCTGTAGTTTACCAGAAAATCCCGAAAATTTGAAAAACCAAGATGGCCGACCGGTGATTTGCTCCCGAAGAAAAAGATGAATTTTACCAGATTTTGAATGTCAATTTTCGACAAGATGGCGACACCTGAGCGAGTTGGCTTGTATGGCGGGGTTAGAGGTCTCATTACTTAGTGTTGCCATGTTTAAGAATTTTCCCAAAATTTGGGGTATTTTTTTAATTTTAATGCAAAATGTCAGAACTAAAAATTTTACCATTTCCCAAAAACGAGTAACAGTCAACGGTACATTTTATCTCCCCCTATGACCTTTTGTAGGTTTTTTGATTTTCGCCTGGCAACACTGAAAGTTATGGTTGATTTAATTTTTAGGGTAGACCTCAAAAGACCCGAATTGATCTCCCAGATGCCGATATGCTACAGGGATGTGTTTGGTGTCATCGCATAGGGTGTATCCTGTTGTTTACTAGAAAATCCCGAAAAATAGAAAAAACAAGATGGCCCACCCGTTATTTTTGTTTTACTGAAAAATTTTAATTTTCTTAATCTTAATCGGCATTTTTTAGCCAGTTGGCAACACTTTGGAAAGTTGGGTTGTATGGAGCGCTTGTGGGTCTCAGTAAGCAGTGTTGCCATGAAAAGAAATATTTTATAAAATTTTATTATTTTTTGACTTGTACTAAAAAAAGACTAAAACAAAATCGGCGCCCAAAATTTGACTTTATTTTTCTGTCAAAATACGACCCCACAGAGACACGTGAAAAAAAAATTGTAGTATACCATATCCATTTTAAGCATTTAAATCGATATCGATTTCCGTCCAATCATCAATCGACAACTCTACATTATCGAAGGGTGCGAATAAGTACACAAATCACACCTCTCGCTCGCCCATCTCTTTTATTTTTTGAACTCAACACTGGGAACGCATTTTGCCAGCCACACTTTTTTACTTTTTCGCTCCTCTTTGCATGTTTTTTTCGCGAAGTTAATGCCATTTAGGCTGTATGATTTCATGTTATGGTGGTTCATGACGGCTTTTAAAAAAATAAAAATACCTACCGATGTTGCAAAATTCAATTCTATAGGTATCATTTAATTTAACAATGTTTGCGTGTTATGATTTTATTAGAGTAACTTAAAAGTTTAAAAAAAAATACAAAGTTGAATCTACCCATAATTCATTGTTCTAGAGTGCTTTTAACTCTGCCAATTGAATTGAAATGTTGGGACTTTTTATTATAATAAGACATGACATCTTAAAGAGATCTCGATCTCAAATGAGAGTCTAACTCTATCGTTAATAGAAATAAATGATACAACGAAACATTTTTAAATAAATCACGTTGCGAAACCACTTGTAGACCGAATCGTAACAACATTGACAGACCGCGCTTAATGTCATGTAATGACAGGCAACTTTGTGATTGCCATGTACAAATTAAAAATAAAACATTAATGGGCCTTATGCTTTTAAAAATAAAAGCGTTCCATTTTTAAATGTCTAATATTAGAGAACATACCAAACGCTGTTTACTTATCTAATAAATGGCAAGTAAGCTGTAAGTTAAACAAATGAAATAGAAAGTCTTACATCAGTCAAGTACTTGATTGCTCATTCATTCACTCACGAATTTTATCTGACACAGTTGTGGATGAAAAGAATTTCATAAATGGCGTATCTACGTTTGTTAAAATTTTTCGCTGTCATTTTTTTTGTCAGTAGATTAGGTAACGCATTGTGCCCTAATGTTTAAAAGAATTACATAGAAACATATTTGTATGGGTAATCACGTAACGTTCTTAATGTTCTATTGCCCAAATAATACTTACCTAAGTAGGCGTTAAGATAAAACTAGGTATTCAATCTTTAAAAATGTACTTTTCCTTTACATTGCTGAGCTATGGGTATATCCTCACATTTGAGTATGTGTCATAGTCTTCATAGACCACCGCAGATTTGAAGATGGTGTCCGGTATCGGCTAGTGGCCAGAAACTTAAAGCCACCCAATCAGAGATGGCGTAGCGACTCCTATTGTGCTTGCTTCCAAGCTGATCTACACTTGCCAATTTGCATCAAGCCTGGTCTCGTCCATCCTGTTTGCTAGACAGATTTAATATCCATTTTCGCTCAATTCAGCGTTGCATCTAAGAAGTTTGATGTGCATGAGAAATCGCAATCGGGTCCCGGCCACCGGGACCGGTCCTTTCGTTCCGGACCGAGCTAATTGGAGCCGCGAACGACTGCATTCCTCACACCAACGTACCATCGGTCTATATCCGAGTGGAATGACCCTAATAAACTAATTAGTTATCAAAGACCTAAGACGCCGGTGTGTATTTATATGTTAGATATAAGTATAGTGTATATTATTACACCTCCTTACTAGTAGATCAGCTTTTATATGTATACTTAATTATCTCAGTAAATTTTTCTTATGATAATTTTTTTATGAGCAGTGATAGCCTTTACCTATAGCCAGCGCAGACGACGGAAGAAAATATGTCCGTCTCTTTTTGTCCTGTACCGCCCGTCGGTGTCCGCGATTATTCGGGGGACTTTTTGTACGAATCCCTCGTGTGCGTTACTCGATACAGTTGTAAGCGTTCTATTTTGGCGGACAAAAAAATACGGGGACAAAGTGCGTCGTCTGCGCAGGCTATTTCGGTTAAAGAGCCGGCCGAAAATCAGTGAGGCTCCGGTTCCAATCCTGGCATGTACCAAGGAGTTTTTTAAAAACTTACGTACATATTTAGGTATCACTAGCTCGACGGTGAAGGAAAACATCGTGAGGAAACCCGCAGGTCTCAGAATTAATTCTGAGACGTGTGTAAATAGTCCCGGTCCGGCGATGGGCTCACTTAGGGGTCCAATATATCTCGTGAAATGTGGATATATCCAGTAATGGAATACCTCTGCCTACCCCCTCGGGGATAAAAGGCGTGAGATTATTTATTTTATTATTTTTATAGTTAGTGAATTTTTAAACGTTGTTGTAAGTAACATAGATAAGTTTTATAGCGCTTAACTACAGTGAGGCAGGATTCGTCAAAGGGCTATTCCATCGAACCCTACCCCGTGGCCGTCCGATCACATAGCTGGAACCACGCACCCCGAATCGTGGCGATCGCGATACATAATAATTAGTTTTAAGAATATGAAACGTTGGATATCTGTCTCAAATTCTACTAAATTATATTTCACGCCTTATATAGAATAATAATAATAATAAATTGTGGGACACAATTCACACACGGTTATTTAGTCCCAAACAATGCAGGGTACTATGGGTACAACAACTGATAAACATACTTTAAGAAATATTGAACGACCAGACACGAAGCCAACGAAATGTTCATGTACACAAATAGCCTAGAGCGGGGATCGAACCCGCGACCTCCGACTCAGAAGGCAGGGTCATTACCAACTGAGCCAACAGGCCCGTCAATAAAGTAGGTACCGCAGATTTATTGAAAGTAGTTTATTTAGAACATTTAATAGCCCTGTGGTTTGTGAGCCTGCCTCTCTATCGTGACACTTGAGTTTCGAACCCTAGTGAGGGTACTCACCAATAAGCTTTGTAAAAACTTTCAGACCATATTTAAAAGACAATTTTATAAATTTTTATAACATTTAGATTTACGGCAAAAATAGTAGTGGAATCTGAAATTATAAACAAAAGACTTTTTAAAGAAATAAGTAATTTTCTTTTTAGGCTGAATTCAACCAATGCCTTATCCTTAGGAATATCGCAAAACTGCTATATAGATAGGTACTTATTTGCGAACGAATCTCGAGCCACCCCTTAAAATATTATATTTTATTTACTCGCTTACCGAAATCGTCACCACTTAAAACCACTTTGCAATGTTTTTAAAAATATTATCTTTGTAATGAGTTCCTTTTGAGGTCCTCCGAATAAAAAGTAAAAGGCATTAAAAAGTAAACGGAACAACCGTTGAACTGGATATATGCAATTTTAATGACTTAATTACGAAAACTCCGAACTGTTTGGTCCATTTAACGTCGCAACCTCCTTACTAAATATCGCGGGAAAATTTGCTTTTTTTCTGGTTTAAATGTCACTTCATCACATCCGGACCGTTGGGAATCCTTGTTTATGGAACAACCTTTTTACATTTAATTTACATTGGAATAACCTGTGTGATCTTATGACTTCTGTGTACTGACCTTTATTTTATACTGTTAGCGGTCAACGTCATGTTTTTTGTTGTTCAATTATATTTGATTTGTATTTTACAGTAGCAGAAAATTTTACTCTTTTATTTTCCGAACGCTTTTGAACATATCAATTTATCAATTTCCCAATTCACCAGATTTTGACTGTCAAGCAAACAGCTGTTAACAAAATGGTGATTTCAAACTCAATAGAGTAGTTTACAGTATTGAAATGAAATTGTAAGTAACCAATTATTAAAAATTTTGTTTTCAAAATCTCTAAAAAAAAATTTATATTTTCATTTTACGATCATAACCCTCATCTAAAATTAATAAAACAATAAAACATTAAGCAATTAATAATTATTATACAAATGATGACATCATATTTTAAATATTCAGTAGATACATACATTTTCTATAATAATTTGGCAAATCAAAAAAAGAATCTGATTAATACTCATAATATCCGTTTATATCTAAATGTAACTTCAAAACACCACCTCGCCACGAGGCATCCTCACAGTTGTCTAGTTAAGTTTTAAAACACCGAAAACGCATCAAAACTAAATTTCGTTATTTAATTTTTGTGTTACGTTACGTCAACTGGTAGGTACTTCTCAAAATACTTAGTACAGAACTACGCTTAAATATTTAAGATATTATCTATTATGTCTTCGTCGAACAAAGGAATCGCATTACATTAGTGAATATAATATTAAAATGTGAATTATTTTCGGGACTGTCAAGTCTGATGTCAACAGTATTATTCCATCGACTTATTGAGTTATTCGATTGGAAACCGTTAATATTTAAACGATTGAGTGTGTCCTCTAGACATATAAGTTCATTTGATAGTAAATATAAACGGTTATATTACAAAACATTATAAAAATATAATTTGGAAGAATACGACAGCAACTTTAAACCCTGTCCTAATGATTTTTAACCCCGCAATTGTTTAATTTGAGGTTAGGTATCTGATTTCTTGATGACATCCACGCAGTCAAACGCAAGATCGAGACACAATAGGATTAAATATAGATCGCTTAATGATTAACTGGCTACGATTTGTTTATCAATGAATTTCTTAAAGATCAGAGATCTCTATTATAATAACTGACAACTGTACCTATAAGCATCACATGGATGATAACAAAAAACACGCACGCCTTTTATCCCCGAGGGGGAAGGCAGAGGTATTCCATTTCTGAATATACCCACTTTTCACGAGATATTCTTTGGACCCCTCGATTTTTTGGTTTGACTGCGTAGATGTCATCAAGAAATGAGATAACCTCAAATTAAACAATTGCGGGTTATTAAAAATCATTACAAGACAGGGTTTAAAGTTGCTGTATTATGTGATGACGACTTGACGTGTGGTTATCTTTTTTTTGTTTAAATGTTTAATTTCACTTATTAAATCATTAGATTGTATTATATAGGTATCTATTACTCGTAGTGAGTAATTTAATTAAGTAGTAAGTTATCTTGTGGCTTGCATCATACAAATCATACAAATTTCTCATTTCTATATAAGTACATAACGTATTATCTTTAATCAATCTCCGATTTCTATCTAGACCGATCCAAACCGACGGGCACACAAAACCGTTTAACGATAAATCCCCTTCAAGTGAAATCTTAAAGACTTAAAGTGAACTTTAAACTTAAATCGTCTTAAAATTGAAAATGCAAACTAGTTCCCGAGTTCTGGTCTCGGTGGATATCTTTTGTTTCTTTAAAACGTCGTTCCAAGTGATTGTAATGTTGCATTAGCGTTGCCGTGTTTGTGAATTTTGTATAAGTTGTCTGACTAGGACTGAATACTTACTTTGAACTATGTAGATAGTTTCAACTTGCTTATACATTTTGTTATTTATAAGAACTTCGATAGCCCTTTTAGTATTCACGTAATCATGCGTGATGCTCGGAATCAAATGTACCAATGAATTTTTGAAAAACTTACGTACTTTATCACTAGCTCGAAGAAAAACATGGTGAGCAAATCCGCTGTCAAACGATAGGCTCACCACTTGTCACGTTTAGGGGTCCAAAAAACGTACTGTTTTTGTTGTCTGGAGAAAAGTATGGTGTGATTTGGTGTGATAGGTAGGTAAGTGTAATGGATTCGTTTAGCATTGCTACCTAAAAAATATTTTTTTTTTACAAATATCTTTTAATGTCATTATACTAACAACATACCTACATTACTCAATTATAGTCAATATAACACTCTGAAATATTTTAAATATTATTTTAATTCTTCGAGCACCGCTCGGTTCCATTAATTATTAAAACACAATATTTAACAATTTAATCTCCTTTCGGCTTTACATACCTTATACGTCATATTACAAAAAAACATCCAGTAGGTACCTATGTATTTTATAGATAAACTAGCGACCCGCCCCGGCTTAGCACGGGTCATAGACATGTGTGTCTATGCACGGGTGCAATGCTAACACTAAAACCTTCCTCTTGAATCACTCTATCTACTAAAAAAACCGCATCGAAATCCGTTGCGTAGTTTTAAAGATTTAAGCATATACATAGGAACATAGGGATATAGGGACAGAGAAAGCGACTTTGTTTTATACTATGTAGTGAAGAAGGTCGTCATAGTATTTTCTTTATTTTCTTTCTATGATGGAATTATGGAAATCACGTACAAAATGTGAAAGTCGCATTTCTGCTACACCATTTCTGAATATTTAAATAGGTGATCTTTAAGATTGGTAAAAAAATATATTTTTAATGTTTTATTCACAAAGGGCAAAACCATTATACAGCGGCCGATCAAATCTGTTCCAGAAAATCTTCCGAATATCAAATTACTCGTACAACTGGCAGCAGAAAGTATGCAAATGCTAAACAAATAATACTGGGGTCGGCGACATTTTATTGACTGTCATCTCGCCAATAAATTGTGGTATTCGATACTTTTGAATTCTTTTTGCTGCGTTCGAAATTCAGAATTTATAACATTCCATTTGCATCCGCGTCTCATACCAGCCAGTATAATGTCGATAAAATCACTAGTTGCTTGTAAAAGCTATTCAATTTGTGACATAGTTAACTCAAGACCTGAAATTAGTTTTATATCAGGGACAGAATTGATTCCAAGGATTATTAATAGGTTACTAGATTTTGCTAGGCATTACATCCGCGTTCGGGATAAATTTAAGAAAAAAAAATGTTCTAAATATGTATAACTTTAGCGGTGCAAAAATATATAATATATATTCCATGTTTGTTGCCATATGGGGTAGAAACTAGGGAAAATAGGATGACGAAGAATGAAGTCTGGAAAGCGGTAACTTATTAACAGCACCCATAGTAAGTTTAGTTCTTGTGGCATGCATTGGTCTGTCTTGCTGGTCATTTTTTGAATATAAATATTTTTAGAAAGTTTTCTTGGTAAATTCTTAATCGTACAGTTCATATGTGATTAGTTATTCTTTATCCATTTTTTTTGAAATTATCAAATATGGAAGGCATTTCATTGAGCTTTCCATTGGTGAAAGAATTTTAAAAATCGCTCAGTAGTTTTTGAATGTACTTATTCGTTACAAACATACAAATCGTTCCTCTAAATATTAATGTAGAAGTGTAGATTTAGTGGGTAATCAAACGCACAAACACGGTTTTAAAAACGTATTAAAAACAATATGTTAAAGTTAAAGTGTTAGTAGCTCGTTTTATTTCTGCTCCCACAAATTTATGCCAACTGTGTATACTGTGTATACATATTTATGCTAACTATGTATCTAATTTAATAGGCGAATAATAGCGATCGGTCTCGTGACGAATCAGCCGACTGGTTTAGCTGGATACGTCTATCTATCTTGATCATACAATAAAACAAGGGCAGCTATATAATGGACGAGGCGATGAACAAAAATCGGTTAAGCTCGAGTCGGAACATGCGAAGTGTTGCGTACCATCATATAATAAAAAATCGGCCAAAACAACCATGTCTTTTAGAGCTCCTTCACATTATTTCGGAAGCAGTGCGGCAACAGCGCGACAGCAAGCAACAGATGACTTCTTATTCTACTCCCGCACTACTTCTTAAGATTAGGGTGGCGCACTTCATTCTTGTAATGGATTTCATTGAGGAAATATGGTTGCTCCTGCTTTTGCTGGTTCTCAGCAGTTCGGCAGTCGCGCTGCTACTGCTGCGTTGCTTGCGACCTAATGTGAAGGAGCTTTTATTTATAGCTCATATTAGTAGGTATATGTGAAGGTTCATGTGATACAGCCTGTGACAGACAGACAGAGGGACGGACGGACAGCGGAGACTTAGAAATTGGCACCCTTTGGGTACGAAACCCTAAAAATTAAGGAACACAAAAGTTATAGTTTATTTTGTACTATGTACGAGTGTGCACTGTGCATGTTTCTTTCCCGCAATGAAATAAATACCACCACCTATCACGTTTAGGGGTCGAATATTCTAGTGAAATGTGGGTATTTTCAGAAATGGCCTACCCCGTACCTCCCTCGGGGATAAAAGGCGTGCGATTATTTATTTTATTTTAATGGAATAAAGTCGCATGCGGTATTTAGTCTTACGATAATGGACATGCCAATCCCCGATCAAGTTTGCTATCTTTAAAGTTATGGTTTAAAAATAGTTTGCCAGCTATCTTTTGCCCTATCACGTAACTGGTTATATTTTTTCTTTTTCACCAAATATTTCTTCATTAAAGCAGCTTGTTTTGTAAGGTTTGACGAACGTTGAATATGTTATATCCTTTATTAAATTTCGGACTAAGTATTTCTTTAATCGTGTTCTTTAAGTGCACGTAGGAGTTCTGGTTAGCTTTTGATCATTTGTGTTATAAGTTGTGAAGGCTAGACGAAAAAAGTATAGAGACAGAGATATGTAAATAAAAAAGAATATAACTGAAAACAATGATGTAGTCTCCTTTTTTTCATTTACAAAGTAAAATCCAAAGAATTTTGCGTTTTAGCTATTTTCTATTTCATTTCATAAAAGCTTAGCAAAATACTTTTTACAAAAGCGGATTGAGACAGGACTTTACTAAGAACGAGCGCTCGATTTCTCTACTAGCTTGTACTCGACGGCGGGACATAAAACGCAATAATCACAATGTCAAATGTTTATAGTCTTGCTGTACAGGCCGAGGTCAAGGAATTACGAGAACTAGAAATGATTACCTTTTTTTTATGCTCAGGGATAATGCAATACGCATACGCACCCGACCCGGGGAGGGGGGGTGGGGTTATGTGGGGCTCTACAGCCCACAAAAAACCCTGGGGTGTTCCTCCTCTCCGCTTTGGAGACAGCCATGAAACCGCGGTTGTGCATCCGCAGCTCCAAGAATATATTTTATCAGAGGCATTAATAACCCAGCGCGGAGAAGGGATCACCACTGGGTCACGTTTCGGGGTCTTAAAATACACTGAAGTATGCCCCTCGGGTATAAAGTGTGAGTCAGAACTTCCCAGGAAGGCATTTTCAAAAACGGTTATATTGTATCACTAGTCCTGTCTTCACTTTTATTTTTCAAGATAAATAAAAATAGTCAGTAGTGTAGCTTCCTATATTTTTTTTTGTTTTAATTGGTTCTAGAGACACCCAACATGAAAGATTTTTTTTTTTTATGATATGACTTTCCCAAATCGCGCTCAATACTTCCACAATGCCACGCTCTTGTCACTTCTAGCTGGTCTCTATGGTTGAGTATGAGAATTCTTTTAATGTCAGGCGCAGGCTTCGCGGCAGGGGACACGCTGTAATTGGTTAAATCACTTAGGCACGGCTAGCAACATCGGGTAACGTAAGTTTCTTATGGCGCGTGAATGCGCACGAGTAGGTATTATTTTCTGTCTTTTGCAATAATTAATAATTAATATGTGAATGTTTGTTTGATACTCAACGCAGTGGCAATAACGAGACAGCATAATTAAAACTTAAATCTATGTTTTTATCACTTAAAGTTGGTGGGTAGATAAAAAAGAAACTCTTTATTGACGGACCTGTTGGCTCAGTTGGTACTGACCCTGCCTTCTGAGTCGGAGGTGGCGGGTTCGATCCCCGCTCGGGGCCATTTGTGTGCATAAATATGTCTGTTGGCTTCGTGTCGGTCGTTTAATATTTATTTATGTATGTTTATCAGTTGTTTAGTACCCATAGTAGGTACAGGCCCTGCCTAGCTTGGGACTAAATAACCGTGTGTGAATTCTGTCGCACAAATTATTATTTATTATTATTGGAAAAATCTATCTTTTGGACCCCTAAACGGGATTAGATAGTTGGGGGGTGCTTTTACACATCATACCCATGCTATAGAACTAATTCTGGAGACTGCTGGTTCCAACTTTCCAAGAAATAACAAGATATTAAGACATGTACTTGTTACAGAATTTTTGCTATCGACTGGTGAACAGGTACAATAATCGTAATAGGTAAAATAGTCGCCATCCCAATCAGTTTCTTCAACGAAATACGAAATTATGTAACCCAATTTTGTATTAAGTAACAATTGATTAAAATAATATTGTGTTGAGGAGTTTCTTGCCCCGCTTCTTCTCCTCAACCATACATGCTGAAGCGGTGGAGTTGAAATGACGTTCAATAAGTGGACTTGTAAGTTCCTATTTTGAATAAAACATTTTGAGTTTGATAACTAAGATTGTCTGAAAGACATCCTTTGAAATGATAAAACCGGCTATTTTGTTTTACAGTGCACAATTCATTCATGGTGTTGTATTTTACATAGGTAAGCAATGACTGTATTGTATATAGAGTTGAGTATGTACTTTATTTTTCTTGCAATAATTGCAGGTATTTTTTATATCTCTCACAAAAATCCGCAGGATTATTAATAGCGCTTTCCTATTGGATAGAACTCTATTCAAAGGAAGCCGCAAGTCTCCCCTCCTATTGACCTTCACTCCCCCCTTCTGACCTTGGAAGTTACCCGAAAGATATTTATGGGGAAACTGTCTTTGAAAGTTGATCTGGGGTAGAGAAATCTAGATAATGTTATACCTATTAAGGGCGGATTCGTTTAACGTAGAGTAAGTTTTCTCAAGGATAAATCACAAAAACAGTTAGTCAGTAAGCCTTAAATTTTGTCTTATCATTTTAAAATTTGCTGCAATCGTAAAATAAGAAATAAAAAATTTAGATGTGTTTTGGGGTAGGTACCTAATCTTTTTAAATTAAAAATAAAATAAATAATCTGACGCCTGCATCCCCGAGGGGGTATTCAGAGGTATTCCATTACTGGATATACCCACATTTCACGAGATACATTGGACCCCTTAACGTGGTGGTGAGCCCATCGCCGGACCGGGTCTATTGACACATGTCTCAGAATTAATTCTGAGACCTGCGGGTTTCCTCACGATGTTTTCCTTCACCGTCGAGCTAGTGATAAATATGTACGTAAGTTTTTAAAAAACTCATTGTTACATGCCAGGATTCGAACCCGAGCCTCACTGATTTTCGGCCGTCTTATCACTGCTTTTAATTTATGATAACTTACAATTTAGTTTCGATACCTGAAGTCTAATACCTTATACCCCGGGTCATAAGGCTGCTCGTCCGCTGAAATCGCGGCGACCTACGATTTAGTGTGATTCGGTCTCTTTAATGAGGAATGTGGCCAACTAACTACGTCCAACCGAATATTAAACTAATCCGAGTGAAATAACTATCGTGGATTTATCAATGACCAACTATCGATTTAAAAGCGGAGATTGAATCGAACACCATCAGTATGGGCGCACTGAAAGATCTCGCGCTATTCTCGGTCTGTTGCAATCTTAGGGTTGGCTATTAAGGATTTTGGAAGTACAGAAAAATACTGCAGTGATAGCCTTACCGTTAAAGAGCCTGCTTCACATGATGATAATCAGTGAGGCTCGGGTTAGAATCCTGGCATGTACCTACCAATGAGTTTCAAAACTTACGTAAATATTTATCACTAGCTCGACGGTGAAGGAAAACATCGTGAGGAAACCCGCAGGTCAAACAATTAATTCTGAGTCATGTGTAACAGACCCGGTCCGGGCCTAGGGCTCCCCACCTATCACGTTTCAGGGGTCCAAAGAATATCTCGCGAAAAGTGGGTAGGTATATCTAGAAATGAAATACCTCTGCCTACCCTCTCGGGGATAACAGGCGTGAGATTATTTATTTATTTAGAAAAATATTGTTAACGAATAGTAAAAAAGTAGTATTTATGCAAGCAAAAATAGTGCAACACCCACAACTGGGATAAGATACATCTATCTCTTAGATATGCAGTGGGCCCAGATATATAGGAAACTGCGATGAACTTCGCTTGAATACTTCAACCCATTTGATAGCATCTTAGATTGTTAAAAAACTTGCTAATTTGCCGCCGTTTTTTTTACTATCCGTCAAAATCTAGCTACACCTCTACGCGTTGACAGATTTTAGAAGAAGGGAGTGCACCTGCAGGTGTATAACTATGACCATTTACCGCGCGTGCATTAAGAAGAAAATATCAATTTTTCTGGTCAATTAGACCCACACGCAGTGGACTGAATAGTCCCCAAAAAGAACTCACCCATCCAACGCCAAGCCGCGCCCAACATTGCTTAACCAGCGGGCTGACAACCCTAGTATCCGCCATTCTCAGCCATTTATCGCTTGCCCGCCGCCATTGCTTCCCATTAATGGTACTTAATGAGCGTTTAAGACGCTGCCCGGGCGCCCGCGATTGTTTTATCGTAGTAATTAAGCCACGCTGATCTATAGATCTCGTAGATCCAAGTGTAAACAGTTGTGTAGATTTTTTTGCGCCCCCATAGCGTTTGTTGTGACCTAATTAAAATGGACCGCTTGATGGATCGTCGGGTCAAAGATTTCTATTTAAGCTGAGGTAGATGCAGTGTACTACGATTTCATGACGAATATTAATAACGAATTAGATTCTACAAACCATCAAAATTCATTTTTAATTTCCCCGGAATATTGCTATAGTTGCATAAAAAGATCAAATAGTAATCTGACAATACTACACCTTAACATCTGCAGCATAAATAAAAACCTGGATCAACTGCCTGTACTACTAGACCGTATAAAGGTAAATGTAGACATTATTATACTGACTGAGTGCTGGCTAAGCAAAGTTGTAAACCTACCCTTTCTAAGCGGATACAATTCATTTTTTACGAAAACTAACAGAAACCAAAATGAAGGAGTGGTTCTGTATACTAGGGTCGGATTAAAGTGTAAGGTGACTGAACCAGCAGTCGAGGATGCTAATTGCCTGACTTGCACCATAGGAAATAAGCTGGCATTAGTAGCCGTATACAGATCTCCGTCTAAACACAATATAGAAATTTTTTTAAGTAGTCTAAATGAGGTGTATTCTAAATTATCTTCCTACAGCGATATTACTCTTATAGGAGATTTAAACATAGACATCAAGCAAGGCAACAAAGATAACCGTTGCTTAGACTATCTTATCCAAAATGCCTCCTATGGTTTAATACCCACCCACCTGTTCCCAACTAGAAAAGACAGTTGTTTGGATCACGTATTACTAAAATCGAAATTAGAATATACAACTGTAGTATTGGAGTCGGTAACTATCACTGATCATTCGCCGGTCATGTTAACTCTGGATATGATCAAACCTACTCGAAAAATTAACCAATTTATGCCCCGATTAAATCATGCAGCAATCAAAAATAGCCTAAAAGATACGGACTTTGATGAGGTATTCTCGACAACTGATGCTAACCTAGCGGCCAACATCTTCATAAAAATCATGACCTCAGTTATAAGCAAACACACTAGTTACATCAAAATCCCCCGAAAAGAACGCATTATTAAACCCTGGATAACGCCAGGCCTAATAAGGTGTATGAAAAACCGAGACAGACTTCACTATAAATCCAATAAATCTCCTGACAATAATGTACTTAAAATAACCTACACCCGATATCGAAACTATTGTAATCGTTTACTTAGAAACCTTAAAAGGGTATACGAGCAAAATCAATTACTCAAAGCAGGGAAAAATCTAAAAGCACTCTGGAAAACTATTAAGGATATAACAAGCTCTGGTAAAGCACATAACCAACCTTTGGAGCTACTAGATATCTGTAACGACCCCAAAACGTCGGTCAACAAAGTCTGTTCTTTCTTCACCAATATAGGGAAAGACTTGGCGACCAACCTTTTTGCCAAAAATCCTCATCTATTCTCAAACAGTACCCAACATCTGTACTCAACACAAAATTTGACAAGGCCATCATTAGCTAACTCCCTCGTGTTACTTCAAGCTGAAGAATCAGAGATTGATTCACTCATCTTACAACTACGGCATAATTGCGCAACTGGTTGGGACGGCATCTCTGCCACTATACTAAAAGATTGTCGCCAGTACTTGGTTCCTCCTATAACGCACATTTGCAATTCCTCCATTAATAGTGGTATCTTTCCTGACGCTTTTAAATTGGCAATTGTGCAGCCAATACATAAGAGTGGGAGTAGAGACAATGTCAATAATTATCGCCCAATTTCCATACTTTCGTCATTATCAAAAATACTCGAGAAGTTGCTTAACGATAGACTTAGGAAATTTCTAGATCAGCACAACATAATAGCATCGAATCAATATGGCTTCCGTAAAGGAATCTCCACAGAAGATGCAGTTATGGATCTTTCTCAAATGATAGCTAAACTTTTAGATGCCAAAAATAAATGTCTAGGCATATTTCTTGATCTATCTAAAGCGTTCGATACGGTCTCTATTCCCATTCTCTTGTCAAAGCTGGAAAAATCGGGAGTGAGAGGGGTCGCACTTGATATCTTCAAAAGCTATCTCTCAATGAGAACACAACAAGTTAAAATAGGTTCTTTTCTCAGTGATCCAAGTGTGGTAACATATGGTGTACCACAGGGAAGTATACTAGGCCCTACCTTATTTCAGATATATATTAACGAGCTTTGCCAAATGTCCAGTCATAACAGTCACATCTTCACATATGCGGATGACACAGTAGTTTTAATAGAGGGCTCAACTTGGGATTTAGTTAAAGATAAAGCGGAGGGTGCTATGTGTAAAATAATGCAATGGCTAACAGTGAACTTGCTTACCCTTAACCTTGATAAAACCAATTGTGTTCCTTTTTCCATTCGGAAGAACACCAAACCGAACAGAAACTTCGCCATCAAAGCTCACTCCTGCGACCTACAGCATTTATCCAGTTGCACCTGTCAATCCATCAGATTGGCAAAATCCGTAAAATATCTAGGTGTAGAAATAGATGATCGCCTTAATTGGGAATGCCACATCAAAGGACTATCGGGAAGGATCGTACGTTTGATACACATCCTAAAAGCGCTAAGGAATTCCGCCTCACCTGAAGTTTTAAATATGACTTATCTAGCACTTTGTCAATCTATAATATCATATTGCATACCTGTATGGGGTGCGGCCGCCAAGGAGCATATGATTAAATTGGAGAGGGCTCAGAGGGCAGTACTAAAAGTGATGTATAAAAAGCCATACCGATTCCCTACTAATGAACTGTATGCGGAATGTAAAGTACTCACTGTAAGACAACTTTATGTGTTGAATTTAGTGCTAAGATTTCACAGTGCTGTCCCAACCCCCGATCCAGGCAGACGTAGGATTGACCTAAAAAGTGTTTCCCATAGAACTGACTTCGCTAAGCACCAGTTTTATGTAATGAGCACGCAACTCTACAAAAAGATAAACAATAGTTTAAATGTTGTCTCAAGTACTCGTTATGAACTAAAACGTAAACTATATAGCTGGTTATCATCTCAAGACTATGTTAAAACTGAAAATATTTTAAAATCTACTTATGTCTAAAAACTTTATTTTCTTAAAGATATCTATTTCATACTTTATTTCTTATATTATCTAAATTTACTGCCAAACTCGAAATCAATCACTCACTCTCACCTACACCACCACACACCCCTTCACACTCACCTCCATGCATCTACATACCCTAATTACACTCACACACACATACACCAAAATCACAGTTACTCATTACCACACTAGCCAAAGTACACAAATGCCGCATATTATGTAGACTCACCTTGGTCGAACACTGCTTCCTAAGATACAGGATATCCTAGTTTAGGAAGCAGGGTTTATTTATGGAAACATCTCGATGTGTAGCATATATGAAGCTAACTTCTTTGTAATTCTTGTTTCTGGCTAATAAATTATTATTATTATTATTATTATTCTTATGTCTGAAAACCAGTCTTCAAATTACGCACTGATAATATTACGCATAGAAACAGAACATATCTTAATAATAATTACTATAATACTTTTGCTAGCGACTTTGTCCTCGTTCCGGGATAAAAATCATTGTATATGGTCCAGATGCTATTTGTGTGTAAAATTTCATCCAAATCCTTTTAGCTGTTTTTGCGTCATTGAATATTCCTCACGATGTTTTCCTTCAACGACGACCTATTGATGAATATGTACGTAAGTTTTGAAAAACTCATTGGTACATGCAAAGAGATTTAAATATAATAGGGCATAGAGGGGACAAAGCGAGGAAAATTTGAAGTCAAAAGTTATTCCAAGTGGAATAAGTCTAGTACAATTTCGACCTAATGACAGCTCGCGTTCATACTAACTGACATGACAAGGACATGACGCTTAAGCTTCAAAGTTTTGTATATAAATATTCCCAATGCCCCCTCTATGCCCTTTTATATTTAAATCTCTTTGGGTACATGCCAGTATTTCAACGCGAGCCTCACTGATTATCATCATGAGAAGCGTGCTCTTTAACCGTAAGGCTATCACTGCTATTATCTGATAAATAAACAGTAATACAGTTTTTGACAATATTGACAGATCAAAGATATCCCCAAAAGAAGAATCATGTGGAACACGTCCAGACTAGACAAGACTGGTTGTATTCTCAGTCTCAGTCTCTGGATAGATTGTTCCTTTCACAGAGCTGCCAGTCGTCTGGAGTTCTATTTTTGAATCTTGACTATGATAATAACCTATGGACTGTGATAAATTCCGTATTTTTGACCCGTGACCACTTGTCCTAAGCCGAACGCTGGAGGCGAGTGGTAGATTAGTGGTCTAACATTACATTGATTGAAATTAACAGTTTTATTCTTTTTAATTAGGTATATTATTTTATAAAAAACACAAATATTTCCAAACACCCTGCATACACTTGAATTATATATGCAACACCGGTAAGTTGAAAAATATGAAAATCAATATCATGCGACTTGCAAGTCGAAGGTGACTTAGCTCGTATACGACGAAACTATATCAAAGTCACGAGTCAAAAATAGAGCTCTGATAAATTATGTTTCTATGACAGATACTGCGCAAACTCTTCGAAAGAAGAGTGATCAAAAATAGCTCTCAACACATATATAAAAGTTCAAGATAAAAGTAAAACATTAATAGCAGCGATAAAGCTAATATTCAGTAAGACCAAGTTTTTAAGCACGCAATTCAACATCACTCTCCGATCGACGTTAATGTCTCGGCCCGTGAAGTTATTTGTAAGTTTAATCCCTGTATTTATAAGGCGCCGTATGAAACAGTAGTAAGCCGAACAAAATATCAATTGGGGCCGCGTCGTTTTTTATAGCGGGCCCTGTAAAACATCGGACTCGCGTGTGTTGTTGCCTTTAGTTGAGCTTGGCACGCGAGCGGAATGTCGCGCTCACAAGTGCCGCTCTTCTATTTATATTATTTACTAGCGGTTCTGCGCGGTTTTGCCCGTCTGAGTACAAGGATAAAAATATAGCCTATGTTACTCAGGAATATTGTATATTCATCAGTGAGAGAATTTTTAAAATCGGTCCTGTAATTTTTGAGTTTATTCGTTACAAACAAACAGAAATACAAATCTTTCCTTTTTATAATATTAATGTGTAGATTGCGTTATAGGTGAATGACCCTGTAAAATGTAACATTATAGGTGAAGGAACCCTGAAAAATGTAACATTATAGGTGAATGAACCCTGAAAAGGGTAGTGAAATGTTCTTAAAACTATCCTTCTGATATTGGGAACTAAAAACATTGTGAGGATAGATATAATGTATGTTTGTAACAGATTCTTTCAAGAAAAAAAATAAAATGAACAGGTTTTAAAAAAACTTTAGGCTTAAATCCGGTCATGTAGCGGTACCTCAGTTATTATGTCGCCGAAGTGTTACTAGATCGGATCGATTATACGTCAGAATAATACACTGGCTACTAACATAACGAAAACATAATATTTCTCTTTCATCTTTACTAAAGTCATAGAATATTACTCTTTCAAATCTAAAAACTCTTGAAGGTCACAAAAATTAACCAAAACCAAATTCAATATTTTTACAATATAATATTTACATTTAGGGTTCGTACCCATTTGGGTACGTATTACTAAGCCTCCGCTGTCCGTTCGTCCGTCCTTCTATCTGTCAGTGGGCAGTATCTCATGTACCGTAGTAAGTAGGCAGTTTTTTTTACAGAATGTGTATTATTATAGCCGTTATAACAAGAAATAATAAAAATAAAAAAGTCAACAAAAATATGTTTTTATTACTTGGCCAGATTTAGAGTAGTTTTAATAACTAAAGCCAGGTTATGTATCTATGAATACCGACAAAGTACAACACAAAAATAAAATGCAAAATTGATTTTTAAAAAACAACAACAAACTTTTACTTGCGTTCCGAATCATACCTACATTAAGAGCAGATGCAATTACCCTTGTAGAACAGTCGGCAACGAAAGTGATTTGCTCTATTTACCCACCATTTGTATTTTCTACCCCTCTAATACGAGGTCGTTACGATAACTTGTGCGGCTCAAGTTTTCTTTATGTTTCTTATAGTTTTTGTTTTGTTGCGAAATTAGGCTGCTTAAAGGTTATATTGTAGGTAATTTCGGTTTTGTTACAAAAAGAACAATCGTATAACATAAAAAAATACAATTAAGAAATGTAGGTACTATATCTACCACTACTACCTTATGAACGCATGAGTTTATTTCAATTAAAAGTATTGAACTTAATTCTTCTATTTTTATTTCGCAATAGTTATTGCATGTTAATACTAGGCAAAAATCTAACTGACACTTAGTTATTTCACTTCACTTAAACTTTATAGAAAATCATTGATGAAACCTGTGGTATTCCGTCATACGAAACAGGGAATAGACACATCACCTTTGACGTTTATTTGACCTAAAAATGCAGAAAAAATGGCACACTTACCAATACCCTTCCCAGAGACATACATACTCAAATTTTTTTCCTAAGCATTACATACTAAGATTTGATGTATGCATATACCTAAAGCGCTTTTTCACGATGCGAGTGCGTTCGAACGTGTCAACATCGTCGTCCGAGTACACACGGATCACGTATATACATGATAACCATGTCGACTCGGTCCACGCGCTCATACCGTAAAAACGTCGCTTAAACTACAGTTAATAACACTTCTCTCGCCAGCAGTACTTAAACCCTTTTATATTTTTTAAAGGCAGCACCTCGACGAATGATCGAATGCTCTGAATCCATGTTGTACACGGCGGGTTATCCGACGCCGAATGTAGTAATTTGTTTAACTATTTCAGACGCCTCGCCGACTATTTACGGATTACTCGGTCACGTAATGTTTTCTGGAAATACTTTTCAGAATCAACCTTTGTTAAATGGCGTATTTATTATGGAGCGGCTACTGCGTATAAAGTGATTAATGTACAGGACTTTGGTATACAAAAATATGTCATCTGTAACTGACGCTATAGTATCTTATTATGCCTGCATCTTGACTCTTGACTGGTAATATGGACGTATACAAAACTATTAAAATACAACAGTCATCTAATAAGTCGACCTATATAGATGACTATAGTGTACTTCAATTAATTACATACTCGTATTAAGCGAAATACCTTTTTTGAACAAACATTTAGATCAAGACACAATAATAAAAATCTTTGGTGTATCGCCATTATATTGCTTGTTATTTATTTACTTTTGGGAAAACATACAGCCATACAGAAAATAAAGGCAAAAAAGATTAAAAATGGTAATTTTAATTTTGTAATTATAGCAAATTAAAAAACCTTTCAAAATAGTGACCCCATCGAGCACTAAAGACGATAACGTCCTAGGTATTCAGAATTACAATCTTTGCAATAGTCCAATTTCATTTGCAAGTAACTTGTTGCATACTTATTGGAAAGCTTGAAATCGAACATACAATCGTATTTCATTCCAACAGGGTTATTATTGTCCTCAAGTATAAAGCACTCACCTTAAATTAATTAAAGCCTTCAAGATTTACATCGCATACAGAACGAATTAATTACCCTATTTTTAAAATGAATTTGCACGCCAACGCGCTAAGTTGGTGCTACACAACGCAAACAGTGTTGTGTCGTGTTGTACCGGCACGACGCGTTGTGATGCTTTAAAACTAATTATTTTTATTTAATTTTATTTATTGAGAGGCACAGGCACGCGAGATGTGGACGCGGTTGAGTTACGTGTAGCGATGGACTCTGTGTAATAGATATTGGGATCTCACTTTTGATCTCACTGGCTTTTTTATCCGAGACATTGCTTGCGTACCGGGATAAGAAGTAGCCTATTATATGAAAGCTCTCGTAATACTAGCGACCCGAATACATATTTACTTTCATGAAGAAATGATCTAAATAATAGTGAAAACCTTATTAAAATCAGTTGAAGTTTAGAAGAAATAGGAGCAGAAACAAACAGACACGGAAAGCGACTTTGTTTTATAATTACTACTTAAAGATTAGAGAAGAGAAGAGATAGTTGGAATGATACAATATTGGTATTGTTTTTAAATTTAGTGCTTTACTATAAATCTAATCGATAGAGGTCAAACGTTTTTATTTAAATGCCGATTTAGAAATAAGTTACGCAAATATCTGCTAGACTCTAAAATTATAGGCAGGTACCTATAAAAAATCTTTTCAAGACGGAAGATTACAATTAATAATCATTTTTTATCTCAGTTGGCATTGAGCCGCCATTTTATGGCATCTGCATAGCAATAGCAATTCCATTTCCATCTTAAAAGCAGTAGACGTGATCCGGGCGAGTCTCACGCCAGGAGCAGGCAAACCTGTCCACAATAAAGGCAAAAATTGTTGTCTTGTACCCGTCGTATGAATAAACATTTAAAGGTTTCTGCTTTAATTGCAACAAGTTTTTAAATGCATATCAAACACGGTTTTTATGAAATATGGCTCAAGTTCGACGCGTCGCGAATGGCGGGAGAACATGGTCGAAGTTTTGAGTCGTGTATTAAAGAATGAAAATAATTTATTGCTAATGGTCTACAAGACTGTTACATTTTCAGAGCTTGTATTAAACGTGTGTACAAATTAATGCCTAGTAACCTTTTTAAAACAGACCCTGCACTAAGCGCAGCTTGTATCAGAGAGCCCTGATGATCTGAAGATGTTAAAACCAAAATGTATAAATTGAAAATTATGGTGTACTATGTTATATACAAAATTTGTTTACAAGGAAAATATGCATTAATTTACAATAATTACAGTTAAGTTACAGTGTGGTACAGTCTCTCTGGAAAGGCTGATCCTTTGACAAAGATAGCTGCTAGCCGCTGCCAGCCCTCTGGTCACGTGGTGTACTAAATATATCGGAGGAAACAATATAACTTTACAAATATTTTATTTATGTATCTAAATTATAGGTACCTCTAGCATTATTACTGGACAGTATTTAAACTAGGATCTAGCAATACCTGAGTACACCAGAAGGACGGGATTTCTTCTTTCTGTCCTAATGGAATATAATGTAATTTTAGACGTTTATAATGGACTAAGATTGAACTATAAGTAGGTGTTGTTGTCGTTGTGAGTATAGCGAACCGAGCCAGAGGCACCACCGTTAGTTTTGTCCCTTTAGATACAACACTTTTGGAGGTCACGTTATGGAATACCTCAGCCTCAGGGCAGAAGCATTTTCTTTATAAAAATATTATAAGCTGTGTGTGTAGGTATAATAATAATAATTTATTTGCCAGAAACAAACAATTACATAGTATTTATGCTACACCGAGATGTTTCCATGAATAAACCCTGCTTCCTAAACTAGGATATCCTGTATCTTAGGGAGCAGTGTTCGACCAAGGTAAGTCTATATAATATGCGGCATTTGTGTACTTTGGCTAGTATAGTATTTTAATCTCTGTGATTTTGGTGTATGTGTGTGAGTGTAATTAGGGTATGTGGATGCATGGACGTATGAATAGATATTGTAGCTATTATCTACAATGGTTTCTCACAGAGTCTAGAGTACCTAAAGTGGAGGATGGTACTCAAATTTTACTACCTAACCTATCTATATGAGTATGAGAGAGTGGCTGCGGTCGTGACGAATCGCGACGGGATGGTGAGAGGCAGCTTCCTAAGACTACGGCGAGATCATGGAGACACGAAGAGCGAAGTAAAAAAATATGGAGTAGGCAAAGAGATTAAAATATAATAGGACATAGAGGGGGCATTGGGAATATTTTCATACAAAACTTTGAAGCTTATGCGTCATTGTCAGTTAGTATGAACGCGAGCTGTCATTCGGTCGAAATTGTACTAGACTTATTCCACTTGGAATAACTTTTGGCTTCAAATTTTCCTTGCTTTGTCCCCTCTATGCCCTATTATATTTTAATCTCTTTGGGAGTAGGCAATGTCTTTCGAGTAGGTCGCGCAGCCCGGTGCCGGATTAAGGTAACTGGATGCCCTAAACAATCTTCTCCCCCTTTTTCTGGCACCGTATTTTGCATTTTACCAATGTCAAGTAATTTAATTTTCGAGTCTTTACTCTCTATTACTCTAATACTTTAATCTTAGTAAAATGGCTCTGCTTCAGAGACCATGCACAAAAATTAGGTGTCTTCAACACTTTCTTCATCCCTCCCTGGTTATTAACAGTAAAATGATAGCACTTTTACGAAAGACTTCATTGTGACTTCTTAAGGCAAAGATGTATGTATGTCCCTCGCATTTTATCGAATTTCTCATTCACCGCACACTTTCACGGACAGTTGACATATATACTATCACTATAAGAGACAAAACCCGAAACATAGAGCAAAATGAAAATTATACAAAAAGCAAGATGTCCCTCTTCGGATTCCTGCCAAAAAGCACGTGGACCTTAAGTGCACAAAGAGTAATAAAATGCGGTGCCAGAAAAAAAGCAAACGGCAAAAAAATGCCGCATCCAAACAGCGGCCTAAAATTACTGTTGCGCAGACGCCACGGGCACATATTACCGATCGGCTACGCGCGACGCGGCCTGCCAACGCCGTAATAGCATTACACTAATTACGATAATGCTCCGGCGTCGGGTCGCAAATAAATTACGTATTCTTGGGCCGTGTGAAATTGTGCTCAATAGGTTTCGGGCTTTTGGGCTAGTTGTATGGTAATGTGGATGGATACCCGAGTTCTATCAATAAGTAAATGCGATTCTATGTAGTTCGATCACCGACTGACAAGTGTCAGTTTCGCTGTGTGCTTAGGTACAAAGAAAGCTGTAAACACATGGCAGATACCCTTGGCTGTGAATGAAAATACACTCTGTCCTTTCCCCTACGGTATTGGTCGAGGTATTATGAAAGTACCTAACTTAACCAGTAAACCAGAGCCGGTATTATTTTTACCGTAATTCAATAGTGGTAATGCTGGCTAATGTCTCATAGAAACACAAACATTTAAAAATATATATTTTTTTTGTTTATACTCGACTCACTTATTTAAATCAAACACTTATCAAGTTGCTTCGAATCTCAAACATCCCGCCTTAAATATTCGATGTTGGCTATCCGCAAATCGCTTCCGAAAACCTCTTCGATTCTGTTAAAATCCCCATTCCCTCTGTCAGAATTCCCATTAGAATGCGGTCATCACAATCCCTGCTTTGATCTTGCCTGTCTATTGTGTTGCGTTCTGTTTTTTCTTATCTTGTAATTAATTAGGCGTCCCTTTTTAACATATAAACCATTTATGTTCGCTATTCATCGTGCCCCGCATTCATCTTTTGAATTTTATTATGTTGCTCTATTCTTTCTTGGGTTTGTTTGATTTGTTTCTAGGAAGGTATTTTCTACATATAGATAGTATTAGATGTCAGTTATCATGTCTCATATAAACATATAACGAGAAAGTATGTTCTATAGTATTTTTATCTTCTTTTTAGACTAGGTATATCTACCGCTTACCTACTAATTTTGGTTATTAATTTTCTATACTTATGTGTACCTATTATTTTGCTGCCTGTCTGCCTTATGCGTAATTAAACTTTCTATTATAATATATTATTTGACTAGCGACCCGCCCCGCTTCGCTCGGGAGCAATGCTAATTCTAAAACTTTCCTCTTGAATCACTCTATCTATTAAAAAAACCGCATCAAAATCCGTTGTGTAGTTTTAAAGACTTAAGCATACGTAGGGACATAGGGATATAGGGACAGAAAACCGGCCAAGTGCGAGTCGGACTCGCGCACCGAGGGTTCCGTACAACCTTGCAAATTTATGGTTTTCGTAATTTTTCCTTTATCTATGCTATAAGACGTTGCTTCGTACCAAATTTCAAGATTCTGAGTTCACGGGAAGCACCCTGTAGGTTTTGATTCCCTTGCAAGTGTCGAAAATTTGCGGCATAAACGGCTGTATCTTTTGATTGCGTTGGCTTAGAAGTTTGATTTTTTCACAGCTTCAAGGGACAGTAGACCTGAGTAATTGATATAAATTTCAGCTTCATACCTCCACGCGTTCCTGAGAAAAAGGGTCTTGACAGACGGACGGACGGACGGACAGACGGACAACAAAGTGATCCTATAAGGGTTCCGTTTTTTCCTTTTGAGGTACGGAACCCTAAAAAGCGACTTTGTTTTATACTATGTAGTGACTAGTGATAGCGATATTCCATTCCTCGAAGTAGGTACCCACTTTTCACCATTGTATTTTTCGGACTCCTAAAAAGGGAAGGATGAGCCCATCGCTATAACGTCGTGCATGTCTCAGAACCAATTCTGTAGCCTGCAGTTTTCTTCATCTTATTTGTTTTCACCTTTAGCACTATACTGGCAAATATTCGCAACTATTTAATCAGTTAAGAACCGCCGGTTCCAATTGGAACCGAGACACAATTAAAAATCTATTGTGTCTGTGATGCATGGGCTGAGAGGTTAAAAATCTCATTGGCCCTCCACAGGAACCGAACCCGAGCTTGCATGCGTTATACTCTCTTCAACATATCAATGTATGTCCCTATTGGTTCATATAAGGAGTAAACTACAGCATCGATTCCATATCAGCTGGAAATTCTGTCAGTGACATGTCAGTGATATGCTGGCTCTGTCTAACAGATTAGTCGGCAACGTTGACCGTTTGATAAGTAGTTTCAAAGAGCGTAGCTCTGCAGGCCTACTGTCTCAGACAATCTTTGAACATCAGACAGCCTCAAATTGCATTTGGTTACCATTTAACTTTATGTTATTTAATTTGACATTTCGTCCCTTAGTCCGTCCGTCAACACCGCATTAGTCATTTTTAAAACTTTACGGAAGACGAAAAAAAATGTTCGGCCAACCGACTTGCGCGCTGTCACTACTTTTCGAATTACGGCTTCTGATTGGCTGAAATCTATATAATGTGACCAATGGTTAGACGCGCAACAAGCATTTCCATCTAAAGGCATTAAAATGTGAAAACCGCCAATTTTCGGGATTTGCGATTTGAATTGGGATATGTTTTTGTGGTTGTCTATAAGTAAATAACGCTAGGTCAAAATGGATATACTGTAACTTAGGTGGTATGACTGCTGTTGATCGTTCGCATCGCCGATAGTACAAATTTGCTTGTCGCAGAAGCAAGGTATAGTCTAAGCTATATCGGAATGATAGCTGCTATCGACTGCCCTTTGACAGTTGTATATGTTGCCATCAATTTCTAGCTGACGGTTGGTTTGTCCAACGGCTTAAGTACGCACGTAAAAGCCCATACATCTACTAAACACACTGTATCGTGTAGCTACAATCTTACGTTGATTATTAGTTCTATTATTACAATTTGTTTATGCCCGATGTGGCTCAGTAAAATAACAAACCTCCTTATCTTCTATAATGCCAATTTCTAAATTTTATGATGATAGATTGTGCGTTTTCTGTGAGTCAGTCACTATATTTTTTGTTTCCTTCGCGTATCGAGCCCGGCAATAACTAGTCCAACAAGCTGACCAATCAAAAAGGTTTTTGATGACGATGTAAGTCCAAAACCGAATTCTTATACTAGCTCTTCACATACTCGTATAACCTTACATCCACCGTTCAAACTCGAAAGGGAGCCAGCGGAAAACGTTTGAATACATTATTTACCTCCGGTAACTTGCCCGCAATTTATCAGCGAACTTTCAGATGGAACTCCGCAAGAACAGTAGATTGACAGCAGATTGATTGATTGACTGTGCTTAAGTGATTGATCATACTCAGCGGTCTAGGAGTTTAAAATAGGGCTAACGAGTGGTTGGATGTCTCCATTTGTTCGCAAAAACTGGCATCCATAGAGATGAGGTCTCTCCCTGAGAACGTAATGGACATTGTTCTTTTTAATATAATCTTGACACAGTAGGTCTATACAAATATTTTGTCGAATGTTTTTTTAAGTTAAATCACTCTAGATTATTCGTACTGTACAGTAGTTAAATAATCCCTTACCAATGACGTAGTTTTTACAAGGGTGTTAGTAAGTAGAAGAGCCAGTAAGATGACCTAGACGTACTTACATCTATCAGAATATTGACACACCTTGGACACTAGCGAAAAATGTATAAAACAAACGCATTGCTACGCACACAGTCTAAGCTCGTGTAAGTGAACGCGTACCATGCTTGTGTGAGAAAGCGTAGCATGCTCTGCGCACCGCGTCGTCGTCTCGTCCTAGCCAGCCGGTGACTGTGAGGTTACCAAGCGCGGGGTGGCGGCACTTTTAGCGGTAAGCAGGGAGTGGCTATACTGTACCCTAGTACTATTTATTATACTGTGATATTGATGTACTGAAGAGAAGCTGATGAGGATACATAAAATCAATATGAAATCAATCACTCCTGCACAGACGTGGACACAGTATATGTCCAGGAGGCCAATTCCACTAAATGTCAACGGTTGCAGTTGGATGACAATGACATGTCAATGGTCAGTCAATGGTGTTATTTTGGCACTTTTCAGAGCAAATAACACTATCGACTGACCCTTGATATGTCATTGTCATCCAACTGTAACCGTTGACATTTAGTGGAATTGGCCCCCAAGTTGCATCGTCTTGACACAATTGCCGATCAAGAAGTGTTTGATGAGCAACTAGAAACTAAATGTTATCGTTAGAAGACACACGCAGCACTATTTTCATTAGATAAAAGCAAAAAGGAAGATACGGTAGTATTTCTCGCGCGTGGACAGCTTAAATTAGGTCCAAGGAACGTAATTCGCTGCAGTCTCAATCAGGCCGGCGTATAGACAGTACGTGATAGTCGTCGAGAAGGAAACACATTGAATGGTTAACTAAGGCACTATAAACTCGTACATGAAGATTGGCTAAATGTAAACAGCAGCCCATCTCCACCGACGAGTTGCTGGTTCCAAATGCAGTACCCCGAGAAGAACCAGCAAGAAACTCAAGGGCAGCTCTCTTTATTAACATGTCTTAGTAGTAAATACGGTTACGTTCTCATACCCGCTATCGGTCTGTAGGTCCGTCCGTCTCAGGCGGTCGTGTGTGGCAGTTTTTGCACGGCGCAGCATTTCACGCATAACTATGCAGTTGAATCCACTGCAGGTTTGTTATGTTAGTCCTGTTTGGAGCACTGTACCTTCTTTCAACATGTTAGTGCGATATGTGTAGTGCCATTCCATCTTTTTCTTCTCAAATCCGCGAGACGGATATATTTATGGAGTTATTGCTCTAATCGGGTGAATGAGAATAAAAGGCGCTTAGCTCAGCTATCCTATTATAATTTTTTTACAATAGGCATTACAAATATCGCCAAACTGCATAGCAGTTTGTTAGCAAGGTTGCACTCGGTTTTGACTTTGTATACTCAGTTAGAGTTTTCGCTCGAATAACGTAGGCATAACCTTAGTTGCCTCACATATTTTACAAGTATAAAAAAAATGGCACTACACGTATCGGTAGGACATTTCATATATAGAGTTAACTAGAATCAGCCCTTCTAAACGAACGGCAAATGAGTGTGCGTATGCCGATTGCTTTGGGATATTGCGTATATTTTTGGGCACGTCAATGGTACCGGTCCTAAGGGTCCGCAATTTAACTGCAATTCGACCGCAAAACTGCAGTTTGAATGCAGTTGGCACGACTGCAATGAAACTGCAAGCCAACCGCACACCAACGCGCAGTTTGATTGCAGTTGGCGTGCAGTTGGCTTGCAGTTTAGTCCCCAAGAGTGTGTGCATTTTTATAGGACTGCAATAGAAGAAAAGTAAGGTTTTCGTTCGTAAAAATGTAAGTATGTAATCATATTTTATTGTGACCTGTTGAAGCCAAAGCGATTTATAAAGGTAAGTAAGTAACAACTCTTTATTGTACACCAATAAAAAAATATGCAACAAGTGACATAGTGATACAAAAAAGTACAATGGGCGGTCTTATCGCTTTTGGTTTTTGACGTGAAGGTGTCATTGGATTTGTCTTTATCTCTGGAGTGACCTTGAAGTGACTTTATTAAGGAGAGTAATGCTTTAAATCTCTTTAGTGTATTTTATAGGAGGTAGGTATATTACCTTACCTATATTTTTGTACTGTTTGTTTAATTCCATAATCATGTTCACAGATTTCTGTAACAGAATACGACTATGTAAAAAGAGATAAACAGAAGTAACTATTTTACTCGTAGCTTGAACAAACTAAATACATATTTCTGCTTCCACAAAGTTCAATTCAGTCTGGCAAAATATTATATTCTATTAGAGAAATCAATGGAAATCTGATCTGATGCAGACAGTAATTTCCTTCATATTTGGATAATAGAGCCGTCTCCCACCGATTCCGATCTAATTTAGGTCTAGACTAGGCTTCCTTCGAAGACCTTGGCGTGGAAAGTATTAATATTGCTGCGTGAATATTTTTATTTAGGAAATTGGAATACGATATTCTAAAGAAATTCTACGATAAACAAATCTTACCAAAGAGTTTTTATTCTACATTGAATAATCACTCCGATACTTCTACCATAGGATCTTTTATCATAGAATTATAAAGCTTTCATGTTACTAAAGGTTATCATAGTTACCATAATTATCATTTTATCCTAATATTAATATATAAAAACTGGCCGCCGCCTCAGCGCAGTATAACTCTCTGGGCACTCTGGCAATGCACAACATCGTCTATGAATTCTGAATTCTACAGACATGGCATTTATAGTAATAGTACTACCAGCATAATAAAAATGAAATCGAGAAAAAATTACACAAAAAAAAGGAACTGATTCTGTGAAATTTTTAACTATCTACTTATTACGGTTCAGGAGTGGGTACATGGTATAACTAAAACTAGTAGGTACAACTGAAACTTATAGACTAGGTAAAAATAAAAAAGTAAAATAAAAATATGGTGAAAACACCGGCCGTTGTTGTCGGAAATTCAGTTTCAACATTTATATTCTATGTGTTTTTACTTACAGAAATAAATGAATTTTGACTTTGAGTATACATTTATCAAAGTTCATCGCGTTATCAAAGGGAGCGATAAGTGTATTTAGTTAGAACTCCAACATTTATCGCTTAACCACCCCAATTCACCAAAAACGCGCTTTCTTTCTCAACAAAAGGGCTTTTCGAAAGAGTCCCCATCAAGCACTTTCTGGCTATTCGCTTCAATGCCAGCCATTTGCCCCGAAGAGGCTGCGCTGACCTACTGCGCAATTACCTTTGAAAGAACACTGCTTAGTCAGTGTTAGTGCGTCCTGTGCACTCTTTTCATGAAATACACTCTAAAAGTATATATATTTTTGTAACAAGTATATTAAATGCAGAAAAATAAACTATGTAACTCTCTATCTTACTAACATATAAAGTTTTATGAATGTATTTGAGATAGCAAGTAACGGATTAATGATATAATGAATTAGTTATCTACTCTTTTAATATTTGACGAAGCCTGTTGCGGATTTTTTTGATTGCGGACGGTGTTTAAAGTTTATATATATATATATATATATATATATATATATAAATATATATAATCTCACGCCTTTTTTATCCCCGAGGGGGTAGGCAGAGGTATTCCATTACTGGATATACCCACATTTCACGAGATATATTGGACCCCTAAACGTGATAGGTGGTGAGCCCATCGCCGGACCGGGTCTGTTTACACGTGTCTCAGAATTAATTCTGAGACCTGCGGGTTTCCTCACGATGTTTTCCTTCACCGTCGAGCTAGTGATAAATATGTACGTAAGTTTTTGAAAAACTCTTTGGTACATGCCAGGATTCGAACCCGAGCCTCACTGATTTTCGGCCGGCTCTTTAACCGTCCGGGCTATCACTGCTCTGGTGTTTAAAGTTTGTCCAATACAATTAATTGTTTGAAATTTTTTTTCTTGATTAGAATGTAAATGATTTGGATTTAGTTTAGTCTGTAAGTTTACATTGATCTGCAAATAAATATTCACTGAAAAGATTCTAAGAACTGTAGCCGAATAATAATGCTGTATTTCGAAAAAGTCGAATCTAGCAAGATTATCCAAAGTTTAGGCTACAGGTCACAAAGGAACAGATCGAAGGTCGAGAGATAAATCTAACGACACCTCTTTTGTTCAAATCTATCAACCCGTTTAGGCTACATACTGAAGCTGTGGAGTTGCAATGACTTTCAATAAGTTGACATAACTTCGAATAAGCACTTAGCCTACTTTGAAGAAAAACATTTTGATTTTATTTACTTTACAAAAACGTAAATTCACACACTTATCGTGTATAAAAGGAAATCTTGACTGACTCACTAATCTTTCATGGCACAGCCCAAGCGGCTTGGGCTAGGAACTTGAAATTTTGCATGTAGGTTCCCTTGGAAATTTTTAGAAATTCCCACAGGAATATTCAGGATAATATACAGCATCACTGGGCACCCGCTAGTTTAAATACACACACCCTGTTACTAAGTCATTGCTAATCCGTCCGTCTATCTGTCTGTCTATGAACTGTAGTAGGTGGACTATTGAAATTTTCACAGAATTATATTGCCGCTATAAAAACAAATAATAAAGTTAAAATAGAGCTGCGATAGCCTACGGTTAAAGAGCCTGCTTCACATGACGAAAATCAGTTAGGCTCGGGTTCGAATCCTGGCATGTACCCTTGAGTTTTTTAAAACTTACGTACATATTTAGCACTTGCTCGACGGTGAAGGAAAACATCGTGAGGAAACCCGCACTTCTCAGAATGAATTCTGAAACATGTTTCAACAGCCCCGGTCCGGCGATGGGCTCACCTATCACGTGTAGGGGTCCAAAGAATATCTGGTAATAAGCCGGTATATCCAGAAATGGAATACCTCTGCGTACCCCATTGGGGATATGTGAGATTTTTTTTTAAAGTTTGAAAATATGAGAAACGTGTTTATCTTTTTCAAAAATATTGTAGATGGTACCAAATTTGGCAGCTTTTTCAAATCACTTATCAAGTTATCATCATAGTTTTGTCCTAAGCCTTGTAACTCCTCAATGAGCCCTCCGCTTAAGAGTAACTCTCGATCGGCTGTCTACACACGTCCCTAGGCCATTTAACTCGATTGATGACGTCACTATGTCCTTTTCACTACCACATTTTGTGTACGTGAGCGTCCCTTCTTCTAGATTGGTCCTCTATAACGTTGTTGTACGCAATTGTACTATATAATTTTGACGTATTTTTTTATTAAATTAAAAACTATAAGGTAGGTATTTTCAAAAATGGAATACCTCTGCCTATATCCTCGAGGATAAAGGCTTGCGAATATTTATTTAGGTTAAAGAGCCTGCTACACATGATGAAAATCAGCACAGTGAGTCTCGGGTTTGAATACGTATGTACCAATTAGTTTTTCAAAACTTACGTACATATTTATCACAAGCTCGACGGTAAAGGAAAACTTCATGAGGAAACCCGCAGGTCTCAGAATTAATTCTGAGATATGTGTAACAGACCCGGTCCGGCGATGGGCTCACCACCTATCACGTTTAGGTGTCCAAAGAATATCTCCCGAAAAGTGGGTAGGTATGACTATTCTTTTAATATTTATTTATAAAAGAGTAGTAAAAATGACACTAAGACGTTAAATTCGGAAATAAAGGTTATTTTATTTTACCTTATTCATAGACAATTATTAATGTACATCTATCATGATATTTTGATAATATTACTCCATGTTGTGTGTACAACAAAATAATCCTGTTTAATCTATGATTAGCTAAGCCTTTCGTGTAGCAGCAGCCAAAGGTACAATCACGAAGAAAACGTTTTAAAATATAACAATGCCGTCATGCGACAGTGTTCTGTCGGAAGTCGGTAATTTGTTCGGTAAATCGTCAATATTTCTTACGGCCCGTAATTCCACTAAATTACCTCAGCTAATTTTGAATTAATAGCGGTCACGAATACTTGGTACCGTCAACTACGGAACATTGCGTTTAGTTTTTAAAACAGGTGTTCTTTCCTTTTTTATCTATTTATTTTTTTATCTATTTTAGTGTGTGTTATTTATCTTGTTTTTGTCGCGTGCTCACTTTAGTTTGATGAATAAACAAAATAAAAATATTTAGATACTTTTAAATTAAATTTTACCTATGCGCCACAGGCGTCATATGTTTAAGATTACATTCTAAAGTACTATAATTTTATCAATGTACTGTAATTGTATATACCTACTACAATTTGTAAGGGTCTTAAAGAAACAATACCTAAAAGATGGCTGCCCCTGTGAATATACTTAACAACTTTTCCTCACATAATGAGTAGGTATGTATGAGCTTTCACACTGCACCGTTTAAATACGAAATACTCTTTTGTTAGCGACTGTTTGTTTATATATTATTTCCCAAACAAACAATTTATACTAGGTCATTACTTTGCGTTCAAATTCAATATTGTATTTGTACTTTAGTCATTATTTCACTTATGTAAATCCCTAATAATTTTATAATTAAATACGAACGTAACCGGGTCTGTTTCTCTGTTACCTTTTTAAGGCTTAACCGATGGAGCGATGTTGATGAAATTTAACAAAATGTTAGCTTACATCTCGATATATACCTATATAATTACAGACCAGTTTAAAGGTCTGTGATGAAATGCTACTTTTCATTCCGAAAAACACAATTGTCTAACGGTTGTTACTAGGGAACGAACGATAAACTAAAGTTCTGGCATCAGCTGGTATCTCTACAAAGATGCCTAATTTCTTATTTTATAAGTTAACTATTGCGAAAAAATAAATAAAACTAACGTTTAAATGAATATTAACGAAGTTCTTTGGTTATTAAAGTTAAAATTAATTATTTCAGCATTTTCTAAGTATAAAAATAAAGGGTTCTGTCCTTTGATATTCATATTCTCTTGTTGTTTCTTCACAGCCTAACTGTTATAACAAAACATCACTGGAACTTGGAATCCGGATATTCCGGAACGCCGTATCCGGACTCATTTTAAATACGTAACTAATTCTAAGCTTTATAAAAGTTTACACGTAAATCTTTTTGTTTTGTTTCACTCACTTGTTCGGTGACAGGCGAAGTTTGGATTTGTTTTAAAATTTATTCTCTTGGAAGGCGGCCATTTTGTTTTGGACACGTGGAGTAAAGTAATACAAATCTGTCACTAATGGACTCCGTATTTGTAAGAGCTGACGTAGCTACAGCTCGCCTTTTTAATTTGTTGTTTTTGCTTGAGGGATAAAACTACTATTTTGAGAACTTTTTAAGGGAAAATAAAGTAAGTTGGTTATACATGTATATATATATTGCGATTGAATGGATCGACGCACAAGTATTCATAAATTATGAAGAAGAGAGAGTTGCCACCTCAAAGGCCGGCAACGCACTTGTGACTCTTGAGTTGCAGGTGTCTATGGGCGAACGGTAGTCACTTACCATCAGGTGACGCGTCTGCTCGTTTGCTCGTTTTATATAAAAAAAAGAACATTACAATTGCGAAAATAACCGTGCATCCTTTTATTTGTTACTTTATTTACAACCTATATCGGCAAACTTATCTTAATGGAACAAGTATAATAGGGAAATAGTGCATCTGATCATAACATTACGAAACCTTTTTAAAGAAGTCGTCGGAAAAAGCTATCAGAAATACCTATCTATATACGAGTATATTTAAAATTCGCATCTCTGATTTGACTGACTCTCCATCCCACTAAAACTAGGCACTAAAATATAAAAAAAAACATCGTATAAAAATAAATTTAGGACATTGAAAAGCAGACAGTGACACAAAAACAGAAATAAATTTAAAACAAAAGTCTTGCTTTATAAAATAATCATACCGAATTTTGTTATTGAAATCGCATAGGTAAGTTTCTATTTTTATTCCCAGTTCAATGAATCAACATTCGCTGTTTGAATTCTAAATAGGCTGAAAAGTTTTGGTGCGTGGTCCTTTTTTGAGACACGCTGAAAAAGTTGGTAATGGTTTTGAAATTTAATTTGTCGGCGTATTTACTTTTTAATTACACGCTTATGAAAAAAAAACTGAGGCATGAACTCATGGCTGTAAATACTGTAAATAATAATTGTTGCTGATTGCTTTTACGATTCTTTTGTTTGTCGTCCATTGTAATGAGTGTTTTGTTTGGCGAAGGTAATCCATAATTATCTTGGAGCAAGTTTATTTGTGTACCTTGCACACACTTGTTTCTGCTATAGGCACTTTTGATGGCGCACGACTATGGGATACATGCTACATATGATTGCATACAAGAAACAGTAGAGCTACGCACGGGCGTCTGTCGCAAAGCACAATAAGTATACAATGTATAAAACTATAGGTAGTACCTACTCTATATGATCAAATATGACGATACTTACGTCTCTCGAAATTAATATATTCGAGTAAGTAATTACTTAAAATATTTAATTAAAGTTTATAGTATTTTTAGCATTTGGTGACTTCTTAACATTCAATTCGATGTTTGCGATTTCAATTCCGACCCGAAATGGCGCTGTCCGCACATAAAGAATAGAAATCAACTATTTTTGTGTTATAATTGTCTATTACTTATTGCAATCACATTCACAGAGTAAAAAACCGACTTCAACGAATTATATTTAAAAAAATGCAGTCGTATTGAGAACCCCTTCCTTTTTTGAAGTCGGTTAAAAAAAAATCGTCGAAATCGTTTGGCGTAATATTGAGTTATTCGTCCATTTGTCGCGCACATACTTAATACAAATTTAAGACTTATAGGGTTTTCTCATGGATGCCATTGTCATAACTGTAAAATTAAACCAGCAGAGTGACATCACAGTTGTTTATTACGCTACTTCAGAATACAGAGTGAACGCTTACACAACACTGAAAGAGTTTTTATAGACTAGATGCGCGTGATGGGGGTAGCACACCCAATCACCGCACGTCAACTGATCTACTATCACCTTTTGCATGTAAGTACTTATAACACATTTGCTCGTAAAAGATGCCTTATTTCACCAATTTCAATATCGTATTGTATCTCATTACGCCCAAGTGAGGTAATGTAATGTAAAACGCACGGTTTATCAAGATGCTCCGTCTAAAAACGAACGGTACTTTTTAAAATCTTAGCAGAGTTTTTATGTCAAAAAAGTTGACAACATTTTATGATTAAAATTAACTTTGGGAGATAAAATATAATAAAGAAACATTTATGTACATAATTATTTAATTTAATTAATTTTGACAGTAAATTACAACCAATTAATCTGTAACTAGAACACAAAAATATTAATTTACTTTAGTAGTAATACTGGCTGTTTTTTGTGCCTTTGCCACTTTGCTAATTTGTGAACTAAGTAGTAAAAAATATTTCGCACGCTTTTTCTTAACGCTGTTTTGTTTTTATTCGTTTACCATATTCCGAGTTTTATTTTATTTCCTCGCAAATGTGTTATAAAACGTCGTATGACATACGTGCGCTTTGATAATTACAGCCTCTGCTTTCTTGTAACCCTCGCCTACGGCTCGGGCTAGCAATATCGCCTCGGCTGTAATTTTCAACTTACCGCACTTATATCATAATGTACTATTATTTGTACTGCATCATTAATAGTATTAATACAAAGTCACTAAATTATGACATTATTAAATAATAGCTTACAGAACTGGACGAAATTAAGCCAGCTTTTAAATAAAAAAAGAATGATCCAAATCGGTTCATCCAGTCGAAAGTTCTGAGGTAGCAAACATTAAAAAAATGCAGTGGAATTGATAACCTTCTCCTTTTCGAAGTCGGTTGAAAATAAAGCGGCGGCGTCATATTAAATATTATCCCGCAATGGTTAGATGGTAGACTGTAGATCGTTAAATATTACGTTTTGGTTTAAAAATAACACTTGACGTGACTATAAGAAACGTTATAAAAATACAATAGTAGCGAACTAGAAACATTTGATCCGATATCGCATCGGTTTTATTACTTCCCCTTGTCGAATTATTAACATGTTTCCGTTATTTCTTTTCTATATGAGTGTTTGAGTGCTTTGTGTTGTAGACGTCACTCATGCGCCGATCGGCATTGCTTTCGGATACAAAATCATTTTCCGATGAATGTTAAGAAATTCAGTTCTGTAACTTAAAATATCGGTCCGAAAATAGATGATTGATTCGCAGAGAGCGGAAACTTGTTGTTGTATTCATTCATTTAGAATGTTTTCCTATATCTATGGTTGTATTCAATTTGGAGTTTGTTTCACGAAAGAAAAAAAACGGCCAAGTACGAGTCGGACCCGCACACGTAAAGTAACAATAGTGTTTAATAATTTATAAATAAGTTTGTTTGTAAATAAAATATTTTATTTTTGTTTGCAATCTTCTTAGAAAATGAGACCTGGTGTTATTTTTTTTAAGTTGTAAACTATGAGGCATAAAATAAAAATAAAATTAAAATAAATTCTTTAGCCTTGATCCATGAGGGGGCCGCTAGACCGACACCTTTCACCAGTATAATTTTTTTAACTCTTAACGTGACATGGTAAGTCCATCGCCGGACCAGGGTGTTGTTACATAGCGAGCTATTGATATATAGGAGGTACGTAAAGTTTTACAAAAACTTATTAGGACACACCGATAAAAACAAATTAGGATTCTTAGAAAATAGATCTGATGTTATTTTTATCTTAAGTAGAAACCTATGAGGCATTAAATCTAAATAAATAAAAATAAATTATTTAGAATTTATCCCTGAGGAGATCGTTAGAACCGACTACAACTCAAGTGTATGGTTTTCTCATAGATGCCATTGTCAGAATTGGACCAAATTGAAATGGGAAAACCACACGGGAAGCACCAGCTTTCAAATAAAAAAGAATCATCAAAATCGGTTCACCCAGTCGAAAGTTCTGAGGTAGCAAACACAACAAAAACATACCTACAGTCGAATTGTAAAAAATACCTATAGCTTACAAATTGTAAAAAAATATATTCATTTTCATTTGACAGACAAAAACAGCGATGAATTCTATTTTACCAGATGGTTAAATTCTAATAAGAAAATCCCCCTATAAAATAATAAAAAATTACAGCTCAGATTATAGTTCTCGTCCCAACCAATCTAAAACCACCCCCCGTAAGCCACAATAAGCGGAACCCCACAATACATTACCGTCTGAGACATGTACCTGAGCTATTGTTCCTTTATGCCTTTTTTAAAAGCGCAACAAAGCCCGTACGCTGATAGACACTGCATTTTGCTGCCAATACAGGGTGTTCAGAAGTACGTTTGTGAAAGAGATTGTCGACAGAGATAGGAAGAGCTCAGATATCATGTCAGCTAGTTTTGCTTTTTACTCTTTTGTTCTCGACAAAGAGTGTCTGGATTCGAGAATCATTGATTGTAATAGCCTATGTTGACGGACCTGTTGGCTCAGTTGGTAGTGACCCTGCCTTCTGAGTCGGAGGTCGCGGGTTCGATCCCCGCTCGGGGTCAACATTTGTGTGCATAACAAGTCTGTTGGCTTTGTGTCTGGGTGTTTAATATTTACTAAGTATGTCTATCAGTTGTTTAGTACCCATAGTACAGGCTCTGCCTAGTTTGGGACTGAATAACCGTGTGTAAATTGTGTCTTACAATTTATTTATTTATTTATTTATTTATATTTATTATGATAATGTAGCTTTCCATTGGCATTGGCAAATCGGCCCAGTAGTTTTTGAGTTTATTCGTTACAAACATAGAAAAATACAAATCTTTCCTCTTTATAATATTAGTGTAATATTAGTGTCAGTACCCTGTACCAAAAGCTTTAAAAAATCTTGATTATTTTAAATTTTGGCACTTAAAGTTCTCATCACACCCTGTAGGCAGCAATAAGGCAGAGTGCAGACTGCTTCGTATCATCTCGATGGGTCTGTCTGTGATGTTACATCATTTGCTTTTAATTACAGGGAAACGGGAAGGGTGTGTATGTGCAATGGGGCGTGCCAGGAGCTATGATTTAATGCGGTGCTTCAATTGTTGCTTGCTTTCCAGCTAGCTCGGTAAAACATAATTTTATAAAAAGGTAATTATTGCTTTAATGAATAAAAGTCATAAGAAGGAGCGGAGGTGGAATGCTCCTCCTTGGTGAATAGGGAAGATCTTCCGTCAGGCGAGGTGATCGTGCCTGGGGACCGCGGTCCAACGGTTGATGTTGGACAGTTGTATTTATACAAACTCATTAGAAAACTTCGATAGCGTGGCTTAGAACTAGGTCATCTTTTGGCGCGTTCTGTATAGTGTCGCTACAGTCTAGTTGTTGTTTTTTTTTCAAGTAGTAATGAAGTTAGTAAGGCAAATAACACCAAAAGAGAGCCACAGACGACGACCATTTTAACATCGCATTATATGGTCGTTGATTTTCAACCGACTTCAAAGAAGAAGGAGGTTCTCAATTCGACTCTGTTTTTTATGTTTGTTACCTTTCGACTGGGTCTGGAAGGATCATTGTTGATGATTCTTTTTTATTTGAAAGCTGGTGCTTTCTGTGGGTCCAGTTCTGACAATGGCATCCATGAACATAGAACTCTAAAGAGTAAAAAACTGACTTCAGTTTTTTACTCTTTAGAGTTCTATGTTATCATTTTACAATTACAGCAAATTACAAATTACTAAAACAATAAAAAAGTTTAAGTATTGGGTACTCAGTTTCATTCCGTATACATGTTCCATAGAATAGAATAAGCATTTATTTGAATCTCCAGACACACACATATTAAACAAACCTTACAATAACATAATTTATAATATAAACCGTAGTTAGTAAATTTACCTTTTGGTGGATGATAAAAACCAGTGACAGTAATGTTGAGCCCGCTTGTGATGAGATAGGCTTTGGTTCGAAGCCTGGTGAAGGCATGAATGGGTTTTTCAAAAACTTACGTAGATATACATATTCATCACAAGCTCATCGTTGAAGGAAAATTTTGAGGTAACTTGCAAACCTCAGAATTTGATCTGAGGCGTGTGTAACAGAATCACCATACAGCGACGGGCTCTCCACCTGACCCGTTTAAGTGTCCTAAAACATTTAAAAAAGTGTATCAGAAAGATGTTTTTATGTACATGATAAGAAAACCAGGATCTGATGATGGCATCCCAGAGAAATCGAGGGGAACCTTCGAAAATCGTAGTGGTGACTAGTGCGTTTTACTTTTATAGTTTCCTGTTTGTAGTCGGTTTTTTTTTGTTTTAAATTATTATATATACCTACACGTGACTGCATGTACTTAGCATTTTGAATGCCACACAGGTGTGTAGTGTGCACAGTTTACAATCCTAACGATTCTCATTCTACGAATGGATTTACGCAGTGCTAATTTTAATAACCATAGATTTATAGTCTACAAGTATAACAAACCCGAAACCAGGGAATCAGTTTGGACGCGTGAAAAGTACGCGCCCGGCCCATTGTTTGGAATTCCCGGATAACAATGGTGGCTGCCCGGCTTTGTTTCACCCGGGTATGCTCGTTACTCAAACAGCCGGGTATGAGTGTAGTTTCACGGTGATGGTTTTTGCTTTTATAGGACGTAGGTCGCTACTGTAGTGATTGCCCGGTTTTGTAATGATGAAAGAGGGATTTTTATCCGGCTATGTAGGTATGTGAGTCTTTTTTTTCTTGCCTGTAACTTAAACTGTTTGACAGATTTGAAGTGATACGTGTTGCTACAATTCCGTCAATGTCGAGTGATAAATACGTGATACATACGTGCCCTCACTCAGAATCGAACACAAACCTCAAGCATGACAGGCAGACTCACTTCTAATAAGACCCACTGAACTCAAATCAAAATATAAATTGTCGGACAAATTGTTAGACACAAATATGGCTGCAAAATTTAGAGCAATTAGGTTAAAAGTCCCTTGTGACTTGAAGCTCCAACAGTAATAGGATTTTAATGCGTCTACGCCATTAATATCAATTGTACTGATAAACAAATTTATACCTTATTGGCCTAAATAACAGTAAGTAACAAGGCGTAACTTTGAATGCCAAGTTCCGTAAATATTTGTGTCAGTGCTTTTGTGAAGGATTGAATGGAGAACATTAAATTTTTCTTGAGGTTAAAAGGGTCCATGATGGGAGAAGACAAAATTGTCACGTTGAAAAAAGTATATGGGCTAATTTTGATTCATATTAGCGTTATTGTGTTGACCTATAACATGTTGATTAAAAGAAAAAGAAAGTTTTGTTCAATATTCGCTTAGATTACATTACAATATTTAATAAAAGAAACGGTTTTTCCTTTTCCAGCGGGAGATAATAATTGGTTTTTGTTGGACTTGTACTAATAACCTTTTATTTCAAGTGTTTGAAAGTTTCCATAATTAATTATATTTACCTATATCGATTTCAAAAACTATTTATTTATTTATTTATTTATTTATTGTTTATTCGGGAAACAAACAGTTATAATACCACAAATTAGTCTAACATAAATAATAATGAATAGAACCAGTAAAGTTTCCACTATTATACAATACAAAGAGTGAACAGAAATATTTATATATAAGTAGGTACTATACAAACAAAGTTAAAAACAAAAAGTAATACTATGTAGATACTTTGTGTTTTCGTGCTAAAATTATACAGTAGCCGCAACCCGGGGTTTCACTCGCGTAATTCCCATTCCCGTGGGAAAACGGGGATAAAATATCGAAAATGTTACTCCCTGATAATGTAGCTTTCCATTGATGAAAGAATTTAGTGGTTTAGGTGTGAAAGCGTAACAAACAAACAAAGTCACTTTGGCATTTATAATTTTTAGGATGTGAATGTTTGTTACTCAATGAATGTTTTACTGAGCGAAGATAAAGATGATTTATAACCTGGATTAACACATAGTAAGTAAGTAAGTAGCAACTCTTTTTTGTATACCAATAATAATATGCAACAAGTGACATAAAGATTTAAAAAAAAAGTACAATGGGTGGTATTATCGTTTTAAACCTCTTAAGCCAATAAAATAAAACACAATTGATTTTTAATTGTTACGGTGCCCATTGGAACCGCGCGGTGCTTCACGAATTTAGTGATTTCTTCCAGACATACGACACTTTTTATGTCGGGACTCAGACGAAGTCGATTTCAAAACACATAAACGTTTCGACAATCGGAGTATGTCACACTCACTAATAATGAAAAGTCAAGTTAAAATATGAAATATTTTGTTCGGAAGATTGCGCTTCTTAACAGCTTGTACTTACTACCACAGACTTTTCAATATAATCCCATGCTCGCTCCTACAAGCCGATGTCCCAACTCTACGGTCGTAATGTTACGATGGATGCGGACAGCGAACACAATTCAATTAGTGGTGACAAAATGCCAGTGTCGAATTGTCAATGTTTCAATTCATTGGAGCCTTGTACAGTAGACCGCATGGTTTTTAAGCAAATATAACTCCTAAATCCTTGACGGACCTGCTAGCTCAATTGGTAGTGACTCTGGCTTCTGAGTCGGCGGTCGCGGCGTGAATTTTCTTTGGTAAGAACATTGTAAGGGTGAATGTCTGTTTTCGTGTCTTGATGAGTATGTTCGTTGTGTAGTCTGTTTAGTATCTATAGTAGGTACAAGTTCTGTTTGGTTTGGGACTAAAAAACCAGCATAGTGCAAGTTGTACTCGTAAAGATATACCCTGACGCAATGATAGATATTAAATAAGAACAGATATGTTACCTTCATAGTAATTTGCTTTTTAAATCTGTGCCGAGCAATCCAAAACTGCACACAGTATTTAATTTAGTAATTAGTATCATAATTGGTACACTTCCGAAAGACACACGATGGCATTTTTTTATTTATTTTGTAATAGACACAGGAACCTCTGGTGTGTCACGCCCGTGACTGCGCTCGACGCAGACTAACTACAAAACCTGCCAATTGGCCGGTTTTTGAGTCTTCACTACTGGTGATGGAACCCTTAAAACCGTGTGTGATTGTCCGGACTCAGCAACTTATGATTGTGCCATACGTTACGAACCAAGCGTGCTTATGAGTAGCATGGCAAGTGATATGACAGCAGTTTATGCGCGTGGCTGCCAGTTGTAAGATACTCAAAATGCGTGTCAAGAGTTATCATATCACTTAGTAGTTTGTAAGAGCAGTGATAGCCCGGACCGTTAAAGAGCCGGCCGAAAATCAGTGAGGCTCGGGTTCGAATCCTGGCATGTACCAATGGGTTTTTTAAAAACTCACGTACATATTTATCACTAGCTCGACGGTGAAGGAAAACATCGTGAGGAAACCCGCAGGTTTCAGAATTAATTCTGAGACATGTGTAAACAGACCCGGTCCCGGATGGGCTCACCACCTATCACGTTTAGGGGTCCAATATATCTCGTGAAATGTGGGTATATCCAGTAATGGAATATCTTTGCATGGGGTAGGCATAGGTAATAAAAAAGGCGTGAGATTATATTATTATTATTATATTAGTAGCATGCTATACAGGATGTCCCAGAAGTCAACGATAAGCCGAAAACCAGCGATAAGCCTAGTCATGAGGGTAATAAGAAAAATACAAAAAAAAATCTATGTTCTTTTTTCAGAATGTTATGAAGGTTTAAAAAAAATCCTAAAAAACGGACACCCTGTAATGAACTTTCTTTTAACATGACTGTAAATATTTACTTTTTGAATATTTTTTTTCTGTAATGCTATAACGAATAGCCGTGCTACAATTTACAATAAAAAAAAATGACATAACTGCCTCATTTTTAAGTAAAAAGTTAAATTTGTTTCCAACATTGAATTCTAAATAATTTCATCAACCAACTTAAACCAGCTGTACTGTAAAAAAAATGTATGGCTACTATTTTGGCAAGTATACTTAAAAGTTGACGCATTTAGTCTAAATTCTAAAATGGTATAAAACATGCTAGGTTTTGTTATAGTTGAGGCATGAAAATTTTTTTCTCGATAACCGGATTCTATGCCAATCTAATTTAATGAGGTGAAATGTTGGTAACGCAACCTTCTTAGGTAAATCCAGGTTAAAATCTTTTTGAATGGAAACGGACTCATAATTTTGAAAAGAGAACCTAACAGGGATTTTTTATTCGTACATCTTTTGTTTATGTCATTTGTTTGATGGCTTTGATTTAAATCCATCTGTCCCAGAAGTAAAGATTCTGGAGTATGTTGCTTAGATTGTATTTGCGTGTAATTACGAGTTCGTAACGTGAAGTTATCATGCCAAATAGATATACCGTACAGGAGTACGCCAACATGCATCTTATTTACGGAGAATGCTTATGTAACGCCAATGCTGCAGCTAGGGTGTATCGCGAGAGATATCCAAACTTAGAGCGTCATCCTGATTACCGAGTTTTTATTAATCTGCATCGATCATTATCCGAAGGTCGATTTCCTGATCATATGGCTGGTGAAGGAAGGCCCCTCTTGCCCTACGAGGACGAAGTCATGCAAGCTGTGAAAGAAGATCCAAGTATATCCGTAGGTGGAATTGAGGAAAGCCTTGGAGTACCTAAAAGCAGTGCACATCGTATTCTGAAAAAAAAAACCGTCTCCATCCATTCCATGTACAGTCAACAAAGTTGTTAGTGTTACATGGCCAAAAATTAAGATTCACTTTTCTCTTAAAGCCTTAAATGTATTTATAGTATTTTTTTGGTAAATTATAGGGATCAAAGATACCTTTCAAAATAAACATTAATCAATAATATTTATTTATAAGACTTCCCCAGAAAAATGAATTCTTAGTTACTGGCCATGTAACCCTAACAACTTTGTTGACTGTACAACGAGTACAATCTTTACTTCCCCGAGACTACCCAGAGAGAGTGCGATTTTGTCAAACGATTTTGCAAAAACACACTGAAGATCCCCAGTTTTTTGAAACGATTCTATGGTCCGACGAAGCAACGTTTAAAAAGGACGGTTACATGAACTTACACAATTTACACGAATGGCACGTGGAAAATCCTCACCTAATACGTGAAGATCATTCACAGTACCGTTTTAAAGTAAACATGTGGACAGGCATTTTAAACGGTACAGTTATTGGTCCGATTGAGCTGCCAGAGACCATAAATGGACATGTTTATTTAGATTTCCTACAAAATCAACTATCCGATATATAAAAATATTACACAAACTTATTTTAAGTATCATTACTTTAAAGGAGGGTTAAGAAAGAGGATAAAAAGGCTTAGTTCAGGTCAGCTGCAGACTTAAGGTTGCGTTACCAACATTTCACCTCATTAAATTAGATTGGCATAGAATCCGGATTCATCGAGAAAAAAAAATTTCATGCCTCAACTATAACAAAACCTAGCATGTTTTATACCATTTTAGAATTTAGACTAAATGCGTCAACTTTTAAATATACTTGCCAAAATAGTAGCCATACATTTTTTTTACAGTACAGCTGGTTTAAGTTGGTTGATGAAATTATTTAGAATTCAATGTTGGAAACAAATTTAACTTTTTACTTAAAAGTGAGGCAGTTATGTAATTTTTTTTTATTGTAAATTGTAGCACGGCTATTCATTATAGCATTACAGAAAAAAAATATTCAAAAAGTAAATATTTACAGTCACGGTACAAGAAAGTTCATTACAGGGTGTCCGTTTTTTAGGATTTTTTTTAAACCTTCATAACATTTTGAAAAAAGAACATAGATTTTTTTTTATATTTTTCTGATTACCCTCATGACTAGGCCTATCGCTGGTTTCCGGCTTATCGTTGACTTCTGGGACATCCTGTATATCATCGTTAGTCGAATAGTCCGTTCCGTAAAAATATCTACGGTCTATTAAAAAAACGATACTGCGAACTAAAGGAAATCGAATTAAATCTGCGTGGCATTCAAAACGGAATTATAGGGAAATATAATCAATACTGTCTAGTCTGTGTTGCAGGTAAAGTTAGGAATTAGGAAGACTCTAACATAACTGCTTTCTCTCTCATAATTTAGAAAAAATATCAAATTTACACAGAAAAATACTAATATAAATACCATATTGGAATTATGAAATAACAAAGACGTGTTACTATCAAGATTTGTAGTACCTATAGTTACAAGTTTAAAAACGTGTTTTAGTAAAAAACTACCGTATTTAATGATAACCGTTAATAAACCTGTGATAGTCAAAGTGTGGTTTTGTATTATCAAAAATAGGGTTCTCGTGGGAGTTTATACTACATAAAATTTCACAACTTTCTGACACTAACCTGTTACGGGTTAATGATGATGATAACTGTCAAATGTCCATTGTAAAAAGTAAAACCTTGTAAATACAAGAAGAGAAGGGAGTAAATATTTATACAATCCAAAACAATATTAAAAACAAGGAAACCCATCTGTCTGTTCTTCATTCGTTCATTCTTCTTATCCTATATGCGCAAATAATGTCACTGGCATTAGTTAAAGAAAATTATATGATTTGTCAATAAATAAAAATAAAAGCATTACATATTATGCAAATTCTAAAATAGTACATTATGATATAAGTGCGGTAGGTTGAAAATTACAGGCTAGGCGATATTGCTAGCCCGAGCCGTAGGCGAGGGTTACAAGTAAGCAGAGGCTGTAATTATCAAAGCGCACGTATGTCATACGACGTTTTATAACACATTTGCGAGGAAATAAAATAAAATTCCGACTATGATAAACGAATAAAAACAATACAGCATTAAGAAAAAGCGCGCGGCGCGCATCATAATTTTTTTTTAGGCAAAGGCACAAAAAACAGCCAGTAGGTATTACTAATAAAGTAAATTAATATTTTTGTGTTTTTGTTAGAGATTAACTGGTTGTAATTTACTGTCAAAATTAATTAATTATGTACATAAATATTTCTTTATTATATTTTATAACACATTTGCTCGTAAAAGGTGTCTTATTTCACCAATTTTAATATCGTTACCTATCTCATTACGCCCAAGTGCGGTAAGTGTAAAGTAAAACGCACGGTTTATCAAGATGCTCCGTCTTAAAACGAACGGTCCTTTTTAAAATCTCAGCAAAGAGTTTTTATGTCAAAAAAGTTGTCAACATTTTATGATTAAAATTAACTTTGGGAGATAAAATATATTAAAGAAATATTTATGTACATAATTATTTAATTTAATTAATTTTGACAGTAAATTACAACCAATCTGTAACAAAAACACAAAAATATTATTTTACTTTATTAGTAATAAGTACTGGCTGTTTTTTGTGCCTTTTCCTAAAAAAAAATGATGATGCGCGCCGCGCGCTTTTTCTTAACGCTGTATTGTTTTTATTCGTTTACCTTAGTCGGAGTTTTATTTTATTTTCTCGAAAATGTGTTATAAAACGTCGTATGACATACGTGCGCTTTGATAATTACAGCCTCTGCTTACTTGTAGCCCTCGCCTACGGCTCGGGCTAACAATATCGCCTCGGCTGTAATTTTCAACCTACCGCACTTATATCATAATGTACTATTATGTCCCAAAGTTAATTTTAATCATAAAATGTTGACAACTTTTTTGACATAAAAACTCTTTGCTGAGATTTTAAAAAGTACCGTTCGTTTTAAGACGGAGCATCTTGATAAACCGTGCGTTTTACTTTACACTTACCGCACTTGGGCGTAATGAGATACAATACGATATTGAAATTGGTGAAATAAGACACCTTTTACGAGCAAATGTGTTATAAAACATTTTTCATCTCTCTGCCCGCTACCGGTGCCACGCAGCGCTAAACGAAGTTGCCACTTTCCGCCTGCGTCGAACAGAAAAAGTATACACAATATATAACAAGGCTTCGCCTCGGTCGGCAATTACATGTCATCTGAGACATTTCTTATTTTACTTCCCTAGGTATGTAATAAACTATTCCAATTGTAACTAATAAAGTCACAATACCTGGTTTCCGAGTTTCCCGGTGACTTGTATAGTAATCGAATTTCCTCCACTCAGTGTAGCAGACTTGCTCAATCAATAATTTATTGCGTTACATCGGCGCAGGAACAGCGGCTTTTAAAACATAAATATTGTTTCTTAAAAGGGTTGCAAAAATATCTGTAATTAGATATAGCTTGCAGTCAATCGCAATATAGAAAAAAAAAATGAAAGTGAAAACTTTAAGTTGTAGCGTAAGGTAAGTAATCGATTGATCGAAGTATCGGCCAAAGTCCTAGCTCACAACGACACTGTTTCCGCACAGCAGAAAAATGAGCATTAAATATGGGATATCGCACTGTGCAGATACACTTTACAGAGTCAGCATAAAATACTAACAGCGCATTATAAGCGAGCTCACCATGCGCTTACCTACCGCAAGCTGCAAGCGAGTGGTCCACGCGCTGTAGTGGTACCTATATGTGCGTCCAGTAACACCCTTTACTGTCACAATGTAACTGGTAGGGAAAAATATTCTTCATCGAGTAACAGTGTCAGTGGTTGGGATAAATTAATTCACATCGGGTAACACTGTTACTCGACGAGACATTTTATTCCCATCCAGAAACACTATCTCGTTTATTGAAAATTTAAAATTTTATAATCACTTCAGACTCAGAGATATAAATGGCATAGTTTCTATATTTATTTCATTGCACCCAATAGTAACGTAGTAGACAAAAATAAGTTACCTATACCGAGCTATCTAGTTACTAAGCTGATACTCGATAACGAATATTTTTTCCAACCAGTTACAGTGTAACAGTAAGGAGTGTTACTGGACGGGCACATACCGCTGCTGTAGCGTGAACCGCTCGCCTGAAGCAAGTTGCGCGACCGTTGACGAAAAGCTGTCAGCTAGCTGTCATCCCGTGGACAGCGCGGGTTCAGTGCGATTTAAGGCTTAGCCATGCGGACCTTAATTCCTCTACAGAACCGACTCGATAATTTAACACTATCACGAAGATTTTTAATAATAATAATAATCTCATGCCTTATATCCCCGAGTGGGTAGACAGAGGTATTCCATTTCTGGATATACCCACTTTTCACGAGCTATTCTTTGGACCTCTAAACAGCCCATCGCCAGATAGGGTCTGTTTACCCATGTCTCAGAATTCATTCTGGGATATGCGGGTTTGGCGTGCGAGATCGGTGTCGTATAAGTGAGCTACGACCTCAAATCCTCTATAGAATCGACTCGATAATTTAATACTCTCACGAATATTCTTTATGATTCCAAAAGGTTTTATAATAGTATGCAAAGTCTGGTTCTTTGAAGTTTATTGCGGTCATCTTTCCCCTACTCAGCTAGATAGCAAACTATCGTCTGCAAATAGATCTAACAAATGTTACGTCCTTTTTCTCATAAAGTGTGCAGGGACCTTTTTCTAGACACAAGATGGAAATATGAGGTATTCTCATCACGCAATGCCTAGGGTATAAACTACCGGACTCCACTAGCCATTAGGTTTAACTTGGGTTTAACGTTGATAGCTCACAATAAACAAACATGTCTTCCGTTAGGTTTGTAGTCGCAACGCCATTTGCGGAATTGACGATCAATAATGGTACAGCACAGGTCATTTTTATGTGTCTGTGTTTGAAGAATTTTGAGGACACTTGTTTTTGCTAGATGGAAAAGAAACCAAAATGGTGAACACTCACTGTGTTGTGTCCTTAATGAATCGAATTGACGATGTGATGTGATTAGATGTATCTTTATAGAAACTGTCAAGTCAAAACCAGCAGGCCTACTATCTAAGATAATCTTTGAATATCCGACTTTAGTTACAATTTGACGTTTCCAATTTGAAATGGGACACAAAAACACGCTGTCCGAGCATAGAGAAATATTTATTTTTTTGTTTTATTTCAGTCTATGACTGCTAAATAACGTGACATTAAATTAGATGTTAGGACTGCAGACTCTGGTATCTGTAAGATACTGGGATAAATGGTGGAGCATGTTTTCTAATAATAAACCAAGCCAGTTGAATAAATTAGCTGTCTTGGGAATTAAGAGCTATTTCCAAGTTTTCTCCAGTAATACTAGAAACTTGTTTAATTCTCGCAGAATCAGCATCTATAAAGAATCATTTTCTGCTTTCATCGACCGAGATAACAGCGAAAACATTGGACAGCTCTACGACTATTGTGGTCCGGTTTTGTATCAAAACTTTCGCTTGTACATCGGAAAACCGGACTCCGAGTATGAATACCGGATACATCGAAACCCATGGCTTTTGTAACTGAGTGATTCGAGGAACAATGTCATTTGCCTGTAGTATTAAAACCGCCGGACGTTATCGGAAACAGCGCGATACTTTACCGTCGGTTAGGAAAGGGTGAAGGCGGATTTTGAAGTTTTAAATATTTTATGTTTTTTTTTAATTAGCTGGAGTCAGGTAATACACCTTACCATCAGGTCTGCGAATTGCAGATCAGTATAGTATATTTGTAGATAGTTATTAAGTAACATTATTGTAATTCTATTGTGATTTGTGAAATGTCATTAAACTTGCAAAATAAAAAAATCCCCGGGTTCTGATAAAGTTACTGGATAAAAAAAATGTGACATACGAATCCTGGGTGCCTTACCTCAACCTGGTGCGCTGGAGGACATTTTTTACCTTTAGTTTAGTTTAGTTTGTAAATAGTATGTGTGTTTTATATTTATTATTGTTTATTAAAATTAATATATAAGTTATAACATACGAATTGTCCGCAGATCCTATACTAGTTAAATTGTCAAATGTTTTTGGTAAATTTTCATCAGATTTTGGTTAAATTGTACGCAGGTTCTGGTTACACGACCAAATCGATTGTGGCTTGTTGTTGTTTGACCGCTGAATATACTTCTATCAACTTTCTCCACTTGTTCACCGCCGGATTGATTTCTGCCTGTCGTGAGACCATATTCAGACCTTAAAAAAAACTCACGCCTTTTATCTCCGAGGGGTAGGCAGAGGTGCTCCATTTTTGGAAATACCAACTTTTCACGAGAATTTTCCACCCCAAAACGTGATAGGTTGTGAGCCCATCGCCGGATCGGGTCTGTTACACATGTTGAAAAACTCATTCTTACATGCCAGGATTTGAACCCGAGCATCACTGATTATCATCGTGAGAAGCGTGCGTCTTAACCGTAAGGCTATCACTGCTCTACCTTAGAACTTAATAAATTTAAAAACCTCTTCCACACTTTCGAGCCCTAGCCGCCGTCCTCGCACTGTAATTGAAATCGTCTGCCCAGAAAAAGCTACAATAGAGTTTTTGCAAATGGAAATATAAAAGACACGGAAACATCGTTGCTGGAACTGCATGAATAAATTTCTCATTTATTATGAAATCACATTTCAAAAGCAAATATCGTCACTCTTTTATCCCGAGGGGGTTGGCAGAGGTATTCACACTTTTCATCCAGGTGTTGAGCCCATCGCCGGACCACCACCGGTGCCGGTCCTCGACAGAATTAATTCTAGGACCTGCTAGTTTCTTGACAATGTTTTCTTTAACCATTGAGCTAATGATAAAAATGTACGTAAGTTAAAAAAAAAAGGTAAGTACACTCACCCTGAATCGAAGACCCCCACGCATGAGAAGCATTATAAAAAATCAATCACAGATGTTCCAATAAAATTTTATTTACAAGTAAAGATGACTTCGGGTTTCATAGTTTTTGAAAGCTTTCAGTCAAGAACAGAAATTTGCCAGCTGGAAAAATAAACTCTTTGCGTTAGCTCTTTTGAGTACCTACCTACATCAGTATGGCCATATCCGACTTATACATACATACATATATAATCACGACTCTTCCCCGTAGGGGTAGGCAGAGACTACTTCTTTCCACTTGCTACGATCCTTACATACTTGTTTCGCTACGTCCACTTTCATTATTCCTTTCATACATGCTCTTCGGTTTAGGAAACTCTTGACCTGGCCTTTTTTCAAGACGTCCCCAATTTGGTCTCGAAACGTCCGCCTAGGTCTACCCCTTCCAACACTTTCATTCACACTCGCCTTATACACTTTTTATTGGCGAGCATGATATAATAATACTCGAAGTGCGATGCTATTGGATGTATGTCTGTGGTTAAAGAAACGACTCTACGTCTAATACCACTGTCCTCGGCGGCTCTAGGTGCTAATTCAGAGGCAAAATTGGTTTTTAAATAAAACTCCAACTTTACTTGAAGTGGAGTTCAGTGGTTGGGAAATTAGTGAGGCTTTCTTTGCTTAATTGATTTTAGATTCTGTTGGTATTTTTAATCGTAGGTTTAAATCTCAGGCAGCCTAGTTTTATGTTTAAATATGAATAACATAACTCTAAAGAGTAAAAAAACGACTTCAACTTATATGGTTTTCTCATAATTGCCAATGTCAGAACTAGACGACATTAAAATGAGACCAATCTGGAAGCTTTCAAATAAAAAAATAATCATCAGAATCGGGTCACCCTGTCACAAGTTCTGAGGTAACAAATAATAAAAAAAAGATACATACGAATTGATAACCTCCTCCTTTTTGAAGTCGGTTGAAAAAGAAGAAAGCAAATAATATTCCAGGTTACTTTCATTCTCCTAAGTATCCCTTATCCCTGAGGGGTTTGGCAAATCTGTATTATAATATATAGAAGTACCTAAATTACTACATAGTATAAAACAAAGTCGCTTTCTCTGTCCCTATATCCATCCCTATGTATGCTTAAATCTTTAAAACTATGCAACGGATTTTGATGCGTTTTTTTTTAATAGATAGAGTGATTCGAGAGGAAGGTTTTAGTGTTAACATTGCAACCGTGCAAAGCCGGGGCGAGTCTCTACTTCGCTAGTACTTTATAAAAGACTATGTTAGATACGGTATTGTCACAACGAGACTAGGGTGTTGTTACACATGGCACTAAACCAATTTCGATGCCGGCGGATCTCTTCAAGATGTTTTATTACACCGTTGAGTTACACTATCATTAAAAAGAGGAAAGATCTGTTGTATGTAGGATGTATGTTTGTTTGTAATGAATAAGCCAAAACTACAGAACCGATTTTTTAAATTCTTTTAACAGTGAATACCTTACTTTTCTCAAAGTAATATGTATATATTAATTTTCCCGGAACGGGACTTCCGCTTGTAAAATCGCGGGAACAGCTAGTAATATATAAATACGTAAGTTTCTCCATAACTCATTCGTATTCCCGACCTGCACCGGTATTCACGGAGATTCGATATTCGACTCGGAATCGGAAAATCTGACGAAAGGTTTCGAGATATCTCACAGATGTCATATTGGACATAACGATTCGACAGATTTTCCGATTTCGAGTCGAATATCGAATACCGAATCTCCGTGAATACGCCCGCTGAAATCAAACTCGGGCCTGCATAAGACTCACTTTCAATAGAGTTTCGAATGCTTCATTTATACTTTTTTAAATTACCGGTGTACATACATATATCTATACGAGTTGTGTTATAGATATGGTCAAAGTCGTTATTTATTATTATTTTACAAGGAAATTGTTCATAACGACCCGAGAGACGACCAAGGGCGTAGTGCTAATGACTCAATCGAGGTATAGTGATGGGCAAAATGTCCAAAAAGGATATCGACATATTTACAAGGTTTATATCGCTAAAGATTTATAAGTAGAGTTTTATATCGCTAGAAATAAATTTTGTAACATTTTCTTCATTGTTAGTATTATTTTCCTACAATGACAAGTGTAGAGGTAGGTATTGTTTTATAAACCAGGTATTGGTAGTTAGTTAGTAACACTTTGATATTTATAATCTAACTAGCAGACTTCCTGTGGCGTTACCAGATTCAAACTGTATTTTTCTGTCGTGAGGTTTTTTAAAAACCCTTTCTTATTACACACTCGACCTAGGTACGTCCTAAAAACCTACATTCTAGATTTCAGCTACTTAGGTACAGCTGTTCAAACAACGGGTTCATAAGGCAGTCAGTCAAACAGATGTCAGACAGGACATTGCTCCTTCGATTTAACACATTTCCTACTTACCATCTTATTATAGTCGCAGAAAGAAGCTATATGCTATTTCAAACTGTACAGTCAAATATGTCGATGTATATCGCTATCGATATCGACACTCTTACAATTGGCATCACTAAAAACATTGTAAAAATCAAATTTGTTGGAAGTTATATAGCGTCCATCTTGTAATCGTAAACCCGCTCAATATGGCGCCCTCTATAGTCTGTGGAACAAGTGGCCTAATGAGGTGCAATGCAATACAAAGTAGGTGTAATAATGATATTTTTTATTGGACGTTAAAAATATTATGATACATTGCCCTTGGTGCATTTTTTTTATCCAGAACTAACAATTAAGTTTTCAGGTTGCTAAATAATGAAGAAAATAATGTGATGTAGTTAATAGGTGAGTTTGATCAACAGTAGGTAAATTTAATTAAAAAAGTTTGTGGCATCCTGGCAAATATTGTGATAAATGGATGCAGGCCGTCTTCAATTTGTCGCTCTGGAAGCAAATATTGAGAGGCCTATGTTCAGCAGGTAGAATTAGCAGTAGATAAAATTTATTCGTTATTGTGCTTATTGTATTATATAGAATATTTTGTGATTTTGCCAGGTTCGTTGCAAGAGACAGTATATTGTCTCTACCCCAATTTCAAGAGGCATGAGAGTATGTAAGGACTCCGTGTTTCGGAAGGAATATTAAACCAAGTTTTCGTTGTGTTTACACACAAATGATAGTTATTGAGTTATGTTATATTCGTGGCTAGAATCTAATCTATGTACGAGTATATAAAATAATAAACTATGACTGATTGTTGATATACCTATCAACGCACAGCCTATACACCGCTGGGTCTATAGACTTGAAATTTTGCACATACATACCTTATACGGCCGCCGGCTATACCCACGGCCTCACAGAAAACCAGCGTAAAGCAATGCATTGCGTTTCGTTGAGTGAGTGAGGTAACCGGAGGCCCCAATCCCCCTCCCCTCCCCTCCCCCTACTCCCACTTCAAAGGTCGGCAACGCAGTTGTGACTCTTGAGTTGCAGGTGTCTATGGGCGACGGACGTCACTTACCATCAGGTGACCCGTCTGCTCGTTTGCCCCCTTTTTTTAACATAAAACAATAAATAAATACAGTGTAGGCATCCACTAAGAAAGGATTTTGCAAAATTCGACCCCTAAGGGGGTGAAATAAACCGCGGGTAAAAGCTAGTTTATTAAATTTAACAAAAGTGGCTTAAACAGTTACATAACTTAACACAGTGCTGTCTATCAAAGTAAGTTATAACTAGTTGTCCGAACGGATCGAATTTATATTTTATTGCCATCAAGTCCTAGATAGCCTAGCGTGCAGCAAAATCAGATGTTTTATTGAAATCTAACCGAATACGAAGTGCATTCAAACCGGGAACGTATTTGGAGTTTCATTCTTCTGGAATTATTTGTTGTGTTTGCATTTTTTGCAAAGATAATATGAAAAATGTTGACTTTTTTTTTTATTAATCATAGGCAAACCATTTGTCTGCCATTTCACCTGATGGAAAGTGATGATGCAGACGACGATGGAGCATATTTGCCTAGATAATGCCTATTCACTCTTGCCTTGAAAAGGCCCAGGTTATAACGTTCCGGAAACAGATCCGGAGGCAGGGAGTGCACAACTTTCATGACATTATTGTTAATAACTTTTGTTTTCTGGATAAAATTCCTTTGTTATTCCGATGTGGGTACTTATAAGCTATATTACTGTAAAGTTTAATCAAAATCTGTTAAGTAGTTTTTGCGTAAAAGAGTTACAAAAATCCATCTGTTCATAATTTTTAAGGATATTGTGTGAACAAAGTCGTGGGCGCCGCTGGCGCTTTGTAAAATATTTTTACACGTATGATAAATCTCATACATACATACATACATACATACAGCTCACGCCTTCTTCCCACAGGGGTAGGCAGAGACGATGGATCGCCACTTTGCCCGATCTTTGCAGACTTCCCTCGCTTCCTATACATTCATAAGCCTTTTCATGCACTTATTCTTTGCACTCTTGACCCCAGCTTTTTGAAGGACGTCACTAATTTGATCCGTGAACGTCCTTCTGGGGCGTCCTCTTGCCTTGTATCCTTCAACATTTGCACCATAAATCTCTTTCGTTACTCTTCTTTCATCCATACGTTCTAAATGACCAAACCAGATTTTCTATCCTTGTCACTACATCTTTTTTCAAACCACACTCTACATAAATCTCAATCGTATGATAATGGCGACTCTGCAAACGTAGTGTAGGACGCCCTCCGGCCAGATGGGATGACGATCTGCGACAGGCTGCAGGCAGATGCTGGATGCGTCGAGCTGAAGACGGCGCTATGGCGCTCATTAGGGGAGGCCTATGTCCAGCAGTAGACAAATGAAGGCTGATGATGACAATCTCAATAATAATAAGTCGACGTTTCAAAATATTCTGATGGTGTTTCATGTTTTGTTGTTTGTTTAATGGTCATCTGGCCTTCACTAACAGCTGCTGCTGAAAATCAACTCGGCCGAGGCTGTGGCATTATGTTGAGCTATGGGCCTTTCGGTATAAAAGTGTTTTTATGTAATAATAATATTATAACAATAATTGTATTTGCAAGAAAACAGTATGAAAAATTAATTTTCTGTTGTTTTTGTTAGGGTTATGCCGAATAAAAAGTAATTTTTTTCCTTTCTTGATAATCTTAAATGCAAAGCCCAGGGGGCCAATTCCACTAAATGTCAACGGTTACAGTTGGATGACAATGACATGTCAATGGTCAATGTCAATGGTGTTATGGCACTTTTCAGAGCAAATAACACCATTGACTGACCATTGACATGTTGTCATCCAACTTTAACCGTTTACATATAGTGGAATTGGCCCCCAGTTCAACAGCTATTTATTTTATTGAGTCCTCAATCCCGTCCTGCAACAGCCTAGTTAGTAGCTCACATTAAAAATGTAATCATTCAATCGCTGTTCTAGGAAACAAGTCAATTGGTTCGATACCGCGACTCGGAAGGTACCTATACTGACTCTTACTAACTTTGCACTTTATCACTTGGAATTAAAAAAAATATATGTTTTTACTTAACAAAATAATATTTTTTTATATATTGATACCCTTAAATTGCATTATGTGTGAAATATATCTTACAGATACGCAACATAAAACCATTATATACTTGAATAATTCAACATTATCAAAAATATACTTTCACACCACATGCTCGACATTGCCCAATAATATATCATGCAAACCTCACCTAAAACAAGTCATTATTAGCCAGCGGGTTGTATAGAGATTAAGGACAATATTATGACCCGTCGAACTATAATGAATTCGTATGAAAAATTGTTCCATATAGACCTACAGCAACAGACTGAACTTTAGGACGTCCTCATAGAACTATGTGTTTTTCTGGATGAAAAGGAGCCTTATTTCCTCCTCCAAGGTCAATCTATCTCTATAAAGAAAATCATCAAGATCTGTTTACTGGTTTAGGAAGCTTATAGGTAATATTCTCATATGTCTCTGTAGGCTTATTGTTGAGGAATGATAAGAAAGAAAGATTTAATTTGACTTATAGTTAGATGGCCATTATACTTAATTGTCTTAAGGCCCTTATTACAGAATGATCCTCAAAAGCATGAAACTCTGATTACTTGCAATCAGAAAAGGACAGCTTCATACGACTCATATATAGCGGCATCTCTTTCTTCCATTCTCAAGTGAACTTTCATTGCTTGAGAATGATTATTTCCTGTCCTTACACTATTATATTTTCTATCTAATATACCTAAGTGAAATGAATTTTTTCTTTATTTCTAGTAGCATTCCTCAATAATTCAGTTGAAAACTTTCTCGAAGATTCTAGAACGCTCTCGAACAGTCTCGAAGGCTTATAGTAGCAGCTAGCCTAGCGTGACCGTACTACCGTGCTAGTTTAATAGTTTGACACCCCCGCGTTTCCCTTGCACCAAGTACAGTCTGCACACGGATAAGCGACATTACTGGTGTCGTAAAATTAGCATGCAACGTCGAATAGTGGCTTTAGATTGAGTAATTATTGAGACTACTTCATAAATATTTGCCACTTATAACTTTGTGCGGACTTTTGGCCTTAGGGGATAGTACTTCGTCGTTACAATTAATAAATTCGCTCACGACTGCATGACACAAGGAAAGTAAGTGTTTATCAGCCTATGTATTATTATTATTATTATTATTATAATTAATACACTAGCAGCCCTTGAGCTGATGCGTGTATATCACTGCACTTGTGTTTATTGTTTAAAATGTTTGTCTAGTCTATTTTTAAAACAATTCACTGATGGGGCACTTATAACTGTCTCTGGGAGAGCATTCCATATGTTGGTGACACGATGTGGTAAAAAGTGTGTTCTCGGGTTGCTTGCACATAGCGGTTTGGTCAGCTTCAATGAGTGCCCTCTTAACCGTTTGTTTGGATGTAATGTATACAGGCCCTTAATATTTTTTACATTGTAATGTCCGTTTAGTATCTTATAAGTTTCTATAAGATCTCCTCTTTTTCTTCTCTGTTCCAGAGTCGTTAGGTTAAGTTCCTGTAAACGTTCTTCATAAGATTTATTTTTTAGCGACACAACCATTTTTGTTGCTCTTCTTTGGACCCTTTCCAAAACTTCTGTGTCTTTTTTGAAGTACGGAGACCATATTTGAAAAGCATATTCCAACAGAGGGCGTACATAAGTTTTATAGATTTGTATAAATAATTCTTTTGTGATGATGTAGAACGCTTTCCTGATCATATACAACATGGAGTTCGCTTTTTTAGTTATATTTGTAATATGCACGTCCCATTTGAGGTTATGAGTTATGGTAATACCAAGATCTCTTTGTGGTGTTACGGATTGAAGCGGTACGTTATCAATTAAATAATTCAGTTCAGGATTCTTTCTTCCAATGTGTAAAACTGTGCACTTTGTTGAATTTAGTGAGATAAGCCAATCCTTTGTCCACTGTACAATGCGGTCCAAGTCCTGCTGTATAATGTTATGCGAGATAAGCGGATTTCCCATAATTTTAGTATCGTCTGCAAATATTGATAGATCCGATTGTACGACACTCTTCAAGTCGGTTATAAAGATGCCAAATAAAATAGGGCCAAGCACAGATCCTTGTGGCACGCCACTGTAAACGTGATGAGCATCTGACAGGATATCTCCTACTCTTACTTTAAATTTTCTATTAGTTAAGAAGTTTTTAATCCATTGGAGAAGCTGTCCACGGATTCCAAAGTGATCCAGTTTAGCTATTAACCTGTTGATAGGCACGCGATCAAATGCCTTCTCATAGTCTAAGTATATGACATCAGTGGGATGGCCTTTGTCCCAGTGGACTGTCAATTTGTCGAGGCACATGAGAAGATTTGTGACTGTGGATCTCTTCGGGATAAAGCCATGCTGTTCATCAATGATAATGTTTTCTGTATTTATAAAGCTTCTTAGTTCAGCTGCGACAATTTTCTCCATGGTTTTGCAGACTATACTTGTGAGACTGATAGGGCGGTAATTTGCAGCGAGATATTTGTCGCCTTTCTTATAAATTGGAGTAACGTGGGCCTCCTTCCAGATCTGTGGCAATTGTCCACTTTCGAGTGACAGATTCATAATGTATGATAGCGGACCACTGATAACGTTGCTGCATCGTTTTAACAATATTTACGGCAGAGCATCTGGTCCCATTGATGTAGAATCATTAAATGATTTTAAGGCTTTGCTGACTTTTTCAGGTGTAATTAACAGAGACTGTATTGCGTTTTTGACACGTGGCTGTTGAACTTCTGGTATCGTTTTATTTAGAGGCTCCACTACAAAGGATTTTTCAAATTGTTTAGCAAAAAGATTGGCGACTGCCTTTTGATCATTTGTGATGTTTCCAGTATCGTCTTTCAGTGATGGGGGCACTGATACGGTTGAGGATAGCTGTTGGCGAATATATGAGTATAATGATTTAGGTCCACACTTTAAGATTCCTTTCTCAAATTCTATTCTAAGGTTTCTCACTAGAGTTACTAGTTGGTTATTTATTTTCCTATACTCCTTATATGTTTTGTCAGAACCATTTAATTTGTACTTTTTCCACAGGCTCATTTTATAGTCAACCTTATCTAGCACTTGTTGATTGATCCAGGGTTTGTTAATATTTGGCTTTCTATATCTCTTAGTGATAGGTATGTGGGTTTCAATAGCATTGGTTGTTTTATTTATGAAATTGGTCCAAGCATCATTTACGTCAGTGGTATCCGTATACGTTATATTATTTTTAGTAATTGTAAGGATTATGTCTTCATAGTTTGCTTTAAAGTAATTCCTTCGTGGTTGTTGAATGTGTGTTTTACTAGATGACTTACATGAAAATTGGATAGTGGCCAGTAGCACTTGGTGATCGCTCTTTCCTACATTCGGATGATGATCTACTCTTGTACAGAGATTCTCTTCATTGCAAAGAATTAGGTCAAGTAAGGATTTTTCATTATTTCGCTGTCTCGTTACTTTAGTCACAAGCTGGGTTAAGTTGCTATTAATGTATATTTCTAAGAATCGTCTATGGAGTGTATTGTAATTGTCTAAATCTAGATCACATAAAGGCCATTTTATGTCTGGAAGATTAAAATCGCCCATTACTAGTAGGGCATCACTTCCATCAGCAGCTTGTCTAATATTTTCAAACAATAGTCTGTCAGTCTCTTCAAATGTGTAATGAGTTGGACGATAGACGCCTTCAACCAGTAGTCTAAAGTTTTCATACTTCACGTTTAGCCATAGAGCTTCTACTTGTGTATTATTGTTGTAACTGGGATGCGCAGTCGCTTGTATGTCTCTTCCACAATGTTTATTAGATACGTAGATAGCGACTCCTCCCCATCCTGTACCCTTGGATCTATCATGTCGGAATAGGACATAGCCCTTAATATCTACTAGACTATTCTGAATTGTAGGTTTTAGATGTGTCTCAGTTATAATAATGAAGGTAGGTTGTAGCCTATTAACCTCAACAATAAGCAAATCTCGTTTAGCCATAATCGATGCCAGGTTCGTATAAAAAAATGTCATCTCCACAATGTCGTCAGTAGAATTTATAAATTTTTTGTACTTACAATTTTTGGAGTGTTGTTAACATATTTTATGGTTAAGTCAGTTTCACCAGCTTCAATTCTTTGTTTCAACGCTTCACGCAGGTTCTTTAAGTAATCTCGTTGATATGGAGTTAGATCGTTTTTAACAGATATACCCGACCGTAATTTATTGTTGTTTTTCAATATATTACTTGCGGCATTTTTCTTAGAGAAAATTATCTTAAGCGGACGCGGTAAGGAATCTTGTTTCAATTTGCCAAGACGGAATACGGCTACCGGTGCTTCTGACTCTGGTATGTCGGCCAAGGCACTTTGTACTTGTTTTACATCATGTTCAATACGTACCTCCTTGTCGCGAACAGCATCACCGGTTTGGAGTTTACACTCATCAATGCCATACATGATAACGTGAGCACTACGCTTCTTCCTCTCTGCTATTTCACCAAGAATGGATTCCAAGTCGGTGCTTTGATTTTGTTTTGCTTTCAATGCCTCAATTTCCGTTTTTAACTGCATAACCGTGTTTCTCAGGGCCGGTAATTGACGCACTCCCAATTCACAGTCAGGACACAGATACTTAAGGGTTGGAGATTGCAATACAATCACTCTCAACTCCGTGGCAAGCAACCCACTACACTTCACACATTTGCTCCTCTCACAGCCGTGACACTGTATTTTAGGATTTTTATCATCGATTTTGGGTACTTCTTTTTCACATTTGAGACAGACCGGCATTTTGTTGAACTAGAAAAACTTTTAGGTTATGAGGTTTTATAACAGTATTTAGAACTGCGAAAGGTCGGACACGATAACACTTTCACTAAATATTAGATTCCTAATCAACACAAAAACCACTCTTTGAGCTGGAAACAATGCTATTTAGTATTTAAGGGCAAAAATTTCTGAGTTGGTCACGAAAACACAAGTGCACTTTTTTTAAGGCGGGTAGATTCCGGGTAGGTATGTTTGTCATTTGGCGGTGCTCTAAAAACCGAACGAATGGGCCGACTTTGTTGATTCTTGTCGATAGGCTTAGAGTCAGATTTTTTTGAACCAGGTATCTGCGACACTCTGTGTTTCTTGTAGGACTTCGATACTTACAAAACCTCTCAAACCAAGAATCATAGACACAGTTGATTTTTAATTGTTACGGTGCACATTACAACCGCGCGGTGCTTGTCGAATTAAATTCGTTAAGACGCACATACCTCTCAATTACAACATAGTGTGTTCCTCACTTTACAAGTAGATACAAGAAACTTACTGCTGTCAATGGTCTGTTGGACGCGAATTTTTACAAACTTTAGTATTACAAACTTTAGTTTTACAAACTTTAGTTTTACAAACTTTAGTTTTGCAAACTATACAACATAATATTAGTTTTTATAATTAATTATTATCTTTAATGCTAATAAGCTCGTAATATTATTTCCGATTGCAGCTACTTTTGGGACCTCAGACAACCCTATTATTTGTGGACCTTTTGGTCTTCGAAATTTCCGGTTACTACAAAGTTACCATAACTCCTAATAATTTCTGACACTGGAAATTATATTTATTTATAAAAAATCAGTGACCTACCTACAGTAAACTGTGACTTACAGTAGACAATATTTCAACTCTAATGAATCGCAATAGAAGTCAAGAAACGACCTGCTATTTTTTATTTTATTTATTTAGGTACACAAAACAGACTGAAAAAAAAATCATATAAAGTCTTGGCTAGATTACAGTAAGAATATATTAATATTCTGTACACACCTACGTGTAGAGCAGTGATACCCTTTACGGTTAAAGAGCCGGCCGAAAATCAGTGAGGCTCGGGTTCGAATCCTGGCATGTACCAATGAGTTTTTCAAAAACTTACTTACATATTTATCACTAGCTCGACGGTAAAGGAAAACATCGTGAGGAAACCCACAGGTCTCACAATTAATTCTGAGACACGTGTAAATAGACCCGGTCCGGCGATGGGCTCACCACCTATCACGTTTAGGGGTCTAATGTATCTCGTGAAATGTGGGTATATCCAGTAATGGAATACCTCTGCTTACCCCCTCGGGGATGAAAGGCGTGAGATTATACTTATTATACCTACGTGTAATAATAGCAGGTAGGACATCTATATTCATTATTTTATGATGACTAGATATGCACAAACGTTTTTAGAGAATAGAGATGCATTAAAACTCATGTTATTTCAATGTAATGCCATTATAGTCCAGGCAATGAAGCGGATTTTTGTATGAAGACCCCATCATTAATTCCCCAGTCGATGAAACTTTGCAGGATTGTAGTACCTATAGTATGAGACAATACTTGCATAAAAAAATCAAAAAAAAAACCTAGCAATTAAAACTTCCCAGACGCAGCGACATTTTTCACGACATTCGCAACTTATTAACATGTATCATCCGATTCATTTACGCTATTTTTGCGAATGTTTCTCAGATTCGATTCCCACAACGATTACTTTTATTGGCATAGCGACTCTGACTGGCGGTGACTCACTGTCTACCATCCCGCTGTGAGGTCGCCACGGGGGGTCATAATAACCAGAATTAGTTGACACAGCTCATACCTTCGTCTTACACGAAAATACTCGACATATCCTTATGTTTGTAGCTTTGTAACTCGGACACTACTGAACCGATTTCTATAAAATCTTCATTGATGCTTAGACAATTTAGTAAATAATATTTTAGTGTTAGCATTATCACGATTTGACAGAAGTGTGCTGAGTAGCAGCGATTTTTGTGAGACAGGTCCGTGAAGAAAGGCTTTTCGAACAGTACCTAGTCAAAATATCACTACAAGTCTATTGTTGGAGGTCTTCTTATGTTTGTCATTGAAAACATTTGTTTCGTGGTTAATGGAGTATTGTCAGCAGATTTTCGGTATATTTTTTCATTTATAATTTGAGCTCTATTTTTAAGGTCATACGGAATTTATAATGGTTTCACAGTGGGTGACAGGATTAAGGTTTCTCAGAAGCAATTTGCATTGTTTGTTTAAGTTCGACCTGCTACTGGCATTAATTATTTATTCACGACACGTTCGGTTGTTTTTATCAATTTATGAGGGTTTGTTAAAACATCCGAAAATGTTGTTTTAGAAATCACTACATAGTATAAAACAAAGTCGCTTCCCGCAGTCTGTCCCTATATATGCTTAGATCTTTAAAACTACGCAACGGAATTTGATGCGTTTTTTTTTAATAGATAGAGTGATTCAAGAGGAAGGTTTTAGTGTTAGTATTGCACCCGTGCGAAGCCGGGGCGGGTCGCTAGTATCATATAATCCCTAGCGAAGCGAGGGCGGGTCACTAGTCTATTCATATAAAACAGAAATACCACTGACTCTACGTAAGTAATCATCACGAAATATCCGAAACTGTAGACATAGAAACTATTAGAAACTTGAAATTTGACAGCTAGGTTTCTCATACGAATGTAGGCCCCACTGAGTCAGATATATGTATGTCTGTTTCTGGAAGTAAGTAGGTACCAACCTTTTACTAAGGATTTTTGGACCCCTACACAAGCCTTACACGTCATAGTGACCGATCTGGGGACTGCCTGTTTTCCTTTTAGGTTTTACACGCTGTTTGGGTGAAATGTGGATATTTCCAGGAATGCAATAATTATGACGGAAGGTGTCAGTGTTTTTTTATTAAAGAACCGCTGTTGTGTAACCTATCCATATGCATTTTATACGTACAAATTCCTCGTAATATTTAAAATAAAGGACCAAGAAACAAAGCCTTGCCCTGACATGCGAGTAATTCACTTTTAGTATGACAGTTGACAGCGGATTTGGCGGGAAACGCGCGAAAAAGCGCGCTCTACTGAAAAATTGTTTTTTTTTTTCATCTTTTGTTGACAACGACGCACGCTCATGCGTCCTTGTGCTGATGAGTGGAATTAACAAGCTCTGTTATTTTTTGGCATACAAAGCGGCGAATGATAAAATAAAAGGATGTTTTTAACAACTGTTTCTCTTTCCAAACAAGTAATAAACCATAATTATATTTATGTATAGGAGAATAGGAAATCATATGTAGTTTCTAAATGATGATAGACGTCTTGTTCATAAAAACTTGACTTTTGAAAGAAGTTTTAGTTATATCTTGAATTTAGTACAAAATTGGTTGGTGACTTAGTTTTGAATTAGGTACTTAGACCCATAGTTCAGTAGGATGATACGGATTAATGTGATGTCTTTCTGATCAATCTTGCAATAACTCGCAGAATGTTTTGAAAACTGTTAATAAACTTACTGTTTACGACACCAATATCCACGACAGGGTAGTATTAACTAGACTTTACACTAGTTCCTTTGAAGTTTAAAGGGCGCAGTCAGGCACAACGTTTATATTTGTATGTCCAATATTGACAGACCGTGTGTTTGTAGTGACGCAGCGTGCAGTGATGACATTTCATATAACATGTAAGGTGTGGATCTTTCCGAGTAACTTAAAGCCGCAATCTTCATGGAACTACTGGCATTAAAACAATAATTACTGGCGATCATCAACATATAATAATTAACCATTTTAAAGGTATGACATTTTTGTGCATCAGACATGGCTGTATGTAGGGTTGCCAGGTCGCCAAACCCAATAGCCGGACAGACCAGTCAGTTTAGCCGGACATTAGTTTATAAAGACGAAATATGTCAATTTTTTGTAATGTAGTATCAAGCTTTTTTGATTATTAGGTACCATAAATCTTGTTAAATTCTAATGAAATATTAAATATAATCGAATGCCAAATCGTCTTTATTATTAAATCAGTCAAATAAGTTCACCAGTCAAAATTGTACTAGTTTGCGAAATGTAAAAAGCCTAACAAAAGCCGGACAGGCCGGACAAGCAATCAAAAAGCCTAATTATATCCAGCTTTATCCGGACGCCTGGCACCGCTAGCTGCATGGACTTACAGCTTATGTAACCAAATGAACAGAACATGAACTGGTACTTATAAAAAAATATAAATAAAAAATAAAATAAAAAAAATAATCTCACGCCTTTAAGCAGAGGTATTCCATTACTGGATATACCCACATTTCACGAGATACATTAGACCCCTAAACGTGATAGGTGGTGAGCCCATCGCCGGACCGGGTCTTTCACACATGTCCCAGAATATTCTGGGTCCTGCGGGTTTCCTCACGATGTTTTCCTTCACCGTCGAGCTAGTGATAAATATGTAGGTACGTAAGTTTTTGAAAAACTCATTGGTAGTACATGCCAGGATTCGAACCCGAGCCTCACTGATTTTCGGCCGGCTCTTTAACCGCAAAGGCTATCACTGCTCAATAAAAAATATATATAAAATATATAATAAAAAAATATAAATAAGTACTTCCAGTAAAATTTAAGTGCAATATAAAATGCTAAAACGTGAAACTCCATTCTACAATAAAAATCCAATCTGTACATGCCTATCCAAAATTCCACGACAGTTGAATAATGTTTTTAAAATGACTGTCACACCGTAAATTATACAAACTCGATCGATATACCCAATCCTGGAAATAAATACGTTTTAAGAGTAGGTATATTTTGCCGGAGGCTATCACACATTTCTCAGAATCATTTTTGGAGCCTGCAAAATTTCCTTATTGATGTTTTCCTTCACAGTTGCGTTAGCGAAAATATGTACCTACGAAGTTTTTGAAAAACTCATTGGTACATCCCCTATATTACCAACCGAATACTTTTTCCAATGTGAGAACTAAACAATACACAGTTTTACTTTTTCACTACTCTCTTTCGTATAAATCCTAACACTACAAATACCATTTTTCCATTACAATAACTCTTCATACCACAGGCCACATTTCACAAATGTTGCTTGGCCTGTTTCAATACAGGATAATAAGCGGACCGAAAAAATCCGGCCTACAATGGCTCGTGGCAAATAAAAATAATAAATGCGCAATTCTTTAGGCAGGGCTGTAAAACTGTCGGTCGCACTCGTGCCCTTGAGTTGTTCGAGCCAGGGTTTGATACCCCTGGCGATTGATGCACAGTTTCGGAGGGAAAATGGTGGATTGACTGGCATTCGAACAGGGGTTTGGAATTCCTGAATCCTGACTATTCCTGACACAGCTTTTCTTGTCAGTGCCAACTCATCAGAATAAAAATCTGTTACGTCATCATTCCGTATTCGAATACGTAAGGAGATTGCATCAAAAACCCAAGCCAAAAACAAAGCATATAATAAAATTGTAACTAGTCAATGTATGTGCATATTATGGAGATATTTAAGAAAACTTAATATTATATTTAACATCAATAGAAGCATTGTTGTAGTCGTATTGTTTGTCCGTTTGTAAAATCTCGCAAAAACTACTCGACTAAATTGGATACGGTTCTCTCACGAGCAGCCTCCGTGTTTCAGAAGACACTTTAAACTGTTGGTCCCGGTAGCCGTTGTGTTCACGCACAATGGAAGTCGTTAAGCCACGATAGATACTATGAGGTGACTTTGGCAGTTAGGTGGCCACTAGTCTTGCACCATCTCCCAATCTCCTCCCCTCCCAACCAGATTATGGCGCATACTTCGTCGTGTGTGAGGAAAGTCCCTTAGATCAGCAGTGGACTGTTACGTTATAGATGATGAAAGGAAATGAAGGAAAGTGAATCCAACCTATGCCTGCATAACACCAGTTAAATTTCCGAGATTCCGAGAGACGGGAATTATCAAAATAGAGTTGGAATTTTAGTACGGAATTCTCGAATTTCGAAGATCTCTTTAGTCAGTGTTAATAAGAATTGACATTTTGAATTATTGGACGGCCGTAATGGAGTTTCTCTGGAAACTCAGTTGTATTACAATCTGCTAGTAGATCCAACTAGTCAAAACCACTCAAAACCCATCTCGGTGAAATCTAACTTTAAATAACAATGTTTGAAAAGTTAGTTACTCGAGGGAAAATGTAATTCTTTTCCAAACAGAAACAAAGAATATAATATAATGGGATTGGATGGATATTAGATTTTGAGCATTAAAATTCAGAGAAACCCAAAAGATAGCATTTGAGTTGTCAAGTCAATATTTTTATGAATTTGTTAAAAAATCATCAATATAAATTATTTAACTTATTACAAAGTTACAAATAAATTACGTTTAGGGGTAAAAAATGGGTATAAGGAATGAAATACCTCTTTCGACCTTCTCGGGAATAAAGGCGTGAAATGTCTTTTTTACTGTTAAGTACAATATGTTACAGAATAAATTTAATTCCTGAAATTAGTTTTTTCAGTATCAACAACTTAATCGATATCAGCTATTTTAAATATGTGTTAAATTTTTCCGAAAATTTATAATGAAGGTACCTATAGCTGAACTAACAGAATAAGTGCAATTATACACCTCATACACCTCAATTACAACATATTCTATACTATTTATACATATTCTATACCTAAGTACATATATGTAGGATATAAGTAGAAGAATATGAGTAGAATAAGGGTACGAAATCTGGCACGTACCAACGAGTTTTTTCAAAACTTACATACCTATTTATCTCAAGTTCGTCGGTGAAGGAAAACATCGTGAGGAAACCCGCAGGACCCAGAATATTCTGGGACATGTGTGAAAGACCCGGTCCGGCGAAGGGCTCACCACCTATCCACGTTTAGGTCCAAAGAATATCTTGTGAAAAGTGGGTATATCCAGAAATGGAATACCTCTGCGTACCTCTTCGGGGATAAAAGGCGTGAGTTTAGAATAGTTCTTATTTTTTTATATACCTACTTAATTTTATGAGTAACTAGCAGCGCCCCGCCGTTTCACCCGCGTAGTTCCCGTTTCCGTTCCCGCGTGTTTTAGGGGTTTGCCGGCAATTATTTGAATTTTCCCTCACCGTAAAAACCATCCTTGAACTTCAACGAACATTTAAAAAAAAGAATTGGCCAAATTGGTCCAGGCGTTGTCGAGTTATACGGTTACCAACACATTTTGCGATTCATTTTTATATTATAGATTTACAGAAACGATGTGTAATTTAGTAAATATTATTTGTGCGAAACTAAATGTTCCAGAATATTCGTAAAAATCCAGCCCGACTTTCGCAAGGGTAAAGGTGCGATTTAGCCCAACGTTATGTATCTGGCGTGTGCGACGGTGGAATAATTGGTATTTTTCCACTCCAGTGGCTGCGTGACGGATCGCCTCATCATGAACCTTTATTCTTGTTTATTTCTTACTATAAATCATTTTAGACTTGTATAATAGTGCGAGTAGAATTTCACAATTTTCACCTATCGCTTAAGAGCAGTTCACCAGATGCCCAACTAAGCAAGATTCTCAAATCAAATTAATTTTTTTGTCGAAACTATTCTACATAAAAATAAAATAGAAATAAAAAACGTCACGCCATTAATCCCCGAGGAGATATTCTACATAATTATTAAGTACCTATACAAACATTGTATTATATTGTAAATAGAAAATAATAGCTTTATTTTTTTTACGAATGCTCTAGGAAATCTTGTACACAATAATAAGTTTTATATAGAGATTTCAGTTAGAGGTCAGCTTACGAGATTCTATTTTTTTTTAATTTATTTATTTATTTAACTTCATGTACCAAGAAAACCTACACATGGCGAATTAATGCCTAAAAGCATTATCTACCAGTCAACCAGCAGGCTAAGCAGAAATAATTTGGCGGAATTGGTCGCAAAAATCAAAAATTATTGGGAAACATAAAATAACCTCTCATCTCATTAGATTTTGTACGGTCAAAACATTATCAATGTGTTGTATTTTACAATTATGTTGCATGTTTGAATTTGGGCAACTATTTATATAAGTATATATTAGGACCTTAGACATGACCTGATGCTGTAACCAGGATAATCTCCTCACGAAACTTCGCATATATATACTTTTAGTTGGATATCTAAACATGATTGTAGTTTTATGATGCGATTAAAAGATTATCGCAAAAGAGAACTAGGTACCTTTTTTTAAAAATATTGTGTAGTGTTGAAAACTTCTGTTACGAAATCGCAGTGTTTTCCAATATAAAGCATGTGGGCGAGAATAAAAGGTCAATTAATAAATAAAAGTTAAGTAATCTATCTTATATAAGGGTTTAATCTTGTATGAAATAATATTCTGTGAAAATGTAATCTTTCTAAGTACCTATACGATCCACTGATAGACAGACAGATGGACGGACAACGGAGGCTAAGTGTACTAAGGACCTATTGGGTTCCGTTGGCACCTTTGAGTACAGGACCTTAAAAACGTAAGAAAGATATTAGACATATACCTACCCAGAGCGACCGATAAACGACCATTTCAATTTACGTAACTGAGTTAACAATGAATTCCGAGAAAAATATCAAAATATTTTCCATAAAAACTATGTATTACGTCAGCACTCACTGTGTAAAACAAAAGCCTGTAGTGTTCAACACATTTTGTAGCAATTACATAACTGTCAAACGCATGTGACGTCACACGCCAGGACGTAACCGTTCCAGCGTCACCAGACCGTGAAATACAAAGCTTAGCTGAAACATCTTTCGGGTATGATTGGCAGTCGCTCGGAAGAATTTGGAGGTTAGGCCGAAATTTAGGGACGATAAGGGTTAAGAAAAAGAAAAAATATTTGACATCAACCCGTAGCAGCCCACTGCTGAGCTAAGGGGCTTTCCTCACCGATGAGGAAGTATGGGGTATAATCTCTGACGCGAGCCCACCGCGGATTGGGAGATGGTGCTAAGGTAGTGGCCACCTAACAGTCAGATTTTTTAAAGCCACCTAAGGGCTTCTGACAAGGCTTAAAGATTCCCATTGTGCGTAAAGTAAACACATTCAAAACCGGAACCAACAATAATACTGTTGGTGCTTATAAAGAATTCACTTTATGACGAGTTTACAATAACCCTTCATTATAGGCATATCTATTGGTCTTGACAGAGAACAAGAGTCACCGGCATCGCGCAGAGAATCAGTACGCTGAAGGGGAAGTGGGCCGGTCATGTCTCCAGGCGGACTGATGGCCGCTGGAGACCTGCTGGAGTGGAGACCGCGTTTAGGCAAACGAAGTGTAGGGCGCCCTGGAGCCCGATGGACCGACGATCTAAAGAAGGTGGCTGGCAGTGGATGGATGCGGGCTGCCCAAGACTGGCATGGGTGGTGCTCCTTGGGGGAGGCTTTCCAGCATTGAATGCCAATGAGCTGAGAGAGACGTTGGTCATATCGATGGTCTCAAGACAGTTTTGTTTACGCCTTAGGCCCTACAAACACCTCTATACCCTATTATCAGCAACCATGCCCACGTACCGTCCAAGCGTTAGGTCACTAGGGCACACCCATAAATAGTAATAAATCTACCAGTTGACTTTGACAAATGAATGTGAAATTCCAGCCGCGGTGTAAGTTACACGCAACTATAAGGTCATTATCTGGAATCACTCGGCTAGGGATGGGACAGCTGATAAAAATAAAATATTCAAAATATAGGCTGAAAAGTCCACTTATTGAAAATATTAACGGTTCGGTATGTACAATCCTGATATTTATTTATATACTAGCAGCGCCCCCCGTTTTCACCCGCGTAGTTCCCCTTTTTCATGGCAATATGGGGATAAAATATATCTTTTGTTACCCGCTGATAATGTACTCGTAGCTTTCCATTGGTGAGAGAATTTCTAAAATCGGTTTAGTTGTTTAGGCGTGAAAGCGTTACAAAGAAACAAACTCATTTTGGCATTTACTTACAATATTAGGATTTCACCAGTGTATGTATATTACAGACCCTTAAACGTAACAGGTACAGATTTCGAGATACTAGATTTCTGACGTTTATAAGTATACGATGATTTATTTTTAAGATGATGTTCTAGCTTATTTACAACTAGCAGCGCCCAACGGTTTCACCCGCGTGGTTCCCGTTCCCGTGGGAATATGGGGATAACATGTAGTCTATGTTTTATTCTGATGTATAAGCTATATAACTGTAAAGTTTCATAGAAACCCGTTCAGTAGTTTTTGCGTGAAAGAGGAATAAACATCCATACATACAAACTTTCGCGTTTATAATATTAGTAGGATTACAAAAAATACATTACCTCTTGATCTCTAAATGACGTCACAGTGCCGGGTGTTTTGACTGAGTAATCACTACATAGTATAAAACAAAGTCGCTTTCTCTGTCCCTATATGCCTATGTCCCTATGTCCCTTTGTATGCTTAAATCTTTAAAACTACGCAACGGATTTTGATGCGGTTTATTTTAATAGATAGAGTGATTCAAGAGGAAGGTTTTAATGTTAGCATAGCACCCGTGCGAAGCCGGGGCGGGTCGCTAGTTGAATACCTATAAAAGTGTGTTTGTTGTTTGGTCAGTTTGTCCTTATTAACCGCAGCACCAGATAGATGTGCTTATCTAGATAGTTGGAGAACCGGCAAGTGATATGATTTACTCCAGAATTTGGAAAAAAATAATAACCAGATTTATTACTACCGACAAAATTTTTTGAAGCACCTATTTTTTGTCGAGGTATGGGTAGGTAGGGGGAAAATGTATAATGGATCTACTCTCTGCTTTGTTAGGATTTTTGCATGTAAGGTTGTGAGTTGATGCGCCACAGACGACAGGAACGTGTTATTATGACAACAAGCATAGTTCTAAACCGCGCTATCAAAGTTCTTACCACAGTTTGTAAATAGAACAATCCAATATCAGCAGTTGTAAGTACCCAGGCACGATCACCTCACCTGGGAAAACCTTTTTCTAAAATAAATAAAATGGCATTTTTAAGAAAGAAGAGAAAGGAACTTACTTTCTCTTCTTTCTTAAGAATGCCATTTATTTATTTTTTATTATGTAGTGAAGGCACATTTAACCATTGGTCTCGGTTTTCGTTGTGTTTACGCACAATGGAAGTCGTTGAGGCATGTCAAAGACACTTGGGTGACTTGAATAATGCTGACAGGTGGCCACTAGCCTAACAACATCTCTTAATCCGCGGTGAGCTCGCGTAAGATATAATAGCCCATATTTCATGTGTAAAGAAATACTCTTTGGTCAGCAGTGGACTAATACAGGTTGATAGATGTTGACTTAGCAGAAGCGGAGGATGAATGCTTCTCCACCGTGAAAAGGGAAGATTTTCCACCAGCAAGGTGATTGTGCCTGGGGACCACGATTGATGTTTTACAGTCCTATTTACACAAACTCTTGTGAAAACTTTGGTAGCGAGGTTTACAACTCGTGACGTCATTTGCGTGCAGTAGTAAAAAATGCGGTTTAAATTTAGGCATTAGTTTTCACATATTGAAAGGCAGTGTAAATTTTTCTAAAACTTCCAAAATTCTACTAATATAAAGAATGCGGAAATCTGTTTGTTGGTTTGTCCTTTTTTTACAACAGCAAAGCAACGGATCGACGGATTTATTGCATAGATATATTTGAAGGACCTAGAAGTGAATTTCCATCACAGTAGACGAAGTTGACAAAAGTCAGTAGTTAATAATAATAATCTCACGCTTTAAATCCAAGAGGAGGTAGGCAGAGGTATTCTATTTCTGGATATACCCACTTTTCTCGAGATATTCTTTGAACCCCTAAACGTAATAGGTGATGAGACCATCACCGGCCTGTTTACACATGTCTCAGAATTAATTCTGGGGTTTTCCTCACGATGTTTTTCTTCACCGTCGAGCTAGTGGTAAATATGTAGGTACGTATGTTTTAAAAAAACTCATTGGTACAGGATTCGAACCCGAGCCTCACTGATTTTCATCATGTGAAGCAAGCTCTTTAACCGTAAGGCTACCACTGCTTAATTTAATTTCAGAAGTTAATACTTTCGAATAAAATTAAAACCGCTACAATCACTCGCTTGCGCCGCACAAGATAACAATCCAGTGAAAAAACCGGTGTTTATCTCAACATCTAAATTTAAAAAGAACCCTAATTACAGTAAATCCCTTTTATACGGAGAAAGCTGAAAATAATTATAAAGCTACCCTTTTATTTAAGCTCTGCGCGATTTTCAAGACCTAACAAAAATGTTTATGCGAATAATTTAACTATTTACTTTTTAATTATCATTTTGGTACTTTTTCCCATGTGAATTAGAAATTCCTTTTTAAATATTAATCACGCTTAACCTCCAAGAGACGTTCCTAATCCATTTCTGATATCTAGTACCTACCTACCCACTTTGTACCATTGTTATTTGGACTTTATAAAATAAGGTCTTTAATACCTAATAGTTTTTTCATATTGATAATTGTACGCGCTCAACGGTTTTGCCGACGCTGTACCCGATTTTTTTAAGTTCCCTTGGGAATATTAAGGAGAATTAATTTAGAATCAGGGGATTCTAAATTTCAAACTTCAGTTTCTTAGGTTTAGGATTATGGGTAGGATTGAGTGTGAGGCAGCTCAGCAATGGGTTCTTATGGGATAACGAGGTTAGCTTTCGCCTACTACTTAATTATTAAAAAAATAAGTAAGTGTCAGTTACTGTCACGTACTTCTTAAAGAAATATCGTCACTATACATACATTGCATGTTTAGAGTGTTGCGTCAATTATACTTCGTAGCACTATAAGACCGCGCGCATGACAAATCAATCCAATATATTTCTTACTTGCGGTTCCCGTTGGAATACAGGAAAAAATATAGCCTACGTCACTCAGTGATAACGTAGCTTTCCAAAGGGTAAAGAATTTTTAAAATCCTACCAGTAGGTAGTTTTACAAGAATACAAACATACAAGAATACAAATCTTTTCTCTTTATAATATTACTAGCAACCCGCCCCGGCTTCGCACGGGTGCAATGCTAACACTAAAACCTTCCTCTTGAATCACTCAATCTATTAAAAAAAACCGCATCAAAATCCGTTGCGTAGTTTTAAAGATTTAAGCATACAAAGGGACATAGGGATTTAGGAACAGAAAAAGCGACTTTGTTTTATACTATGTAGTGATAGTGATGATAGTGATAGTGATAGTATTTGACTAATATTTTCGTTTTACAAATTCTCTTATTATTCCCTCAGTGATTGGTTGGTCAATCAGGACATTTCTCTTTATTATAAAGATTGTCGCAATCAAGGTTCCACTTTAATAGATGATGATGAACTGTTGTTAATGAAATATGAGCATAACTACTATTTGTCATCTTGACGTCTCTCCGCCCACTACATTTTAAAGTTTCGTAACTACGAAAAATAGCAATTTATTTACTAAGGCACAATTATTATAAAATACTTACATAATATTATTCTAAGAAATACTATTATGTAAATATAAAATCATTAACATATAGGGATCGGGTCCCGTTGGCCTTACTTGCAGATAGTCGGTTTAGTTACACCATTTTGAACTCGAGAACGGTTGAAGGGATTTAGACGAAATGTAGGGAACTTTTTATACTCAATCGCGGACTCGTGGACGAAAACTAGTAATATACAATATGTAACAGAAAAAGCGCGACTCCTGAAATAAGGTTCTTCAGAATTTACTAATGCTTAATCGGTTTAAGCTATTTTTAATATTATTTCCGAAAAATTAATTATCATAACTGAATTTAGGGCTACCTATGGAAACCGTTCTATTATTGCGCTTTATTTAAGAAATTTGGTTATACAAAACTAAAGTACAAATGCATCAAACTTTTTTATAATAAGGTAAACGCAGCTATTACCGACCCCCTTAAGCAAGTTTTGAAATTGATTATTAGAATTAAGGGTAGTGGTTGCAAACACACCAGATTTTTTTATTTTATATTAAAATGTAGATTGTATATTTTATATTTATATTTTCATTTGTTTATAAATATCATGTTTTCATTGAAAAAATAATCAAAGGATTGTTGAAGTCAATTGTTTCTATTACCGACCCACCCGAAACGCTTTGAAGCTATTACCGATTTTTATGAATCTAACACCGACCGTAAGTAAATAAAGCATACTTTTTTTAACAAAATACCTACGATACGATGTTCGATTCTCAAAATAATTATTAATTTTAGCGAAATATCCCTTTCCCAAAATATCCCGTTTTCGAAACGTCCCGTTTACTTTTATTTGCTTCTCATTTTTGTACTTGATTCATTTCAATAATTATAGTTACTAAAATAATATGAAAAGGGAGAATAACTTGACTTTAAACTTTTTGGCGGGAATCCAAAGAGGGACGTCATGTTTTTTGTATAATTTTCATTTTGCTGTGTATTTCGGGTTTTGACTCATCATAATAGTGATAGTTTATTATGTGGCAAGTGTCCGTGAAAGTGTGCAGTGAATGAGAAATTCGATAAAATGCGAGATATGGACATTTCTGGATTGCCTCAAGAAGTCACAATTAAGTTTTCAGTAAAAGTGCTATTATTTTACTGTTGATAACCAAGTTACGGATGTAAAAAGTGTTGAAGACACTGTATTTTTGTGCATGAACTCTAAAGCAGAGCCATTAACTCAAGGATATCATTAACTAATGACGAGGCTGCATGGCGTAATGCCTTTGCCTACCCTGTAAGGGGTGAAAAAAAAAGGAATAGAACCAACATGAAATTCATTGTTTAGTAGATTGTTATACAAGGTTCGGAAGGAATTGATAACTTCCACCCGCGTTAAACACTCTACTTTTCATTTCGAATTCAAGGAAAGTAAACAACAAAAAATTAAAATTTTACAAAAATTCAAACATGCAAAAACGCAATAATACCTACAAAAAAAAACAAAATTGTCAACAATACAACCAAAGAGGTTGGAAGAAAGAGAAACTTTTTTTAAACGTATTTGAATACTACATCATAGAGTACCTAACCTAAATAACATTACAAATATAATATACAAATCCTTCCTCTTTATAATAATATGTAATTTTAGCCGAGTAATAGTGTTCTGTGCTTATTAGTGTCGATGAAAAACAAGATTTTGAATTTCGGAACAGCTTACCAAATTATTACTCTTTTTTTAATTTTAAATATGGAACGCGTACCGCACCGCGCGCGGGCTATTTTCTGTTGCTTATACCTACACCTTTGACCTACACTCACAAGGCCGCACCTTTTTTTCTTATTCTAATTGATGTAAAAAGTTTCGTATCCCTACTAAGTAGGTACCCAAAGAGGTTGGAAGAAAGTCATTCTCTTTCCTAGAGAAACTTTTTCTTTAAACGTCTTTGCCAAATGTAGTACTATTTTTTTTTAATTCATTCCCGCCCTAAGGCCGGAAGCAATTACTATGAGTCTTTCCCGACCGAGGGCGGGAATCACAGCCCTGAATCTCTCTGTGGTGGGAATCATCGCTTCCGACCCGGTACTCAGATCAAACATACACTACTTTCCGAGTATGAGATATGAAAAAGTAGATTTCTTCTTCTAGTGCCCATGCGTTCCAACTAATCGCAGTGAACCTCCGAATGCTTGTGGATTCTTTAATAGATTGTTTTCACTTTTGGACCTCAATAAAAATAAAGGTATTGATTTCTCGGTGGACACAAATGAAATTTTAGTAATATAAGAAAATAGACTTTAATAGAAAAGGTACATAGAATAACATTCATAAAATCAAAGTGAGAACATAGGTCATGTATTGGGAAACCTGCTGCTTGGCCAGCTAGTGCAAACTATAGTTACTCGTACCATAGCCTTTCTTTCTAATTGATTAGCCTGCTTAATAGTAATTACTTCCTAAAACAATGTCAATGCTGTTACTTCACAATGCAGTTCCATGTAGTGCCGTTGAAGGGAATTGGTCTTAGTGTCAATTGTGTTGGACATAGGGGATAACTGAATCACCTGAAACATAAATATTCACTATAAACATTCAGAGATAATTTTGTAAATGTGTAGATGTTAATAAAATAAAAACACACTTTTTTATTTTCAGCACAGAGTTTTTCAAGTTGAGATAGCGGCTGGTGCTTCTTCACACATGAATCATGATTTGCTCCTTTGAATAAAAATAATTAGACAATTTTATTTCAAAATAACTTAAACCCTTTGTTTTATTTCCCAAAAAGTCTATAATTTTTTTTCGAACTTCCCAAGTTTAGCGTAGCCGAAGGTGAGGGTTGACCGTCGGAACAAGTTGCAATGACGGTTCCGCACGTGTACTTAATAAGTATTTTTAATACAGTTGCAAAAAAATTAGGTAATTTAATAAAATAATAAAAATACAATAAACTCATCTAACATTTTTGGAAAATCGCGCCAACCGTAAAAGATTAAAAGCAGAGGTTTTTTTTGTTTTCTTCACCCATTCTGGGTAGGCAAAGGGAACTATACATACAGCCAAATCTTCAGAAGATTTTTTTTATGGATATGACATGAAAATGAGATTAAATGAAATTAAACCTAACCTAACTCATTGAATCAAATCATTATATTGAAACAAATTAGTAGCTTTACTTTTAGACATTACATACCGTTAATCCAAAAATATCAATTAATCGGTATAGAATCGGTGATAGCTTCTCTTTGTTGCAATCAGCGATTCATATGGATCGGCAATTAGTGTTAAATAAAAAAATTCACAAATCTTTTACCGAGCCACGAAAAATAATCGATATTAATTGTAATATATTTCCTCATCCGTTTTAATACAAAAAATTATTGATTTAGTCCTAAACTATAAAAAAATACACAATTTTCATATAAATACGAAGAAAACTTTAAGTAGTTTCTTTCATATCCCACGCCTAAATGTTTAATAATGCGTGGCAGTTTATCGCGGAAAAACAAGTTTATAATATAACATACTGTATGTCGCTAATAGATGCTTATAATTTTAGAATACTTAAGATTGAAATGGTGTTATAAAAACTTGTTTAATTATTATAAGCATTAACGAAAAAGGGAAAAAATAAAGAATAACCTCTCAGCCATTGCCGATCCATGGGTCGGTAATGACTGCACTACTAAAATGCACTGCAGCTATTGCCGTTCTATTTTAATTTCAAAAATACTTTTTAAAATCCCTTAAAACGTAATAATTTAGTTGCGAAATGTAGAATATACAAATAAAGGAATATGTTGAGTTATTCAGAATAAACTTAACGTAAATATTTATATATAAAATATCTTAAGCAAAAAATTTAAGTACTTACCTGAGGAAGTAAGGGTTAGTATTACACGATCGGCGCACTCGCTACGTTCACAGAAACTAACGTATTTGGTCACATTCCCGTGTACCTACGTACACTAACACCAGTAAATTAATTAGGAAACATACAAACATGTGTGTATATTATACGCTCTTGTGACTCAAATCGTTCCAAACCGATAAAAATAAGAATAAGCAGAATGGGTCGGCAATACCTGCAGATTTTCGATGGGTCGTTAATAGCTGCGTTTACCTTAATATACCTACTAATTAGGGTGTATGAGGAATTGCGCTTATTAATATGAATTCTGTGACGCTTTGTAGGTACATACAAGTGAGAATGTTTATTTATTTTATATTGCGCTAGTCCATATATTACAGTAATACTGAAATAATTTAAAGAAACACCTAAATACAAATTGTAAGCACCTAGAAACAAATCCAACCATTTTCCAGAACTTCTGGGTCAGTTAAAAGATGTTGTCTCGCCTTTTATAGTGTCCTACGCATGTCTTAATGCCAATTTTATTATTTTGCTTTTAATATAGATTAAGGTCACATTCGCTGAATGTGTGATACGATCCTTTGTAGGGTTCCGTACAGTGCCAACGGGACCCTATTACTGGAGCTTTGCTGTCTGTCCTTCCGTCTGTCAAAAAGATGTACAGTAAGGCCGTTTTAACTTGGCTTCTCTGAACATAGGCCGCCGGCCATACATCTATTGACAAACGTTCCGCTTAATATATTTAGTAGAATTGTGACTTGAAACCTCAGATTTTTAGTACCGCGCCCCTAGGTAAACAATCAGAAGCCAGTAACAACGTTTTTTTTATCCGTTCGATTCATCGTGTTAATTAAAACATGGTTTGTAATTGTCATTGTCACTATAAGTAAGCCTTTGAGTATTAAACCAACCGGAGACGCCACTGACAGGCGTTCCCCTCTGCCAAAAAAACGTGTCGGTCTTTGAGCACACCGGTTAAATACAACTAGTTTGTTTGAGTTCACGGAGTGCTTGTATTGGTGAATGTATTTGTGTGCACCTAGTTCAAGCTAGTGTTTAATTGTTTTATCAAAAAATGCGTTTGTTTTAACATTATTTGTGATTGTTTCCTCGTCCCCCCCGCAGAAATTGGCAGACTTTTTTGTAAAGAAACTAATGCGCGTGACGTCTCCTGTTGGTTTAATACTCAAAGAAGTAAGCACTTTGCCGCCATGAGAATATATTGATGAAACGTGGGTATTTCCAGTAATGGTGCGTCTGGCAGGCATGAGATTGTTTTATTAATAAAATGTTAAAAATAAGAGGATCTCTTTACAAAGAAACGTGCTTTTTATTTTACTATTTGGAACGGAACCCTGCTTGTGCACTCGCACTTGGCCGGTTTTTATTACGCCGATAAAACTAGGGCTTTTAAGCGGTGTTGCTGGCTGCCGATAGTTTTTATGATTGCATTTTACGGTATATTTATGATTATTCCGTAGTTTTTCAGCGAGTATTTTATAGGTATTCGCACAAATGCTCGTTGACTGTGAAAAATAAACGGAACGTTTAAAATTGGACCGACGTTAGTTTTGATATTTCAAACATTGATTGTGGTTTTTGTATTTTTAAATTATTTGTTTAACTGTGGAATAAATTAACAGAATAATTAAAAGTAGGTACTTCGCATGAACATCGACGTCTTTTAATAAATGTGAATTATCTTGTGGTAGCCATAGACATATGGCTACTGCAGCCTTGTATTTGTCACAGAATAGTATAAATGTTACAGTGCCTTGGAGAAACATTAAAGTCCGTTCGCGATTATAAACAGTATCTACTTCGCTCGTAAATATTTTTTTGTATAAAATTGCGTTTCTACAGGAAATACAACTATGCAGTTGAAAATTTTATCAAAACCGTTTTAGTCGTTTCCGAGAATCAATGCATAAGTAAGTACGTAAATAAATACAAGAATTGATCGTTTAAAATAATAACAACAATGTCATAAAAATGCATTGACATTAAAAACACTTCGTATCTCTATCTGTAGTTTTTTTGAAGACACAAATTACATACTTTTATTTAGTCCCAAACTAGGCAGGGTCTGTACCTACAGTGGGTGCCAAACAACTGGTAAAAATACTTTAATAAATATTAAACGACCAGACACGAAAGCCAAGAGGCATGTTCATGCACACAAATGTTGGACCCGAGGAGGGATCGAACCATCTGAGCCAACAGATCTGTCAATCTATCTGTAGTTTAAAGGGCTTGTCTTGCCCCCTTAATCAAGTGGCCAACGAAAGTTTTATTCGCTTAGCTGGCGTACACTTCATAACACTAACTAACCTGTCAGTGAATATACTTCTTCAGACTGTTTCAGTTGTACTTGCCATGTGGCGCTTGGCAATTCGAACGCGCATGTCAATCCCAAACATTTGTCAGTCATTTCGAATAACTTTTACGTTTTAAAAAGTCACTTGACTAAGCCCTCGGGTTTGTACAGTCAAGAGAACATGAAGTCCAATGTGTCAAGCTTCACGTGCTCTTGACTGTACCTACAGTATCTACTTTGGAACTCCTCCGGACTATGGATGACCACCATAAAATTCTACTAACATTATACTTTGACGGTGAATCAAGCCTCCAAAATCACCTCAAATATGAATATGTCGGATTTTTGCCCTTTTATCTGTATTACGTCTCCCGAACATAATTCTCGTGTCCTAACGACTTGCATAAAAACATTGAAAAAGCACCGCTTTATTTCTGTGAGTATACGTCTTACATAACCAGTATTTTAAACCTGACTCTCACAATCTTTCTTTGTCGAGGAAGTGGGACGCCCGTTTAGAACTAAGGAGATAGGAGAGACGTCAGCTAGGCAGACCGACGGGCTTCATTTAGATCTAGCTTGGTTTTAACAAATGGGTTCTAGAAAAATGGAGAATTCGAGTGGTTAGATATAAGATTAGCTGTATAGTCTATGATCTATCCTATATATTATAAACGCGAAAGTGACTTGGTTTGTTTGTTTTTTTGTTCGCTCTAAACGACCAAACCGATTTAAAAAATAATTTCCCTAATGGAAAGCTATATTTTATTCCACTTTATGTATATTTTTGCGATTTTTTTTTATTATATTTATTGTGTTTCCACGGTACCAGAAAGTACGCGGGTGAAATCGCGAGGCGCTGCTAGTCCTATCATTCCTACTATACAACATGTAACAGAATAAGCGCAATTCCTGAAATTAGTTTGTTCAGTATCGACTACTTATTCGATTTCAGCTATTTTTATATGTGTTAAATTAAAAAAAAAAACATCGTAGCTGAATTTAGTGCTTTCTATGGAAAACGTGCTATTATTATTATTATTTATTAATTTTTATTAATAAGCACACACAAAGTACTTAAAGCTAAATACATTGTCCCACAAAACTGTGTCAACAGTTTGACTGTGGGATCGGCAGTCTCTCTTAATAGGTAGGTATATCACATTAGAATTTATTGATATTATATTGACAATGATATTATTTATTATTATATGATTATTAATCGATATTTAAGAAAATTGGTTAGACATGACTAAAGTTCAATTGCATCATATTTTTTTATATTAATATACTAATTGGGGTGTATGACGAATTGCGCTTTTTCTGTTACGCGTTGTATATACCACCCGATCTTTTTTACCATCTGGAAAAAAATATGGTGTGATAGGTAAGTGTAATATGGCAATGTTACTTATTTTAATTTTTGTTATCTCGTACAATAACAGTAGTAGTAGTCAATATTACACACTGAAATATTTTAAATAGTAATTTAAAAAGAAATGGGCTGGTAGCTTCCATTCAAAAATTGCAAAAAAAAATATCCAGTATATTATAAACGCGAAAGTTTGTGAGTATGGATGTTTGTTGCTCTTTCACGCAAAAAACATCTGAACGGATTTTAATGAAACTTTACAATTATATGGCTACACTATATATACACCACAATAACATATGCTATATTTTATCCCCGTATTCCCACGGGATCGGGAACTAAAATAAAAGTTTTTTTTGACATTTTTTTTATGGAATGATGTCAAGAATCACCAGCATAAACCTTTAATCGATTTCTGAAGCGTTACTGTTACACCCTGTATAATAGATATCATTGCTGGCTACGTATGGAGTACTATTGCATTAACCTCACAAGATAATTTTAGATGAGTTATCAAAAATTCATTCCCTCTCTGCAATATTTCTTTCACATGTTCTTTGAAGTTTATCTCTAATATTATAGAGATTAATAGAGCACGTGTAAGTGAGGTCGCGGCCTGCATTGCCAGTCTCGCTTTATAGGTCACTGCTTTATTGCACTCAAATGAAATGATTCTGAAATTAGCTCACGGAATGCATGCAATCATTGCAGATGCCTGGATTAGACCAACAAAGAAACGAAAATACAAAACTAACATACAGTAGATACTGGACTAGCGACCCGCCGCGGCTTCGCATGGGTGCAATGCTAATACGAAAACCTTCCTCTCGAATCACTCTATCTATTAAAAAAACGGCATCAAAATCCGTTGCGTAGTTTTAAAGATTTAAGCATACATAGGGACACAGGGATATAGGGACAGAGAAAGCGACTTTGTTTTATACTATGTAGTGATGATTTTTTTTACTGTCTGGAAAAAAATATGACGTATAAGGTATCTAGAGCCAAAATTATACACGAGATTAATTGTTAAATATAGTCATGTTTAATGCAATTTACAAAATCTAGAAAACGACGCACAGTACTACGCGCTGCTGGCGGTTGTAAGTAAATTGCGCATAAATGGAAGCTACGAGCCTGTTTCTTTATAAAATACTATTTCAAATATTTCCGTGTATATTATTGACTACAATTGAGTAATGTATATTAGTTTAAGCAAGAAAAAATGTTTTTGAGAAAAAAAAATTTTTTTAAGTTACATTGCCAAATGAATCTATTACCTACACTTACCTATCACACCACATTTTTTTCCAGACGGTAAAAAAAGTCACCTGTATACACAAAAGGTATCTAGAGCCGATTTTTTTTTAAGTAACAATTCCAAATGAATCTAGTACACTTACCTATCACACTATATTTTTTTCAGACGGTAAAAAAAATCAGGCGGTCTATAATGTAACAGAATAAGCGCAATTCCTGAAATGATTCTGAAATTAGCTAATGGAACTGTTGGGATACTGATGCAACTTTAAATGTGGATTCAGCCTTTAATTGACCAATAAAGAAATGCAAATAACCAACTAACAGTCTATACATTAAGTAACAGAATAAACGCAATTCCTGAAATTAGTTTGTTCAGTATAAACTACTCAGTGACTCTATTTCAGCTATTTTGATTTGTTATTTTTTTCTGAAAAATGAGTTGACGTAGCTGAATTTAGGGCTCCCTATATGGAAACCGTACCTACTGTTATTGATCTTTACTTAAGAAATTTGGTTAGACAAAACTAAAGTACGAATGCATCATATCTTTTTATATTAATATACTAATTGGGGTGTGTGAGGAATTGCGCTTATTCTGTGACGTGCTGTATAAGTATTATTGTTGTTAGAGCAGTGACAGCCCTGAAATTAGCGGCATGTGTAATAGCACCCTTTAATAAAGTGGTCACAGTTAGGGTCCGAAGATATACTGATCAAAACTGGGTATTTTCAGAATTTTACCTCTGCCAACCACTTCGTGGGTAAAGGGGTCAACAAATATTTATGTAATTTTTATTTACTTAATAAAATATTTACTTTAAATTATTTTTAAAAGTCGGTCCATTGCATGTTGATCCTCAAATTGATTTACTTAATTACTTATATTGAAGTTTAGACTTCATTTATTTACGTATTTATTAGTAGGTACACCGCATCAAAGTAGTAAACAAGTACTTGTATTAATTGGAAGGAAAACCAAAAGGCTGAAAGTGTGTTAAACCCACAGAACAGATTTCTATAACATTGCCTATTTGTAGGTACACACGCTTGAAAAAATATAGCCTATGGCACTCTGGAGACGAATACCTCGCATATAAAAATCCGTGAATCCGTAAATAAAATAAAACAGTTACGCAAGACGATTTGCTTATAAAATCCCCCTAATTCAATAACCTCCATGAACTAAATGAAGTGCGAATGAATGGTCTCATCGAAATGGAAAATAAAATAATTCGCGTCCCAAATCGGAGATTAATGTGAAATTAAACCGATAATTGCGCGTTTCCCCGCGAAATGTGGGCCAGCCTCATTAGGGGGCTTAATTTGCCCAAATTCTGTAACGACCTGTAATTATTGCCTAATTATTTTATGGTGATGCTGTGGAAGACGGCTGGTGAGCGGAAAATTGGGTCTGAAGACGGTGACGTGACGTCATCGCTGACAAGTAAGACCGATGTGGACTCGACTTTTGCATAGCAAGAGCTTCTGCTGAAGACACACCAAAAATTACACACGCAAACACGTCATCTCTACTATAATATAAAACTGACTGACTGACTGATTGGCTGACTGCATGAAATGCAGGCACATTTATATTTTTCAAATATTATGTGTGTTTACCCCATCGCCAGATCTGGAGTGCGATTTTTGAGTCTCACTGGTGATATCAAAATCACCGATGACTAAAATTATCACCGATGACTTTTATGTCACCATTTTCCAAAAACCGTATTTTTGAAAGTCACACGCTGTTTTTAATAAATCGTCGCAATCACAAAATATCACAATCGAGCCCCGCTGCTAATTCTTCCGAAAAACATACTTTGGCACTTTTGGCAGATCTCACTACGTCAACTGTCAAAAACAATCACATGGTGATTTCAATTACGATTCGAGTGGGTGGGGGCACTAGTAAATCGATATCATAGGTTTGACAAATATAAGTCACCGATGAGTTTTAAAAATACGAACTTTCGGAAATCACTCACATCGGTGAGAATTAGTCACTTGGTGAGATTCAAAAATTGACCCCTTGGTGTTTTTACACATGTACCAGAAATAATTCTGAGACCCGCGGGTTTGCTCACGATCTTTTCCTTCGCCGTCTAGTGCTAGTGATCTGCAGTATGTACGTAAATTAAAAAATTCATTGGTACATGCCAGGTTTTAAACCCGTGCCTCACTGATTATCATCATGTAAAGCGTCATAGCGTCATCTCTACTATAATATAAAACTGACTGACTGATTGGCTGAGCCGAAATCGCTGCGTCTAGAAGCATGAAATTCAGACATATTAATATTTTTCAAATATGTGTGTTTACAGGGGCATATTTAATTGATTGGAAATGAATAATTCCTAAATGTATGAAAAATAGAAAGTAAACTGTACAATAAATAGTATTACTCGTATGTATATTTTACTTTTAGGTAGGTACATAGATATATAATGTCTTATGTGTGCAGGTAAAATGTCGATTAATTTTATGTCCTCGTGTAAGTCTGTGGCTAAAAATATATAACGCAAACCGCTAAGACCGCTTTGATTGACTCTTAAGTACTTCAAAGACAACGTTGTACAATAACTTCAAAACCCCCTTAAAACTTAAGACAGAGTTCAGTGCTATTATGTATTGAACCCTCAGGAAAGAGACAAAAGAACCGCTCAATGACCTAACCGAGGGTTCACATTTTTTTAAACCTAAAAAAAGTAATTTTCAACGAAAAAGGTCGCCCATTTTCCCGAGTTTTATCTCAATTTCGTTAATTACGCGCCGTGCGATTGCGTCCCTGAATAAAGGGATGGATTATTTAAATAATTATATTTGAAATTAAACGGATTTTCACGTGAACTCATTTAGAGCTTATTTTCAGTTCATTACCCAGATATTTAAGAGTAATAGCAAAATTTAATTCTTTTGTACACAATTACACATACATTTGGACGGGCCAGTTGGCTATCAACTGTGGTAGTGACCCTACCTTCAGAGTCGGAGTACGTGGCTTCAATCCCCGGTCGGGGTCAACATTTTTGTAGATGAACATGGCTGTTGGCTTCGTGTCTGTGTGTTTAATATTTATTTAAGAATGTTTATCATTTGTTTAGTACCCACAGTACAGGCTCTGCCTAGTTTGGAACTGAATAATCGTGTGTGAATAGTTATAATATCGTACAATTAGGATATTGATACAAAACTATTTTTTTTGAAAAATTTAACACTTAAAATAGCTGTAATCGATTAAGTAGTCGATACTGAATTTCAGGAATTGCTCTTATTCTTTTACATATTGTAAATATGTACATATATCTATATAGATCCTCATATCCTGGACTGGAGTAGTTTTTTTTAATGCATCGACAGTGCATATAATGTAAGCTGCCCCCAGACAAACACTCAAGGGGCTCATTCGAGACGCTATGTTTCATGATAAGTTAATTTCAGCCAGGACCCGTTTTTTATGACAGTGGTCCCTCCGGTCCGAAGCTTAGGACGGTCATAATACTGTGAGGTAAGATATCGTCTTGTAAGAGCTTCCCTAACAATAAAACTGGCCGTTTTAAAATATTACCTCCGACGTGTCCGTGATCCCGATCCCAAAGTTGTAAACGTTATGTGGAAAATGATACAGTGAGGTTCAGGAGCGAGTTTTTGAACCATTGTTTAGAGTAAGTGCCTAGTATATTTTTACGTGTATGTAAAACTGAAATCCGACAACGGTAAATGTATCCTATGTCACCAGTACCATCTCTTGACACATCATTTATCAAAATCGGTTGAGTAGTTTATTAGGTGCGGTCGAACATGTAAATTCAAACATACATACATAGCCTGATAAAACATAATATTCCTTCCTTTTTGTTTCGCTGAAACCGCGGGGCGCTGCTAGTATTTTAATACCATCAAAAACAAATGTGAAATGAGAGCCAAGTTCAATATTATAATATATGCCTTGCCTTGGTTGTTGACTTCAACGACAAAAGAAGTGAGATCTAAATGGCTGCCAAGTTCAATGGTCAGTCCTGAAATTTATTTATAACAACTTAAAATATTTCTTCTTATAACTTAGGATAATATATTGTAGCCTAAGGTCTAACTTGGCTAAGTGTCTAGATTGGTCTAGAAATTGGTAACTTACGAAACGGACGTATACATAATTTTATTATTATTAATGTATGTATGTATGTATGTATGTTAACTTGCTTCAGCAACTCGACGTCCTTTCTGCGCCCATTTTGCGTGATGGTGGGAATGGCACTACTCTTGCCATCCCAGCTCCTCCAGGAAGCCCATTAGCAGCGACTTGAGGTCCTCCAGGGATTCGGGGAGCGACCTCAGGGATCCAAGGTGCTTCGCCCGGTATTGAGCCACGCCTTCGCACTCCAACAGCACGTGCGCAGCCGTTTCCTCTGCCTCCATGCACGCTCTGCACGGCCTGTCTGTGACACCTAAAAGTAAACAGATGTTTGTTAAAGGGACCGTGGCCTGTTATGGCCCCAGTTACCGTAGCTGTCTCCGGTTCAGGCTTATCAGGGTGCGGGGAAGACGTCGATCCAGGTGTGGTAGCGCAGATCTCGCCTGTTTACACTCACTCAGGTCGGTCCAAGCGCGTTCCTGTTCAGCCTGTGCCCGGAGTAGCAGTTGTGTGCGGGACCAGCCAAAGGGGAGGGGAACAATGGGCTCTGGGCCTATCGCCGCCGTACCTGATCCCTTTCTGGCCAGCTCGTCAGCCGCGTAGCTCCCGGAGATTCAGGCTCTCGACTCCCTCCTCGAAGAGTATTATTATTAATGACAATGTTTACAGATAAGAAATGTCCTCGAAAGAGTAACCATGTACCTACTACAGTGCCCAGAAGGCATACCAAATTATTTGCCCTTTTAAGATTTCCTGATTCCTTTTAATAATAATAATAAAATAATAAAATCATTTATTCAGGATAAACAAACCCAATTTTTTACAACCATTTTCTTCTGCCAAACTGTAAGACAGTTTGTTGGCAGAGGGACTCATTTTATGATAATGTATACCACCTGTTTTTTTTACCGTTTGGAAAAAAAATGATATGATAGGTAAGTGTAATAGATTCATTATTGGCATTGCAAGTTTAACTTTTATTTTTTACAAAACATTTTTTTCTTTCTTAGATTAATATACATTAGGTACTCAATTGTAGTCAATATACACACTGAAATATTTGAAATAGTATTTTAAAAGAAACAGGCTCGTAGCTTCCATTTAAGCGCAATTTACTTATAACCGCCATCTGTGCGTAGTTTGTGCGTAGTTTTCTAGCTTTTGTAAATTGCATTAAACATTACTTGATTTAACAATTAATCTCGTGTATAACTTCGGCTATACTTTATCGGCTATTTTTTTCTAGACGGTAAAAAAAACATCCAGTATATTTTACATACTGTTCCTAAAAATATCTAGTCCACAGTTTCCTGTACAAAATTCAATACAATAAATAAACTAAAACGTTCGTGTGTTCCAATAAAATATTCAGCGAGAATTTTATTGAAATTTTTTGAAATGTCAGCGTTGAAATTGAATTGTTTCTTCTGGCAACATTTTGAATAGTTACTATAGGGTTGCCAGTATTTTCCACATTTTGTAATATTATATGGAATACGAAAGTTTTCATATCTTTATTTTACACCAACACCTTTTTATTTATAAAAATATGTTCACGCCTTTATCCTCGAGGGGATAAATACCTATATAGATTTTTCAGAAGCAGGTTCATTTTACGGAACCCTTAACATACATCTTAACAGGTGATGAACCCATCGCCGGACCAGGATGCTTGTAAACATGCCTCAGAATCAATTCTGGGACTTGCGTTTGTTCTTTCTTTACCATAGAGCTAATGATAAAATCATTACTACAGTCAAGAGCAAGTCAAGTTTTACACTACCAGTTTAAGCTGAGCTCTGATTTATACTGCACGCCATATAATACAGGGCCGGGTCAATCCAAAGTGTCAAGCTTAGCGTGCTCTTGACTGTACGTACCTGCCTTCACCAGGATTCGAAATAGAGCCTCACAATGAGCGGCATAATTACTAAGCATACGGCTACCACTTTTTAATTTTATATGACACCCTCGTAGTTTCCGTTCGTGTTGGAATACGGGTATAAAATATAGCCTATGTTACTCTGAGATATTGTAACTTTCTATTGGTAAAAGAATTTTTAAAATCGAACAAACAAAAATAAAAATCTTTTCTTTTTATAATATCAGTGTGGATGATATTTTGTATTAGATTACACCAAATAAGTAGGTACAGTTGATGTTGTAAATGGTATTAACGATGGAAGCCCTAAGCCCTTGTTCTTGTAGGGAGAAAACTGTCGAATCACTGCATACCAATATCTGTTTGGGATTTATTTAAAATTCGTTTTTTAATAAATTTTCAGGGTTTCTTAGAAGGGATCCGTCAAAAGCAATTTATATCAGTTAGGGAACATTACTTGGATTGGCTTTTGGTACAAAACGGGCATTTCCCTAAGTGCGTTGTATCATCTATGTCAAAGATATTATATATAGAGAGACGTAGATATGTTACTAGAGCACGGAAAATGAGGCCGACAAATGTAGATAATTAACTACATTTTATTTAGTCGCATTGTATTTCAAGTCGTATTTTAAGCGCAACTCTTAACAGATAGCTCTCTTTTTTTTATTATTCGTTCCGTATCATCTTTCCCCGTCGTTTTTGTATCCTATATACGCTAAGAAGTAAGTATGTACATGTTGTAGCACACTCGTAGGGGATCAATTTTCAAACGCAAGCAGTATGAATATAACTCATCCTTACTTTAATATCTTTGATCTACTCGTATGTGTACAACACTTGATACATTTGAATTTTAATAACTTTCAGAAGGTATTATTTGCTTCATAGAGGTCTATACCTAACAGCAGAACTTATAATTTAATTGAACATAAAAATATTTACTCTAAGATTCACCAACTAGAATATCGTATAATACGAGTATAATCATTAAATGGGCGAACCTCGCTACAAATAATACTCATGCAGTATATACCTATCGTTCAGTAAAGAAAGTTTTATTAGATAATTATGATTATATACCTACAAAACATCTGTACATTTTCCTAAAGTTAGCCAAGTTATAGGAACGGAGAATAAAATTTATTTTGAATGTTAGACTTTTTGCATAAATTTATATATTACCCCGTTGGTTGACATATTACTTAAATAAATTGATGGCAATGCTACCAATGTTTTTCAGTAACAATTTTCATTATTAAATTATATCTAAAATGGTAAAAATTCAATTTTCGATGATAAAACCCGGAGACTCGCAAATCCGTAATCTCATAATTTAAAAAAATAAACACACCCTCGCTAACACAATGAGTCAACGGTCGAAAATTTAATTCGTTCCAAAGTTGCCAGCCTAATTCGTTTACCCATTCGGGAAATTAAATAGATGGGTAATTTGGCAACCCCATTAGAGCCCGCGATTTAAGTGGGCCCGAACTGGGGTCAGATTTATGCGTGGGGATGCGAATTATTTGATGCGTTTTAGTTGGTCATAAATATGGGAACCTAACTATTCAGATTCAGACAGTTATCTTGTCCGAGGAAAATATTGTAGTACCTTTTTAAACAAATGAAGATAAGTATATTATGATCACAGTTCATCGCCGATGTTTCTGAAATGGTCGTTTTTTATGATGGGAGATTGTAGATTTGTATCCCATATCTTCTCTTCTCAAATTCGCTTTGATATTTGATTATATTTGAGAGCTTAGTTTTCTAAATTACATAGTGGATTCTCATACGCATTTCAGTATCGTTTAGGAAGGTTTACAATAAACTACCTGGCATCACCGAGGCTAAATCTTGAACGACTCGAACGCTGGCTACTTGAGGATACATTTTATAGTTTTAAATATTTCTTTTATAAGGTTTTTGTTAATAATCTATTCTTAGAATAAACACATTGCACCCATGCGAAGGCGGGGACGAAGGCAGTCAATGAAGTAATCTATTGTTAATGCACTCCCTGACCTGCGAGGTTCTTCACCGTCGAGCTAGTAATAAATACGTACCTAACCTGCGTGCCTAAGTACTCAAAAAATCATTGACACATTGGTCATAGAAGAAAAATAATAACATGATGAAATTCCAAAAAGTAACGCGCCCTTAGTCAATAAGAACTCAAGGATAACCCTTTATGATTTAATTTCATTATAAACATCTACTAGTACTTAGCAAGTACATGACCTAAAATTAAACACTTCAAGAACTGTAGTCTAGAGTGCTAATCCAACACCTAAATCCTTTAACATTGAAAAAACATTGTATAGTGTTACCCATGTCAACGGGGAGTACTGATCAGAAGAACAAACTTAAACACTAGGTAAATAACGAATTTGGAGGGCTTTTCGATATTCAAATACTTCAATTACTCCTAGGCTTGATAACATTAAGGAGTCCAAAAAAGGTAAAAATGGATACGTACTAATTCCAAATTTAAAAAAAATCCACGCAAACTATAGTCGTGGGCAATAGCTAGTTGGTCTTGGGCATAGTCGTTCGTCATTGGGAGCGCTCAATTTCAGTTCGCAGTCATACAGCGAACTAGTTCGCTCATTTAGATCGTTTTTTTTTATAATTTTTTTTGTGTAGATAGTCTGAAAAGTATAAATGTTTTTCATATTATTATAATGAAAAATATTACCCATAGTCTATAAGTTATTAAGAAACTCTTGTAAGAGCGGTAAGAGTAATAATAAACCAGTCGGTTAGCCATGCAGCGTCACTCCATAATAGAGCAGATCCCAGAAAAATCAATGTTTAAAGAACAAAGTGTAAGAGCGTTGTTTTAGGTGAACTATTATTAGTTATTAATTAATCCGTCACATGAACTAATTCGCATAGTTCACCTAAAAACGCTCTTTCGAACTAGCAAGATCACACTGGTTATGCAAAGTGTACGGCGGCGCTCAGTCAGTGAAAGGGTGACCGCCTAGTGGCATTAAATCACGAGCGCTTCCGTGTTTCGGAAGATGTTAAATTGTTGGTCCCGGTTTTCGATGTGTTTACGCACAATGAAAGTTGTTAAGCCATGTCAGATATCAGATGTCAGAAAGTTGTGACTGTTAGGTGGCCACTAGCTTAACACCAACTCCCAATCCGCGGTGGGCTCGCGCTGGAGATTATAGCCCATACTTTCTCATGTGTGAGGAAATACCCTTAGTTCAGCTGGGCTGTTACGGGTTGATAGTGATTGATGATGAAATGCAGCAAAATCTTGTAAATAATTAAGAAAGTCAAGTAAGCATTCGTAAATAAATCCTATTAATTTCAAGCTATCAAAAGCTAATAGGATTGCAAAGACAAAAAAATGTTTAGCTCATTTCACTAAAAGGGACGTTCGAAATCCATTACGTCTGTTTTAAACACGTTGCTTGCGAATAAAGTTTTTTGCGTAGCCAGCGTTCATTGGGGGTGTTAAATTGATAATGGTGATTAATAGGATCTGGCGAAAAGCCAGTGACTGCTTGGTACTACAGGTTCACGAAAGTTTCTCGTCTCGAATGAAATTTGTGGATTTCATCCGACTCATCTTTTCGTTTCAGACAGACTATTACAGATTCCCACTTATCCGGTTTTTGTTAAAAGAAAACGAAATTAACAGTAGTAATGCTGTAACTTAAACACATTAGTATCTAAATCGCACACCGAGGTTTCCGTTTAAACTTTCAACAAATATTGCGCTAACAACGAAAAGATAAATCGGATTGAAGGACAAATTTAAATTTAGAGTTGATGTTGAAATGTTTTCCCATACGTCATCGATGTACTCCACTGTCGTTTCTCCAACCGCAAATGTATGTTTATAATCGTGATTATTTTTATAAGATATATTTACGACTAGCGACCCGCCCCGGCTTCGCATGGGTGCAATGCTACACTAAAACCTTCCTCTTGAATCACTCTATCTATTAAAAAAACACATCAAATTCCGTTGCGTAGTTTTAAAGATTTAAGCATATACCTATAGGGACATAGGGATATAGGGACAGAGAAAGCGACTTTGTTCTTTATTATGTAGTGATTATTTTACTTTATTTTATAGTAAAACTGCAATGTCTTATATTGTAAAAGAATTAAAAGAACTAAAAGTTTAGGTAAAATTATCTGTTAACGCCACTATTTTTTTTAAATATCAATATGTTTTATACATACACATCATCCGACTATTGTACCTGTAATTAAAAATATTTAAAAAAATATATGACAATGTTATCATCAGTTTCGTGTTTTCTTTTTTACTTGACTGTACCCATTTTAACTGAAAGTTTACCAAACGGGATATAATACATATAATTACTGAAATGTTTTCGAAATGGGACTAAATGTATGAAATATATAATGTTTACCAAACGCAACTTTTTAGTAGGTACAGTTTGAGGTTTACCAAATGGGAAGTTTACCAAATGGGATGTAGCCGATTTAACGATGTTTTCTTTGCCCGTGACCTCTTCTTGCCAAATTCCAATGAGTTTTAAAAACTGTTTGTACACAAATTAAACCTGAACCTGTAGGCCCTAAAATTGGTTCTGAGGCATGTGTAGGCCGGTGATATGTTCATCACTAACTTTTAAGGTTTGAAAAATACTTTGCCGCCGTGGGATAAATCGCAAGCGGTTTTTTTTTTTTTTGGCAAACCAATGGTAGTGGCATAGTTTTTTATGTTTTCGTTAGAGAGAGAGGGCTTGTTAAATAAGTTTATGGGGCGCTACGCACATCTCCGGATTGAACTTTTACTGAATGAATCACAGTTATTGTCCAGACTACTATAAAATTAACTCAGGCTGGTCTCATTACTTGATTAAACCATGTATTTTATTTCTTTTCCCCTTTTCAATTATTCACGCATACTCTCTTCAATATTTTGTGTATGGGAAACCTTTCATTTTCGCTCTCAGTTTTTCCATTATTAGGGTTAGGGCTAGTACCGGACACTTTACCTAAAGAAAAAAAAAATCTCACGCCTTATATCCCCGAGGCGGTAGGCAGAGGTATTCCATTTCTGGATATACCCACTTTTCACCAGATGTTCTTTGGAATGTGAAACGTGATAGGCTTTGTGATAGGTGGTGAGCCCATCGCCGGACCGGGTCTTTTACACATGTCTCAGAATTAATTCTGGGACCTGCGGGTTTCCTCACGATGTTTTCTTTCACCGTCGAGCTAGTGATAAATATGTGCGTAAGTTTTTAAAAACTCATTGGTACATGCCAGGATTCGAACCCGAGCCTCACTGATTTTCATCATGTGTAGCAGGCTCTTTAACCGTAAGGCTATCACCGCTCTCACTTACATGTTTTCTAGTACTAAATACTAATTATTAAGACCTTTTTTTACTGTTTTCTTGCTTAAAATTATTATTATTATTATTATTATGTATGTCTTTTCAAATTCTCGGGACTATGGAGTCCCGGACATTTGGGAGGCGTGCATGGGGCCGAAGCCAACATGTAGAGGCCCTTTTAGACAACTATGCTATAAACAAATGTGAAGATGTGACACCAACCGGCGACTATCCCTAAAATACATTATAGGAATGCATCTAAGGATAGTCGCCGGTTAGTGTAGGACTATTGAAAAATGGAGTGAAAATCTACAGTTACTTGGACTATTGAGTTGGAGTGCTAATGGCCGAATACAGAATCTATGGAAAAACTACGGCGCCTGCCAGATGGTAACAATGTTATAAACACGTAAAAAGGGCAGGCGGTGACTTGCCAACTTACTGGTCTGGGCCCCACAGAACGGCCGCACGCTGGGAGCGACAAGGAGGCAACAGAATGTAAGCGGCTAAGGGTTTCGAGAGGTGTACACCGCTTTCTACCCAGGGTGCCAGCCGCAGCCGGGTCCCCGTGCCCACTCGCGTCTTACGCATGTTTCACTTCGACCCTTCGAGCATGTAGCTCTTGCGACTCCACTCCGGACGGCCAATTAAGGCAAGCCAGAGGCGGGGGACCTGTTCCTCGTCAGTTTTCACTCAAGCCGGCCAGTTAAGGCAAGCCAGAGATGAGGAAAGGGGCCTTCCCCCAGGAGTAATAGGGTGCGTGGGGTCGCCACTCCCCATCAGCTCGCCACAAGCTGCCCTGCGCAGAATGACTGCATCGCCAAATTATTATTCGCTCGGATTCAGCGCATTTTCCCACAGGTTATTGCAATTTAGGTTCTATTCTAATTAGGTAAGTACATGAATCCTCTAAGACCAATAATATGAGACACAATTGATTTTTTATTGTTCTGTCGCGCATTGGAACCGCACGGTTGACTGATTTTAATAAAAGTGTTCCAAAAGTTCAGAATGGAGAAAATGAAGTCGTAGGTACTTCGTTTTAAAACTAAATTCAGGTGCAGATCCAACTACTCGGACCAGTTAAGATTAATCGGGCACTAGGATTTTAAAATTTCCACTAATTTAGAAAGTGCAGTCTAACTTGAGACCAATGTCCGAATCGACAGGGACTAAAATAGCACAGCACTCCCTGTGGAACCTCGTAATTCGTGTGCTGGGATCGCGTGTCAAACTTTGTAGTTTAGTTTCTGTAACATTGTTGCTGTTCTAACATGTACAACGACACGTCCTAACTCAGCTTCTAGCAATTACTCATAAAACTGCACTAGTTGATGAGAGCAACTCCTAAGAAATCTTCTGTGTAGAGATCATTATCAATATCAAATCTCACTTTTTTAACACCATACTGTATATATATAGGTATATAAAATGATACACTGACCGACTAATTGGTGATGTATCAACGCACAGCCTAAACCGCTGGGTCTAGAGACTCGAAATTTTGCACATAGATAGCTTATACAGTGTAGGCATTCACTAAGAAAGGATTTTGAAAAATTCAACCCCTCAGGCAAAGATATTATATATAGAAAGACGTAGATATGTTACTAGAGCACGGAAAATGAGGCCCACAAATGTAGCTAATTAACCACATTTTATTTAGTCGCATTGTATTTCAAGTCGTATTTTAAGCGGAACTCTTAACAGATAGCTCTCTTTTTCTTTTTTATTCGTTCCGTATCATCTTTCCCCGTCATTAGTTGTATCCTATAATTACTATAAGAAGTAAGTATGTACATGTTGTAGCACACTCGTAGGGGATCAATTTTCAAACGCAAGCAGTATGAATATAACTCATCCTTACTTTAATATCTTTGCCCTCAGGGGATGAAATAAACGTGCGTGAGCAAAGGCGCTGGTAAAAGCTAGTTATCAAAATCAAATCTCACTTATTTACCACCGTAAGTAGCAGAGTCAATAAGGGAATTAAATAAAAGTACCTAGCATTTATAATTAATATAATATAGTAGGTATCTTTTGGCATAGTAAACAATATAAAATGTATGTCAGGAAAGTTGTTCCATTCCGCAAATCGAATTGATAACCGTTTATTAGGATATTCAAAGCACGTAAAGACACTGACGACCACCTAAACGTACGAGTTACTTTGTACTTTGAAAGGCACTTTAAACTATGGTCCAGGTGTTCTTTGTGTTGAAATATACCCTGACCATCTCTCATCTATTTGACAATGTAAATTAACAGTTCCAAAATGGATGGCCCGAAAATAACACGCATTCGACTCAGCGGCGTCAAACATGTAAAACAAAACCGTTTATTTAATTCATTCGAAATTCAAAATTCAACCCGCCATCACCGTTCGAGCGCGAACTGGCGATTCATCAGAATTAGCGCTGATTGGTTGAGAGAGTGATGACGTCATCAATATGCAGCCCGTTGCAGCGAATTCTAAAATTTGGATTTTCCAAAAATGATATCGGTGCAGCATATGCTTAATTTTATGAAACATGCAATGGAAAGCGGAGGCATATGTTAAAAATAATTGGCAATATGCAATTGCGTAGGTGAGCTGGCTATAAAATTAAATGTTCTATAACTGCAAATTATAAATTTATGGAGGAGCGGATGTGGAATGCTCCTCCATCGTGAAAAGGAAGATCTTCCGCCAGGCGAGGTGATCGTGCCTGGGTACCGCGGTCCAACGGTTGATGTTGGACAGTTGTATTTATACAAACTCATTAGAAAACTCCGATAGCGCGGTTTAGAACTCGGCCGTCTATTGGCGCGTTCTATGTAGTGTCGCTACATCACTCCCCCTCCAAGACCGGAGGTCGATTCGATTTCTTGTGCGTGTTCAGATCACGTCGGGGTCACCAGTATGGAGGAGCGGATGTGGAATGCTCCTCCATCGTGAAAAGGAAGATCTTCCGCCAGGCGAGGTGATCGTGCCCTGGGACCGCGGTCCAACGGTTGATGTTGGACAGTTGTATTTATACAAACTCATTAGAAAACTCCGATAGCGCGGTTTAGAACTCGGCCGTCTATTGGCGCGTTCTATGTAACTCGGCCTTCTATTGGCGCGTTCTATGTAGTGTCGCTACAAAATTTATACCGACACAAAAGTACATTTAGTATATATAGTGGCTATTAGGAACTCGATTACTTTACACAGTCACAATAATTTGAAAACAATAAAGGCACTAGAAGAATTTAAAAATGTAGATTTATGATACCTCAATGATGAAAACGAAGTTCTCTAGTGACACCTCGCACTTCAAAATGTTAGGTTAAAAGAAGTCAAAAAGAAACTGGTCCGCTATATTGTTTCGTCTGGCGTCAGCGACTCGAATCGTCGACTACCCGGATATTTCTGATTGGCTTGACCCTTTGGCGTTGCGTAGAGAAGTAGGTTCACTCTGAATTGTCTATCGCCTGTATCATGCAATGGGGAGTGCTCCGAGAAATTATACCAGCCGCAGTAACGTGTTTCACCATCGTTCAACGCGACAACACTATCATCCACATCACTTGGTTAACTATCCTCCATTGCCTCGCACAACCAATCTGTGGATCAAATTGTCGCCTGTGGTAGTTCCGGACCGATACGACCTTCAAGAAAAGAGCGTAGACCTACCTCAAATGTCAGCAACGCACTTGTGACACTCTTTAGTTACAGGAAGGTTGCAGGTGTCCATGAACGACAGTAGTCACTTACCATCAGGTGACCCGAGATATGTACAGTATAGGTAGATGAGATTAGGTATGTTACTAATATTCTACTACCTATTGAAGAAATATGTATAATGTGGTAATGTGATTACCTACTTCACATTACTATGCCAGGATAACTATTTCATATTATTCTTTTATTTTGCCAATTCAAAGCGTTACAGCTGAGGAGAACAATTGGCACAAGAAACTTAACAGCACCACTATATTTTTATCATAGCACATTAATAATAATTGTGACACGCGCGGCTTTATTTTATTATTTACATATTTATAGACATTATATTATTATTATTATTATTATTTATAGCGCGACCAAGTAAAACTATCGGAACAATCTAATTAGAAGTCTAGTCACTGACTCGTAGTTCTTGATACTTATGCGTGCGCCAACTAAGCGAATGAAACCTTTAGTAACAACTTGGCTAGAGTTGCTGTAATTTATTTTAGACCCTAAACAATACTCAGCGAGCACGCAATCTAAAATTTTGGAATACACTTGAAAATATTTGGTTAGTTACTGGTTAGTTTAGTTCAAACATTCGTTAAGCCAAGAGTTACGAGTTAGACACGTTACAAATTCGAATTTGAAGTTCGACACAACTGAAATCAGTTTAGCGAGCAGACTGCGGATTGGTCCGTTGAAGGATGACGTCATCAATCCGCGCCACTCGACCAACCGCAGAGCGCAGGGATACCGCGAAAGCAAACACCGCATAATAATAACGTTATTTTAGGCAAAATAACCTATATTTGAATTTGGAATTCGCATACGATATTTCTTTAGCAGTTGATTGTGTAAAAATTTTGGAAAACCGTTGAGAATGACTTCGAAGAATTAAAAAACTGGTCAAGTTGTATACCACCGTAGAATAAAAAAAACACGTTGCTTGTATTTTTTTTTATTTTTTTTTGTTGTAGCGACCATAGAGACGCATTATATAAAAAATTCAAATGTCGACTAATTATCGTTTAAGATTCAGTCTTGTGGCAGGCAGACTGACAGACAGCGAATCTTATATTATATCCGGATTGTTGCAAACTATTGTTTTCGCCTTTGTTATAACAGAAAAACAATAAGTTAACTGTAGACAAAGTTTTAAAACGTACCTATCTATTACCTACGAGCTACGTTCACGTGAGGTAACCCGCAAGTCTCAGAATTAATTCTGAGGCATGTCAAACAGACCCGGTCCAGCGATGGGCTCACCTACCACCTACGTTTAGGAGTCGAATATTCTCGTGACATAATATAGATAATACCCCCACCATTATTATAATAATGGAGGGTTTAATATTATCATTATCATCTAAGATTAAGTATAGGTACATCTCATTTCCACTGTTCTGTTACACGTATTTTAACCGAAATCCGCATCCCAAATGTTCACAATGTAATTAGAAAACAGTGCATCCCACTAGCTGACTAAATAATCAAGGTGAACAGACGACTCCAATTAGTCGCCAGTCGTGGCTTCTGATAAGTTTACGGCTCGAAATTGCTTGTTAGGCTGATATTGATGACTTGTTTAGATTCCCAGAGCCTACGATTTACAATAATAACGTAGAATACGGTTTGTAATACTCGTATTTTTGCCAAGAAAAAGATTTAATCGGTAAAGAGTACATTCTATTATTTTAAACGAGCAATTCTTGTGTAATTATGTATCTATTAATATTTCGGATATCTCGAAATCGATTTTAACGATTTTGATGCAATTTTGTGCAGAGATTCAGTTTTGAATTATAAGTTCAACTGAATAGTTTTATTTACTATAGAAACGCAAATTTACACAGTTAAAATCTTTTTTTGAATAATACGGCTACTCACCAGCAGATGGCGTTTAGCGACGAACGAAGTTCGGGCTCCAAGGTTCTTAGATATTAAAAGGCTAAATAGCCGACTGCGTAAGAGGCTCTAAACAGACTGTTTGTGGGGGCAATCAGAAAAAATTTACTCCTCAAACTTCAACAAGGTCACAAAAAAAAACCTCATTTTTTATGAGGACACAACCCAATGTCACTCCGACGGCTATAACCAATCTAACGACACCACATTTATTAAAACCGACCCGTTTAGACTATACAAGCTAAAAAAATAAATAAATAATCTAACGCATTTTATCCCCGAGGGGGAAGGCCGAGGTATTCCATTTCTGGTTATACCCACTTATCACGAATTTTTCTTTGGACCCCTAAACGTGATAGGTGGTGAGCCCATCGCCGGACCGGGTCTCTTACACAAGTCTCAGAATTAATTCTGGAACCTGCAGGTTTCCTCACGATGTTTTCCTTCACCGTCGAGCTAGTGATAAATATGTACGTAAGTTTTCGCAAAACTCATTGGTACATGCTAGGATTTGAACCCGAGCCTCACTGATTATCATTATGTGAAGCAGGCTCTAACCGTAAGGCTATCACTGCTCTTTTATATAAGCTGCTCCAAAATAATAGACTTATAGACGCATGCACATAAAAAAACTTTCTGTTATTGAAAATTAGGGGATTCACATACAAGAAACATATTTATTCATTGTACGGAACTCTTCTTGTGTCGTGTGGGTTAAAATAGTCTTCCATATTATTGTGTGTTTATTACTTCATAAGTTTATCCGTACCTAAAAATATTTATCCCGCACATCCAATGTCATTTATTGCCACAGGAATAGCGGTTTTATTATGTAGATCGAAACAAATTGTTTCATTTGACGCTAAATATACTCTATTCATTTCGGCCGTTTCGCAAAGGGTTTCGCTTAACGACACGGAAAAATTTTCGCCCGACCTCTGAAGGGGATAGACATACATTTTTCACAAGCTAAAACGGGACAGATATACTTTTCAGAATGCGTCCCTAATAAAGTAAAGGGCATGTCTTGTAGTGACTACCTTATTGATGTCATACATTGTTCTTAAATGTGTAGCAGATGTGTTGCTTCTCCGCCACGGCACTTCGTCCGTAGATTGCCGTGTTGTGTTAGTAATTTTGTTAAGAGCTTGGCTTTAAGCCGAGTAGAAACCCCTGTTATATACGTAAGTCGTATATATTTGAAGATATTCTTCCTCATTTTGTTTTAATTTTAACGGAAAATGTATTTGAAAGTGCTTGAAGTAGGTCACGCTTTCAGTTCCCAATGTAGAATGGTGTAGGTAAACATTCAAAGATAACGTTGCGTTATAAAATTTTAGTACTGAATAATAGACGACTAAAATTTATACCTACACTCAAAAAAAACCACCAACTGCGCGTCGGACTCTCATACGAAGCGTTTCGTACCACTACTATATTTGATACAATTTTCAAAAATAACAATAAAATCTTTCTTGTGTGGTCACATTATGTTATCAGTTAAGTAAAATCAGTAATACTCTTTAATTTAACGGGATATATGAAATGACCTCCATTTAACGCTGGGCTTTTTCCATAACTTTTATAACCTTTGCGGATCTCTATAATTCTGACAATTCTATAATTATGTGTAAACAGACCCGGTCCGGCGATGGGCTCAACACCTATCACGTTTAGGGGTCGAATATTCTCGTGAAAAGTGGGTATATCCAGTAATGGAATGCCTCTGCCTACCCCCTCGGGGATAAAAGGCGTGAGATATTTATTTATAATTCTGATTACATCTCGTTGTCAAATACTTTGGTATAGCCACTATATTCTCCACATATAATATTGAGCTCCACACGAGAAAGTGAACGACACACATCCACCGAAGTTTCATAAATGATATTTTAAATTTGTTTTGCATTAGAAAATTTTCAAGTAACTAAACTATCCACCTTGATCAGAAATAAATACCAGATCATACCAGATCATTAATACTTTTTATGACACTCATATCCGAAGATGTGAATATTAAGAATGCTTATCCTATATTATAGTGATGTGCCCTAATGTAATACAATCGATTTTTTTAAAGTAAGTAAGCTAAGGAAACGGATTTGATTTTTTAAATCTTGAAGAAGACGTGCTAATTTTCATCCCTTAAAAACAAACACTTCCAATTACACAGACAGAGTCGCAGTCAATAGATAGTGTTTTATAAAAGTTAGTATACAAAGCGATATCGGTAGCCTAGCGCCTCCCGGTTTTTCTCGCCCTTCACTGCGCTTCAGATACTGCTTGAATTAATGACGTAGCGGCGGAGTACCAGCGGAATAATTGACAGCTTTTTGCTGAAAACGTTGCCTTGCTGTAGTCTAGTGAGGAAAAGCTATATTTTTAACTGCAGAAATTGATTAAACTTTTACGAATGTGCGATAGAAGACGACAAGTCGAAAGGTAATTTTAGTTATTTCAATAAATGAGGCGTTTTCGGTGACAGCTGTCACTTGAGTGTTCAAAGGTGTCAATAGATGGTGCTGAACTAAACTTTATATTAGCTGTCATAAACTAGTACAGTAGCAGCCATGCCACACATTAAAAAACGAGTAGTTGACATGTTCATAGTAAATCATTTATAAGTACACTGAGAATTTTCTATTGCTATACAAAGGTTAAACACAATCTATCTATAGACTCGATTCTGCAGACCAGCTACAATTCCTAATTTTAAGTTAGCCTATCCTTATTCATAGAATACGGAAGAAAAAGGATAGAAATAAACCATAGATTATACAGTAATGTCAAACATGTAAAAACCAACCTAATTTGAACAGTAAGAACGTGCACATATCTGTCACTTTTATCCATGACCTTGTTACATTGCTAAACACGTGTATTTGAATAAGATGTGAATGCGGTCAATCATAAGGTTCAATTTTGTTATTTTGAGATTTGTGACATTGTAAATAAATATGGCGGTTATTTCTGTTCCTTTTCTTTCCAAAGCGGTGGAAAAGAATAAAGCTAATTTAAAATTAGAAATTTTAGCTGGTTTGCATTATTGAGTCCTATATTATATTATGTTGTTATTGAAGTGAAAACTTCTTTAGCGGCTTTGAGCACTTTTGTGGGATGGGTAAAAAAAAACTGTGAAACTCGCGTCAGGTCACGTGTGCTGATCAAAAAACCGTAAGACGGTTGGAGAGTAGTGTTGTAACACCGAAATTGATAATCAAGTTTTCACTTCTGCCGGCACTCCCGGAGTGCAACCCGTGTTTTTTTTTCAAAATGCGAACATGTTCCATCGTTATATGTAGAAATGGAGGCGTTCATACAATAATATTTTATTGGCTTGAAAGGTATAAAAATATATCATGCATTCGTACTTTAGTTTTGTCTAACCAAATTCCTGAAATAAAGGGAAATAATAGTGAGTTTCCATAAGTAGCTCTAAATTCAGTTACACTAATTAATTTTTCGGAAAAATGTAAAACATATTAAAAATAACTGAAATTGATTAAGTAGTCGATACGAACAAACTTGTATATGCTACTTTACGGCCTTTTTAACCAAGTTACTTAGTAGCTGGTCAAACAAGGGCACAGATGTAAGCAAGCACAGGCAAAAAAATCACTCCCTCACGTATCGGCACGGCATTTCTCCGTAGCTCGAGAAAAAGTGGGCAATATACGTGTGACAGACAGACAGTTGGCTGAATAAATCAGTGTACGCGTCTTTTTATGGCTTGCCTAGTTTTGATCTAGAGAGTTCGTGATGCGAATGTTGGCGATGAGTATGTGCTGGGTTTAAAGACGATTTATTCTCATTTAAAACCTACGGTCTATTACATAAGAGGAATTTTGTTACATGATTTTTTTTTGTCGTTTACAGTTAGTTGCATATAATTACATTAGTGGCTATATTATAAAACACAGAGTGCTACAAAGCAATAACTTAAAAACTTAAAAACCACCTCAACAAAAACTGATTCCGAATTTAAGATTTCAAAATATATTCGGCTAATTTGGATTTGAAGACATGGAAAGAAGTGTTTTTTTTATTTTTGAGGGTACATTATTATAAATAGTCGTGGTATGTACAAGTTATTATTGTAAAAGGATGGAGAGAGACAACGTAAAAGCAAAAAAAAAACAAATATAATCAATTTCAAATCCTATGCTTGACGTTGTTGGCAGAGGTAAGTAGGTAACAACTCTTTATTGTACACCAATAAACATATTCAACAAGTGACAATGATTTAAAAAAAGTCTACAATTGGTGGCCTTCCCTTCCATCATCACCAGCGAACAGAGACAGGTGAGCTGATTCACGCGCCTCAGAAACAACTCCGGAGTCCGCCGAATGTTTTCCAAGTAAAAAAAAAGTGAATGGTACTTACATACCCTTACCAGGAATCGAACCCAGCACACAGGCATGGAAGCCAGCCTCACTTCCAACACAGCTACCACTGCTCAAGTTATTCTCTTAAAGAATAAAAATACCATCAATCAAAATGTTCCTTTCAATTTATTTTTTATTTCGGTCCGCGGTGTTCCTGTGTTCCCGATTATTCCGGCAATTAATGGTCTCATTACCTGAGGAGCGTAGCGTCCCTTATATTCACTAATAGGGTATTATTTGGACGTAGGAGCCGTTTATTTATTCCCTAAAGTATAAGAAAAGGTAGAAATACTCGTAGGTACAATGATTACAGCAATATTGAAAGATTAATTTATTCGTTAAATAACGTTGGCGCGTGGAAACTGTTTTTTTTTGGCGTTCCAAAAGCTACCTACGTTCAGACAAGTCAGTCAGTCAGTACATTTATCTCTGTATGTAGTGGTAGGGTAGAAGATCGGCATAACAGTAACGCAGACTTAGTTTAAAAACTTGTTTTTGTCAAGAACAGCAATAAAAACAATTCAAATAAGTTCCCACAAAGATGGTTTTTTAACCGTCTAGCTAATCTATACAATACATATAATAAAACTGTAACGAGACCGTGTCTGTACATAAGATATTATTTTATTTTAAAATTTTCCGTAGTGTAGATTATATAGATAGTTATAGATTACAGCTGGTTTGTAATTTTCCATTCAATAATGTAACAAATATGATTAACCAAATGATAAAATCCAATACAAAATTTTAAACTATAAATTTAGATTTAGATATCAATCCTCAATTTTTTTTTAAATTGTCTGGACAGACAGACAAAGATTTTTAAATATTAATATTAATTTAATTAATTATTATATTAAAAATATCCATCACGAAAAAACTACTGGATGAATTTTGATTAAATTTGGTCTGGAGGTAACGCCTAAGAGTCTAATTTTGCTTAACCAGTATGATCATTACAAATACATACATTAGAATATGTGTGACCGTATATAATAGGACAATGACATATGACATTGCGATCTCATAGCATTCTAGAATGCGGTGGCATACCGTAAAACCACATCATTCCAGAGCTAGATCTAGACTTTAGTCTAGGCATTTCAACGAACCACAATTATTAGAGGCTAGGAATTGGATATGGCTTTAAATATCTAGTGTGTATCTATAGCGATACAGTTAGAGAACATTTTACTAAAGAAAACTGTTGTGTTAAGAAAAGTACTTAAAAAAAATTAAACACCCAGACACGAAGCCAACAAACATGTTCATGCATACCAATGTTGGCGGGGCCAACATCGGATCGGGCCGGGATCGAACCCGCGACCTCCAACTCAGAAGGCAGGGTCACTACGAACGAACTGAGCCAGCGGGCCCGTCATAGTAATGTCTTTATTATTTTACTTTATCTGTCAACTCCCAGACTGTTTAAAAGTTACTACACTATGGAGTGATGTCACTCGCTTCAGTCACTATCTGCTTTACTGAATAACTGATGACCGTCTCCAACTCAACGCTAAGAACTCCTAGAACTTTCGATGTAATGAGAATTTCTTATTGGGCTTTAGACCTGTTCCTCGAGTAATAAATATCACTTTACACTATCTAAGTACTACATAGTGCATCGCACTCATAATATATTCTACTTGATAAAGCCCTAACACTGACTGACAACGCACAGCTTTAGTTGATGGGTGTGCGGAAGCATGTTTTGCACAGCAGTTCCTGGTATTAAGTAAGTAAGTTACAACACTTTATTGTACACTAGCAATAAGTATGTGGTAAGGGATATAGTGCCAAAAAGAGTACAAAGGTAAGTGAGCAGTGAGAAAAGAATTTAGAAAATTCTGGTCCTATTTATCACTAGCTCGATGGTGAAGGAAAACATCGTGAAGAAACCGACAGCTTTCAGAATAAATTCTAAGGCATGTGTAATAGTACCTTCATTGGCTCACCATCTATCATGTTTAGGGGCCCAAAGGACATAGAGCACCTCTGCGTACCTTCTCCGGTATAACAGGCGTGATCATATATTGTTTCCATCCAATCCACAGTGTCCAGCAATTAAAAAAGTTCATGAAGCATAATATTATTAAAATATCATACTAGTGACGTCACGCACCTAATGCTTTTCTATGGCAACTGACTATCGCAATATCGAGACTGCAAAAGGACAATCCTCTTTACAGTAGCTCTTCTATATTATATGTAATACATTATAACTCAACCAGCACTTCGTCTGCAATTTGGGATTAAAAGAAGCCTGTCTTACTATCATTCTTATCTTACTGTTTATAATATCACATCGATCCTACGTGAAAGCAAAACCTACACTTTCGCATTTAGAATATTAGAACGAACGCGCCAGCGTCGTCAAGCTGACTTGGAGTCGAATTGGTCGCTATGGCCGAAAACGGTCGGAGATCATCATCATTAGAACGAAAGTTTACACAATATGACTTTTTGGCGGGAATCCGAAGAGGGACGTCGTGCTTTTTGTATAAATTTCATTTTGCTGTATATTTCGGGTTTGGGAATGGGAAATTTTATAAAATGAGAAGGATGGACATTTTTGGATTGCCTCAAGAAGTCATAACGAAGTCTTCAGTAAAAGTGCTATCATTTTACTGTTGTTATGCAACGGAGGGATATAGAAAGTGTTGAAGACACTGAATTTTTGTGCATGGTCTCTGAAGCAGAGCGATTTAACTGAAGTATAAAATAAAGACTTGAAAACTAAATTACTTGACATTGGCAAAATGCGGTGCTATTAAAGAAAAATAGTTTACACATGATTTATTTGTTTACCGACGACGCGACGTTCCAATTTTCCCGCCATTATAATCAATCCTATTAGCTCAGTGCTTGACACAAGCTACTTCACGTATCCGATAGGGTGAGGAGCATAGTCTTATCACATCGTGCACACTTCTATCGTCGGACGTCCAATATAGCCAACATTGCATTTCCATAATAAGCGTTCGTCGCGGCCTATACCATTTGTAACAGACAAGCATACACGGTTTTGATATCCTCTGATATAGTTGGATGAAAATGGATTGTAGTTTTTCGATCGTGCGTGAATAAGTATAATAATAAACTGCTTATTACGCTGGTGGGTACGAGTATGTTACGCTGGTTTGGTCATTTAGAACGTATGGATGAAAGAAGAGTAACGAAAGAGATTTATGGTGCGAATGTTGAAGGATGCAAGGAAAGAGGACGCCCCAGAAGGACGTTCACGGATCAAATTAGTGACCTCCTTCAAAACGCTGGGGTCCGGAGTGCGAAGAATAAAAGAGCGTGCATGAAAATTCTTATGGATGTGAAGGAAGCGAAAGAAGTATGCAGAGATCGAGCAAAGTGGCGATCCATCGTCTCTGCCTACCCCTGTGGGTTATGTATGTATGTATTACAACTATTCCTTGAATTATAATTATTTTTGTGTCTATGTACCTATATTTGGTAAATTCTGAAGAAAAGACTCAAGTCCCAAGTGATTTGATTTGGACGTTATTGAGTTCGAAAAGTAGTAGTTGGGCTGCGAAGACAATTAATTAATCAGACAGTATACCAACTTGAGATGTAAGGCGCGTCTACACAAATAAAGAATTGAAAAATAATTATCTGCAAGTTGTCAGGTTTACTATTCAGCTAAATTAGTTATCGAAATATACTTATAAAAAACTTCACTTCGGTTTATATGATATTATCAGTGTATCTCTACTATAATAATAATATGCATTTATTATATACATATAAGTAAACCTTCTTTGCATCAAAATTCGATTAGGTATACATAGGGACAGACAGACGGGAAGCGACTTTGTTTTATTTATAATAATAATAATATAATATGGTAATAATAATAATTTTTAAGTTTTATTTATACTATGCAATGATAGTGATAATTATAACTTTTTTTTTGTAGATTTGACAGATTCGTAATTTTTATACTAGATAGAAGTACATATTACGAGTACAACGAGTGCAAACATGAGAAATAATCGAAGTAGAGTACATACATCTTACTTTAGTGTGCCTTGTTTATATTGACAAAGTGTATTTTTTATACCTACTGAAATAAAATAATTTTGACTTTGACTTCGATTATTTCTCATGTTTGCCGTCTGCTACCAGACATTCCAGTCTTTTTAAAAGACAATGTTTTTTTCTACTAATAAAATTTTTATCGATATTATTAGCTTTATCAATTGATAAGACCGTAAGTAAAAAAAAATTTTTTTTCAATACCAGTTTAGCTTTGAAAAGGTAAAAAACAAATTATGTTATTCTAAATGTGATTAGGAGTTAGGAACAGGATATAAGACCATAACGCCCCCTTTCATAAAAAAAGCTATCTTCAATCTTTTCTCTTCGTCCTTCCTTCCTCCGTAACGGTTACTTTTTCTACCCCGTATAATTTTGACCCAATAATAAGATCTCAAGAATAATCCCAATATTCCCAGTCTATCCAACGACCATTTATCTCGGAAGACTATTCGAGAGCAGAGCTGAATCAGAATTAGGTTAGTTTTATTACCATTTTGCTATGCATCGTTGCGAAGACAGTTAATTTCGAATTTAATGAAATCGTAAAAAAGACATAAATTTTAGTGTGCTATGAAAAAAAATCAATCGAATCTCGACGTTGGTAATTTTGTTGGGTTTATAGAGTGCAAATTCCCGTTTGTAACTAACCATCTGGCAGTAAATAATTTATTACATGGTCTATAATAGAGGGTATACCTACTATACTATAGTTTCAACACAAAATTTTTTGACAATAATATACAGAATGCTGCGATAAAAATAAATAATCTCACACCCTTATCCCCGAGGGGGTAGGCAGAGGTATTCCATTTTTGGATATACAAAAAATTCACGAGATATATTGGACCCCTAAACGTGATAGGTGGTGAGCCCATCGCCGGACCGGCAGGCGTATTCACGGAGGACCGACACCGTTTCCGTTCGATTCAGATCGAGTGAAAAATTTCCCGAAGTCGAATCTATCGACTTCGGAAACTGTATTCTAGGCGTTTCTGACAGCCACGGAAAATTTTCCGAAGCCTTATGTCAATAGACATTCGTTTTCGATACCGACATCTGTGAATAGCCCATCTTCGACAGATTTTCCGATTCCGAGTCGAATATCAAAGCTCCGTGAATGCGCCTGCAGGTCTATTTACACATGCCTCAGAACTAATTCTGACACCTGCGGGTTTCCTCACGATGTTTTCCTTCACCGTCGAGCTAGTGATAAATATGTACGTAAGTTTTTGAAAAACTCATTGGTACATGCCAGGATTCGAATCCGCTGCGATAATGTACTATATATTAAAATTCAGGTTTGTTCTTGTGCTAGTAAATTGTAGCTTAGGTACCTAGGTACATATATTTTGGAGTAGGTTAAAGTATTGCGTCTATCAATTTATAATTATATAATCTAGGTTACCTATTAATAAATTTTGTTGTTATTCAAAAACTGAAAAGAGAAAATGTGGGAAAAATATTATTACAGCTTACTTGAATATTTTATAATTCTTATAATAAAAAATATATTATGTAAGTATATTATGTCACAGCCAAAATTCATAACCGGTCAAAACCACTTTTGATTGCAAAAAACAGTCAAATGGTTTTGACTAAGGGCAAGTAGGTACTATTTATTATACTGTGCTAAGGGCATCGGTCTAATTATTTTTTGCAGTATTATTATCGTACGGCTTTTGTAGTTAAAAGTGAATTTGCCTGTTTTAAAATACAGACTATCGGTCAGATTTCATAGGACAGGGAAGCAAGCAAGGAAACTTGCCAGCATACAAGAACTCAACTTTGATTTCATTCGCATAGAATTTTAAGAACGATTTATCTAAACACTGTTTTGAGATATCCTGCCTGCGTTTTCCAACTTTCTCGTAATTTTTACTAGGTAAGCATTCTTCTATACTAAACCCCATCAAATAAAGGTATTTGTATTCAAACGCACACAGAAAGTATCGGTAGGTATATAAGCATTTCTCAAATCCTTCGCAGGGCTTTCTCTCATGGGAATATGAGATATTGATTGGAGTTCTGCCGCTGTTTTCAATACTTTATTATCCAACCCCCATAGGTTGGATATCCATTGTCTTTACCGAGATTGAGTCGAGGTACTGATGATTAACTTTTGCTTTCCTGCGTACCTCGCTGGTAGATTGAAAATTTATTGGTAGACGGAAGATTAAAATGCTGGTGGTGACTTAAAAGCAGTGATAGCCCGAATTTGTTCGAATTCTTGTAAGAGTTCCCAAGAGTTTTAAGAACCCCTTATATGTAGGTACAGATTTATCATCATTTATCAATATTTAGGAGCATTGATAGCACAGGGCTTAAAGAGCCCGCCTCTTATACACTTGGTCTCTGGTTCGAATCCTGGAATGTAAATATTTACCAATGAGTTTTTAAAAAACTCATTGGTAAATATTTATCACTAGCTCGACGGTAAAAGAAAACATCGTCCCCGCAGATTCAAGATTGAATTCTTTGCCATGTGTAACAGACTAAGTAAGGTAAGGGGTCCAAAGATTATACTAGTGAAATTTGGTTATTTTCAAAAATAGAATATTACTGCCTACCCCCTCGGGAATAATAGGCGTAAGATTTATTATGTTATTAGTTATTATATTTATCGATATAGTCAAACACCCTTCTGGCACATAAGTTTGTAACATATAACACAAATCTAGAATAGTCTGGTCATATAAAAGAGACCCATGCTGATATATGTGCCCTCTGGTATTCCTAGGCCACAAAGATTTATCCTTTGTAAAAGCACTAACAATGCACTAAAAATCCCTAAAAATGTCTAAACATTTTGTACACATTCCTGCAGAAAACAACACATTTATTTAACTTAATTCGAGCCCTCGTTTTTAATTGTCATAATTTGTATATCACGTGCATAGTTGACATTCCAGGGAACACATAACTCAGGGTTAGCACTAATTCGAGTCGAGCTTACGTTACATACGTCGCATACCGCGGACAGGTATCAAATTTACAGGGCTGCATTCAGGGATGGCAGCGACCCCCCTGGTCCGTAAAAGGTAGAAGAGTTTTTTATGGAGCCGGGATTCCTTCTTACCGAATGTGGTTAGGTACCTTATTAATACGAATAGCAGTGATAGCCTAACGCTCTTAAAGCACTGCTTCACATGATGAAAATCAGTGATGCTCGGGTTCGAATCCTGGTATGTACTAATGAGTTTTTCAAAACTTGGGTACATATTCATCACTAGCTCGACAGGGCACCCGCAGATCCCAAAATTAATTCTGAGACATGTGTAAACAGACCCGCAGGTGTATTCACGGAGGCTCGATACCGTTTCCGTTCGATTCAGATCGAGTGAAAAATTTTCCGAATCCTTATGTCATGACATTAGTTTTCGACACCAACATCAGCCCATTTCGAAAGTGTTCGACAGATTTTCCGATTCCGAGTCGAATATCGAAGCTCCCTGAATACGAATACTGGTCCGGCGATGGGCTCACCATACATCACGTTTAGGGGTCCAAAGAATATCTTGTGAAAAGTGGGTATATCCAGAAATGGAATACCTCTTTCTACCCTCGGGGATATAATGCGTGAGTTTTTTTTTTATAATTTGCATTGTTTTTTTTTTGAGTTACTACAGAGTGTTAGAGAAACGCTTCCGAAACAAATGACGTGTTGTGGAAAGTAGCGGAAACACAAACGCATACCGATAGCATTTCATTGAATACCGTTGTTTCTTCGTATTTCCGTTACTAGGCACTGCAAGGCATCTATGGCAGATATACGAGTACGTTAGAAGCAATACACATAAAATAAACCGATTGCGATTAAGCTGTACTATCTATACTCATAATTCAAATTTGTTACCTATCATATTTAAGATTTTAAAGAAGTATTTGGTTTATAATAAGAAATAATTCATAATAAATATTTGAATGCCCATCAAGTATCTGTAACGAGACGCAATAGTATATAAATCGTCCTTGTCCACCCGTGGGTCACTAATGCAACAAAAAAAACTATTTTATACTAATTAGTCTAATTACCTCTTTACATTACATGTAACCACTGATTCCGGCTCTGTGATCAAACAATATAACAATTAACGGGGCAAAACCCTGAGGTTGCGTGTGCTAATTTCGTGGTCTAATGGCCGACATACCGTAGTCAGCAGACAACAGGGGCGCACTAAAAATTTGAGGGGGGGTTTAAAAGTACACTAAATTTTATAGAAATTCTCATTGCAATTTTATTCAGTGTTAAGATTAATTTGAAATAGTTGCAAGTGTCAAAGACGATAAATAATAAAAATATAATAACACTAGCAGCGCTCCGCGGTTTAACCCACGTAGTTTCCGTTCCCGTGGGAATACGACCATAAAATATAGCCTATGTGTTGTTCGGGTGTTTAAGCTACGTAACTAAAGTTTTATCAAAATCCGTTCATTAGTTTTTTCGTGAAAGAGGAACAAACATCCATACATACAAACTTTCGCGTTATTTATTAGTAGGATGTAGGCTGTGACGATTGTCTGTCTATTTCATTATAGATAATTAGTATAATTTTAATCTCAAGTCAGTAGAGGATGATCTAGGTGTACCAACTAACATCGACCAACAGACGTATTCACGGAGACTCGATACCGTTTCCGTTCGATTCAGATCGAGTGAAAAATTTTCCGAAGTCGAATCTATCGACTTCGGAAACTTTATTCTAGACGTTTCTGACAGCCACGGAAAATTTTCCGAATCCTTATGTCACATATGATATTAGTTTTCGACACCAACATCAGTCCATCTCGAATGTTTTCAATACCAACATCAGCCCATCTCGAAAGTGTTCGACAGATTTTCCGATATCGAATATCGAAGCTCCCTGAATACGCCTGCAGATCGAAGATAAAGAATAGATACTTACCCAAAACTGACGAGCATGCATGAGTCGTTTGATGGCTGTGGATGAAGCACGAGAGATCTTTCAGGTTCGTAACAAGTATGAAAGGAAACTCAAGGGAAAGAGGCATGAGATTATGTAACATACTAACAGCGTCCCGCGGCTTCACCCGCGCATTTCCCGTTCCCGTGAAAATACGGGGATACAATATAGCACATGTGTGATTCTGATGTATAAGCTATATAACTGTAAAGTTTCATCAAAATCCGTTCAGTAGTTTTTATATGAAAGAGGAACAAACATCCATACATTATACATTTATAAGTCTAACTTTCGCGTTTATAATATTAGTAGGATGTATCTTAATCCTTCCCTGTTCATCATCACAAAATATGGTTGCCAACTACAGTTCCGTATTTAATAAATTTTTCATTAGTGTTTTAGATTAGACGACAAGGTACCTTTGAATAACTTCTTGTGTTTTCCGTGTTTTGTCTTGTTAAGTCAGGTTTAATATCTGGAAAGCTTTCAGACTCAAGTTTCAAACAAAAGATAAACATGACGTAGGCAATATGATTTTCTCCTTATAAATGCGTGTCTGATGGTTTGTCCTTATTTTACGCAGCAACGGAACAACGGACTAACATGTTTTTTTCGCATAAAGATAGTTGGTGGAACGAGTAGTGACTTCAGCTACTTTTTTTATTCGGGAACGCGGATAAAATCGCAAACGAAAGCTAATAGTAATGTAATATTAAGACAGCTTATTGTAAACATAGTAAATTTCGTCTATAGGGCTACAAAATTAACCCAATAAGCGTTGAGGGCCGCCATAAATTAATGTACACAAGGCATAAAACTTGATCACCCTATGAGGGGCGTCAAAGGCATCGACCTCAATATAATGTTTTAAAAATCGGAAAATAAAAGCAAAAAACATTACATCGGAAAATGTGTCTTTATTCTACTACTACGTTTGTAAGTAATAGTTTGTTAAAAAATCGGGAAATTTCAAATAAAAATTAAAATGTGCAATTTATTTCCGGGAATGGGTATTACATTCATTGAATTACCCATTTTTCACCAATGAATATTTGGGAATACCTGCAAACGAGACGGTGAACCCATCGCTGGACGGGGAGCTGGTATAAATGCCTCAAAACCAAATCACACATTTCGATACAGCTACAGAGCACAAGAAAGCTTTACACTGTCTTGTCTTGTAGTGCGAGTCTGACCTCTAGTGCGATTGTAATAAGAACGTTACAAAGTCTTGTTTGCTCTTGACTGTACATACTGTCACTATCAACGACTCACTTCCGATATGGTTGTCACTGCACTTATAGATTTTAAAAAATAACAAGATTTTTGGACACGGCTGAAAAAGTAAATAGGTAGTATTTAAATATGCTGGTCTTAAGTTTTTTTCGTATTTGGACGAAACCTTGGAAGCGATTATTTAAAACTGCTTAACTATCTCGGATAGATCTGTAGCTGGATACTAGATATAGCAGCCGCCAAAGTACAGTGTCCTGTAAAAAGCCATTCGAAGCTAACATAAACAGTTAAGCGTAATGAGACGGAACCATGCGCACATGCCGCCATCTTTATTATTTCAGGGTTGCGCCTCAATTTTATAAGATCACTGGCTTCTTTGAAATTAAAATAAATAATCTCACGCCTTATACCCCTGAAGGGGTAAAAACAGGTATTCCATTTCTGGATATACCCACTTTTCACCAGATATTCTTTGGACCCCTAAACGTGATAGGTGGTGAGCCTATATCGTCGGACCGGGTCTGTTACACATGTCTCAGAATTCATTCTGGGACCTGCGGGTTTCCTCACGATGTTTTCCTAGCTTCTTTCTAGATTTATTTCGCGTTGCTAACCAGGACTAATAAAACAGTCAAAAACTAGGTAGCTATTCAAAATTATACAATGTAAAATAAAATTAAAATTCGCAGAGGTGTGGGAGTTTTTTTTACCTCGCGTTTATTTCCTGTTCCCGTGGGAATTTCCTAATTATTATTTTTAACGGACGGTGAATATCGATTCTCCGTGTGCTATAATTTCGGAAATACATACGTTTGTTTTTATTAATCACTTTGTAATTCCGTTTGCCTACGAGTACAGTCAAGAGCAAGTCAAGCTTTACACTACCAGTTTAAGCTGAGCTCTGATTTATACTGCGCGCCATAGAACACAGGGCGGGTTCAAAGTCCAAAGTGTCAAGCTTAGCGTGCTCTTGACTGTACATATCTGCGTGACGTCAGTTACTAATAAATCGGAATAATAGCTTGACTAAGTATCATAAGCCAAAAATATACTTAACTGTTTCGAGGAGAGCTTCAGTTGCAATGTGTTTACTACAGAAGCCGTTGTCAATTTTTAAGCTATTGCATAGCTTCTATCGAGGGCCTAGAGCGCGGGGACCGAATCCAGAAATTCCGTAACGAAAAAAACCTCACGCTCCCCACTCCGACGGGCACGGAGGTGTGGCTTGAAGGCCGTGCATTGTCTAACGTCGTTTCTTTTCGGCAGTCTTGTTGATACAAAATGCTATGCAATAGCTTTACCGCGGCAGTCCCCGAGTGCCACACGTCTTTTTTTTATATAAAAAAAAAACATTGAAGAATGAGAATTGAAATGGTAGGTAGATAATATGTAGATACTCGCCCCTTTTAAAGGCCGAATTTTCATATGAAATTTCTGAAAAATGCAACAGACGTATTATTCTTATTTCATTTAAAGAAATAAAATAAGCATGTCACAAAACTTACAAATATATTTTTTGTAATAAAAAAAAAAAATATTTAACATCTTTTTTTCACAACCCTACCCATGGTCGTCGCTTGCAGTATGCTATAGGACTTACAGGGGCTAAACACGTGGTCACAATATTTACTCGAGGGACGCGCTTTGCATATTGCGCCCTTTATATCATAATTACTCGATGCCATACATTTTGACAAACAACCCTAAGACGCACCTATCATTCTTAGTACCCTTATATCGTGTATGTCAGGCTATTAATAATATTTATTAATAAACTGTGAATAATAATTATAAGTAAGACATTACAGCTTACGTGACTACATCACTGTTATATAATAATAATAAAGTCTCGACCAACATCTTGAGAGACTCTCGCTAGGTGGTTGGATCAAGGGTCAGATACAGAAGGCGGTGATCTTGGACACGGCGCGGATAGTCCGCCGGTTCCTCTCTCTGCAGCCCTGACCACCGGCAGCTTGGGCCTCTGCCCCGTTGCCGGCGGCACCCTAGGTTAGGTTTTTTATAATGTGTAATTTTTATATTGTTTTGTAAATGTTTTTATATATTTTACTTTTATATACATATTGTAAAAAAACCTAACTTCAGATATAAAATAAATAATAATAAAATAATAATAATCTCACGCCTTTTATCTCCGAGGGGGTAGGCAGAGGTATTCCATTACATGAAATACCCACATTTCACTAGAATATTTGACCCCTAAACCTCAGAATTAATTCTGAGACATGCGGGTTTCCTCACGATGTTTTCCTTCACCGTCGAGCTAGTGATGAATAGGTACGTAAGTTTTTGAAAAACTAATTGGTGCATGCCAGGACTTGAACCCGAGCCTCACTGATTATCATCATGAGATGCGGGCTCTTTAACCATAAGGCTATCACTGCTCTTTACTGTTATTTATTTTGTTTTTTTTTTTTTAACATGTGTTTAGACAGAAATAAATCTATAAGAACTAGTATGTATAATCTATAGGTAATTTTTTATATAGCAAAGATTTGTATGTTTTTATCTTGGTTACGAATAAACTCAAAAACTACTAGACCGATTTTAAAAATTCTTCCACCAATGTAAATCATGAATATCCTTGAGTAACATAGGCATATTTTATTGCCGTATTCCCACGGGAACGGGAACTACGCAGGTGAAACCACACAGAAGCGCTAGTGTAAAATATCCTTGCGTCTTGTAATTCATGTTCATGACGTTAGCACATTATAAGCAGTTGTTTACTGTTGCCATGGCTACGGAACCCTACTTTACACGTGACCTGACTTGACCGTTGAACTTGAAGTTTTACTATTTTTTTATGTAGTGTAGTTATTGTAGTGTAGTTATTGTAAAAAGAGCTGCCCTTGAGTTTCTTGCTGGTTCTTCTCGGGATACTGCATTTGAAACCAGCAACTCGTCGGTGGAGATGGGCTGCTGTTTACATTTAGCCAATCTTCATGGACAAGTTTAAAGTGCCTTATTATTATACTATTGACTTTTCCAAGTGTAATGTATACGTCTTTGTAATCGTAAATTATTTATTCGTGACTATTGGTAGAAGTTACAGCTCGTGATTGCAGCTTCTGAAACGAGGAATTATAAATATTTTTACATTTTATTTTGAACTTGCGACCCGCCCTGGCTTCGCTTCGGTTTATATGGTATTATCAGTGTTCTCTACTATATTAATATGCATGGGTTATATACATATAAACTGTGTTCTGGAATCACTCTATCTACCTACTTATTTACAAAACCGCATTAATATTCGTTGCGTAGTTTTAAAAATCTAAGCATCCACAGGGACAGACAGACGGGAAGCGAGTTTATCTTATACTATGTAGTGATTGTATAATCTCACGCCTTTTTTATCCCCGAGGGGGTAGGCAGAGGTATTCCATTACTGGAAATACCCACATTTCACGAGATATATTGGACCCCTAAACGTGATAGGTGGTGAGCCTATCGCCGGACCGGGTCTGTTTACACATGTCTCAGAATTAATTCTGAGACCTGCGGGTTTCCTCACGATGTTTTCCTTCACCGTCGAGCTAGTGATAAATATGTACGTAAGTTTTTGAAAAACTCATTGGTACATGCCAGGATTCGAACCCGAGCCTCACTGATTTTAGGCAGGCTCTTTAACCGTCCGGGCTATCACCGCTTTAGTAGTAGTGATTGTGACGATAATAAAGCACCTGGCAACATAAGTGTAAATAGCTCCTCAATATCTTTACTCATGAAATTCTGATACAGAAAATCCTCTACTAATCGGCTTGTACTAGAATGGATTAGTGTATTAATTCACTACTAAGTATTCCATTGTTCGTATTTTGTTTTCTACCAATAAACTTAATAACTAGCTAGATGGTCTAGCAGGCTCTGTACGGTTTAAAGGTTTTTTTTTTTTTTTTTTAGGTAAGTTGATAGAAGGAGGAGATTGCTATCGGTTTACTATCTCCTCCTCCCAGTTGGCTTTACTCGAGCATTTTTTTATTTTTTTTAAATTTGTTATTATGCAATTTGCTTTTTTGTTTTACTTATGTTATTTTACTTAAATCTATAGTTTTTTTTTTTTTGTTTTTTTTTGTTTTTTTTTTTTTTTGTTTTTTGGGTTTTTTTTTTTTTTTCCCCTTTAAATATATATTATTTAATATATTTTATATTATTATTCTTTTAAAGTTAGGTAGGTAGGTTTAAAGTAGGTACCTAACTTTTGGGAAAATTATATAACACAGTTTAATAATAGCCCTGTAAGAAGTGAGCTTTCATCTTGCAAGAGGATCGGTTTAAAGTTTTCCAAATTCCCATAAACAAAAATAAATATAACTACGCCTTTATCCTCGAGGGGGTCGGGAGAGGCATTTCATTCATCTAGTAAGCGCGGAAAGGGCTGGTGTTCAGGTAAATAAATTTTGGGACTTGTATGTTTTCTCGCAATGTTTTCCTTCACGTTGGGCTAGTGATAAATATGTAAGTTTATACTCCTATCTATAACATAATCAAAGGCACTCGTGGTTTTGTGATGGTGGAGTTTGTAACGATCACACGCGTTAAGCAACGTTGTACGCGGTCTGGTAGTGGCTGGCATTAAGTCAGAAGCTCGGTAGGCAAGTTAAACGCGCAAGAGACGTCATACACTCTTGGTTTGCTGACAGTCACATGGTCACTATCTCCTAATCTGCGTTGGGCTCATTTGGGGGATTGTAGCCCATAGCCATTCTTACTTAAATGCGAGGTTAGCAGTGACTTTTATGAATTGTAAAGATGTAATGTCATGTAATCTATCGGAAGGGATATCCTATTCATAAGTTCGACGTAGTTATATTGATCATACTCACTAGTTCTATCACATGAGATTAAAAAGAGCTGCCCTTGAGTTTGTTATTGGTTCTTCGGTACTGCATTTGGAACCAGCATCTCATCGGTGGAGATGGAATGCTGTTTACATTTAACCAATATTCATAGACGGACTTAGAGTGCCTTGTTATTAGACTATTGACGTTTCTAAGTGTACCTTTAGTACCTACCTACAGAAAATAAATGATTTTTGACTTTTATCTTCCAAAGTGAGCCATGCATCCGATGCATCCTAAAAGATTAACCAAATTTTGTTGAACCGACACTTAAATTAAATGTTAAATAATTATAAACAACGCATCACACTATACCTGAAGTATTAACTCGTTGACACTACTATTCTTCCCTCTAGCGATGATAATTATCCTATACTCACTTGATAACGGCTATCATAGTGCAACCCAATAGCAATACGCACGCATGCCCCGACCCCGACCCTCCATGTAAATTGAAACCTGTAGTCTCGACATAAAGGTGCCACCACACACGTTTACCAGTACAAGTTCATACTCAAAAGTCAAAACGAAGAGTTATATTTTAAGTAGTAAGTGCATGTATGTCGGTATTTACCATAGGGGTTATCCGATTTTAATAAATGTCATGGTGTCGATCGAATCGTTATTATGGTCAGGGTGATATAGGCTAATTTTCCGTAATTGGGTTTAAGTGTCAACGAAAACACGATTAAAATATTATTAGAACTTAAGTTTTGGTTATAATTTATATAATATGTCAATGTAGATCTCCAGTAAATTAAATGAAATATTGCAACCACCGGATAATATACATTTAATTCTAAGACGGAAGCTGTTGCTTGCTGTCCGGTAGTTATCACGTCAGTCTCAACTTCTTAGTATAAATACATCCTAAGATAAATAGACCCGGTCCGGCGATGGGCTCACCACCTATCACGTTTAGGGGTCCAATATATCTCGTGAAATGTGGGTATATCTAGTAATGGGATAAAAGGCGTGAGATTATATAATTATTATTATTATCCTAAGATTATTTTCCAATTTTGGCATAGGATATAAGACTATGATATATACTTGGACGTTCATATTTCAAAGCTTGTATTTTATATTTTTATCGTGACTTCGGCTCCAGGGAAACCCATTGTAGCCAAGATACTTATGCACATAAAATGCTAAGTGTACAACAATACCTGCGTTTTGGTGTGGTCACACCATAATAATCGTTATAAGGTTACTGCCCTACGAAAACAAACAGTTTTCTACAAACAAGTGGTGTCAGGACACTATTGTTAACTATACTATCATGATGTATGTCTGTATGTCTATCAGAAATACATACAAATGTAAAAATATGTATTATTTCTAAATAAGCTAGTCAGTGGCAAGTTATTTTGATTGTTTTTCCCATTATTTTAAGAATATTATAATTATGCTGTATTTGTATGTTTAATTTGGGAAAAAAATATAGTATGAAGAATTGTAGGAAAAGACCTAAACTAAAAAAATATGCTTACTCCTTTAGCCCCTAGGGAATCGGCAGAGGTAGGTAGGTCCTGGAAATACCTACCCACTTATGACTTTTCGTTTTTGACTTTTATATTTTTTGGACACGATAGCGTCCATCGCTGAATTGTACAATTTTTTTTATTTATGCGTTTAGCTTTGCCTACAAGGCTTAAATATACTAGAACCTAATAAGTTTCTGTGACAGAGAGCCTGACAGGGTTTGCAATGTAAGTTTTTATTTTTAACCATATTTGTAAGATCATCTTTAGATTATTGTATTTTTAGGTAGATATAAGTAATTTATTATATCAACATACTCGTATATACGTAAGTAAGTATAAGAATTTACTGTAAGATAAGCATTATTTTTAACTTTATTTGTTTTTAAGGTTTTCGGCCAATTCCGCAACCTGGACAGGTAGACTACAATTCACTACATGAAGCTAAATAAAAACAAAAGCTTGTGTCAGTCAGTACAGTCAGTTGGAACCATCGCAAAATGTCAGATTCGCAAAATGACGGATTCGCAAAATGTCGGAATTCTGACATTCTTGCTTATCTGACCATTCGCGTTTCGCAAAAAGTCAGATAACGTCACGTTTCATTTTGCTAATCAAATTCGCTTTTAGTAAAATAAAAACCAGATTGCTAGTGCCATTTTATGCCCGCAATTTTTCTGCGATCCTGGTACAAAAGTTCCCCAAGACAAACACTAGGGCACTTTTATCTGGAATCTAGGTCGTCTAGGTCAGAACCGAACCCGAGAGCTAGGCAAATTGTGTACATAGCTGTTATGTGCGTCAGGAAATTGAGATCCATTCAAGGATAAACTATGGTTTGGACGGCTGTAAATTAATAGGAGCATGTCCTAGACATACTAGCTTATGCCTGCGACTTTGTCCACGTTCTGGGATTAATAGTAGCCTATTTCGCTTCCCGGTTCTCCAGAAATTTCTATATAGCAAAAATCACGTCGATCCGTCCGGACAAGTTCGAGTCGGACACGCATACGTAGGGTTGTATACCACCGCGCAATAAAAAAGGCAAAAAAACAAGTTTTTTTGTATGAGGACCCTCTTTAATTTTTAATTTTGTAACAGTTTTGTTATTCGATGTTTCAGCGGCAATAGAAATACATATTCTGTAAAATTTCAACTGTCTAAACTACAGTTCATCCATTGACACATGTGTGTATGTAGACAGACGATGGATAGACAGCGAAGGCTTAGTAATAGGGTCTCGTTGGCGCCCTTTGGGTACAGAACCCTAAAATATATTTATTGCAATGGTTTTATTAGTAGGATTATCTATTCATAAATAAAGATTAAGTTACTGAGTGCGGTGATAGCCTTACGGTTAAAGAGCCTGCTTCACATGACGATAATCAATGAGGCTCGGGTTCGAAGCTTGGCATGTACCAATGAGTTTTTCAAAACTTACGTAAGTACATATTTATCACTAGCTCGACAGTGAAGGGAAACATCTTGAGGAAATCCGCAGGTCTCAGAATTAATTCTGAGTCATGTGTAACAGACCCGGTCCTTCGATGGGCTCACCACCCGTCACGTTTAAAGGGTTGAATATTCTGGTCGGCATATCCAGTAATATCCAAATGCTATTGGAATACCTCTGCCTACCTCGGGGATAAAAGGCGTGAGTTTTTTTTTTTACTGAGAGCAACGGTGTGCATTAGCTTCGTTTGATTGATTGAGGATTTGGTACGTATGCCTCGTCTACATACTACTTCAATTATAGGACACGAAGTACCGTAAAAATTTATCTACATCAAAAACTAGACTACACAGAAATTCCTATTTCAAAATTCTAGAGCGTCGACCACACTGCCAGAAACGCAGTAATCATGAGATACCCATCGCATCACAGTCACACAATAATTAAAGTGGCCACAATGCTTAATGACGTCAGCAAAAAATCATCAGAATGCGATCCGATCGCTACAAAAAATATAGTCGCCGGCCGGCCAAAGAATAGGTTGGATCGCTAGAAGATTTCTGGACATGAAAAGCATAAGGTCGGATGTCGAAAAAGTCAGGTTTTCAGGAGAGCAAAAACAAAATTGGGAAACAATTTTGTGAATACTTTTTATAATATAAGGAAATTGAACAGTTTTTTGATACGTATTTATTGTAAACATGTTCACCTTTAGTTTTATGATTACTGGACTTATCTAAAACTGCAATAAAGTGGTAAATTGTTACTTTTTTATATTTTCGCCGACACCCGACCATATGCCTGAAATAATATAGTTCATCATAGACTCTGCGTACAATATGTTAAAATACGACTTTATGCTGACAATTTGTGTGACAAACCCATTGGTCAAGCCAGTACTAAACTGCAATTTTATATTTAAATGCAGCATTATGGCTTAAAATTCTCAACCATGATAAACGTCTCATGTCAACATAATCTTGGTCACTACAAACAATTATCTCAGGTATAAGGTTGGAAGTACTTGGAAGTGCTGATAAAAACCGTTAAAGCCTTTTCTAATTTGTTGGCACACTTACTCTTGTTAGTCTATTATCTTTAAAACAACTGAACTGATTGTTACGAAGCTTACACTGTTCCTAGCTGGAGTCAGAATACTAATTTATGATTATGTATACATACATAAAATTACCTATATTTTGTAAAATTGTGTACATTTGTTTGGAAGTCCTAGACTAACATAATGAATAGAATCGTTAACCTCCCTTTTGGAAATTGCTTAAAAACATTTTTATTTAAAATACTTGTATTTCTTAAAACTTAAAGTTCTTTCTTAATTTAAAATCACGAGAATCATCTAAAAATCTAATTTTTAAAAACACTTTTTACTTACCTACTGTCAATAAAACAATTTTTTTTCTCTTTACGAGGCGTCGTTAAACTTCAAAATAAATAGATAATATGATAATTTTAACAAATGGAATAATGCTTGCAATTAGCCTTTGTTCAGGTTGTAAGGCAATCATTTCTGTAATAGAGGCTGGATGTAGATTATTCCAATATGCTCCAATTATAATAATTCTTTATTCAGGCAATAGTCCCATTACATACATACAAAAATAAAAATATAAATTACAGCGTACATGACAAAACATTATGTACCTCTATTTACAATGTGCGATGCACAGCAAGCTGGTACTTATAATACGGACAGTTGTAGCTGTCAGCTATCATCCTCAGTATGCTGTTTTTCGATAACCGTAAGCGAGACCGAAAGAAAGCTATGCGTGAACTTATAATCGCGTAGAAGTCAGGAACCCTCATCCGCAGCAAACATGCTTTAGATGGTGGAATGTTTTACTTTGGACTTAAGTGACATTTACAATGTCTGCAAGTGATAAAACAATTTCTTTGCTTAAGTTCATTGGGAAAATAAGAGGCTGTGGTTGTATTTATAGTCCAATTAGAAATCTGATGCAGATACCAACGCTTGGTGCAAATTTCACATATTCTATCACAAACTGTGTTATCCCCTGTAAGAAACCTGTGACTCTTGCGTTATGTAATCGTCTAGATTCCCCATTACGCTGCCGCATTTGCTGTAAGCGAGCTTCTCAATCTTATTCAGATTGTGAAGCTGGGTATTCGGCATTATGCTGACTCATTTGTTGTAAGCAAGCTGCTCTGTCTTTTTCGGATTGCGAGGCCCGATATTCGGCCAAAGCTCGTGAAGTTTGCTATAAGCGGACGGCTCTTTCTTCTTCAGATTCTGAGAAGCTCGGTATTCGGCATTATGCTGACGCATTTGTTGTAAACGACCTTCTCTGTTTTTTTTCCAATTGTGAAGCTCTATAATTTCTCATAATAGTCTCTCCTGTTCTTCTTTGGCTCTTCTAAATCTTTGCTATATAATTTTATTTTTTGGTCTTTTAACTTCCGTCTTTTGTTATCCAATGTTTTTTTCTTTATCCTTTTGTTTCATTTACTATTTTTTATCCCTCGAGAAATGGACAAATAAACCGTCAACCCTCCTAGAGGGCCGATAGAAGTTTAAGGTTCTTAAAAAACAGGGTGTGCCCGGTTCTTGAGGTTGACGCTAGCGACACGACATTTTTAACCAACCTTTGCCATTCATCCATCGGCACGTTTCTTAACTATATATCGGATTGAGTGGAAGTTCAATTTTTTTAAATGAAACTCAAGTGATCCTCAAGATAAGAACTTACACCGTTCAGCATACATGAGTGTTACGACTCGTTAAGTTTGACGGGACGAAGCAATCTGAGATGCTGTATTGTAAGTCCAACTTCAATTCTATGCTATTTCCTAGCCTTGAAAGTTTACTATTCTATATACATAGGAGCAACGCAAGAACCTGTATGCTTAGAGGTGATAATATACAATGCTGCTGTCAAAAGCTCAAGTTGCATCTATTGACTTAGAATAGCTGCACGTTACTTCCCACATATACACGAATATTTTGCGCAAGTTTGTAAAGCTGCGCGAGCATGATTTTCCTAGTAAGGATTACGGGTCTGACTGTTTAAAATATTGAATTGTCATCGATCCTTGATAATTATCCAAATTTTGAGTTAATCCAATGTTTGAAGGGGGTCAAAATAATTTTCAAAGTTTTCGTTACATACTAACATACATACGTATGAAGATAATAAAAGTGTGTGAAGCAGTTTTGTTTATGATGATTAGGTATTCAAAATCAAATTACCGGCCTGGCACGTGCCATCTACATTTACTATCTTATTTTAACACGCGTGACCTTTAATATGAATGCACAAGACAAGATAAACCATGAATTTGCCTCCCCTCTTGCTCCCACTGGTGCTTACTAGTGACGAAAAAATCCGAAGATATCCGACCTATCTTTAGTACCGACCGAGACGCGCCTTGAAAAATTTTAAAAAGTTGGTAACATAATGGTTTAAAATGACATATGCCTAAGATTTTTTACGTAATAATAGTATATTACAGCTAGATTGTCTCATGATTACATTCGTCTTTATGCTATAATAGTTAAAAACAATATTTTACTGGCATAATGGCGTAAGTTATGTTTAATACATTAATTCCGTTGCAAGGTTTAGCGGCATAAGTGCGTATCTGTTGATACACCCAACGCGAAAGTTCATGAAGAAACAGAATACTTTAAATGCATAAGGGTGTATGTTTGTTTACGTCTCCAAAATAAATTAATAATTTATGGAATAAAGGTATTAATACAAATAAACCTCTATGCTTCCTAAATTTTTCGGAAAGTAGTCAGATCCGACTTTATGTATGTATTTATCTCTGCAATGAAGAAGGATAGAAATACAAGAGTGAGTTTGCCAGAAAGAGCACAAAAAGTTTAGTATGAATATGTTAAAAAGTGGTTTTGGTCGTATATGCAGATCCAGCCTAATGCTTTTCAGGTCCAGATTTAACCTTGGATCAATGCCTTTCTGTAATCAATCTACCACTGATCAAGTGATTAACGAAAGCTTCATAACGCTTCGCTGGAGTTCGCTTAATTGTAATAGTAACTTTTAAGAAATACGCGGCAGTGACGCGCTTCTTTAGTATTGCGTAAATTTTAATTGGTCGCGCTACAAGCCGCGAGCATCACAAGTCGAGCACTAATGTCAACCCAGTACATTTACCGATGCTATTCGACTGAAGTGAAACGTTTTACAAAGTCACTGTGCTATGCCCTTATGGAGGAGCGTAGGTGGAAATGCTCCTCCATCGTGAAAAAGGGAAGATCTTCCGCTAGGCAAGGTGATCTTGCCTGGTGACCGCGGTTCAACGGTTGATGTTGGACAGTTGTATTTATACAAACTCATTAGAAAACTCCGATAGCGCGTTTTAGAACACGGCCGTCTATTGGCGCGTTCGATGTAGTGTCGCTACACCCTCATACAGGTAAAAAACTGTTTGCCGTGGAACACTAAGTATGCGTAAGGCATATTTCCCGAATGCCAAAAAAAGATACGATTTCGACGATTATTTGGCTGTAATTTTATAAATAAGCTACGAATGTATTTGTGTTGTATGTAATATTAGTGTATTTAGTATGAAGGTCGATTAGGGCAACGGGCACTTTGGTGTATATTGTAAGCTTGTTGCCTAAATGTCATAAATAAATAAGTAAAGTAGAACTAAGACGTTCATGATTGAGAACTACATTATTCTCAAGTGACATTGGTTATATTTTATTGATGTGTGAAACCGCAGGGCACAATTACTGTTAAATTATTCAAGCGTTGTTTATTCATAAATCTCGATATATAATATTATGTAGTTTTTAATATTGAACTATCTCGTTTACATGAATGGATGTGCACCTCTGTTTTATTTCTTTTTCTATTCTTTGCTGGCATCGTGTGTACCAAAACTTTGATATTGAGTGGAGCCGATGTGTTGCGAATGAGATGATTCGGCCTTTTCTAACCATTTGGGTCGTATACATAGATGGACAAACTTTGTACACTTATACAGGGTGTGTTTAGTCTTTTATCTCGAAAGATTTTATAACTGTCTTCAGTACGGCGCAATTTGTATGCAGGGATGTGAAATGTAATCGATTTTCAGTTAACAAATTATATTCTCACACGTATTCTTAAATTAAAAATTCTGCCAAAATTACACATTTTAATAGATTTTGTAAACAGCACCATCTGTGCGACGAATGAAGAAATTTGAAGTAGGTAGGTAAGAAAATAGAGTTTATGTTAAAACAATAAATTATTAATTGAAATTATTAAATTATTGATTAGGTACAAACAAAAAATATACTGTGTTTCCATTTCATGTCCTAATTAATGCAGAATAATGGGTAAAATGCAACAAATTTCAGTATTGTAAGGAATTTTATACTTGACCACGTGGGTTTCGGTTTCGGTTTCAGCCGAAACTGAAGCCAGGGCCGAATATTCGGTTTCGGTTTCGACCGGAAAACCAGTTTCGGTCGGACACTACCTACTTTTTTCTTCTTTTCGACGGAGGCGGAAAGCGGCAACTTTGTTTAAGCTTTGGTTTCTTAGGATAGCGGTGCCGTCATATAGCGGCCGTAATGCAGCGGTGAATAACGTCACGAGAACACTGTTTATGAAATTAAAATGAAGCAGTTGCCTAGACGGCGGTATTTGAGACCGTAACGTCTCGTCAGTATCGGATGGTTCGTGAACGTTTTTCTCGGAAGCGGTGAACCCATTTTTATAGTTATATTAAAAAACTTAAACAAATAAAAAATAAAATATCTCACGCCTTTCATCACCGAGGGGGTAGGTAGATGTATTCCATTAATGGATATACCTACCTACCGAGCCTCACTGATTTTCGGCCGGCTTTTCAACCGTAAAGGCTATCTATCACTTGCTCTTAAAAAACTTATTTTATATTATTATATATTTTTATAATTAAATTTGCCGCTTTCCGTACGGAGAAATGAATAATGTATTTTTTTCTATTTGTACACTTATTACATGTTTATTACTACACTGTGTAACTAAAGAAGCTTCACACTAATAGCCAGTACTGTTATATTGTGCTTATAATAAAGGACATTCTTATCGAGCGTGTCGCCTTTCACGTAGGCACAATATTTTCTATTATATGATATTTGTGTTCGAATAATGAGTGTTTTATTCACAAGAAAACATGTTTACAGTGACGGATTTAGAGATCGATCCAAATGGTTACATATAATTGATGAAATGGTGCTTTTGGCAGAGGGATTTTTAATATCTTTTTTTCTCTTTTCAATAAAAATCGATAAGTGAAAAATTTTACAAAAAATCTAATAATTAATTAAAAAAATCGATAAAACGAAAAAAATATGGATTTATATTAAAAACCACATTTTTTTCCCATCCTTGTCATTTTCACATTAAGTTTAAGTAAGAGAACTTACTTCGTATACCTATTTTCATTCGTCGCTGCTGTTTACAAAAATCGCTTAAAGGTGTAGGTAATATTGTAGGCAGCATTTTCTTTAATAGTTGTATTTAGGAAATGTGTAAATTTTAATAGCATTAAAAAAACGATTATTAAAATCGATTTATTTTAAAAATAGCCCACCCTTTGTCCCGAGAATATTCAACCCCTAAACGTCGTATACCTAGGTGGTGAGCATCGGCGGACCGGGTCTGTTGCACTTGCCTCAGAATTAATTCTGAGACTGCGGGTTTCCTGACGATGGTTTCCTTAACCGTCGAGCAAGTGATGAATATGTACGTAAGTTTTTGAAAAACTCATTGGTACATGCCAGGATTTGAACCCGAGCCTCACTGGTTATCATTATGAGAAGCGGGCTCTTTAACTGTAAGGCTATCACTTATCTTTTATTTTCACATCCTTAACGGCCTTAATCCTGACCAGGCAATCTAGACATTGGTTCAAGGGCACACTACAATGCCCAAATCCTGATGTGAGATATTATATTAATCCAGAAAGTAATATTCCGAGAAATAGGCCGAAAAACTATTACCTAACTTTTAATATTCTTTCTTTACAATTTTTTGCACAAAAGGACGAATTTATTACTTCCTCCGTAGCTTTTCTTGTGGACAGATTATTACCAGTAATACTCGTACCTATAGACTACACAGGATGTAATATAGTCTGGAATGTTAACTTATCTAAAGAGATTTCAAAGATATAAAATTGTGACCTAATTCTTAAATACAAACAGTGTACCAATTTAATGTAATATAAAAATATTTTTTTAAATAAATTAAATACTATTGAATTAAGTAGATATATTTTAGTTTTTAAAGTAAAGAATTATAAAATATACCTCATGATGCAAATCAATACTTATTCGTTTCTAAGATTGGCATTAAATGTAAAATTATTTTGAACATAATGTAAACATTGATTTAGGAATACATTTAAATTTAATCCAAAAAGTATTATCTATTCAAAATAATAATTTTAAGTATGCTGTATTTTATAAATTGTTTTATAAATAAATAAATCAATAAAGTATCTATTATTAATGTTATTCTAAATATAATTCTAGCTATAAGTATACTGTGTTTCTTATAGTGTTTTATAAATAAATCAATAGAGCGTTATAGATTCTCAATAATAATTGTAAGTATTCTGTATTCCTTATCAGCCGTTCCCACGTCTTGACAAATGCAGTGTAAATATAGTCTGTAATGCGATAAGAACTAGGTATGTCAAACTGTGACGAATGCGCTGCGACATTGAACCGCTCCTTTATTATACACATTTAGCCGACTGCACTAGATGGAGGGTAATGTTTTTTGATGACCGACTTAGTGGGAACGTAAAATTATTTAGAAAAATAACAAGCAAGTCTGAAGAGTCAAAAATCGACTTTAACGATTGACAATAAAAAATATATCATAATTTTTGTAGACTTTTCTTGATTTTTTAAGAACCGCTCGACCGATTTTGATAAAATTTAATTGAGAACATTTCTGAAGTATGATCAGAAAATAAATGTTTTTTTTTTATTTTGATAATAATTAAAATTATTTTATGTCCTTCTACAAGGTGTAGGCTATCTTCTTGACCGATTTCTTTAAGATCGGTTCAACTGTTTAGCCGTTTAGACAAAAAGAGTTGTCGATTTCTATATATTTTTTCATCAATTTTTAGCTTCGATAAAGTCCAATTTACATCATAGTGTGAGAACCACTTTAGTCGTGGACCGTGCCAGAACGTTACAAGATCTGTAAGTCAGATAGACTAGTACGTATAGTTTTAGACTTGCTTTTCGTCTCGCAATAATTTCCTCCAATTAAATCCGTTTGATAGCACGTCTACGGCTGCAATAAGATATAGCACGAGGCTTTTGAATACAAATGCAGCGCATGTGTCGGCGCTTATGTTGGTGCACGATGTTGAAAGGATTGATTAAAACAAATACAAGTAAATAAAAATAAATATGCTCGCGCCTTTTTCCCGAAGGGGTAGGCAGAGACAATAGACCGCCACCTGCTACGATCCTGGCACACCTCTCGCGCCTCATCCACATCCATCAATCGGTTCATACTTACATGCTAGTCGGGTTTCAGGTCCATTTCTGAAAATACTTACGTTTCAAATTTGAAAAAAAAAAATCACCTTTAGGTATATTCTTTGGACCCCTAAACTTGATTGGTGATGACCAAATCGGGGTGCTGTGCTCATAATTAATTATGGGACCTGCGGATTTGTAAAAACGGGAAAATCTTGACATATTGTTGACATTTAAAAAAATCTATTGAGTAAGTAATGAATTACGTGTTACGTTGTTCGTTAAAATAAAAGTCTAAGACTTATTCTGTGATTTGAAAATATCTTCGGGGCGAAAAGCTTAGAACGAGGAAAACATTTTTTTAAAGAATATACCTATACATTAAATTTTCTTAACCAAACAGTAACAGGGAGGGATAAAGAATTAAAAATAAAGTGGGTTACACGTGGCAATTTCAAAAATAGCTGAAATTTTGTTTCATTAATTTAAGGTTTTATTAAATTATTAAAACCTTAAATTAATGTGGTAGTGGTCACCACGTCGGTAGAAAAGGAACATGTTTTTAGGTTTTCTGAAGGTCATATTTCTTTTGGTAGGTAATTATTTTTTGGAAAAAAAGTAAGTAAATGCCAGGTTCTTGCCTACAGTAGATCCGGATTTTATAAAAAAATGCTTTCTAAGAAGCATTATCAAGAAAGTATAATTTAGCGGAATACATTTGTATGGAGAAAATGAAGCTATGATACCCTCTTAAAGATAGTCGGAGAAACATAGCAGAAGTCGTTGGCAAAAGCTAGTAAGTTTCAGTCGTTGGTCTAGATAGAACATCATAAACGTATAAAGAAAATGTAGTTAGGTGTGTAAATAAGACTAGACGTGATATTGCTCACGCCGCTCGGCTTGAGACAAACCGTATTAATTATTTCGGGGCTCACCATCGAGGTACGGTCAGCCACGATGTGACGTCATTGGAGACGTTTTTGATGTTACTAATAGCGTTGGTTGGCCGTGCCCAGCGGCGTTGACCGCGCGGATGCAATTCATTCCCGTCCCCGTGGGAATTTCTAAAAATCCCGTCGTATCAATTTCAGATAGTGTGTATTTCTCTTTTTAACCAGTTTTTATATTTTCCCGTGGGAATAATATATTTTCCTGTAGTAAAGGGTAGAGTGGGTGGCTTGAAAAATTCTGACTGTTAAGTGGCAACTAGCTTAACACCATCTCCCAATCCGCGGTGAGCTCGCGTGGGAGATTGTAGCCCATACTTCCTCATGTGTGAGGAAAGACCCTTAGCTCAGCAGTGGGCTGATGATGATGAAAAAGTACCCTAAATGTTGACCCAATTACTCAGTTATATCCGAGTAGTTTTTGTGTGGTGCAAACACAGACAGACAGAAGAAAAAAATCAAAAATTTGTGTTTTGATATCTAAATCTATAGTTACTATCCACACTACCGCAAAAAATATTGCATGTATAGACACGGTCTCGTTACAGTTTTATTATACGTATAGATACATTACAATTTATTTTTCTTATTCAAACGTACGAGTGGATATATCTCACTAATTTTACGTATTACAACCTGGCTTTAATCTGATATGGTAATATACAATAATAAATGACTCAACCCGTTGATTTAGCACGCCGTTTCAACTAAACCTTGTTTATGAAAACAACAACAATAGATAACTAACAAATCCCTTCAAATGGTCTCTTAATTCTTAAGGCGAAATTGTTTAACATGCGTGTTAGCATGTTGACTGCGTGTTTGCTGTGACGCCTATTTAGCATGCCTCATGCTATCCTTTGAGGGATTTGTGTTTCCTGCCATGATGCAATGGTGAATAAAAACCTATTTTTAGTTAATCAATTTCCTAATAAAATGCTTTCGCTATTTTTGGTTTCTGTGGAGGAGAGTAGGAAGAAGGCTCCTTGCTCCGATTAATTTTGGACAGTTCTGTTCAAACTCTTGTGAAAATGTCAACAGCGAGGTTTAGAACATATGAAGTCACGTGCTTGCTATGGGCTATGGCACTTAGTTTTTTCTATGTTGGATCGTTAATGTAACTCTACGAATAAGGAATTCCTTATTCGTAGATGTAACTAAAGTTTTCTTAACCTTTGACACATCGATGTCTTTTATATTATGTATTTAGGTATTAGGTAAAGACAAATGTTGCGCTTAATCCGCATCCATCAAACGACTCATGTTTTCAGTTACATCGCGCATCTGATGGATGAACGAGTAAGTACACGTAGATCACCCTATACCGACTCATTCACTCACCACACCTCTTTCCATCAAGAAACGGAATGTACACATAGTTCCCGTTCTTGTGTTTATTCGTTACAAACATACAAAAATAGAAATCTTTCCTCTTTATAATATTAGTGTAGAAGTGTACCTAAATGTAGATTACAACCACAAATTAGAAATTTGATACACATCTTCTTAGCGTAGACTTAATATCAAATCTATAATTTTTTCACATTTTTTTTTGTAACTTTGTCTTTCCATTCTTCTAGTCTTTAATGTCGCCTTAAGACAAAGCTTGCGCCTGTGATAACTAACGCACCATTAACAATGCGATTTATGTCAAATAGAGTAACACGTGTCACGGCAATAAATAGATCTTGGCGACGTGTGCGCAGAGGGCTTGGTGACGAGCGCAGCGGAAGCGAGAAACCTTTGATTTATGTATAATTTTCAAAAAAAAATTACATTGGAGAACAATCGCGTGTCCTCATCACTAATACCTTCGTAAAAAAGCCTCGAGTGAATAAATATGCAGTTCAATATTTTTTCATAAATCACTACATATCTATGTAAAAGTATAAATAAGTTTTACTCAATTTAGGACTGATTTGTCAATCGTCAGATAAATCTTATATGGAGAATATATTGATGCTGTCACTGTCTGAAACAATAGAAAGGAAAAGTGACTTGAATCTTTAGATAACTTTTAACTGACTATTGAAAAATCAGCCCTTAAACTAACGAAAATACAAAAAGATATGTAGTGCAGTTTTTTTTTCTATACAAAAAACAAGTGTCTCCAAGTGTCATCTATTCAAACAAGTTTCCAGACCAATGAAAACTCACTAAGTTCAAATCATCGTTTACGTCGATATCAATACGAGTACCTACTATCTGAAAAATAACAAAAGAACAGACGATGCGTGAAGATATTATGTTTTTCAAAATGACAAATGTACCAGTACATATAAAGGCGGGCTTCTTAACCTCTCAGACCATGAATCACAGACACAATAGATTTTTAATTGTGTCTCGGTTCCAATTGGAACCGGCGGTTCTTAACTGATTAACCGCTGGGCTATCTCAGCTCTTTATTCTATTTCTACCCAAAGAGATTAAAATATATTAGGGCATAGAGGGGACAAAGCGAGGAAAATTTGAAGCCAAAAGCCAAAAAGCGAGGAAAATTTGGTGTGCATCTGGATTGAGGGCCCACTTTTTAAATTATTGCGAAACGAAATGATACTTACAGGGCATTTACTTAAAATTTTGTAAAACCTAAAGCAAAGATTCTTAAATTTCTTAAACGTGAATCAAAAGAGTTATGGTCAAATAGCTTGGGCCCTCAATCCTGACGCCTGCATAAAACGGCATCGTCGAATCTCAGAAAGTACTATCCCTGGGATAATAATTTTTATTCGAGTATTTAGTTAGGAATTTCTTAAATACTTTAACAAATTGTCAAGTCTTAAGAATGCGACAATACAGATTTATGGCGGTTTAGCTTGGGCCCTCAATTCATCAATTTTGATATTGTAGAATCAGCAAAAAATATGAGTTTTTCTAAGGAAAGATATTAATACGACTATAATATATTTGAGTTCCATATCTCGGAAAATTTGTTAAAAAGAAATAACGACACAAAAGTTAATTGTTAAAAAGTTATTGAAATTCGTATTTTTTTAAAACGTCTGAACTGAGGGCCCAAGGTTTTTGTCAGTATTGACTAGGCTAAGCCTTCTACACTACCGCACTTTAGGCTAAGTATTTTAACAAATTTTTAACTAAAAGGCTACAAAGCGTCCATTCTTCTAAATGCCGTACTTTAGGAGAAAATTGATTTTCGATGTTTTATATGAGAAAATTCAGTAGGGTGTATATGATTTTGTTACTTTTTTGAGACAAATCAGCATGTACCCTCATATAAGATATTTCATAAGTTGTTGTCGGAAGCGATTACGTTTTGTATGATCCAATAATTACTATAGGGTGTTATTTAAATGGTTATCATAGTATTCGTATTTTTGACGCCTGACGTACGCGCGTCCCCGTCATGTTTTTTGTTTAATTTTCATTTTGCTGTGTATTTCGGGTTTTGACTCATATTAGTGATAGTATAATATAATTATATACATACTATTTCATATGTTTTGGCAGATTATAATGTAAAAGAATAAAGATTTTGTCAGGGTTTCATATTATTTTTATTTTCTTGTTAAAAACAAATTAAGGGGACCCTTATTTGTAAGCTAAATATGTAAAAATGTTATACATAAAACAAAACTCTAACGGGGCCGTGGCTGTATATGAAATGTTTTTTGAAAATTTTAATGAGTCTATTTTATCTAGTCTATATAATTATTGATATAGATACCAAAACAACTTTTTTTAAATTTGTGTCTGTCTGTCTGTCTGTCTATATCTGTCTGTCTGGTTGTGCACGCATCACGCAAAAACTACTAGACGGATTTTGATGAAATTTGGTATGGATATAACTGAATACCCGGGTCAACATCTAGGGTACTTTTTATTCCAGAAAAATATCTCATTCGCACGGGAAAATATAAAAACAGGTGAAAATAGAAATCGTAGTCGACCGCTATGAAGAGATTTTTGGAAATTCCCACGGGAACGGGAATAAACCGGATCGCAATTTCTAATATGTTATGTAGGCGTCTTCTATGTCGTAGACAACCGCTATGAAGGATTTTTTTGATATTCCCAAGGGAACTGGAATATACTGGATTGAGGAATGTTTAGATTTTTTGTATTAAAAAGGCTCCGATACTATCGGTTTTACCGATTTAAAAAATCTTTTGCCAGTGGAAAGCGTACTTTTCTGGGAGTAACATGTGCTATAATTTTCCCACGGGAACAGGCCTAGACCACGTAACCGATTTAAAAAGTTCTTTTACCAATGGAAAGATACATTATCAGGGAGTAACAAAGGCTATATTTTATTCCCGTATTTTCACGGGAACGGGAACTACGCGGATGAAACCGCAAGGCACTGCTAGTTGTTAATATACAGGGTCATAATTTTAATACGTCCAATACATAATTTCATTGATTATTGGCACTTTCTTATTTTATTTTTCCACGCATACGTAGGTGAAGGCACAGCACAGCTAATTGTATAAAATTATATCGAGCTTTATATATTATATACAATATGTAATAGAATAAGTGCAATTCCTGAAATCAGTTTGTTCAGTATCGACTACATATTCGATTTCATCTATTTTTAATATGTGTTAAATTTTTCCGAAAAATGAATTAGCATAGCTGAATTTAATGCTATCTATTGAAATCGTACTATTATAGAACGATATTTAAGAAAATTGGACAACTAAAGTTCGATTGCATCTTTTTTTATATTAATTTACTAACGGGGATGTATGAGGAATTGCGCTTTTTCTGTTACGCGTTGTATAATTATATATATTGTATCTGCGCTTTTCAAAATACTACTTACATGATCACAACGAATACTTGTTTATACTTACGATAAACATTATGGTCACCCTACTGAATTTTCTCATATAAAACATCGAAAATCAATTTTCTCCTAAAGTACGGCATTTAGAAGAATGGACGCTTTGTAGCCTTTTAGTTAAAAATTTGTTAAAATACTTAGCCTAAAGTGCGGTAGTGTAGAAGGCTTAGCCTAGTCAATACTGACAAAAACCTTGGGCCCTCAGTTCAGACGTTTTGAAAAAATACGAATTTCAATAACTTTTTAACAATTAACTTTTGTGTCGTTATTTCTTTTTAACAAATTTTCCGAGATATGGAACTCAAATATATTATAGTCTTATTAATATCTTTCCTTAGAAAAACTCATATTTTTTGCTGATTCTACAATATCAAAATTGATGAATTGAGGGCCCAAGCTAAACCGCCATAAATCTGTATTGTCGCATTCTTAAGACTTGACAATTTGTTAATGTATTTAAGAAATTCCTAACTAAATACTCGAATAAAAATTATTATCCCAGGGATAGTACTTTCTGAGATTCGACTATGCCGTTTTATGCAGGCGTCAGGATTGAGGGCCCAAGCTATTTGACCATAACTCTTTTGATTCACGTTTAAGAAATTTAAGAATCTTTGCTTTAGGTTTTACAAAATTTTAAGTAAATGCCCTGTAAGTATCATTTCGTTTCGCAATAATTTAAAAAGTGGGCCCTCAATCCAGATGCACACAAAATTTGAAGCCAAGTGGATTAATTCTAGTACAATTTTGACCGAATAACAGCTCGCGTTCATACTAACTGACATGACGCTTAAGCTTAAAACAAACAAAAAAGTTTTGTATGAAAATATTCCCAATGTCCCCTCTATGTCCTATTACATTTTAATCTCTTTGTTTCTACCACAGAACTAATTGTGTTACTATCACTACTTCATTGACATACACAATCATGAATTCCAAAGACAAAAACATCGTCGAAATATTCATAAAATTGCGGATTGTCATGGCTGACAGCTGTCAATGTACAGTCAAGAGCAAGTCAAGCTTGACACTACCAGTTTAAGCTGAGCTCTGATTTGTACTGCGCGCCATAGATTACAGGGCCGGGTCAAAGTCCAAAGTGTCAAGCTTAGCGTGCTCTTGACTGTACTATCGACAAACGATACATTTCGAGAAATTTTCGTTTGGAAGCTCAAGTTTTTATTACCACACCCCTAATTTGAGTTAAACAGTCAGAAGGCAGTAACACTGTTTGTTTTTCATTCCGATCCATTCATCGACCTGAAATAGTCATAAACATGAAAGAAACACTTTTTTGTAATTGTCATCGTCCTATAAGAGAGATCTAAAAGTAGCTGCTTGCAAAAATGACACTTAGGTGTATCAGGCAGAATTTTTACTGATAGTACGCGCATTGCTGTACATCGCGCGTCACTTACCATCAGGTGACCCGTCTGCTCGTTTGCCCCCTTTTTATCATAAAAAAAAAATGCCTTGAAATATTTTTTTGCTCATTCCGCTTCGCTCATAACAATGGTCGGTGCTGGAAAAGTTAGCACGCCGCAGCTGCCTCCACGAGAGGATTAAAACAATTGATTAATTCAAGTGCAGCTAGCTGAATGGAGTTCTGGACTCCATCCAGATGCCCTCAGACATGCACTGTCGGGAGTTGTCTCCTAATGAAGGTACGGCACTGTCTCGACTGTGTGTTGAGTCACGGACAAGTTAACAGTAGGTAGGGTCGTAATATCAGAACACACACAGTTTTTGTCGAGATGTATCTACAACCTAAAGTGTATCTATTATCTAGCATAGCATAGCATATTATGTGTATTATTATCTAGCGTTTGGTTTGGTCATTTACAACGTATGGAAAGAAGAGTGGTAATGAAAGAGATTTATGGTGCAAATGTTGAAGGATACAAGGCAAGAGGACGCCCCAGAAGGACGTTCACGGATCAAATCAGTGACGTCCTTCAAAAATCTGGGGTCGTAAATGAAACAGCGTGCATGAAAAGGCTTATGAATATGAAGGAAGCGAGGTAAGTGTGCAAAGATCGACCAAAAAGGCGATCTATCGTCTTTGCCTACCCCTGTGGGAAGAAGGCGTGATCTGTATATATGTATGTGTCGTATATCTTTAAAAAAACTGGCGCATGTTTGAGAGATCATCACTTGAGAACGGGTCAACCAATAATGCTTTTTTTTGTTGTGTTCGTAATTGTCAGTTTAGAGAAACAATTTGCGAAGTTGTTTATAATTTCTATGTTTATTTAATGTCAAATTAAAATGTCAACAGTTTCGCATGTATTGAGCATCCGATCCGAAAACAAAGAAATATACACGAGAATTCGGAAGCTGGAACTCGAATAGTGCACAATCACTCATACAAATCGACGACGATGTTCGAAGACCTCCTAACTAACAAAAAGCAAATTTTACAGGAGGCGAAAAAAACGTTTTAATTCTTTTTGTACCTATTTTATGAAAATGTGTTCTAAAGCAAGTTTTTATTAAATGGAGCTGCGAAATTGATGCTAGCATTGATTTTACATACAGACAAGTGGTTTCCAAGTTAGTGTTAGTTAGGAGTTATTAGTTTCACTAATGTCCATGTCCAACTTATTTTGATGAAGTTAAGAGGTATTACTTAATAAAAGTTTTAGGAAATAATTACGAAAATCTTTATTAGATGACCAATAAAATAAGTCTGTAACTCTCTACTAGTAATTGAAAACTTATTTCTATTACTAAGCCTCACAAAAATCACGTTAAATTACTTCATTCTTCTTCTAAAAAAACATGCACTCCGGGAGTGCCGGCAGAAGTGAAAACTTGATTATCGATTTCGATGTTACAACACTACTCTCCAACCGTCTTACGGTTTTTCGATCAGCACACGTGACCTGACGCGAGTTTCATAGTTTTTACCCATCCCACAAAAGTGCTTAACGCCGCTAAAGAAATTTTCACTTCAAAAAAACAAACTAACTGGGACTACTAAATACAATTGGTAAATGAATCCCTTGACGCGAACGTACGCCTTAAAAGCGAGGAGGACTTTGTTGAAGTAGTGGAGATATTTAACACTACCGTCCAAAAAGCTGCTTGGAAAGCTACACCAGTAAAGAATTCAAATAGCCCAAACACGGCGTTAAGAATCTCGCAGAAAGTGGAAGAAGTTATTGCACAGAAGCGCAAACTAAGGAAAGAATGGCACAAAACTAAATACCCGCCTCTGAAGGCAAAGCTAAACTTCTTAAGGAAAAAACTATCGCTACTCCTGAACAAGGAAAATAACTCAAGTATTCAAAAATTAGTTTGCACACTGGATCCTACTTCAGCCACCGACTACTCACTGTGGAAAGCCAGAAATTATTTGAAAAAACCTGTTGTACCATCTTTCCCCTTGCGCCAAAGTAATGGCGACCGGGCCAGAAGTGACACCGAGAAGGCAGAAACATTTGCGGAGCACTTGGCTAAGGTATTCACACCACATCCTTATGATGGACCTCTTGCACACATTGAAGAATTCGGGAGTACTCTTTTCACCCTGTGCCACCGGATCACCGGACCAAGGATGCTCAAAGATAACAAAGGGTGAAGGTGACTGCCATTACAAATTCAAAGATAAGAAAGCCCCGGGTACGAGCTTTTAACTTTTAGCCAAACATAGGATTTTTATTTCTCACATATTTGTTTAATGCTGTAATCCGAATGGCATTCATTCCACCACAATGGAAATTGGCACAAGTTAAGATGATCCCAAAACCCGGGACAGATCATTACGACCCAAAATCTTACAGACCAATTAGTCTCCTCCCTATAACTTCCAAACTTCTCGAAACTCTACTCTTGAAAAGGCTCATGCAACAAATCCAAAATAAAGCACTGATTCCTGACCACCAGTTTGGATTTAGGCATAAACATGGTACCATCGAACAGGTCCATAGACTAGTAAATAAAATACATCAATCATTCGAAGATAGATGCTACTGCTCTGCTGTGTTCCTCGACATCTCCCAAGCTTTCGATCGTGTCTGGCACGTACGTCTATTATATAAGCTCAAACATATTCTCCCGAGCAGCCTGTTCTATATACTACGATCATATCTGCGAGACCGACAATTCCTGATAAAGTATGGTGAGGAAATAACAAGCCTGTATACATGCTGGAGTACAGAATCGGACCTTGTACACAGGGTAGTGTACTAGGTCCGATTCTGTATCTCCTGCACATATGCGATCAACCAATAGGTGAAAGTTCAACAACGGGAACCTTCGCGGACGACACTGTTATTCTAGCATGTCACAACAACCCTTCAACCGCATCACAAATGCTACAAGGCGACCTGAATGAAATCTCGGGATGGTTAAAAAAATGGCGCATATAGGCAAATGAAGCAAAATCTGTTCATGTAACATTCACGCTTAGGCGAGAAACTTGACCATCTGTCACTCTTAATGATATCCAAGTCCCTCAACTGGACCATGTCAGTTATCTCGGGCTACATCTGGATCGTAGAATCACATGGAAACACGTGTTTGATGGTAGATAGGAGGTATTGGCAGCAAAATTAGTTCGGAAGTAACTTAGGAGATATTCGTTTTGGTAAGTTAGAATATATTTGCAGCAGCAGCAGGCTAACACGCTCAAAGCGTGATATTAGGAGGTATTCTCATTATGAATTTGTGGAGTTATTTATTACAAAATCACTTCGGAGTCTTTGCCAGTCGGTGCGAAATTGAATTCTAAGTACAGTGGCATAGATAACTCATTTTGGCCCCGGGTGTCAGTTAGGAGGTATTCGAACATCGTCGTCGAAATAGTACTATGGCTACTTCAGACTATGACCATGTTCATTTACATCTGATGCAATGGTTATAAATATAATACTTATTATTATTAAAGCTTTTGCCAGAAGATGGGACGCAATTGGCTCAGCAATATATTGGGACATTTAATTCTGTAATTTGGAATGTAGATATTTAGTACGTTCTAACGAAGAATGGTCCCCCACTAAGATTAAAAGTTTTTCGGAAATTCTACGGGAGAAATAATAATAACAAAAAAATAGTGCCTGCTAGTATATTTTGTAGATGTTAGGCTTAAGTTTAACACGTGGGTACATTTTCTTTTGCGGCGTCTACTGTACTGCCTTGCCCGTGTGATGTGCTATATTGTTATGCCAAATATGCAAAGCAGTAAGGGTCAGATTATTACAAGCTTTCATTTAACTGGCTATGTACTGTATGTTTATTCGGGTGGAATCTTGCAACTCAATTTTGAAGTAGATATCTTCAACCAATTAATAATAATAATAATAATAAATTGTGGGACACAATTTACACACCGTTATTCAGTCCCAAACTAGGCAGAGCCTGTACTATGGGCACTAAACAACTGATAGACATACTTAAATAAATATTAAACACCCAGACACGAAGCCAACAGACATGTTCATGCACACAAATGTTGGCCCCGAGCGGGGATCGAACCCGCGACCTCCGACTCAGAAGGCAGGGTCACTACCGACTGAACCAACAGGCCCGTCAATTGAGCTCAAATTTTTCATACTTATGTAAGTTCGTACAATGTAACAGTATAGTACCACCGAGCTGATCTGATGATGGAGCCAGGATATGAATATCGCAACTCTTCAATGGCTACTTTTAAAACCTCGAGTTTGGGCTCATTTGATTTTTCATGACGCGTCCCATACATAAAAAATCTGTTCTTTAAATTTTGTAATGACCCAAAATCTGGGGGCACGGCAGTGCCCCCGCCAAGTCGAGCAAAAAAGTTACTTATTTTAGTTACCTTTGCGATTTCATAGCCGACTTTTGATAGTATGAAGTATTACGGATGCTGAGCGCTGATTGAGAGATAGTGTTATAGGCTACTGTCCGAATTTTTAATCAACCAAAGAGATTGTGTTTGAACACAACGAACACTGGTACCAACGGTGTAACGTACCTTCCGAGTCACGGAAGAGCATAGGTAACAACTAGACGGTCACCCATTCACTGACTGCCAACAACATTGCTTAACTAATGTGATCTCAGGAAACACTGGCACCGCATTGCCACGATCGCCTCATAATTCGAATGAAATTATTGTTCAGAAAAAAAACATAACCCTCCTTCTGGCGCAGTCGGGTAAAAACATATTACGAGTATAGTCTATTTCACGAAGCATGAGTACGGTGACAGTTCACATTTTTCCGTTTTACGCTTACTACTTACTTTCGACTAATAAAAGTATTATAATAAAAAATATTAATATTTCATTATTTTATCATTGCAAAAATACGACAGATATATAAGTTGAAAGTAGTATAAGCGTAAAACAGAAAAATGTGAACCGTCACCGAACTAATGCTATGTGAAATAGACTATATTAATATAACTTGGAGACAGATTTGTCATTGTCAAAGCCGTAATATAATGCTAGTAAACTATCAAAATATGTCTCTTGTCTCGATGTGTTGGTTCAGTAAACACTGACATCTTAGTGCCCTTATCTAGACGCCCTAATGACCTGGAAAGGTCGCTTATAATAGCGGCGTTCATAGGTTGACACATTTAGATGATATAATTTGCGCTAACGCAGATCATTCTCAGTCATATCGCTAAGTGTTGGTGTTAAGGCTCGTTATTTTATAGCACCACTAGCTGTTCTGTGTTTCACCTTCGTAGTTCCCGTTCCCGTGGGAATACGGGAACCTTATAGGTACAATATTTTTTGAAATATTGATTGTCCTATTTATTTCCATCTAATCAAAATCCTAAAAATAAGTTTCAAACTAGCTCTAGCTTTAAAAATGACGTAATTTCCATACAAACATTCATCCCCTATATTTCTAAAAAAACTTTCATACCTCTAACAGCCCTTTTTCGCATTAACAGTAGTCTATGGCCTTTCTTAGGGTTTAGGATATCTCTGTACCAAATTTAATGGTCTGTGACAAATTATTTCGATTCCGTCCGCTTTGAGCTTTAGGATATGGCGTCCTCTTGGTGTGTTTTTTCATGATGAAAAACCGAGTCCAAAGGAGACGTTCCATCTTGGGCCTGCACATTGTACACCAGCGTGGAAGATAGAGAAAAATGTAGTGATTATCAGAAAAATATTAAAAAAAAACATTTCCATCTATTTAACTTGTACAAAAGTAATTGTACAGTCAAGAGCAAGTCAAGCTTTACACTACACTGATTGATACTGCGCGCCATAGAATACAAGGCCGGGTCAAAGTCCAAAGTGTTAAGCTTAGCGTGCTCTTGACTGTACTTCAATGATGATCCATGGAATCATATTGAAATAAAACTATTTCTAGTTCCTTACACCCAATTTCCATTATTGTGAATTAGTTCGATAAACGTCAAAATAATGACAATTGTCATTTTACCGGTCAGGTCGCCATTTTTTTTTCGGTTGTCGCGTTGCCAGTATAATGAAAATTTAAAGTTTATTGTGCAACGGAACTAGACAAATATGATCAAAATCATGAATAAAACTATAGTTATTTTATTTATATTTATCTAAAAAACTAGTGTAAATGGTGCAAGCTCAATCTCCATACATTCCTGAAACGTCTCCTTTCATCAACAAACAAGTAAACTAACCCAGTCACTTTCGCATTTATAATCAGTAAGAAGTTGGGATTTCTACATCAGGTTCTTGAAAATGGCAGTAACTAGGTATTATGATAAAATTGGCAGTTGTAGTGTTTAAGGTTTTCAAAAGAAAGGTCTCTGGTAAAACTCGTATTCTGTGAGCGGAATTCTGTGGTTGAGGAAATTAAAGTTTATAAAATGCTGGTTCATGCCTACGCAAAAATTCTTCAAAACAATTTAATATAAATATTGGCAGTTGCGGTGGAATTTTTCAACGACATGCCTATTAATTTACCGGAGCAGTAATTAAGGTGGGTAATGGTTTTCATGGAAGTACTGAACCCTTAGGGAAATGTAGGGGATGATTTTAATAAAATATGTTGTCTGTGCTCCAATTTGTTACCTATCGGTCCGGGTAAATCAAATTTTCTAATTTTGAGTCACAATTTGGTCGGTAGAGAATATTTTTGCGCGGAGCTGCGAATTCTTGTTATGGAGAAGGTAAATGCAGCCTATCAGATAGTGCAGCATTTAAATTTATTATATACTAGCGAGTGTCTAGCGGCGTTGACTTAATTTAGAGAAGTAATTAAATGGGCAGCAATTAAAAAATTTGGTTAGCCACAAAAAATCAGCATTTAAATCATTAGGTCGGCATACAAAGATTTTGTTCGCAAATAAAAAAATCAGGCAGCAATCCTTGTTCGGCAAGTAATTTTGATAATGGTCAAAAATTAAATCAGAAATAGGCAGCTTACAATAACATGGGTTTGCATAATAAACATTCAGTCCGCAAAATAGTTACTTGGTCCGCAAAATAACTACTTGGTCAGCAAGACTTCATGATTGAACAGCAGAGAAAACATGTCGTAAAAATTATACCACTCCCACTCCCACATGCTCCCACACTCTCCCACACGCTCCCACACGCTCCCACACGCTCCAACACGCTCCCACACGCTCACACACGCTCACACACGCTCCCACACGCTCTCACACGCCCCCACACGTCCCAGCACGCTCCCACACGCCCCAGCACGCTCCCACACGCCCCCACACGCTCCCACACGCTCCCACACGCCCTCACACGCTCCTAAGCGCTCCCACACGCTCCCATAAGCTCCCACACGCTCCCACACGCTCACACATACTCACACACGCTCCCACACGCTCTCACACGCCCTAGCACGCTCCCACACGCCCCAGCACGCTCCCACACGCCCCCACACGCTCCCACACGCTCCCACACGCTCACACACGCTCCCACATGCTCCAGCACGCTCCCACACGCCCTAGCACGCTCCCACACGCCCCCACAGGCTCCCACACGCTCTCACACGCCCCAGCACGCTCCCACACGCCCCCAAACGCTCCCACACGCTCCCACACAATCCCACACGACCCCACACGCTCCCAAGCGCTCCCACACGCTCCCACACGCTCACACGCCCCAGCACGCTCCCACACGCCCCAGCACGCTCCCACACGCCCCCACAGGCTCCCACACGCTCCCACACGCTCTCACACGCCCCAGCACGCTCCCACACGCCCCCAAACGCTCCCACACAACCCCACACGACCCCACACGCTCCCAAGCGCTCCCACACGCTCCCATAAGCTCCCACACGCTCCCACACGCTCACACGCCCCAGCACGCTCCCACACGCCCCAGCACGCTCCCATAAGCTCCCACAAGCTCCCACACGCTCCCACAACCTCCCACACCCTCCCAAACCCCCCCACATCATCCCACACCCTCCCACACACTCCCACTCCCTCCCACACACTCTCACTCCTACCCCCACTCTTCCCCCACTCTTACCCCCCACCCCTACAACCCCACCACTACCACCCACCCCTACCCCCCACTCATACCCCCCACTCCTTACTCCCACTCCTACTCCCACTCCTACCCCCCACTCCTACCCCCCACTCCTACCCCCACTCTACCACGCTCATACCACTACCACCACCACTACTTGAAAACGTAATAATAATCATAATCATTAATCATAAATGTTGCATAATCCAAAGTCATTCCTAATCTATGTAAGAAATGCGCCCATTTTGCGCATGACAAGTTTGCTGAGATTATTTTTGCTACTTTTATATGAAGCTCAAAAAAATTTTTTGGCTTCCCCTCTGAGTGCTCACCAAAATTTTATTAAACAGTAGCAGCTCATTGCAGCTCAAAAATAATTACAGCCATCCAGAATGACATAAATTGCTGATAGGTTTTGTAATGTTTGCTGGCCATGAGTTGCTGACCAATTAGCTATTTCTGCTTACAGATTATATTTTTCTGCTCACAAAAATACGAATACTCTGCTAACCATTTAAATAACACCCCTTAATTTATTCCCTTATTCCCTCGCGTTCGTTATATACCTACCTATATCGTGGAATGTGTGTATTTCTAGAAATGGACCTCTGCGAGCCCCTCAAGAATAAGTCGTGATCGTTTATTTTGTTTTTGAGGTGAATACATAGTTTACATAAGTAATTATATTTTCTAACGTAAATTAATAAAAATAAAATCTCACGCCTTTTATCCCGGGGGTGTAGGCAGAGGTATTCCATTTCTGGATATACAAACTTCTCACGAGATATTGCTTGGACCTATTAACGTGATAGGTGGTGAGCCCATCGACATAATATATTTAGAAAATTAATATATTTAGATTAACTATAAATATTGTTGAATAAACATTATTTAAAAAGTAACGATTGAAACCACCTTCAATAAACAAAGTCTGAAACGAAGCTCCACAAGATCGCAGTATCTTCGGCGTTCGCGGCTCTGGGTTCTACGTTTCTAATATAATTTTGCGTAAAACGACCGCCTACTCACCTTTAAAATTAAATTCGAATAAAGTGGATATTTCCTTGGTACATTATAATTTTATCAGATACCTTTCAGCCTCACGTCTATGTCACAATTGTTTTAAATACGTACATAACAAAAGAAAATATACATTTATTTACAATAAGTATTTATCGTTAAAGATTGTCCTCTGCCTGACTTGCCGCATATGGATAGCTAGGCAGATCCTTTGACAGAGAGAGACACTGGTCACCTGAAGCCTCAACCAACCAACCAAACGCGGTGACGCCAGCTCATATATAGACCGCCTGCCCAGAAAATGTCGGCAGAGGTATGAAATTATCTACTTTTCCAGTCCAGTCCACTATTATAATTTTTGGACACCAAAACATGACCAGCGCCACCAGCGGTTAGCCATTTACTGAAGCGGCACGTAAAGATTACACTTTACTTGCCACTGAACCAATACTGATGCCTCCGTGTTTCCTCGCGATGTTTTTCTTCACCGTGGAGCTAATGGTCAATATATACTTCGACCGCATTCCGGAACAAAAAGAAAGAAAGTCATTCACGTTTCATGAGAATCCGTTCAATAAAAGAAAGCGTGAAAGAATAACAAACCATCCATCCTCCCTCACAAACGTTCGGCCTTATAATATTAGTACCTAAGTACAAGTAGGTATATGAACTTTTGTAAAACATGCTCTTATATCCATATGAACCTAAAGGAATTCAAATCCGAGCCTTCTGCATTAAATGCTAGTTCATTAGCAACAGGGTTCAAATTCAAACGAAACAACTACAGAACCAATTCGATTCAACTTTCGACGGTCCACTTATCGTCGTGCCGGTACCGGGACACTGACTCTGCGACACTCGAGCCAGTGTAATTACACACCCTATTTGTTTACTACATATATACCAATGCACCAATGCCCAAATAAAATCACACTCCAGAATCAATATACTCCTTAAAAACAAGTAGTGATAGCCACGTTGGATGGGTCTGCCTCTCGTTTCTATTCCAGATAAACAACAATCGACTGTCTTATATTTAATATTTATGACTAGCGGTTCTGCGCGGTTTCACCCGCGTAGTTCCCGTTCCCGTGGGAATACGAGAATAAAATATAGCCTAAGTTACTCTCGGATATTGTGAAAGAATTTTTAAATCGGTCCTGTAGTTTTAGAGTTTATTCGTTATAAACATACAAAAATAAAACTCCTTCCTCTTTATAATATTAGTGTAAACTACTCGTAGTCCGCTTAGCAGTGAATTCCTCTGAAGTTTGTTATTGAATAGTGCAAGTACCTACGTTTATTATCTAAATACCAAAATGGCTCCATCTTTCTTCTAGGCGTACATAATGTACCGAAGTTTAGTAACCCCAGAACCGAGTATGTATGATGTCGTAGTAGTGGCTTCCTTGACAGGGAAGAGGCAAAAGACTATATATAAGTACGTCTTCCGTCAGGTTGAGTTGTCAGAAGTGATCCAGATGAAGATAAAATGGTACAGTCAAAACACATGAAGCTTTACACTTGTAGTGCGAGTCTGACTCTGATGTCTAAGGCGATGGTAATAAGAACGTTACAAAGTCCAATGTCCAAAGTACAAAGTCAAGCTCCACGTGCTTTTGACTGTACCTGATAACCTGACTTCGTCCTGCGTTGGAATTGTTCCCAGTAAATATTCTACATTTGCATGAAAACAGTTATATTATATAGAAATGAAACAGCAAAACCGTTGAGCCCAAATCCAACGATTAACTTCAAAGGGCTAAACACACCGCAATTCGGAAAATGCGTTTTTATAGAAATACCCTCTTTGACAACAGAGATTTTGTCAGCAAATTGTGGATGGGACGGCTTCGGTTCAGCCGATTTCCTATCTTGTTTCGAAGGTAGGACATTCTGGGGATTTTCGGATAAGCCTTTATATACGTTCGTGCGACTTTGTTTACATTTTTTATCCGATGAAATTGAAAGGAAGCGTGTATTTAAAAGATAAACCAGCCCACGCATCCCAATGACCCAGGATGTGTTTTCACGTAGGCTAAACAATGCTAAGCCAGCTAGAAATCTTATTGCTTCAAAAGAGATGTCTTCTTCCCATAAAACCAATGCTAATGTTTTTCTATTGATAAAAAACATAGAACTCTAAAGAGTACAAAACCGACTTCAACGAACTATACCTACTAAAAATACAGACGAATTGAGAATCTCTTCCTTTTTGAAGTCAGTTAAAAATACATCTTTTCCTACCCCCTCTGGAATAAAAGGCGTGATCATATTTATTTTCATTTAAAACAAGTCTTTAATAAACGCATGTTTTCAATCTAAAAATCGCTCACGCCTTGCCAAGGTAATCATGGAAGTTTTCGCTTTTCATTCTGGAATAGTTTTCGTGAATATACATTACCTTTTGTCTAGACTAGGACTCAAGGTAAGTTCTCCTTCGTGTATTCCAAAACAATTTTAAGTGTCTAAAGAACAACTTTGAAAGATTCAAACTAAGTTTCAATAGGAATCTTTCGATGATTTTTCTTACCATTATTTGCCTTTATTGGTTGGCTGTGTTACTCATAAACGTATAGTTTCGTAAAATGTATATTATGACGTTACATACTACCTATTTTTCAATTAAGTATTTCAGTTAGTGTTTATTGAAATAGGTACCTAAATTGTACTTTCTTCTTATCTGATCAATGGTGTAAATGCTATTTACACACTTTAAATTTCGAATGTAGATTCCTCATGATCAGTAAGAATCCATTAAGAAAGGATTTTGCTAAATTCCCACGGGAACGGGAAAATATTAGAACCACACGGGCTGAGCGCCTACCAGTATATAGAAAAGTTTTGAATAAAGCTTTTTCGATACTGAACCTATGACAATAAACCGGAATAGCGTTTTATTTTCGGATCCATTAACCGTACCCACGTACGGAATATTCGGATATCAATATTGCATAGGATAGAGGATATGCGTTCATCACTTCACTCCATTTGCACCATTTGATCCGGCTCGTGAGGACCAATTTTTTGGTCATTTTGTTTGAAGATTAGTACAGATGGTATTGTGATCAAATTCTATTTTGGACAAACACAATTGTTTTGAATTCTAATTATAGCAAGGAAGGAAAACAATTCACAAATTCGTTAGCATGAGTAATATTACCTTTATCGGTCAGCTCGTTTGTTACCGTTTCATAGCAAGCCGTATGCTAAATAAAACTTGTATTCCCTATATTCAGCTCTTTTAGAATTTGAATTATCAAAATCTTTTTATAAGACCACTTATTGACAGTAGTAAAGTTGTAACTCCATCCCTTTCTTAGTGCATATATACGTTATGTAGAAAGTCCTGCTCAAAAATGTTTTTAGGCTCATTGGTCAATTGCTATGTGCTTTGTTTATCAGTCAATGTGTATTATAAAGTAGGTTTTTCATATTGAAATATGATTCAACCCATTGCAGTTGTTAAAGAAAGACCAGGTTTGTGGTATGTAGAATGTACGGCATCAATTTAAAAGGTAGAAAAAACGTTCATAATTTAGAATTACGGCGCACCATCTTGTGTGCTAATAGAAGTTTATTAATATCGTAAAATTCCTAGCTCGCCTCTTAACGAAGGTTGCTTTAAAATTATCGTTTCTAGGTGTACGGTGTTTATCCCGGCTTATATGCAGAAATAAGCTTTATGCTAAATATTGGTTGCTAGCGTAATGCATCGGCTTGCTTGGAAATTAATGACGGAATCATTTTTACTTCGTATTTATCGTTTAATGCTGTTTCTTCTTTAGTTTATTACCTAAAGTAGCTTAGGTTCTTGAACTGCGCATTCTGTTTTAATTATTATATATTTGGGAGATTGTGATTGAAAACTGTTTATTGCATTAGAAACATGGATACTTAAGTTTCGGTTAATGACTTTTGAGGAGTCGCTCCAAAAATAATTAATTCTACATTAGGTCAAAATTGGTGTCTAGAATCTTGTATTGGCTCCGTCAAAATGGTAAAAAGCTCCTCTTGTGATGTTTAGTTTGTCACTGATGCTTATTTGAGCTACTACTGATAAAATCAACAAAAACTTACTCAACCGGTCCCAAAACAAATGAAAAATTAATTTTAATTTGTACCTATGGATATTCTTTCCAAGGTACTGAACGAAAACCATGGTGCATGATTCCGACTTGTTCATGGCCAGTTTTTTCAGGTGATGTTAATGTTTTATATCTTTTAGTACCTTTTACACGCAGTCGGGTATCTGGGTGTTTTGTAATGTTATTTATTTAGTGACGTTTATGTTAATTAACTGTCTGATTCGATTCAATTAACTGTCTTGGTCGTTGCTCCAGTGTACAGGGTAGTTTCATAATGGCATATTATGTCTACGACATTAAAATGTAAACACTAACGTGTCGACTTCGACAAGAAGCGTTATGTGTGATCACATTTGTATCCAAGTTTTATATCAAAATAAAATAGTGTCTACAGTCCACTCAAAAAGTTTTACTTCCAATCCCGTGGTCCTTCGACCCGGATGATGTGCACTTGCTTTTAGGCGCTGACATATTCTTGCAGGTCACGCTGCCACAGCCAGCTGCCACTAAGGGTGATGCTGTTTCCAGTAATTTGAAGCGGTCATGATTGCTTCACACCTCCTTCGGTTACATCATTGCAGGGCACATAGCTTCTTGTGCAGACTATACTACACTTTCATTTGTTGTATCATTTATTGTATTGTAAAAGCTTATATCGGTTATTTACTGCTACAAAGTCTCAAATGTATGTAAAGTTCAGAATCCAACAATGCAATATCCATAGATACGCAATAATGATCTCACAATATCCAATCTCGCATCAAACGAGTAGCAATACGTTGTAAATTTGATTGTAGATAGAAATGCAACGAGCTTTAAGCCCGGGTAAGCTCTGCTCTATCGAATGGAAGCGTGGGCCAGAGACAAAGACCTCACAGCTCGTCCCGCGGGATGCCACTATGTGACCATCGCGAGACGTTACTTTTTGTTATCTTTATCTATCCTAGGGCCCTGCACTTCAATCAAAGAGCCGAGGCCGTTCTAGGCCGACGCACTCGCCGACATAACACGTGCATTACTCACGAAATATTTTCATAAAACCGAACCCAAACGCACCCGTCCACCCCTCCCCGCGCCCTCGCTAGCAAAACCAGTTCAGTTCGTGCCCGGCTGCCGTGCGCGTCGGTCGTCTTACAGAGGAGAATCTTCGCCGCGTTGTGTTACGAAAAACATCTTTTGTACCAAAACCAAACCAGTGCTGTGGATTCGCATCGTATAGTGCCCGTGTGAGATTGTGCCGTTTCATATTGTGATGTTGGGTGTACGAGATGATATAGTGGATTTCTGTTGAAAAGTGTGGGACGGGTTCCGCCTGCCGCGCCGGACGCCTTTTCTCTCCGATCTCGGGATATCATTAAGGTATTTATTGTTACACCGGCTCATTGTTGTAAGGAATTCTTTCTACGACCCTCGTGTAGAGTTAAATCGATAGTCTCGATTTGGATTCGTGTGCGAGTAAGGAAGCGCGTTGTAAACGCGTCGCCGTTGAATCGCAGATTGTGGATGGTGTTTCTGGATTTGCATTGTAGATGCGGCGTTCACTGTTTGCTGCACATTGCAGGAACGGGTTCGAGTCCGGGCGAGGTGCGAGTGGGCGAGTATTAATTAGGCGGCTCACAGTAACGGTACTTGTAGACGGTACCCGGCCACTTAACGATCTTTTGATAACTTTTGTTGTTGGACTTTCGTCGATTCGATTATAATTGAGTTAATAACGATTTTTTGTGCTTAGCCGTGTATTAAGAATAGTTGAACCGTGATGTTTCGAGCGATAAGATTAGTTTCGGTTGCGGAGGTTTTGAAAAGACTTGAAATAAATATCTAATTAAATTCAAAAAGATTATCGACGTGAATCTGAAAGGAACGAGAAATGTTTTAGTCACGCTTCTAATATTCAAATAAAAAAAAACCATAAATCGGACTTTCTCAGATATGTAAGATTTTTAAATACCTACCTACTTTTCAACAGCAAAATTTTACAAACAATTTATCTAACTGAAAGCTCTTCGATAGATGGCGCAACTAGTCACAAAACAATAGGCGCGGAGCTTTCTCTATTATCAACTTACCTCCAGTTTGAGGGCGAATCTTAGCTACTAATTATACACCGCCACATAATAGATAGGTTTATTAACCTGATTTCACAAAACACCGTCTACTGTTAAACTAAGTTGTGTTCACATTCACAAAGTCAAAAGCAATTGTAGTTTCGTGGATATTCCACACAAAAAGGGTTGTTTCGTTTATAAATACATTATTTCTACTCCTTAAAACTGAAACAATGTTTAAATTAACAACTTTAATAATATACTGTCATTATTTATTTTGATACGGTACTTTTTAATTCAAAATTTTCCATTTTGTGTACAATCAGTCAACCTCACGTCAATTTTGACAATTCAAACCGTGTATAAAATGCGTTCAAATACACGCTAATAATGAATTATTTTTTCGGATACAGGCCTCATAAACTTTGGTGATTTATTGAATCTTAATAGTTACTTTTATTGTTACTCATCAGAATATGAATTAAAGACGACATTTATAGCAAATAAACAATTAAAACTAAATGTCGAATCGTTTTATTGCTCAATTTATTAAAAAGTTTGTAAGATTCCTTCGGTAGGCATGTAAACATGCGTGCCAACATTTTTATATAAAAAAAAAGATTTCGGTTTTTCGTTATCTTTTATTATCCTACTTTGAATAGGTACGTCGGATCGCATAATTTTATAGACAACTAAGGGTTACATTTACAAGATGAAACCGTTGATTTAGTCATAAAGAGAGTCATAAAGTCCGTATTGATGACGGTCGTATGAAAGATAAAGTTGTGGATTTTGAATAATAATAAGTTGGCCTCCAATTTAATTCAATATTTTTAATAATAAAATAAAATAATGTTTTATGTCGTAGTAAAAAAATAAAGCAGTTTTATTTCATTATTCAATTAAATTTTTCCCGCAACTTTATCCGCGTTCCTCACTCACCTTTACTATTAACTCATGATCTGTCCTAAGATTCAAACTAAGTAGGTACCTACCTATCTTACTGCCAATTTTTACGAAGATCGCTTCAGTGGTTTAGCTGTGAAGAAAAATAATTATTTTCACATTATAATATACCTAATACTAGTAGGGAATAGATATGGCATACAGAAAAAAGTAAAAAAACAAAACCGCCTTCAAACGTTTTAAAGGTTTTAAGGCAGGATTTTTTTTAATAAATACAGCGTTTTCAGTTTCATGTCCCTTTTACCTTTTATTTTAATTATTCTTCTATAAAAAAGAGCCACATGTAGTTTTCGATGCATATCCGAACATGACCCCCGGCGTTAATTTACCGCGTAAAAAATTCGAAAACGTCCGGAAACGTGTGTCTCATCGGTAGTTGTCGAACAGATGTCGACATGTGTCGTTGTTGCCGTGAGCTAATTGACTAGGGAAAATCGTGAGTTACGTGCTATGGTTTGGCTGGGGAACGCACGATTGATGTTTCTGCATTCCTTGGCCTGATATATTTTATAAAATTTTATGGCTGACTGACATCTTATAAAAAAAATATTTTTACGTAGGTGGGTACGTCTTTTTTTTTTAATTGAATAAACAGTTATTAGTGCTAACTCATTTTCGGTCTTAACGCTTTAGCTTACGTATTTATTCAATGAAACTTTTTTTACCACTTAGCTAGGGTCTGTGATGTAATTATTGACATCTAGAGACCCCCCCAAAGTAAAATTAGTAGGAGTAGGCCTATATCTTCTAAACCCTGCAAGATATTCAAGACAAAATATCAACCAGACAGACGAAAATTTTAAAAAGTCTAAGTTTTCACGAAAATTTTGAAATCACAATCCGACACATTAGTATTGATCAAAGAGATTTAAATATTATAGGGCATAAAGGGGGCATTGGGAATATTTTCATACAAAATTTTGAAGCCTATAAGCGTCATGTCCTTGTCATGTCAGTTAGTATGAACGCGAGCTGTCATTCGGTCGAAATTGTACTAGACTTATTCCACTTGGAATAACTTTTGACTTCAAATTTTCCTGGCTTTGTCCTCTCTATGCCTTAATATATTTTAATCTCTTTGGTTTTGATATTACAATATTTTTGTTAAAAATCAATTGAAAATATTTACTTACAAAGTCAACATACAATAAAATTACAGAGTAGAAAAATAAAATTAATTATCTCACACCTTTTATTCCCAGAGGGTAGGCAGAGGTATTTCATTTCAGGATATACTTACCCACTTTTATATAGATATTCTTTGGACCCCTAAACGTGATAGGTTGTGAGCCCATCGCCGGACCGGGTCTGTTACACATGTCTCAGACCTGCAGGTTTTCTCACGATGTTTTATTTCACCTTCGAGCTAGTGATAAATATGTAAAAGTAAGTTTTGAAAAACTCATTGATACATGTCAGGATTCGAGCCTCACTGATATTCATCATTAGATTACAGAGTAGGTAGTTGTTTAATGAAAAAATAGTATAATATGTAGATCGTAGACGTGTCATATACATGTTCTATGCTATGTGACATAAGTGACATAGCATAACACGCGATAATGACGGGCCTGTCAAAATTATACTCTCCATGTCAACGAGCACGCCTCGTGTCAAATGTCATCTGATATAGTCTTATTACTCGTCGACATAAATAGCTAGCATATAATATTGAATGTTGATGTAGGAAATGTATAAAAACTCTGGAAAAACATCTAACAATAATATTGTTTATCGCAATTGGTAACTGAATCCACTTTGTGTCCAAAGATAGATTCTTGTTTCAATAAATACTTATAGGTGTAGTAGGTATACTAATAATGATTTTTCTTCTTTGAGCTTCAAAACTTAAAATTGTCACAACAAAGAACTATAATATACTAGGTATCATATTATATTTTTCAAGCTAAATAAATCATAATTTTCGCATCACTATAGGAGTCGGCGCAGTATGTATTTCTTTTCCATTTATATATCATCCGTCATATAGACATTTACTTCCTTCTTTCTCATATCATCCTTCATTCCATCCATTTTTTCTTTGGTCTAATCCTATTCCTGCAACATTCCACATTCATATTAAACACTAGTCTTACAAGATTACTATTATCTCTCCGCATAATATGTCCGTACTACGACAAACATTCAGACTTCGTCTTATGGACTGCTAAATGATTGCAGTGTCCGATTGTAGTACTCATTTGAAACACTATGCGTCGCGGCACAGGCGAGGTGCATACAAACACAGTCATCATTCTTCATGCGTGATCGATGTGTTATACTGATAGTATTAGTACTATTAATACCTGTAATGAACTTGACCTTAAGTGGAATGGAAGACTCAACACAAACCAAGAGGACTATTATTATGCAAATCACTTCTTTTGATATTCTGGTATCTTTATTAGAGCTATTATCAAAATTGTAACTGAAAATGTTAAATACTTAAAAGCCATTATGTGTGTGTATTACTAGCTGTTCAAGATTTTACCAGCGTCATAGCGTTCCCTTAGGAAAATTATAGCCCATGTTACTCCCATAAAAGTAAGATTTCAAGTAAGTATTACTTTTAAAACGGTCCGATAGTTTTGGCGTCTATTCATTACAAAAAATCGTACGAAAAAAATATTTCCTCCATATAATATCAGTCTTGAATGAGAAATTCTAGGTAGACTTAATGTCATGTATTTTAGTAGCACTAAATATAAACTCTAAATATTCATTCTGAAACGAAACTCCACTATCCTTGAAAGCTAAACGCAAACCTAAATAAGTATAAATAAAGGCTAAAATCCCAAAGTCCACTTAAGCTAAAAGACTGTTTAAAAATGGATGTGGAAATGGTACGTTTGGCCTCAGCCAATTTTATTGTTCGACTTTATTTGTCGGTCGCAGAGAAAACCCTGATTTGACATAAAGATACTTGACGAAATGGAGAAAATCAGGACAGAAACTATTTTGTAAAAGGTTATATGACTACAGGTACTAATAATTTATCTACATTAATTATGTAGGAGGCCATCTCTAGAAGAGGTGATCTGATTCCGAAAATTCTTTCACTTATTAAAAGCTACGCTATTCTCCAATAATGTTTTGTTAACGTGCTCCTGCGAAGCGAAAGTAGTCGAAAATATAAAAGAAGTTATTCCAGTAATTGACAAAATATAAAGGACTTGACCATAAATGAAACACTTAATTCTGATTTAGGTATATCCAGACAAATACACGAGACATATTTGAGGAGGAATCTACAGATGATACAAACGAATCAAAAACCTTTTAGATCATTAAGTAGAACAGTTGGCCGCAGTTGCTGATAACCTAAAACCTTTTTGTCGTAGATACAAGAAGAATTACACATTTTGATAAAACAGAACTCGAGAGTACCAATTATCAAGTACAGTCAAGAGCAAGTCAAGCTTGACACTGCCAGTTTAAGCTGAGCTCTGATTTGTACTGCGCGCCATAGAATACAGGGCCGGGTCAAACTCTAAAGTGTCAAGCTTAGCGTGCTCTTGACTGTACCAACATAATTATAGCTGTGTTCAGATTGTTAGATCCTTTTATTATTCGCCTAGCCAGCATAAATAAAATTTTCGTCACTATCACATTCGTATGTGTTTTTCCTTGCAAAACCGCCTCAAATCTGTGCCTCATAACTACAAGATCTGGTACTATAAATACTTTCAAATCGCAGATCCATCGTCCACAGCAGCATCTGAATAATCCATCTATGATCGGCATTTATCTTTTAACAGTACTTTACCTTACCGTTACTCGGTCAGTTAAAGGTAACTCGGACGAAACTGTTGGTTCTTTGTTGCTGTCTCAGGCGCGGATTAATTAAGTTTGACATCCCATTGTGACAGTTTGGTGACGAAAATAACAGTTAACTATGCGTGTAGGCATACATAATTGATGAGGTTGGCTGTAATTAATAAGATTTATGCTGACGGTTTGTGCGTGAAGCTGGGATTCTTTTTCAAGCCTACACAAATGAGAAAGAGTTCATTTCGATTGACGAAATAAAAAATGAACACAAATAATACATAATGACGAATTGAGAACCTTTTTCTTTGAAGTCCGTTAAAGATAATAGATCATTTTAAAAACATGTATGATCTCAAAATGTATTAATTAATTACTCAGTACTGTACATTTAATCTTAGCGTCATAAAATAAAATAAATAATCTCACGCTTTTTATCCCCGAGGGAGTAGGTAGAGATATTACATTTCTTGAAATACCCACAAGAATATTCGACCCCTAAAAGTCATAATATACAGCTATTGAAGTAGGTACGGTTCGAGAGTATTCTTCTTCATTTGAACAACTTAAAAGAAAACTTTGTCAGTCTCAAGTATCAAAGAAATCATTAGCCACAGAAGCGTTAGACGATGTCTATTGTATGAAAGAGAAACCTTTGTTAATTTCAACACATTGTGTCCGAAGTCATTACGAAAAATGAATTCTTAAAGTTCTAAAGACAGTACATAGAATACTACAAAAGTATAAGTTGCTGACAGCAAGAAACGGTTGCGCACAAAAATAAACCGTGTCTCTATTGAAATTGAGCATTATGTTAAAATCAAACATGGATTGGATAGTAAAAGTAAAGTTGTTGCGATTGATACCATGGTAGTCACTAGAGCTAAAGTGGTTTACCTAGTTGATTAAGAATATGATAAGAATAAAAAGGACTTTCAACGTAGTAAGATAGTAAAGTAAAGGTGACTTTCTTTTTAGACATAAACTATTGTTATATGGAATGAAAAAGAAGGTAATACCTATCAAAAAGACAGCCTAATATTTTCTTTATAGCCTGATAAACATTAGGAATATAGACATCTATATATATAAAAGGAAAAGCTAAATCTAAAAATCAAGGCCCAGCCCAAACCGCTGAACATAGAAACACAAAATTTTGTGTGTAGGTTACGTTTATAGTGTAGATGCTCGCTAAGAAAGGATTTTACGAAATTCAACCCTTAAGGGGGTGAAAGAGGGGGTTGAAGTTTGTATGGGATAGTGTGATTTCTGCGTGTATCAACTTTAAACTTGGCACAAATACTCTTCAAAACACACTATGAAATATTAGTTCTAGGATTTTTTGAAAATCATCCTCCAAGGGGGTGAAAGTAGGGGATGAAGTTTGTATGGAAAACCTTCATTTTTGGGTGTATCAATTCGAAACTTTGTAAAAATACTCCTCAAAACAAACAACAAGATACGTATTTCCGGATTTTTCAAAAACCATCCCCTAAGGGGGTGAAACAGGGGAGTGGAGTTTGTATGGAGACGTGTTGTTTTTTACGTCTATCAACTACAAACTTTACATAAATACTCTTAGAAATAAATTATGAGACATATATTTTTGGATTTTTCGAAAATCATCCCCTAAACGGATGAAAGTAGGGGTTGAAGTTGATACGAAGAAGTTTATTTTTTGCGTCCGTCAACTTGAAACTTGGTACAAATGCTTCTGAAAACAAACTATGATATATTAGTTCTAGGATTTTTCAAAAATCTTCCTCCAAGGGGGTGAAAGTGGGGGTTGAAGTTTGTATGGAAAACCTTCATTTTTGGGTGTAACGATTCGAAACTTTGTAAAAATACTCCTCAAAACAAATAACAAGATACGTATTTCTGGATTTTTCGAAAATCACCCCTTAAGGGGGTGAAACAGGGGGTTGGAGTTTGTATGGAGACGTGTTTGATTTTTACGTCTATCAACTTCAAACTTGGCACAAATACTCTTAAAAATAAATCATGAGACCCGTATTTTAGGAATTTTCGAAAATCATCCCCTAAGGGGGTGAAAGTAGCGTTTGGAGTTTGTATGGAGACGTGTTTTTTTTTACGTCTTATCAACTTGAAACTGGGCACAAATACTTTTAGAAATAAATGATGAGACACGTGTTTTTGGATTTTTTGAAAATCATCTCTTAAAGGGGTGAAAGGGGGGGAGAAAGTTTGTATGGGATAGTATGTTTTCTGCGTGTATCAACTTTAAACTTTTTACAAATATTCTTGAAAATAAACTTGATATATTAGTTCTAGGATTTATCGAAAACCATCCTCCAAGGGGTTTCATCTCCTTGGTGGTTGAAGTTTGCATGAATACGTTCATTTTGGGATGTATCAACTCGAATTTTTGTAAAAATACTCCTCAAAACAAACAACAAGACAAGTAGGTATATCTCGATTTTTCAAAACTCACGGGTGAAACGGGGTTGGAGATTGTATGGAAAATCAACTTGAAACTTATCACAAATACTCTTAAAAATAAATGATGAGAAACGTATTTTTGTATTATTTTAAAATCATTCCCTAAAAGGGTGAAATTAGGGGTTGAAGTTGGTATAGAGAAGAGGGGTTTTTTGCGTCTATCAACTTGAAACTTGGCACAAATATTCTTTAAAAGTCTCCATACAAAGTCTAATTTTTTTTTTATTTCTGATACAATACATATAACAATACAACAACTCTTGTAACCCTAATTAGAAAAAACCTTACATACTTTTTTTTTTTTTTTTTTTTTTTTTTTATAATTTACTATGGGTTGCTAGGAGAAATTAGTTTGTGCATCCCAAAATGTTGAAAAAATAAATGTCCACCCGTGCGAAGCCGGGACGGGCCGCTAGTTGATGATATTATGGTAGAAGTCTATCGTCAAGCCCTAAAACCTACGTTGTATTATGTCAATTGTCTACAGATACATACAATGAAATGTATTGAAGTGCCTCTATTAATTTTCGTGTATGTAATTAAATAAAATAAGGATAAAGAAAGTCTTGTGCAATATTAAGTAAAAATTAAAAACCCTATAGAAAATGACGAAGATTATACAACAATTTACCTACAATATTCAAAACTATTAGCTTACGGTAAATAACGAATACAAACATTTGTGATTAACGTCTAAAAGATTAACCAGGCTTTGATGTTCGCTTTCAAGCAAAAAGCTTTTAGTTTTTAGTACTTGATGGTCTATTACGATGACTTTTTAAAGTGGTGACTTTAAAACCACAGAAAAATTTACGAGCAAGTGTAAAAGGAAATATTTTTGTACTTTACAACTGTTCCCAGAGACATGAAAAGTTGGAAAATTTAAACAGCATTTTAATAGGTAACATGATAACTAATAATAAGGATTTTGGGACTATAAACATTAGCGTCTTTTTAAAATTGGGTTTAAAAAACACGGCTTCAAATCATCTGTCAGTTTCTTGTAAATAATGGTAATAAGCGGCAACTTTCTATGTTTTGTAATAAGGTCGTAGCGTAGATGTTCTAAATCCTACTACCTATTCTCCATTTTTGTATTATGGTGACTGACATTAAATACAACACAGATACGTGTAGGTAGCTATAATTATTTAAAATGATAGTGTGACGAAATGATCACATAGAACATCAACGTAATTAAACAACGAAATGTAGTGTACGGTTCATTATTTTGGTACATTCTTACTACTTACTGGTATTCGCTAGGTACCGACAATATAAATTTCCTCAGGATGACTATTGAGCATAAAATGAATTGTCTTTGAAATTTCAATACAAGTATGTAGATGAAATTGGTATATATTTATACCTTGTTGTCTCTGGTATTTCTTGCAGGAAGTCTTCCAAGCAAAACCGTTATTCTAAGCTGTTTAGTGCATTACCGCCGATTACCTCGCGACTATCAACGTTCGTCGACATCGTTAAATCAGAGTTTACACCTCTGGGGACGTGTGAAGGTGCCTTCAGCTCCACAAAACTGTATTTAACTGCATTATCTGGACTCGGCGTCGAGTTATCGTCATCTAGACATCTGTTTCTACCACTTTTCCCTTTTAAGCTGTTGTTAGAAACGGCAATCTTGGGAGTTTGCAACATTTTATTGTTTTATTACACCTCTGTTCAGTTTCTGGAGCAATGCGTAGGGAAGCTCGGGAATTGCCTTTGGCGGAATGGTTACAACAATGCTATTTTATAGTCCGCAGTTGCCTCGGATTATTTTGGATGCCGTTAGGACCATTTGCAAGTTTATTGTTTCGGAATGTACCTATTTATAGTTAGAAAGATCAGTCCTATCAAGAAACTTGATTTGAATTTGATCCGGTGCGAAGTGTTAGTGCAAGGAAATCGTAAAAAGTAACATAAAATGCGAACAAGGTTCACGACGGAGGTTATAAGCTCGGGAGATTACAAAGCAAAAAGCCAGCTTTTCAATCTAGCAATCAGCTGAACAAACGATCGATTTACGTAACACCGCTTTACGAGGTGCTTCGTACCAAATTCCATCGGAGATTCGCGCTGATGCCTCCTGTAGCCAAATTCCGTACCTATTGCGACTTCCCTTCAAGGAATCGTCAGAATTTGCGTATAGACGGAGAAATGTAAAGGGTATACAGACAAGATCGTTAAATGCGGGAGCCTTTGGATTCCGAGGCCGCCGTCTTGCCGGGTTTTACGAGATTCGTATGACTCCGGAATCGGGTAAGGTTATTTCAGGGAACTCATTTGGAGAAGTTTTGTGTCATCAAAAGTGTGCGTCATTAAATTTGATTGTGGGTGCGATTCTGTTATTGGAAAACGAGTCTAATTTCCGAGTTTACAGACTTCGAGCCTCCTTTTGATATGTGAGGAAAAATTCGTAGCTCAGCATGAAGATAAAAGACATCTTTTGAGTTTTATCGTATGTTTTATTTTCAGGATTACCTATAGAACACCTTTATTTATTATTCCGTACTACACTATCCAATGTTACCAAAGACCATTCAAATATGAAAGTAGTCGAGAAACTATCCATAAATCACCCCGAGATATAATAATATTGAGAATGTGAAGTGACGCCATAGCCACCCGTGTAATGCCACTGTCAACGTTGGTAATAACGTCAGGTAAAAATTGGACCCGCGAGTCGTCCCTTTCCATTGAGAAGGAAATATTTTATATCTCGCTCACTAATTGGCTCAGGGCAGAATGGGAACAAGCTAACTGGAATAAACAGTTTGCAGTTGTAAAAACTAATGGCATGTTTGAGAAGGAAAAACGTTTCGTTCTTAAATGATTACTCCATGAAGATCTCTAAATGTAAAATAATTACCCTGTATCTTAAGAAATTGTAGAACGGTTTTGTATCTGAACCTTATTAAAGTGTGAACGTTTTTTTTTGTTTATAGCTCAATCACGTTTCACCGGAGATCAGATGATCATAAAATTAGCATAGTGATGGTCTCGTGGTTACGGTGAAGGAAATTGGGGACTTTTAACGCTGTTGAATGTATACTTCTGATTTTGATAGTCTTGTATAGTATTCTAGGCTCACGTCAGGAACATTTTACGAATTGATTTATACGTTTTATTTAAACTAGTAATTGTAAAAACGTCTCTTATAAAGCATTATAACAGCAACTTTGGCAGGTACCGTGTCATGTGTTGACATGACTTAAGATTACCGTTTTTACTTTAAAAAATATATATTACATATAACCCTTCTGTATGATGTATGACTCTCCGTCTTGCGAGACTGTGTGAAATACCTTGAATATACCTATTCTTTGTTTAAATATTGTCATAGCAGCAACGATGATTCTTTTAAATTGGTCATCTCATCAGAAGTATTCTAAGCATTCAGGGCAGTAAAAGAAATCACGCTCAGCTCTCGAGTTTAAATTGAGACATTGAATGTCTGCCATTTTCTTTTCCCTCCAATTTCGCTCCAATAGCGAAAAGCAAAGGCGATACCACCACGGCAGCCAATATACTTGCTTTGAACATTCCCTTTAATGTTTTCATGAGTCTAAAGAACGTGTTACAACGTATCTGCTCGTTGTATTTTAATAGCTTCTGGTAGAGGCAAGTATTAAGTTTTATCAACCATCTGCAGGAGTGTCACGTCTCATACTACTTATTCTTTGTGAATGTCACTGGCGAATGAATCTGGGCTAGGACGGATCGTTGCTATCCGTTGGAGTTCACTTTGTCTCCTTTTGTACGTTGAGTAATACTATTCATTAATAATACTCAAATTTATTGTCTTGAAACAATAGCTAGTTCAACTTGTAGTCACTAAACCGCTTCTCTTTGGGGTCTTATCATCTTATGGTCGGCCGCCGCGTAACAAGGACAGTTGTAGGTTGTCCTTTTCAAATCCATGTGGCCGTCCGCTCTTGGAAAAGGCAGGAGTTCGTCCCTTCGTGCATGGGTGTTCAATTCAATAAAAAATGGCGTACCTGAACCGGTCCCTTGATGTTTATACATTTTTCTTACGATGTAGGGTTTTTTGTTAGGGATTTTCGATTGAGATTGAACCTCGAACGTTATTAAAAAAGTTTTTGGCGTAATTCTCGCGGTGATTCCGCGCGGAGTTTTTGGGTCAATTTAGCGTCTCAATATGGGGTTTTAATATGGATTGTGATATGTTGATTTATTTACGAGAAATATTTCAAATTTTTTATAATCTAATTTTCTACAATCCCTCATGAATTTACGAATTGATATACGTATAAGTACTTACATGGATTAGAAAATTAAAAACAATGTATAAAAAAATTACCCACTCATACTTGCTTTGTAAAACAAAAAAGTTCCGATATGACAACAAAACAAGATTTCGGAAACACCGCCACCATGTCAGCAAAAATTAAAAGTAAAATCCACTATGGCCGCCGTCCGTTGTCACAGCTGATTCAGCAACACCGTACGGCGGTGTCCCGCCGCGTCGCTTTGTTCGTTTAGTTACTGCTTTCCAATACTGCCGCATTTTTACTTTAACAATCTAATATAATAAGGTGTCTCTCACTCTCAATAAAAAAAAAAACCCAAATTATCGTAACGGCTTCAAAGCGTCTTGGTATTACATCAGATGTTCTTATCACATAAAAATAGGCCCATCTATATAGGAGTAAACAGTAACACAATTCGTTAGTTGTCTTGGGCCAAGTCCGAGAAGAATACTTGTTTAGTCAATCCATTGACACGAGTGGTCGGATATTTCAACGATAATGGAGGTGCAGAATTATTAGGGACAGTAACGTAGTAACGCAGTGAGCATATACATAGTAACATATAATATCTTGTAGTAACGCGTGTCGTAGCGACTTGCTATACTTACTATGTGGGTTAAAATATATTACCTACTTATTAATTAATATAATTGAAAGTCCATTTACGCCATGGCTGTAGTACAGATAGAGGACTTAAAATAACAGCTAGAATTTTTAAGGCAGTTACTTTTAAGAACATTTTCTGTTATCTATGTAAAGTGAGATAAGTTGAAATACCTACTATCAAAGGCAGACGGCTTTCTTAATTTGAAGTCAGACGCAAGCGAAAAAGGCAAACCGGGATGCCAGCTATTTAAGTCCCCATTCAGTTTAACCTCTGACCTATTTCAATGGGACTAGCTGGAGGGCTGAATACAATTTTAGAGTGGGTTTGGTACTCATTCTTTTAATATACTAGGATATTAGATTGCTGGCGCTTTCCTCCGCCTTCCAACTCAAACAGGACCATGTCACTTTCCGGTCATCCGACAACTACTTCTATGAAAAAAACCTCATCGATCCGTTTCTACGTTGCTGCAGACAGGAGAAACCAAAATACACACTTTCGGAACCTATGTGCAGTAAAGCAGTTCAATAAAATCATATTCACTTAGTTGTCATCAGCTAGTCCTTATGATTTTTTTTTCAATTTGGTAATTAATCGTTCAACACATTGCTATGACACTGCACAGATTCTGCTTTAGAAATTAGCTATGATGTTCTATCATAATTAAAAATAATAGTATCCTAAATAAGAGTAAGTTCCCCTCTTCAATATAAATAATGTCTCCATCAATTCTTCCGTACAGTATAAGTTTTACCAAATATAAGACTTTTTTTTTGTCCTTGTGATTAATGTGCACCTCTAGAATGAGGGCAATCAAACCTCAATACAAGATGTATTGCATCTCTGAAAATCTTATACAACTAAATGTCATTCTTGTAGGTATTATTGTACTGCTATTATTGTATTGCTCACAGTGTAAAAATCTTTGTTATCAATAAATCAATCAAAGACTTTTGAGTTAATTAAACAAAAGTTTCAATTATTCAGTGAAATTGAGTATGGATTTCTTTGTTTTGTCTTCGAGTCGATTGTAGGACTTTGTATCTGTTTCAAAATCTAATCTTCTAATTTAACAATGTGTGTGACATTCTTGACCTTACTTCGTCTAGGGTCTTGCAATTAGGTTTGTAACTATAGTTAAAATATATGTTTCATAATAGCAAGTACAACAACTTTATAACTATTTTTCTAATTTCGAACATAACATTTATTTATAGAAAATAATTATTTTTTTTGTATTATTGTGACGTGGTACTTTATTCTTCAACTGACATTACTGAAATGATGACGTGGTTGGCAAAGTCAAAAGCCCTAGGGCATATTGATAGATACATTCAGGTTAAAAACTAAATAGCTACTAAAACCCCGACGACTGTAGGTAGGGAAACGAATCAATCGAATTTAAACTGTAATTCCACTAACATTGCTTCTATCACATTTTAGGGCATCCTAAAATCTTTTTAAAGACAAAAGGTGGCGTAACACGGATATATATGACGATTTAAGCCCAACAATTGTGAGGGCTGGCTCCCATCGGGTTTTATGACGCTCAGTCAGCGTTTCTGGGACTGTTGTAGCTGCCTGCACAAATAGGTCAAGGTCTTTGAGATTTGCTATATCAATGGTTATAGGGACAGTATTCACAGTCAATCAAGATTCACGGATTTTGGGTGAGGCCGAGTTCGATGTAGTTATTTACAGATCCAGGTGTATGTTATAAACATAAAGATATGTGAGAGATACAACCATAGGCAGATGCCCTGTGCTGTTCTCTAGTCCGACCGGATACTGTGGCATGATGAAGTTGACGACTGTAATTCACAACTTCGACATTTATTACAGCGAATGTTACCAAAGCGAATGTTTGTGATCGCGATGTACGTTACAGCGAAAGTATTCGATGTCGACGTATGGGACTTCGACGGTTTGTCATCGCGATGTACGTTACAGCGAAAGTATCCGATAGCGACGCATGCAACTTCGAATGTTTGTGATCGTGAGGTATCTTACAGCGAAATTAGGTAGGTTATCTCTAAGCGTAAATCTTGCATACTAAACAAATCCAGGAGCTCAAACAGAATACCTTAACATTTTTTTCTTGAAGAGTCTAGAATTTCAGCAATAAATTATCTTAAAATGAGGTTGTCTCTGTCTACCTCGACGGGAGAAAGGCGTAAGATTATGTATGTATAATATATGTATTTATTGTGAAAACCGCAAGAAATTCCGACCGATAGTTTTTGCGTGATCCGTGCGTGAGACAGACAAAAAGCACAGTATAATAAATAGCAAAATTTAAGGTATTCTGTTTGAGCTCCTGGATTTGTTTAGTATGCAAGATTTATGCTTAGAGATAACCTACCTAATTTCGCTGTAAGATACCTCACGATCACAAACATTCGAAGTCGCATGCGTCGCTATCGGATACTTTCGCTGTAACGTACATCGCGATGACAAACCGTCGAAGTCCCATACGTCGACATCGAATACTTTCGCTGTAACGTACATCGCGATCACAAACATTCGTTTTGGTAAAATTCGCTGTAATAAATGTCGAAGTTGTGAATTACAGTCGAAGTTGACATGCATCTGATACCTTACCTTTCATTCTTTTTAATATTAATCTATGCCAGGTTTCATTCAGAATCCAGGATACAGGAATTATTCTTACAAAGGACATAAGTACAGAAAAAAAGATGGCAAAAGAAAAACCGGATAAGACTCGCTATTTCAAAGTATAGTCCAAGATATCGTACGATTCGATTCACTTTACAACTAAGCAACTTAAGTCTTATCTGAGGATCGGGCTCCATTCTCGTGTGAAGAGTCCATTGCGCAACTCAGGGCGTTCCCGGCCGCTATTTAAAAGTGCCGTGAAATTGTTCTGTGCGAATATCTAACGTGAGAGCTGAGACGTGGTGGTCAAAAATCGAAGCTAGATGTTGCAATGACAGAAGTATGAAGAAAGGAAATTTAAATATCATAGGTTGAGTAAACAGAAATTTCTTTTAAGTACCTATCATATATTGTCATGATTCATTTTAGTAAGGATTTTAGGATGGTTCATGAAGGACCGATGAAATATTATTCCGCCATTTGCGAATATCTAACGTGAGATATGAGACATCGTGGTCAAAAATCGAAGGTAGATGTTGCAATGACAGAAGTATGAGGAAAGGAAATTTAAATACACAAAAACAGAAATTTCTTTTAAGTTCTTCACTGTCATGATTCATTTTAGTTAAAGATTTCAGTACCTATTGTTCATTTCCGCCATTTAAGATTTCAATTATTTACAACTTATCGTTGTCGTAAAGGGGTTTGTTGAAAAATGGTTCTTTTGTACCGCGTTTACAATTTCATGTCTACAATTTCTTTATTTCAGACAGATACTCCACCTTGTCATTTTATTCTGAACCCATACAATCAAGTCTAGAAACATTTGCATGACAATCAGTCGATACGACACGTAGCCTATTGTTGTTATTGGGTAACGTGTGTTGTGATGTGACTCATGTTGTCACGCACGAGTCACAACCACAATACATATTATGTTCCCTTTCATTATTTTTAAAGAGCAACATTTTTCGCGTGTTAGAAATTGAAATGGTATTGTTTCTATTAAATCAGTATTAGAGTCCTGCGTCCGATATTCGAACTCGAAAAATGACGCTTTTTCGAATCGCGGATCAAGGACAATCACAAATAATGTTTCAGTTACCTTGGACAGAGTTTTTTCGAATTTGAAGCGGGAATTATCCACAAGCGCTTTTATGGTTCACTCGTGTCACGTATTAGGAATTCTAAACCGCGCTAACGAAGTTTTTATATTGTTTTGCATAAATACAGGGTCGAAATACAAAACAACATCAGATTATCAGCAAAAGCTATCATAAGCTATATGTAATTTTGTCCTGGTACTGGTTTGAAAAGGGCATAAAAAGGGATTACCTACTAGATATATTATGTTGAACCTTTTTACGTTTGGTAGAAATTTTATAATAATAAAGAAAAATATACAATGACGTGAGATTACAAATTAACGGACATGCGAGTAGTGAAACTGCTTTAGATTAAACCTATTACCCGAATTGAAGTGTTATTCACATCACAAGTAATATCAGAACGCAAGCATTGGATTTAAAATGAAGTGTTAATAATTCCAACGTCATAAAAAAGTCACCGGAGAACCCTAACAAAGTAGTATTAAACGCCTCTTCGGGCACGATAATCTGCCTATCTCTGTCCCACGCACTTATTTCCATAAGAGCGAAGGAGATAACATTCAAAAACATTTACGCAGCTTTTAGTAGAAGATCGTAAATCTTGCGCAGTCGATTCGCATTGACCTGCGCGTGAGCACAAAGATGCGCCGACAATCCACAGATAAAATAATGTGGAAGTGAAATCGCTATAGTCCTCCACTTTAGAATAAATTTTATCGCAGTGATAAGTATCGTAGCTTTGAAGGAGACAATGGTTTTAATGGAAAGACTTTTATTTTATAGTAATGAAAAGCTTAAAAAATATAGAAAGTTCAGTTTACAAAAATAATCAGCATAATATTATCTTATCTAAGCAAATACAAAAAATCAATCCACCCTCAACTTTTCGCACAAAAAGTCGCACGATTCTTTTATTCCTTTCGCGTTATCTGTGGTACAGAAAACCCATTGTTAATATTTCCAGCGATTTTGACATGTGCGCAATCGTCGCCATTTTGTTTTTTACAACAGTTCAGAAATGCACGCAGCTTTATACTATTGTGTGTATGTAACAGATAAATTATGCTACGCTACATTCTAGCGATTTAAATTCTAAGAAATTGGTACTTAGAGGTCGTTAGAGAATACACGTTAGTTATTTCTGACAAGTTATCTAACTTTAGAAAAAAATTACTGATGCTGAGTAATCGCGGAATATGGAAATGGAAATAGTTACAACTTTTTGTCATTACGTATTTAGATCTAAAAGGAATGTGTTTTAGGCATTTTATTTTATCTACTATTTTACCTACTAGAAATATAACAGGTACGTACGTCCATGGATATATCATGCTATTACATGAAAGCTTGCTTATACATAACTAACACTGTCTGTCAGATTACAAAGAAAGTTGTGTTGTTTTTCCATCATGGAGAACATTTATATGCTGTCAGCTTTGTGCGGACAAAGTTGCGGGCGTAGGCTAGTAGTCTATAAATATAACCAGCTTTCTTTTTCTGCATTCTAAAAATGTACGACATCACTGAGCACTAAAAAAATCATACACCTATCTACGATTTCAATCAAAAATTCATACATCTGCAAGAATACAAACACAAGAATTCCACTGCTAACTCTAAGATAACACAATCAACCGGCATTTCCAATCGAATTAGCATCGCAGTGCAGTCGAAACATCGAGTCATCGGACGGCGAACAATAAAACAAAACAACCAGCAAATCTATGGATTCGACATGGCATATTGGGGACGCACTGATTTGCCTTTTAACTGTTACTGAACCAACGGAACCTTTTGTGAACCTATTTACGTTTAGGTTTTTTATATTTTTAAACTATTTAATATAAATTAAATAACCTTTTTTTGCTGAGAACATTAGATACATAAAATGATACAGAACTATATAATAAACCTCCAATCTCTTCACTGACAAGGTAGTGTGCTAGCTAATATTAAAATAGTGTAATAGAAATAAAAATACATTTGATTGAGATAAGAACATGAAATTTGTGTTAATATAATATAGTCTTTTCAAAAATAATTGAATGAGTGAAAAAGAAGAAATAATTGCTTTTTAAAATCCCGACTGTTTAGTAACTTACAGAAAGAATTTTGTCAAAAGACTATAAACTTGTAGTCCTCTCTTATGAACCTATAGACATCATAACATATTATGACATAAAGCCGGTCGAAACTCAGACCAACTATCATACTTGATTCGCCTTACAAACTCCTAGAGATGACCGGAGTTTGAAATAAAATCTCAAAAAGTCAATACTTACATTTAATTTTATTTGCTGAGCTAACTATCACTTCACTACATAGTATAAAACAAACTCGCTTTCTCTGTCCTTATATCCCTATGTATGCTTAAATCTTTAAAACTACGCAACGGATTTTGATGCGGTTTTTTTAATAGATAGAGGAAGGTTTTAGTGTTAGCATTACACCCGTGCGAAGCCGGGGCGGGTCGCTAGTAATATTATATATCTAAGTATATTACTTATAATGTGTACACAACCTTTTGGTCTGTAATCTGGTCAAATCTTTCTAGTGTTTTTTCTTTTAACTAATGTGATTTCACTCTGTTTTGTGTGCCATAATAAATAAATAACCCTTTACCGCTACTGCTGTACGACGCGTAACACAATACCGTATTATAACTCCTGGGAACCCTAAAAGAAAATCCAATCAAGATCACTATAATATTTTTAGCACCGTTAACCCCCGGGAACCGATCGAATGTCTAAGTTACCTAATTGAAACGTGCCGTAATCTTAGCTTGGCGTGGCCAGATTTAGAAATTGGGTCAAACGTGCTACCGTGGTCCAGTGATCTGGTTCTAAAACTGGACCAAAAAAGATAGATTTCGTCATGATTCATCTATGCAAACAATTGAAAACCTAACTAAATAAATGATTAATTTGAGTCTGTAAGGAAATAGAACTAGAACCAGCGTAGCAGAACAAGTGAACTAACGTTATGATTTTAACAGCCGACACTACCATCAAGGACTTGTGTGTTCTTTTAGCATTTACAATATTTAAATAAAAATAATTGTCAACAGTATAAAAATCGCGTTTGCGGCTACATGTAAAACAATAATAGTAATAACATAGAACTCAAAACAGTAAACAAACCGACTTCAACTTATACGGTTCTCTCAAGGATACAATTGTCAGAACTAGACCAAACGCGAAGCACCAGCTTTCAAATAAAAGAAGAATCATCAAAATCGGTTCACCCAGTCGATAGTTCTGAGGTAACAAACATAAAAAAACATACAGTCGAATTGATAACCTCCTCCTTTTTTGAAGTCGGTTGAAAATTAAGCACAGTAGCTCCCATCAAATCCTACGACGGTTCTTTTTCGCACAGACTATACCGTAATATGATTGTAGTGTGATAATATATAATACCTACACTTATTACACCCGATGAGGATGCAACCCTCAGGAATTTTATTTCTTTCACTACCCACTTTTCCTCAGTGTATTCGAGCCGGCCGTTAGTACGTTCTGTGCCGGAGTGCTATTACACAGACCTCATAACCAATTCTGAGGCGTCCGTGATTATAATGATATATTACGGTAATTATGTATTCACTACTATGTTTTTGTGTATGTTTATCTGGACGTGCGTGGACGTGAGTATAAAAAAAACGAATTGTACAATCTTTGTATCTTAATTTTTTGTTTCCTCAATAAATTGGGTCCAGTTCTGATTCTTATGTATTTAAAACGGCAACAAGTTCGCTAAATGATGTTAATTCGGACAATTTGATGTTAACTCCATCGATCAACGTCACAGAATGGCGTCACCGTTTTTTGTGGCCATCCGTGTTCGGTGCAGCTCCGACTTTTTGCAAAAAACAACCCTTCCGATTTTATCATTCGTAATTAACTGTATTGTGTTCGCCAATTAATTTATACTTATGCGTGGCAATGATAACGTCCGATAGGGTTGTTATTATAATAATATGTTATTCAAAATTATCTTATGTTTGTCTGCGACTTTCTCCGCGTTTCGATATAAATAAGACTTATATTATTACTTCACGGTACTCCTACTGTATCTATACAAAACATAATATCATCCTTTGCTACGCGTAAGAAGGGCAAACCAACATGTTTGTCGGTTTGCACTTTCGCATTTATAATACTTTAATATGCTTGAGAAAATTCTATTGCTACATAAAATTTTGAGTTTCTGATTATAATTTTACACATTCCTACTCTCTGCTAATATCTCTCTGTGTGTTTGTTTGTTACCTTTAACGGGGTAACAACTGAACTGATCTTAAATAAATTTGGCAGGAATAACTTGCATCTTTAGGAAGAACATAGGCAACTTTTCATTCCACAACGTGGACGAAGTCTCTGGCAAAAGCTAGTAACACTATACTTTTCAACAACAGCAAACTACCTTTGATCTGCTTATCAGAATTTACACTAAAACCTAAATTTCGGAACACCAGAAAACAAACCACTTGTTCAAGGAAATTGGTTCGTGTTTTTGCGATCCAGACAAATGACGATCTAGCAAGCTCGTAACCCAACGCAAAGTTCAAGATACACTGTACACGATTAGATTATCGCCGTGCCATCTTGCGTTGTTATTGCACAATGACAAAACGGAGCACGCATAATGCCTTGAGCGCTGCAGGGTTAAGATTTAAGCGATTGGCGTGCGTCGATTATAAAGACGATCGCACGAATGGCTTAAGAATGCTCTCTATGAGAATGGCTTAAGGACGTGTGAACGTGGCTTAGATGTTAACACGTCCGGGACTTAAAGCGAGGCACGATAAAGTTTTATAGTTACCAATGGCATGCGTAAGGAGCAAGCCTCGCGCCTTGATTCTACTTTTGTGGCATCATGCACCATTACATGTCGTCATGTTCTTTAAATAAAGCGTGGGACAATTTATACATGGTTATTTGTCCTAAACTAGACAGAGCCTGTGTCAACTGCATTGAATATAGGTACTTACATAAAATGTACCTAACTTAGAAGTTATCATTAATCTGACCTAATGATATTATTGAAATACTCTTTTGTATGTGCGTTAACTTTTGTCTTCAGTGTCAGTAGATATTTTGGTTTTCTATCTCTGAAAACCTGAAAGCGATAAGACCGCCCAATGTACTTTTTTTTTGTATCACTGTGTCACTTGTTGCATATTTTTGTTGGTGTACAATAAAGAGTTGTTACTTACTTACTTACCTGTAAATGGCCTATATATGTTTTTAATAGTTTTAACTATAATGTTTAATATGGCTGTTGGTTTTACTATAATAAATAATTAAATAAACACCCAATCATGACATAGCGGACTCGCTATAACACGGGCATGTTACACACATATACACTTACATGTTATCGTAACTACTGTGTGAAAACGTATCAAAATTCTATTATTTAAAAGAAAATTACAACTGGTCATAAAACTCTGTTTGATGTTTCCACTAGTGAAGTGAGCACTCAAAGAATAGCAATTTTTTTTCGCACAGCATTTTATGACTTGTAACAAACGGCAAGAGCATTGAGGAGGCAACATAACGAGGTCGCAACAAGCGCCTCACTGTTTCGGATCATTAATTTGACACTTGAAATAGCTCAGAAGTGTTACAATGGGAAAGAGGTACGCCCACAAAGCGGCTCCGGGTTAAAGGTTGGCCATCTCTTAGAAAATGTTGGGTAACCCTGCGTTTTGTTAATGGAATTGTAATGAGTGCGGGTCAGATGGACCTCTCGAAGATAATAAAGAAAAAAAATGTTAACTTTGTTTTGCATCTCGCTATAATACTAAATAATCTAATAAAATTATATGAATTTTGAATTGAGTCATAAAACCATCAGATTAAAATTTTATTGAAATATCAATAATTTAAGAAAACCGCAATTATATGAGACACTCCTTTCTTCCGATATCGAATTCCAGGGATTTTATGCCGCAAACTGCGCGCTACACTTTTATGAGTCGTTCATTCAGTCGATATGGCCCAGTTATCAATATGTACGTGCGTATTAAGTTTAACAACCGATGTCCTGATTTCAAATCTTCTTACCTGAGGGTCTTTCCTTACCAATATCTCTTAAAACAGGGTTATATCAGTATTGTTTTATACTGCTTCATATATATACTATTAAGTCCTTGTGTGCTTATAAAGTACTTAGGCTTGTCGGCTCAGTTACCCTGCTTTGTTACCCGAAGATCGCGAGTTCGATCCCGACACGGGGAAAAACATTTGTGTGAATGAAGATGTCTGTTGGTTTCGTGTCTGACTGTTTATTTATTTTTTGGAGTATGTTTATCAGTTGTTCAGTACCCATCGTACTCTGACTAGTTTGGGACTAAATAATCGTCACAAATTATTATATTATTATTATAATATTGTTGTATGTCATATCCAATAAGTTGCCTTTAATTTAAACTTATTTCGGAACACGGTTCAAAAGTGATGACTCTATATGTAAGTACATATCTTGTTTTCCTATAGCAGCGATAAGATTTTATTGGGTGAATCATTCGTTCTTTTACACCCTAATGAAGAAATAAAATAGAATTGTTTAAGAGGGCATACGAATCTGAGTAATATTTTAAGCTGGAAACGAAACGTTTCTAAACTATGAGAGTTTTGAAAAGATGATGGTATTCCCTAAGTGTATATATACATAAGCTAGTAAAGAGTTCGTGCCATTTGCCCGTGACTAGAGAAGATAAAACCTCTTCCTTTTTTGAAGTCAGTTAAAAACGACTTTAATATTTAAGTTAAGTACCACTAGCATAGACTTTTCCCAGTTCAGGGATAACAAACGGCCAGTATGTAAACTGTGTCCAACAATTTATATTATTATCATTGATTAATCGCTCCAATCAGGCTGTCTAATTCGACGACTGTGAGAATACAGTTTAATTACTTTGTATTTTGTTGGAGTTTATTTAAAGACTAAAACAATAGCCTTATAAATTCATTTGAGTGCTTTTGCCTTTAAGTTTTTGAAGGATTGCTTATTAAAACAGTACCTAGAGGTAAAAATGTGTACAGGATGTCTTGAAATTAGCACTCCAGAGTGACGCAGGAGGTAACATGGCTTCGCAGATAAAATAAACATGACCTTATAGTAAGTCTCACGGTTTTAGAGATATTTTGCCAAAATGTATTTTTTATTGCCAGCCATCGCTAAGAATCAATTTAGATTAATTTAGTTTGAATGATTAATTTAGACAATAGTTGCTTATGTAATACTAGCAGCGCCCCGCGGTTTCACCCGCGTAGTTCCCGCTCCCGTGGGAATACGGGGATAAAATATAACCTATGTGTTATTCTGATGTATAAGCTATAACTGTAAAGTTTCATAAAAATCCGTTCAGTAGTTTTTGCGTGAAAGAGGAAGAAACATCCATACATCCATCATTACAAACTTTCGCATTTATAATATTAGTAGGAATTGAAAAAAGGTCATATTTATTTTATGTGATATGTCTAGTCTAGAGCAAAGTAACGTAACATGTCACTCTAGCTTGTTGTGGTGTGGTGGTGTTGTTGCTTGTTTTGGGGCACATACAATATACTATAAAATGTTTGATCCCTTGTTTATCCTCTTTAGATCCCTAAAATATTTGATTGCTTTGAAACTTTGGTGAGGTTACTAAAAAAAAACACGGGTTGCACTCCGGGAGTGCCGGCAGAAGTGAAAACTTGATTATCGATTTCGGTGTTACAACACTACTCGTACTCTCCAACCGTCTTACGGTTTTTCGATCAGCACACGTGACCTGACGCGAGTTTCACAGTTTTTACCCATCCCACAAAAGTGCTCAACGCCGCCTAAAGAAGTTTGCACTTCAAAAATTATTTTTTTGGTGAACAGGCAAATCAGAAACTGCGCTTGCAACGCCACTGGTGGGCTAGTAAAAAAAACAATAAAAACTATTTTCTCGCATGGTAATTTAAGCCTTGCGTGCACAGAATGCTAAAACCAACTAAACTAAGGGTATCACTTGAGAGGGACTTGGGAAGTCGATCAAAGTGGGATTTGCGCTGAGACCCGTTCACTCAAACCCGCACCGGAGGGGTTAACTCTTCCAAATTGAAATTTTGCCTTTGTTTATTTATCAGGTAAGCTTTGCTTGGCATTGGTGTTTTGTTTTTAATTATAAATGGCCAGTTGGTTATTCCTAATTTGATTTTCACTCACCTTTTTTTATTTTTTTTATTATGTTAATTGTGATAATATGTTTATGCTACTAGTATATTACTTCAAGGTTATGAAAATCCGTTTATCCAAACATCCATTCCTTTATCCATCCTTTCTGAGAAAGCGTTTATAAAATTAAAAGGATAGCTTTGAAAGCTTTTATGGCTTTGAATAATACGGAATTATAGTACCTAAGTCCAAGATCCTATCTTGTTTTTTGGCGCCTTACCTTTTTCTTTTTTGGCAACTCGATTCTATCTGTAGCAGTCCAAGCAATCCTCAGTAGTAACGTAATCTTTTGTACTTTGTCAAGCACATTTGCATAACTATTTTGTCTATCTAGAATTCTAGATCTTGAGTTTAAATCTGAGCTTGTTGTTTTAGATTTAGTGCTTAATTACGAAATTAAGTCACGCTTTGGAATTTGTAGGCTGAATAGTTTATAACGAACCTGAAATGTATAGATATACTTACCTTTACCGGGCTTTACCATAACTGGGACTTCATTATCCTTGTTTTCACTGGATTTTGGAATTTTGACTAAGTGTCTAAAAGCATAACCTAAAAGTATTTCAATAGTACCTACGTAAAAATATATAGAAGGTGAAATAACATGGAGAGAGAAAAACATAAGAACATCTCTTGTCTTGTCAGTCAAATTAAAAGTAAAAAAAAAAATTAAAAAAAAATCTTCATCTTAACAAATAATTACAAAGAGCAAAAAACCTAACTGTGTCTAAAACTAAAAAAATATTTTAGAAACCTTACTACTTGGACAGTAGTTTTTTCTTTACTTTGACATTGGCGAAAGTCACCGAAACCAAAGCCATTATCACCTAAATAAAAAAGGAGAAATCTAACGATACCCAATTTTTAAATCCATCCCGATTAGTATATATCCATATTTACACCCGAGAAAATAACAGTCCTTTTAGTGCGATCTGGCATTTTTTCAAGAATTTAATCCATACACAACCCGTCTTATTAGCAATTCAATATATTTTTAAATATTTAACAGCATAATAAATTGAGACAAGAAAATAATAAATCGGTATGAACTAACCAATTAGGCTCTTCCACAGACTGTATAATCATGTTCAACATTAACCAGTGCTCGTTCGTATTTCCAATTTATTTTGGAATTCGAATGTATAGCATTCCAGTAGTTTAGTACATTTCTTGGAACGAATTTTCAGGTCGCATCGATTTCTGTGATATCATAGCGCTTATAGACACGCTTCACTATCTCACTCGATTTTCCGGGACGCTAAATGGTGACGTCATACCGTCTTATCGGACCTTTTTCTTGACCGTAGATAAATTAGAAAAGAAAAAGTGGATATTTTTTCGCCTTTTATTTGTAGTACAAATTTATATGCGATAGCTTTTACCAGCGGCTTCGCTCTCGCAAGTTTATTTCACCCCCATAGGTGTTGAATTTTGCAAAATCATTTCTTAGATGCCTACACTGTATACCTAAGCTATCTATGTTCAAAATTTCAAGTCTCTAGGCCCAGTGGTTCAGGCTGTGCGTTGATACATCACCAATCAGTCAGTCAGTTTATCATTTTATATACCTATAGATATATTGCCCAATATTGTCTTATGTAATACAGTTACTTAATTTTTGCTTACCTTTGCTGAATAAAATAATCAATCTTGTCTTCATCATTTTTACCTTTATAAGTGAGAAACTAGAAATATAAAAACAGGAAAAAGTCAATTTATGAAAACACTGACCTGAAATGGGATTGGGAAAAGTGAGACACTTTCAAACAAGCTTTCATCCCTTATTTAACCCCCATAGTGGATGGATTTTCAAAAATCTTTTCTTAGTAGGTACTCACTTACAATAGAACTCCAACAGAGATGAGCGATTTCACTTGTAGCATTGAATGAAATGAATTTTCTTACGTCAAACCTGCTACTCTCCTTCATCTTCTACTTATGAGATCGCAAATCATGTAAATTTAATTTCACTTTTCATATTTCACATTTCATTCCCTAGCAAGTGTGATTTTAATAAAAATCCTTTGAAATTTCACATGAAAAGATGTAAAAAAAGGAATTTCATCAAATGAAATTGATTTGTAAGTGGCAATCATTTATAACCATGTATACCTACTCCTGTAAAAAAGTTAATTCTTCTAGGCTTACAGGCTTTAGATGTGCGGTGCGTGTCAGTCAGTCAGTGTGTATCAAGTAATTAAAGTTACTCTACTTCAGGGGATTCTAATAGTCTATTTCATCCCAGAAGTATTTATGTGAAGACTATTAATTAATGTTCTAAACCCACATTTTTATGGTGAACTCTAGAATCGGGGTCGTTTTTTACCATTTTCCCCACCCAGCTTGACACATCCCATATCTTTTCAGCGCAAACCGATAGCTCCACTTAATGTCTATCATCAGTGTTTTTTCAAATCCTCTTAATATATTACGTTAACTGGGAAACCATATTATGGCAACTCCACCAGATTTAATATCCGGAAATAGTCGCTATCTCAAAGTTGTAAGGTCGAAAATCCTATTTTTGTTCACGAAATTTGGTGGCAGTGCGCAAGTTTATCTTTGCAGTTGTTTTTATGTTGTTCTGATTTATTTTAGTCTCTATTTCTAGGTGGGAAGGGAATAAATCCGGTGAAATTGAGGGGAGTGTTAAATTTGTGATAGTAACTAGCCGCAGTCTATGTTTGCTCATTGACAGACGAGAAACAACTGGTCAAAATACAGGCGTTAACGGTTTTTTTAACTTTGTTTTTCGTTTTGTCGATCATTCGACAGTCAACCGACAGTCTAACGAGGGTTGCGATCAGTTTGCTTTAACTGGTACTGTTTAAATTGGGGATTTTATGTACGCTTCAATTATTTGTGTTTGCTTCCGTTTACGGGTAGTTTGACTTTGTGTCTAAAGCCTCAAGGCTAGGTACGAATACTACATACATAGAGACGGGCAGATTCATGCGGCAAAATATCTACATAGAGTCATACTCTTACTTTTATGTAAATCGACAACTCGTAAAATATATTTTCATAATTATATTGATTTAAGATTAACGTATTAAAATATATTAATAATAAATCGTGGGACACATTTATACAAAAACTAGGCAGAACCTGTACTATGTTTACTAAATAACTGATAAACATTAATACTAAAATAAATAATAAAGACCCAGACACGAATATTACCACACTATTGCGTATCTCTATAATAATTACAATGTAAATAAATACTATATTTTTAAGAGCTTGAAATCTAAGCTCAGCTATGTTATTTCATGGTACGGCTTACCATATAAAGAGGTAGGTACCTAAATCAGACAGAACTTTGTAGTTACACAACACAAGTATCATATACATTTCTACACGCCACACAACATAAAATCTGTATACATTTCTGCTTCAAAAAAAAACGTTTCCCGCGGAGCGTTTCCCCCAAAAAACTTTATTTCAGGACAAAAAAGCCACTCTGCCCAAGGACCTCTCGAAAAAAGTACGAAATAACGCGTGGTATCCTACCGGAAGTCGGTGGAGGAAGTCGCTAGGCTTCCCGGAAGTGCTCCAGGGTTCTGGAGAGGCCGAAATTGTATTTAATGGCTATGGGGGGCAGAAATCAGGCCGGTATGAGTGCGGTATTATATTTATAAATTAAATGCTATTGTTCATTTTTGGGATGGGGGAACAATGGTCGTAATGAGGTTATGAGGTGGACTTTCGTTGACGTTGCAGGTTGATGAAACTTAGGTTATAAACTTATATAGTGTAGTATATTAGCATATCAGCTTGCATTTTTGATTGGTGTATAATAAACAGTTGTTACTTACTTATATTACATTTAAAAACTGCAATTTTCTCTGTGCCCAGGCATGTATCAACTATCAATGGCTTAAAAATATGTATCTATATCAATGTTTCTCTACTATATTATGCATGTGTAATAGGTATACATATAAACCTTCCTCTTGAATCACTCTATCTATTTAAAAAAACCGCTTCCAAATCCGTTGCGTAGTTTTAAAGATCTAAGCATACATAGAGACGGACAAACGGGAAGCGACTTTGTTTTATACTATGTATTTATAATAATTAACTCAGTAGTGATCAGGCGGCTTGTGTAACAGGATAACGATGCGGCTTGATTTAGAGATCAGTAAACCTCACTGGTGAAAACTGGGTATTTCCTCTAATGTAATTATCTTTGCCAAAACTTTTGGGAATAAAGCGTGAGCATATTTATTTAAACATATATAATCTATTTTACTAAATTATAAGTACAGCATAGCAAAAAATTTTTGGATTGATTCCAAAATGCACCTTTAATATCATATTATAAGAGGCATTTTTCACGAAAGTCACTATAGGTAGGTACTCAAATGGATCTTGGATGAAAGTTGCAAGACTAGTGGCTGACACATGCGTCAACATTTCTAAAAGGCGCTGTCAAAAGTTGCTAACACATTGCCAAGTAACTAATATATGTGTCATTCGCAGAAGTCTCAAAAGAGCCCAGCACTCAAAACTACACAACCCAAAATAAAAGCAACGAAATGGAAGTGATATGTTATACATAATTACAGTTTAACCGAAGGCCTGGCAAAGCTGAAGTGCCCAACACCAGAACTTTTCCCCTTAAGGCCCTTTTGAAGTGGCTCGCCTTTTCTCTTTGTTACATAAAACTAAGTTTCGGACGTTACGCTTATGTTACCTTACTTAGTTATCATAATTTACTTTGTTGTATGTGTAGTATAGAAATGAAAGGTAGACAAAAGAGCAGTGATAGCCTTACGGTTAAAGAGTCTGCTTCACATGATGAAAATCAGTGAGGTTCGGGTTTTAATCCTGGCATGTAGCAATGAGTTGTTCATAACTTATGTATATATTGATCACTAGCTAGACGGTGAAGGAACACATCGTGAAGAAACCCGCAGGTCCTAGAATTAATTCTGAGACATGTGTCTGAGTCTGGTCTGGCCCAACGATGGGCTCACCACCCGGTTCCTCTCTCTGCAGCCCTGACCACCGGCAGCTTGGGCCTCTGCCCCGTTGCCGGCGGCACCCTAGGTTAGGTTTTTTATAATGTGTAATTTTTATATTGTTTTGTAAATGTTTTTATATATTTTACTTTTATATACATATTGTAAAAAACCTAACTTAAGATATGAAATAAATAAATAATAATAATAATAAAAACATTTATTTCGGACAACATGGTTCATACTACAAATATGTTACAGGACTTCCTTAAACTCTAATGAATGTGGAAAATCATAGGAAAAGTTGAAGTCTAAAGAAATTATGGATGGATTGTGGGAAGGATGATGTCAAGAAGCAGATATGACTGGTGACAGGGATGAATGGAAAGATAAGACACATTGCGCCCACTCTAAATAGATAGAGAGTAATGTACCTAAGTCAAACGCCAATACATCAATACAAACTATGTACTGAAATCCGCAAAAAATAGTAAAAAATGCAGCGACATAACAAAAATTAGGAAATAAATAGTAGTCTACTAAACATCAACGGAAGGATGCTAACTTTTCAAAAGCAAACCAGAATCATCTATAACTGTTTACCTTTAAGAGCTGCTTATGAAGCTCTTACACGAAGCAGTGATTGAAGCAGTCAACAAAACGCCACACAGTTTAAAAACCAACGTCCAAACTAATAAAACTTGCACTACAAGCTAAGACGAAAATCTAAACATATCAAAACATGCAGTTTTATTTATTATTTTTGTTTACAACATTGTCAAATGCACGACCGATCTATCAGCTTTTGGCTGGAAGCCAGCGAAACTATTTCCAACTATTCGGTCCACACGCTAATAGTTTTACAGTCGTCGGGCGTGTGTGCCCAGCTTTGTAATTAATACCCAGAGAAATAAGTGGACTATATAGTTGTAGGAATGACAGATATGTCGTATTCTTTTGAATTATGCCGGGTGTAAATAGAACGGATTTTAAGGACTGGGGTAGTCTATAAAATTATGCAGTGTTTTTTTGTACGGACGTTGCCATAAATATAGGGATAGGAGGGGGGGGGGGTTTAAATAATTCCATTAAAATGTTTAAGTAAGTATTTTAAAAGGAATAAAAATAAACACAGTTATAACAGCTCTCTTGTACCTAGTAGACCTATTTCTTGTATTCTGGGTACCTTAAAAAGCCTCTTAGCCTATAAATTTGTGTGTAAGTCGAGAGTACTAGAGATAGATAGTACATAGATAAAAATCACAAAAATTAATGATACCTATTTTTAATTAAAACACTTCAAATCAACGCCATGTTAGTTGTTAGAATAACGTCAATTATCGCTTGATTTAATCTCCGAACCGCTGTCCAAGAGGCGTAAAGTATTTTATACGACCGCTATAATATTTGAATTGATTTAATGGTTCTAAAACGGTGCTAAAACGTTTTGAGCGTTCACACAGCGTTACAAAGCATTGGGAATCTTTGACGTACGTATTTTATGGCATTTAATTATTTTAATTAAATATACAAACTTTTTTTAAGCTAAATTTAAAATTTCGATAATAAACTATTGGGGCTTTTATATTTCCCGCAATTTAATTGACTAGGCCTCTTGCGAAATATGTGATTAAAAAAATACTAGCAGGTTCCCCATAGGTGATCCCGTTTTCCCCGTTCCCGTGGGAGTACAACAAAATCCTTTCTTATCCCACGCTTAGATCATCAAAGGAACCTACTGTTCAAATTTCAAGTTTCCTGTTTCAGTGGTTTCGGCTCTGCTTGATGCGTCAGTCAGTCAATCAGTTTTTGTCTGTTTATAAATAATAATATATAAATATAATTAATATAATCTCACGCCTTTTGTATCCTCAAGGGGGTGGGCAGAGGTATTCCATTACTGGATATACCCACATTTCACGAGATACATTGGACCCCTAAACGTGATAGGTGGTGAGCCCATCGCCGGACCGGGTCTATTTACACATGTCTCAGAATTAATTCTGAGACCTGCGGGTTTCCTCACGATGTTTTCCTTCACCGTCGAGCTAGTGATAAATATGTACGTAAGTTTTTGAAAAACTCATTGGTACATGCCAGGATTCGAACCCGAGCCTCACTGATTTTCGGCCGGCTCTTTAACCGTCCGGGCTATCACTGCTCTGTTTATATAATTATATATCTATATCTATCTATACTTCTATACTATATTATAAGATTTGTATTTTTGTATTTTGTATGTTTGTTACGAATAAACGCAAAAACTACTGGAACGATTTTAAAAATTATTCACCAATGGAAAGCTAGAAGATACCTGAGTAACATAGTATATATTATATTTCCGTATTCCCAAGGGATCGGTAAATACGCGGGTGAAATCGAGCATAACTCTTAATATAGATATAATTAGCAAAATTAGTATAAAGTTTAGGTTTCTGCTTAAATTTGCAAAACTTTTTTTACACTTACAACACCTTTATTAACAATTTTAATTATCCAAGATGTAGTGCACTGTATAAACTCGTTAAAAAGCCAGTGGCCCGCCGTGACGTCACGCAAATAGAATTACGGCTTAATGAGTGGGGTGAATGACCTTTGTGGAGGGAATTTTGCAACCGCAGTAGTCGGGTAAAGTACTTGGACTCTTCTTTGGCTCTTGTCGCTTGTCGCTCCCAGGGTTGGTACTCATCTGAAACATGTCCAAAAAAAACCATTTAAGGTTTAAAAATAAGTATAATGAGTTTGATAAAATCTGATCATCATGAAAGTTGCCACATCTAAGTGTTAAACTGAGAAAGTCTTTATGCTGAATCCGCTCGAGCCACGCCCCGCTGGGCAACCGCTAGTATTTATTTTACATATTCTGACTGACTGACCGACCGGCGACCTATCAACGCACAGTTTTTACCGCTGCGCCTAGGAAGATAAAATTTGGGATGTAGGACGGTAAACTTGTACTACATAAGCCTAGGTACCCACTAAGTTTTTTTTCTCACTCTTATGTTTTTATTAATGCTAAATAATAACTAAGTTTACTTTCCCACGGGAAAGGATAAATAAAAGCACCAGCAAGTATTTTTTTAAAATCTATCATAATGCAAAATTGATAAAAACACTGATAAAGTGTTTTTATCTTTCCATAAAGGACTAAACCAGTAAATATCCTTTTTGATTACAATTTTTAGTCCACCGATAAAATATTTTAAATATGGCGTATCTTCTGAGCACTCAACGTATCGCAAAACATGTTTGCGCCAGCGGCATTAAAAGATCCCGACACAATCAGCGGACATGGAATCAATTATCCTGTTTAATCCTCAATAAACACGAATTCCCACGTAGGTACTTACGCAACGGGAAGATACCTTTAGGGTAAGGAAGATTCAAAAGGATTTCTGTACTGGCCGTTCACAAAAATTGGGACGGGTTTGTACTTATTCGAACAAGACCTTACACATACGAAGAAAACAAAAATAGATCTGATGTCAAATGCATTAGGTACTTATTAGCTTATAAAAAATGCCATTTAAGTTAAAAAAAATAAGAAAAGCAAATCATTAAATCAAATGAGATATTTTTATTCAACATTGTAATGTAGAATTAACTTATTGAATGTTACTACGTAATAGTTAACTACCACCGCTTCAGATAGTCTTCTAGATGAGGAAAAGAAGTACTCTACTCCAATAATAATGTATGTCCACCTAAAAATGTTGCATTTAAATTGATAAGCAAAGTTTTACTTCACCATGAACAGAAGAAGTAATTAGTTAAACGTAAAGTCACTCCTCAAAGCCACTCCCAGCTCCATAAAAATCCGCCCACTAAACAACTAAGCTGGTATTGACTACTTAAGGCCTTAGTAAAAATACTTCCATCAATTATTTCCATTACGCAGTAACGTTGACAACCCTAGCGTTCAATATCTGAAGAGCTTTCATCGGCTCTTACAAATCGCTTACGCTACCCTCCCCTCTTCCCCCGCCTGCGCGCTTAGCTGAGAAACGCTGGCAACACCAAGCCCTTGTTTTAAGGGAAACTTATGGGTTATGGACGCTCGTTTTTCCCGTTTTATGGGTTGCATATGGTATGTTTTACGCGTTCTTTACGGGTTCATGAATTTTTTTAGGTTTGTTTTGATTGGGCTTACAATAATAATGGATGAAAATAGTGTTGTTTACTGAATTTGTTAGGTGGGCTGCTTTATCGCATAAAAGAACTATAGTTGACTGTACCGAAATTAAATTGCAAGCAATCATTCTTAAAAAGGGTTGTCCCAAAAAATTTATTTTATAATTATAGCTCATTTTGAAATAATAATACACAATTAAACAAGTGAAGCAATTGAGTATTAAAAGTGATGATGTTACAGTACATCTTAGTACATTTTTCGTGGTAAATTTTCGTTTTGACAGATACTAATTCGTGAAGTCTCATTTGACTAGGCAGTCAAATACCATATTGCAGTGACTTTACACAGCGCTATAGATGTTTTCGCGCCCGACTCTGTAACACCGTTTGTGAAATTGTTCTTGGTGAGAGTTTCATAGAATTTAGTGCGTTGCAAAAATGGTGTCGCTGCGTCTGTCGACAGAATGATTCGCCTTACCATCATCACATATGCGACATGTAGGTACTTATTCAAATTGAGATACCCTATCTAGTAGCTTAAAATTTTACTGTTAGATGGACACTGACCTATTACCATCTCCCAAGTCGCAGCGGGTCGTATGTGAAGAAATACCCTTAGTTCAGCAGCGAGATATTAATAAATAAATAAATTGTGGGACACAATTTACACACGGTTATTTAGTCCCAAACTAGGCAGGCCTGTACTATGGGCACTAAACAACTGATAAACATACTTAAATAAATATTAAACGACCAGACGCGAAGCTGAGAGACATGTTCATGCACACAAATGTTGGCCCCGAGTGGGGATCGAACCCGTGACCTCTGACTCAGAACTGAGCCAACGGGTACAACGTATTACGGGTTGATAATGATTTTAAATAAATTTTATGACATGAATTTTAGGTAAACATTATTTGAAAGTTTTGGCTTCATCTTCAATTTCAGACGTTCTCTCAAATAAAATAACAGTTTTCTCAATAAAATTACTATCGGGTAGCGAGCCTGGATAGTTGTTGTTCACTAAAATCGAATTTTCCGATAGGTATTGTGTCGGCACAAAGTAATTTGCTAAAGTGGCGACACCTCCCTTTCTCGCCTCTCAGCGATAGGCGCATTTTTTTTATTTACAACTCAGTTTTCTTTTGATATGGACAGTGAAATTTGTTAAAAAAGTACCTAGTAAGAAAAAAAACTGTTTTGAATATTGAATTCCAAATACAAAATTTTTTAGAGTTTACCTAAAATACAGTTTAGAACTTTTGACTGCGATCAAATTACATTCCATCCAAGAGATTTAAATAAGGGATATTTTCATAATTTTTTTAAATCTTAATATTGGCATAGAGACTGCAACTAGTACCTACGAATGCGAGCTGTCGTTTAGACTTATTACACTCGGTAATAACTTTAGGATTACGATTTCATTCGCTTTGGCAGCTGTGTGTCTTAGTGTATTTAAATCTCTTTGCATTCTGTAGCTTGTGGAATAGAAGATTCTATGCCAAAGTTTCGGTCTCTACACTACAATGTTCCTTAATCGATATTTTTGACGGAAAGCATCGGTACAAGGCCCGACAGCAAAAATAGGTAACCTTAAAACACAATATTAGCGTCGAAACGTGTCGGACCTCATCAAGAGGCTTTTAGCGAACGGCAGTATCCCGTGTTTAGAAAATAATGGGGGAAATTATAGATGAGAGTTTGTTTTTGGATAGACCTTGATTATTTCGGCTTAGATTTAGGTCACCTTAGCGTGGTAGTCTCACGATACACTGATTTCTATATATTTTTTTTTGTTTCAAAATAGGTATAAAGGTTTCTAGTTTTTAGAAATGTGCAGGAACTGAGCATTAAAATTAGTTAATCTTTATTATAAAAGTCATACCCAGTAATTTCGTATTCTGTCTTTATTTTTCGCGTATAAATAATATTTTACTTGCAAACAATAACCAACTTTTCTCGTGAAGAAACATTTTGCAGAGACGACGGAATTACCTATTGTCCCCATCCGTGCGCTGTTTGAATGACTACAAAAAATATTTAAAGTCTATTAAGCCAAAGTAACTATATCTAAATCTCGCATACGTACAATTTTAAGTTATCTGACAAAATTATCTATTCCTCTACACATCTATATCTATACATATAATAAAACTCTAACGGGGCCGTGTCTGTACATGAAATATTTTTTGAAAATTTTAACGGTAGTGTATATAGTTATCGATATAGATACCGAAACACCAATTTTTGGAATTTTTGTCTGTCTGTCTGTCTGTCTGTCTGTCTGTCTGGTTGTGCACGCATCACTCAAAAACTACTGGACGGATTTTGATGAAATTTGGTATGGAGATAACTGAGTACCCGGGTCAACATCTAGGGTACTTTTTATTCCAGGAAAATATCTCATTCCCACGGGAAAATAAAAAAACTGGTTAAAAAGAGAAAAACGTACTACTCCGAAACGATAACACATAGAAACTTGAAATATGGTAAGTAGGTGTCTTATATGTCGTAGGAAATTGGTATGAAGGGATTTTTGGAAATTCCCACGGGAACGGGAATAAACTAAATCCAAGCGGGAAAACGCCGCTGGGCACCCGCTATTTGAAATATGGTATGTAGGTGTCTTAAATATGTCGTACTCAACCACTATGAAGGGATTTTCGGAAATTCCCACAGGAACGGAAATAAACGGAATCCGCGCGGGCAACGCCGCTGGGCATCCGCTAGTTTTAAAATATTTCCAAACAATAACTAATTTAACTTCAAACTGCGTTCGTCGCTGCACTTTACTTAGCACCTCGGCGTACAATAGTTAAAACCGAGGGCACAGTGTGTACCAACTCCCTCGGTCGAGCGTGGAACAAGTCATAATCCACCAATCTGGTAAGTAAACAGCGTTGTTTGCCCGCCACTCAAGCGATGTACGTACCTGACCCCAGAAATTTCCCCGTAGCATCGTTCTCTCGTTCGTGGAATTACTTGATTTTGAATTTTTGTGGGTTACAACGTTTTGACGGATTACTTGGGTAAATTGAATTGTTTTTTTAATTAGATATTGTTTTTTTGTTACAGGTAATACAGGATACCAATTGGATGATATCAAATATGTTTCTAACTGGTATGTTGCTTCATAATTCTAAAGTTTCATATTCAAGTTGTATAATTGGCTAGTTGATTGCCTTACTGTTACTTTTATTATTTCTCAAATTATAAATTTACTAGCGACCCGCCCCGGCTTCGCACGGGTGTAATGCTCACACTCAAACCTTCCTCTTGAATCACTCTACCTACTAAAAAAACGCATCAAAAGCCGTTGCGTAGTTTTAAATATTTAAGCATACATAGGGACATAGATATAGGGACAGAGAACGCGACTTTGTTTTATACTATGTAGTGATGAAGGAAAATATACAGAATACTTAACTGTGGCGTCAACAATTTTAGTGTTGAATTTCTCACTGTCTTAGATTGTTTTATTATTTTGTAATTAGAATTATTCTTTTTAATTCATGATTTCTGTAATTTAATTTCGATACAATCACCTAAGGTTCTCTAAGATTGATCCCCAATCGTTGTAGGTACCTAATTGATTACGTTTTTCTTTGTATTTTGCATTGTTGTTGGTATTGAATACCTACTTATAACTAAATTTTCTTAAGACATAGTACCACCTACAAATACATGTTTTAGGGATCTTTCTCTTGACCTCAGTCTACTTACACTAAAAAAATCTAAAAATATTTTCATCATAACCCTAGTCACAATTGCACTCATTGTCACTCAACCGTGCAAACGACACTAAAAAATTACATAGAATTCAGGTAACAATCACAATAATGTGTCTATTAGTGCGCAGGAGTTTAGGAGCGGGTTTCACACGAGATTAGAATTAAAAACTCATCAGAAACGTATTACACTAACACCTTGCCACCCGCGCTGTGTTTTGTATTTTATTGTGCTACTATTGTTTTAAAAATCACTCATTATTCACTTATTCTTAAAGGTGAGAAAGTGGCGAGAATACATCACTACATAGTATAAAACAAAGTCGCGCTTCGCTAATATGTGACTCACAGTTTGTTCGTAAGGCCTGTCCTTAGAATCTCTGAGTAAAGAAAAGTTAGAATCTCTGATATAGGTATACCGATATATATATATGTATATATATATATATATATATATATATATATATATTTATATTTATATTATATATATATATATATATTATATATATATATTATATATATATATTTATACAAGTTTAAGTTTTCTAAATGTTTACATAAAATAATATCCAATTCATTAGACATATTACGCGATGCATGTTATTAAAAATAGGTTTAGTTAGAAACCATGGCAAAATCTTTAAATCAAACTGTATTCAGCAGAAGCAAACCTGCTCGTATAAATCAAATTCGCCATCGACCAAAGGTGTCCATACAGAGTTCAATAGTGCATAAACCAACATAAAGAGACAAGCGACGATCGTTAGCCAAAACAAGAATCGAGATGACTATCGAGTGAGAAATGTAATCAGAACAAATAGTAACTCCGCGGCGAGACTGCTTTTCAAGATTGTACAAGCGATTTTGAACTTAATCTTCTTTACCATAATGAAATTCAAAACTTGTCTGACGCTTCCTTTTTTGGGTAAGATTGAACCTAATATGGCGTAGAATAGGGTTGATATTATAAAGGTAATGAAGTGATCCCGGAAATGGCCCATACGTGGATAAGGTCCAAACAGGTTACCGCGTGCATATCTTAGTTCAAAGTAACAGATTAAAGTGTTGTTTCGGAACTTATTGGGCTGGTTCTAACTGTATTTTGTTTGATACTACGTATTTAGTAGCTTTCTAGTGTTTAGTTTAATTTGACACGGCAATGCATAATTTTATGGGTAAGTTTAACTTTTTTATGCTTTTATTTAAACTAGAGAGTCCATACTTGCTATATTATTTAATAAATCAGGTGTTAGGTCTAATAAGTTAGGTTGCAATATCTGCCTTCAAAATATGGTAATAAAAAATACAGCAATTTCCGGAAATTTGTTTAGTTGCGCACGAACCTATAGATAGAAATGTAAACTAAAAATTGCTATGATGCAATTGTCTTTTAAAAGTACTTGGCAAAATGTGACACTGGGTATTGTTGTCATTTATTAAGTGCATGAGTATAACTTGTATATATACTCAATAAATATCTTGATCTTTGCCTAGTAGGATTATCATAGAGCACCGTGCTTTTGAAGGCACGTTAAACCGTTGCCCTGTTTCCGTTTTGTTATACACAATTAAGATCATTCAACTGTGTGAGATACTCTTGGATAGCTTAAAAAATATGTCAGACTCAGATATGACTTGATCTCAATGGGCTCACGTGGGACATAATTATTTTTTTACTTTTAATGTAAATTTATATGGGTATTTTTGTTGTAAGTTGAGTTATCGACGTGTGCTATAATTATAATTAATACCTCTATCTATAAATTTGCATAAGATATAACTATATAAAATGGCCGTACGGGTGTCTGTAAAAGCGTGGTCACATTAGCATCACCAAATGTTATTAAGAGATATGGAACCAGCTAATTGTATTTTTAATTTTAAGGCGAAGCACGTTTCGCTTAATTCAATGTCATTTCTGTAAAATGCTAGTCCGTGAGTTGTTTATTTTATGTAGCTTACGCGTGTTTTTCCTTGCGAAAAAGTAACTACAGTATTCTGGGAAATAAAGAAAGTATCGTTTAGAAAATATAGAATTACAGGAAATAACTATTTATAAATATAAATTGTTTAGAAAATAAGAATGCTACCAGCTGACTGCAGTTATTTTTAATTTATATATTTACGCTCACCTCTTATCCAAGAGGAGGTTGGTAGATGTATTTCGTTGCTGAAGGATTTTTATTTTCACCTAATTTTCACTATCTGTATTTTTAACCACTAAACGCGGTGATGAGACCATCGCAATAAACCAAGTATCAGCTCAATTTTGTTTATATTATCATCAACAATAAAAGCTTTAGCAATTACCTAGTAGAACAAGTTGTTGTGACTGTTCTTTGGTTTTTGTTATTTTATGAAAAGTTGTTGTCACTGTTTAAATAATATACCTATTTTTTTAATTCATCTTCACCTTAACACACATTTGCAGAGGAATATTTCGTCGACATTGACTAACGCGTTGTCAGATTGATAAGTGATTAGCAAACAAATGGTTATTGAAACGATACCTAAATACATTAATGTGAGAATTTTTCATTGGATTATATTCTTATAAGTAGTCTTGTTTATAGATTTCTTGTTTTTTTTATCGCTAATGTATGGCTTGTAGGAATTTAGTAGATAAAAACTAAATGGAGACGTTAAGGTGCTGGCCGGTTTATTTAGAAGGCAAATTTGAAAAGAGATTTTATTCAGCTTTTAAACTAATTAAAACGACTTGAGTTTAATTTCAGCCAGTGCTCTTGTAATGCCGTTTAAAGAAAATAAAAACCGAATGCAGTGCCTTCCCGAGCTTACGTTAGTAAGTTTAAAAAAGGAACAACGTGTTATACAATGGTAGTGGATTTATATCTTTGTTTTATCTTTACCACTACATAATAATACATACACGACACAGTCATGTGATGCGGTAACGAATTTTATTAACTGTAATAAATTCGATCAAAAATCTAAAGCCAAAATTGCATACTAGGGACTCCTAGTAATTTTATCCGCTTTCAGTGTAATCAAAGAGATAAAAATATAATTATGTATATTTTAATCTCTTTGGTTCTATTATTGGGGCCTAAATAAGGATGGCTGGTAAAGACAGAGCAAAAAAAGTTTTTTCTCTTTATAGGTACCATTAATAAATATTTTTAGCACATACAAATCTCATCTTCTCATAGGAGAATCTATAGAGATTAATAATAAATAATTTATGGTATAACCCATAACAGTTGTTTGTGTTATGAGAATAACGAAGGAACTGCAGTAACCCAAGGAATATTCAAATATTAGTGCGCCATTGGTGGATATTGTTATTTGATTGGCTTGTAAGGTTAGAAAATGATAGATGCCTTGACCTAGTTGTCGGTCCGTGGACTCTGTGGCGAGGAACATGAAAATCAATGCGCCGCTTGTCCCTTTAAAAACAGCATTTTGAGGTTATGTTACGAATTAGGACGAAAAAGGAGAATGTTTAAAAAGCATTATCAAAATCTGACTACTCTGTATAAAGTTATGCGTGATCGAAAAGTGTTTTTTATACTTACTACCTACATCATGGACATTATTGCAGAGTATAAAAAAAAAGTTGATGTATTAAAAAATGTATTTAATTTGAAACCCCCAAAAACTACGTATTATGTGAGCTTGTTGCTACGGTTCATGGGTTGATGTGTATGTCTGTGTATATTGTTTTTTTTTTATAGTTAGTTAGTCCCAAACTAGGCAGAGCGCTTAACAACGAATACTCACCAGATACAAAACCAACAGACACGTTCATGCACACAATTTTTGACTTTGGGCATGATTAGAACCCGCAACATAACTTAAACCTGGGCCACTCCCAACTAAGTCGTCTGAGGTAAATACGTCTCCAAAAAAAACTGCATTTTTTAAATTGATCTGTTGGTTTATCCGACATTGTTCTTTAAATATAAATAAACTAGCGGTTCTGTGCGGTTTCACCCTGGCAGTTTCCGCTGAGAATACGGGAATAATATATAGCCTATATTACTCAGGAAACTTCTAGCTTTCCATTGGTAAAATAATTTTTAAAATCGGTCCAGTAGTTTTTGAGTTAATTCGTAACAAACATACATAAACACAAATCTTTCTTCTTTATAATATTAGTATAGATAAATAATCTCAAGCCTTTTATCCCTGAGGGGGTAGCAGAGGTATTCTATTTCAGGAAATTAGTTAGCTCATTAGTCATAGTACACTCAATGTAACTTTTTATCATTTTATTTATACCTGAATTCGCCACGACATTCGCTACCTTTAAAATCAAATAAAACGCGTGATACGAGCCAACTACTTCCAAAATTGCCCTAAAAGAAAACACTTTTCACGTGAACACTTAAGTTTTTTTGGCTCGAGCCTTAAATAAAGTAAAATTTTAAATGTTCGCGAGTACAGAGCTAAGTGTTCCCATAAATCTGGTGGGGAAAGGGGGTTCAGAAAAACTGTTGGCTCCTCCATTCCACTTTAATTTGATGCGGACGTTTGGGCCAAGTTGCTTTTCCTGAATTTGTGTACACTATCAAATAAGTAATACCTTGCAGGATTTTTTGGAACGTAGTTTCTTATCGCGCTTTGCAAAAGGGGGAAAAAATTAAGACCAAAAGTTGTAACGACCGACACTTTTTGCTATAGTTGAAGCTCTATGATAAATCTAATAATGATGATGAGATGATGATGATGATGATGATGATGATGATGGAACTTCGTTCCATCCGGGTGTCCTTGACACCTCTCAAGTTTTTTATACTCATTTAGGTTATAGTTGTGCTGTTTAAAACTATGTTGAGTAGGTATTAATAAATATTTTTTTATTATGAGGCATACATAACTAGGCACGAGTCTTCGCTTCGTTTTCGCTTTTAAAAAAATATACTTTGCCTGAGATATAACATCTTATCAGTGTCGACGAGTATCGACGACACTGCTTTCAAAGTCTGAGGTCGCGGTTCGATCCCCAATCGTGGCCAACATTTGTGTGCATGAACATGTCCGTTCGGCTTCGTGTCTGGTCGTTAAATATTTTTTTAAGTATGTTTATCAGTTGTTTAGTACCAATAGTACAGGCTCTGCCTAGTTTAGGACTAAACGTGTGTGACTTGTGTCCCACAATTATAATTATTAGTGAAAAAAATTATAAAATCTATACGCGGCGATTTGGATACAATATAAAAGGTAAAACCAAATAACGGGTTTCGCCTAGTAAATAATAAGTTAATAAATGATACTGAAAAACTTATAGTAGGTAAATATTGCATTTGTGTCGCTCTATCAACCGACCACATTGGAGAAACGTTTTAAGTACTTACCTACTTACACGAAGATGAATCTAGAATGCTGAATAAGTTCCCCTATTTACTTAGAGTGCTGAATTTGAATGTCTCTTCAGCTTATTCGAGTAAAATTTAGCATTTGAAAGTGAATGCACTGTTTATTTTAGTACCTGAACTTATAAATAAATCAATATATTATCATGAAACTCCTTATATAAAATAGGCAGACACCCGCTAAGAAGTTTTCTCGAAACAACCACGGGAACGGAAAAATAAAACAAATGACAGGCCACAGCGCCTGCTAATAATAATGATAATAATATTTTTTGCCAGAATTCTATTTTTATATCTACATGAAAATTAAACGAATAATACAATAGTGAAAAGTGGGTGATTCCAGGATTTTAATACTTCTGCTAAATTCCTGGGGGATAAGGCGTGGGCTTTTTCTTACATGAGCCAACCCAAATCGATTTTTCTCTGAATACTATTCTTATCTATCTGCCAGTGCCATAAAAATGCATAACAATTATTTTGAAAACACTGGAATTGATAGCTTCAGCCTTCAGGTCATTTATTTATCGGCAGAACAAGCACAAGAACGATTAATTTCCCAATGACGTGAATTATAAATCAGATTTCCGAATAAAATTGGTATTTAATACCGTCCGACCCCATGGGAAATCATTCGTTACCGTCATAATGGGTTCCATGTTGAGGGAAATTAATTTTTGTCAGAAGAAAACGTAATAATGCAAACAAACGAATCGCGAAGTCACAAATGAAAACTCAATGTACGTACATTTTTATCTCGTAAAAATAAACCAGTGCAGAGATGTAGTACCACAATAAAGCAACACATATTAAATTATACATATATTACTTAAATATTTAACCATTTTTGGAAAAATCACGAGAACCTTGCATAATATACGATTTTTGTTTGAGCCTTTTTTTCCCTTTTGAGTAAGAATTTAGGAAAATTCATTTATAAGATGACTATCGGTTCTAAGCGGTTTCACTTGCGTAGTTACCGTTCCTGTGGGAATACAGGAATAAAATTTAGCCTATATTACTCAGAGATATTCCAGGTCTCCATTGGTAAAAGAATTTGTAAAAATCGTTGCAGTAGTTTTTTGAATTTATTCGTAACAAAGATACAAACATAGAAAAATACAAATCTTTCCTCTTTATAATACCTATTAGTATAGAAGTATAGATAATATGTACGAGATAATAATATATCGTATGAGGAACCTACTTACCTGCTCTCAAGTTTCTAGGTGGATACAAGTAGGTACTATAGTCCATTTTTCAAATAATGTACATAATAGTTTTAATAATTTTTTTATTTATAAATAATAGATAAAATCGGTCTACCGCTGTAAACTCGATAAAATAGAGAAAACGAGGTCGCCGGGTTTTGTCGAGTTTCTATTTTTAATTCGAGAAATAGGTTTATACGAATGGTTGGCGTTGAATTATGTTTTTGTTGAAAACTGTTAAAAAATGGCGGCTAAAAAAGTGTATCTGGATCGAGCTAATTTAGATTTTTTTTGCTGAGACATTTATACAAATAGTAACGTAAACTCGGAATATGACAAACAGACAGAAGATGATTTTGAAGTCGTACCTATTTCATTTCACAAAATTGGTTTTAATGACATATAAAGAGATAGAAAAGTTTGGAACTTCGAAAATTAAATTACTTTATATTAAAAATAATATAGAAGATATTATTTTAATCTAAACCGAACACGGAGGGCCCCGTGTCTGTGACAGATGAAGGTAAAATTGTTGGTGAAAACCTCAAAACGTTCAATTTTCTCACTAGAAAAAACGGCTTATTGGAAAACTTTGCGATACCGAAAAGTTTAAGCAGTAGGGTGTGTGTACACTGTAATTTTAATATCTGCGCATGGCCTTCTACTGCCTCTGTTACCTTCACGCATTCAAGGTTATAAATTTTAATTATAAAAAAATAAATTCGTTTAAAACATTGCAGCTGTATTACTTGTGAATTGTTTTGCAGAGCGAAAGGTAATATGCCAACCGGATTTTGATGCGGTATTTTTAATAGATAGAGTGATTTAAGAGGAAGGTTTTAGTATTAGCATTGCACCCGTGCGAAGCCGGGGCGGGTCGCTATTTAATAATAAAATTGATAGCTTGCTCTTAAATGTAGCTAAATCGATTTTGAAGTCATCTGCTTCCAACCGCCAAATAGTGCTCTTAGAGGAGCATTTTTTAAGACCTCCAATCAATAGTAAGACATGCTTCAGTCATCTGTAAGCCAGTGTACTGCCCTATAGGACAAGCCTTATGACTCTTATAGGACAGGGAGTAGTCTGTATTTTTAACCATCGCCAATGGACTCGATTCTGCAAACCAGCTGCAATTCCTAATTTAAAGTTAGATTATCCTTCTCCATAGAATACGGAAGAAAAAGGACAGAATGTCAAAACCAACTAATTTGAACCTTATGAACGTGCTTATCTGTCACTTTTATCCATCACCTTTTTACATCGTCGCTAAAATTGTTAAACACGCCTCTGTTGACATGACTAATTTTAATTTGAAAGGACTAAATATCTCTCGTCCCTTTTCTTTTCTAGGAGAAAGAAAATGACAAGACTAAACTTCGCTGTAATGCAGAATCGAGTCCAATGACAAGTAAAATCCAATCGAGATCCGTCAAAACTCGCTACGCAATATGAACAGGGGTTTACCGGTGCCATCGGAGCGAGCTAATAGTGTTGTGAAGTTTTTGCCGACTATTTCCCAAGGGCGGAGTCTTCCTATTCTTCCTCGGTTTTTGGCTTCGTGGATGTAAATAGAATGGCTTGCCATGACGTTCTTAGTGTGATCGCACTGCAGCGGATAAAGCGCGTGGTCAGTGTATTGTACCATACATTTTTTCCATACAGTCTGAGTTCTATTAAATGTGAAAATCCGCCTCACCTCACTTTGGTGATAAAGGCCTTATGTCTGAGAATCCTAAGTATTGTTTCATTTTTCTCAGATTGATATTATAATAATAAAAACAATATTTTTTTAAAACCAAACTAAAACCTTATAGATAACAATTAAACAGAGTTTAACTATAGTATTTGAAAGGCATAACAATTTAGGTGAACCCTTTCTTCTAAACTAGGATATCCTGATATTCTTAACAGAATTTTGGTCATGTGATTTAAAAAAAAAATTGAGAGTAAATTTTTAAAAGGATTTTCTTTAGCCTTTATTGGTATTCCAACTTTTATATCTACTTAAATCTGCATCTGAACATTGCGTAAAGCTAGAGAGTGTCCATATAAACCTTTAAAAAGAATTCATTACTCAATCACCCGCCACATCGACACCTCAGGTGAGAGCAAATAAAAATAATCTTCACCCTGTATGTAAAGTGTCTTTCACGGTGACTCTAAAGTCTTTACGAGTCTGGTTTATGTCTAGTTTTAGTTTTGTTGCTCAGGTTGGCTCGGGTTGACTCATATTAGGTTTGTTACATAACAATTTGGAACTATTATATCAACTTAAATGATTGTAGTCTGTGAACTTAGAACACATTATTAATACTAGAGTAAGTTCGACTGCTATCAAGTTAATGCCTCATGTTCAATTATATGATGAAACAAAATTTTATCATCACTTTCCATAGTACACTGCACTGCTAGTTTTTAAACCTCACACAAATCAAGAAGTAATTTTCCAAGTCATTGCACAAACTTGAATGTTTTAAACTTAAGTTCTCTTAATCACGCAGACGGTAACCATATTAGTGGAAACCCGTAGATCTGAGCGGAGCGTTCCGACTAGTGTTACCAGATGTCTCGTTTTTATCAGGACAATTTGTTTCCATGAGTTAGGTTCTGATAATTCTATACTTGAATTTGTATTTTAGTGTTTGTACCTATATGTTTTGTGATTATTTCTGGTACTTCTTGCAAACAAGGGCGTTCTGGACGAGAAAAATGAATTATAGGTTCGTAGGTATTGATATTAAATATTAAATACTTTTTAATTTGTGTCTTGTCTTGTCCTTACTTTACTCATTATACCACTTTATGTCCCTAATGTATTTGTACATAATAAGTACAACGAATGTACTTATTTTATGCTTGATATTGTATTGTATTGATAATTATATGGTCTTGTCTATACATTGAGGTACTTATTATATAATTTTTTTTTACGGAACCTAACAGCCATTTTAAACATTATAGTTAAAAATATTAAAAACATATAGACCAATTACAGGTTTTCGCAGATAGAAAACAAAAATATCTACTGACACTGAAGACAGAAAGTTAACACACTCACAACAAGAAAGAGTATAGATTACATAAGTGATAACTTACGAGTATGTTTCTGAAATTTTACCTAACCTCGCTCGTTTAAAAAAATATTATTTTTTTAGAATGACAACGTTGCATCGTTTTCCAAACTACACTCTTCAATCTAAACTTTTTAGTTTAGTTCCAATTTCGTGTATAGTGCTGGAAACACTAATCCGAACTCCGGTAAAATTGCAACAACTAATCGCCAAGTCGAAGTTTGAGCATCCACCGACGGTTCGACTAACTCTGAATTACTAGAACGTGGTTCTAGGTTTCAAAGCTGCTGTTTAGTCTACATTTCGAGGATTACATGCACTATTTCCTATGAAATTTAGTATTTGGAAGGGTAATCTAATCAATGTTTAATGTACTACTTTGATAGCTTTCCTAAAGGCTATCTGCTAAGCCAGGATACAGTTACAGTCCGACTATACCAGAGCGTGATTGGAACTCTAGCATCTTACTTTGGCGCTTATAATTTTATTGGCATTAAATAATATAGAAGACAATTTGGTGTTTGTATTTTTTTTTGAGAAATACTTGCACGGGCTGAAAAACAATCAATCATAAAAGCCAAACACTTGTCTAAATATGGCTTTTAATATCCTATTGGGCTAATAAAAAGCATGTTAAATAAAATATTAATTTCATTGGAAGGCCGAATAACAAATCCCGTTACACGCCCGGCAAACATTGAACATTACAATCTATTAGTGATTTAAAGCAACGGTTTAAAATATTTACAACAAAGACGGTTAAGGTGAAAGCGGTGAAGGGAAAACGAAATGTTAAAGCTAGATTTAACGAGAGTTTAATGTTTGTACTTAACTGCTGCTTTCTATACTAAGTTAACTTGGAGTCTCTGGCCTGGAATAGATTAGGATGGACTTGGGCATGTATATTTAAACTTGTCGTTTAGTTTAAAAGGTATTTTAGTGTGAAACCCTGAATGTTTTACTTTGAAGATTTTTAAAGTAAAAAAGAAGTGAAATTACCAAACTTGATGTTAATTCGGCTTACCTCTGATGACACTAGAATAACGCATGAAGTGAAAAAAAGATTAAGAGTGATTTAAACATACTAAAAGAGATTACCGAAATCAGCACTCGTGTGTAACAAGATATACGAGGTTCTAAAAATACTGGGATTTTCTTTAAAGTACCTACCATTAGTATAAAAATGACGTCACACAAGATGCATGTCAAGGCTTCATTAGATTGCTTTCTAGAAAGCAATGTTGTCAACTTTTAAAGAGAAAACTTAGTCATGTCGAGGCAGCATTATTTGCTTTTGCAAAAAGATTCCCGTGTAAGCAGTCCTCTACCATTGTAATAGGATTGTCTTAAGCCTGTTATTTAGAACTGTAGCCATGTTGGCTGTGTAATCGACTTGTTTATAAATGCAGGTCTGGCTTTTAGTGTAACAATTGGATGAGGGTTGGGTCATTATTTAATGAATAGCTGCATACTTTTATTATGTAACCGATGTTGACTTACCCTTTGTACTCGTAGTTTCACTTAGACGTTGATAATTTTCTTTTCACTTTGTTTTAAATATTTTACTATACACATATCATCTTTGAAATTTCCAGTGAAGATAGTAATTTCGAATGTAAAATTGTCAACCCAAATTACAGGTTTAAAATGTCTTTCAACTGAAAATGAGAAACAAAACTGATGATAAAACGTTCACAAATCGTCCGTAAATACAGGGCACCCGTAAAATTGTTGGAACTTACTAATAATGATTTAGGATATTTCTATTGAAATTAAAGAAGACTTATGTAGGCGCAAGTCAAATACTGCTAGCGATGTAGGTATGCGTTTTTAAAACAAGTATAGCAAAGCCAGAAGGAACTATTACGATTCTCGTCAGTTGTGATAGTTAGTTAATTCACAGTATATAAATCGCTGTAAAGATTTAGAACAAATCAGGTAGCAGATACACTTACATTGACAGACCCAAAAATATGTTTTCGAATGACTTGGTGCACGATCTGTTTGTGATGTGATGACGCATATCGCTCAAATTTAATATCTTGTCCCATTCCACCTTACCGGTTTCGTCTCTTATAACTTCCACCAAACATTTTATCTTGGAGAGGCGCATTTTCGAACTACGCTTAAGGGCCTCTCGTCAAGTTTCAAGTGTTGTAATTTAATTACGCGGTCTCCGCATTCGAAGTAATTGAGGCAAGTGATTTACCACCATGCTCTTGGTGAGGGCTGTTCGTAATTGCGTTATCGACTAGACTTCAGTTCAATCGACGACGGAGGTGGTCTTAAGTAGCATTTTGAGTTAAATGCTAAATTCCGTGTCATTATCAATGTTTTAACTATTTGTATCACCTATTTTTGTCGTAACGTAGGTTATTAAATTTCCTGTTTCCTTGTATTGTTAGATTGTTATTTATAGTCAAATGTATTTCTACAATTTACTTCAAATGATTCACATCATGATCACCAGTTATGTCAACCATCTCTTGTGATTCACAGCTTGCATACGTTCTATTTGTATATTATCGTGAATCTTATGCTGCAGTTGTATATGTTGTCGCGCTCCTTGTGTTCCAGCTTTATATTACAAAACCTGTACAGAAGGACACTTATCAAAGCCACTCATCTATGGCATTGAACGCTGGCGTTTTGCCAGCTGCTAGATGTAAAATATACCCTTTTAATACGCAAAGACTTAACACGATTAGAATGATATATGTGTGACAATTGGATGAATGAATAACATCGCAGAATGGCTTTGTTACGTTTTTTCTTGTTCCTCTTGGAGATGATAAGATATATTAAGAGAATTGTGAACGATATATAGGTACTGTTCACATTGTATATTTGTGACTTAGAAAATAATTCTTTCTTAGCTGTCAAGATAACTAGACTAATAAGAAAAATGCTCCAGATCCAATATAGGTTTTGTCATTATAAGGAAGACTAAACTAAAAACCTTCCTTTGGGTCTCTCAAGTCTGGGAGCAAACTAAATGCTTTGTTTCAACGCCGAACTGTAAGAGGATTTCGTACCTACCGTCTAGACTTAACACTTCAATAGTTGGTTATAATGAGAAGCTTCTGCTAACTTTTTAATGAATCGTTTTTAAAGGAAAAACTAGCTTTCTTTGGCCATTGTGCACTTTCTTTGTTGGCTTCCCTTTATGATTGCTTTTCTCGTTTTTAATTAATGAATCTAATAAAGATTTTAGTCAACGAACGTATATTGAAGTTCATAGGATAAAGTAATTTTACCGTCCGTAATATTATTACGATCATTGCATCATTTGGTCGGATCAAAACGAATCAGACCGCATCATAAAACACATTTGTGGTTACCCGCAACATTTTCTATAATTTCGTTTTAATTTCAATAAAAAGTCGTCCTTTTCGATCTGAAACGGCTCCATCTGTTCACTTAAAATTATATGCTTCGTCGTTGACGACATTTTTTTTACCCGGTCAAGTGGCGGGACTTCGACTTTACGTTAGGTAAAATTCCGCAGTCATGCTAACAAAATTAGGGTTATTTATTCTATAGTTACGGCAAAACATAATTAAACATAGCTATTATTATAAAGTTACTTGATTGACACTTTATGCTCGCCAATTATACTCGTAGGTAAAGAACATTCGAGTAAATAAGTGTAGGTTTAAAACACATTTTAGGTATTCGTAGGTAGTGGTTACAAATACCTTTTGTTTACGTTTATATTTTGTGCGATTCTGCTTTACACCGACTAAACTTATTTTAGTTTAGTCCTGTCTTCGTCTTACCTCAAAAAAAGAAAAAGGATAGAAGATAAACTACCGAATTTACTCCTGTCAGAAGCTGTATTTTAGTCGTGACTTCGTTACATAAGCACGAAACACGTTATGAAATGCCTTAGTTGACAGGACTATTGCTAATTTGACAGGACTAAATCGTCTCTTTTCTTTTCTAGGAGAAAGAAAATGACAGGATTAAACTAAAATAAGTTTAGACGCTATAAAGCAGAATCGAACCCATTATAGATGGACTACCAATATAACATTGTCTGTGTTCCTTATTTAGGTACTAAATACAATTACAAAAAAAAAAAAAATATAATCCCTTATTCACTGCTAGTTTGTGTACCTTTTCAAGGCTAAGCCGTAGACCGAACTTGATGAAATTTGACATGACGAGAGCTTACCCAATTAAGGAAGGAAATAGGCTACTTATCAACCCGGAAAACGTCAACGCTAGTATATACGAGTATAATCGATTAGTTTCCTTGTATCGGGTGAAATAGGTTTTATTTTTATTTATTTATTATCTTATTCTAAAACAAATACATGAAATATTCACCAAATTCGAATTCCGTCGACAATTATTTTATCAGGTAGTATGATAAAATCTAACACGACATGCTATTATAAGTAGATAAATACAACTCATTAGAATCACTGTGTGGTGTTTTTGTTCTAGGTAGACGGTGCACAGAAACGAATCATATGTAGGGAACCCTCAAGGATCGGGATTTTTATTTGGTGTTTCGACTTCTCAGTGCGATTCTGTGTCGGCATGGGAATTTTTGGTGTGGGCGTTTTTTGCCCTATACAGCGACGCAGGAAGCGTGGTCGGCGTTCGAAGTGTTTACATGTTTGTGCCCCGGCTGTTTGGTTTGTGCCTTTGCCTGCATTTTCGTCTGCATGCGGTTTTGGCGCGAACTTGCCGGATGTCGGTTTTTTACTCAGCTGTTAAGGGCAATCCAAATATTGGGAAAGCGATCTCAGCGTATTTTGCTTTCGTTTTCAACACTGTTTTTAAATAAAGATCTTTTATGGGCGTACCACAAATTTAAAGATAAACACTTTTTTGACAATAGTATTAAACATAGACAGCATCTATTTTAGTCTGTCTTTAACTTTAATTAGTCAAGCACCGCGCGGTTCCAATGCTCACCGTAGCAATTAAAAATCAATTGTGTCTATGATTCTTGGTTTGAGAGGGCTCCATTTAGCGGTCTATGGCCGTTCTACTAATTACAAGTTTTCACTATATACCTAATCATATTTGAATACAATCACATTCAGAATCAATGAATCACCAATACTGTACCAAAATCAACTGACTTCATCAATCCTTTTAAGCAAGCGTGCCTCAAATCCCAACGGAATAAAATATTTTTTCCGCTATTATTATCTGCCGTACCTATACTTACCTAATACTGAGATAATTTCTTTAATCTGTAAATAAATAGCAATTTATTAAAGTATAAATTCTAATGGAAATGCGCCACCCACCCAGTGAACCGAATGGTCATTTTGTTGGACAAAAAAAGGCCATTTTTTGTCTAGCTCGCAGCCAAAAATCGTGAGCGCGGGCTTATTTCGCGTTAATCGATGTATTTCTTTGTCACGAAATTGAGGTTTCCCTCGACCTTGCGAGAGCGAAAAAGTGTTAATAACTTACTAAGATTACTTTCCTTTTGAAGTGTAAACGTATTTTTACAACGCAAATCTATTTAAAATACTAATTTGAAGCATTTTGTTAGCCGTGGAAATACTATTTACAATTAGCTTTGAATTTGTATTTTTAATGAAAGTTTACCTTTGAGAGACCCAATTTAAAAGTTTCATTAACGACTTAAATCGTTCTACTTTTGTTACGAGTATTCTGGTCTTGTTGCATACAAGAGCTTTTTTATAAGTTTTAAAATTAAAGAGGCGGCCTTAATTCACAAAAGAGTTATAATATCATTCCTCTATGTCTAACATCTATTTAGTATTAATAAAAATGTCTGACTGACAGTCATTGTACAACGTAGGTATACGGTGGGTCTAGAAGCTAGCTAGAAGAAATTTTGCACAGGATTCCTTTTATACATAACGTAGGTGAGCGTAATATTTTGCAAATTAGTTTCCTATTTTTACGTTACAGAAGTGTATTATTATATTACTCATAGTTTGTGTAAATCTTACATAAAAGCAAAAAAGGAGGATACGGCACTAGCTTCTCCAGCTTGGACCGCTTAAATTAGGTCCAAGGAACGTAATTCCTTGCAGTTTCAATTGGGCCGGACGTATCGACAGTACGTGATAATCGACGAGAAGGAAACATAATATATTTGAATGATTAAACCGTTTTACAATGCCTTCATATACTTTCATGAAGTGTACAATTAGCACAAAAACAAAAAAATAAAACCTGCAGGCGCGTATAGTTGTATGTAGTCCAAATGTCACCGATGCTTTCTATGAATGTACCGTATATCTTCTTTTTTGTTTTTATCTAAGGTATAAATACATAGTTTGAGTGACAAAAGAGAGATAATAATCCTTTCCCAATGGAAATCTAAAGCAATCAATTGTCCTAAATATTTCATTGCCATTAACGAACAGTCTAAATACCAGACGGAACAGAAATAATGTTAGTCACGTTTTTATCTCATTAATGGTTCAGAGCTATTTATCTCGCCGTGTCTCTGTGACCACCATTAATATATGTCAAAACGGCTACTCCGCTGTCGTCGGATCTCGAGTTTTGTGTTACGTTTTGTCCGGCGACATTTCGATCGGAACCACTGTGCGCTGTTTTGCTGAATCGCTTAATTATTTGGTAAGAAATTATTTGTAATTTGTTATTTATTTATTATTGGTTCAGACCATGACTAATACTTAGAAATGATTGATATTCTTCTGCCGTTGAATATTGTGTACGTGGGAAGGCAATTCAAAGGCCTAGTAGTATTGAAAATAGGAGACAGAGGCCTTTAATAAAAAAAACTTGGTAATTAAAATTACCTTCTTTTTAGTGCTGTTGGATTTAATATTTTTTTAAAATTTATTTAAATAAATTTATAATATACTTACAGTGGTGTTACTTAATTCTAAAATCGCCAAACTTTTACGTTTTATGGCGAATATAAAAAGAGGCTCTGGAGCTACAGACAAATCTAGTACCTCGCACTTCAAAATCATGCTGCATAAAAAGAAATAGACTCACTTAATTATAAACTTACATACAATACCCCTCCTTTTGGTGAAGTCGGTTATAGAGTAGCAGAATTGAGAACTCCGTACCTAAAATTTTTACACGGCACTAAACTATATAGTTGTTCTGTCAAATATTATTATAAGACCTACACATAAGTATTACCTATTGACCCAAATAAACAAAGAGACTAAAAAATAATACCTAAGGCATAGAGGGGACAAAGCGAGGAAAATTTGAAGTCAAAAGTTATTCCAAGTGGAATAAGTCTAGTACAATTTCGACCGAATGACATGCGTGCATGCTCGCGTTCATACTAACTGACATGACAAGTACATGACGCTTAGGCTTCAAAGTTTTGTATGAAAATATTCCCAATGCCCCCTCTATGCCCTATTATATTTAAATCTCTTTGCAAATAAATGATTTATGATTATGAAAATGACATCAAGACTAAAAATACATTTTACGGCAATTTTCTCCCAAAAAGCGTAACCATACTCAAATCGACAAACGAAACCTTACCGTTTTCCACTCTATAGGGCTCAGAGAATCGAACCCGCGACCTCTGACTCGTAAGGGTCACTACACCAACTGAGCCAACGGGTCAGTCCATCGATGACTTCATTTCGTATACCTGGCGTCACTATATCAGACCCATAACGGTATCCGTCCGTGTATCATACCCGATCGCGGGATCGAATCAACTCGAGACGAATGAGGTGCATTATTATGTCTGTCGGTGTGTGTCTACAATTGTGTGCTTCGTTGTATATGGAGCCTAAAATTAGATAGGTTCTGTTCACTTGTAGATGTTGTTTTGTATGTGGCCAAAATCTGTACATCCTTCTTCCTATCCTACTAATATTATAAACGCGATAGTTTGTATGTATGGATGTTTGTTCCTCTTTGATGCAAAAACTACTGAACGGCTTTTGATGAAACTTTACAGTTATTATAGCTTATACATCAGAATAACACATAGACTATATTTTATCCCCGTATTCCCACGGGGACGGGAACTACGCGGGTGAAATCGCGGGGCGCTGCTAGTAGGAGATATTTAAGCAAAACTTATTATGAGGGGTGTGTAACAGCAATAAAAGCCAAAACAGCTTGTTTGTTTGTGAAGCTGTGTTCAGTTGTTGCAGGTCTAACTTAAAATCTGGTAAATCATCTTCATCAATCTATAGGTAGGTACTTGAGCGCGTTTGCCACGATGTTTAATTTCTTTCACCGTCGAGATTTGTAAAAATTCTCACCCGAAATCGAACCTAGGCCTCTTCCAACTGGGCTATCATTGCTTTTGATCTCACTATAATTGAAAAAATACGCGGAAATCTTCTAAAGTGTAATGACCTAGCTATGACTAGGTTATACTTCGAGAACTAAAAAAGTCTACAAAAAACATAATAGACCCAATCGAATTAGTTTTAAACGGGCATGTGTAGCTGAATAAAATCCGTGCGAAATATGTTATTAAACCATTTTATGGCGCAGACAATAAAAGAGCAATAAAGTCATGAAAAAAAGAAGCAAATTAGTGATTTACATATACAAATTAGATGACGTGTAAGCGTATACACGCCAAACGTGACGCGGAATATATGATAATTCTGTGTACATCAGACATCGCCGCTTGATGTGTCACTTTCATATGCAAAAAGTATATATTATTCTTAAGTTACGATGTTTCTTGACTAAGGCGATTTGACCATCTGTTCGCTTTTTCTCTAAATTTTATTTTTGTCAAAAAAAAATTCTCATAATGTATTTTTTTCAAAATGTCATCTCCTCATACTTTTCTTTTCTCAATAAGTATATTTTTTCGCTCCAAATGGGCTTTTCTCAGAATGTCCTTTTCACTAAATTAGTTTTTATATCCGGTTTGCTAAATTGTAAACTTTGTAAACATGTATCATTGGAGACATTAAAAAATGAAACAACAAAAGAACTAGCCAAGTGCGAGTTTCATTTGCTCACCGAGCTGCAGAGGGCTCCGTATGTCTTCTTGACGACTAGGGTAGAAATCGTCACAACGGTATATATACATACTTTTATGAATGAACGATTTTGAGACATCCTATATTCCAAGCGACTGTCGAGTCTCTTACGCGTAGTGTATTCGTATGTATCGACATGGAGACAATACGCGTGTCGATCCAACTGGCGTCACAATTTTTACTCTCATAAAAAACTTAAAGCAGTGATAGCCCGGACGGTTAAAGAGCCGGCCGAAAATCAGTGAGGCTCGGGTTCGAATCCTGGCATGTACCAATGAGTTTTTCAAAAACTTACGTACATATTTATCACTAGCTCGACGGTGAAGGAAAACATCGTGAGGAAACCCGCAGGTCTCAGAATTAATTCTGAGACATGTGTAAACAGACCCGGTCCGGCGATGGGCTCACCACCTATCACGTATAGGGGTCCAATGTATCTCGTGAAATGTGGGTATATCCAGTAATGGAATACCTCTGCCTACCCCCTCGGGGATAAAAAAGGCGTGAGATTATATTATTATTATTTATAAAAAACTTAAACACATCTTTTTTTAATGACTCCCACGCCAACTATACGAGAAACAAACTTAGCCTATTGCCTTCTTCAAGCTGCATCTTGTCAAATTGTATCAAGATCGGTACATCGGTTTAGATGCAAAAAATCTCACAAACTGACAAATTTGCTTTCGCATTTTTAATCATCTGTAAGATATACATATCTCATCTCCTTTGCTTACCAATCTGAAGAAGTTTTCTTACGATGAAATCTCAGAATTTCCCGCAAAAGATTCCCCCTAAAAATACCAATTTTGACAGTAATATATGGCAATATTAACCCGAGTAAATTGAGGATCTATGCAAAGCGAACGTCAGTGGCACCTCAGCGGAATCCGTCAGAGCGGTATCAAGGTGTGAGCGGAAAAAACTGCGCTACTACCCTCCTGCGCTTCGAGATAAGATGTAAATTACGCTGGGGCGCTGAAAGTGGCTGAAACGAATTTACTGAAGCGCTGTTTCTGAACGGAATTAATGTCTCAACAGTAACCGTTAGCGGTAATGTTCGATCACGTCGAGGGACGTTTAGGAACTACGGAGCAGTACCGGAACAAAAATTAATATTATAGATGCGAAAGTAAGCCGATCAATATGAATTTTGGCAAAGTGATTAGATTAGATTAGATTAGACCTTGGATAAAGACACTAAGGACAGGCTACTTTTCATCCTGGAAAAATACATAGTTCATGCTAACGGAGTCACAGGCAACGCAAATATTTTAATAAACTCTGCCCAAGTTATCACGTTAATTACTTAATAATACGATTTAAATACTATAATCAATTGGAACAAAAAACGTAAAACAAGCGAAGCTACGAATTCACTAACAATTTAAATTCAACCTATTTTGCTTTCGCATACGCTTCTCATTGGTAGGTATAGCGAAATGAAATCAAACGCTTTGAGCCTCCCAGACTGATTTTGTTTTACTATACTACACACACCGGCACAATTAGCGGAACAGAAAAAAAAGGGAGTATTTACGCATTTTTGCGTGTTACTGGCCGGCTAAACAAGCTTTTTTTAAATTTGGGTTTTAATTTAAAAATGGAATACTAAGCGACTGCCCTTTTTTTCATTCTTTTGTTTTAATTTTCATTGATTCATTTTTTCCACCGCTTGTCCGTTTTTAGAAGGTTCGTGAATTCCATTTGAAAAGCTTTGAATTGCAGTTTTTGAGGCTTTTGAGTTTTTTCGCATATTGATAATTTACGAGCATCTAATTATGCCTGATTTAACGCCATCAGAAATCATTAGGGCAGATCAAATGAGGAGAAATGGTCAAACCTACAGATCGATTGCCAGAAGCCTTCGTCGATCGTTATCAACGATTTATCGTAGCATCCAACGATACAGATTGACGAATGCTCTAGTGAGAAGGAGAGGACAAGGCCGGAAAAGGTGTACTTCAAGGAGGGATGACCGTTTTCTCCAACTTCAAGTCCGACGGAACACGAGACTAACGGCGGTGCAGGCTCGAAATTTACTGGAAGAGGTCGAGCAGTAAGGATGAGTGAGCGGACAGTTCGTAGAAGATTCGAAGAAGTGGGTATAGGCTCGTATGTGCCCGCCAAAGCCCCAAAACTTGAGAGACATCATCGCACAAACCGTCTACACTTTGGTCGTGAACATCGTGATTGGGACTTCGACGACTGGGGACAGGTTCTTTTTACTGATGAATGCAGAGTTATGTTAAATCAAATTGATGGAAGGCAGCGAGTATGGAGACGCAAAGGAGAACGGTATATCCAGTCTAATTTTGAAAATACAGTTGCATATGGCGGCGGTTCAATTATGGTCTGGGGAGGAATATGTTTAGGAGCTCGTACGGAGTTAGTAGTGGTCGATGGCGGGAATCTGAATGCTGATCGGTATATCAGGGAGATTTTAGAAGAACATGTTGTGCCATTTGCCCCCTTTATTGGTAACAACTTCATTCTAATGCAGGATAATGCTCGGGCTCACAGTGCTCGCACAGTACAGACATACCTAAACCATGTTGGTATAACGGTGATGGAGTGGCCAGCACGGTCCCCCGATATGAACCCTATAGAACACGTCTGGGACTTGCTAAAGAGGAGTGTAAAGTCAAGAATGCCCCCTCCCAATAATCTCAACGAGTTGCGAAACGCATTACTTGAAGAATGGCAGAGGTTGCCCCAAGAAACCATTGATAACATCATCCGCAGCATGCCCAGACGGATGGAAACCCTCATCAGAGCACGAGGAGGAAACACTCGATATTGAACAGTCATTGAAATTGTTGTTAAACTTTGGAAAATCTTGAATTTTCTGCTGTTTCTCTATAATTAAAAATCGAAGAAAAATGCATTTTGTTTAATTTAATTTTTATTTTTATAAAATTTTAAGCATGGTGTTACAAATGAATGTCAAAACATGTTAATTTAATTGTTGTTTCATTTTAAATAATATATTGTTTAAAAATTACATTCATTGTTCTAAATTCCCTCTTTTTTCTCCTTTTTTTTTCTGTTCCGCTAATTGTGCCGGTGTGTGTATTAAGAATCGTATGTCAAAGCTAATTAAGTTGAATTTAAATTGTAACTAATATATGTAGCTCGCCTCCATCTAGCGGCGCTGACATTTCTCCATTTTGATCTATTGTACCGGTACACTTAAATATCGGAACGTACCGTGGTTTATTGCAGTCCCCTATCTGGTAACCTGATCAAGTATACGAGTGCCCTATGCTCCTCAAGTCTCTATAATTCAGCCATACTCTTTGTTTAGGTTGCATAATAAGCTTGCTTTGAGCGGAGTTGCTTAATTCGTCGTCTGCTATTGCTGCTTTTTGAGATTAGTGGAATGTATAATAAATTTGAAAGGTTTGCCGCTATCTTTTTAAATTTGACTGGCAAGCAAGACATTTACATTTTTTCTTCCATCTGAAGTACTGTACAGACCGCTGCAATATTATGACTCTCTAATATCACCCAATAAATGTTCGACACGTATTTAGTCTCCCAAAGAGGCATCCTTATTAAAGCCAAGTACCTACCTTGTTCTATCAATTACTTTTTAGGGTTCCGTACCCAAAGGGTAAAACGGGTCTCTATATTACTGAGACTCCGCCGCGCTGTCCGTCCGTCATCACCAGGGTGTATGTCATGAACCGTGATAGTTAGACAGTCGAAATTTTCACAGATGATGTATTTCTGTTGCCGCAATGACTTTCAATAAGAGGACTAAGACTTATAAGCACCTTCATTGAATAAAAACTTGACTTTAACTTTTGCTCTATCAACAAATACTAAAAACAGAATAAAATAAATATGTAACCCCATAAATATTTATTTTAATCTTCCCATACAACAAACGTGATTTTTTTTGTCGTTTTTATAGATAATGGACTCGCACTTGGCCAGTTTTTAAATTTATATCAAAGCAAATTATTAGCAAAAAAGCTAAAATTACAAATGTGTGTGTATACTTTTTTTCTGCTCGACGGAGGCGGAAAGCGGCAACTTCGTTTAACGCAGCGGGCCGAAAGTTGACGCTTTCCGCCCGGAGAGATGAAAAATCTGTACCTACGTAAATTTTGAAGTAAGAATCGAAACAAATCCTCACGTATGAGATGCGGGCTCACTAATCACACTATCATTGCCCGAAGCCGTTTATTTTCTTGAATTACTAATATAATATTATGTAAACTTAATTTCTACTTTAAATGTTTGTTTTCAATTAATATTTATAATCTCTTGTCTATTTGATTAATAGCTTAGACACTTAAGTTATAATATATTCTGTAGCTTCAACTTGTTAATTCGCAATACAATTCTGAAGTCATTCTAAAACTATTGATGAAAGTTATGCACTTCGTAAGCCTTATAACTTGGCTGAATTATTAATTATTAACTTAACAAACTTTGAAAACAAAACTTAGATTGTAGTACTTTAGAAGTGCCATCCAGTTATTAAAATCAAATATTTACGATTTGAAGTCGGATAAAACTTAGCAATTTATATTATAATAATATTGTACAAGGTGATCCGTTAGAATGATAAAGGGGTTATTGCCAATTAACGACGGTATCTCCTTGCAAAATCTCATCAAGAGCGGTCTAGCCGTTTATTCGTTGAAATGTTTAAAATAAGGGAGTTTTAGACGAGCATGTTAGTAGTAGTCTTTGGAGTTGGACATCGCGGGTTCGATTTCCGCCCGAGACAACATTTGTGTGTATGAACATTTGTGTCGGTTTGGTGTCTATGTGCTTAATACTGATTTAATAAAACAAAATTAGTATTAAAAACATTGAAAATATAATATAATATAATAGTATAATATAATCTCACGCCTTTTATCCCCGAGGGGGTAGGCAGAGGTATTCCATTACTGGATATACCCACATTTCACGAGATATATTGGACCCCTAAACGTGATAGGTGGTGAGCCCATCGCCGGACCGGGTCTGTTTACACATGTCTCAGAATTAATTCTGAGACCTGCAGGTTTCCTCACGATGTTTTCCTTCACCGTCGAGCTAGTGATAAATATGTACGTAAGTTTTTGAAAAACATTGATACATGCCAGATTCGAATTTTTCGAAAATAGAAAAGAATTCGAAAACATTGATCTTAGATAAATAAAAAAAATCTACTTGTAAAGTTGTGTTTAATGCATTTAAAGTGTCATTACTTTTAATTATAATCCTTATCTTATACATAACCGTACATATTGTGTTTCTTGCTGGTTCTTTGGAACCAGCAACTCGTCGGTGGAGATGGGCTGCTGTTTATATTTCGCCAATCTTCATGGACGACTTTAGAGTGCCTTCTTATTAGACTATTTTTGTACCCACAAAAAATAAATGATTTTATTTATTTATTTATTCGTTTCGATATGAAATAGGTATGGAAAAATTTAATATTTAAACGTATTCTAACCAAATAATGTAAGTGGATTTCATTTGAAAGAATCATGTAAATATTAATCTAACGCTCGAGTCGCTGACAAGACCTAGTAATATTTAAAGAACTCAAATATCCTCAGCGATATTAAGTAGAATTCAGTCTTTGTTCTGATATCAGTTATGCACAATACACAATGCATTCAAGGGGACAAAAGGTATACAGTATGAAAAGACAATTTTAAACACACAAAGGGGTTTTCAATATAAGCGGCTATTACGATCGATTGCTATAATACATTTATTATGAGTTCGTTGTTTGTGTGTTATTTAGAATAGTATTAATCATTGTTTTCTTTACATGAGGCGATTTCTATGCATATAACAATACTTGACTAGACCGTGACTGTACATGAAATACCTAGTCTAGAATTTTTTTGCACTACATAGTGTTGATAGTTGTCGATTTAGATATCAAAACACCAACTTTTGTCATTTTTGTCAGTCTGTCTGTCTGTGCAAGCATCACGCAAAAACTTTGAGTCCAACAAAAATATCTCTAAAAACTGTTTCAAAAGAGAAATACGTACTACTCCGAAACGATAACTCCTAGAAACTTGAAATATGGTACGTAGGTGTCTTATATTATGTCGTAGGCAATCGCTATGAAGGGGTTTTTTGGAAATTCCAACGGGAACGAGAATAAACCGAATCCGCGCACATCGCCGCTGGGCACCCGCTAGTACACAATAAGAATGGAATTTCCCCGATGGTTCGGCAGAGGTTTTCCATTTCTGGAAATACCCTCTTTATACTTATAAGAAAGAAAGAAATATAATTATTTGTCCTAATAATTCTTCGAGTTAAAATTAACGTAAATAGTTACATAGCGTATATCTTTGGTACCCATAAACGAGACAGATGGTGAGACCATAGCCAAACCGGGGTGCTGTTACACAGCTTCAGAGCCAATTATGAGACCTGCGGTTTTCTTTACTGTTGAGCAAGTGATAAATATATAGGTACTTCGTTATTCCTCTCAAGGCAATAACATAAAACACAATTGATTTTTTATTGTTACTGTGCCTATTGAAACCGAGCGGTGCTCGACGAATTAAAAGTCATTAGTACAGTCAAGAGAACGTGGAGCTTGACACATTGGACTTTGTAACGTTCTTATGGGGGGTTTTTCTTTTTTTGTTTTTTTACTCTTCCCTGTTCTCTGGATAGATGGCGCTGAACTTGCTAAGTTACTGCTAGGAACGGAACGTCACATCATTTTTTTGATATCGTAAAAAGAAACGTATATAAAAGTAAATGTCACTGTCACACACATCACACATCACAATGACATTTGAAGAAGAAAGAGAAAGTAAATAAATCTCAGTTATCTCAGCTAAAGAGCAAATAAATAAAAACAAGGAATAAATATTTAGCAGTCTTTTTATGGGTTTTCCGCGCCAAAAAGAAAATGTCCCAAGAAAAAAAGAAGAGAAGTCTGTGCCTTGTGCTTTGAGTATTAAACCAACAGGAGACGTCACGCGCACTAATTTCTTTACAAAAAAGTCTGCCAATTTCTGCGGGGGGGACGAGGAAACAATCACAAATAATGTTAAAACAAACGCATTTTTTGATAAAACAATTAAACACTAGCTTGAACTAGGTGCACACAAATACATTCACCAATACAAGCACGCCGTGAACTCAAACAAACTAGTTGTATTTAACCGGTGTTCTCAAAGACCGACACGTTTTTTTGGCAGAGGGGAACGCCTGTCAGTGGCGTCTCCGGTTGGTTTAATACTCAAAGGCCTTGTGTGGATTTATGTAAAAATGAAGGAATACACCTTTTTCCTAAAGATGAAAGTCGTAAAGCGCAATGGGTACAAGCCATCGTACATTTTAAACCTGGCCTGGCCTGGCCATAAAAAAGCATTCGCACATTCGAAAGTGTCGTAATCACAGATTATAAAGATTAGGTCGTTCGCGAGTAATATAAGTTCACAGATTATGGAAGTCGCGGTTATAAGTTACTCTATGGTGACGTGCCGCATTTAGTAGTAACGTAGTCAGTTCAACGCCATCTACAGAGTTCTTGCAAACTTTGTTTTTTTTTAATTCTCAAAAAAAAAACCTCTCATTACAATCGCCTTAGACGTCAGAGTCAGACTCGCACTACAAGTGTAAAGCTTCATCTGTACTATCAGTAAAAGTTCTACCTGATACACCTAAGTGTCATTTTGCAAGTAGCTATGTTTTCCTACCCAGTGGCCACAAAGACATCTCTTAAAGTAACAATGCATTTACACGCAATGTGGTGGCTCACGTACTATCGACAAACGCTAAGCAAAAAAGGCTTTCTTTCCTGTTTATGAACATTTCGGGTCGATGAATGGATCGGAATGGACAAAAAATTGTCACTGGCTTCTGACTGCTTAACTCTAATTAGGGCAGGGGTAATAAAAACTTGAGCTTTCAAGCGACAATTCTTCCAAATGTATCAGGCTTAGCGTTTGTCGATAGTACGTACATGCCTTCGCCAGGATTCAAACCCGAGTCTTAACTAACTTCACGGCTATCACCGCTTATCTCCTGGATCTCGTCATAACATCGGATATTTCGGATTATTACGCTGACAACCCTGAAACTTTGCAGCTAGCGGTTACCTAAGGCAATCTTCCTAATTTACTTGGGCTACTCAGAGAATTTATTTAGAAACTTCCACACGTTACACGGTGAATGATTAAACAAGGAACAAAGTTGCGTTAATAAAACTGTTCGCTGAATTGTTGGGGGGCCTGGGAAGTTTTAAGAATTCGCTCAGTTTGGTCCTGGAGTAACTTTAGCCTTATTGGACTGTGTGCTTCCAAAAGGCGATAAAATTGAATAAGTCTGCATATTGGTACCTATAGCGGGTGCCCTAATAGGCCCTTCATAGCGGTTGCCTATGATATTTATGACACCTACATACCATGTTTCAATGTAGTTTTACCTTGATTCTGAGGTATGTGGCAGGTGCGACGATGGACTTCTTTCTGTCACGTTTAGAGGGTTGAAAAATTTTGTGACGAAAACTGCGTATATATACAACATGTAACAGAATAAGCGCAATTCCAGAAATTAGTTTGTTCAGTTACGACTACTTATTCGATTTCAGCTATTTTTAATAATATATGTGTTAAATTAAAAAAAAATGAATTATCGTAGCTGAATTTAGTGCTTTCTATTCAAATCGTGCTATTATTAATCGATATTTAAGCAAATTAGTTAGACACAAGTAAAGTTCGATTGTAACATATTATTATACTAATTGGGGTTCATGAGGAATTGCGCTTTTTCTGTTAAGCGTTGTATGTACGCCTTGGGGATATGTGTCAACGTAATAATATAATATTTTAAATTTTCTTCAACTAAAATAAAATCCTGTTCATGCAAGACGCTCTTATAATTTAGCAAAGTTACTGTATTTTTATGTACAAAACATATTTTCAAATGTAACACTAATGCTTTTATAAGTGTGTTCAAGTTTTCTGAACAAATTGATCTTAGAAATAGTAAAGAAAACTAATTCAAGTTACTTTTGAAAAGTTTCCAACGAATGTAAATGTCAAAAGTAACTTTTTTAAATAATCATATTTTTATATTTTCTGTGAATACGGTAACTAAACTAATTTTAGAGAAAAAACTGAAATCTCCAGAATTTTTTTCATCTCTGAATACGTTATTATTTTCAGAGTAATTTTATTAGAGCTTCTGAAGTTCAGTCTCATACATAATTGTTTTTAAGTTCTTATTTCTTATGCTGCGCAGATGGATGCGGCTCCACGCCGATTTAAATTGTTAATGTAAAATTCTATTTTTAAATAGGTACTAACACCATAAGTTATTGTTGCTAACCCTCTATTGACTATGTCTGTTTAAAATTATTGTTATTACCTATTAACTCACAGTAATCTAATATTATTCACACAATTCTGATACTTAAGGATTTGAAATTTTGAAGTCGTTTGTTACTTATTACTTTTACTCCTTTACTTAGAATTACAGATTTTAGGAAATTATACTTAACTAGCTAGTGTCCAGTGGTGTCGTCTTATTAATAACTTAATGATAATGATTCTATTTATTGACGTTCCCGTAGAAATTCCTAAAAATCCCTTCTTATTTCTCTCTTACGTCATTTAAGGAACCTTTTTGCAAACATTTAAATCTTCTATAGACCCATGGGTTTCGGCTCTGCGTTGATCGATCAGTCAGACAATCAGTCAGTGAGTCAGTTTCTAGAATAGAATAATATATAGATGTCAGCTTTAATTCTACGCCTTATTATAGCAGTTGTAGCATTGGTCAGTATCACTATGGAATTTGAGAAACTGGCAAACATATTCTATTTTCTTGAAGTACCCAAATAATAATTTTAGTAGGATCGATAATGGAACATTATAGAAATCTATTTACGTAGGATTTCTGTAGATATTAAATCAGTGAAAGGCTGCAGTATTGGGCTTCGGCTGGGTTATTCCTACATTCGAATGTGAGAGTAAATTCGATTCTCAGTTGAAAGGTATCGCCTCAAAGCCAGAAGTTCGGAATATCCCAACAAAATACACAAAACTTGTCAATAAGCGACTGAACCTCACGTCACGTCACAATACAGGGTGTCCCAATAGTAAAAGAATTATAATATTTAATAGGTTCTTTTATGATTACACCAATCTCTACAAATTGTTTTTTATTTGGAAGCATTTGTTTTCATATAGTCTCATTGTAGGGCTAGGTTTAAATTGGAAAATGTATTTAATTCCGCCCCGCAGACAGTCATACTCGTACAGTGTTTTTTTTATCTTATCAATGAGGCTTTTTGTCACAAGAGAGGACCAAGGTCATCAATCTCCCATGTGCGCGCACATCTGGCTGGTAGATATGAACTAGCCTAATAGTTTTTTCATAATTCAAAATTTCCTTTTTTTTAAACTAAGTATTCTATGTCTCCCGATGTATACGCTTCCGTACTACCGGGCGCACAGTGGTGCAAACAGCCGATAGCGGACACAAAAAGATTCCCGTGCATTGTGAAGGGCACACAATGGCCCACGGCGCCTGCAAGGATAACTTGTAATTACTACTTTCCTACGGCTGCCTTTTCAGCGGGTATATTTTTCAGAAAATGGAATATGAACCGCTTTTGTTGAAATTCTCATATCTTTGGCATAGGAGCGGGATTGAACAGGGACTATTGGCGGGATTTTCTCTTCACAATGTCAAAAGTTCACGTCTATAAAACCGATTGAACCTCTGATCTCCATTTTAATATTATTTATAAAGTATTATATTGTAATAGTTATATTCTTTAGTGAGCAATAAATTTAAATTTATGTCTAAAGAAACAAGACGGTTGGTTATAATTTGGCGTTTACGGCCAGTAAATATTTTTAGAAAAAAGTAACGATCATTTGACAAATTAAAGTGTATTTTATGGCGTTTACTCAATTCTGCTTTTTTTTTCAGGTAATAATTTCGCTGACTTCATCCCAAGCTCCGTGATTGCTTCAAAAAATCAGGTATTATTACCGGTGTTGGCAAATGGGTTTATTTCCTCTCATGTCCAAGTATCCATTTGGATGATTATATCATTTACACCTATAAATCAATTACGATATTCTCCGTCGGCTTTTGCAATTTAATTATACGTCTCTCTAAGTATTAGCTTTTAAACCGTAGTCATTTGCCGCATAATTTCTTTAAAGGATACCGGCTGCCAATCCTCTAACATTTACCAGTATAAATTGTTCTACAAAGAGCAAATGACAGCAATGAGACGTTGCAACGAAGGAGAGGCTATTTACCTCGATAGCACATCTGTAATTACTGTGTAGCCTACACTAGACTTAAAATATCCCGCCGGTTTTCTCGGAATTATGTCCGAGTGGGAGCAGCGTAAGGACCACTAGGTGGTTTGCAGTTGTAGCCCTTATTATAAGGGGAAATTATGACTCAAATAAATACGATGAGTTTTTGTTTACGAATGAAATTGAAACTTACTTTGGGATTTCATAGTGTTTTTTCATTGCCTTATTGCATACGCTTCGATTTAATTTACATAATTATAACTGAACGACAAAACCCATTCATAGTAGTGGTACACTTAACACTTACAACTTAAACCTAAGCAAATCATTTATTTAAGTTTCCTACTTCTAACTTACACAGAACCTCTTAATACCCAAAACCCAAAGGTCAAACAGAACAGTGTGTCGAGCCTACAAAACTGAACAAAAAACGTCAACAAGCTACTTATTACCAATAAAATTTTGAGAGAACAACGCGTAAGTGGCATTTAAGTGTCAGTCAACTGGTTGTTACGGCGTTTCGCGTTCGGCCACCCGAACAGGTTTTAAGTCGAGCCGGTTGGACAAAGTGTAGCGACTTAGTATCGTGTGGATACTTGGATGCCCCTTTGTGGGCGCATTCCGATAGATACAGGCCCCGAGTGAAATGCGGATAATGAAGAGCAGTTATTGTGATTTGTGTGGCATCCAAGAGACTAGATACAGATGGCAGCAGCCTCGATTTATGCTCTTTAAACCCTTTTAGCATCTATCTGTGATGATAGGAAAGATGCAATGTCCGTGAATATTTTATGTAAATGTATGTTTCAATTGAATAAGTTAAATAAGTAGAGTTAAACAGCGCCTTTTTCAGAATTCCTGTTGCAAATGCCGTGACGAATACAGATGATTTGATCGATGATGTTTGCAGTTGTAGCTTGAAGCTAGGTGAAGTCGTATTAGTGTTGGACTTTTGAAAAGCATGCAAGAGGGCCAAAGCCGACATCACATATGCCCTCTCTACCGTATAATACAAATGCGAGATGGATTCATCGATAGGGGTAAATCACCCAGAGCATCATGTGGATGTACTCAAAGACAGTTCCGGTTGTGGAATAAGGGATCTGGGATGTGGGGGGCTGTAGGCCGGATTAGTGGGATACAGGGTGAGATACTGCACGTCTGGCTGAACAATAACTTGTATAACAAGTATGAGTCAAGTTCACAGCAAGTGGCAGTCCATTGGCATAAAAAGGCGTGCCAATGTTATTTGCAGAAGTATATAAAAAGCTAACTAATACTACACAAATATAGTAATTAGGAGCCATAAATTGAATGCCAAAAAGAGAACCCGAAATTAAAAAGCAAATCGAAACACGTGTTACTTTTTTCACACGAATGAAGATCGGTTTTCATGTTATTTGGCTTAAAATCGTGCATAAAAACCTCTGGGCACGCGAGGGACGGCCGAAATCGACGGCTTGATAGAGTTATTTATAATGTAAGCCTTTATTTAATAACGTTATCCGTGACAGTGTCTTTAAATCCATTACTGCCCGGGTCGTGCATACTTTGGACCCTAAAAGGTAGGCCTTTTGCATATGTTTATCTGTTTCTGTTTTTGCCTCGAAGTTTTTGCATGTACTTTTTGTCAAAGGAACTCCGTGCATTGTTGAAAATATTAGCTTAGGGTGACGATTTGTTTGCAAGGGATACCTTCCTAAAAGTTTTTTAATTTATTTTAGCCAGTTTTGAAGTTGTTTTTAGTACTTTTTGTGCATTGTGTGTTTTTGAAAGCACCTGTTCCGTGAACACTTTGATGTTTGGAGGCAAAAATCATAATACAATTAGGTCGTTGACTGCATAGTCATAATCAATTACTTTTATCATCTGTCATGCCGTCATGATTTTAAAATTCAATTGCGTGAATATTTAGAGGTGACTATACAAAATTTAATTGAATAAAATACAATACAGTGTATTCTTTGACAACCTTCCCATTTTGGTACATTTTAATTCCTCTTACTTTAATACGTTTTGAAAATGACTTCACAAACTAACCACTGGTACAAAAACACGATCACTCAGACCAGAAACATGGTAATAAGGAATAGTCCGCAAAATAGGTCAAAGCCACCTCATAGGCCCGCACGCTCGCCTAATAGCCGACATCCTGCTATGGACTTCCCGCTCGTAATACAATTTACTGTAATCACATTAGTTGTAATGACATCAACTCCGCATGCCTAATCCTTTTAACTGATATTACGAATGTGTTGACGACTCGTACGTCTATATTAAAGCACTAGTAGTTTTTGTGTATGCACAGATAGGTAGACGTTTTTGCGACGGTTGAGTGACCGGACATTTGAAACGAATATTTGGTCTCCGATCATACGAAAAAAAAAGTTTCATATAGTATGTCTCTGTCTGTCAATAAGTTAGTTTATGTTATGTATAACTTCTATTAATTAACTGGTAACTAAATAACTGGTTACATTCAAAATTATAGTTCTACTTGTGCTTGTATGTACATTATGGCTTCATTAAACCATACTAAAACAAAGGTGCACTAATCCACAAGTACAACTATGCACATTTTTATCCGCCATTTTCATGTGGTGATTGTGTCTCTGTTATTATAGTACCGACTGAAGATAATTTACATTAAATTCGAAAACTGATTATAGCTATACCGTTAAAAATGCCATCCATTGAATTAAAAGTCATTTTTAAAAATAGTTCCAAAAAAATTAAAAAATCCATTTATACTAAGTAATTGAACAGATTATAATATCTGATTATTCAATAAGTTTTTAGTAAGAATACAATCTTTACTAAATCATTCCAAATATCTACACGCACACTGATCTTGTTTTGAATACAGAGTAAACTTGAATAAAACATTTTTTTGTGCAGATCAACCTCATCCAAAAACAATGGATCATTGACCCCAGTATTCCCAGCACAAAGCCTCGAAAGTATTTTTTTCACCCACACAAATTGTCTATTTAATCCAGAATCCTTTTGTACGGTATTTAGATACAGTGCACGTCGCGCGGAAACTATTGTTTTGATCTTTAAAATTCATGAGACGAAGCATAATGTTCTGCGCATTATGTTAAGAGGCCCACTGTGCAGAGATTTCACTCGGGCACCATTTTGTTTTTCGCTTATTTGACAGCGACAGTTTGTGCAAAGTTGAATTATTGAGATAAATGTTGCACCAATCCTACTTCCTAACTTATACTAATATTATAAACGCGAAATTTTATTTGATATATGGATGATTTTTACTCGTTCCCGCAAACAAAAACTACTGAACGGTCGTTGATGAAACTTGACAGTAATATAGCTTAAACCTGCATCAAATAACAGATAGGTCACGGTGAAAGAAGTCACTAGCGTTCGCTAGTTAGTTCATTATAATGGATCCCAATCATTTGTTTCAGCTGCCTACATAAATGCTATTATTGGGTAAATACTAGAAAAAAATATAGGCTATCACAGAACATTAAAACTGTTTCAAAGTTAGGTCAAAATTGATAAACAACGATTAGAACTGTTACTAATCAAAATGATGAGATGAGATTTATGAAACAAAACTTTGTGGTCTCTTAAATATTTAGTATTCTATTCTATTGTTCAGAATAGAATAGAATACTAAATAGGACAATAGCGAATGAAGCTCCTAAAACAGTTTTATTAAGTAATTTACCTCACACATAGTTTGAAGACAAAAGAAACTAAGCGAGAAAGTCATTACATATATTATTGAGAGTGAGACAAAAACGATTATTTATGGGCAACTTACTACAAAAATGTCTACTGTGCAGGCACATTTTAGTGTTACGTTTTCTTAGAATATTTTATTGGTACGTCAGCGGTTGTACTAATATTACTTCTATTTATAGTCCATTGTTCTTTCGCACTGTGGTTTCGAATGGGGGTCTGTTGGTTACAAACCTTTGTATTTCGAAGTTATGACTTTATGCGACTCATCAGGAGCCGAAAGTTGATGGCTTTAGTTTTTTTATAATGACATTTTGTGTTTTCTGAATTGTTTCATTTCCGACGCAGTAAAAACCTCTATTACTTTAGCCAGCTTCAGAAACATGCATAGGAAAGGAATTAATCATGTAACTTGATTATATCCTTTTGTTATTTGCTTATTATTAAACCCTTAAAAACTTTTCTTTAAAAGGGTTGCTTTGCAACTAAGTAGGATTTTGAGTAGTGTTAATAATGTTACTATATCCACATAATTATTATTTTCTGTAGACAATATTATGTTTTTTGTATTCATAAAACAAACGTGGGTATATCGAGAAAAAATGGCCTTGCTAAAACACTTTGATGTAGCAAAATACTGTAATTGTATACGGCAGAAGCCTTTTATTAAAAATACACCTATCAACCGCACCTATCTTATAATTACTAGCGTAAATACAACTGACACTCCATAAAGCAAAAAAAAATGCATCTCGATCAAAACCGCAGAAACACCCGTTGTGGCGAACACATTGTATTCCCAGTCGGTATTTTATTACAGACTTACCGATGGCACTATAATACGAATTGACATGGGTATTAAAATTTGTACGAAACAATCACAAATCTTTATTCGATCCGTCCTGCTTGCACCCACGCGAGCGCATACCAACACGACAGAGATGGACGCGCGATCGCGATACTTTATAGCCCAGTGGGTGCAAGACAAGATCGGTGCAGCCAAAAACATTTATTACACGCCATCAAGTTTAAAAAGCCATGTAACGCGACACCGGAGGTAACAAACGAATGGTTCAGACGGGATTAAACGTTTGTATATGCGCACAGTGGGCAGACTAGTGATTTTACACGCACATTACGTTTGTTTTTTTTTTCGCAAATAGTTCCTCTTGTTTTTGTTATTGATGTAATAAAAAACATGTAATTAGTTTAATAACTTTGTCTTATTTAAAAAAGTGAGTACTTAAAACAACAATTAAAAGTCGCCGTTTTTGATCATAAAGACAAAGATAAAACAACTTAAAGACTGACAGACGTGCAATTAAAGGCATCTTGACTGCAATCGCGGAAGTGCGTCAATAATTTGACATAAATTAACTTTTAGCTTCATGGAAACTGCAGAAATACGCAGCTGTTCTCAAAGAGATTATTTTATTTCTTCATTTCCCAGGGCTGTATTAACACAAAAGAATTTAATGGGAGCGCCTCTGACGATAATAAACCGATATTAAATTAATAACCACCTTTGAGGGAAGAATGAAATACTCGTAGATGTATGTATGAGTATCATGCATTACATTCTTTAGACGCCTCGTCGAGATGCGTCTTGGAGAGATTTACTTATGGACTGATACTTTTTTTGAGGTCCCTATGAAAAGGCCATAAGATCATGTTTTAGGATAATCTTTTATTTAGGAATACCTTCATAAAATGGGCCACAAAAATTTTAATATCATTGATTTTTTTATACATTAACTAGTTAAAATAAGATTTTACTTGTTAACAATTGACAGTTTTGATGGTCAGTGGTTTTACGCTGTACATATTCACCCTTATGTACAGCGTAAAACCACTGACAATCAAAACACAGGATCACCAAGTTTGAAGGTCAGGGGATTATTATTAGTATCCTGTTTGCAGCCGAAATACTTGTAACCTAGATTAATATACATATTTAAAGCTAATAAATAAATTATTATTATTGACAGAAATTAAGATTTTTACATACATGGATATGCTCGAGCCCTTTTCCTGATGGAGTAGGCTGAGACAATAGCTCTCGCGTTTTAACCACATTCATCAATCGTCTCATCAATTCGGTTACTATTTAAGATTTTATGGTTATGCAATAAAATTAAAACGAATTATACCTAATTACAATTTGTGAGTCTCATTTTATATGACTCATCACCCACTGGTCCGTCAACGTAATTTGGACTTAGGGTTGTCATTAAATTTAAATGGATCGTGTTTCGGAAGGCACGTTAAATCATTAAACCCGGTTTTCGTTGTTTACGCACAATGACAGTTGTTAAGCAATAGAAGAATTGGGTAGGTTGATGGATTCTGACAGCTGTCAGATTTCTTTTCGTAAATAAAGAGTAATATTATTACTTTATTTTAAATGAATTCTTCTTCTTACAATACGCTTTATTAGCGACCTTATTGCTTCTTAAATTCCGAATATCTTCTACATACATACATACTTAGACTTACACCAATGGGGAGTTTTCGGTGACAGCTGTCAATTGAGTATTCAAAGGTGTCAATAGATGGTGCTGATAAGCCTTGGGTTTTTTTTACCTAATCTATGGTCGCAAGAATTTGTCAAACAAAAAAAAAACAATCTGACTTTTTATCAAAATAAGGTTACGTACTCATTGCCTTGTATTTTATTTATTGTTCTGTTTGTACATTGTTTACGAGTGGTTTGTGTTACAACAAAAGATCCGAATCCACGATAAACAAAAACTCAGTCTCCTTCATCTGCGAAAATGCGTGGACCATCTATAGTGTATGGGTGTAAAATACGGAGGAACCGAAGCTCGACTCGACGCACATTTAGGTACCTAAAACAAGATCTGTTTTATTGCGTTGCCTGCTGACGCGTTACACTCACTCACACACAACACAACAACGGCACATGACATGACGGACGGATGTGTCACATAAAGCGACACATCAGTGTTGCCAATTTCTAATTCCCAATGTTGATCAGCGCCATCTAGTTCAATTTTAAGAATGTGATTGAAAATTCCTCATTTACACTAATTTATAATGAGGAAAGATTTGTATTTTTGTATGTTTGTAACGAATAAACTCAAAAACTACTAAACCGATTTTAAAACTTCTTTCACCAATGGAAACCTACATTATCGGGGAGTAACATAGGTTATAATATATTATTCCCATATTCAAACAGGAACGGGAACTGCGTGAAACTGCGCAGAACAGGTAGTATTTAATAGGTATATGTCTGTGAGGTAGGTACTTACGTGTGTTACACTGTCGGGCTGTTGTTGTCACAAACGATTAGCAATCCTAATCGTTTGTGACAACAACAGCCCGACAGCCCCGTTCGAGACGTTTGTAGTATGGGCGACTAAAAACGTGCACTGTGAACCCTGGCCAGTCATAAAAGTGGACATAAAAATGTAATAGCACAATTACGGGCTTAATTAGCGAAGCTGAGGCGTTTGTCAGGGCAAAAGTTTATGACAAACGTGACTGAATGCGATCGGTGAGCGCGAATGTGGGACTGGCCCGAATCCAGGTAAGGGGTCGCGAAAAAAATAATTTTAAATTTTTCACCTACCTTTTTCTAATTACTGAACACTGTTAAGTTAGATGCTAGTGCAATAGTCGAAGACTTCGAAGAGTAAACATTTTGTTTATATTTTTCTTGTATAATTTAAAGAAACTAATTTATTAGTCGTCTCAAACTAGGCAGAGCCTGTAAGATGGTTACTAAACAACTGATGAAGATACTTAAATCAATATTAAACACCCAGAAAAGAAGCCAACGGACATGTTCAAATGTTCATGCACACAAATATTGCTTCCGAGCGGGGATCGAAGCTGTGACCTCCGACTCGGAAGGCAGAGTCACTAAGTACCAACTGAGCCAACAGGCCTGTCGAGCCAAAAATAAACATAAGATTCATTAAAAAAAATCTGAATTCATCCCTGCACTTCGTGTGGACTTAGCTGCGGTCACGTGGAGTATTTATTTTTGGACCCAGACCGGATTACTAATTTGAAATCGAAAGTAAAAAGATTTTATTTTGAAAGCTGCCATTTCTTCAGTTTTATTTCGGGAATATTTTAAATTTAACTTGGTTTTCTGTGACGTCACCCTAAGCTTGTCCGTTACGACCTTCGTCTTGTTGACCGTTTCGCCGTACCGTCGACCGTAATGGTATCGTCGCATTATACATATAATGGGCAAAGGTTGTTCACGTGGTGACTAAAGGTTCTCATGTGGTAGCGTTTTCACGGTATGAGCGTGATTGGCTTCAAAGTACCTATCATTGGACGAAAAATAAGCAACCAAAACACAAGATATCAAAAAGAATATAACTTATTAGTTAGACATTGTATAGCACTCAGGCAGAGCCAAAACACTATACAAGGCAACAGGAAAAAAATACAACACACAAGAATAATAACGTGTAAAACACAAAATTAAAATTCAAAAAATTAACAAAAAGACAATACTTCCTTGCATACACAACCATCCATCCGCAAACATATCAAACATTTTAAGCTCCTTATATTTTTGTTATTGATTGATACTAGTTTTATAAATGGCTATTTAAAAACAGAGATTTTTCAAGATGGCCGACAGTTACCTACGTAGGCTCTTTCGACGATTTCGCAATACGTTCAAAAATGCTCTCATTAATCGCTCCTGTGGTAAGAATAATTTAAAACGTAATTTAAAACGAAATGAAATGTTTTAAAACAATTCCATATCTCCAGTCTTACACACGGGCGCTTAATATTTTCTGGAAAACTCTTTCCTGTCCCTTAACGTTTAATTAACTCAAGAGACGTTCAAGCATCTCAGTCGTTACCTCACGTTATGGACAGACGTGATCGCGTGTGTAGGACCTTTTTTCCCGTGCAAATGGAGTTTTGAGTTCAAAATAGAATTTTTCTTCTTATTTCGAATTTCTTTGAGATTTATGGCAAACTGTGATATAGTTTATTTGTGTAAAAGAATAGAATAGAATGGAATAGAATAGAATATAATATTTAATTTGCTCACTGTGTACAATATGGTCTCAAAATTAGGTAAGTACTTAGAACCAATAGTGAGTCCTGTTCGGACTTACAAATACAATGTTAAATGTTAGTGTTAGCACGCTGTAAGACACAACTCTGTAGCCGGTCTGGTAACAATTCCTAGACATGATTGGTTTATGTCTTAACGATGAACGCGTCTGCGCGTTGGGCTTTACAAAGTTTCGTCTTACAGTTTCGTCTTATCTTAGGGGGTTTGTAGAGGGATGACCTCAGGTGGTAAACCATCAGCGGACACCCTGTTACTGGTTTTCTCCCGATGTTTTCTTTCACCGTCGAGCTAGGGATATATGCAAATGAGTTTTTTAAACTCCTTCAAAGGTACAATCAAGAGCACACGAAGCTTCACACTTGTAGTGCGAGTCTGACCTCAAAGGCTATTTTAATAAAAATCTTTACAAAGTCCAATGTGTCAATCTCCACTTGCTCTTAACTATACATACAGTAGGTACATCATCAGGATTTCGTATCCTTTTCTATACTCGTTAGTGAATTACTTTACTGTATTGAAAAATTAAATGATTTTTATTAAAAAACAAATTATTACACACAAAAAATGTATACCATACTTACAGAAGCTTTCACATCATACCCAGAACACAATATCTGTTACTACATTAATTAATAATGCATTATTTTATTATGCATGCGGACATACGAACATGTTCCGCCCACTGGGATGGCATCGGGCTCAATTTGAATATTATCATAAAATATAATTTTGTATCTTGCAGTTACGGTATGCTTAAAATTGGATTAGTTTGAATGCTTCTTAATATTTTACGATGTTAAAGTTTATAGTGTTACCATGTTTGTTTTTTTATTGTCATAATAATAAAAACTCTATTTGGTTACGTCTCTATTAACTATATCTTACATACAATGTTCGAAAAAGTATTTTAAAATAGACTAAGAGTGTAGACTGTAGAATTTGCTAGTAAGACATGAGATTAAAAAGAGCTGCCCTCGAGTTTCTTGCTGGTTCTTCTCGGTACTGCATTTGGAACCAGCAACTCGTCTTTGGAGATGATCTGCTGTTTACATTTAGCCGATTTTCATGGACGAGTTCAGAGTGCCTTGTTATGAGACTTTTGACCTTTCTAAATGTAATTTTTAATTACATTCAGAAAATTAAAACATTTTCATCTTCAGACATAAAAGTAAGTTCAATTCTCGAAAAACAGAAAATAAAGTCCGTACTAGCATAGTTTTCACTTGTAATAAGACAGTATATTTTAAGTAACAAGTCAAATAACACCAATAACGCGCAAAGAATCGTGTATACCTACCATTATACTCATAGTGAGAGGAAGTTAATTCTTATCAACCTGTAATAGTTGGTTTGTATTTAATTGCTGCCAAAACATCTTTGTTTTTTGCTTGTCTGTTCGAAGCGCTTGTATAAAAACCACTCAATGGATTTTTGTGCATCAACCTATGTTATTAAATTGTAGTCTATCTTCTACTTCTATTGGCTGACTGACTGATTGATCAACGAACAGCCGAAGATGGGTCTAGAAAAATGAAGTCTTGCACAAAGGTTTCGGAATCACTAACAAGATATTATTTGAAATTCCCATGGGAACGGGAATCAATAAGAAGACACGGCTTACTAACTCAAATAACGCAACACCCATGGCACTGCTCCGACCGGACCGAACCATCTGCTGCGTCCTGCTGTACCGTCGACGCAGCTGTATGTGTCCCGCTTGCACTGGTCTACGAAGGTCCAAGACGTCGTAGACTACATAGTGAAGAAGTCCACATTTTCATTGAGGGTTGAACGGTTGGAGTCTCGCCGCAAAACGAATTTTAATTCTTTTGTGGTTAGAGTACCAACCCATCACCTGGAAACCTTCATGAAGGAGGACTTCTGGCCACAGGGAGTTGTATTTCGGAAATTCCGGGGTCAACTACCTGCCGACAGCGCTCGCACGTTGCCGACATTACGTGTAAAATAGTTTAGTTAGATATTTTATATGTATGTTAGTTATAAGGTATATATAATATGGGCCTCTGTTTACGTTATTTAAGATCTATTAATGTAAATATTGCCTGAAATAAAGATTTATTATTATTATTATTATAATGCAGGCGCAATAGGATTATCATTATGTAGGAAAAAAAAAAGAGTCCTGATAATATTTTATAGAGGTAGATGGCGCAAATTAAGTGCCATCGGCTCGAATAACTAGCTCTCTCTCTCAATCTCTCTCTATGTCAACGAGATAAAGGCGAGGATTATCTATTGTCCTTGAGAGCCCGTATATAGGACGCCGATGATTGACTGGAATTAAATTAAAAAAAAAGTTTTTTTTCTCGTAATGTAAGTACCTACACTGATTATAATATCATCTTCCACAATACCGTCTAGAAAGCCCCCACCGTACTTTGACGTGAAAAGAGAAAAAATCTTTTTGAATAGTCTAATAAAAGTCACACATACAAATTTATTTTTTTTCAACTCAGCATTGGCGCTCTGCGCTGCAACGCGTACAATTCGTCTCAGTAATAAAGCTTCATACAATTTGCCGCAATCGATTCGCCACACTTTTGGAACGGTCCAGTACGTACCAAATGACGTCATCATCCAGTACCTGAGGCCGTGAGTCAGGGTCTGAGTAGTCTAAATGAGTGATTTTTGTTTCTGGCAAATTATTAACGTACCTCAAATTATATTAGAAAATATTTATATTATCGGAAGTTCATTGCAATACAGGTCTACCGCTTAGCTGAGATGGTTGGTGGCTGTAGTATGGGAGGGCTGATGGATGACGCCATAGCATTGTCAATCTTAGTCGACACTGCTGAGATGTCACAGATATGTATAGATTCAGGTCTGTGTGTGACGTCATCGGTGACCCCTCCCGCCCCGCGCATCTACCTCAGGAATCATCTCAGTTGAGCGGTAGAACTGTAACTTTGTCTAGAGTAAACCTTAGCATCTATGTGTCAATATTTTTAATTGTCTAATCGAGCATCAAAAGCGCACGGATGGACAAAAAGAAATCCTACTGTGTCTTGTTAACAATAAAACGTTACTCTTCTAAATTATAATTTTATCCTTTTTCTGTCGCAAACTCCGGACAAGAAGACGAATCTAACGAGACCTCGCACTGCAACATCTGTAAAAAAGTTTAAACAACATCGAAATTATCAAAAATGTTACTTCTACTTAAAATTTTGAAATAAACTGCACAGAAAATGACTTAAAATTAACACATCAGTCAGCGTAATTCAGTCAATTAAAGTCCATAACAAACCGTTACTTGCCCCACTGTGCAGTCCTCAGATACGCTAGATTAAGACATGCCTGCATGATGGACTTGCAACGTATTAATTAACCGTATCTCTGCACCATCTCCAGCCAATTGGGCTCAATTAGACTGAACTACCCGTCCAATTTCAGAAGTCCTTAACGTGATTAGACAGTTACGTTTGGACTTACGTCGGAATACGGCCGGGTTGCGAGTGCGTTAATATCAGGCGTGCAATACCATCTCAGTGAGATCATTGGGAATAGTTAGGTGATAGAAATTGCTTCGTAAACAATGGAGTTGTTTGATCTTTGACATAACAGTTGTATGCTAATGTCGAGATAATGTAGGCTGTATGTTTGTTTATCATAAACGCCTGACAAATCTTACGTGGGAGGGAATTGGTGTAACTAATCACAGACAAGTTAAACTCCTATTTTTAGACTCACGGTTCATTGAAAAGGGCACTTTGATAAACTATTATAAATTACGCCTACTCATCATGAGGTTGGCTGAGATACTCTTTCGGGAATTCCACTTTTTACCAGTATATTTTCTATTTTCAAGATGAATGGAACACAAGCCTGATACGTGACAGGCGGTTCACTTTTAATAGGGTCATTACTGCTTTTTCTACTGAATCAAAAGTACATTGTAACTTAAACTCTAATTCTATTCTCATAAATCTCACATTTCATTGGCAAATTGACACGCTTCACTAACCTACACAATACAGGATGCCGATTCCCTAACGAATCAATTATAATTGTCACTTGACCAAACAATGGCCACATTTGACCAACAATGGCCAATAACAAATTGAAAACCCCTTCCAAAAACATTAAACGCTAATTCAAATTCAAACTGGGTCCGGAAACGTTAAGCGTTACGGCAATTTTTCATTATAATTACTTGTAAAATATTTATAGGCTATTGTGAACAGTTTTTATTGCTCCCGCTAGGCTGGTTCGACGTATAGAAATAATTGTATAATAATATATCTAATATAATAATTTTGTCCAACGCTCAGTATGATTTACGCCTCTGTGCGGCCGTGTTATTTGTGACTGGTCGTTTACGGTCCACGATGGCGATTATCCTAATATCGTGTCGTAATATTTAAAAAAACTCAAGTATTAAAGACAATAGACCTCTTCTTCGACTATGTTATGGTTAAAAAATAGAAATAAAAAAAATTATAATCTCACGCCTTTTATTCCCGAGGGGGTAGGCTTCTGGATATCAGTATAACTCATTGGTACATCCCGGGATTCAAACCCGAGCCTCACTGATTTTCGGCCGGCTCTTTAACCGTAAGGCTATCACTGCTCTATGGTTATAGGCTGGATTTGTGTACTTTTTATTTGAAATTTTATTCTGAAATTAAGTCGTTAAAAAATTAATAGAATCTTGGTATTTATGTACCTACATATTTATTTATCAATAAGCCATTAGTTGGTAGAATCCTCATTGTAAATCGTTTACTTTTTAATTTACTTATAGTGTTCCATTCATTCTTTGATTTGTCGGTGCGTCGACATCTCCCATTTAAAAAAAAGTCGTAAGAACAAGTCGTGATCGGATCGTAAGATGTAAATGTATGAAGTTTATTATTATTATTTAGCTGGAAGCTGTCCTATTTAGCGTCGTTGTATTTTACTGTATCAGAATTCATACTAAACGCTCAGATCATAGTTAAGTTTATTGTTAGGCAAAATATCGTTTACGTATCGTTTCGTTTACGCTATAACCTTTTAAAATTATCTATAGATATAAATAAAGTGAACGCAAGCTGCAAACTGATTTTGATGTTTGACAGGTGCATAGCTTGCTTTTCCATGAAGGAAAATAGGCAACTTTTACCCCAAATCACTACATAGTATAAAACAAAGTCGCTTTCTCTGACCCTATATCCCTATGTATGCTTAAATCTTTAAAACTACGCAACGGATTTTGATGCGTTTTTTTTAATGAATAGAGTGATTCAAGAGGAAGGTTTTAGTGTTAGCATTGCACCCGTGAGAAGCCGGGGCGGGTCGCTAGTAATACATATAACTAAAGTTCAGGCGGACACAGTCGCAGGGAAGAACTAGCTCTGCTGTAAGATATTACAACTGCACGCATGTCCTGTACATGAGTGCAGTTGTGTTGTATATTATAATAATCATAGAAAAAATGCGTGATTAACCTAAAGAAAATAGTGAAATAATTGGGCGGAGTTCTTGTGACATTTGTTTTAATAAATGAAGTTATGCCCCACTGAGAATTGATTATCATGGTATTGTTAAAATATTTCTTTGATTAATTGTTTTACGGACGGCTTAACCAAATAGTAGTAGGTAGTATCGAGCACTATATTATTTACAAGCAGTCCTGCGCGGTTTCACCAGCATAGTTCCTGTTCCCGTGGGAATACGGGAATCAAATATAGCCTATGCAACTCAGGGATATTCAAGCCTTCTTATAATATTAGTAAGTAGGTTTTTTTATAATATTAGTAGGTATAGTATAGAAGTATAGATTAACAATCCACTCTTGCTTCGCTTCGGCTTATCAAAATGACAAAATTCACACAGTGGACAAACTTTTTGGTATTGCTCTTTTAGACAAAACTTTAAAAAACAAATGCACGAGAAAACCGTCAACAAAATTTTCTCATCGCTCACGTTAGATAGGCTGAATCCTACAAGGTATCGAAATTAAACATACACGAAAATTTAAGTTCATAATATTTCCGTTTTAATTAAACTAATAATGTCCGTTTTCACCATTGAGCCCTTAAATTTAGGGATATCTTAGCAATATTTAAGGAATACCTAATTAGGAATTCATTTTCACCAACGTTTCAGTGTCACCTAAATCCTGTAATAGTTTAAATATTCGTTTTAGGGGAACCCTTAACCTATGTAACACTTACATAGAATTGCTTCAGGGGCTTGTTGGTGAAAATGGGCATTACACTAATAACTAGCTAATTGATTGACGGGCCTGTTGGCTCAGTTGGTAGTGACCCTGCCTTCTGAGTCAGAGGTCGCGGGTTCGATCCCCGCTCGGGACAACATTTGTGTGAAGGAACATGTCTGTTGGCTTCGTGTCTGGGTGTTTAGTATTTATTTAAGTATGTTTATTAGTTGTTCGGCACCCATAGTACAGGCTTTGCCTAGTTTGGGAATAACCGTGTGTAAATTGTGTCCCACAATTTTAATTGCATCCTTTGGTAAAAGTATTTAGACTTTTACTTTTTAATTTGGCACTACAAATACACAATGTAGCAATTGGACTTGTGTTCTAATTATAAATGTATTTCATTAGACGTGACTTCGTGTATTTTCGGGGAATTGCTAAAAATAAGTGTAACCAGTGTTGAGAAATGTTATATAAATCTTTGGGAATACCAAGAAGGAGTGTTTAAGAACATTCAAGAACGTTCATGACAGTTCTGAAACAGTTAAACTACACTTCGATATATCCAAAACGATTAGAGATGGTCTATAAATTTGTTAAAATTGTTCATAAACATTATATCAACTTTGATACGCAAGACCGTGGTGAACCCATATTATATACAATACCTATTATTATGATGTACGTCCGCGTTAACTTTATATTTTCGCGACCCCTACGAACTATGTTTTTTCCAGGATTAACCACACGTCCTTCTTCAAAGTGTAAACTATCGTCCTGCTAAATTACACGTCCTTCTTCAAAGTGTAAACTATCGTCCTGCTAAATTTTATTAAGATCGGTTCATCCGTTTAGACATGAAAAGGTAACAGACATACATTGTAATTATTTTAGCATTTAGTGATAAAATCGCTTACAACGCCGGTGTGGGAGCACCTTTATTATTTGAAATATACCTACTAACACGTGCAACATGTTTAATAATACACTCTGCATAGTAATGTAGGTAACTATAGCATTGCTCATGGCACAGTTTTGCCAAAACAATAACATCATACTTTGTTTTGAGCGTAAAATAATATTATTATGTATTACTTTATGGTTGCATGAAAAATCGTTTTTCCAAACTCCACCTGCCTTATAATAAGGTACGAAAGTTCAAAGTTACCCTATTTTTACGCCAGCATTTATTCGCATTAAAAACACCCAGCTAATCAATTATCAGGACACCGTACAGAGGATACTTCCATAATGTGCTTACAACAATGTGCAATGAGCGGAAAGTGCGTGCGAACCGGCAGAACATCAAAGTGGACGAACGAATGGGTGAGCTGTGAACGAGTGACCGGGCGAATGATTCCGTACGCCTCGCTGGGACTGACCGGGATAATGCTCATTTAGTACGTGAACGGCGGGATTAAATTAGATGCTTAGTGTGCTGTTAGTGTTGCTTTGTAAAGGATTTGTAACTGAATAGATTTTTTGATACATTCAAACTCATTGTCAGCACCCATGACAAGTTAAGTTTGTTTGCTTGAGAATTTATGCAAAGCAGCGAGTTCCCAACGATAATCTACACTAATATTATAACGAGGAACGATTTGTATTTTTGTATGTTTGTAACTAATAAATTCAGAAACTGCTAGACCGATAAAAAAAAACCGGCCAAGTGCGAGTCGGACTCGCGCACCGAGGGTTCCGTACAACCTTGCAAATTTATGGTTTTCGTAATTTTTCCTTTATCTATGCTATAAGACGTTGCTTCGTACCAAATTTCAAGATTCTGAGTTCACGGGAAGCACCCTGTAGGTTTTGATTCCCTTGCAAGTGTCGAAAATTTGCGGCATAAACGGCTGTATCTTTTGATTGCGTTGGCTTAGAAGTTTGATTTTTTCACAGCTTCAAGGGACAGTAGACCTGAGTAATTGATATAAATTTCAGCTTCATACCTCCACGCGTTCCTGAGAAAAAGGGTCTTGACAGACGGACGGACGGACGGACAGACGGACAACAAAGTGATCCTATAAGGGTTCCGTTTTTTCCTTTTGAGGTACGGAACCCTAAAAAAAGATATATTTATGCCATTTTTGAACGGGAACTACGGAAGTGAAACCGCGAGAGACAGCTCTAGTGCCTAAAATTTATAATACTGCAGGCTTAGCACGCTAATTATTTTCCCGCTCTCACCTGTCACCTTAGCCACAAAACAGTATTAAGATGACGTCACATAGATGTATCTCCTCTGTGTGACGTCATCTTAATACTGTTTTGTGGCTAAGGTGACAGGTGAGAGCGGGAAAATAATTAGCGTGCCAAGCCTACTGGTGTAGATTAATGCGGCTATAGCCGCTGTCAATGAGTCTTAAATTAACGCCAATGCATCCTCATAGCTGATTTTGTTTAAAAAACTCAAAGACAATGCATGACTAGAAGACAGACGTTATTATTATTTTCATTCATTTATTGACACTTACTAGGTCCGATTTGCGTATCGACGACCTTAGCATAACAAGAAATCAATAAAAATAATTTATTTTCCTTTACTTCGTCCGCATTTTGGGATAAGTAAGACGTAGTCTAGTCTATGTCACTAACCAGTCCTCCAACTATCAATGTGTCTAGAATCACATCGTTCAGTTACTCTGTTCCTACAGAAAAAAAAGACCAACATAATAATATAAACCACTATAATTGAAAGTGATAGGAGGAGCATACACTAAAACGCTGAGTTGTAAGTAAATATTATATCTATCTGTGTCAATAGCTTTACAAAGTTATTCTAAATTTAAAACTTACACAGTAAACGAATTGCGTAACCACAAAAAATCTCGGTAAATTAAATAATATAGTCAAAAAACTACCCCAGCAAAACTGGGAGCGAACTAACTTTTAACACTCATTATAGTCGGGTCAAAGTATTTGTGCGGTCGGATAGTTGCCCGTGAACGAGTGAGTGAATGGATGAACGGCTGATTTATTTGTTCGAGCCGCTCCCAGCGGAATGGTTTCGCAAGCCAATTGAATCGGCTACAAAGCTTTGACCGAATACTTATTTAGAATGCTTAATAGACGTAAAGGAAAAGGTTAAGACGGGATTTTGTATTTAAAACACTTTCACCGGTTTTGTTTATCTGGTGAATAAAAAAAGAAAGCGAATGGTTTGACTTGCGACTGTTGTTTGAATGTCAACTGTGATTCTATTTGCTAGGTGAGCTTAAACAATTTATTTTTTTAAACTGTGGAGCTTAGTTAGACATATCAAGAGGAATGCCATATATAGGAATTATATTAGCTATAATATATATAATGAATTATAGTTTCTGGACCCTAAATACCATTAAAATGCCACTAAGTCTAATTGATCAAAAACCCTAAAGAGTAAACTTTCTAAACCAATAGTTTTTAAGTTAGTGTTATAATTAAAGCGTTTATAGAAACCAAATAGAAAGTTTCGCTTGCTATTTTACCTGACAGGATTGAAGATTGATAGTAGTATAATGGACTGAACACTGTGTGGGCTATTGATTATAAATAATATAGTGGACTAAAATATAAATTGATTATAAACATCTGAATGTAAGAAGAATTAGATGATAGGTACTATTTTACTCACACACCTACCTTTTTAAATATATATATAAAAAAAAAAAATCTCACGCCTTTTATCCCCGAGGGGGTAGGCAGAGGTATTCCATTACTGGATATACCCACATTTCACGAGATATATTGGACCCCTAAACGTGATAGGTGGTGACCCCATCGCCGGACCGGGTCTTTTTTTACACATGTCTCAGAATTAATTCTGAGACCTGCGGGTTTCCTCAAGATGTTTTCCTTCACCGTCGAGCTAGTGATAAATATGTACGTAAGTTTTGAAAAACTCATTGGTACATGCCAGGATTCGAACCCGAGCCTCACTGATTTTCGGCCGGCTCTTTAACCGTCCGGGCTATCACTGCTCTTAAATTACCGTACCTTTTTAAATGTAAAGCGAAATACCACTTACTCTACACGATATCTCTGAAACTGTAACACTTAGGAATTTGAAATTGGGCAAATTAGTTTATTATATTGTCTAGCTAGGTATTGGTCGAGAAAATTTTTTTTTGGAAATTCGCAGGCAACGCCGCTGGGTACTGAAATTTGATTTAAGAATAAGTGATAATCTGAAATAACAATATATTGTTCTCTCATTCATTAGGACAAAATAAGAGCGATCGTCGTCACCTAACGCGAGTTGAATGGTACAAGTAGGGTGTACAAAAAAGGTAAATACCCGGGACCGTGCGTCTCAATAGGTTTTACTTCTTGAAATGCGGCACAAAAGAATCTTTTTCTGTTCCATGTTAAGCAGGCGGGGTTTTTAGCTGCGTACGGTCTGCAGAAAAGTGCGTATTAAATTTTGAAGTTGGTGTAATATTTTTATTTATTGTAGGTAGGTAGATTACTTTTTTATTTGTTTTCTTAGTTATAACATAAAACTTATAATTTTTTTTTACTTTTTCAGGTAAGTAATTATGAGGAGTTAAAATAGCTTTCAGAAAGCGTAAGTAAAACATATTTTTATTTGAACCTTACTCTTGTTATTCTTTTCAATCTGTCTATTCATCTATTTGGCTTGGGTCAATTGCTAAACCTTGATTTTCCATTTGAGTGAGACACAATTGACACACGGTTGACGTCTAAGTTTACCAACACATAAGTACAGTTAAAACAATAATCAAGATTCCAAAACCACGGCTCATCACCATAAGTGTCACCTGATACCAGTAAACTGTAGGAGAAATAAAATCTTACTCTTAATTTATTACAAAAAGTAGTTTTTATTATAATATCTTTAATTATAATTTAAAAAATATTTACCTATTTTACGAGTTGCAAGAAAATAAGTTTGTTAAAAAATCTAAAAATCTCGAATAAATTAGAAAGAAACCAATTGTCACTGCCAACGAGCCTGTTCGCTCCTTTGAGTATTAAACCAACAGGAGACGTCACGCGCACTAGTTTCTTGGCAAAAAAGTCTGCCAATTTCTGCGCGGGGGACGAGGAAACAAACACAAATAATGTTAAAACTAACGCATTTTTTGACAAAACAATTAAACACTAGCTTGAACTAGATGCACACAAATACATTCACCAATCCAAGCACTCCGTGAACTCAAAAAAACTAGTTGTATATAACAGGTATGCGTGTTGACCGACACTTTTTTTTGGCAGAGGGGAACGCCTGTCAGTAGCGTCTCCGGTTGGTTTAATACTCAAAGGTTCGCTCACAGGCTCGTCAATTTAAGGCCTGTTTCAGAGCTCTCGGCTTTTTCTGCAGACCGTACACCATCATTCGTCTCCAAAGGGCCCGGGCGACGTCGAACAAAGGTAGCAGAAACCAATTTGTTACGTGATAATATGCCCCCCACCCCCCGTTTGATTCACCCCCCCTCTACACGAAATGAGTCTTATTTCAACTTCAGCTTGGCCTTTGACAAAAAAATACATTCTTTTTAAACTGTCGCTAATGTTTCCCGCGTTTTGGAGTCTGATGTAATTAATAGCTATGATTTTGAGTTATGCACAGTTGGCACAATTGCTCAATTTGTACAAATACTCGGCTTGTCGCAATTTTGATAATAAGATTTGATGATTTGTTATAAAAAAAAATACGTTGTCTGGAAGAAATCATTTGATATGATCGGACCACAAATTGTACTATTTTTATTTCATTTGTTGTTTGTCCAAATCTTTCGAGCCACCCGAGGGTATCCTACTTGACTTAAGGACTTTAATTGGGCGTAAACACAACAAAAACCGGGACCAACGATATAACGTGCCTTCCGAAACACGGTAATACGATCTGTTAATCGTCGGTTACTTACATTACTATTAAACGTCGGTTACTATCCACCGGTGGATTTAATTGCATGACCATTAAAATAATTATTAGTGTAACAGGAATAGTTGTAGGTGACTAAATGGCTATTAACCAGAACACTGCCATAAATGACTCCTAACTGGTTAAGGTTTTTTTCATTGTAAATACTTTAACGTATTGGGTGTTTTGTTTATTACCGCGAACTAAGTAATTAACAATAATATTTATTGTTACGAAATAGCTGATTAGCCTAAAAATAACAGTTATGTATTTTGTTCGATAAAGGCGGAATGTTTATTTGGTAACACCCTATATCTAATAATACAATAGGGTACTTTGAGCTCTATCTATACTAAAGTGTGTCCACGCACAATAGAAATCGTTAAGTCATGTCAATTAACCTTGAGTAAGTGAAAAATTCTGTTAGTTAGGCGACCTCTCTCAACCCGTGGTGGGCTCATATTATAGGTAGTTATGGCCAATACCCCATTCTTCCTCATAAGATAAATAACACAAAAGGAAGGAGACTGTGCTTTTGAGATTACAAATTTAAAAATAAAATAAATATTGAAAAAAATATTCTTAATCATTTTTACTTACATGCTGGTTTGGTCATGTAGAACGTATGGAAGAAAGAAGAGTAACGAAAGAGATTTATAGTGCGAATGTTGAAGGATGCAAGGAAAGAGGACGCCCCAGAAGGACCTTAACGGATCAAATAAGTGACGTCCTTAAAAAAGCTCGAGTCCGGAGTGCGAAGAATAAAAGAGCGTGCATGAAAAGGCTTATGGATGTGAAGGAAAGCGAAAGAAGTATGCAGAGATCGAGCAAAGTGGCGATCCATCCCTGTGGGACAATGGCGCGAGCTTTATGTATGTATGCTGATTGATTTGATGTAGGTAAAGTTTATTAATAGCAAATTTCTATATACTTAGTTCAAAATGAATACCCAATGACTATTCTCCTCGCTCTAATACTCTCTGAAACCTCATCAAAATTACCAACGGAAATATTCAAATTCCGAATTCCAATAAAGCGGTAAGAAGCCCTTCTCCGGGGTATTACGGCGATATTCCATTCTACCAATATTTGTCAAAGGCCAAATCACCTCTATGAAGGGCTAGGGGCGTGGCCCACAGACTAGAGGGGTCCTTTCAAATACACAATTACAATTCTGGGAATTCTAAGGCATCAGATACAGCTGTAGGAAAGCCATACGGGAGGGAGTGTCTCAAAAAGATTTGTGATTTACTTTCTTCGTAAGTTTCTTGTGAATATTTGACGAATTGCAAGATTGACTTGACTATGAACGGTTATTTGAGGTCACTCTTAAAGCCATTTTTAAGACCGGCTTTTGCCCGTGCCTTTAAAAGTAGCTTATGTGTTGTTCTGATGTGTAAGCTATATTATTGTAAAGTTTCATCAAAATCCGTTCAGTAGTTTTTGCGTTGTTTGTGTTGTTGTTTATTTTAGGAGCTGCCAGATCTCTTTATATAAAAACCGGACTACAGTTGATATCTATGCATGAAATTGTTAATGTACCATGTCTGTCTGTACATAGGACATATGAAATCTTGAATTGACAAGTTTGTACGCTCATCGCGCAAAAACTCCTGCAAGAAATTTAATACGGTTTTCATAGTTCTATTGTTGCAGATCTAACTTAAAATTCATCAATTGTACAGTCAAGAGCATATGAAGCTTTACTTTACTTGTAGTGCGAGTCTGACCTCTGGCGGTTGTAATAATAACATTTCAAAGTCCAATGTGTCAAGCTCCATGTGCTCTTAACTGTACAGGTTTCGTCTTCTAAGACTAACTTAGAAGCCGAGTTATCTATACATACAGAGTGATATTTAACTGGGTCAGTACGGGAACGAAGTAGCAGAGAAAAGCTAGTTTATTTAGCTTAATTTATCAATTATATTAAAATTTGATCCAGCCAAATCTACCACCAATGAGCTAATATTGGTTCATAAAAAGAGAGATTTAGTACAAATTGTTTGTAAAGTTTCAGAAAGTGCCATAGTGGTAGCTCTACCCAAAGTTCAGGTAAACTTCTTGTAAATGCAGTGTCAATGTCCAACTCGAGGTTTCCTTGTCAAAGGAACGCTTACTGGTAATTAACAGTCTCAGTTTCCTGTTCCCTCATTCCTTTTTCTTTCAATTTATTAAGTGATCAAAGTTTTTCTCCATTCTGTTTGTTATTTTTATTTTTTATTTTATTTATTTATTTGGTACACCAACGTTTGTTATATTAATACTTATTCACTAACATACATTCAAAAACAGTTTTATAAATGCAACAACCAGTTAAAGGTGCACACCGCATGCAAATAATATACGGTACCTAAGTAAGAGTATCAATAAGGAGAGAAAAAAACCGGCCAAGTGCGAGTCGGACTCGCGCACCGAGGGTTCCGTACAACCTTGCAAATTTATGGTTTTCGTAATTTTTCCTTTATCTATGCTATAAGACGTTGCTTCGTACCAAATTTCAAGATTCTGAGTTCACGGGAAGCACCCTGTAGGTTTTGATTCCCTTGCAAGTGTCGATAATTTGCGGCATAAACGGCTGTATCTTTTGATTGCGTTGGCTTAGAAGTTTGATTTTTTCACAGCTTCAAGGGACAGTAGACCTGAGTAATTGATATAAATTTCAGCTTCATACCTCCACGCGTTCCTGAGAAAAAGGGTCTTGACAGACGGACGGACGGACGGACAGACGGACAACAAAGTGATCCTATAAGGGTTCCGTTTTTTCCTTTTGAGGTACGGAACCCTAAAAATCTAAAACCTAAGGCCTAAAGGTCAACAACAAACAAGGCCTTAAAACTTGTCTTGGAGCCTGGCAATAGAATCCACATGAATATCAACCAGATCGTTGTGGCTGTTAAGCAATTTACATAGTCTAGCTAAAGGGGAGTTGGCTCCAAAAATGGATTCTGAAATGTGTTTTTTAAACTAGAATATTATCAGATATTCGATTCATGAACTTTAGCTAAATTGCTGGACAACTACTAACGAATTGGATGTGAATTAAACCTTCAATCATATTGTGGGGTTGAATCTTGATGACATATTATAACATACCAGTATCTTACAAAGACAAGTTTAAATTTAGTATAATCTAATTCTGTATCTTAATGTGATTGTAAAGAGAAAATATTTTTTTCTTAGAAGGCTCCCAACACAGGCAAAAAGCTTAACGGGAGTCACCTGCCCCTAGCGTTAAGAACATTTTTGTAAAGAAATAAACATTTTTTTATTTTTATTATGTTTAGGCATCCTATACGATGGGTTTATGTTTTATTTCTGACTGTCGATAGACAGGTTTTGCATCCTCCTTTTCTATCCTCATCTTGGGCCTATAATCACTATAATATTATAATCGAATATGTAGAAAATTATTAAAACATGTATACTTAATAAAACTCCCAAAAATCATACATACATACATACATATGCTCACGCCTTTTTCCCGAAGGGGTAGGCAGAGACAACAGCCCGCCACCTGCTACGATCCTGGCATACCTCACGTGCCTCATCCACATTCATCAATCGGTTCATACAAGCTCGTCGGTTTCGGGTACTCTTTATCTGGCTTTTTTTCAATACATCGCCGATCTGATCGATGTAAGTACGTCTAGGTCGCCCTCTGCCGACTCGGCCACTCACAATCCCCTTATATATTTGTCTCGTTAAACGCCTTTCATCCATCCGCTCGACACGTCCAAACCACCTGAGCATTCCTTTCACAACGCTCTCGGATTACACTATTCCTCATTCTATCAATCAATCGTACTCCACTCATGCTTCTTAGTGAGCGCATTTCTACTGCATTTATTCGACTCTCGTGCTTCTTCTGCCATACCCAACTCTCGCTACCATACATTAAGGTAGGAACCAACACCCCATCATGAACAGCTAGGCGTGCTTTTTAGGGTTCCGTACCTCAAAAGGAAAAAACGGAACCCTTATAGGATCACTTTGTTGTCCGTCTGTCCGTCCGTCCGTCCGTCTGTCAAGACCCTTTTTCTCAGGAACGCGTGGAGGTATGAAGCTGAAATTTATATCAAATACTCAGGTCTACTGTCCCTTGAAGCTGTGAAAAAATCAAACTTCTAAGCCAACGCAATCAAAAGATACAGCCGCTTATGCCGCAAATTTTCGACACTTGCAAGGGAATCAAAACCTACAGGGTGCTTCCCGTGAACTCAGAATCTTGAAATTTGGTACGAAGCAACGTCTTATAGCATAGATAAAGGAAAAATTACGAAAACCATAAATTTGCAAGGTTGTACGGAACCCTCGGTGCGCGAGTCCGACTCGCACTTGGCCGGTTTTTTAGTCACTTCTGGCTCCTCATGAAGGCGTGCAATGCACCGTTTACCATATTACCTGCATTCACCATCCTTTCAATATCACTATCACACTTACCGTCTCTACTCAACTTACTTCCTAAATACACAAATTCTGACACTTGTTCTACTTTCTCACCTTCAATCATAATATCGCACGCAGAAATGTCCATATTCTTCTCCACACCCATAACCTTCGTCTTGCTTACATTTACTTTCATACCTTTCCTCTTGAATGCCTCATTCACGATAGTTCCCAAAAATCCCAAAAATCAGTGCGAGTAAAAGCCTCTGAAAAAAAGAAATTTCACCTCTGGCACTCCGGGGACGAAGACGAAGATATGAGATATTATGCTCGTATACTTACACTAAAAACATTACTCTCTTTCTGGTGCAGTCGGTTAAAAAACTCGAGACGTCACGTTGTGCATAATCAATGCAAGTTTTGAAATTGTAAATCGTCACCGTTTCTATTATCAGTTATCACAGAGGGCGCTAGCGTCATTAAGTTACGTCTGACAGTTACTTATTTTTATGTAAATTCACTCTAAGTTATATGCTGTAATAACGTTTCATGCATATTTAATTTTGCCCACTTTTCCTCGTAGAATTAATGTTATTAGAATGCGGGTATTAAAATGAAAAATTTTGTGTCCTTCTGTTTTTTAACTAGAAACAAACGTGAATATACGCCTTGTGTATTACGATACTAATTGGATGTATTGGAAGTAGAATGTGCTATTTGTACCAGAGAAACACGTACCTACCCCTATAAATATCTTAAATGCGAAATTAACTTTGTGTGTGACCATGTAAACTTTTCAGATTACCCTCTCTTCTTCAGGGTTGAATCTTGATCACATTTAGTTTAGTATCTTGAGTTGCTTCAGCAGCACATGTACAGATGAAATTAGAAAAAAGTAGGTACCTACCTAATGATTTTATTATAAACCTGTATATATGTGCTGTAAAAGTAAATCTTTTATGAAATGAAATGAAATGGTTTTTATTTGCCTTGATTTTGGTGCAGGTAGAGATCGATAACATTTTGTTGCAGAGTCCGGCAAAATCTGTCTATTATGACGTGCAAATATTTAAATTGTGTGAAAATAAATTACAAATAATATAACAACATTTTGTACAAGACACACATTATTAACATAATCAATAGTAATTTATATTAAAATTAATGTATAGAAAAAAAAAGTCACATATTAAAAAAATAGCAATAATAAATTATAAGAACAATTATTAATAATACAAATTTATCTATCTATCTATCATTTAGCAAGATAGTATTTTACTACTTAAAAAACTCACAGTTCCTAGGGCTCACCATAACCTAAATTTTGAGCATAAGTAACGCATCTACATCAGTTTATGTCGAATCATTGATATAGATTGGGATATTTCTACTTCCCTATCTGCAAATATTGACAGACACCCGCTTTGAAACACCCTTTATATTTAAAACAGCCTCTCAATTCATCTTCCGTGACACTCAATCACACGAAAATCACTGAACCGTTTTAAACACATTGATCTTGGAAGAACCACGCTTTTTGTACCTATCACTAGATATCGATTCACCTGATGTACTTGTGTGGTGAAATTTGATGAAATTGGATTGTTGAAGTTGTGGAATTGGATCAACATTCAATAATGCAACATCTGTGAATCCAAATGCCAGGAGGGAGAGGCCTATGTTCAGTAGTGGTTTTTCGGAAATGATGGTAATGCAACTAAAATGATAAATATACCCACGGGTTTGTGCTAATATGTACATTTTAAACAGGCTTTAAAACTTTAAACTCTGCTTAATCACAAGTAAGAAAAAACCCCGTATGTGTTTTATCCGGCATGAGAATTAGCCTTCTACAATCTTGTACATCTGTAAACTATCGTCGAAATTTCATCAAGATAAGATCATCTGTTTACCCGTGAAGAGGTGAAAGACTAACAGATAGAGACACTTTCGTATTCAATTTGTATACATTCAACTCAATTCAACTAATGTCTGCTATACGGGTTTTTGTTAACTCTATAATTTTGCTGATTATATATTTTTTGAAAAATTGTTTGATGAGAAAATCATGATACCGGACCAATGACGTAGTAGGTATATGTATAATAGCTTTATGTGCCGGACACAACATTGACAGATGACACTTAAACTGCCAGTTCCATGGCGGTCCTTCCAAATTCAAACTATTATCTGCAAGGCGTTACCCACAGCGTTACCGCACGTGACGAGCACGTGTTACTAAACATGACCAGATTGCTCAGAACCCTGAATCTTTGATATGCACACACGTTTTTACGGATGGTAGCGAGACTAAGGGGTCATGGGATTTTGGTTGTGGGTACTAGGTACTTTACACCCTAGGCCGTTGACCTTGTTAGTCGTGATTGCTTTGTCATGCAGTAAAAAAATAAACAACGGGTGTTAAAATTGGCTACCGTACTTTTAAAGATTCGTTTTCGACAGGCAATTACGCATGGCATGTGTTATTTATGTATGTATTTTCTCTGAATCTATTGCTTTAATTTACAAACGTTTTTGATGTCGTTTTACAATTGGTTCAGTATTGTTTTATAGATTTATAGCCTATTTATAAGCGAGGTGACAAATTATAAATAATCTCACGCCTTTAATCCCAGGTAACAAATAGCTAATAAATAAATAAAAAAACTCACGCCTTTCATCCCCGAAGGGGTAGGCAGAGGTATTCCATTACTGGCATTTGACGAGATACATTGGACCTCTAAACGTGATAGGTGGTGAGCCCATCGCCGGACCGGGTCTATTTACACGTGTCTCAGAATTGATTGATTTAGCTAGTGATAAATATGTACGTAAGATTTTGAAAAACTCATTCGAACACATGCCAGGATTCGAACCCGAGCCTCACTGATTTTCGACCAAAATTGATCAAGAACGTAACAAACAAACAAATTCATTATTATTTATCGATATTGATTAACACCAAATCATTCTTGTTCTTTGTGACCGGAATAATCAACTCTTTTTTTTCCAGACAGAATCTAATAGCCTCTGTCAACTCTTATTGTCATATTGTATCTAGTTTTTAAAAAAACGGAGTTAGGGTCAATGAATCGTTGGATCCCTATTTTCTATTGTTACCCACCGGAACAAAACCGAAGGGCGTCAGGGAACGTGACGTTGTCCTGTAATGAGCTCCCGGATCGTTCCTCTTTGAAATAAGCTGTTATATTTCTTTTAACAAAAACAAAAAGTATTCCCGTAGAAATAAAACAACTTGAATCATCTACACTAATATTATAAAGAGGAAAGGTTTGTATTTCTGTATGTTTGTCTATATCTATACATGTGATATAGGAAATATTTCTTTCCCGTATTCCCGGGAACGTTACTACGCGGTTAACACGGTAACGTATAAACTCAAAGACTACTGGATCGTTTTTAAAAATATTTTATTTCCGTATTCCCACGGGAACGGAATGTCCGAAAAAAATACATGCCTTTATAAAATCGAGAAATAGAACCCAAATTAATTTTACTATAAAAGTCTGTCGGTGTGTATGTTTGTACGCGCCTCATGCGAAAACTACTGCATCTAATTGGATGCGGTTTTACAGTTGTGTTGCTGCCGATCTAACTTACAATCTGGTACATGTTTCATCTAGATATGCCTCCTAGAAGTCAAATTATCTATAATACAGATTGCTTTTTAAATAGGTCAATACGCTGCTTTTACTAGCAGCTAGTAAATTAATCAAAAACAAAATCCTGACTACAAATATGTTCCAATGACGCCACTTCCCGGTGAAAGAATGTCAGAATCCAATACATGTCTGAACTGAAGCCTATCGTAAACAGTTTCCAGGTAGGGATGTGAAAAAATAATCGATTATTTTTTTGAAATTCTTAATCGATTTTAATAATCGATTTCTTAAATATGAAAAAATCTATTTTGAATTAGTAGATTATATTCTCACGCATATTCTTAAATAAGAAATATAAAATAATAAATGCTCTTATAATTACACATTTGCACGCCATCTGTGCGACGAATGAAGAAATTTGGAGTATGTACTAACATTATAGTTTATGTTAAAAGGAAAAAACTATTACTTTTCATATTTATTGGTATTTTTTTCGTTTTTATGTTTTTTTCATAATCGATTATTTTTAATAAAATTTATAGATCTTTGAAAAATCGGTTGTTATTGAAAAGAGAATTATAGATTTTTTCTATCAATGTTACATCCCTATTTCCAGGCACAACGGGCTCCAGTTCCAACAATCGGAACTAGGGTGTTTCGGATGTGGAATTGCGTCCGGAACCCTTTGTGTGACTATTTTTTTATTTACTTTAGAACAGGTGTCGTGTCGACTACAGGGTTGTAGTGTTGCGATGGCTAGAGGCGACTGTTAGGTTTGTTTCAGCGTTAAAAAAGCAGCGATAGCGCTGTTGGAAGTTTGCTTTTTTTTCTTTCTTGCTTGAGGTCCGAGTTCGATACTTACCGATGAGTTTTTCAAAAACTTAGATGATAAATATATCAATAGCTCAGCGGTGAAGGAATTTAAAACTTGTGTCTCCACTAATTACGTTTAGGGGTACAAAAAATTTGCGATGAAAAATGTGTATTTTCGCAAATATAATACCGACGTGAGTCACCTCAGTAACCTCTGCGACAATTTGTACATGTAGTGATTATATCCTCTGATAGAACCACTCTATCAAAAGTTTCCAAAGAGACAACAGAGAATATAAGAAGCAGCTAGCATCTACCTAAAATCTATTCATCGCAAACTGCAATCTCCTGTGAAAGGATTTAGCCCAGCTGTAGACATTGAAGCTAAGGTTTATGATATCTGATTATTCTACTAGTCCTTCTAATGCGGACAACGCCGTCGGCGCCTAGATAATACAGATCAACACTTATTTTTGTCTTATGAGTGTCTACCATTGCTAAGTAAAGCGGGGCGTCGAAGATATTCCGTAACGAAACTTAGTGTAGTGCCACTTCATTCCTTTCTATATTAAATCCACGAGACATGTATACAGTTGTCGACTGAGTTACCCAATCGGATAAACGAGAATAGGGGACTGAACCGATTAAATGCCGTGTCTAGCAAATCGCAAGGCTACACAGGATGTCGGATGCCAATTATTGTACGCTCAGATTTGCTACGTCACTTTCCAGCGCGGTGATTGACTGACACGCGCTATTTTACTTTTTTCACTGATATACTAACTGGCTGCTTTGCTATTCATTTACGCAGGATCGTTCGGAGTTTTGTGTCACTTTAACACTTAATTCTGGGCTGGATTGGACACTGGATTGATATAAATCAGCTATTTAAAATGGATATGATTATGTGATATTAGGGAGGACAATTTTAAGTCGTTTTATAAATAGAGTGTTTTAAGAAAATCATCATCACTATCACTACATAGTATAAAACAAAGTTGCTTTCTCTGTCCCTATGTCCTTATGTCCCTATGTCCCTTTGTATGATTAAATCTTTAAAACTACGGAACGAATTTCGATGCGGTTTTTTTTTATAAATAGAGTGATTCAAGAGGAAGGTTTTAGTGTAAGCATTGCACCCGTGCGAAGTCGGGGCGGGTCGCTAGTATAGTATAAAACAAAGTCGCTTTCTCTGTCCCTATATCCCTACGTATGCTGAAATCTTTAAAACTACGCAACGGATTTTGATGCGGTTTTTTTAATAGATAGTGATTCAAGACGAAGGTTTTAGTATCATCATTGCACCCGTGCGAAGCCGGGACGGGTCGCTAGTATACTATATGTTGCAAGTCAATGTGATCAGCGTCTCATCGATTTCAGCAACACTTCATTGTATCACTTTGAAAATTGAAATGCGAAATCACACAAGCGGCTCAGACGGTGTACCTACCTACAAAGAGTTTTTAAAAAAGCTTACGTACATTTTTAGGGTTCCGTACCTCAAAAGGAAAAAACGGAACCCTTATAGGATCACTTTGTTGTCCGTCTGTCCGTCCGTCCGTCCGTCTGTCAAGACCCTTTTTCTCAGGAACGCGTGGAGGTATGAAGCTGAAATTTATATCAATTACTCAGGTCTACTGTCCCTTGAAGCTGTGAAAAAATCAAACTTCTAAGCCAACGCAATCAAAAGATACAGCCGTTTATGCCGCAAATTTTCGACACTTGCAAGGGAATCAAAACCTACAGGGTGCTTCCCGTGAACTCAGAATCTTGAAATTTGGTACGAAGCAACGTCTTATAGCATAGATAAAGGAAAAATTACGAAAACCATAAATTTGCAAGGTTGTACGGAACCCTCGGTGCGCGAGTCCGACTCGCACTTGGCCGGTTTTTTATTACTTGTTCGACGGAAAAGGAAAACATTGTGAGGAAACCCGCAGGTCCCAGAATTTATTCTGAGGCATGTGGGTCCGGCGATGGGCTCACCACCTGTCACGTTCAGGGGTCAAAGGAATATACTGTACTGTATACAAGAAATACCTAACTTCGGTTAGGTTTTTATTTTGGATTTTTTATGCAAGTATTGTCTCATACTATACTACAATCCTGCAAAGTTTCATCGACTGAGGAATTAATGTTGGGGTCCACTACCTTTATTGCCTAGACTAAATAGTCAACTCCAAAATCGACACATTAGTTATTTATTATTCCATTAAAACCTACTAAAGTTTATGCTACAGAGCAAACAAAAACCGATACTTCCTCAATATATCTGTTTACATAATGGATGGAACCATTATGTTAGTCAAAAGCCGTGATAGGTTTTCCATGTTCAAAGTTAGTTTTGTTTGTTTGCAACATACGAGTGTACCTAACATTTGAAATGTTCTGTTTCCACAGAAGTTATATAATATTCCGGGTTTTGGTAAAACTATTTTCGTTTTTAATCATTTGGTGTACATCTATAATAATATTATGAAGAGGAAAGATTTGTATGTGTGTTAAGAATAAACTCAAAAACTACTGGACCGATTTAAAAAAATCTTTCACCTATAGAAAGCTATAGAATATCCCTGAGTAACATATTCTATATTTTATTTCCGTATTCGCACGGCAACGGGAACTACGCGGGTGATACCGCGGGGAACTTCTAGTACTTAAATAAATATTAAACACGCAAACACGAAGCCAACAGACATGTTCATTCACACAAATGTTGGCCCCGAGCTGGAATCGAACCCGCGACCTCCGATGCAGATGGCAGGGTCGCTGATATTTTGGAAAAGAGAATCCAGCATAAGCAATTTTACTTCAACGACTAAACTAGGTAGTTGAAATCATAATATTTCGCAGATATTTGCAGAAATGCAGCATCTAGGTCCTGTTTAGTATTCCGCAGTGCAACTTGAGAATAGCAGCCAGTAATCTGCTGGATAAATGCATCTCATGATTCATCTTGCACCTATCTGAAGTGTTTGGTGTCATATTAGGTCAGGACCGGATTTAGGATATTGTTCGGCTGAGCATAGCTTAGTACAACTTAAGATTTTGAAATGTATTTCTATGTAACGTTGTTTAGTTTCATGGATAAACCAACTGCTTACCGAACTGTTAAATTACTTGTATTTTGTCAAAGGATCAGCCTAGCTATCCAAAGAGGGAATGCTGCCAGTCTTCTGGGCACTGTCCCACATGGTTCCTCTTTGGAGGACATTTTTTATCTGTAATTATTGTAAATCAATGTATATTTTCTTTGTAAATAAATGTATATTTTCACCCTTGTATTTTTGATACTACTTCTAAAAAATACTAAAATTGTGAGGATGGATACCTATTTGTTATTCTTTCACGCAATTAGTACTAAACGGATTGGAGAAAATTTACAGTAATATACTGTTAGCCGATAAATATCGATTCAAGCCAACTCTATTGGAACTACGTCTCTACGCGTGACGTCACGAGGAACTGTCAACAATCCCGCGCATTATGTCTGACGAGCTAGGCTGTTGCGCATATATTTAATTGATATAAATGTTTTGCTAAAGTATCTGAAAGTCTGTAACTTAATAATAAATCTTAATATAAGGCTATCGCGTTATAAATTAATCACCCGAGAATACCTTATACATCACAGTAACAAATGCTAGTTAATACATTGAATAGCAGTCCTACCCTGAGTCCGTGCCTGCTTCCGTCCTATTAAATATACGTGTCGCTGTCTTAAGACTCCATTTCCCTAGAACAGTTTCATATGTCCACAATGTTTGTATGTGGTTTGTATGTGTGTATCTTGTGCCGTATGTATAAGTGTATTCAAAATATATGTATACTCATGTATTTGCTGTGCTTACAGCGTGGCTTTTGGATTCTGCTTGGTCGCCTAGATTGCTATTTAGGGTTGTGTGCCGCGTAGAAAATTTAATATTTTTGATTATTTCTAAAAGTATCGAAAATTGATAATCGCAGTCTGCATCTGCGTTGTGATCCTTTACTTACTCATATATGAGGAAAGACCCATAGCACAGCAGTGGGCTGTTAAGGGTTGAGGATGATGAAATACAGAAAGAAAAATATTACTAGGTAGGTACTACGTTTTTTTTGCAGTATGCCCAGGAGAGGAGGAGACAGGTAAAATAATAACGATAATACTATATACTAATAATATACTGGGAAGTCTAATCTAGTGATTAACATTGAAGCTGAATAGGTACCTACAGATTTAAATATTGTTTTAATTTGTCTCCTGTCCTCTTTGGCCATTTCAATTTTACCATTGTCCCCACAAAACACGTAGCAATAACGTTAATTCCCGTAAAAAGCTCATTAATTCAGGTAAGTGGCAACCCTAGCGAGTTCTTATCTCGGCGACAGGTACGCTTGACGGGTCTACGTCAATAGCCGGGAATCTATAGCTCGGCAGGCAATGCGCCCTTACTTATACAGGCTGTTTCTTGGTGCAAGAAATTAAAATTCTTCCTATATAAAGGTAAAAGTTTGTTGATGGATATTCGTTAATCTTTCACGCAAAAATTACTTAACATATTTTGATGAAACTATACAGCTGTACAGCTCATATTAACATAATAGCAAATATGCTACTTTTATCCGGAAACTATATAAATAGATTGTGGGACACAATTCATGGAAAGTACTCCAGTCCCAAATGAGGCCAGTACCTACACTAATGGCACTAAAAACGGATAATTCAAATATAAGCACACCGATACGAAACCAATAGTTACTCATGCCCACAAATTGGCATTTACCTGTTGAATAATGTAACGGACATTGGTCTAGCTTTTAGTTGGATAATTCGTTAACTTTACTGTTTTATATACCAAAAAATCTGATAACAATGACATATTTTCAAAATTTTCAAAGCTATAATGTCCCTGAGTAGCATAGGCTTATATTTTGTTGCCGTATTCGAACTGGAACGGGAACAAGGCGGGTCAAACCGCGCAGAACCTGCTAGTTTATAATATACATATAATTATTTATATAGATATATTAGAGTAAAGATGTTCATAATTTTATTTGCATTTCATCGCATAAATTCAAACTGGTTTTTAAAACATCCCGTATAAGTGCGGCTGCCTAGTATTCCTCGGCTTACAGACGTCTTGGGAGATCTCATACTCTTTATGATCGAGCATTTTCTAGAACTTTCCGTAGCTACTTTACTTTATGAATCGACGGTTCTCTATATTTACTTGATATTGTTTCTAGAATCATTTGACAGGGTTCTGAAGGGACGGATTGACAGCGAAGTTCTAAATACAACCACTATAAACACTAGAACATCTCACAGTATTAAAAAAAAAAACTATCTGCCTCGGTCTGTTCCTCCGCTTAATTCTTCTCAGATATGCAAGGATTTAGGATACGAATGTCATTAAGAGCGATAAACTAAGAAGGTTCGGAGGGTAAGGAACTGAAATCATAAAATAATTTAATTTTTTATGATTTTGACGTTTCGTTTCTGAAGAGAGAAAAAATATAATTAAGTCATAGGAAAAAACTATACCTATTGAAATCTGTCAAATAAACAAATCTGTTATTACCTACCTAGTGCTTAGTGACATAGTCTGTGCGACACCCGTTTTCCCCCGTTCCCGTGGGAATATCGGGAAACCCTCTCTCAGCACGTCCACGCACGTCGTTACTAAAAAGCTATCTACTGGAGCTCTATTCTAATTTTGAAATTCCCTAGAACCTCCCCTTATTAAAACTATAAATAAAACAATCAGATTGTAACATAATGTAACATACAACAATCGATTATATGTTACAACACTTCGTTATCAAGAATATGACACGTACAGTGGCGTGAAATGACGAGTCGACACCGAACTAATTAATTAAATTGAATTAATTGTATTGTACTGTTTGTGTTCGGTTAGCTCATTTACGATGCTCAGAATTGGTTTATGTTTCATAATAGTAGTGTTTGTGATTATGGGAGCGGTAATGCTTGTTCGTAGCGTGTATATTCAGAATTAATTTATTTCAGTAGGTATATAAAATACACATTGAAATGTCATTATCAGGGCACACTAAACTCGTCCATGAAGATTAATTTTTTCTTTGCTTTGATTGTAGTGTTTCTTTGCGTGTTCGAAATATATACTATTTTATTCGCTTTCAATGTATAGACATGAAATATATAAATAAATATATATTTTTTACCGTACAATACAAAACCTAAAATCTATAGTGAAATATCCTGACAAAATGCTCTATGACTGACTGAGCTAGGAAGCTAAAAGTTCGAATGCGAGTAGCTTTATGCTTTATTGTTGCTTCATCTGTAAGGTAATGCATATATTATGTAACGTAAGTTTATCAAAAACTCGTAGATACATGCCCTGACCTGACATCGAACGGGGAAATCACGCATGAGCTTGAGATTGGTACCAAAATCGTACCAGGATCTCACTGATGAACAAATATTTTGTGTCACCTTTGACCTACAATGCGTTTTGTCGCATTGACATTCGTTACGTTCCCAGACTACCTACTACGTTACGAAGTCCCACTACGTCACGACCTCCTACTACGTCACGACGTCCCAATACGTCACGACCTCCTACTACGGCACGACGTTCACGACGTCCCACTACGTCACGACGTTCCATGCGTCACGACGTCCCACTACGTCACGACGTTCCACTACGTCACGAAGTCCAACTACGCCACGACGTCCGACTACGTCCCTACGTCCCACTACGTCACGAACTTCCCGGTACGTCAGGTGATTAAGGTCCTGCCATGAGATATGGCCGCGGTTGAGATAAATCGTGCGAATTAGGTCCCTTTATCTCTGTTATTATGTGTTGTTATGATATTATTAGTGGAAATTGTGTATGAATTCCTGCAACATATCTCTCTGTTATATCTTTTCTTATCTATCACACGTTTTATTGCGGAAGCGGGAATCTACCTCATATACTCTTTATATTTTGAGATATCATGACAGACAGTTAATGGTCTATATATCTAAGACTATTGTCTATGTCTGGTCTATCTACACTAATATTATGAAGAGGAAAGATTTGTATTTTTGTATGTTTGTAAAGAATAAAACTACCGGACCGATTTTAGAAATTACTTTTACAATAAAGAGGTAATAGACATTGTGATAAAATAATATTTATTACGCAGGAATAAATGACATTTCATAAGTACAAGGGTATTTCCCTATCACTTTCATTAAGCTCTGTACACACTGTAAAATTGCTCCACAGTAAACCGTAGCGAAATTGTTCCCAGATTATCTTGAATGGAAATAAAAATTCTCCTTACAAAGTAACTGAAGCGTGCCCCCTCCCTCTGCCCCGATCCAGATTAAACGCACATTCTGCAATATTTTCCACAAAAGGATACCTTAATCCCTAACAAGTGGGGAGGAAGCTGGTGGGCGATTCTTAGAAGCTTTCTAACCGTATGTAACCTTCGAACACTAATATCGCGAAATCACCCTTATCTCAGCAGTGGGACGTGGGACGGACAAATATCATCGTCTCAAAAATTGCGGAAAAAGAATGTACGCAGGTATAGAATTTAGCGCACCTTTGATTTAGTTGGATTATATTTTGTAGATGTATAACTTCATGTAGACAGTGTTTCACTGTGAATTTGTATATGATTGGTTATATTATCTAGTTTGTGTTCAAAGCATATTATTAACCAATGAGCCTTTAACTAGCTATGAGACCAATAAACTTGGTAGGATTTGTGATAGTGAAGCAAGTATGTTAACGATTAAACAAAACATTTATGGGTACTTAACGATTTTATGACTTACAAAAATTCTTGAGTTTTTCATTAATTTTGTTTATAGTGCTTTGTTATTAGACTATTGACGTTTCTAAGTGTAATTTTTGTTAACCTATAGAAACAAATGATTTTAAATTTTGAATTGTGTCTAGTATTTATTGTTTCGAATAAATATTTACTTAAAATATAAAACCAATTGCCAGCGACTTCCAATCCAGAATAATAGAATCGAATCTAGATTAAAAGTTATTAAGATGCAAGATTTATTCTAAATTTCACCCTTTTTTATAAAAATGTGAGAGTAATAGGAACATAATTCTAATTTTAGTGTAGTAGGTACCTATGAATATAGAAAGTTGAAACTAGCAACAAATACGGCATCAAAAAGTATCGTAAAGCCCTTTATTATTCACACACACTTAACAATTTTGACAACAACTTCTCAAACAAATCTCTTGTTCTTTAAATATGCATGAGAAATTTCGCAGGAGGAAAACACAAACACAAAAACATCGTGAGGAAACCCGCAGGTATCAGAATTAATTCTGAGACATGTGTAAACAGACCCGGTCCGGCGATGGGCTCACCACCTATCACGTTTAGGGGTCCAATATATCTCGTGAAATGTGGGTATTTCCAGTAATGGAATACCTCTGCCTACCCCCTCGGGGATAAAAAAAAAGGCGTGAGATTATATTATTATTATTATTAGAAATTTCGCACGAGATTATCCACCGTTTTGAGAATAGTCCCCGGCTCCCATTTCAGTATTAATATTCGCCGTTTTCTACATGCCGATGAGTTTCATCCGGCCATCGGTGTTACCGCTTTTTTATTCCCAACTTTTTAAATTCAGCCTTTTCAATGAGAATCCCCCGTCCGGTCAGTGAACCTACTGAAAAATTAAAATGCTCTCGTTTATTTTTTATCGTCCTATTCGGTTTTTGCTTTTTCATATTTTTATGACTTTCATTGAGTTGTTATTTAGCCAGGTATTTAATTAATCCTTGGCATTTCATTTGTAACACCTGCCATCTAACAAATTCAGTATTTGAAGCAGATTTACTTTCAATTTTAAATACAGAATAATGAATTCAGATTTCAGCAGTCTTATTATTTATTTTTTGTATCAATTACATACATAATCTCAAGCCTATTTTCCATTGGGGTAGGCAGAAACAGTAGACTGCCACTTGCTAGAAACCTGGAAGATCTCTGGTGCTTCATCCACATCCATCAACTACTCATGCATGCTCGTCGGTTTCGTCGTAGATACTTTAATACATCGCCGATCAGGTCAATGTAAATACGCCTAGGTCGTCCTCTACCGACAAGCCCAATCACAACGCCCTTGTATATGTGACCAAACCACCTCAGCATTCCTTTTTCAATATTTTTCAAGCTCTCGAACCTCACTGTTTTTCTCTTTATTTATTCTACTGCCATACCCAACACTCACTACATCAACGATTGTATTATTTGTTCTGAAGAAAATCCAACTAAAGTGTATCAGAAACAGAAGAGCACGTATACGACGATTGATGTGACATGTTAATAGCAGGCCGCAATCTATTGTCTCTGACAATTCCGGTGGAAAAAAAACCACGAGTACCTACCTATATTCAAGATAATAATTAAAATTAAAAAGTATGTAGTTTTCAAAAACATCGTGAGGAAACCCGCAGGTCTCAGAATTAATTCTGAGACATGTGTAAACAGACCCGGTCCGGCGATGGGCTCACCACCTATCACGTTTAGGGGTCCAATATATCTCGTGAAATGTGGGTATATCCAGTAATGGAATACCTCTGCCTACCCCCTCGGGGATCAAAGGCGTGAGATTATATTATTATATATTTATATTTTCAAAAAATGTTAAGGTGGTTATCAATAAAATAAAGAAATTCCATATCTATACTAGAGGAATGCAGATCCATAACATCGACAGGTGTTTCGTGTTTTATAGTTCAACATTACAATGACCCCTTTCCACGGAGGCCATTTGCATTTTATCTTTTACATTAAAAAATAACTGAATTATAAACCTCCAAATTTTTACCGTTATTATTCGCTTAGCTATTACAAAAGGGACTCTCCGGGAAGGGTGAAACTAAAACTCGAGTTACACCAAGAGTTAATTTGAATTAACTTTTTATGTGGCAATAAAAAACCAGAGTCCACGGTAACGTTTAGCATAAATCTGCAATATTTAAGGAAGTTTCCAGCGAAGAAGACAGCTTAAAGTGTTCGAATAATATATTTATGCGAGGTGTACTACCCCCCTTATCTTTTTGGGAAAGTTTTTGGAATGACATCTTTTAGTGCCGCATTTTTTTGCAAATTGTGGTGGTAGGGGGTGATGAATTGAGATGGAGGGTCACAAATTAGCCATCAATTTCCATTTCTCTTAAAAAATGGATCGTGATTGACGAAGTGTAAAATTTTATTCACAATTTTGCAAATTATGTTTCCTATTAGCATATTTTGACGATCGACTATATTGATTCTAATTAATTTAATTTAAAACGACTTGTTTGACTGCTCAATCACTATTCGTAATAAAAAAAAATAGGTAAGTATTTTGAAAAAAAAAATCTTCTAAAATATATTAGCTGGCATTTTTAATAATGATGGAATTAAAAAATCACTCTTAGTATTCAAGAGGTTTGAATAAGGGATATAAAAAAATAATTATCTAAACTTTTGTTTGAGTTCCAAAGTCCCTTTTAAAGAACAAAGGGCTTAAACTCGCTTTAATGGAAAGGGTGATTTTCTTATTGAAATAATATTAAATGATGGGGAATCGATTTTTGCTGAGCTTTGTGAGAGACAAAGAGGGTGGAAGCATTCAATTTGGCCTTCAATAACTTTGTCTTCAAACTACCAGTGTCTCTTGCGATGTTCTCAAAATACTTAAATATTTTATTGTAAATAATATTCCTCGGTATAATTAAGACTTAGTATCGTTCGAGAGTAGATTTTTTATGTGATATTTTGTGACGGAAAGCATTGCAAAGAAGCTTGTGTAGCAGCACTAATGAAATTTCCATCAATGAAATATATTTGACTCCTCAGAGACCCATATTTATTTTATAAATTGGTTTTTTGGAATTTTTAAAGTAATAGTCTGTCGAAAACCATCAAGTATATTTTAGTATAACATTTTTGAATTATAATAACAGCTTACTGCATCTTAAAATAAGCGATGCATACATTAATAAAACTGTCACGTAAATAAATATTATAAAAACAGATATTGCCAAAACGCAGCGGGCAGGGAAGGGAAACGACTAACTAATTAAAAATTTACATTTTGAAAGGATGTTTTAATACAATATTAAAATTTGTGGTTGACGTCGCTCTAGCGAGCGTAACTCACGTTAGGGCTGTCAAAGTGGAGGCTGCTGTATCTTACGGCCCTTGGATTGTGACATTTAAGGACATCTGGAATTTATGTAACTTTAGTTTATTGGCAATCACAATCATCTACCGATTAATAAAAAAACATATTTTTGTTAGTTAGGTAAGTGCTTTACATTATTGGCCCCGATTCTGCTTTACAGCGACTAAACTTATTTTAGTGTACTCCTGTCATCTTTTTCTCCTAGAAAAAAAAAAGACGGGAGATATTTAGTCCTGTCAAATGAAAATTAGTTCTACCAACCAAAGCATTTCATAACGTGTGTAGTGCATAAGTAAAGAAGTCAAGACTATAGCCTCTGACAGGACTAAATTCAGTAGGTTATCTGGGGTTATTTGCTATCCCTTTTCTTTTTTTGAGGTAAGATAAAGACAGGAATAAACTAAAATAAGTTTAGTAGGTGTAATGGAGAATCGAACCCATTGCTTAATTATTTATGTGTGCAAACAAAATGTTTTATTAATTGATTTTAAAAGGTTTCGGTTGAGTTTTAAAATAGCATGAACTAATTTCTTTTCTTAGCCTGCCATCTTCTTCCACGTATCCGTATCTACCCTCATATTATCTACATTCCCTCAATTCAATGAGAAGACTATCACTGCACAACATGTCTTACATGTCAACATAAAAGCAGGAAAATATAAGTTTTTATTACTTACGAACAAAGCTACTGTATCTATAATTACAATTTTTAATATCGAGAGCACAGAACCGTCTTTCCTTTTAATCCTCCAAATAAATCTTCCCAACGAACAAAATTACCGCTTAACCTAAAGTTGGCGATCCCTGCCTCACATAATTCACGCCAAATAATGCATTATAGCAAAAGTGTTGTCCCAGAGTACCGCGCCATTGTTTTATTATGTAAACTGGGCGAAAAAGGGACTTTATCCTAATTCTTGGGCCGAAATCTTTTCTAACTCACCCTGAATTATGGTGTTTAAACGTAATTGCTCCAGGACTGACACTTTTAGCTAAGCTCAAATTGTTTTGTGTACCTTTTTTAGAAGCTTGTTTACATAGTAGGTAGGTACCTATTTGTGTTTGTGCGTTAATTAGCTGTATGTGTTTTGCGTAACTTATACTGTGTGTGTAAATTGTAACTATAATCTGAAAAGTTGTGTTATAAAAATACAACATGTAACAGAATAAGCGCAGTTCCTGAAATTAGTTTGATCAGTATCGACTACTGATTCGATTTCAGCTATTTTTAATATGTGTTAAATTTTTCAAAAAAATGAATTATCGCAGCTGAATTTTGTGCTTTCTATGGAAATCGTGCTATTATTAATCGACATTTAAGAAAATTGGTTAGACACAACTAAAGTTCGGTTGCATAACATTTTTTTTATATGAATATACTAATTGGGGTGTATGAGGAATTGCGCTTTTTCTGTTACGCGTTGTATATATTGATAATATGATGACGATTTTGGCTACTTTTAGGTATCTGTAGTCTCACTGATTATCATCATGAGAAGCTGGCTCTTTAACCGTAAGGCTAACACTGCTCTGCTCACAGATACCTAGTCTACATTTAAAGAAGAATAAGGTATTCGGATTTTCTTTTCTCCCCACAAAAGGGTGAATTAACGAAAACAATTCTCTATCTGTCAACAGAGAGCAAATCAGAGAGTCGACCTCTTGACTTCGTCGCGGAAATCGACAAAAGCCCAATGTATTCCACCCACCTTACCCGCCATGTCAATAAACATAGTTAAGATTCCCTTTCGAATTTAACTCCTTTGATTTCCGAATCTGTGATGGTACACCAAAGAAGGTTATTAAGGAGCGAGCATTGCGTTTCAAGCAAGAAATCTGGTGACAAAATTTTAAAAATAAAATCACTCGTTTTATCCCCGAGGGGGTAGGTACAGGTATTCCATTTCTGGATATACCCACTTTTCACGAGATATTCTTTGGACCCTTAAACGTGATAGGTGGTGAGCCGGTCGGACTTTTACACATGTCTCAGAATGAATTCTGTGACCTGCTGAATTAATTGTGACACAACTTTAAATTTACATTTTTTGCAATTTTCTCATTATTTGAGGTTTGCCATTACCCAACGCCAACCCTCATTAGATTTTGTATTGTAAGTTGTAAGTCATAGTGTAAGTGGGTAATCCCCGACTGCCCATTTAAAAAAACATTTAGTGTTCCTAAGCTGTGATAATAAAGTGTGTTAAGTTCGAACTTATCTTTAGCAGGTTTTCTTTTACCAAATTATTTCAAAAATACAATGTTTTTTATTAGTCAAAAGTAGGATCAGTAAAATGGAAAAATGTGAACTGTCACCGAACCCCTGCTACGTGAAATATGGTATGTAAGTAGGTGTCGTATTCAACCGCTAGAAGGGATTTTTGGAAATTTATATTGGAGTAAACTGGATCCGCGCTTGCAACGCCGCTATATTATATTATTCAATACATACATATATATAATAATATCTAAATGACAGATTGATCAACGCTCAGCCGAAACCGCTAGGTCTAGAAGCATGAAATTTTACACAAAGGTTCCTCAAATGACGTGAACACCAAAAACCTATTTTTGAAAATTCCTACGGGAACAGGAATAAACAGGATCCACGCAAGCAACGCCGCCGGGCACCCGCTATGTTGATGTAGTATATGTAATTACAAAACTATTTAATGTCACACTTCAGTAAAAAAACTAGATTTTTATGATATCATTTTAAAAGGTCAAACCTGTACTAGATTCCGTAAATGAAAAGATATGTAGTAGAAAATATGGAGCTATATTGTCTAGCTACTTGCAAAATATAACAAACCGTCGCTTCACAATATTACTCCTAGAAGCACTTTCCATCACCCCGACAGAGACTTAATCCTGCACCTCAAGATTTGAACTCGGTCCTCAAAACACGACTTTTTTCTCGACGCAATAGAGTACATAGTTACGAAGTCTCTTCCTAGAACTTACAAAGTTATTTCTATGTACCCTCACGTTATGAATAATTCAGGTGTCGTTTAATAACTACGCGAATACCTTTTTTGTCTCTTTCGTTTCATTGACGTTGAGTGGGAAGATTGATGTGTTGGAGGAAGACAAAAGGTTTTGACACGCTTATGGGTTATTTATTGGCTTTTTCGAGTATTGACTAGACTTTTAAGGTATATGAGTTTTGGTGATAGAAAAGTGGAGTTAGTGGATTTACTTTTCAAAGAAAAGACATGACACGAGAACCATATTTTTTAGTAAGACATGAGATTAATAATAACCAGTCTAAAGAGTAAAAAAACCGACTTCAATCTTCAACTTATATGGTTTTCTCATGGATGCCGTTGTCAGAACTGGACGAAATTAAAATAGGACCAATCTGGAAGCACCAGCTTTCAAATAAAACAAGAATCATCCAAATCGGTTCACCCAGTCGAAAGTTCTGAGGTAACAAACATAAAAAAAACAGACGAATTGATAACCTCCTCCTTTTTGAAGTCGGTTAAAAAGTGCTGCCCTTGAGTTTCTTGCTGGCTCTTCTCGGGGTACTGCATTTGGAACCAGCAACACGTCGGTGGAGATCGGCTGCTGTTTACATTTGGCCAATCTTCATGGGCGAGGTTAGAGTGCCTTGTTATTAAACTATGGACTTTTCTAAGTGCATATTCCATACCTACCTACATAAAAAAAAATAGTTTGAGTTTGAACCAATACTAGTACTTATTTTTAAGATTGTTGCTAAGCTTCCGTTATCCGGTTAACGGACGACTAAATAATTTTATTCACACAAATCGGACGACTAGACACTTCGTATTTTTAAAGTTATAGGTAGGTAATATATTCTTGCAGCAACATTAAAGTCGAGAAAATGTCCTGAACGTCTGATTTTATTAGCGATTTCGGTCGATTTACAAAAGAAGTTCTAATTTACAAATTAATAAGTTTCACCTAATGATCAAAAACACTATAGTAATATATTTATTACTAGCGACCCGCCCCGACTTCGCACGGGTGCAATGCTTATACTAAAACCTTACTCTTAAATCACTGCATCTATTAAAAAAAACATCAAAATCCGTTGCGTAGTTTTAAAGATTTAAGCATACTTAGGGACATAAGGATATAGGGATATAGGGACATAGGGATATAGGGACAGAGAAAGCGACTTTGTTTTATACTATGTAGTGATTTATGGTATTAAGTGATAAACAAAATTTTAAACTATAAATTAAAAATCTCCTCCAAAGCATCACATCGAGGCAGCGTACCCATACAACTGGCAGCATTGCCCCTTTGAACAGCTATGCAGACTCTTTGACAAAAGTAGCTGCTGCCTCTTGGATCTTGTGTCGCCTCGATGAGACGCTTTGAGAGCTCGTTTACTAAAACTTTTGTTTCTGGACCCCACGGACCCCAAAAACACTTGATTTGTAAGTATAAAAAACACTTCAACAGGCCCAGGCATCAATATACGCTAAGAACTTAACCCCTACTTGTAGCGTTGCTGTAGTCGCGCAAATGATGATGTGCATAAAGTTTTTGACGTGACAACGTCTTATAATTCGATGGAGCCGGATGCATGCACGAAAAAGTATGACGTATGCGTCGTTCCAGTGCAAGCGAGAGCGTGCAACGAGCGACAAAGAGGCACAATCCATTCCATCAGTATTTTCTTATGACGTTGTCACGTTCAACTATCGTCAGTAAACCGACTTTACAGACATCCGTTTTTTTTAAGTACCTACGTGTCATCACTCTTATGTTTCACACGGACACCGATTTATTCAAATTCCTGCCAAGTCACGACTCCTATGCTTCATCCTCATTTCGTACAATGTAGAACGCTCTAGTTTTATTACAACAAACCTTCTTTTTAAGGTTCCGTACCCAAAACTTGCCAATGGGAATTATAACACTGGCTGTCTGTATGTCTTTCAGTCGGCTATATCTCATGACCACAAAAATTTGTTACAAAATGTGCTCAGAACAAGTAATAGAAATAAACTTCTTTTTTGCGTTTTTTGTCAACTTGAAAGTTCACAAAGCGTATATCTATACTTAGTTGTTTCAAAATGGGGCTAAAATAAAGGATGAACCCATAAAAGAAACGTGTTTTTTATTGCACGGTGGTACGGATTACATGGTGTGTGAGTCCGTCTCACACTTGGCCAGTCTTATTACTAACGCAAACCTTCTTTTTTCAGGTACGGACTATAACTCTGCAGCGAATTCAAGAGAAGTAATCAACACGTCCCCAAGTTTTTACAACAAGTTCTATGCAGTAAATTTCACAATTGCTACAAAGAAAGTTGGTAGCGCCATCTAGCGACGAACCCCGTAAGTTCTAAAGTTGGTCCTCCCAGCCGGATTCTAGACAGATTTCAGCTGTAACTTTGTGGGTTAGTTTTTGTAGATTGTGTGCCCGTTGATTTTTGCTTTGAACTTTGTAATAACGTTTTGTTTCGAGCGCAGTAGCTTGTTAGTGTGGGTTTTTAAATTTGAGTATTCCGTGCGTCCAAGATTAGTCCTTAAGTTTTTAATACAAGGTCATGTTTTTACAAAGAAGATGACAGATAAATTTGGCAGCAAAGCAAAGATAACAGATAAAAGCAGAAAAGAAACAATTGTTTGGTAGCCCTATTAGTTAGACATCAATGAGTATCACAAAAACTTATCTTCTCTATTTATCAATAACTATAGCGGTTCTGCGCGGTTTTACCCGCGTACCTAGTTATCGCTCCCGTTGGAATATGGAAATAAAATATAGCCTATGTTAATCAGAGATATTGTAGCTTTCCATTGGTGAAAGAATTTTTTAAATCGGTCCAGTAGATTTTGAGTTTCTTTGGTTACAAACATACAAAAATAAAAATCTTATACCTACTAGTGTAGATGTAGACTAAACGCTAGAGGAAAAAATTGTAAGTAAGCCCCGAATCGGGTCTGGGACATGTGTTATAGCACCCCTGTCCAGCGAAGAACTCGACTTTCACGTTTAGGGGTCCGAAAAGTATACTGGTGAACAATAGGTATTTTTTGAATAGTAGACCAGTGCATGCAATGGGAATATTTATTTCTACACCAAGATGATAACAAATTAAGATTTTAAAAACTACTTGAAGCGCTTCAAAATGCCATTACAAAACTTAAACTACCGATGTCCAGGTCCAGAACAAAATAGACCATCGATGCTAACACCTGCCCCACCAACTTTAACTTCTTTTAGAAGTTCCAGTCAAAGTTGAGTCGGAGTATGGCAGTGTGATTAATGACTCTGGATTGTTTTGGATATTGACTTAAAACAGTTTCGAATACTCGTTTAAAGTCTTAATAATTTAGGCGATAATTTGAATAGTTCTGCTTAGTTATTTTGATTTGATAAATGATCCTTTCGCTAGACTTCGAAAGTTATTGTGACTGTAATAAAAGTTATGATGTTAACGATGTTAGTTTCTGCAAATTTTGCTACTGTTTTCATAGCATGCTCTCTTGTAATGAAGTCTATATTGCCCAGAATATCTGCAAAGGGTACTGGTTTTTAAGTTGAAATTACTTTGTTGATTTCAAATTTCATTGTGAAACTCTTCATATTTTACATGAAATACTAAATAACAGTATATACCCCCTCCAGCAAAAATTTAATACATTTACGTTTCGCTACTAATATTATATCCCTACTAATATTACATTAATGAATGTCAAAACATGTTAATTTAATTGTTGTTTCATTTTAAATAATATATTGTTTAAAAATTACATTCATTGTTCTAAATTCCCTCTTTTTTCTCCTTTTTTTTTCTGTTCCGCTAATTGTGCCGGTGTGTGTATAATTGTCTGTTTGTTTGTTACTTGATGAAATTTGCCAGAACGATAGTTAACAAAACACGGGAACGAAAAATCATTTTTTTCTCTGAAAAACTATACCCTGACGATTACGCAGACAGAGCCGCGGGCTACAGCTGGTTTCTTACAAGGCTATGGGAAATCAACTGCTTGAAACACGCACTTCGATAAGTAATAAATTAGTTCAAATTACGGTATTAAACAACTGATAAACATACTTAAACGGCGCGTTCCGTGGTGGGCTCTTTGTTTAGTTGTTTATTTCTATGTCTTATTCTAGTTTATTTAGTCTCAAACAAATATTAAACACCTCTAAATACAAAGCCAATAGACGTTGAGACCTACGACTCAGAAGGCAGTGTCACTACCAACTGATATAGCAGGCCCGTCGATCCATGACGTAAAGTGGTGTTAGTGTGACTTTTATACAGTTTTTGCTTACTAGCGTGTGTGATGCGTTTTCACCTTAGTTTCACTGACTTGTCAAATTACAAGCAAGTCATCATCAGCCTACATTCGTCCACTGCTGGACATAGGCCTCCCCTAATGAGGGCCATAGCGCCCTGTCTTCGGCCTGACGCATCCAACATCTGCCTGCAGCCTTTCGCAGATCATCATCCCATCTGGCCTGAGGGCGTCCTACACTACGTTTGCCGAGTCGCGGTCTTCACTCCAAGCGAGTAAATCCAGGAATTCCTGACATCAAAATGCTAATCTTGTAGCGAAATCTAAAATAATCAATTTGCGTAAGTAGGACGTTCAGTGTTCCAAAGCTAAACTTAGAAGTGGATTAGCATCTAAATGTTTGTTATAGGGCTGCCAAGTATTCCGATCTAGCATTTGTATTTTACATTCATTATTAGGTACTTCGGATATTTAACGATAACTTTCATACATATTGACGGGCCTGTTGGGTCAGTTGGTAGTTGCTTTCTGAGTCGGAAGTCGTGGGTTCGATCCCCGCTCGAGGCCAACATTTGTGTGCATGAACATGTCTGTTGGCTTCGTGTCTGTTAATATTTATTTAAGTATATCTGTGGTTCACTACCCATAGTGCAGGCTCTGCCTAGTTTAGGACTGAACAACCGTGTGTAAATTGTGTCCTACATTATATAGAATGTTAAACATATAGTACAATAGGCGACACTCAGTGTCGTGACTTTTGACAGTTGCACTTCTCTGCTACATGGTGTGTTCTTCTAATGCAACTTATAAAATTTTGTATGATATGACTCGTTGAATGGATGTTCATGAAGAACGAGAGATTCGTAGCAAGTCTATTATGTCGGTTTATTACCTCTGCTTACCCCAATGGGAAAAAGGTATAAGATTATTTATGTCTGTATTTTCTAATCTAATCCCTAGGCAGCCCTGGGACTGTTTTGTAAACACAGAGCAATAACTAATATTTATTCCCAATAGTACTCTCGTGACCAATGTATTAGTTTCACTCACTCCAGCATTGTGTTGTGAGTCTCCTTCGAAGTTGATAACTTCACGCAATAATAAGGCATGCAGTAAATTTTTAAGTATTTGTAAAAGTTTTTATTGTATTCACTTGCAATGTATATTTGTTCGGGTGGAATCTTGCAAATCAATTTTATAGCAGATATTATCTTCAACGGATTGAGCTGAACATTTGTATACTCATTTAATTTGCATGACAATGTAAAGCTCTGTGACGTAATTCTAAATCCAACATGGCGGATCACCCAGTTTTTTTTACTTTTAAATAATTTATTTTAATTTATAATTATTTTAATTTTTACTTTGTTTTTGTTTATTGTTTTTTGTAGTGGTCAATAAATAAATAGTCTATTCTACATATTGATTGGCTATAGCCAGTTTCAAAAGTATAGTCACTGGAAAAGTGGTATACTCGTATCTAAACATACGAGTAGTGGTTTCGTCCTTTCTCTAACACCAATTAAAACAACTACTAAACCCGAAAACAAATAAATTTGCCAAACAAACAAGAGGACATAATAAAGACTAACCGCTATTTTAATGGGATTGTATTGTTGGTTCCCTCTCGCATGAGCGAGCAAACTGGGTCAGTGCAGTGCATGGAGTGCCACCAAACTGTTTGTGGAATTAATTTGTAAATTAAGTTTTGATTAACGTGTTATTAGTTGTTATGTACTTGGAACCAAAGAGATTTAAATATAATAGGGCATAGAGGGGGCATTGGGAATATTTTCATACAAAACTTTGAAGCCTAAGCGTCATGTCCTTATCATGTCAGTTAGTATGAACGCGAGCTGTCATTCGGTCGAAATTGTACTAGACTTATTCCACTTGGAATAACTTTTGACTTCAAATTTTCCTCGCTTTGTCCCCTCTATGCCTTATTATATTTTAATCTCTTTGCTTGGAACATTGTCTTAGGTTAGTGCCATTAATACCTCAGTTTTGGTTTTGTAGTTTTTTTACCAGTATAGTTTTTCGAGCTCTATAAACGTGATAGGTTGGGAGGCACTCGCCGTACCGAAGTGCCACAACACAAGTGAAGTTTCATATGCCTCAGAAACAATTCGGGACCTGCGGGGTTTTTACAATGTCCTTGCTAGCTAGTAGTAAATATGCACATAAGTTTTTTTTTTAAGTTGTGTCCTCATGTATTAAAGGCGGGCTCACCGACAAAAGAAAAAATTATCATTTTGCCGCCTTATTTTTAAAAATTTTATTTTTGAAAAATGGCGAAACTCCGTAAAATAAAAAGCTTACTTCAAATTTTACGCTACACAGTAAGTAAGTCACTAGCGTCGCAAATTGAACAAAGTAACCTAGATTCATGGCAAGCGCGAAAAATTCCATCTCAAAATTCTCGAGCTTGCTACAAGACATACGCTAGTTTCGTTTAGAGTTTAAGGTTTTAAATAAATATATTAATTAACTTTATGCTAGGATAGTTGCCTCGAGTATGATTTTCAAAAACCTACCTCTTTTTAAAATTAAACTTTATTTCTGAGGCTTTATAATTTCGTTTGACCCAATCTCTCTCTCGCTTCGCTTCGGTTTATATTATGATGTTATCAGTGTTCCTCTACTATATTATGCATGTATTATATGCATTTAAAATTGTGTTGTTTTAAAGATCTAAGCATACATAGGGACAGACAGACAGCGGGAAGCTACTTTGTTTTATACTATGTAGTTATGTAGCAATGTGTTAAACAGATTTTTATTCTTCTAATATAATACAAAGTTATTAAAGCAATGTAAACTGTCTTCTTAAACGGACTTAGATTTTGCAGTTTACAAAATCGTGGGATATGTAATTTGATAGTAAATTGTAATTGAACAACATCGGGCAAATTATAGATGTTTTAAATTGCTTACAAAGCTGGAATCCATTTGCTGTCGACATACATACATTTTGTATACACAAATAGAAAGTACGCATATGTTGTATCACAAGGGATCCCTTTCATAAGCTCATAGGTCATAAGAAGATTGTTCTTCATACGAAATTAGTTTCGCTAAGCTCTTCAAGTTATTACTTGTCTCCTATGTTATTAAATTTTATTTATGAGATCATTTTAGTTGTATTTAGGAGATATTAAGTTACGTTCTGTAATTTTGTATTTTATTTTCTGCTCTGAAGACTGAAAATTGTATTTCTTGCTTCACCTCGACCTTTGCAGTTATTCATATTTTTCTTAATGGTGTCGTCTAGTCAAGACTTAAGTTACGTATACCTACTTGAGATATTCTAAAGAATCTTAAGAATATTCTTGAAGCAGCTTGTGGTACTTATACAACTAATTAATAATGAGCTTTTCTTTAATAGGTTTTGCGCAGTAGTAAATATCTCCAAACAGATATTCGGAATCCTTGTTTGTTTTTAAGCTATTGCATAGCTTCTATCGCGGGCCTTGAGCGCGGGGACCGAATCCAGAAATTCCGTAACGAAAAAACCTCACGCTCTCCCCACTCCGACGGGCACGGAGGTGTGGCTTAAAGGCCGTGCATTGTATAATAAAATAAAGTGAAGTAAAGTAAAGTAAAGTAAAGTAAAGTAAAGTAAAGTAAAGTAAAGTAAAGTAAAGTAAAGTAAAGTAAAGTAAAGTAAAGTAAAGTAAAGTAAAGTAAAGTAAAGTAAAGTAAAGTAAAGTAAAGTAAAGTAAAGTAAAGTAAAGTAAAGTAAAGTAAAGTAAAGTAAAGTAAAGTAAAGTAAAGTAAAGTAAAGTAAAGTAAAGTAAAGTAAAGTAAAGTAAAGTAAAGTAAAGTAAAGTAAAGTAAAGTAAAGTAAAGTAAAGTAAAGTAAAGTAAAGTAAAGTAAAGTAAAGTAAAGTAAAGTAAAGTAAAGTAAAGTAAAGTAAAGTAAAGTAAAGTAAAGTAAAGTAAAGTAAAGTAAAGTAAAGTAAAGTAAAGTAAAGTAAAGTAAAGTAAAGTAAAGTAAAGTAAAGTCGAAGTCGAAGTCGAAGTCGAAGTCGAAGTCGAAGTCGAAGTCGAAGTCGAAGTCGAAGTCGAAGTCGAAGTCGAAGTCGAAGTCGAAGTCGAAGTCGAAGTCGAAGTCGAAGTCGAAGTCGAAGTCGAAGTCGAAGTCGAAGTCGAAGTCGAAGTCGAAGTCGAAGTCGAAGTCGAAGTCGAAGTCGAAGTCGAAGTCGAAGTCGAAGTCGAAGTCGAAGTCGAAGTCGAAGTCGAAGTCGAAGTCGAAGTCGAAGTCGAAGTCGAAGTCGAAGTCGAAGTCGAAGTCGAAGTCGAAGTCGAAGTCGAAGTCGAAGTCGAAGTCGAAGTCGAAGTCGAAGTCGAAGTCGAAGTCGAAGTCGAAGTCGAAGTCGAAGTCGAAGTCGAAGTCGAAGTCGAAGTCGAAGTCGAAGTCGAAGTCGAAGTCGAAGTCGAAGTCGAAGTCGAAGTCGAAGTCGAAGTCGAAGTCGAAGTCGAAGTCGAAGTCGAAGTCGAAGTCGAAGTCGAAGTCGAAGTCGAAGTCGAAGTCGAAGTCGAAGTCGAAGTCGAAGTCGAAGTCGAAGTCGAAGTCGAAGTCGAAGTCGAAGTCGAAGTCGAAGTCGAAGTCGAAGTCGAAGTCGAAGTCGAAGTCGAAGTCGAAGTCGAAGTCGAAGTCGAAGTCGAAGTCGAAGTCGAAGTCGAAGTCGAAGTCGAAGTCGAAGTCGAAGTCGAAGTCGAAGTCGAAGTCGAAGTCGAAGTCGAAGTCGAAGTCGAAGTCGAAGTCGAAGTCGAAGTCGAAGTCGAAGTCGAAGTCGAAGTCGAAGTCGAAGTCGAAGTCGAAGTCGAAGTCGAAGTCGAAGTCGAAGTCGAAGTCGAAGTCGAAGTCGAAGTCGAAGTCGAAGTCGAAGTCGAAGTCGAAGTCGAAGTCGAAGTCGAAGTCGAAGTCGAAGTCGAAGTCGAAGTCGAAGTCGAAGTCGAAGTCGAAGTCGAAGTCGAAGTCGAAGTCGAAGTCGAAGTCGAAGTCGAAGTCGAAGTCGAAGTCGAAGTCGAAGTCGAAGTCGAAGTCGAAGTCGAAGTCGAAGTCGAAGTCGAAGTCGAAGTCGAAGTCGAAGTCGAAGTCGAAGTCGAAGTCGAAGTCGAAGTCGAAGTCGAAGTCGAAGTCGAAGTCGAAGTCGAAGTCGAAGTCGAAGTCGAAGTCGAAGTCGAAGTCGAAGTCGAAGTCGAAGTCGAAGTCGAAGTCGAAGTCGAAGTCGAAGTCGAAGTCGAAGTCGAAGTCGAAGTCGAAGTCGAAGTCGAAGTCGAAGTCGAAGTCGAAGTCGAAGTCGAAGTCGAAGTCGAAGTCGAAGTCGAAGTCGAAGTCGAAGTCGAAGTCGAAGTCGAAGTCGAAGTCGAAGTCGAAGTCGAAGTCGAAGTCGAAGTCGAAGTCGAAGTCGAAGTCGAAGTCGAAGTCGAAGTCGAAGTCGAAGTCGAAGTCGAAGTCGAAGTCGAAGTCGAAGTCGAAGTCGAAAGTCGAAAGTCGAAAGTCGAAAGTCGAAAGTCGAAAGTCGAAAGTCGAAAGTCGAAAGTCGAAAGTCGAAAGTCGAAAGTCGAAAGTCGAAAGTCGAAAGTCGAAAGTCGAAAGTCGAAAGTCGAAAGTCGAAAGTCGAAAGTCGAAAGTCGAAAGTCGAAAGTCGAAAGTCGAAAGTCGAAAGTCGAAAGTCGAAAGTCGAAAGTCGAAAGTCGAAAGTCGAAAGTCGAAAGTCGAAAGTCGAAAGTCGAAAGTCGAAAGTCGAAAGTCGAAAGTCGAAAGTCGAAAGTCGAAAGTCGAAAGTCGAAAGTCGAAAGTCGAAAGTCGAAAGTCGAAAGTCGAAAGTCGAAAGTCGAAAGTCGAAAGTCGAAAGTCGAAAGTCGAAAGTCGAAAGTCGAAAGTCGAAAGTCGAAAGTCGAAAGTCGAAAGTCGAAAGTCGAAAGTCGAAAGTCGAAAGTCGAAAGTCGAAAGTCGAAAGTCGAAAGTCGAAAGTCGAAAGTCGAAAGTCGAAAGTCGAAAGTCGAAAGTCGAAAGTCGAAAGTCGAAAGTCGAAAGTCGAAAGTCGAAAGTCGAAAGTCGAAAGTCGAAAGTCGAAAGTCGAAAGTCGAAAGTCGAAAGTCGAAAGTCGAAAGTCGAAAGTCGAAAGTCGAAAGTCGAAAGTCGAAAGTCGAAAGTCGAAAGTCGAAAGTCGAAAGTCGAAAGTCGAAAGTCGAAAGTCGAAAGTCGAAAGTCGAAAGTCGAAAGTCGAAAGTCGAAAGTCGAAAGTCGAAAGTCGAAAGTCGAAAGTCGAAAGTCGAAAGTCGAAAGTCGAAAGTCGAAAGTCGAAAGTCGAAAGTCGAAAGTCGAAAGTCGAAAGTCGAAAGTCGAAAGTCGAAAGTCGAAAGTCGAAAGTCGAAAGTCGAAAGTCGAAAGTCGAAAGTCGAAAGTCGAAAGTCGAAAGTCGAAAGTCGAAAGTCGAAAGTCGAAAGTCGAAAGTCGAAAGTCGAAAGTCGAAAGTCGAAAGTCGAAAGTCGAAAGTCGAAAGTCGAAAGTCGAAAGTCGAAAGTCGAAAGTCGAAAGTCGAAAGTCGAAAGTCGAAAGTCGAAAGTCGAAAGTCGAAAGTCGAAAGTCGAAAGTCGAAAGTCGAAAGTCGAAAGTCGAAAGTCGAAAGTCGAAAGTCGAAAGTCGAAAGTCGAAAGTCGAGTCGGAGTCGGAGTCGGAGTCGGAGTCGAGTCGAGTCGAGTCGAGTCGAATCGAATCGAATCGAATCAAATGAAATGAAATGAAATAGTCAGACCAACCAAGACAGTCAACTTTATTATTTTATTGGTGACTGTACTTTTGGCGAAAAAAGGGGTTATTGAAACAACATAAAAACAATCGGAGCAGTGGGAAAAAATATTCCCACTCGTCCCTACCAATCGGAGTTCCGATCGGCGGACTGGGAACAACCCGTTTCTTTCGGCAGTCTTGTTGATACAAAATGCTATGCAATAGCTTTACCGCGGCAGTCCCCGAGTGCCACACGTCTTTTTTTACTACCCTTTCAACAAAGTAGCATATTTCTTGACTGGAATCACCCGAATTTAACATCCTCATCGTTTTTCCCATAGAGGTCTGTACATTGTGTCTTCTCCTTCCATACATGTCTATATTGTCGCATCAGCCGCGCGCGTCAATCGCATGCGATCGATCTCGCGCAGCTGGGATCGTCCGCAGACCGCAACCCACGGAAGGGGATTTTTGGAAATTTTCTGGGCTCCCTCTAGTATCCCTATAAACGTTCATATCTATATTGACATCCTTCCTTCACACAATCCATCCTTCTCTCTGATCTGCCCTCTTCATTCTTAATCATCCTTTCTAATATAATTAATGCGAAAGTAAGTGGCACTATATATTCAAGGCTAAGTTTCAGGTAGGACGATAGTCTTCGTCTTGAGGAAGGATATATTTTATTATGGATTATGATAACGTGTTAGTCACGGGTAAAAATTACCATCCCAACTCTTGTAAAATTTTATAAAACCTACGCAATTTATTTCAAAAACAAAAGTTAAGGCTTTTCAACGAAGGCATTCAAATAGCGGTAAAGAACAATGGCAAAAGTCCATGTGTTCTGGGTACCCCACTTACACCTGCCCACGGAAGACGAAACCGTGTAAAATCGATAGTTCTTGGACAGACTAAGATAATATGTATTCATACCACATTTTTATAAGTTGAGGTTTAAAAGTTATTCGTTACCTAGTGAATTTTGTAGGTTATTATGAGGTTTTAGGTACCAAAGACGTGTAAAGAAAAAGTTTCTCTAGGAAAGAAAATGATTTTCTTCCAACCTCTTTGTTAGAAAATAGCACTGCACATATAAGTTACTCTATGCCAGTGAATGATGGCTTGGGCAAAAAATATCGATATCTATATTAAAATATCAATATTTTTCCAAATACTAAATTAGCATATTATACAGTGGTGGTCAGATAATTAGAAACACTTCTTATGAATAAGGAAAGTATAACTTCAACGTACAAATGTTCGTAAAAAATATACACATTCAATAATTAATAATTATGCAATAATATAACCACTCAAATAAAAAACTCATTAAATGCATAAAATATAAAACATATTTTATTTTTATTACAAAATGAGTCTTACACATGTAGGAGTTTATTTTCTGTAACTTGCCGCTTGGACGCATAATTAGAAACATTTAAAAAAAGTATCCATAACTCATTCTTTTTTTAGAAATTGGAGAATAACATTTTTTTCTTGGCTTTTTCTATTATTGTAGCGGCAATTCAAAATTTAATCTGAATTTTATTTTGTTCAAAATGGGCCAAAAAAAAAAGATGTGTCGCGTCAACTAGGCAAATCATTGTTTATTTACGTATAGATCGTAAGTGGGCGTACAGAAGAATAGCTGAGCACTTAAATTGTTCTGTAAAGAAAGTTTTTAATGCAATTGATCATTACAAAACACATGGAACTGTTGAAAAAATGTTCTTAGAAAGGCGCGGCAAAGAAAAACATTTCCCAGAGAAGATAAGTTGTTGTTAGTGTTTCTAAAAAAGACCCAATTAAAGGCTCCAACCAGATTATAAATGAAGTTTTTTCGCCTGATGACCCGAGAAACATCTCGCCAAGATTGATACGCCGAAGATTAGTAGAAGCTAAATTGTTTGATAGAATCTTTCGAAAGGTACCGCTTCTTACCAAGCAGCACCGAGAGAAGCGATTATTATTCGCTAAAAAAATATGTTAATTGAACGGTACAAGAATGGAAAAAAGTGTTATTTTTAGATGAAACAAAAATAAATATGGTAAATTCCGACGCAAAGCGCTATGTTAGACGTCCTGTAAACAATGCTTTTAATTATAAATACACAAGGAGTATAGTCAAGGACGGTGGCAGTAAGATTAAAGTTTGGGGGTGTTTTTCCGGATATGGAGTTGGACCCGTTCGGAAGATTGAAGGTACAATGGATCAATGGCAATACTAAAATATCTTAGAGCACACAATGATTCCATACTCGGACGATCATTTGCCTGTAACCTGGATCTTTCAGCATGACAATGACCTTAAACACACGCCCAATAGCGTCAAATGTTTCCTTAGCAAACAGCGTATATCCAGTTTAGACTAGCCAGCAAATCGTCCGGATTTAATCCCGATAGAAAATCTCTGGTTTATTGTTAAAAAGAAAGTCTCAAACAAACGTAACACCAGTCAAAACGAACTAAATGAAGCATTTTTTGAAGCATGGAATTAAATCCCCCTAGAAAATTTTACGAAATTGATTGAATCAAAATGCCACGTCGTTGCAGTGCTGTTATTGGCATTAAGGGATACTCCACTTAATATTAATTATAACTATTGATAGGTTTGGGATAGTAGCTATTTCTTAAATAACAATACTAATTACTAATACTTTAAAAACAAATTTTTTATACTTTTTTGTTGTTGTTTCTAATTAGTTGACCATTATTGTTTATAACTTAAAATTGGTTTAAATGTTTGTCCGTAATGTAATATTGAAACTGCCCTTGTGCAATGGAATTTATATTGTTTTTCTAATCAATGATAAATCGTTGAACATATTGTTGTCCTATTTATTGTTTATTTTCAAAATAAAAACGATTGCGGAGAAGTATCTTACATAATGTCAAGGACCGTTGGCAGTGTTTCTAATTATCTGACCACCACTGTATATATCGTCGATATTTTTAATGGCGATATATCGACATTTATTTTACAGTATCGAATTCGTAACAATTTTAATATATTTTTAACGCAATTCTGGTTTCGTGTTTCATTTCATGTTAGGTACTAGATACTTGCCGACTCAAGCATTTATAAAAATATACTATTTTCATCGTCCTTTTTTACGAATTTGGGAATATGTATATTTATTTATTTATTTATTTATTTAACTTCATGTACCAAGAAAATGTACACATGGCGAACTTAATGCCTAAAGGCATTATCTACCAGTCAACCATCAGGCTAAGCAGAAATAATTTGGCGGAATTGGCCGCAAATAGTAAAAAAAATCAATTAAATATAACATTACGGTAAATATAAATATATATATATATATATTATTACGTAAATCCTAATACATATATATGTTGATAAAATAAACTAATACATACTATATATCGTAACAAACATAAAACAAAAATACTTACATAAAATAATCTAAAGATGATGATTTTCTTTCAAACAATTTATGTTTGACCTGATAAAAACGCACGAATTTTCCTCTTAAAAGAAAACTTGCATTGGGATTTTCTAATGCAAACGGGGAGGGTGTTCCACAGCCTGATGGCATGCACAGTGAAAGAGTTGGACACAAAACCAGTACGGTGAGAAGGCATATGTAATAACAGATGATTGCGAAGACTTCGACTGTGGGAGGAGCCCAAGAGCTGGAATCTACATTTCAAGTAGTTAGGAGAAAACGGATCGTTGAGAAGTGAATAAAGCATGCAAAGCATCCGAAGCTGTCTTCGCTTTGGGATGGGTAGCCAGTTAAGCTGAGAACGGAAGGTAGAGATGTGGTCATATTTGCGTAAACCGAAAATAAATCGGATACAATTATTTTGGAGGCGATCCAGTTTATTTATTTGTGCCTGGGTAAGATCGGAACAACACACATCAGCATAATCAAAGATAGGAAGTAGGAGAGATTGGATCAGAAGTATTTTAGTGGAAATTGGAAGAAAATTTTTAAGACGGTATAGAGACCGGAGGGAGCCAGTAATTTTTCTGCTAACCTCTTTAATATGCTTATCCCAACTGAGGGAGTTGTCTATATATAAGCCTAGATCTTTTACGTCAGAGCAGAAAGGAATGACGCTACTATCAAAGAGAATCGGTGAGACGGTCCTTAGATCAATTTTACGTAACTGCCGTGTGCTGCCCAAGATAATGGCCTGACACTTGGTTGGATTGACAGACACTCCAAACCGGTTGGACCACTGGCAGATCGAGTTAAGGTCACGATTAAGTCGTAGAACAGCGTCGCCTATGTCGGCAGCATCGGCCTGGGCGTAAAGCTGCAAGTCATCGGCATACAGATGGTAAGAGCATTTCAGGTGGGTGGTCAGGAAATTAATGAATATAGAGAAGAGGAGGGGAGATAGTATACCGCCTTGAGGTACGCCAGTGACTAGGTCAAGCCACCCGGAGAGCACCCGGCCGGTGCGAACCGCCTGCTGACGACCGCGGAGATAGGAGGAGAACCAGTCTACTGCCGAGGAAGAGATTCGCAGATGAGCTAGGATAGCCAGAAGAATATCGTGGTCGACGGTATTAAAGGCGTTGGAGAAATCAATTAATACAAGAACCGTTAATTTTGAGTCTTCCATACCTTGTCTAGTGTCCTCCAGGACCTTAAGGAGAGCTGTTGTTGTGCTGTGACCTGGGCGAAAACCTGACTGAAGAGGGCTCAAAAGACGATTCGAATAAATGAATGTTGATAATTGTTTGTGCACAACAGCTTCGATGATTTTGGAAAGAAAGGGGAGTATAGAAATGGGTCTAAAGTGAGATACTAAGGTAGGGTTCGACAATTTTGGCAGTGGAAGGATGAATGCTTTGCGCCAAATGCTGGGGAAAGTGCTGGTTGACAGGGAGAAATTTACAATGTGTGTAATTAAAGGGAGAATGTGGTTAAGTAGAGGCATGACCATAGATCTGCTAACGTCATCGCAACCCACTGCCTGAGATTTGATGGAGGACACTGTTTTATGGATCTCTTCCTCAGAAACTGGAGAAAATGAGAAAATGTCAATGGTGAGAGGATCCAAGGAAGAAATTTCAGAGATTGTAGACGATTTAATAGCAGCGTTCAAGGTAAGTGCGGCAGAGAAGTGAATATTTATGTCATCAAGGGAAAAGTTATGATTGACGAGGGACTTCGAAGATTTCCCAAAACCCAGGGATTTGAGAAACTTCCAAGTATCGGGAGAAGAGGAGTTCAAGAGATTTTCATGAAAATAACGACGTTTAGCAGCTCTTACCATCTGGTTGCACCTATTCCTCGCAACCTTAAAGGTAGCCCAAGACTGTTCACACCGATCCATCTTGAAAGCACGAAATGCTCTATTTCGCCTCGCCATGGCCATCCGCACTCCTCTGGTCAACCAGGGGGCAGGCGGGCGCTTCACCCTGACAGCCCGCACCGGAGCATGCGCATCGAACAATTCTAATATTTTGGAGTTGAGAAGAGAAACTTTATCATCAACTGTCCGTGCGCACGCAACGGGCGACCAGTCAGTGCTAGCGGCATCCTTATTCAGATTTTCTAAATCAAGTCGAGCAAAATTGCGGATGTAGACGAGCTCAGGTTTAGTTTTGGGTGGCTTTAGTTTATAGGATAGGAAGAGAAGATCATGACGAGAAAAACCACTGGCGGCAAGTTGGCCGTAATTATTTACATTTTTGGGAGAAGAAGTTATAATATGGTCTATCCATGTGTCCGGTGAATTTATATTATGATGTGTAGGTGAAAGAGAAAGAAGAGAGAGGTCAGCTGAGTCTATAATAGAACGCAGTTTGCGAGATTGCGTCGAGTCTTTTAGAAGATCAGTGTTTAAATCACCCATGATTATGAGATGTGCGTGTTCAGAGCCTAGGGATTCGAACAGAGATTCTAAATTAGAAAAATAGTTAGTAGATGGTGGACAGTAAACTACACCCAACACGGCTGTGGAACTACCAACCCTGACTTCGACAAAAAGATATTCAGCAGAAGCAGAATATTCCGTAGGTGAACTAGCTACCACCTTGTATTTAATATCGCTTCGTAAATATATGGCTACGCCACCACCACCCTTCCCAGTGCGATCATTACGTATTAAAATATACCCAGGTAGACTATATGACGACGAAGGTAGGCATGGTTTAAGCCAGCTCTCAGACACGAGAAGTGCCGGTGTGACGTTGCACGAGAAGCTCGCTAAGAGATCAGAGTAATGTTGTGGGATACTCTGTGCGTTGATATGGCAAATATTAAAATACGTCTGGTGGTTCTGGAAAATCTTATCTAGCTTATCGCCGAGATTTAAAGAAACATTTACTGAATCATCATCGGTCCAGTACAAACTAGAATCCGTTTCATTCGCTGAATAATATATGTCATCATCTTCATACATAATTTATCAAAATAATAATAAATATATAAGATATTAAAAATATATATATAATATAATATGGTACACCTAACAAATTTATATATTAAACTAATTAAGTTTGTATGTACTGCTTAACCTACCGACCGACCGTTTACAAAACACAATTATTTAAGAAGGCTGAGGGGGCTAGTACCCAGAGCCATGAAAAGAAGAAGAAGAAAAAAAAAAAAAAAAAAGTGACAGTGACAGATAGTTTGTGACAACAAAATGAACATACAAAACAGGAAAACAACAAACAATGTGTCGGTAGATGCTAAACAAAATAGTTAGCTTACGAATTAATGGAACACAATGGAGATCGGAGTGCTACCTACTGCCTGACTTTACTGGCGATTGCTGCCGCACGCTTTGGGCGATTAGCTGCTGTTTTCGTAGCTCGCGAAGGTAGCGCCGTCTTCACGGTGAGAGTGGCAGCCCCCGCCGCCTCATTGAGAACCGGCGAACTCGGGGACTTCGCGAACTCCCCAGCCAGAGCGTCCAGCTCCTCCCTTGAGAATACTCGCCGCCGGGAACCGTTAGGCAATTTTATATTTATGTTGCCATCGAGCGTCCATACATTGGTCATACCAAAGTGTTTCCTGGCGGACACGAATAATGATTGGCGATACCGAGTCAGAAATTCGGCCAGGACAAATGATGAGCCTTTCAGCATCGTCTTCTTTTTCCAAACGACGGATCGGATGTCTGGGTCATTAAAGCGGACTACAATGGGACGTGTATGGCCCTCAGATGGGCTACCCAACCGATGACTGTCTCGTAATGACTCGTGTTTGAGATCCCTGAGCTCCAACTTGTCATGCAGGATAGTGATGACACGGCTAGCCACATTCTCACTATCCACCTCAGGGACACCATTAAGCAGCAGAAACTTCTTGCGATGCCGCATCTCCAATACATCAACCGACTTCTTCACTTCATCGATTTGTTGACGAAGGAGAGTCAACACATTGAAGACCAGCTCTTTGAATGAGGAAAAGTCCCTGCCGAGACGCGTCAAATCTTGTGGCGAAGCTGAGGTTTTTAGCTGTTCTTCAAAGTCTGCCATACGCTGCATCAGTGTTGATTCCAGGGACTTTTGGGCTTCAGCTAACTCGGAAATATGCGCCATACTTGATGTTAAGCTTGCTTTGTGCAGTGAAAATCGAACCACTTCAGACAGTTAGAAAGCCGGTAGGTTAGCAGTGCAAAAACTCGGTCAGGACATGTGACAAACTGTTATCCACACACTATGAGGATTTTGGCACTAAATTAAGGTAATGTAACACTAAACTGTTCATAAATATGTTATATTTTATTAATAAATCAAAATTATTGTCAGATCAATGTGTATCTTTTTTTTACGCCTACCGCCGAAAAAAATATATATGTATATGTAGTAATAATAATGTAAAACTGACGATATATCGATATTTTTCACTCGATTTTTATCTATAGTATTTAGAAATGTCGATACGATAAATATCAATTTATTTTTTCACTTGGCCATCCGTAGTGAATGACATGGTTGACGTGATGACACGACGTTCAATTTTACCAGAACAACAAAAAAGTTTTTGTATTAATCAAAGACATTAAAATATAATAGCATAGAGGGGGCATTGGGAATATTTTCATGTAAAACTTTGAAGCTCAAGCGTCATGTCCTTGTCATGTCAGTTAGTATGAACGCGAGCTGTCATTCGGTCGAAATTGTACTAGACTTATTCCACTTGGAATAACTTTTGGCTTCAAATAATCCTCGCTTTGTCCTCTTCATGCCTTATATTATATTTTAATCTCTTTGGTATTAATAGATTTCCCAATCGATCGATTCGTGTTTCTATGATATTTCTGTTTTATTTGACTCAATATTTTCAACTGCTAGATTAATTTAAAAATATGGAAAATTTCGACTTGTTATGAGTCAATATAACAAGCATAGTGTGATACCCCGTGGGTGTCTATTTCAGTGGGTACCAAAGCTGCCGATATTCTTTCAGCATGCAATTTAAAAACTAAATTCATATTTCCTCAATACAGAGGTGTGTCATGTAACGTGGAATAGACACGACTGCAACTGCGCCCGACTCCTGACCTAGTTAGCAGGTTCATTGTGGAGCTGGCGCTCTGGGAAGTCATATTTTCTGAAGAGCTCGTGTCATTCGCCGGTATGAGTTTTCTGTTTTCGAATGAAATGCTGGAAATGGGTGAATGCCTGTTGGTGTTTGGCTTTGTGCATCAGGCTTGGTACTGTTGGATAATTAGTGGGATAAGTGGCAAATTAAAAAGATACAGCCAGTCAAACAGTGATCAATGACGAAGACAATGTGGTTTGACAGGATAATTGCTACATATAAAACCGGTCACAAAATCGACAAATATGATCCACTTTTTCCAAGCCGGGATCAAGTCCACGGTTGCAGAATAGACGAACTGAGACAACAGCATAGTAAAATAAGCTAGTTTGAGTCTTCTGTAATCAAAATCAGTTCGGTAACTAGCTAAGTAGTTAATCTGATATGATAAAAGATAAAACTTGTTTGATACTAAATTTGACCCATCCACCCATCATCATATCATAGACAATGCACGGCCTTCAAGCCACACCTCCGTATCCGTCGGAGTGGGGAGCGTGAGGTTTTTTTCGTTACGGAATTACTGGATTCGATCCCCGCGCTCAAGGCCCGCGATAGAAGCTATGCAATAGCTTAAAAATATCTTAATACATTTAGAAGTTAAACCAAAAAATCCACTGGCAAATGCATCAATTGGTTGATCTGCGATCCGATAAATTTAATAAGAAAAGAAAGAAACCCAAAGCCAAAAAGTCATAATATAATAATATAATCTCACGCCTTTTATCCCCGAGGGGGTAGGCAGAGGTATTCCATTACTGGATATACCCACATTTCACGAGATATATTGGACCCCTAAACGTGATAGGTGGTGAGCCCATCGCCGGACCGGGTCTGTTTACACATGTCTTAGAATTAATTCTGAGACCTGCGGATTTCCTCACGATGTTTTCCTTCACCGTCGAGCTAGTGATAAATATGTACGTAAGTTTTGAAAAACTCATTGGTACATGCCAGGATTCGAACCCGAGCCTCACTGATTTTCGACCGGCTCTTTAACCGTCCGGGCTATCACTGCTATAAGCCAAAAAGATGGATCAAAATACTGATTCTATTAAAAACAAAATCTAATATCCGAACAATTTTTTCATTACACTCCATTTAATTTCTATACCCATCAAAGCACGCACCCCGCATTACTAAAGCCATACAAATCGCATGAAATCCACATAGTATAACAAAAGGTCTACTATCTATGCTCCGTATACAGGGTGTACAAAAATTGAGTATTAATAAAGGTCTGTGCGGTCGGGATATTTTTTTTTTCCTTCTGTCAAAACTTATGCCGGACATTGCTTTGGTGATAGACTTTTGCAGTCCATACAAATATGAACGGCACTTTTTGAGCTTAGATTCACTAGGTGCATAAACCTATATAAATCATCTTTTAAATGTGACCCTTTCAGTCACTTAAATAACATAGAGGTAGAAATTTCCATAATGCAACGTTCGTAGAATAAAAAAATATTATTTTAATTAATAAAAATATTTCAATCGCAATATCGGATATTATGTTGGAATTTAAATGAAACTGCTTGGTTTGTTTATTTGACTTACACTCGATTCAACTTTTTTATGTTGTCTTTCGAATTTATATTTAACGGTCAACCAATGCATATATACAATCTTGTCTACACCTTTTCGCACCCTGTATAACATCAATAACACGTGGCCATATACAATATGTCCTCATAAATCTCGTATAATAAAGATTTCGTCCGCATTAAGGGGCAGTCAACCAAAAGCGTCAATATAGAGTTGCCGATAATCTATCGAGTCGTATCATCAGTTAATACATTTTTTATGACAGCCCTTGCTCCCTCCCTGTATATAACTACAATTCGCTTGTGACTTTTGCCACATCAAAGGACGATTTCACTCAACTATTTATCGTCTTAATATTATTAATTAAAAATTATAGTTTTATTAGTTAAAAGGCGTGAGGCGTTTTTCATTTATAATGGATGGATGTGGATCGCTTCGCAGCCATCATGAAGAAAAGATGCGCACTAACAGCAACCTGGGTGTGTTCGTAGACTGGTGGGACACGTCGCTTTGCAAAGTTGGGTGCAATCCCATACCAAAATTGCAATGTAATGTAATTTAATTTTGTTTGTTTACTATGATATCTACTTATAATATTAGAGCATGTGCCCATGAGTTGTCTAAAACTTACGTAGGTACATATTTATTAATGGATTGACAATGAAGGAAAACATCGTGTATCTTAGGAAATGCAGCTCCCGGAATAAATTTCTGATGCATGTGTAACAGACCCGGTCCGGCGATGGGCTCACCACCTACCACGCTTAGGGTATGTAACCCACTTTTCGGAAGAAAATACTTGCATTTCAAAAATTCGTCAAACCGCTTAATCTAAAAAAGCATATTACTCACTATACATACACAAACTTGAAAAACACTACTTTCCTTCAAGTACAGTCGACTCAAAACAGAAATGAAAATATTGTTTTTCATCTCTCCGGGCGAAAAGCGTCGACTTTCATCCCGCGCTAAACGAAGTTGCCGCTTTCTACCTCCGTTGAACTTAAAAAAGTATACACACCTTGGCAAGTAAATAAAAAAAGCCTCAGATTACATGACTGTGATCTGTGACGTTTCTTATTTTACATCCCTTTGTATGTAATATACCTTCTATATATCGTGATATTTTATTTCTAATTCAACAAACGTTAAAAAATACTATAAACTTGTTACGTACTTCATTGTATTAGGATAATAAATAATCCCCTAGATCTAAGTGGTGTATTAGTAGGGGAGAAAAGGGGGAGGTAATTTAGGTCTGTACAAGCCAGCTAGATTTTGATAATTCTAGCTGCAGTCGTGATATTTTGGGAGCCAATCTCGTAATGGTTTCTGATTGTGTTTACGTTAAATTTCAAACCTAATTTCTAGAACCCTTGAGCATGGAATTACAAACAATTAGTTTTTATGCTTCAGTCTAGCCAGGTAATAAGATAATAAGGCTGGCGGCTTATAAAACAAAATACATTGGAAAGGTTTATTTTGCTGAGTTGTGATTCTAAGCATAATAATTTTGAGGAATAAACAAATATAATTAAATTCTTTTATCTGCTAATCTGGTTGTACTAAAAAATAAAAAATAAACATTGATATAATGATTTGGACTCCCACACGGTTCCGTACAATACGTTTCTTTTATGGGGGCTCTTCAAATTTTACCTTTTTATTGGCAGTAATAAATAGGACTGAAAACTTAACCTGAAATCTATTACGGGTCAAAAGATACAGTCGTGAACTCCTGACAGACAGACGAAAAGACAGCGGAGCCTTAGTAATAGGGTCCTATTGACACGCTTCGGGTACGGAACCCATAAAAAAACAAGCGGTCAGTCTGAAATAGTACATTATGATACAAGTGTGCTAAGTTGACCATTACATACAAGGCGATATTGTGTGCGCACGAGCGAAAGCGAGTGCGCCATAAGAAAGCCGCGTATATTATGGTCACAGGCACACGTGTTTCATACGACGTTTTTCAACACACTTGCTAAAAACGTCGTTTTTCTGAGAAAGAATGAGCGTTCTTGCCGGTTTTCCATTTTAAAAATTTTTCATAGGCTACTTACATTTCACTCGATTTTGATGGCAAAAGACTATCGCACACGTTTTTCGCATCGTTACGTGTGTCCGGCGGAGTTAATAATAGGTTTTCTTCATTTTCTTCACTTGAAGTAGACATTTTCGTTAATATTAAACTTCACAATTAATCCAAACTTCGTCGCAGCCGACAATTATTTACGAAAAATGGCGCGTTGTTTTTTTTCTTGCCGCGATACCGAACTAGATCGGCCAACAGCCAAGATTAAAAATGTAATTAAATTTAAATCTAATGTTTAAAACAGAAATTACAGAAAATTTTAAATGAATTTAAGTTATTTTTAATAATAAAGCTGGATTTACCATTTACTGTTATTTTTTGCATAATCACTGTTTGTTGCTAATATAAAAAGTTATAACCCGACTAAATTATATCGCTTCTTCTTCTTCTTACTTACGACTTGGTACTAGGGTACAAATTTAAATTGGTCGGGTTAATAAACTAAACTATACTGAAAAAGCACGCGTGTTTAATATCTAGGATTATGAGCCAAAAATCGGTGGAATAAAAACGTCGTTTTGAGTAAGTGTGTTGAAAAGTCATATAGATATTCTTTATATTGTACTGTTCTACAGACGTCTATTCCCCGCTAAATAAAATATACTGCCAACCTATAAATCTCGGTTCCAATTTCAAAATTATAAGCCCCGTTCACACAGCTCTTCCCACTAGCCTGATAGAGCACTGTACTTGTACTATACAGCCGTAACTGCTCGCACGCGCCAACACTCATAATGTCCCCCTCACATTAATAATCTTTGGAAATAAAATGCTTATCGATCGTTTGAACTCCCCTTTACACGTGCTAATACTTGCTACTTGAAACACACGCTAGAGGTAACTTAATAGAGCTGATTCTTGAACAATGAACCTCGTTCCAGTAGCCCCATTTTACTTTCAAACTACGTTCACACGAATTCTGTTTATGTGTAGGTGACAATTGTGTTTTTGTTACATTCTTCGGATAAGGGTTATTTTTTTATTTAGTACTATCTGTTCATTGTAAAAGATTATACATATGACAAGATGAAGTACAATTCAATGTGTCTACAACACTGTACAATAGTATGTGCCATTTAAATATCCGATTATAATGTGACGGTAATGCATAGAATGAAGCATGTTCTGGATTTAAATAAATTATCATTGTATTTTCTTGCAAAAAAATAATACTTTTATCGCTTTTGAAAACCAAATTAGCCTCAATTTGAAAATGGAATACCTATTTCAGTGACCACGACAAATGAGCATATCAGGCAAACAATAAAATCGAAAGAAAACAAATTAAACCAGTGCGCTAGTCGTTTATACTCCATAACTCACGTCAGTGATTGCAAAATCAATTATTGTTTTAGAATCGTAAAATCTCGATTCGATTTATAGCGGACCGGTTATCGATTAAGTGTTTTTGGAATCGTAAAAATGGAATTAAATCGATGTTTTGTGGGAACTAAATTGACCGATGGAAGTTGCTTCTGTGCTTCAGATAATTCTCTAAAAATTTGCTGTTGTGTTTATGGTTTATTACGATTAAATTAACACTTGGTTTAAGTACAGTTAAGTTACTATCTCGAATATCCAAACAAAGTTTAATCTGGAAACTAAAAACGAGAACCATAAATATAGAGCAACATTTTTTTTTACTAAAAACATGACGTTTCTCTTCGAATTCCCGACAAAAAGCAGTTTTTCTTGAGTGACGTAGCTCGAGACTCCGCATCAATCGATTCCGTATCGATTCAGAATATTTAATTTTAGTTTCAATTTATAGTAGGTAAAGCACAAAGTCACATCTTTACGGTAGTGAGTCAGTAGAACAACGTCCAATCTGTTGATTGGCTGCCGGCGTAAGAGTACTCTTGGATTAAATATTTATATGATACGAATAGTGTCCAATGTACGCCACAAAGTAACTTTTCTAGACCCTGCGGTTTCGGCTGTGACCTTGCGGTTTCGGATGTGCGTTGATCGTAGATCATTCACCCATTTATTTTCTTTTTCTACATATATATGTATGATTCCATTTACTATTGTGATGTATGTCGAAGCGCTATAAATAATTACCTCGACGCACGACTTAGCGCCACGTACTAATCTGAAATCTGCCCAGTTTGCGTCAGCAAAATCGCATTGTACCAAAGGAAACCCAAGCACACACTAGTATCGATTCAACTAATCGAAAACCGACTCCCTCACAAAAGCACAATGTAACGTCAAATGACAAATGAAATCCGACGGCGAACCATAAATTGTGACGACGAATAATAAGAGATTATCTATCTGTGGAATAAATACGGGGGGAGGACAATAGGTTCTTTATTAAGGGACCACTCTATGGCCGAAGCTTTCCCCCGTGTGTGAAGGGACTGTAATGAAAATGCAACCGCTTCCTGGCTTTAAATTGTTTGTTTTGCAGAAATTTAATTTTGTTATGACTTTCGAACTCATTTTAGACTGAATTTGTATAAGTCTATTCCATCCTTACTAATATTGAAAACGAGAAAGTAATTTCTCTGTGTCAAACTAATGGCAGCTCGGTGAATCAGTCTTTATAAATTCGGTAGTGGGACAGTTTACATCTTAAGAAAGCGCAAGGCTACTTTTCATATCGGAAAAAACCAAAGAGATTAAAATATAATAGGGCATAGAGGGGACAAAGCGAGAAAAATTTGAAGCCACAAGTTATTGCAAGTGGAATAAGTCTAGTACAATTTCGACCGAATGACAGCTCGCGTTCATACTAACTGACAATGACGCATAAGCTTCAAAGTTTTGTATGAAAATATTCGTAATGCCCCCTCTATGTCCTATTATATTTTAATCTCTTTGGAAAAAACATAGTTTCTAGGAAAAGCGATAACTTAAAATCTTCCGTAGACGGAGTCATTGGAAACACTATAGGTACTTACGATCTTTTTACTGGCTAACTCATCGACTCTCAGCCGAAACTACTCAAGTTAGAGACCTGAAATTTCGACATTATATTCTTTTGATGATTTAAGGAAGATTTTTTTTTAATTTCCATGGGTATGGGAAAAATGGAGATACATTCGGGCAACGCCAGGACAAATAAGTATTAAATGCAAAAATATGTCTATTTGATTTGGCCTACGGGACACCCAAATGGGTAGTTGACAGCATCGAAAATATATTGCGAGTAGTCATACATTAAAAAGATTATCCCAAAACACCTCAAAATATGTATTTTGATTTTCAATTTACAATTATAGCAAATTTAAAAATAATAAAACAATCAAAAAAAGTGCTGCAATTGAGTACTACAAACTATGACGTCACGGTTTGCTATTTCAGTACATTTTCCATAGTAAAATTTCGTTTTGACAGATCGTAAAAAGTAACTGATTTGACTAGGTAGGACACAACCCCAATGTCGCGGTATATAGAAATTGGTGGTATCACTATCATTATCATTATCATTACATAGTATAAAATAAAGTCGCTTTCTCTGGCCCTATATCCCTATGTCCCTAAATCCCTATGTCCCTATGTATGCTTAAATCTTTAAAACTACGCAACGGATTCTGATGCGTTTTTTTAATAGATAGAGTGATTCAAGAGGAAGGTTTTAGTATAAGCATTGCACCCGTGCAAAGTCGGGGCAGGTCGCTAGTTGTGTAATAAAAAGTTACATCGTATTGCTTTATAACAGCTTCTTTTTTTAAGCTTTGATGGTACTTTGTATATTTTATCAAACTCCGTCCTTCACGATATCTTATACAATATGTTACAGAATAAGGAAGGGCAATTCCTGAAATTAGTTTCTTCAGTATCGACTACTTAATCAATTTCAGCTATTTTAGTACGTGTTAACTTTTTCCAAACATTGAATTAGCATAACTGAATTTAGGGATCCCTATATAAACCGTACTATGATTGTTCTTTATTTAAGAAAGAACAACGGCAGCTTTGGTACCCACTGAAATAGACACCCACGGGGTATCACACTATGCTTATTTTATTGACTCATAACAAGTCGAAATTTTCCATATTTTTAAATTAATCTAGCAGTTGAAAATATTGAGTCAAATAAAACAAAAATATCATAGAAACACGAATCGATCGATTGGGAAATCTATTAATACCAAAGAGATTAAAATATAATATAAGGCATAGAGGGGACAAAGCGAGGATTATTTGAAGCCAAAAGTTATTCCAAGTGGAATAAGTCTAGTACAATTTCGACCGAATGACAGCTCGCGTTCATACTAACTGACATAACAAGGACATGACGCTTGAGCTTCAAAGTTTTGTATGAAAATATTCCCAATGCCCCCTCTATGCTATTATATTTTAATGTCTTTGATTAATACAAAAACTTTTTTGTTGTTGTGGTAAAATTGAACGTCGTGTCATCACGTCAACCGTGTCATTCACTCGGGATGGCCAAGTGAAAAAATAAATTGATATTTATCGTATAAAAATCGAGTGAAAAATATCGATATATCGTCAGTTTTTACATTATTATTTATACATATTCCCAAATTCGTAAAAAAGGACGATGAAAATAGTATTTTTTTATAAATGCTTGAGTCTAAACAAGTATTTAGTACTTAACATGAAATGAAACAGAATTGCGTTAAAAATATAATAAAATTGATACGAATTCGATACTGTAAAATAAATGTCGATATATCGCCATTAAAAATATCGACGATATATATGATATTGTGATAATTAGGTATGTATTTGGAAAAATATCGATATTTTAATATAGGTATCGATATTTTTTGCCCAAGCCATCATTAACTGCCACTATGTGGCATAGAGTAACTTATGGCATGTGGTAGGCAGTGCTATTTTCTAACAAAGAGGTTGTAAGAAAATCATTTTCTTTCCTAGAGAAACTTTTTCTTTACACGTCTTTGGTACCTAAAATATCATAATAACCTACAAAATACACTAGGTAACGAATAACTTTTAAACCTCAACTTATAAAAATGTGGTATGATTACATATTATCATAGTCTGTCCAAGAACTATCGATTTTACACGGTTTCGTCTTCCGTGGGCAGGTGTAAGTAGGGTACCCAAAACACATGGACTTTTGCCAATGTTATTTGGTTAGACAAAACTAAAGTACGGATGCATCATATATTTTTTATATTAATATACCAATTGGGGTGTATGAGGAATTGCGCTTATTCTGTGACGTGTTGTATAGTTTATTAAACTTAAAAGGGCTGTCCATCAGAATCATATAAAACGTGTTATATGCTGGGCAGATGCGATAAAATTAATGTTTCGTTATAATTATTGAACTCAGAACCAGTCCAAATTTATAGTCGGCAGTAGATTAACAGTTCAGATAATCCAGTTAAAACAGAAGTTATAGACATAGAAAGCAGTCGTAAATAACAACAACTAATCATCTACATAATGGTAGTTAGTGATGGAAAGTTAATTTATGGTGAACCATGATCTAACCATAAAAATTGTAACTCTGATCTGGTTACCTGAACACTAATTAACGAGTGTGGGAACATCGGTTTGTTTATAATCTTTGATACATAAAATGTTTGTGGCAGTGTCTTAAAAGATGCTGTTACACGGAAAATTTTTGAACCTTATATGGTCGGCTAAAATTGACTATAGTGAAGCAATCAAGTAGCATATTATAAAATACTAGCGACTCGCCCCGACTTCGCACGGGTGCAATGCTAATTCTAAAACCTTCCTCTTGACACACTATATCTATAAAAAACTACATCAAAATCCGTTGTGTAGTTTTAAAGATTTAAGCATACATAGGGATATAGGGACAGAGAAAGCGACTTTGTTTTATACTATGTAGTGATGAATGAATAGCGTGATATCAATTAGTATAACTAATCCTCAATGATAAGTATACCGTCTTTGATACCACCTTTACCGATATGTAGTAGGACATTATGTAGATATATGTATTTATGTATTGTTTATTTATTATTATATAAATACGTTCATTCTTTGTTAAAAGTTTAGCACACAACATACTATATCTCAGTTGTATTCATCGTAAGGATGTCTAAAAGAAATCGCTTAAAGCCATAAAACTGCCAGTAAAGGTACTCTTGTTTGTCACTAGTTTTTTACTTACCACCTTAAAATAGAGTCCTCTAAAAACTCCAACAAACATTATTTAATCAGGAGTCTTTTTGAAAAATATTTTTTTTATTAAACTAATGCGATTATAAGTCTTAAAAAAATCTTAAAATTACGAAATTCTTAATTGATTTTATGCAATTGACTGCACTGTGATAAGCTACATATGGATGTATACAAATTCTCAGTAAGTAATGAGTCGCCATTGTTAATTCATTGGTCATTAAATCACTTTATGAAGTCAGAAATCATTTCCAGGCATTTCTTAGCGACACTTAATTGGAACAATGAGAACAATTCCATTGGTTGACTTAGGACTGTACCCTTTGATGGTCATTTGGCTTTCTATAAATAAATGTGCACGTAATTTGGTTTATTTAACCCTTCCATCACAGCTCTTAGGGTTTTAATACCTTTAATTATCTTAACGAATGGTTTTTAGGCAACAAGGTTAGATAAATATGATTTTTCTTTGAAGTAGGTGCCTAACAGATTTCTTGAAAATTACAGCGACAGGAGATGAACTAGTGAAGAAAAATATTCGAGTTATAGTTACTATAGTTACTTATCTTCTCGGATCAAGAGTTAGATATTCAAAAGTTAAGTAGTGTTATAAATGAGAAAGTGAGTTTGTTTGTTTATTTGTTTGATACCAAATCACGGCTAAACAGGTAGACTGATCTCGGTGAAATCTGGCAGGATAATGGTTTATAAACTGTGAGGAAGAATATTTTTTCTTCCCGGAAATATTCGTCAAGGGGTCGCGATGCCCAACAATAAGTTCACGCGGACTAAGTCTTTGGCAACAGCTTTAAATCAGCCATCATCATCATCATCAGCCGGAAGACGTTACTGATGAACAAAGGCCTTCCCCTATAGAACGCCAACTTGCCGCTTGCATCCACCGGTTACCCGCGACCTTGACGATGTCGTCGGTCCACCTGGTGGGAGGTCTACCAACGTTGCGTCTTCCGGTTCGCGGTCGCCACTCGAGAACTTTTCTTCCCCAAATTAGTATCACTACATAAATCATCATCATCAACCCGTAACAGCCAACTGCTGAGCTAAGGGTCTTCCCCCATACATGAGGAAGTATAGGCTTTAATCTCCCACGTGAGCCCACCGCGGATTGGGAGATGGTGTTAAGCTAGTGGCCACTTAACAGTCAGAATTTTTCAAACCACCTAAGGGTATCTAACATGGCTTTACGACTTCCATTGTGCGTAAACACAACGAAAACCGGCACCAACAAGTACATAAACGCTCAATGGCTTATCTTCGAATTTTCGAACCTGGTACACATGCCTCAGTACTAATTCTGGGACTTAGGAGTTTCCGTAGGATGTTTTTCTCCGCCAATCTAGTGATGAATATTTTCGCGCCCATAGAGAGCGCACTTCCAACAGCTATCACTGCTATAAGAACCATTAACAAATGAATACAAATTTGAATAAGCATACTCAATACCACAATTTTAATTGAAATCGGTACAGGTAAATTAATAAAGGTTCGTCTACCGCATTTACAAGCATTTTCGATACGCCATTTGAAATTTGTCCAAATGCGTCGCATTGGGAAGCGGTGACAATACTAAACAACAATTCACGGGTTGTCTGTTATGATTTTCAGTGCTAATACCCATATACCTAGGGTTTATTGTTGAAGGTTTATGAATATATCAAAATACGTGTTACGCCGTGAATTGCTTTTGAATGTTGCTTTAGTGCAAATGAATTTTGATGGAACGGGTATGTTTCAGTTGATTTAATTTCCAGTTAATAATTGCGTGGTTTTAGTTTGAGCTTTATTAAATAATAAAAATGGGAGATTACTCACTATTGTTGGAGGATACCTTATGTAGATACACAAAAAGTTAAGTAAATGATTCCATTTCTCATTTAGGAGCCTAGTTAGATGCGTAAGAAAACTCGCCGGTCGCAAAATTTGTTCTGATACATACGTATTGTGTAACAACATCATGGTCCAGCGATTTGCACTTAGATAGCTTATACAGTGTAGGCATCCACTAAGGAACTATTTTTCAAAATTTATCCCCTAAGTGAGTGAGTGAGTGAGTCAGAAATAAAATACTTCCGCAAACGATGAGTATTTTTTTCAACAAAGCATTCAAATCACCAACCGAGCGTAATCGTATATCGCATTCTATTAATATGACCACCAAGAGGATTAGGTAGTCTCTTTATAATCGTATAAGACTTATGCAAATGATACCAGTAAGAGTGAGACGGCTATAGGCGGTTCGTACGCCGCTGTGGGCGAAAACAAATTCCAATTATGATAATGAAATGTAAAACAAATATGAACCTCCCACAAGCGAGACATACACTGCACCCAAGAAATACTCGAATTTGAACAATATACCTAACTTAAAGGACCTGGCATTATTTTACTGAAACTTTTACACGTGTATCTTTATTAGTGTGAAGTTGTTCTGCCGTGATTTTTTGGATAAATATAGGCTTATTTTTATCCCAAACGTAAGTAAGTAAGTAGGTAAGTAACTTAATATTTTAACGTGTAACTATGCGTCCACGGGTATTCTAGTGTTATTTTGATAACATTTCTTAACTTTGATACAAAAGGAGAAATTGCTTGTTAGGCTACTAATTTTCAATAAAATTCGTTCAGTAGTTTCTGCGTGAATTAGTGACCAACATCCATCCTCACAAACTTTCGCGCTTTTAGCATTAGACGAGACGGGACGGCTATGACTTGTAAAAAAAAACTGTATTTGTAACGACATCTAAAGGCCCTCAGAGAACCAACAAGCGCCATATACGGCAATCGCATGACGTCACAAAGTTTTTACAAGAGTTCTCATAAATACAACTGTCTAACGTCGGACCGTGGTCCCCAGGCACGATCACCTCGGCGGAAGATCTTCCTTTTTCACAATGGAGGAGTATTCCACACTTATTAATCAGACACTTAAAATTATTATTAAGGCACCTTCATTTCTCTACCGCTATTGTATGATTCATGCGCCGTCCTGACTGTAGAATCTACCAACAAACGTTCATATATCATAATTTTATCGCTAATGTAAGCCAGGTACCTACGAGTATATCTGTGTGTTTGTGCTCTCTTTCGCTTCCGTATTCGCATTGTTGTTACGCTCGACTGAGTTCGCTTTCGCACTTATGTTCAAATGCAGCCCTAAAGCTCTAAACATACTGGGATGGAGTTCTTAGGTTTTTTTAGTGTGGGCGTCAGACCATAATGAACCATACGACGTATGACGTCACGATTTGACGACCTTGTGCCCCGATGAAGTATCTATTCAATAGATGTGTCCGCAGAACAGCTCTGGTTTCTCACAATGTTTTCTTTCGCCGTCCAGCTAGCGATAAATTCGTACGTAAGTTTTTAAAACTTTGGTTGATGACTCTGTTTACAAGTAGTTGAAGTCATCAATCTTTCGGCCAATCACAGTAGTTTACGATCACGACTGGCAAACAAATCATTTTCTTTGTCGATTTTCTTCTTAAATAACCAGTATTTTTCTAAACTGACTAAATAGTTGGTTTCCAAAATTCGTATTCATTATGGATGCCAATAATAGATCCTATATTTTACAAGTTTTTATTCAACTTGGAATATAATATGTTTGTTCGAGTAGAATCTTGCAAATAAATTTTGAAGCAGATTGTCTTCAGCCGACTGAGGTGAAATTTGGCATATTAGTCAAGCTTGACACTACCAGTTTAAGCTGAGCTCTGATTTGTACTGCGCGCCATAGAATACAGGGCCGGGTCAAAGTCCAAAGTGTCAAGCTTAGCGTGCTTTTGACTGTACCACCGAGCTTATCTGATGATGGAGCCTGGGAGGTGGATATCGCAACTCCTCAATGGCTAGGTACTCGTAAACCCCTCGAGTTTGGGATCATTCGATTTTGTATGAGGACTGCCATACATACATATATAAATAATATAATCTCACGCCTTTTATCCCCGAGGGGGTAGGCAGAGGTATTCCATTACTGGATATACCCCATTTCACGAGATATATGGACCCCTAAACGTGATAGGTGGTGAGCCCATCGCCGGACCGGGTCTGTTTACACATGTCTCAGAATTAATTCCGAGACCTGCGGGTTTCCTCACGATGTTTTCCTTCACCGTCGAGCTAGTGATAAATATGTACGTAAGTTTTTGAAAAACTCATTGGTACATGCCAGGATTCGAACCTGAGCCTCCCTGATTTTCAGCCGGCTCTTTAACCGTTCGGGCTATCACTGTTCTACATACAAAAGATAATTTTTAGTTTTGATGAACTATAATTACTTCACATGCTTTGGTGTCACGTCGCGTCTTATGTGTTTTAGCTTTAAGTGTGTCTGCTACCTTCGCACATAAATTCCGCGCTTCTATGTGTAGGTGTGCGGTGAGATGCAAAAGGTTGATTTACTGCGACTAGGGGATCATATTTCATTTTCTTACTTTGTTAAATGCAGTATAGATTTCTGGAGTGGCCGGTTTAGGTGAAAATGTTTTCGTTGGAAACTTGCCGGCGTGTATATTTCATTTTAACAACCTGTTTTGGGATTAGTGTCTGAAGTTGGTTCTTAAACCATTTAGATGGGCAGGGTATTATGACAAATAATATATGATGTACTATTTATTAGATAACTAGCATCCTGTGGCTTCGCTTCGGTTTATTTGAGCTGCGCACGCCAATAATGCAGAAAAGCGACGTGTTTTTGCCCAGCTTCATTTACTAATAGTAAGATTAAAAACTAAAATATTATTTCTATCAAAATTTATTATATAACCTTATACTATGCCGGGGATAACATAGATATAACATAAGGGAAAAAAAAACAAATCATAAAAATTAGCCTCAAAAACAACAAAAGAGCAGTGATAGCCTTACGGTTAAAGAGCCTATGCTTCACATGATGATAATTAGTGAGGCTCGGTTTCGAATCCTGGTATGTACCAATGAGCTTTTCAAAACTAACGTACATATTTATCACTAGCTCGACGGAGAAGGAAAACATCGTGAGGAAACCCGCAAGTCCCAGAATTAATTCTGAGACATGTGTCAAGGCCCCGGCGATGGCCTCACGATTAGGGGTCGAAAGAACATCTCGTGAAAAGTGGGTATATCCAGAAATGGAATGCCTCTGCCTACCCCCTTTGGAATAAAAGGCGTGAGATTATTTTTTTTTAACCCTCAACAATAAATACACAATTTTTCTTCTAGTATACTCGTAGACAAAGGGTGTTTAACTGTTATGTAACTGCCAAACTCTTTTAAAATATGGTGTCAAAATAGCAATGACAGTGTGGCAATTTAGGAAATCCTATAAAAAAACTCATTCATTGAAGATGTTTTTCCCATAACTGTGAAACTGGTACTTACAAAGTACATTGATGTAATCGTGTGTAATTATAACAGAAATAATTGCTGTTAGTACTATTAAATGAAAGTTGTGCAATGTCCCACAAGATTCACTTGAAGAGTAACACAATGTTCGATTCGGACAATTAAGTCTTTCTCAATCAAACAACATGTACCGTACACCCACGCTCGCGTTTGGGGTTCCGTTTGCTCAACTATGAACCTTATTTAGGAATTTAACATTCAAAAAGCTGGGGTCCGGAGTGCGAAGAATAAAAGAGCGTGCATGAAAAGGCTTATGGATGTGAAGGAAGCGAAAGAAGTATGCAGCGATCGAGTAAAGTGGCGATCCATCGTCTCTGCCTATCCCTGTGGGACAATGGCATGAGCATTTTGTGTGTATGTATGTATTTAGGAATGTTAAACTGTGTTAGTTCTATAAGGCGGTAAACATTGGCCTAATTAGTAGGGACATTGGAAAATAGTGCATTGCAACTCGGCAGAAAAGTTAAATAAACTAAACAATTATCCGTCTAGACAAACGCCTTGATTACGGTAATTCCTTGATCGGTTAATGTATTCTAAACTTCTATCTAAATAAAAAGAACAACTGACTGTCAGACTGATACATCAACCTATAAACTCATTTGACCACGAAGAAAATTTTTAGGTTGATATCTCCTACTACCCACGGAAAATTTTCCAGAAATTTCTATGTGAATAGAAACAACAAGATTCGCGCAAGCAAAACTTGAGAACACCTGTTACTAGTTTTGATTTTTTTTTATCGCCAGAACCCTAAACGTAACGATCAATATTTGACTTTCTACACTTAATCACTAGAGTTTGATTGAATTGATTACGCAAGCTCTGAACTATTATTAAAATATTACATTGCAAAACATAATCTTTCACAATGGGTGGTCCGATCTTGTGACGATTACACATTGTTTTTAATGTGAAACGTAATGTTTAATGATTCGCTGAAACGATTACTCTGCTTTTAATTTGAGAGTTAGTGCTTCTCAGTAAACTCTGTAATAAGAGGTCACTATGGCATTCTTTTCTCGCTGTAAACATACTCGTATTATTGCAAATGCAGTACAATACTTACAATAACAATTGGATTGCTGAGTTAGTATTTGGATTCTTGTGCTGGGATGAGAAAGATCGGTTTTTCGCGTCGACATGACATTTTTGACATTTGAGATTTCTGGGACATTGTACAAGTTCTTGCCCAGCTAAGGAAGAAAAAAAATATTTTTTATTGTTTTTCTTTATTCTTTTTATATTTAAGCCCGCATGTCCCAGAATAAATTCTGAGGTATGTGTGACAGACCCAGGTCCGGCGATGGGCTCACCAACTACACGTTTAGGGGTCGAACATAGTCGTGAAAAGAGGGTATTTCCAGAAATGGAATACCTCTACCGACCCCCCTCGGAGATGAAAGCCGTGTGATTATTTATTTTATTTTATATTTAGTTGTTCTCTCGTCTAATATTTAATAATCCGTGGTAATCTATTACTAGGTTATCTTATCAATAACCACTCTAAAGAGTAAAAAAAAACGACTTCAATCTTCAACTTATATGGTTATCATAGATGCCACTGTCAGAACTGGACTAAATTAAAATGGGACCAATCTGGAACCACCAGCTTTCAAATAAAAAAAGAATCATCCAAATCGGTTCACCCAGTCGAAAGTTCTGAGGTAACAAACATAAAAAAAAATAAAAAAAAACATACAGTCGAATTGATAACCTCCTCCTTTTTTTGAAGTCGGTTAATAAATAAGTTGTGTATGCTGTGTCTCAGAATAAATTCTGGTACCTGCGGGTTTCCCACGATGTTTTCCTTTACCGTCGAGCTAGTAATAAATATGTACTTATGTTTTCGAGCATAGTTAGGTAAATAGTCTGTAAAATACCGAATAATAACCATTTGAATGATATGTCACTCCAATTCGTAACGAATGCCGAAAGGGATTACGTCTATATTGAAATACATATTCATTTATGTTTAAGTAGTGATTTGTTTGTGAAATTTACATTTTAAGCTTTGATATTTTAAAGCTGTCGGATTAAGCGGAATGAAATATTAAATTATACATTTTCCGTATATTAATTAGTTGTTTCAGAGCTATTTGTGCTTTTGCACAATATTTTAACAATAAGGGTGAGGCCAAACGAGCGTAATTTCGGCTGCAGAATTTCGGTTGCAGAAATTCTGTAGCATTCGGTTTCATATAAAAGTCCTATTTGATTCACACGGCGACGCAAAATGAGTTGTCTGCCGATTCACATGCATTATTCGGACCGAATTGAGTTCGCGGGGCGAGGGGGTAGACATAGACAATGTGTGAAAGAGATACTAGAGTGGAATGTGACGGATCACTCAAGAGGGAGTGAGAAATAAGATATATTCTACTACTCACGACTCACAAAATTACGCTCCGTCTGGCAGCCCAACAGAATTTCTGTCGGGCAGAATTTCTGCATCCGAAATTACGCTCGTTTGGCCTCACCCTAAGAGTTTCTGATTTAATTGATTTCTGGGCGGTGATAATGAAGTAAAATTGGTATATGTCCACTGTGAAATAACTATGATTAATTTCGTCCAAAATCTGTCAGAGCCGTTTTGGCTCATTATTAGAATTTCTAAAACAGATTCTATGAAATCCGTATTCACGTCGAAGATACATGTGCGAAATTATTAATACACGCGTGAGGCATTATTCTAGCTAAAATTCAATCCATAACAGACCTTAGTACAATGGGAGTAAGTACAAAGTGTACCTTGTAACTACACCTCATGTTACGCCTAAAATGATGCCCAAAATTCGACGCGCCGTCCTGACCAAACATCTGTTGATTAAATTTTCATCATTGTTCTGATATTTGGAATCTATTTATTTGGCTTACCACTAATGAACTTACCTACATTTATATTCTCATTGTCCACGCGTAACAACCCACAGCTGAGCGATGGGTCTTCCCTCACATATGTGGGAGTAGAGCAATAATCTCCCACGCGAGCCCATTGGGAGATACTACAACTCCTACTTAGATTTATTTCCTACAAAAATAGTGATAGAACGAGACTCGGGTTCGATTTCCGATTATGGCATGAGCCAATATATATATTCATATACCTACGTACGATAAGTGAAAGTGGGATGTGATGGGGGGTTATAAAGTTTTTATTTTAATACCACTGGACAGTCTGTATTCCATTCCATCTCAAAGTGCCAAATACAGTTAGCTTACCAATCTCCTCGTCACACCGGTCGGGTTACGAGCTCTTAAAAATTAACTTTAAAATACTTGGCAACGCGGCAACCCTAAAACGCTAAGCGCACGCATCCCCAGGGTTGCCAACTTCGACAATTTCGCTGAACAACTTTGGCCAGTGTCCGTCGCATAACGTATTTACTGCGACGAAATATTAATCTCCTCCGTAACGAACTAGCGATAGTTTGGTGGACAGCTGTCATAGAGCAGAGCGTGCAGACGTGACGCCTCTCTGAAGGCTAAACTTGCGGTGTTACGGCAACTAAGTTTCATTGGGGGATAGCTAATTTGACACCACTTTATTTAGCAAATCAATAGCAATGATATACAATTTAAAAACCGATATAACTGATCTCTATTGTCTATGATCGTTTGGCGCCATTTTAGGCGGGACCTAAACCGCGTTACGTCGAAAGCTATTTATATACAACGCGTAACAGAAAAAGCGCAATTCCTCATACACCCAAATTAGTATATTAATATTTAAAAAATATGATGCAATCAAACTTTAGTTACACAACTAAAGTTCGATTGCATTATATTTTTTTTAACCAATTTTCTTAAATATCGATTAATAATAACATGATTTCCATAGAAAGCACTAAATTCAGCTAATTAATTTTTTTGAAAAATTTAACACATAAGTATTAAAAATAGCTGAAATCGAATAAGTAGTCGATACCGAACAAAATAATTTCAGGAATTGCGCTTATTCTGTTACATGTTGTATATTCAAATATTGTCTCACATAGTAGGCCTGCTGATCTATTTCTTGTAACACAATTTGACTGTACCTACTAAAATACCTCTTATACCTAAGGGCGTTGACCGAATTACCCACTTTTAAGCTGTGAGTTCACCTATTATCAAACATACGCCATTTTATACTCCATAGCCACTCTTACTACAGTCTATTATAAAATAAATACATTGCAATTATAACATTTGCAAAACAACAGCGCAAACGTAACTGAGTCATGAGTTTAATATATGAGCGCAGCGAATGATTAATTAGGCAGTTATCTGAAAATATGGGAGTTCTATAACAATTCATACTCTATGGCCGGTGCAGTAGTAAAATGAGCTGCGAGTATTCATTGCAAAAGTTAGTTGTTCGGAGCTTAATAACCGAATTGCTCATTTAAAATGTAACTATTATTTGTTATTTAATAAATGGAATGTAATAATAAACGAGAAATGGAGAGAACTATGCTCGGAGTTTCTTTGCGCGATAGAATCGGGAACGAAGACATAGCTCTCAGAATAGGCCACATCGCTCGAAAAACCGATGACCGATGGGGAAGAAAGGTTCTCGAGTGGCGACCACGACCGGACGACGCAGCGTTGGTAGGCCTCCCACCAGGTGGACCGACGACATCGTCAGGGTCACGTGTAACCGGTGGATGCAAGCGGCAAGCTGCCGTTCGTTGTGGCGTTCTATGGCGGAGGCGTTGGTTCAACAATGGACGTCTTCCGGCTAATGATGAATGATGATGAATGTAGTTTACGTTGTTATTATGAAGTAACTCTATTTACGCCCGGTTTTAAGAAGCTACGACTCAATGGAGCAACATTCTCAATCATTTTGTTGTCTCTTCAATTTAATTCATTTTAGGGTTCCAACCGAAAAGGTCAGAACGGGACCCTATTGCTTGGGGTCCGCTGTCTAGCCGTTCCGACCGCCTGTCTGTCTGTCGTCTATCACACACAGGGCTATATCCTTTATGCCGTAATCGCAAAAAAGCTCTTTGAGATTTGGCCAATGCTAGGTAGATGTAGGTAGATACGAAACAAAAATTCTAGTTCGGTTTTTGTAGATTCTGCTACAACTGTAATTGTGGGAATGCAAGGAAAATTATGTATTCATTCTCTTCAAGTTACGTTCTCTCCTTGTAAGGTGTGTCACAGAAGCTACAACTTTGTGACATCGTGTACCTACTGTATAGTCATGTCCTTCAAGGAAGTTGATGCTAAAATCGTTGTATCGCTTGTTTCAGACATTTACAACACGCTATGAGAAATCTGAAGAATACTCGAAACTATGAATAAATATATTTAAAAAATTTGCATCGATATCTGTCTGTCCGTCGGACTTTGATGCGGTTTTTATATCACTAATATAAAGAGCGTTTTTTTGTACTTACATAGTAGGTTTATCATATAAGCCGAAGCGGAGTGAGAGCGGGTTGCTAGTAAATAATATTTTTACACATAGCTACTACAACTTGAGTTTAAAATTGGGACCGATTAAGCAATTTATTTTTAATTTACCCTGTTTAAGTTTAACATAACAAACAAAATTTAATTTCAAAATTTTGTCAACGCATTTACATTTCTGAGTTATGACTAAGTTATTGTTTTACTTGTTTTGGCTTGTCAAGCCAATCTAAGTTGCGTTGATAACAATTATAAGTTGTTCGCCGCTGACGGCATTGTGTCTTAATGTTGGCACTCTTGTTAGCTTCGATCTAACTTAGAAGCAACTTATCCGAATTGTTCATGTCTGGGCGGGGAAAATTTTAATGATATTAACTTAATGTTAACTTATGATTGTAGTGATAGTGTTTTAAAGTACCTACCTAACTTTCACTTGAATATTTATTTTGGCATTGCATTAAAATTTTGTAGACACATACCTACCTAACTTGTGCTTATTCTAAGTGTATTAAATTCTTAATAGTGTAAAGTATCTACCAGTAAATCAGAGTACATTATGTACTTACACTTCTCGATACCACAAATAACCAGCATATACTGTGTGTTAGTAAATAATATAATGTTAACCTTCGGTCAGTCGCGCGGTTTTTGTTTACGCGGTTGGTCACGTGGGGTCTTTGAAGACCCAAAAAAAAAATCAGCAACAATCTAAATCAATCAATCTAAAACACCTTTTTAATTAGTTTTTCCTAATTATATAAGCAAATCATTGGTGACTTCTTCAGATCACAATCACAAAAAAATATATTTAAATCTACTAAATGAAGGAAATTTTCCTTTTTATCAATCTATATGCGATAACACTAGTATATACCGCCTTTTATCCGGGTATATACCGACTTCACTTTTTTCATCATCATTACCACCTTAAACATCATTACTTTCATCCTCTAACCAGTTTAATATACGAGGTTGTTGTTCTTCGTTCATTTCTAGTTAATAAAATCTAAAACAAAAATACATAAAAAAACCGGCTACTAAGAAAATCTAAATAAAAAAAAAAAAATTTTTACTTACGCGGTTAGTCACGTGGGGTCTTTCAAAGCCCGTCCACACAAAACACGCATATATCGCGCTACGCTTACGCGCGATCTGAATTTAGCGTCGATGTACAGCAAATGTAATCCAACTTAGGAGGGTACCTAAAATATTGAATTGCTGAAATGGTTTTAATAGCTTAAATTTTACATTTTTGTAATACCTGGGCTTTCAAAGACCCCACGCGACTAACGGAGGGTTAAATATACATACTTTGTATGTAACTTAAATAATGTACTTAGTTTGTATTTTTTTTCTACACAAATATTCAGTAATCAAAACGCAACGTCTAAGCGCGCATGATCAAGTTGTGAATTAAACTTAAACAAAACTTAAGTTTAAGTTCGGTACCGAGTGACTGGTGAAAAGCGGATCATGCCCGTGAGAAGTTTTGAGTATCATGGCTGTAAACGCTGGGGTTGCAAGCTTAAAAAAAATACGCGTTCGACCATTTTAAAGTAGAAATGTTTTGTGTACCAGAATGTATTTTTGTTAAAACTTATCCTTGAAAACGATCTAATTACTGTCATAAACACATGCTATTTTATTTATCAAATCTATTATGTAAAAATAAACGATAAGGATCTATTTATCAAATCAAAACCAAATTTATTGCCATAAAATATAAATAAAATGAGAATAATGAAACAATTTTTTATTGATATATACTTTAAAGAATTATCCATACTTGAGTATTTACTTATCAAATCCAAACAAGTTTATTTTAGTATTTATTTTATAACAAAAGAAGAAGTTATAATAAATTCCTGATGCCTAGCAATTAGTGCCAGTATAGTCTTTAGAGAAGAATTACGTGATTTTGAACTTTTAATGTCAAAATTCTATTCTAATTTTCCATTTTTATTAAATTATTATTCGGGTAACACAAATTACGTAAAACAGGTACCTCTCAACATTTCCGTACAAATGTGCACACGTGAGCCCAACTTTAACTCTAATGGGTGCAGGGTTCCGTACGTTTTAATTATGTAAATATAATACTGTCCATCTGTTCATATTGAGGTGCGTCCCCACTCGGCACAAATAAGACTGTAATTATGCTCACACCCCACTCGCGCTGTCATTATGAGAGGGCTAAAGCACTGAAGAAAACCCGAGTTTAAAATTCAAATTGATTCCATTTTGGTTTGAGAGTAGAATATGAATAACATTTTTTTATAATAATATTAGGTAGTCATGAAATTGTCAAAAAGTGTTTCTGTGTCAAGTTTTTTTTTTGCAATTAATCTGAAAATTATGATTTATTTCTAAACTTGACTGTGTTCTAACAAACAAATGCACAAAATGCTTGAAAAGGCTAGTAAAATAATTAGAGCCATGTTTCGATGCTTAGATTTGTTACATTAGGTATTAATAAATATTATGTTTTCTGTAAAGTATAAAACTATAAAACAACAATTTCTGAGGAAAACGCAAAATACTCGTAGTATCTTTAGAGTTACTTATTTTCGTTACTACGTTATACGTTTTTGATTAGGAAAATGATGATAGCTGATACAAGTGCACAGCAGAAAGGAATTATAAGCAGTTGGTTGCATTTTTTTTTCATTCTAGTAAACACTGTTGTTATTTTGTGTCACCAGGTGACTTTAAATTAATTCTATCAATTAATTTTATAATTGTTTTTGATAGCTAAAATTTACTGAGACCAAATTATCACATTGTATACATAACTAAATTCACTATAACGATATCATAGTTTGGTTTCAGGTTATACAATATTCATGCAAACTTTAAACTGAAAGGTTACGACACACTGAGAGCAAACCCACATGCGAAGATCGTCGTTATATGTATCGATTCCCATTTGAGCGACATACGATTTTATGACAAGATAAATATTGTAGTTTAATTTAGGACAACTTGAATATTGAAATTATTAAAATCTACTGCATGAAGCATGTACGTACACAGGATTAATATAAAAATAATGATATTAAATGGTATTAAGTAAGAGTAATCTAAATTTCTGAGCTGTTATCTTATATTCCTTTATTACAATTTGTGATATCCATTGGAATAGGGATTGTACACAAAACTGCGATGCGTCGCCGCATCGTAAAAATTGCTATTTTTGTATTGCAATTTCTGCGTTTTGTGTGCAAGCCCATAGGAATAATCGCGATTGACGGGACAATCGCTATGCTAGGAAGCATATGTCCTGTCCAGTCTAGTAGACGTATTTCTAAGCTTCACAGTTATAAGTAGATAATGGGTTCGATTCTGCTTTACAGCGACTAAACTTATTTTAATTTACTCCTACCATTTTCTTTCTCCTAGAAAAAAAAAAGAGACGAGAGATTTTTAGTCCTGTCGACTAAGGCATTTTATAACGTGTTTAGTGTATAAGTAAAGAAGTCACGAATAAAATTCAGCCTCTGACAGGACTAAATTCGGTAGGTTATTTTCTATACCTTTTCTTTTTTTGAGGTAAGACAAAGACAGGACTAAACTAAAATAAGTTTAGTCGCTGTAAACAGAATCGAACAGAATAATTCTGTAACAAATACCATTCATAACATATTTTATATAAATAATGTTTTGCCCATAATCATTATTTCCGCCAAATATTCAAAAGCTTTTCTCACTCAGTGTACCACGCACCTTATCGTACCTCAGTTATCATATTATCGTTGTGTGCCATCATCCTAATGATGGGCTCAGGTGGGACCAGACCGCACTTAGCCTCCACACTTTAGCATTCCGCTCTGTGTGCTTATTGCCTAATATACTCGGTAACATAGTATGTCGCTATGAGAGTTTTAGTGGGCGATTTTGTAAGGATTATACATGAATGAATTAATGACAGTTATAATCTAGTTAAATAATAAAAATAAATAATCTCACGCCTTTCATCCCCGAGGGGGTAGGCAGAGGTATTCCATTACTGGATATACCCACATTTCACGAGATATTGGACCCCTAAACGTGATAGGTGGTGAGCCCATCGCCGGACCGGGTCTGTTTACACATGGCTCAGAATTAATTCTGAGACCTGCGGGTTTCCTCACGATGTTTTCCTTCACCGTCGAGCTAGTGATAAATATGTACGTAAGTTTTTGAAAAACTCATTGGTACATGCCAGGATTCGAACCCGAGCCTCACTGATTTTCGACCGGCTCTTTAACCGTCCGGGCTATCACTGCTCTTATAATCTAGTTATAATAGATATAAGTACACTGAATTTTAAAATTGTTACTGGAAATTGGAATTTTGGTTCCTACTCAGGTAAAGGTACCAAGTTCCACGTTACATTAAAACTTTCGATGACACTTATTACAAAAATTTTCTGGAAAATAAACTTTTTTTACATTTTCATTCTCTAATCTATTTTCTCGTGGAAATGAGAAATTATTCCATCGTAAAAAGTACCATATCTTTTGACCTAAGACTAAGTTATCAACACAAAGCAGTTTAGACAGAAACAAACATTTTACAAATGTGTTATTCGACGAATACAACAACTAACTATAGTAAAATTTTCAAAACAAATTCATATTGTTTAAGTCTCGTTACAGTTTGATTATATCGACTACTCCGTCTATTTTATTTTAACCGACTTAAAAAAAAGTTTTACTAAGGTAGAATTAGCTTCGTCATTTCTGATTAAAGACCCTTAGCTCAGCAGTGGGCTGTAACGGGTTGATGATGTAAAATATAGCGTCATATTCAGTTGCCAAAAAATCTCGGTCAACTAGATCTAGATCTAGTATGTGACCCAACCAGCGTCGAACTAATTCGCTAAGTGCCAAGTATCTAATTTTGGTTTGGTAAACAAATTAGCACAATTAGACATTTTAGCGTAAATTTGTGGATAAACCAGAGGAACTGGAAGACGCTGAGTAAACTTTGCTAATTGTACAATGTCAGTTGGACATGTGTACCTATCTTTACTTCTATACTAATATTATAAAAAGGAAAGATTTGTATGTTTGTTACGAATAAACTCAAAAACTACTGGACCGATTTTAAGAATTCTTTCACCAATGGAAAGCTAGAATATCCCTGAGTAACGTAGTCTTTATTTTTTCCCGTATTCCCACTGGAACGGGAAACACGCGGGTGAAACCGCGTAAACCGTTAGTAATAAAATAATTTGGAACAGAATTGACACACGGTCATATCAATTAACACTACTAACTACCTACACAATAACAGAATCGTTAGTTAAATATGAAAGATAAATACTATTGAGCTTTGTCAATTATGTTTAGCTCCATAAGAAGACTTCCCACTGAAATAAGTAACTTTTTATGATAATAACAAAACGGAAATAGTGACGTTATCATTTTTAATACACAATAATTGCCTCACCTTTTCATTGTTTAATGATTTTAAAATTGTATGTAATTGTAAATTGAAATAAAATTTTAGAGGTGTTTTGGGATACTTGCAGTCTAATTTTGACAGATGTCTGTTACTTATTTCTTTAGGAGTTAAGAATTTTTCAGACCCTCTTATATAAGAAGGCTTTAGAATGAAAACTACTGCCACTACACTGACAAACAAGCCATTTTAGCCATTCTAAGATACATAATAATAAGTCAAGAAAGCACTTAGCTACACAGAGAGTGAAACAAAAATAGAGACCATTTATCAACAAGACTCGGAGTAAACTAACGGCTGCGGACGATTATGAATCATGGAAATGGACCACTTCGCCTGAGATGTTGCAGTTCACGTGCATTGTGTACATGTTAGCCTTAAAAAAAGGTTTCGAATGACGTAGAATAAGTTTTGCAGGACACTCTACTATTTTTATTACCTGACATTATAATTTTAATGCATAATGAATTTTGAATTGAATAAGTGTAAAGGAGACGTTTCATCTTGGGCCTGCACATTATACACCAGCGTGAAATATAGAGAAAAATCTAGTGATTATCAGAAAAATATTTCAAAAAACATTTCCATCTATATAACTTGCACAAAAGTAATTAAACTTCAATGGATCCGCATTAAATCATATTGAAATAATACTATTTCTAACTTTTTAAGCCCAATTTCCATGTTATTGTGAATTAGTCCGACAAACATCAAAATAATGTCAATTGTCATTTACCGGTTAATCGCAATTTTTTTTTGGTCGCCGCGATGCTAGTTCAATTAAAATTAAAGTTTATTGTATAACTAAACTAGACAAATATGATCATAATTAAAACTATAGCTATTTTATTTATCTAAAAAACTGGTGTAGATGGTGCAGGCCCAGTCTCCATACATTCATGAAACGTCCCTTTATGACATTTTAATACGACTTGTTTTTATTTGTATTGTTTAATTTTAATATTTCTTGTACCTAATTAATTAAATAACTTTGCATAATATGCCAGGTTGGTGAAATAGAGAACTATTTTTTTAAACCTCAAGAACTTCATTGTAGGGTTCAAGTTTTTCTAGTCGTTGTTCGTTGAATGTATATGTAACCATATTTTGTTAGATTTGTCTTCATCTCCGCCTCAATAATGTTTTAAAGCTTTTCTCTGCACTACTCTTAGTCGGTCAGTCAGAAGTAGTCAGAACCCGAACGTATTTTAATACAGTCAAATATTTTCATTTTTGGTCTTATGAATCAGAAACCGTCAAAACACGAGATTTTTTTACCGACCACGACTTAGATTTAACTGGGTAGCCACTTAATTCATAGTTTGCAAGACTCATAAATACTCGTTGCGCAGAAGTTATTTGAACGCCAAAGGTTAAAATACCGATATCCATTGATACAACCGAATACCTACTGTCAAAAATTCTCCACAGCCCCGGAAACACCGCTTCATAGTTCAATGAATGCACACAGTCAATGAAATGCAACTGCATAACGGGCGAAACTGCAGTCGCTCGGCAAAAGTTAAACACGAAATCACGTTTCTCGCGCTATTGTCACCTGCGTCCGAGAACAAGAGCGCATTTCTTACCAGCTGCCCCTTCTATTCTTTCGAGATCGGTGACAATGATTTCAAAAATTATTGAGAAAAAACATAAATTAAATTACGAATATTGTAATTGCAAAGTACATAAATTAACAAAGAAAAGGAGAGTCACGAACTAAACACATAACGTTATTGTTTTGTAAGTCTCTATAAATAAAATAACATTTTGTAATGATAATTTGAAGTAAATCTATAGGTGCGTGATTAAATTTGTTAATTGAATTAATGTAGTGAATAAATCAGAGATAAGGTGTTATGTAGAGAGACTGTAATGACTGGTCGTACAATTATAGAAGTTAAAGATAGAAATTACGGAACGGCAGACAGACGGCGAATGACCATGAAGCTTAAAGAGTCAAATCTAAGACTAAGCTATATTACTTAAAATTGGAATAAAGCTATAATAAAAATATTATAAATTTTGAAATAACTGCATTCATTTTCCCTAAAAGTTATAATCCAATAATCAAGTGAAGTAAGGGCAAGCACCTTTACCCTCCTGAAGTGTTAAAAAAATTGTACGTACTGCAAATAATGAATTTAATTTAAGTGTAAGTTTAAACTCGACTTACATCGTAATACAAAGCGTATTGTCACCCTAGTTTGTGCTTTTTTTTACTGTCAACCTGCACTATTGCGAGGTTGCAGTATAGACAGAAACAAATAGTAGACACTACTGCAAAAGAATAATTTAAATAAAACCACTGAAAAAAATCCTCTCATACGTGAATCCTAAAAATCACAGCTATTTCAATAAACATTGCAAAAGATTTCTTGAAAAATCTTTTTCACAAAATATTCTTATAAATTTTCAAGTATCTGCAATTCTTAAGAATACTCGTCACGATCAATTCTGAGTGACAATTGAGAATTCCAAACTAAAAAGTGAATGACAACGCAATTCTAAAACTAGAAATGTTTCGTCTCAACACTTTTCTTTGTTCGTGGGAAAACTTTGCTTTAAAGGATGGAGATGTTAAATCCCCAGTTGTCGGAGCGAGACAGCAGATGTCTGGAATAGAACAAGTTTCAAAATTTACGAGCTAACGGTCAGTTTTTGACCAACTACCACTACTTGTGCACACTGGGTGTGTAAAATTCATGTAATTTAAAACTTTGGTTTGAATTAGTGGCAGTTTTTGTACGCTCCTGTGATTAATGCCACCTTTAGGGGGGAAAGGGGGAACTTGAGCTATTACTTTGAATGGGAGTTTAAATTTCGCAATAAAAGTTGCCGGAAGGTTCTTGGGAGACTGGTATTGTGTGTTTGATATTTTGACAGGAACCTTTGAATCGAACTTCGGCTGGGAGAAGTTTGAGTAAACCGCTTAATAAACGTCGGGAGTTCTCGTATTGAGGTTGCCAGGACTCTCAGTCAATAGTACGGCTGATGCTAATTTTATACCAATGATATTTTATGTGTATACAAGTTATTGTCTTAGATAAAGCGACAAAGCGCGGCAATATCAGGTGTCACATTTTGTCAAGTATGAGAGACAATACGTACACGATCGTTAATTTTAGTGAAATAAAATCTAACGTAGGCTATTCGTTAACCAAACATACATACAGCTTACGTCTTCTTCCCACAGGGGTAGGCAGAGACGAATGGATCGCTACTTTGTCCGATCTCCGCACACTTCCCTCGCTTCCTTCGCATCCATAAGCCTTTTCATGCTCGCTCTTTTATTCTTTGCACTCCGGACACCAGTTTTTTTAAACAAACAATTAAGAAAAAAATCATTTCCTAATGACAGCTTCGATTGCGATCAAGTCTAATTACGGCAACTACCTGATTTTTTACTGCCGTTTCTAGATCACAGATAACACGTCTTCCTCAATTTATATAAAATTTCATTGCTTCGTACTGGATTTTCTGGGCCATTCTAGTACGGAAGTTGTTTAAACAGTGGTTGATTCTACAAAAGATTAAGTTTATTCAAAATATTGTAAAACATGTTTAACACTGTGTTTATACTACTATTTTTTTTTAATCAATGTTTTATTCAGGCTTTTAATACAAGGTATTATGTCAGCCTCATAATGTCTGACATTCTAGATAACAAAACAAAAAAAAAGTCAAAACAATAATTAAATAACTATGCCGCGGCACTTCGTTCACGAAGGACAATTTTTTTTTTTAGAATACTTTTAAATTGATATCTAGCTACACAATTTCGCAAGTCTATCCTACTTGCGACGTAGTGTGTGAGTTTCCTTAGGTGAGTCGCGTGTGTTACTGCAATAATGTATAAACTTGCAATTTTCTTTTAAGGACCCACGAAGACTGAGTTTCGTTAATAACCGTCACAGAACCTTATTTATGAGCTTGGTCCTAGGTGTTTAAAATCAACTGAATTTGCATAAGTATACAATAATATAACAAAAACCCAATAGACTTCAAAATATTCAAAAAGTTTCATCTCAGGCCTTTTATCCCCGAGGGGGAAGGCAGAGGTATTCCGTTCATGGAAATTCCCACGTTTTTACTAGTATATTCTGTGGACCCCTAAACGTGATAGGTGGCGAGCCCATCGCCGGACCGGGTCTGATACACATGTCTCATCGACTGGAATTAATTCTGAGACCTGCGGGTTTCCTCACGATGTTTTACTTCACCTTCGAGCTAGTCATAAATATGTGCGTAAGCTTAAAAGTGTTCATCTAAATTTTTATGAAGAGAATATTCCATTAATCAACAGTAGCTTCGTTAAAAATCACCTTTTTTTGCTACTACCGACTTCAAAATAGAAGGAGGTTATCAATTCAACTGTATGTTTTTTTAATGTTTGTTACCTCAGCACTTTCGACTGGGTGAACTGATTTTGATGATTCTTTTTTAATTTGGTCCAGTTCTGACAGTGGCATCCATGACAAAACCATACTTATAAGTTTAAGTCGTTTTTTTTACTCTTGTTCTATGTTATTTATGGAATAACTATTTCTCACTTACCTGTGGCGAACCGATACTACCGTTACTTTACTCAATATCACGTCAAACCATAACCTCCGTTCCGCGATCGTATCCACATTACGTATCTATGAATACCAGGTAATTACATTTATATCAGACGCAATATAGAGGCAATTTATTTGGAAAATACCGGAATGCCAGCAAAAGGGTACGGTCCGTTATCTCTGCGATGCGAGGTCAATACTTACTCCGTTACTTGCGTGAGTATGTATGTTGTATCCAACTAGCTATGTTCACGGTAAAGTAATGTTTTTTTTTTTACTGTCAAGCAGGTGGTAATAAAAATTAGGGTTTGATAATAGTGTAATATTATACAATATGTGATGGGCCATTTACACGAGGGCAGTCCAGTAAGACAATCCAGTAAGACTGCATACAAAAAAAAACTTGAGGACAGTGGAATGGATTGTCTTACTGGACTGCCCTCGTGTAAATGGCCCATAACAGAATAAGCGCAATTCCTAAAATTAGTTTGTTCGGTATCGACTACTTAATCGATTTCAGATATTTTTAATGTGTTATTTTTTTCCGAAAAATGAATTAGCATAGCTGAATTCAGTGCTACCTATGGAAATCATACTATTATTGCTCTTTATTTAAGAAAATTAGTTGGACAGAATTAAGGTGCGAAGGCATCATAATTTATTTTATTTTAAATACCTACTTATTGGACATGCAGAGCGCTTATTCTGGTACGCGTTGTTGGTAGATATATCGGGAAATGCTCGTAGCTTTGCGATACCACTGTGTTTGTAACGATTACACTGGTTAAGCTGAATATTTTATACCTATTTATTTTCAGTTCGATTAACTCTGAAATATAAATACAGGTCCACGATCACTTTTGAAGTGATCGTGGTAATTTACAAAAGAGTAATTTACAAAATTCAAAATGAGCGCCAATGAATAAATTTGCATTAAAAGCGAGACGCTACCAAATAGCACGATCAATACCTAACTCGAACAAAGACATTGCAATCGAAATAGACGTACCGGTAGAACCGGTGAATTCCGGTGAGTTCCGGTTATCCATCATCGGTACAGTTCCTGAGTTTAATCGGCAGTGGGTAAGCTGAGATGAAGTAGGGTTTGTTGTTACGAAATAATACCACTGCCGTAGGTATTTGCCGCGCCGCAAAAGTAAATAGTAAAGGTGCTCCTACACCGGTGTTAAAGGTGAGAAACGTTTTTAAAGACCGGTGTAGGTGCACCTTAACGTAATTTGACGTAAACAAATCTATAAAATCTGATTCCAGGACGAAATGTTGTTCAAATCTGCTATGGTGAAGAGGGTTCTTTTCAACATTGAAGCACATTAAGGAACACCAATACTTATCCATATTCTTCTTCTTTTAGATAATAATGGCTTTTCAACGCGATTTTGATGACTTTCTCTAATGTAAGTACAAACTTTAAATAAAAAACAGAGCAAATTGAATGAAATAGAACGTGATCTTGGATAAACTTAGATGGTGATAGGTATTTGATTTTGTGTACATATTAAATTTACAATTTCAGTCTAAAGTTACACAAAAAATAACTGGTGTAAAATCAACAACGCTCGTGACAAAATCTACATAATTTCAAGACGGGTGTTTCGTAAATGAATAGACAGGTCATTTGCTAAGATTAATGTGAGTCACATCCGTGGAAGGATCATTTAATTAGCATTCCGTCCCGTATCTGAGCTTCAGCGGAACATTCCGTCGACTGCAGAGATTGATCATTTTGATGTTATGCAACAAAGTAACTTTGAGCGAATTTAGAATAAGAAAATAAAAATAAACTATTGTATTTGCACAAAAAGAGTATCTACACGTCATATTGTAGCTCCTTTGTAACATTAGGAGTCCTACTATATTTCTATACGTTAAAATCAAGTACCTATATACATTTTTCTCATTGTATCTCCTCCTTACTCTATATCTCCAATAATAAAAAAATAAATATAAAATAAATAATCTCACGCTTTTTATCCTCGAGGGGGTAGGCAGAGGTATTCCATTACTGGATATACCCACATTTCACGAGATATATTTGACCCCTAAACGGGATAGGTGGTGAGCCCATCGCCGGACCGGGTCTATTTACACATGTCTCAGAATTAATTCTGAGACCTGCGGGTTTCCTCACGATGTTTTCCTTCACCGTCGAGCTAGTGATAAATATGTTCGTAAGTTTTTGAAAAACTCATTGGTACATGCCAGGATTGGAACCCGAGCCTCACTGATTTTCGGCCGGCTCTTTAACCGTAAGGCTATACTTCTGATTTGAGTGTCTATTTTGCATACAAAATTTTGTATAAACTCTGCCGTGATACATTTGTATGAGCGTGAGAGAACTAAGGTATCTATTCTAACATTCTATAGATTCTTGATTCTGTTCACAATGCAGCATGACCTTGCATTTTTGTAATGACAGACGATCAGATCTTTGATCTTAAGGGAATGTTATCTTTCTTAGTACCAAAAATCATTTTAATTTACTATTAATCTGTAGATAGATAGAAAAATAATTTTATTTAACACGATACACACACATACATTAAAATAAAAAAAGATAAACAAAAAAAAAAACTATACAAATCAACATTAAAATAAGGCGACTAAAGTACAATAGACGGTCTGTCTATTGTACTTTAGTTAATGTTGGTATCGATATTGTGTTGTTTTTGGTGTACAATAAAGAGTTATTGTATTGTATTAAATAACAAAATACCTACTTACTAGCTAAACATAATACAATGTATGTGTGTGTGCGTGGCGGTGCAAAAACACTGATTTTCAGATGCGACCATCATCTGCAGCATCGAATGTACTATCGAAAGTACACTATCAGGACAAAGTGAAAAACGGGTCTTTGAAGTTTTATTAATCAACGTCCCTTTAAATTTCTTCTGAAAGCATTGCTCTTGCAAAATAATTATAAAATAAAAAACAAACAAAATAAATGAGAACATGCCCACGCCTTATCATTGAGGGAGCTGGCAAAGGTATTCTATTCGTGGAAATAACTGTTCACTAGCTACCACAAATAATTTATAAAATGAGGTTTTACCTTAGTGACCATTAAAAATGTTTAAGCATAATAAATCTTGTTCAAGTTTGTGTTTGAAAAAACATAATTGTAGATGCCTTAATAGTATCTACATATTTTATTTACGTTATATTTTTTGAATATTATTAAACATCATTAAATAATCTGCTCACCCTTCGCCTTAACAAAATTTTCTCGGATGATTTGCTGCAATTATAGAGCGGTTTTATCATTATGAATATCGAATGGATTTCGTAATAATTCCATCTCATTATTGGAGTCTATTGAAATGTTCCTAATTGTCAATTATTGTAATCCATCCAAGTGACTAAGCTGTTATATCTTCATAGCTTGCGATACATTTTATGATTTTGAGATAGTTTTATGTGTTACAAAAGGCACATTTGGTCTTTATCAGTCAGTTATCAGTTTATATGCATTTTGAATAACAAGTTACTACTAATATTGCTCCTTAGTGGAATTTTGTGGCATAGTGAACAAAGTCCTATGTAATGCGAAATTGTGTTTGTTAGTTTGTCTTTCTTAGCATGCAACAACGGATCGACAATCGACATACTTTTTAACCGGGAACGGGAACCATCTTCCGTGTAAATGATAGTTCCTTAATATAAGATAATCTCACGCCTTTTATCCCCGAGGGGGTAGGCAGAGGTATTCCATTACTGGATCTACCACATTTCACGAGATATATTGGACCCCTAAACGTGATAAGTGGTGAGCCCATCGCCGGACCGGGTCTTTTTACACATGTCTCAGAATTAATTCTGAGACCTGCGGGTTTCCTCACGATGTTTTCCTTCACCGTCGAGCTAGTGATAAATATGTACGTAAGTTTTGAAAAACTTATTGGTACATGCCAGGATTCGAACCCGAGCCTCACTGATTTTCGGCCGGCTCTTTAACCGTCCGGGCTATCACTGCTCCTTATAGTTCCTTCTCTTAAAAAAAATTTCACGTCCTCGAGGGGGTAGGCAGAGTTATTCCATTACTGGATATACCCACATTTCACGAGAATATTCGTCCCTAAACGTGATAGGTTGTGAGCCCATAGTCGGACCGGGTCTGTTACACATGCCTCAGAATTAACTGACTGACTGACTGTCTGACGATCGATTAACGCACAGCCAAAACCGCTGGGTCTAGAAGCCTGAAATTTTCCACAAAGATTCCTTAAGTGACGTAAGTGAGCACTAATAAGGGATTTTCGTAAATTCCCACGGGAACGGGAACAAAAAGGTTCGTCGCGGGCAACGGGGCTGGTCACCCGCTAGCCCTGCATAAATTCCTGAAAACAGCCCATTATAAATGGAGTCACGAGCCTGTTGTATTACGCTATTAAAGCCGACTAAAGCCATGTGCACTCTTTATAAATTCAAAAGGTATAACGAGCCTGGGTCCCCCGCAAGAAGCATAATAGATGCAGAATACGCTACATTTAGAATCTAGCTATTTTGAGAGCATTCCTAATGCCACATGAAAATGTAATTAGCTCAACTTCAGTGCTGACGGCTATAAACGGTTTTGAGGTTATGAATTGCTTAATTAGATGTAAATAAACTTACCTTGGGGTTTCGTATGGAGACAAGTTTACTATTTATTACATAAAGTGTGTGTAAATTGAGACCTACTACGGACCCATTTTAAAAATTCACCAATAGAAAGCTAGAAGATCCCTGAGTAACATAGGCTATACTTTATTCTAGTATTCCCACGGGAATGGGAATTTCGCGGGTGAAATCGTGCAGAACCCCCAGTTTATTATATTTACAAATTCAAGTTTGTGCTTGCAGAATTCGATTTGCAAACACCCCCAATATACCAAGTTGCAACGTTTAGTCCTACGAGTAGCAGATCAAAAGCCACTACAATTGAGTCACTATGTGTGAGCTTAACTTTCTTACTGCATTATTATAAGTGTTATTACAATGCATCTTTACCCGACACAGCGAGGCGTGGCCCAAAAAGGTGTAACACATTACCCCGTAATGGCGTAATTGTAGACGCACGTCTTAATAACATAATTGCACCTATGCATAGTGAATTAGCTGTACATCCTGCAGCAGAATATTTAACTTGCGTCCGTACGATCGTAGCAGTGTATCAAAACTAGCAGACTCCCAGCGGCGTTGCCCACGCGCATCAAGTTTTTCCCGTTCCCGTGGGAATTTCACAAAACCATTTCTTATCCGACGCCTAGGTCATGAAAGGAGCTTTAGTTGTTTCGGCTGTGGGTTGATGAGTCAGTCACTCACGTTTTCTCTCATTTTAAAATACTTAGTAATAGAATAAGTCGTGACTGTAAAACTTATGATATTGTGTGAGAACTTGGTAATACATACTGCCGGACATACAAAAGATATGTAGTCAAATAATTCTACTAAACTAGCAACATTCAAACAATATTAAATAAATTCACAGACATAGACAGCAAAGTTACCGGAATCTCAAACTCAAACTCTTTTGCGGCTGGTCATAGAGTTGGATATTGTACTGAAGACATTTAACCGCGCTTTTGTTTCACGCATTTTGACGACAGCGGAGGTCAAGCTTTTCTAAAGAACTGTACCAAAACCAGTTGTAGAAGAACTCCTGCCACGACAAAGTTAATTTCTTTGTTATTTTGTATTTTAAACAGTACCTATATTAATGAAGAACTTTATATTGTTACAGGTACGACAGAGCATAGAGATATTTGAACACGTTTACACTACATACCTACTTAATATACTGTAAGTAAAAAAATCGTTAAATTGCATACAATGAAAATATTACTGTCCAGTCCAATAACATCTACAGTCAGAGTTGGTACCTACTCATAATAAACAGCTGATTCAATAAATTTTGCGTAACGGCTTTGTATGTGGAATTTTAGTAATCCAGCCATCATTTGCATGAAATCAGTGTCATAATAACTTTCAGTAAACGCTACCGATGATGCGAGGTAGTTTCTGAAACAGCCAACTAGCCATGTGGCAAACGAAGGTAACTTCACCTCAAAGACTGTGGCAACGCATTTGTGATTCTTGAGTTGCTGGTGTCCATGGGCGACGGTAGTCACTTACCATCAGGTGACCCGTCTGCTCGTTTGCCCCTTTTCTCTTATATAAAAAAAAAACCTTGTGTAATTCTTACTTTTAAGAACCACGTGTCAGTGACTGTAGGAAGGTACTTCTTTAGAGGAGTGCGGCAATTTTACTTGTCATTCATCATCATCATCAGCCGGAAGACGTCCACTGTTGAGCGAAGGCCTCTCTCCTAGATCGCCACAACGAACGGCAACTTGCCGCTGCATCCACCGGTTACCCGCGACCTTGACGATGTCGTCGGTCCACCTGGTGGGAGGCCTACCAACGCTGCGTCTTCCGGTTCGTAGTTGCCACTCGAGAACCTTTCTTCCCCATCGGTTATCGGTTTCTTTCGATATCTTTGAGCGATATGGCTTGCCCATTACTACTCCGGCTTGCATATTCTGAGAGCTATGTCGGTAACCTTTGTGATATTTGTGATTATATTCGACTAATTAGAAAGCCCTGTAAATTCTCAGGCATAAACTAGTTTTGAAATGACGCCTTTTCAAGTTTAATAGATTAATCTAAAAGCTGTCTATGAAAAACTATTGAAAATCTATTTTGTTTAAAATTTTTGAACATCCAAAATTCCGTTACCATAAATCAATTTATGAATATACAAAGGCCTTCAATTCAACATGGCGGCCACCTTAAATGGCAGAATGCCATGAATTTTAGGAAATGAAAACATTTCCTCGTGACAGACAAGCTGACAGGTACGAAATTAAAGTTTATTATTATATTAATTTAATATCGGGGTAAATATTGCCTTCCATTTTGCGTGTTGTTTTCTGAAAATTAATTTGTACAGAACAATAGCTCTAGGGCAATATCAGTGACGCTTCTTATTGCAAAATAAATGAGTCAGTTATAATAAACATTGCGAAAAAGACAATAATTTGAATACCACTATTTATTTTTATTGTTCTGAATAAGTTTATTGACCTTTTTGAGAACTCTTACAAGGCGTCTAAGATATATACTTGCGTATTTTTTACATTAAATAGTTTATTTTTGATAAAATAACATACATTCTATTTGACTTGAACTATCTTTGGTCGTAAGACTGTCACTGTGAAACTTATTAGATTGTTTCTTCATTATAGTTTGCATCTCTATCACTACATAGTATAAAACAAAGTCGCTTTCTCTGTCCCTATGTCCCTATGTATGCTTAAATCTTTAAAACCACGTAACGGATTTTGATGCGGTTTTTTTAATAGATAGAGTGATTCAAGAGGAAGGTTTTAGTGTTAGCATTGCACCCGTGCGAAGCCGGGGCGGGTCGCTAGTATAATAAATAATGACATGTGTTATTGTGAAGATTGTTTCGCTTCTTCTCAGTAGTGTTACCAACTTGTTCGCAATGACTTTCAATAAGTGAACTTTTATAAACCCTTACCTAACATACTTAGAATAAAAAATAAAGTTTTGTGATTTTTATGAAATTTTGGGGTCTGTTTGCTTTTGATGATATGGTGGTACTTGGTAGAGAGTGCAATGCAATGCGAATTTGGCGGACTGTAGCGGTTGTGAAGTTAGCTGCAAAACGTCGCTTTGTGCAGCCTCCACCATTTGCGATGTCCCGTCACTCGTAATTACTGCGACGCGACACACCTAACTTCACATCACTGTTCACGTAATAGCCACTTGATTAATTATTTACATCCTCTCAAGGTTCCCAAATCAGATCAAAACTAGAAAACAATTCTTACTAAAAGGAGCAGTACATCACAACACTTTTTCCACCCTAACGTAATAGTACTATGGCATTTGTATCAATTATAGTGGATTCGACTAGCGGACGCCCATATTTCACAATCACGGCCCCCATGGTACAAACTGTGATGTTTTGCCCTTGACACAGCGGGTCTGACTTAATCTGGTTTCCTGACATAAATCTGGCGAAAATATAAAGTGTTTTTACGATAAAATATGCAGTGCTACTTACTCGTAGTTACCTGTCAGTTTCAACCATCCTAAGGTTGTTTGGAAGAGTTCGCTTTTAGCGAGAACCGTCGAGGACCGCTTATTGTACTTTATTTAAATTTTGTATCTCTGTGGCATTGTTTTTGGTGTACAATAAAGAGGTATTGTACTGTTAGTCCATTTATACACTGACTCAAATTGCTGCAACACTCCGACATCGTGAGTGCGACTCTTATTGTTATACCTATAGGCAATGTCTCATTGGTTGACACTTACCTCAACACAACCACATCACGTGGGCGGCGCATATTTTGTATTGAAAATGAATAGTACAATTCTCACGTGCCACATTTTGCTGTCATTGGCGACCACGTCAGTGATCACAACGCAACCACAACAGAACCACCAGCGAGCGGTCGGCCACATCGCAGACACAACGACATTTTGTCGGTACCTCGCGACTGCAAAAAGCTGCTGCAACACATTTTGTCGTTGCGATGTGGTGTAATTATGGTTCGTGTGGGTTGACCACTTAAGTTCTTAAAATACTGATCCGATTCTGAAAATTCTTTAATTGATATATGGTGACCAGCTATTTCTTATTGAAAAGAATTTAGTAGTGACAAGTTTTGTAAATACAGTTATTTTTATTTAGTTATAAATAAGTACCTACGAAGGTTTTGAAGTTTTGTCAACAGCCCCGTTACGGTTCAACCTAAAATTATACGAAATAGTAGGCGTGTTTTAACAATCGGACAACTTTTATCGATGCCATCGTTCTGTCAAAATTTCATAGAAATACACAAGTCACGTCTCGACTAATTAAGTGAACATTTGTGACAGTCACGATTCGAGCAATAGGGAAAAGCTAGTAGGACATATTTATTAGAGTTCCGTACCCAAAGATTTTCAACGGGACCCTATTACTAAGGGTCCTCTGTCCATCCGTTTGTCTGCCTGTCAATGTTACTGTATCTCATAGGTAAATTTACAGATTATATTATTCTATAGCCGCTACAACAACAAATTTAACCTCTTCACTACATAGTATAAAACAAAGTAGCTTTCTCTGTCCCTATATCCCTATGTATGCTTAAATATTTAAAACTACGCAACATATTTTGATGCGGTTTTTTTAATAGATAGAGTGATTCAAGAGGCTGGTTTTAGTTTTAGCATTGCACCCGTGCGAAGCCGGGTGGGTTGGTTAACTATAATAGGTAAATACTTAAAAATTTGCCGCTACAACAACTAGATATATAAAAATCTATATATATCTATATACAATTAATGCCACTTTTTGTTGTTATTTTATAACTCAAGAATGGGCTCACCTATCCAAACTATATTTTTAGGCTTTATTTGGACTATTCAGTAGATGGTTTATGTGAAGTTTGCTTAAAATTTGTCGAGTGGTTCTTCATTTATCACATTTTTACAGGAGTGTCTGTCGGGTCAGCTAGTAAGATTATAATTAAAAGACGTAACCATTTTTTTAATTGTCAGTTACGGAACCCTTCGTGTGCGAGGCCGGCTCACACTTCACTGGTTTTTACTTTATTTTGGATAGTAATAAAGCCATATGTACAATTAGTTCTGCTGGTTAAAATATTTTCACGCCGCCATGCAATTGCAGGCATATAATAATCATGGCCATAGCAAAGTTAATTCGGGCGGATACGGGCATACATGATGCAATGTTACTGTGGTTCAGAGATCAAGTAAGTAAGTGAGACCAAAGTTTGTACAATTGTAATACTTCTATTGAAATTATAATACACAGCTGTTACAATAACCTTGCAAACAGAAGCCAAAGAGTAACAAACAAACGAATCATGCATCAAAGACATAATGAGACCTTTTGGGTTAATTTCAATTTCATTTAATTGCTTACCTCATGGTACTTAAAATATATTACAAATAATTTACATCTGTGAGATGTGACTCCCTGTATGATGATAATTATAAAATTAGGTATTATAAATTCTAACTTAAAAATGAACAACACAATTCATAAAATCATTATTCGCTCATATCAAACTTTTTCTGAATAATCTTTGCGCCAAACAAAAAAAAACTTTCATTCAACCAATAAACATAACCAAATGACTTCATCCTCCCTTTATTGTACTCAAAACCAAATCTCGGAATGATCTGTCCCAACCGTTTTTTACCCCCATTACCCATTGCAAATAAATGCACTCGCATCTCAAGATTGACTGCAAAAAAAGACATGTCAATCCATCTGTCTTTTTGTTACAAAGTGAACTTTACTTTTGCAAAAGAAGTGTGACAGCTTTACTCCCTGTATACAAGGAAGAAATTCGATTGAACGTTAATTTTAGCGGTTGCAAATTGTAATTGGTATATTATATGCCTCACAAGCAACGTCAGGGCTAATTTGAGCGGGACAGACAAACAGACAGTCGCAGTCGATGTACTACGATTAAGCTAAAAATAGAGTAATGGAAACTAGTCGCGGCAATCCCTTGAAGATTTAAGACTATTTTCGTATAAACAGTTGTTTTGTTGTGTTTATTTTAATTTTTCTGAGAACATGCATCTAGGTTTTTAGTTTCAAAACGGTCGGTCGGGACAATGGGCAGTTGGGCCAATGAGGCTAAATGCTTCGTTAAAGAAATAGGGAAAAGGCTCGCCGAAAAAGCGGTGACTCCCGCGCCGGATCGTCCCTGGTGCAGAGGCTGGCCATCGAAATCGAGCGTGATGGGCACCTTTGCACCGAGCACAATTAGGGGCGGGTTATTTAACTCAGTTTTTTTTTTGTTCAATTTTATATTTATTATCTATTATATAATTTACATATTTACATACTTACATCTAATATTTGTATTTAAGTTGTTTCTATGTACATATTGTAAATTAGTCTTTAGATTTATATATTTATTGTCAATTGTAATTAGATAACAAGAATAATTCCATTAAATGTAATAGCCATTTGGTAAATATATGTTTCAAAACTCATTTATAACTTACATAATAATTATCTACACTAATATTATAAAGAGAAAAGATTTGTATGTTTGTATCTTGGTAACGGATAAACTCAAAAACTGCTAGACTAATTTTAAAAATTCTTTCGCCAATGGAAAGCTATATTATTACTAGCAGCATAGGCTATGTTTTGTTAGCGTATTCCTACGGGAACGGGAACTACGTGGGTGTTTGTTTGGTTGTATTGAATATGCTCCGAAACTACTTGACCAATTTTAAAAATTCTTTCAATAATGGAAATGCTAGTTTTTTGGAAGTAGCATGGGCTATAATTTTCCCACGGGAACAGGCGAAATCAGAACAGCTAGTGATGGATAAAGCTGAAACTTATGGTAATTCTATTCTACTTTTATATCAAACTGAAACTTATGGTAATACTACTTGGTGCTTTTATTTGAAACGATTAGATGTCGTCATTGTGAAAACGTAGCAGCCCACTGCTGATCTATGGTCATTCTTCAAACATGAGTAAGAATAGAGTAAAATATTTCTCTCTCTCTATCTCGCTCTCGCTCTCTCGCAATGAATAAAAAAATAAAAATTTATTTTGCTGACTTCTTAAGCGATAAGCCAGCGGGTATATTTTTTCAGTAGCATGTAACAAACCACTTCTAAACATAGGCCTCTCATAGAAGTTGATTTGGAAGATGTTTGTGATATCAGTGTTAGCTTGCTATGGAGTTGGTGCATAATCCGCATCAGTAATATATTAATTTTGTCGCTTTAGAATACAACATAGCATTTTGCCTCTATCTATACTTATACTCGTATAATAATTATTGTCAATTTGGTACATTTTTAGGACGTAACTACTGTACCGATCTCGATTAAATTTTGATGGGAGTTAGATTAGCATCTTGACTAACCTTGAAGAAAGATATAAACAATTTTTAATGCAGGAACCCGAACGAAGTCATCCAATTAAAAAAATATATTTTTCACAAAGCTCTATAACTTCCTTACTCTATATCTAACATACCAATGGCAACGGATGCGTTATTACCAATCAATTGCATCCGAAAACGTTTTTGAATAAATAACTAAGCATTGGCAGCCCTAGCTAGACCAATTTGGAGCCAAATTCAGTACATCAAAGCCGCCGCCTGTCTCGCCGCAGATCGCTAGGGTTGTGCTATCGATTTATACTATGACGTATTTATTTTTTGCAAGTGAAAACCCTATGCAGGTAGTGTAGTCAATATATTACGATATCATGTTATTCGGTTTATACACGGTTCGTAACGTTTTCAATTATTATTTTGTAGGATAGCTTTTTAACATTATTATAATACATACGTAGTCAGCCATTTGTGAGGATTAGTTTCGAATCCAGGTAAGGGGATATTTTAATCTCTGGAACTACTTATTGTATGCAAAAATTCTTTCGCTTATTTGGAAGTATTATCTATATAGTAGCTATTTCCTGGTGACATTGGTGGTGGTTTATTTTAAATTTAAGGTGAAATCATAAGTACGAAGTTAACTCTGTTACAGTAAAACTCAAATCACAAGCGACGACAGGTGGTGGTTGCTATGGCCGAAAACGGTCGGAGGTCATCATCATCATCTTAACCGGTGTTGATGAAATTAAGAAGGACAGTTTCGTCGACGAAGGCGCCGGCAAAAGCTAGTCTATATTTATTAAGAAAGAAAGCCTCACTGACTGACACATCAACACTCAGGCGATACTACTAAAGTTAGAGATATGAAATTTGCACATTTCTTTTATGGTCTAGTCTTTGGAAAAGAAAGGACTTTGCAAAATTCCTACGGGAATAGGAAAAAAGTTGATCCGCCCCTGGGTGACTTCTAGGTACAGATAAATTAATAGCAGCTCACTAGTATATAAAAAAGCAAACTATTCAAAGAATACTGTTACCAATCTGGACTGGCCAAAATTGTTCCACGCTACGCAAATGCCAGTTATTGATACTACCAATAGCCTCTTACATATAATGATATACGGGTACGGTAGCGAGTAGTTGGTTCGGTGCCCGGCGGGGTGCAATTACGTGTATCGCAGGCAGATTTCCTCTACGTTGACCTATGGTTGTAGATGCGATATAAATACGGGAATTTATGGATGCGGTATTGTAACTTTTTATATGTAGGTAGTTTAACGAATCGTGACCCTTCGTCCCACTTCGTAGCTAGATTTGGTAGCCAGGTTCCAGATGGGACTGTTCAAGCGATTGTCAACCGACTTCAAAAAAGGATGCGGTTATCAATTCGACTGTATGTTTTTTATGTTTGTTACCTCAGAACTTTCGACTGGGTGATTTTGATGATTCTTTTTTTATTTGAAAGTTGGTGCTTCCCGTATGGTCTTATTTTAATTTGGTCCAGTTCTGACAATGGCATCCATGAGAAAACCATATAAATTGAAATCCTTTTTTTTTTCTTTAGAGTACTATGTTATTTTAGTATACATAATTTGGTAGCTGGCTTCGAAATGGGAAGGGAACAGTCTCATCTTGAAGCTGGCTACCCAATCTAGCTACGAAGTGGGACTAAAGTGTGTTCTGATTTGTCAATTTGTATTTCTTACACGAAGCAACGGAGTAACGAGATTTTTTTTGAATAGTATGTTTCGTTTGTCTTCTCTTCAATTTGCGACAAAGCAACAAGAAATGGCAGCGACCAGGGTTACTTTTTATTTCTAGAATATGTCTCCGGGAGAAATCTTTCTGCAATTTTACATGGTCACTACCTATAATCATGTTCAAAATATTTATTTATCTAATCAGTACAACTGAGCTTTAACAATAATTACCTATGTCAGCAAATTTAAGTTGAATTTGATTTTTGAAAACCGGAGCTATGTCAATCCCATTGGTCATTCTATTGCTTTAAAAGTGTATGCCACATCCATATAATGTGTAATACTAACTTCCGATGTAACAGTGCATTGAATACCGTTTGACTGTGCATAGGAATTTGGCAAAACAGTCGTCATGGGCTGTGGTTGTACGGAACACTATTGATTATTATCAGAACACTTGCGGAATCCTAATTAGCAACATTACTAGAGATTGCATGTAGGGTGGGGAATGAGCGATAAGCTATTTAGCAGTGAATCTTAGTTGTTAGCCATCGTAATTCAATTGTCATTATTTAAATGCTACTTGACGGGTCTGTTGGCTCACTTGGTAGTGACCCTACCCTCTGAGTCGGAGGTCGCGTGTTCTATACCCGCTCGGGACCAACATTTGTGTGCGTGAACATGTCTGTTGTCTTCGTGTCTGGTCGATTAATATTTCTTTAAGTACGTGTATCAATTGTTTAGTACCCATGTTTATCTCAGTTACATCCATCCCAAGGGTTGTCTGGAAGAAATCGCTTAAAGCGATAAGACCAAACTTTGTACTTTTTTTAAGACTGTCACTTGGTAAATATCTTTATTGGTGTACAATAAAGAGTTGTTACTTACTTACATAGTACAGTCCCTGCCTAGTTTGGGACTAAATAACCCTGTGTGAGTTGTGTCCCACAATTTATTTATTTACTAGTGCCTATTTTCTGACTGTACGGTAACTTTTAATAATACCGAAACATAGATCATTAAAATGGGGTAACTATATCAATTGTGTGACACCAAACTAAGTTCGTCAGAACACAGGGTGAGCAATTTACATACATTATAAATCAGAGCCATTCAAGACGCGATTTCACCCCATAATGTTATGACTGCGGGTTCGAATGTCTTTGTTGGAAAGTAGGGTACTTAATACAAGCTGCACCACGCGATTTTACCCGTGTGTATAAAACAGTTACTAATCATGTTAATCTGGAATAGTGTGGGTAATAATAAAAGAATGTTCCTAATTTGTTGTCATAAAACGTACTGTTAGCGCACTTATTGCGAAAAATATTTCGCTGTGTACTTGTGAAGACCTTTGATTATATTCATTGCCCATTTTTATTATTATAGTTGTTGGTCTCCCTAAAATTAAGTAATTAAATAAATAAGTAATCGATTCAGTAGTTCCAGATATTCCCTTATACCAATTGCATAAAAAGGAAGCTAGTATATTATATAGGTATTCTGTAAGTAAAATTTTAACGTTGAATAATAGGCAATCTCATGTTTAGTTGTTACTATAACACTTTAAAAATGTATTACAGACTTATAAAGGCTTACCTTAATCGAAAATTTCTATAATCAGCCTTATTATACGTATAAATTATTGTGGCACCTTGTGTACTTAAGGTTATTGAACCCTCCCCCCTTTTCAACCCCTCGCCCGCCTCTGAGGGCGCGAAGCCATTGTTTGCAGCTTTCATCTATATTTTAGGTGCTAAAATTTTATTATAAGCAAATGAGTACGAATAAGTGTTAGCTAAGAAAATTTTGAGAGCCAAGTTCAATTGCCATATTCAGTTACGTTTTGTTTTAAAATAATTAAGTGAATTTATGAGAAAATAATTAAGTTTGTAAGAGGTATTATATTACAAAAGCTTACGAAATATAAAAAAATTGAAAGCTGGCATAATTACAGCACTCATTTAACTCATCAATGCAAATCACTACATAGTACCTATAAAACAAAGTCGCTTTCTCTGTCCCTATATCCCTATGTATGCTTAAATCTTTAAAACTACGCAACGGCTTTTGATGCGGTTTTTTTTAATAGATAGAGTGATTCAAGAGGAAGGTTTTAAGTATTAGCATTGCGAAGCCGGGGCGGGTCGCTCGTTTATTATATAGTATGTTTGAAAGTGAAATGTTTTCAAAAAACATGCACAATGTGTACATTTGTTGTACGTCCCAGCTTTAGTTAACTGATTTATATTCGTCTGATTTATGAAGTTTTGCTTTTTCTCAAACTTAGACTGAGTCACCTTCAAGTGAGGCAAAATGTTACAATCTAACATAAGTACGTAAGCATCAAGCCAAATAAACTCAGCTAGATTTCTATTCTGTCTCTTGCAAAAACCATGGAAAAATATCTTCTCGCTATAAATCAGATAAATTCCACCTCAATTCGTTACAATCAGATTGCCTGGAGACAAGTCTAGACTTTCCGCGGGGCTAAATCTAGGCGGCGAGATTGATCCTAGCATTAACATGAGGTATAGAGAATTGCTAGAATATTTTTCTTGTAGAAAATTCTGGGAATTCTCACGTATTTTACACCAATTCTAAACTTCCAAAAGAGTTGGTCTATCTATGTTTACGAGATGGTATATGATAGATAAACACCTTTGGAACTCTCTGTAATAATGTACACATTTCAAAGCTTGGCAAAAGATTTAATCTTTGATTTGTGAGCTACAAAGGTAGATAAAATACAAACAATTGTGAATATTTTTGTTTGTAAACAAATAAAACTGTAGTTTACTACACAACGGCTAAATTTGATGGAAACACTTCGTCATTTTTTAAATAATGGACTTACATGATACTTTATTAAGACTATTCACCATAATCAAGAATAAATCATCCTAATATTCGACACGTAGTTCCTGTTCCCGTGGGAATACGGGGATAAAATATAGCCTATGTGTCATTCTGATGTATAATCTATATAACTGTAAAGTCTCATCAAAATCCGTTCAGTAGTTTTTGCGTGAAAGAGGAACATACATCCAGACATCTATACATCCATACATACAAACTTTCGCGTTTATAATATTAGTAGGATTATAATATTGTGATAATATTAGTAGGATATTTCTTCTACTCAGCACAACTATCTTAATCTGTTTATCATAGTTCCACCTGACTGGCGCGTTCGAATTGGTTCATTCTACTATAAGATACGTAGTATTTAAATGCATTTTTACCCGACTTCAACAAAAGAAGCTCTTGAGTTGCAGCCAGTTGCAGGTGTCCATGGGCGACGGACGTCACTTACCATCAGGTGACCCGTCTGCTCGTTTGCCCCCTTTTTTATCATTAAAAAAACATTTTCTCGATTCTGTTGTTTTCATTTATATATTTGGAAAATTGAAAGAATATATTATACTTTCAGATATGTCCCCCTTTTATCAAAAACCAGTTCTTATGAACGAATTCATAAGGAACTCTTCAAATTTAGAAGGCATGCACATAGTGATTTTGATATTATTACAAACATTTCAAGCATTTGCATTCCTAATATTTTTTTTTATATTATTTTATTATATATTTCAGAAACAAGTCTGCGATTCTTGCGATCGATTACCAATGTCATATAAGAACGTACAGTTAGAATATAAACAGACGAATGTAATACCCAATAAAAACATAAGCCTATCATTGGAAGCCTTCGTATAACACGTTCACACAGACTCAAGCACCAAGCCGCTAGGGACGCCTCTAAAGACGCAGCAACGCCAAGTTAAGCCTGTCATCTCCGTATAGCTGTAATTTTATTTCCCCCGGTGCTTGACAACCCTAATTCGAGGGGTTACACTTATAACAACATTTGTGTTTGTACAAGCGATTGAATTGTAGTTGCGGTGTATTTAAGTAATCGTAGCTCGTTGCTTTTTTAAACACTACCAAAATTGACATAGTTAAAGATTGAACGAAGAATGATTAGGAACTCGTGTAGTTCAATTGTGTCAATGAATCATATTGGTCGCGGTACGATCCAAGGGCCTAATGCATGTATTTAGATGTAATTATGTGGATTCGGTCAGGGTACAAAGCAAAGAGATTAAAATATAATAGGAAATAGAGGGGGCATTGTGAATATTTTCATACAAAACTTTGAAGCATGTTTGAATCAAGCGTCATGTCAGTTAGTATGGACGCGATCTGCCATTCGGTCGATATTGTACTAAACTTATTCCACTTGGAACAACTTTTGGCTTCAAATTTTCCTCGCTTTGTCCCCTTGATGCCCTATTATATTTTAATCTCTTTGGTACAAAGAGACAATACGTCGCCACTTTCAACGACCCTGGCGCTCCTCTCGTGCTTCATCCACATACGTTTATCTATATGTATGTCGCAAGGTTATGTATTGTGCCGTGATATTATAATTTTACTAGTGGTATGATAATTGCACGGACTTTTCTCAATCCTGATCCTGAACTTATCGTAAATTTAATGGAGTTTGATCCTTTATCAGGTTTTCTAACTGTTGCTTCTTTTCTTAGCTATCACTCTGTCACTACCTCGTTCCACTTTTTTTTCTATTCATTCACAATTATAGGTATATTGTATTTGAATATTAAAACTATGACTTATTATTAGACCTGTACAAACAACTTATATAATCTACTAATCTACTTAGGGCTACTCTTATCCTGCTCTTATCTTTATTACATAATAATAACATTTTCTCAATAAAAGAGCTCTTAATTTGTTTTTAAATGTATTAACACTAAATTCGCTCATTAGATCTAGGCAATCTATTAAAAAGTAATATAGATTGCCTGGGTGTATGCTAAATACTAAGAGAGAAACCGGTGGTAAGTTGCTCGGATGAGTGCTGCCGAGTCAAACGCGTTCCCTATTTTTATTTACACTAGAAACGTGACAGGAATGTATTATTTTATGTCTCTTTCAAGCAAATATAATTCCTTAGTGTCTCCAACAAGTAAAATAGTGAGGAAATGGACGCTGACTGCTCGTCAATTTGAAACAAGTGAGCCATCCTCAGTCAGAGAAAAAGACCCTTCTTTAGTTTGGAATGCGGGGAAACTGCCTTATGCGTACCTAGTGGTAGCGGTGACGACGAACCAGGTTATGTCGGACTAGAACAGATTAAAACCGCCAATGCTTTCTTCTTTTGCCCTAAGATCGAGCCACGGGAAAGCAGTTTCTTCTATGGCTCGGTCGGACAATCGAGAAAGGACCCTACAAGTACACTATCAAAGATAATGCTAGATACAATGACAATACATGGCGCTGCTTCCAAACCTCGACACGCGTCAGCTGTTTTTGGCTCCTCACACAGAGGTTAGCAGCTGACGTCTCAGCTGTGATCCTCGTAAGTGTACCTTAAGACCACTGAATATGAACTGGCACTACCGAAAAAGTGCCGCCAATAAAGAGTCGCGCATAAAACCGTGACAAGCAGCTATATCACCCGCGTGAACCGCAAACATTTAAAAATCCACTTTGGCAACCGACAGTCGTTCACACAACCCTTAGCGATTGAATTGGAGCGGCCGATTTATACGGGGGGCAGCGGGCCGGAAACTGTCTCGAACGAATTCACGTGCGTTGTTAACGACGCAACATGGCCGCCGGAAAGGACTGTTACGACTAGTGATGGGACGTGTCCCGATTTTGACGAAGTGTCCTGCTAAATACGTCAAATCTGAAGATCTGTCTCGGTAATTTATTTGAATGTTTTAACGATAATTGTTTGTATTATATATTTAATAAATAATAAATATGGTCACGCTTTT